>OX467115.1:14011829-16411829 GCA_950106695.1 Biston stratarius | reverse complement strand
AGAACCGGCTCTATGATTAGAAACAGAGAGGAAACGCGATGAATCAACATTCTACACTGTTTATGTTTCGTGTAAAAACATTTCTATTAAGCTATAAACCAAATGTCACGATATGACAACCCTGACAAGGGGCTATATACATCGATACGCATATAAAAAGTATTAGGTACGGTAAAAGGGTTGGCGCACCTGCATTATTATATTCATTCTCATACCCGACCACAGATTTACGACCAGGTATGAACCAACAAATAAGATCTTCCAAAAAATGCATCCAAAAAATATAATAAGAGCACAAAAAGCTCAGCAAGAGACGTCAACGACGACCGTGCACCAATGGTTACCCGAACAAAGAAATATTACCGCAAGTTTATTTGCGCTTTTTCTTACCGTTCGAGTACTTTGTTAAGACTCGAGGAGTGATGACTAATTTAAATGAATAGAAAGTAAAATAAGACTCTTTATAGGAGTAATATGGGAACGAACGTGGAGAGAATATCATAAAATTGTGTCAATAAAGAACCTTCGAAGAATGCATCCCAAGAGGACTTAATACAAATATCATGATACTAATTATAGGTTAGTTTATTTAGATTATACTTATCTAGTTTATAACATATTTTAGTGCACCATAAACAAACATAGCGAGATTTTACAGCGCCGACCGGTCCCGGGGCACATTTGAGCATTGTGCCTCTTATAATTTTTATTAGGGGCAATCCGTCCGCCTTGATTTACTCCTTCCCGAACTGACGGATCTTTCATTTAATTTACGATTCTACCCCAGTGTTCGTTGTAATAAAATCTGACAAAAACAAGCAAAAATTACATCGACACTTTTCATTTTTATTATTTTATTCTATAGATACATAAATTTAAGTAATTTAATTTAAACAAAACAAAAAATAAGATAAAGTTTTAGTTTTTAACTGTAGCGGATTTGAAGATGAGTTTAAATTTATTTCGAACTAGGTTCAGACAAAATAAAATTCTATTGTTTCTTAAATGAAGATCCAAATGTATTTTCGAATACATTTTTACGTGATGTGTTTAATAAACCACTTCTCTGGAAATAATTAGAATAGAACGAAAAGTCAACGAACTTCAGATATTTAGGCAGGTATTTTATTTTGAGAACATGTCTTGCCACTGCGGAAGCGGACTACGATTTAACATTGTATGATTTACTCCAAATACAATCGTTTCAATAATTTAGTGTCTATATTTTGAGTGCAAATATTCATGCGCTCTTCCCACACCCGATTCTGTCAGATGGGACAAGCATTTGGCATCGGTTCAGAGATTGTTATTATCATAATGACTATTCTACTCATAACGCTATTGCCTGGGCAAATGTCTTCGAAGTCACATAAGCTATAATTCTCTCGTACATTACCGAAACATATTCGTGTTTTAGAATATTTTAGTCAATTCTTTCATTTACTTTATGGAAATTGGAAAATAACTATTAAATAAACAGTCATAGCCGGCGAGAGTGCTTTTTGATAGCAGCATGTCGGTAACGCGATTACTTTAGCATGTCGGTTACGCGATCACATTAGCACGTCGGTGGCGTAAACCCATAAGTTTTGCCCCTACCAATAAATCTCTCCAAAGTTTTTGAAAAATCTTAAATTAATACAATTACTAAGATTAGATACACCGCGCGCTAAATAAGGATTTGCAATAAAACAATAGCTTCTCATGAGCTTCTTTTGAAATTCAACAAAAACAATGCAATAAGAAATTTTAATTATTCGTACGTAGCAACATCATGAGCCAGCCAACACCAACATGTTCGTTGTGTCTCATTTGCAAGTAACAGGACGCATATTATAGACCCACGAAGGCAATAAGACAAAAAAAAATCTCAATAAGGCGCGATCAGAGGCAAAAATGAAATAAATTGCCGGCGAATAAGAAGACTGTGTGCAATTGAGGCGAACACGCTGGCTCATTAGACGGGAGCACTACCGTACCGCCTCGGTCGCGCGGCAAATGAATTAAAAAATACCAATAAATTAAATACCAATTCTAAATGTCCCTAAATACCGATTGTTACCCTTTTGAACAAAAATAAAAGTAAACAAAATTCTCGGAAAGTTTCACATTATCTCGGGTAAACTTAACAATGAAAAGCATATCGCAGCCTCTTTGCCGAAAAGTTGTAAAATAGATCTTCATTAGCATAACAATGGTGTTGATTTAAAATGACGGCCGGTCCGCATACGATGCCACTTTCACTTATTCTCTGCAAAAAATATTACAAGTATTTTTTTTTCTTTGCTTTAAGCACCGCACTTTGTGTATATTACCAGTGTTAAGTATTTCAACATTTTTCAGTAGCTTTAGTTATTGATAAATTTAGTAAGATAAGTTTGAGTCACTATCAGTCACAGAAAGTAAGTCAAGATCAAGTCCGGTCATGCCCCAATAAAGTAGTGGCAACGCAAAAAGACCATGTTTCTCATCAACAAATTACTTTCCCGCTCTCTTATGAATCCGCGCTATGAATCGAACATTACTATTTTATACATACAACACGTAAAAAATTCAAGTTTCAGGAAATAATAAATACAATGCGGTGAGATTTCCGCATTCCCGTCAAAACTGTTATTGCAAGCATTATTATAAAGTATTATCGGCGTGTATTTGACGATTTGGAAATTGTACAAAACTGCGGTCCACGAGAACAATGAGAAAACGACGGGAGCTACAGGAGCGTGTCGTGACGATACAAAAACTTATTCCTTTCGGATATGGAATTCAACAAGGAATAATGAAAGGCATGCCCTGGTTGCCATAATGCGGTAAATTAAACAAATTTTTGGCTCTGCTAACCGAATAAACAGAAGAACTAGGGAGACGCATAGAAGACTTTTTTTTATTATACTAACCCATCTTAAGACTTACAAAAACGATTTTATAAAGTATCAAATTGTAAATCCAAACATCAATTAAAAAAATACTATACTATACTATATGCAAAACAAATTACATTTAATTTCATGGTTTGAACATCATGGTAATACATACTGAAACTGGATTATGGCTCAAAATAAGTGAATGAACAGAAAAACAGAATAAAAAAGGGATACCGAGACGAATATGATGTAAGTGCCCATCCAGAAAGCACTCTGAAACTGAATAATATTTTAATATCTAAGTATTACTAATAAAAAAATCTAATAATTCGATAGTTAGTTCAAACTAGACATCTAAGTTGTATCTGAATCATCCAGTGAAAGGTTTTTTTAATGGGATCTGGTAAACTTAGAATTTAAAAACATCGATATAAATACAAAATTCCTTTGAATCTGTTAATTTGGTGAACCATTCTTACTAACCAAAGTTAGATGTATTATTACCCATTTCATTTGTATACACAAATTCAAATTCATCTGACAAAATATTAGGAATATGTATCTTAAACAAAAAAAAAATACACGTAATATTGTCTCTACTTCTTTCTTGTCCGCCTTACAAGGAACGAGGGTGTACAGTCTACGTCACACATCTCTACGCACCATTTGCATGCGCCCGCGCGTATCCCAACGCATAGCTACAGTACTACAGAAATAGTATAATGTCACAGTAGACTTGAGCTGACAGTACCTTAAGTCGTCGAGATACTGAGTACTTTTTTTTTTTTATGTCTGACAGGCTAGGTGTTTGACCACAGCTCACCTGATGTTAAGTGACGGTGTGGTCGAAGATGGTAAATCACATCTAGCCTGGAATGGAACTGGCTCTCAAGTGAGGCTGCCGGAACACACCGTTAGATGCTTGGCGGCAGATTTTCAACTTGAGGGTGGTAGCTAGCCAGCCGAGTACTAGAAAGTACCCTACCACCACGCTATGGTTTCCTCACGATGTTTTCCTTCACCGGCAGCTCAAGCTCATTGTTGGGGTTTGAACCCACGCCCTTCGGCATGCGAACCTACCACGTTAACCACTGAACCATCATCGCTACAAACTACTACTATTTATGAGGATAACAAGTATTTATTTAACGTAAAACTTATGAGACGAACTTATAGTAAGAAATAACGCATGTTCATGACCATTGCAGCGCTGCACCGCAGTAGTGGTAGATATTCTGCCACCAAGTTGTAGTGTGTAAAGATTACTGTGTCTCGGTTTGAAGGGTAGGTACTGCTAGCGAAATTACAGGGCTGTTGAGACTAATCACCTAATGTCTCCAAAAATAAATATGCGCCAAAGCAGCGATGCCCTAGACCTTGTTTTGTCACTCATATTTCTATGTATCTCTACAATGGTCATGGGCAGGCGTTATCTCTTACTATCAGGAGAATGTCAAGTTTGTCTCATTACTTTTACATTTAAAAAAACACAGGACTTTGAATAGCAATAAAGTCCAGGGCATGTAAACATTATTTTCTAAGATCTATTGTGTAAATTACTAATGATGATTAATAATAATATTAACGTTAGTGATGTGATAGCATACAAGTAGATCAGAGATTCTAGGGGCATAAACAAATTTAAGTTCACATTTTAATAATAATCTAAATATTTTTTTCACAAATAAAGATTTTTATTATAAGTCACGTATTTTTATATTTCTTGGTACAGCCGGCAACGGAACGGTGCTCAAGCTGCCGGTTAGGATTGCAGAGTGAGGAACCTCCTAACAGTGTGAGCCGTGTCAAGTATCACTGCCTTTTAGATCTGATCCTTGACGCAACAGCCAAGCGAAAGCCTATCCAAATGATAGTAGAGGCTCTTCACTATAAGGCTGTTTACCGTGACGTCTAAAGCTCCATCACTGTTTCACGCGACGTTTGCCATATCGCGTACCGTAGCTATCAACTATTCTGTGTCAGTGTATGTGCGCCGCAATACATTGTCAGCTGCCAATCGAAAGGTAACGAACTCAGATCTGTGTCGCAATACTTATCACAGCTATTGGCTGTTCTGCTTATTACAAACATAATAATATAATTAAAAAAAACCCGTAAGTACATAGTATTATAGCTAACTGTTCTATGCTTTTCCGTCGTTTTGGTGTCTAAATTTACTTCTATCACTTTCGATGATCTATATTTACATACTTAAGTGTTTTCTGCTCGATTATTTTTCTGATAAAACAGGACACATTTAACTATCACTCACACCCACCACTACTTTTTTTATGACCGACTCAATCCATTAAACGCTCTTGCCTTTGCCAATAAATAACCGCCACAATAGATAAACCTATTTTTATACCTTTTGTTTTCTATTCTTCATAATATTCTCCGTAATAAATGAAAAACTGGAATTCAAATTTGCGCAATGGCAGTTATTTTGCTACCTGCTTGGTAAACGAATTAAAACAGAAACGCAATAGAGCAGCTGATAATAAAATAGGTGTGTTTCTACAGAACAGTAATAAAGACCTTTCAAAGTGTTAAAATTTTATTAACATTTAGACAAAAGAACAGAAATGCTTATGACCACTGGACCAGCCATAAATTTCTTAGACATGTCATTTTTTGTTTCCGAATAAGATTTTTTTTTTCACAGTCATGGCTAATTGGCGCTCCTACGAAGCAGAGCGGCGGGGTGCAAGGCATTTTTGTTTTCAGCGTTTTGCAAATATAATAATAAAAGTTTATTACCCCGTTCTGAAAGGGTTTGTCACTAACTACCCTCAAAGGGTAGCAGTAAAACCTCGCTTTGCCCATCGTAAGTCAAAACGGATCGATTGTTCGGTTGCATATCGTCATAAATCAGTTTTTAGAAAACTATCTGAATGGTGGTCGTTACTCAATACAGGATCATTATACAAATATAGATTTTTGCCGTTTGTACACGTACCTCTGTGGGAGGTTTGACATATTTCTATTGCAAAATTTACTGATGGCAAATTTTCTGAGAAAAGAAAGTTTGTTTTTAAATAAATATAGTTATGGAGCCATCTGCCCGTTATTGCTTTACCGCCTGCTTCTTTGTCATAGAGATTTAATGAAGAGATTTGCTGAAATCAATTAGTGATATTTAATGCCTCAGCTGACTCTTAGATATCGTATTTAATATAGCTGTCATGAAATAAGTTAAATTAGGACGCTGTGATTTTTTGTTTATTTGGCTTTCACGTCGCAAGGGATGAAAGGATTGGCGTTTTACATGAATATACATAATCACTAAGGGCGGAGTGTGACATAGTTTACTATTAATATTTTAGGAATTTCTGAAAAAATATGGTTGGTAAGGAATAGCGCGTAATACCGCGAGGTGATTTAAGTTTAGAATTAAAAAAAAAAACATCTTGTAGTGTATAGCTCAGTGGTAAGCGCTGTAGGATCGCACACCGAAGGGTGTAGTTTCAAACTCCAACCATAAGCTTAGGCTACCGTTGCAGGAAAATAAATAAATAATTTATTTGTTTTCCTCCTCAAAACTTAAGGAAATCATAGAATGGTAAGGTACTTTCTTGCACTTGGCTGGCTAGCTTATATCTTCAGTATAAAAATCTGCTGTCAAGTACCTAAAGGTGTTACGGCAGCCTCACTTGTACTTACCATCTTCGACACCACCGTCACTCAACATTAAGTGAGTTGTGGTCAAACGCATACCTTATAAAAAATCAATCATGTCACTACGTTGTGTTATTTTTCAAGCATTTTTAATAGTTTTTTTTTATTAATCATAAAGCGGCGAATTATACGCACGAGTGTGTAAATGTTTCGTGTTGTTTCTAAACTATTACTAGAGCACAGACTGGAATTGACTGTAACTGAGGTAGGTACTTTAAGTGTCTTTAACTGTGTTGAGTAATTGAATTTTTTTAACTTGATACAGACAGAATGAACAAAGTGCAATGCCAAAAAATATTTAAAAACCTTCGGCATAAGTTTTTAAAATCCCCTTGAAGTGTCAAGATGACATAATTGTAACTGGTGATGGAAGAATGATGAAGCGGGTCGGCAGCGAGGTCAGCGCCGCCATGCGTCATCGCTAACGACGACAAATAACGTGACGCGACGCGACGCGACAACATTGACAACGTGAAACTAGTCATGGTTTATGATATTCTAGCTTTCTTTTCTAAGTGATTCGAGAATCTATCAATCAGTTTGTTTACTCATACGTGATTGATGATCAGAAATGAAGAATTATAAAGCTTTACGTACGTCATAGTTACGAATCTGAATTTGATCATCTATCAATTAATTTGTTCACACATGTGATTGACGGTGTTGATTATGAGCCTATCATAAAAAACAATAAGGTCAGAGGATAATCCCAAAGCACGACAATCAGCAAACATCTAGCATCCTGGTGAGCTGTGGTCAAACACTTAGCCTGTCAACCAATAAAAAAATCTTTGACTTTTTACCTGGCCACACAAAAAAGGGTTTTCACCATAAATAAAATTAAATTCATATAATTCAGGCAAAATGACCTATATTAAAATAAAACATTACAATTAAATTAAATGTACTCTAATATATAATAACACACCAAAAAACCATTAGACTATAGCCGTAAATACCAATGTATGTATTAATTTATTTACCCATCTTCTAAATCATTATATTTTAACAAATGATGTGTCTATCGAGACGCCTTAGTTTTGTAACGTGCTGTCCTATGACATGTCGTAGGATACAAGACTATCCTTTGTTGTAAGACGTTGTCCTATTACAGAGAATTTTTTATGACACACGTGTCATAGGATACCGGACGTTATAGTAAAATAAATATAGTATATTTTATAAGTTAAATTTGCAAGAAGATTTTTTTAGATAAACACGTGTTTATTGTCATATGAAATTGCATAACAAGTACAATTTAAGTATGTATAATTTGTAAAACAAAATTCTGACATATAGAGTATAAAGAAGTAGGCGGGTTTTAGTTTTTCAATTTACAGCTTATTGCTGCGAACCACTGCCAACTTATTGTTATCTTACGTATACCTATCGTCACTCAGGTCCTGCGTCCTGCGTTTGCCAATTCGTGATCTACAATATAAAATACGGCAATATCAAAAGTTACTTATCGATTCAGCAATAGATGTGGTCAGAACATTCACACTACAGCTTGCTAATACCCTCAGTTTATATAGAAACTACATATTTGGTTAATACATAGGTACCTACTTCATAACTATTAGGAATTATGTGAATTATGTTTACTTCCTATTCCCGTTTTCTAAATGCACCGAAATCTATCTTCGATAAATTGGTTATCGAAGACAGCACGCAAGTGACTTTTTTGTAGAAAAAGGACTCGTTTTTTTCACAACAGAAGGAAGGTGTCATTCGTCGCCAGTACCCGTCAAGTGACATGTTTCCTGTTCTAATAAATTAACTTTTTAAATAGTGGCTGACTTCAACATCAAC
This sequence comes from Biston stratarius, assembly GCA_950106695.1. Lineage (NCBI taxonomy): Eukaryota > Metazoa > Arthropoda > Insecta > Lepidoptera > Geometridae > Biston > Biston stratarius. The sequence goes on along the minus strand of OX467115.1, from coordinate 16,403,475 downwards.
ATTAGGATAACGATAAAATGAAGTTGCACTACTTATTTTATCTTAAAACTTAAAAAAGAAAGTATTGTCTCTGCTCGTTGCGATCAATATTGTAAATTGAATGAATTGAACACAATCATCGGGATATAACTAAATATGTTTTATTAGAGAAATGAGATGTGATTCCCACAGAGATTTAGCGGCGAGACCGCGCGCCGGCTGCACGCGACTCAAAAATAGCACATTGGTTGAAAAATAAAAATTTCCCCAAATAGACGGAAATATACAAAAATGTGAGGCAAAGAGCGAGGGGCGACGTGATGGCGTGCCGTAATGTGCGCCCCTAATTAAAACGTTAAAAACCGACCGCTTCTGAAAAACGTCAATTTTGAAGAGAAATGTGCCGTCCAAAGGATCCCCTTTCATACCTTTGTTTCGTTTATTTTTATCATTTAAACGCTCTTTGGTTACAATTCGCCGGGAAATTGCGTACGTTATTGGTTATTTTTGTAGTTGACATAGGTAGATTTACAAAATAATTTGTAAAATTATTTTGTAAAATTATGGAAACAACAAGGAAAAACAAAAAAAAATGTGCGTGTTACTAAAATGTGTCAAAACCACGTTAGTTTCCTTACTAAAACAAAACATTATATCGCTTGCTCACACTCTAGAGTACAAAACGGCACTTTATAATTAAAACTCTACTACCTATTTTTAAGCAAAAGATCTCATGTATCCAAATTATTATTCCGCGTACCCGCCAAAACTCTTAAATAGATTTCAATATAAAATATTGTGAAGGTTTTTTAGAGATTTCTATTTTTTTTTTTTTAAAAGATATATCCAAACCTAATACCTAGATTGGATTTAAAATGACAGCCATATTGTACGTTGAATCTGTACAGTAAATCCTCAAAAATTGGAATCACTATTGCTATAAACGGAAAAGACAATTACACAAAGCTTGTGTAAATTTCAGCTCAATATAAATGTTAGTTATCTAGTTTATTATTGTTACAGTACATGAAAAGCATTCGAATCTATCGAATCTACTATCAGATCAATAAACAATTTCAGAATAGAAACGTTGAACTACGAGAATCATCTATTTGCCAATCTATGCTTTGACAGAGCCGTAAATTGGGAATTTAGCCAGAACGTTTGAAACGCGGACAGGCAGCGAATGGATAAATCTAGCCGTTACAGCGATATGCAGATCTGCATCGACATTCATTACCTAATTAAAATCGCAAGCCCCTTCCGCTCGCTACATTTCTCCAGCACGCTGCCAATAAATTTCATCCGCCAGTCGCCCCATAACGATAACCAGTTCCTCGGGAACTATCGTTCAATCTGCCGTCGATGCCGTATGTTGATCCGGTCGTGTACCCGCCGCTCTTCGCAGACAGCAATGTCGAACCTATGTATTATTAAGCGGTAGCTTGGAAACCTAGTGGAGTGTCACACCACCATCGTTCGCTGTCAGCGTCGCCGGAGCGCGTGACGTTCTAATAACAAACAAGCGCTAACGTCAGCTCGCTGATAACGAACTCACATATTCATAAAGAATTATCCTACGACGTTTCTCCTCCGCACCCTCTTCCCCCTTCGATAATAATGCTCTCATTCACACTCTCCATCCGATCGCGATCTATCTCTTCCCCCCTAAGGACCCAATGAGAAGGATGTTACGACGACCCGCACAGAAATTGGATTATCGACTTTAATTTATTCCGAAGAAGAAATATTTCATTAAACGTAAGCATACGTTCAAACCCTTTCGATTCCCCGCGATACTTTTCTCGACGATTTCAAAATGATCATTCTAGTCTGAGATGTAACGACCGGTTTTAATTCTTACATCCATGATATGAAGGCCCATTTCATGTGCGGTTCGTGTTTGAACACAAGTTCGTTATAGAATTAACAGGTCCTGGGTCCAACCCTCGACGCAGCATCTTTATGGGCGACATATTTGATTCGAAAACTTGTTATGCTTCAGCCTAAATAAATTATAACGAGAAATTGTAATCATTAAATGGACATATTTAATGTGTGTAGAGGTGGACGCGGCCCAGCTCGATGGCATGGCGGCTGCGTACCCTATCTGCCTACACGAATGCGTGCTCTCAATTGATAGCTGGCACAAATCTTTGCGTCCTTCGCTGCTCTTACATTTCATACTCACTCTTTGTCAATCTGACATGGTGAGATTTTATTCATGATTTTATTTCACGTTTTGAAAAACGATCCATTTTAGGGATTTTTAAAGGTTTACATAGAGTTTATTCCCATACGCCCACTTAGTTGAGTATGCAAGTAAACGAGTGTTAACAAAAAAAAATTGTAAAAACTAACAAAAGTTTAAACTAGCAAAATTCACAAAGACCTAGTAAATTGGCGAGTTATTTTTAGTATCCCAATTTATTCAAAAACGTTCAACATGCCATTATGACCTAACAAAAAATTATGTAAGTACGTGAGTTTTAAAAATTACAGCAAATTAATTCAATGTTTAAAAATCAAGTTTCCTACAAGACTGAAACAGAATTTACTGTTGGGAAAAATGATAACAAAGATTGCAAAGATTTTATTACAATTTTTTGTTCAATGCTAACTTTACAATGGTTCATGATACCGAGTTAATAAAAATAAGAGTATTTCATGACAGTTCTAAGATCAATATAAAATCGGGTAAAAACTTAGGATATACATAACATAACCAATAATACTGTTTATGAGACTAATTGACATGACTAAACAAAACCTGACTTGAAATATAAAAATCAATACGTGGGAGTATAATAAGTAGGTATAATCAGTCATTAAAATATCTATGGACCCACTAAATAAAATATCCACATCAACATGGAACTATTTCATTAATTAAGATGGAAATTGTTTATTGGCGTAGGCGGGTATTCCAGTTTCGAACACTGAATTAACTAGGTACGAGTGATTTTAAAATATTTTACTAGGTACTTGGTTCAGATTTATCCAGGTTGCATAGCACTGTAGATTTAGCTTTTAAATTCTTGTTACTGGTTCAGGTTTATTGGTTTTTCAACTTAACAATCCTTATTATTAAAGCATAAAGTGAGTTTTTTTTTTTTTATATTGGTATGGACGTAGATTCCAGTGAAGAAGAGCTCTAGAACGCACTGCATCACGGAGCTACCCGCGCGCCCGCGGACCAATCGCTGTCTTCACGTGCGAAGCGAGCAGCGGTCCGTCGCAAGACAAGACCGCGTGCGCGTTGTACTCTGCTTTTACTCCTTGAAGAAGGCCACCATGTAGCTGAAATTATAGTCGGAGTATCTGACTTACTTAAACGTGAGTAATTCCATATAAGTAAAACAAAATTGTTTGTCCTTCTTTCACGCAACAATGAAACAACCAATCACTCAATCAAAATCAAATTCTGTATCTGGGTGCTCTGTATATATTATAAGTATCTATTTACACAAAACGGTTGATCCGTATTCTATAACTTACCGGGTTCCCATTGTACAAGCTTTGTTTAGTTTGGGGCTAAATGGCGCTGTGTGAAATGTCCTATGATATTGTTTTATTATTTGCTAGAACTCCTCAGCTAGTCTAAGTATTAGTGCAGAATAAGATATTCAGCCTTTACTGCGTTCCGCTTTGAAGAGTAAGTACTCCAGCTAGTAAAATTACAGAGCTATTGAGACTAACAATTAAATACTTCAATATTATGAGCACCATAATATTGAAGCCCTGAACTTCGTTTTGTTACCCAAAGTTTTGGATATCGCTGCATATAGGTACATGCGTTTTCGACGTTTCATTTACGACGTTCAATAAGACGTTTCGTTTATCTTACATATCAATTTCACCTAAAGGATAATTTCATCAAATTATTATTTTACTCAGTAACTAACCATGATATATAAAAAGTGAAATCGACGATGTGTTGAACGCACAAAAAGAATACAAGACGTGTACAAATAAAATTTTATATAATGGCCGTTAACACGGCCCGGAGTCCAATATTAAATGGACATCGGTGAGGGAGTAAAAATTAAAGACAAGCATAAATATCGATGGGGAAAAAAGTTTGATTCAAGAAAAGACACGAGAACTTTGACGACTGGGACTGTAACTCGATATTTTCGACAGGTCCCTTTGTCGCCTACGTCGTATTATATAGAGGAACATGTTGTTTCGTTACTTTTATTGGCTATTTTATGAATGGACTGGGCTCTAGGTATTTTTTTTACAAAAGTATATTCAGCCTTCTTATTTTGAATTCACGGTTGAAATACTTTACTATCTCAGTTTTCGACTTTCAGGATAACAGAGACAAAAAAAATATTTTTTACAAAAGACTAGAAATGAATCGTGTAAAGGCGAAACTTTCAGTTCAATTTTAAATTTGCGAGAATCACTTAGTACATTATTGAATGTTAACTGTATCTATACAAGCAGTTTATGTTTCTTGGTTCATTGGTAGTGGGTGATTCCCACCCAGGACAAACATTTTGTGGTATAAAACAAATCTTTGTTCTGTGTCTGGGTGTTGTGTATGTGTTATAAGCATGTATTTACAAAAAAAAGTACTCTATCTGTTATTTGACTTTCATCGTACAAGCTTTGCTTAGTTTGGGGTCAGATGGCGCTGCGTGTGAATGTGTAGACCCTCATCTCAAAGGTACCGTAATTATCGATACCTACTCATCGAAACCTCATATACCCGTTAAATCTTAACTCAAACGGATCAAAGTAAGTTATTTAAAAAAAAAATATGCAAATAAATAAATCATATGTTAAAATTAAAGTTAATTAAAAAGCCTACTTAATAAGCCAAATGTTTATCTTTTAATTTATTATGTTATAATAATTAAATTAACAGTACGGTGGTTGAGGTAGTAATACAAACACTTAATCGAACAATCTAAATTAATGGCAGTCTTAGCCGTTGCTTCGAATCTGTTAAGTTTATGTATCCTCTTAATATTATTCAGATCCCTTTAAATGCCTGTCGGTCTCGTGATATTTCATTCCCATCTACCAGAAACTGTCATCAGTGTATTTCTTTTTGAGGAAATAAAACCGAGAATTTTTACTAAATTACACATAATTAGATATTAAGAAGTGTTAAGACGAGAGCTCGGTGGAACTGGCTTTAGATGAATAAATTAGGAGCTAAGTTATGAGCGGGCTGTTCTAACAACATGAATGAAACAGCGCCCCGCGCCGTCCGACCCCCCCGCCGCCCGCCTGACCGCGTGTGGCCTCCGCTGTGGACACTGCAGAGCAGGACTCAGGAAACCAACCAACGAATTCTATACAGGGCTATAAACTTAGGGAGTTCCTATTCGAAAAGGGGACACTATAATACTCATCAATAGCGAAATTGTAAAAAAAAAAACCACTGTTCTATAGAAATACGTAGACCTTTGACCGAATGTATGGAGCAGCTCATTTCTTTTAATATATATCATACATAAATTTCTCTATTTTTTTCTTTACTTCTGGATTTGGATGAGACTTCAGCATGAATCAAACTTATATAACTTTACTAAATTGAGTACAGAAAAATATGATATTAACTACATGAATAGAAGAATTCTTTTTAACTGTTGATAAACTACATATCCCATCTTCAAAGTGAAAATTAAATCTCAAGCGATTAAATGCACGCCATTAGCTAACCTCAATAAGGCATTGCATTTGTAAACAACTAAGCTTGTGATAAATTGTGTTTGTTATAAGTCTTAATTTTATTATAAGTAGATTCTAAATCCGGCACAGTCAAAAGGTGAGATGACATGTTATCTGTACCGGTAATCTGAACCCAAAATATTACGATTCAAAACTTGGTCAAGAGCTTGCGCCGACGCAACGCGAGAGCAACATCTTGAAACTCTGGCTACCATTAAAGAAAACCCGACCATTTATAACTCAGCCCGTCGAATACTTTACTTTTGTTCCTCCATAAGTAATAAAAAGATGTCAATTAAAACCGACTTGAAATTAATGTACGGACCTTTTCTGTGTGGGCACGTAATAGCGACTATAATTTTAATTTTTTACCCTAAGATGAGGTGCTTTAATAAGTGATAACATCATTGTTCCAGAGTGCCATTTCTTTATAGATGGAGTCAATTAATGCGTCTTTTAATGTATTCCTTTATAGAATTTTGCAACTGCATGTCTACTTTTTTTTCAAACCTTTATGGTCTGTAAGGAAAGATGAGGTCCATGCCATCATCACTACATATTATAAAAGAAAGTCTTCCGCCGCGTCTGTCTGTCTGTTCGCAATAAACTTAAAACTACTGAACAGATTATCATGCAAGATTCACCAATAGGTAGAGTGATTCATGAGAAAGGTTGAAGGGTTGAGGTATATAATTTGTCAAGGTTTTGTGTAATTTGGTTGAAATATGGTGATAATTGTTGGAAGTATCGGAAAAAGTCAAACTTTCACGATAACGCTGATATCCCTTTGATATATAACAAAACAATGCATGGTGAGACATTCCTCTTTTATAGATCTACAAAAAAGTCCGCGGTGGCATATATCTACCTTTTAAGGAAGGTAGAAGCCCGTGCGAAACCGAGGCGGGTCGCTAGTGATAGTGCTAGTGGTGGTAGGATACGTTCTAGTACTCGGCTGGCTAGCTACCACCCTCAAGTTGAAAATCTGCCGCCAAGCATCTAACGGTGTGTTCCGGCAGCCTCACATGAGAGCCAGTTCCATTCCAGGCTAGGTGTGCTTTACCATCTTCGACCACACCGTCACTTAACATCGGGTGAGCTGTGGTCAAACAACTAGATTGTCGGCCATAAAAAAAAAGAACATAAAGGCATGGAAATGCAAAGGATGGCTTTACCCAGCAGTGGGACAAAATAAGCTAAAATAATATGATCTGTAACATTACAATTACATATAAATCTTAGGTAGTTACTAAATCTTCTCTATCTATTATAAAACAGTTGGATTACCTACAGAAAAATGATTCTTCTAGGAACCATCTAAATTCTCAAATCGACTACGAGTTAGGACCATAGTTCTGGCGACATTACCACGTATGGCAATATTTATCTATTGAGCCAAATACATGTCAGATCTTTTTTAAACTAAAAACTTTTTTGAGATTCGGCGGGAATGTAAATAAACCATGTCCTATTTATACCTATTATTTTCCAAAACCTGTTTTTCTCGTGTCTTTTGTTGGAGTATAAAAATAGAGCTGTTTTATTCATAAAGTGACAATTTACGTTCACGTGTATGCAAGCACGCGTATGATGAACTTCACTGTGGCTCACTTTGTGTACCCTAGACTTGATTTACGTAATTTTATTTTTAAATTTCGTACTGACAAGTACGTGATACATGATACAAGTAGGTACATGATAACGGTAAAATGTAAAATTGCTGTACTAAAAATAAAAGAAAAAAATGTGTTCGCTGCCAGTTCTCTGATATTAGAATAATTTTAGAGCCTTCTGTACTGTAATCTTTTTTACGTTCCGGAGCAAATGTTAAGCGTTTATTTTGACAGCACCTTCTCTCGGAGATAACGACACTCGATTAGAACAAGTAGTGGCTTTCACCGCATCGTCGTGTGATCATAAAAAAATAATAAAATTTTATTCTATTTAGTTCGGGTCGCATGCGACAGCGACAAACGAGTTCTCAGATTGTGTGGATATTGGCTTATTCCGAGACAAAACGCGGGCGATATATTAACCGGGGTGTAAAAATTCCTCTCCTCGTTATGTGTCGCGATTTAATTGAGATCTTATATTAATTAGGGTGGTGTGGAGGAGCGAATGTGCCCGCCGCACGCAGACTCTGCACGCAACTACACGTCAACGAACAGCTTTTTGGTCATTTTTGTCATTCTTGCTGGATTGAGCTGAGCTTTCCTCCTAGAAACGTTGAGCTGGAACTCCTGCAGATCTAGCACGAATCGGCGACAAGCTATTTTTCCCTACGCGTAAACATATAGAATATAAATGCGTCTACCTTGCTTTTTAGGATAAAAAGAATTGTTAAGATTTTATCACGATTCGCACATGCTGATAGAAGAGCTAGCTATATAGGACGTATGGCTAAGTCTAATTTCTGAAGATCTATATAAATAACTATACTAAACTAAAAATGTAATAAGTTTACCGAAACCAATTTTCATTGCCGTAAAGGATTTTACGGGCTTAAATCTTTTTTTTTTTACTATTTTCACTGACAACGAAATCCGTAATTATTAGGGTTCCATACCTTAAAAGGAAAAAAGTATCACTTAGTTGTCCACCTGTATGTGTGGGAAAACCTCTTTTTTCAGAAACGCGTAAAGGTTTCAAGTTGTAATGAATATCAAATACTTAAGTCTTGAATAAAATGTCTAAGACATCGCTGCTTTAGCGCTCATTACTTTGAGACAATATCCCAGTAATCTCTCGCTAACCTTCAAACCGGAAAACAGTAACGTTTCACAATTTACTCAACAACACAATTTGGCGGCAGAATATATGATACCTGCTACGGCGATACCCGACCTCCTGCTAAAGAGTTCGACCGTGTAGTATTTCTAATGGCAGTTAATTGGGTACTAGGTAAGTACTTATACCAATATCCAAAACCTCGTATGTAAAAATAAAAACCAATAGCACATAGTTTTGCGTGATTTACTTCCAAATAAAGGAACAGACACGGCAAGTTTCGCATTTATAATTGCGCTATAGGGATGAAGAGTAAATCCATCGCGAGCGTGTTCGCGTGACGATGACGTGATAGCGCATGTCACGCATGTTCTGCGTTATAACAAGTTGTAAGGAGGCAAACTAACAAGCACCCTGTAAGGCATCTGATACACCTACACAAAGGGATTATAGACGAGACGAAACTTCTTAGCATTAAATGGTATCGCAGTGCCCGGTTCATCGCGTTTTAAGGACGGGAATCCGCAGAGCCTAGAACTCGTAATCCAAATTAATATGTATATATAGGTATATATTTATAAATGAATCCCTGTTTCCCTTGGTCACGGAAAAGAAAAGTAAGAAAATGGCGCGGAATATAGGTTTTTTTTTTTTTTTATAAATTCCACTCAGTCTATGTCGCAGGTAACTAATAAATAAATATCATTAGGACTTTTCACACAGCGCTATATAGCCCCAAACTAAGCAAAGCTTGTACTATAAGTAAATACACTACCAAATTAACTAACAGGGCAGTCTATGTAAGTTTTTTATTCGTATATACACGTTCACCTTAACTTACTGTGTTTCCCATCCCTGCCAAACAAAATCCATATGATCCTAGCTATACTTCTTTGGATACACTTTGCAGTAATGGATTGTGGTTGTCCTTGGCAGATTTTAAATAGATTTCAGAGAGACCAACAAAAAAGTTTCCTAAATAATAAAAAGTATTTAAAACATACACTATGTCAATTTGTAAGTGTTATACATAAATATAAAAAAGAAAAACATTCTAATTCGCAATATGATACTAGATAGGTACTATTAATATCGAAAACTTTTTGTCATCTAAGTACATAATGCTAGTGTAAAAATGATATTTTAAATATAAAAATTATGTTCTTATGTTTAACAGTTATTTTCGGGTACATCTATTTCGGGTTGTTTTTTAATAGAAGTATTGTTTAATATAACTTCTGAATTTGGACAAAATCATTTTTAATGCTTTGCTTTCAATAATTCCTTCTCACCTGAATTCCTTATTTGAAGGACTATATAAGGATAGTCACAGATCAAATATATAATTTTTCATCGAAATTGTCCTTCCCACCAAGAATCGATCCCGAGACCTAAAAGACGAAATATAAACGTGCTGTGCAGCTTGCAGGGGCCTTATTCCCTATCACCACGTAACACTTAACGTGACAGCGTTTACGTAACACGACAAAATTCAGATTGAATTTGCGTGGTATGGTATTCTCTATCAAATGTCTAATTTAAAAAGGTGCACTACGCACTCTTTTTTAACTGTTGAAATTAAGTTTATAAGCGAAAAGATAATGGTTAACTTATTTTCAGCAAGGAATATCTAGTGAGTTCAAAAATTTGGAGCCATACTTGGAAGATCCAATATTATAAAAAATCTATTGCCTACTGACAATGTTAATTTGAATATTTTTTTTGTTTTCCTAAAGTTTTTTAGTTAGTTTAGGAAAAAATAAAATTAACATGAAGAAACAACCGAAAAATATAAATAGTGAGTTTATATGGAAACTGCTAGTTCGGATTACTTTCAATAGATTACGTTCATAGCGGACCTACCGATCATTCACGTGGTGTTGCCGGCGCAAGAATAGTAGCCCACCCTTTCTACCCGTGGTTGCCGTAAGAGTCGGCTAAGGGCTAATCCGGAAGATGGGCAGCAGCGTCTTTCTTGAACAATCACACTTAACTGCGCTCGCCAACCCGCCTGCCAAGCGTGGCGAATATTGGCAAAACCCCCCCAGGAGAAGGCCTATGTCCAGCAGTGGACGTCCTATGGCTGATGATGTGTGATGTGATAGCGGATCTATCGTTTAACAGCTGCGTTATGCAAAACTGTTACCTACTAATTTTGCGTAGCACACCGGGTGATTATCTAGTGTTGTTATATAATGTTTTACAATGCACGCAACTCTTTTTTTTTTCAAAATGGAGTAGTTTATTATCTACAAAATTTATTTTACTTGTATTTAACAATGTTTTTTTTATATCTGATGACACACATTATTCAGCTGTGCAGTTTGCACGAAAATAATTTACAACGTGCGAAAATATTTTCACCAAAGCAGTTAGTGCAGGTGTGTCCGAGGATTTACATCTCGCCGCCATGGTGATGCTTCACCCACTCATTACGCTTGCCATTATCTACATTGTATTTAATATCGAGCATTATTCTGTCACACTGTTATGGACTGCCTCTGACATCAGTTATTATTAAGTTTAAATTACTTTTTTCTTCTTTTTTTTTTAACTTTGTATGGAAACAAGATTTCAAGAGACCTTGCTTCGCTTATTTCTCTTTCTCATTCCGTCTTGTTAAGTAACAAGAAAATGATAGACAAATGTATGAAAAAAAACCAGTTTATGTTAGAAAAAAGCAAGTAATTTTTTTAAATGGTTGACAGCCTATGTGTTTTATCACAGCTCATCTGATTTAAGTGACGGTGTGTCAAAGATGGTAAACATGCCTTGCCTGGAATGCAACTGGCTCTCAAGTGTGACTGCCGGAACACACAGATGTTTGGCGCGTATTTCCAACTTAAGGGTGGTAGCTAGCCAGCCGAGTACTGAAAAGTACCCTACCACCACGCATGATTTCCATACGGTGTTTTTTCTTCTGGAAGCTCAAACTGCTAACGCGCTAACCACTAAGCTAACACCGCTACAAAAATAATAGAAAAATGTATGAAAAAAGCAGTTTACATTAAAAAAGCAAGTAAATAATAGACAAACGTATGAAAAAAGCAGTTTACATTAAAAACCAAGTAAATAATAGACAAATGTGTGAAAAAAGCAGTTTACATTAGAAAAACGCAAGTAAATAATAAACAAACGTGTGAAAAAAAGCAGTTTACATTTAAAAACAAATAAATAAAAACAAGTATGTGTATACAAAAACCAATTTGCATTATTACAACCACAGGCGCTGGCTCACTTTCCATTCATTTTGCTATAGTTTCTTGTACTCGAAAATTGATATGCTAACCCTTCTATTCTCTATCTCTATTCAACTAAGTAAACGGACACCTCATAAAAAAATTCTAATAATTAAGTATAATATGTAGTGAGCTACGCGGAACGGTAAGTAATAAGCCCTAAAGAGCTTATTGTTCCAATCATTGTCAATAACTTTTACTATGGGATAAATCCTGAAATCGTAAAAGGAATGTTTGGGCAATAGTCATTGACCCTCAACAAATAGATGGGTAGAAAATCTTTATTGTGAACACCAGATCTCTTACAACCAGAAAAACTAAATATAACACAAACAAGAAACTTAACAGCTCCCACAAATGGCAACCTTAGATCTCTTCCAGGCAACCATAAAATGGAATGAAACAAAAACAATATATGATGGGGGTGCCAAAACACTTATATACATAAATATATCACGAAAAGAAGTAAGCCGCTCCATATCCTTTTCCATATCCGGTCAAGGGTCATTGAACTTTCTCTATAAAACAGCTGTTTTTTTTCGCAACTTCGGAGTTGTGCCCGTAATAAAAGTTTTTCATAATTATAAGAATAATAACCACCTTTCAGTATAGTACACCCCAAACTTAAAACCCTATAGGTATATGTATGATTGTTACTTTTCACGCAGTAACAGCTTAACGGATTTGTATGAAATTCGGAATGCAGAACCCTTAATTAACACAATATATTTTATCTGTGAAAAGAGCTATAACTTATACAGTTATGTTCTGAAACAAATACCGGATCTTTAATCGAGAATATTTATTATTTTCCATTTTATATGTTGTGATTTATTGAGGAAAGTTTCCATGTTATGGTAGAAAATGTGTAGTAAAAACTTGAATTATAGTTTCAACCAAGTGCAGGCAAGTTCTTGAAATGGTTTTTTCTCAATAACATCATATAATTCATACAAACCAAATTGATTGACGTTTTTAATACACAAATTTCATACAAAGGCAACCAAATACCATATATAATTAATTAAAGTCCCGAACATAAAAGAAAGTGTACTATTGTGTTTTATACGTTCGTTTTGTTTAGAATCTTTATGCTGAAGGTCCACAAAAAATGTGTCACCATTGTCGTGTCGTTGAATTTCCTTTCCATTGAGTACAATCCTTAGCAATTTCTCTTGTCATATTAAGTACAAGTACGGTGTAAAAGGCTTTTTTGTTAATTGTAAACTCTATTTATAGTACTAGCTGCTGCCCGCGGCTTTACTCAACAAAATATATTGTAGACACACACACTCACAGCGCCATCTGACTCCAAAGTAAGCAAAGCTTGTACTACGGAAGTCAAATAACTGGTTTTTTTGTTTAAATACCTATTTATAATACATACAGAACAACCAGACACGGAATAAACTTTTGTTTAAACCTCAAAATATTTATCCTGGATGGCAATCAAACAGCTACACACCTTACACATATAGCTCTTGAGTAAATTGTGATGCAAAGAAATCTATGACGTACAATACAAGTGTAAAAAATCCAGTGAACGCTGGTCCTTTTGCACAATTGAGGCCGCTAAATTTTGTGGCTGAATCAGAATATATATTTCAAATGTCTATTATTTATTATAAATCAAGTAAAATAAGTATGAGTCACCGTCAAAGTCACTCAAATTAAATCAAGAATGAGTACGCTTATGCTTAAGTTAAGTAATAACCACTTTACAATAAGCTACGAAGCGAGTTTTGGTAACAATACGGAACGTCATATTTTTCCCAAACTCACGCATTTCATTCTGCGCTTATATCTCGTTTTATGTACTCATAATTATGTATATAGATATCCTTTACAAATCTCACATAGTGTAAGCGGACTCATTTAGCGACACAAAACATCCCGAGGAACCCCAAACAAAGGGAATAATGTCCTTTAAATAATATAATACTACGTGTCACGCAACCAAAGCTTTATGAAATTTGATATTTTTGTCATATCTCATTTTATTGCGGGTGAATAGATTATGCCGCTTGTCATGTCATTCAATTTGAGAATGTATGAAGCTAGTCCCAGCCTTTTTTTATATTTTAGACATGTTCTTGTGTAATGTTTACTTACTCAATATTCAAGGATAGTCTTAGTCATTTAGTTAAATAAACAGAACTTATTGGACCTTAGTATTGCTTGTTTTAAAAAACAGCAGTTTATTGACTTACAGTGCTATGCAGGTGTCCGATTGCATGCTACACAGAATGCCGATAACGAAGCAGAAACGCGTATCTAAATCAATCCCAGTTCCGAACATACAAAACAACATCAGATCATCCCTGTTCCCGAAACGGGGACATATTAAGCCAATAGTTTCATACAAAATCAGTGCGCGTAACAATTTCAAATTTTGCACAAATCTAGTCGCATTTAAAGTATTGTGTTACCCGATGTATTAAATAGCCGGTTGACAATGTCGTGCGGATATTAACCCACAAAAAATGTCCTCGAATGTCCCGAGGATTTTCCGCTTCACGCAGACATGCACTCTCTACGCACCGGAGTCGGCAGTTGACAAAATATTGCATTGTTCCTTTTATCTAAACGGTATTTATTTAAAAACGTTATTTAAATGGATGATTCTAAGCTCTTACCGCCGATACATCTATTGTCCAACTTAATACAGCTCAATTTTAAGCCCATGACGGAACGAACGTCTTTTGATGTAGTTTTACAAATAGCAATATTTACACCGGCCATTACATTTAATGTTGACAAATATTAGACACAGGAATACTTGATAATAATACAAAGTTATCGTAGGAGACGTGAAAGCAATTTATTACCTTTATTACTTTGTTCACTTCGTTATAGTCATCAAGCTATCACTGATATCGGTGACCATAAATTTAAATTCACTCTGTGACTTTCAATAAAGGTAATGAAGGCAATCATCGACGACCAAACCAATAAAATAATAGAAATAAATTTGATATGACCGACATATGGTTGCTTTAATGCGCGGCGAACCCTGTTATTGCTGTCAAACATGCGACAAATAGCTAAGGCCCTGGATTCCATTTCATTTATCCGACGTTGATTACACAGTATTGGTCCGTTGGACGACAATGGAAACAGTCTACTGCGACCGATATGTTCACACCCCTTTTGCTGTGATGACCAAAAAGTAAATTTCAGTTTATTATTATTCCATTACCCGTCGCCCCATTTTAAAAAATATGTCAGCAGATGACGATCGGGAAGATGGGGACACGAGTAATCTGCGTGGCGACGGGGAGGTCGCAACCGGGAATATTCAATGTGTTTATATAAAATAATTTTAGTTTTCGACAAGTTGCGACACAATGCCATATATTTTTTGCTCTGTCGATAAATTGGTAGGATTATCATTTAATGGAGGGCTCATGTTCTCTGGGCTTGTCGAGATCGGCTATGACTGCCATGATTTTATTAACGCTATATCGATGTTCCGCCAGTTCACAATTCACAGTCACGAGCGACCATACTCGTACATATTTTACGCGGTCTCATTGTGAAAGGTAATGTGCCAATTTAAGTTTAGATTGGTCGAGTTCGGTTATTAGTTAATGTTGAAGTTACGAGTAGACAGTATTATAAAATATTCACCGCGTATGGAAGCTTTCTATTCCATGACATGTGACTTGGATTTTAATTGACAATTAAGCTTTAATTATTCATTTGTTTTGAATCCTTATTTCTGGTAAAATGGAAGTTCATTTCTATTCTCTTATCCGTATTCAACATTTTGTTCGCATTGCGTTTAATGACAAAAGTTTCAACTTTTTTTTATAGAAAGTGATTTACAAAAAATAGATCGAAATTGAAAATAGGGAAGCGTGTAAAGTAAAACATTACTTTTTGTCACCAAAATTTAACGTATTTATAATAAAAGAAGCTAATCCCTTTTATATTATTGCGAATAAATCCCTTATTAGCGTGTATTTTTTTCGGATGTCATAAAAATTTGTATGCTGGTCGCATCGGAAGTAAGAGATGTTATCTGATGGGGTACCCCGTGTTTACACTAAATATTGTGCGGCACAATGAAATTACATGACATCTGTAGCACAAATAACGGGAATATCTTTATTCATACCGTGGCGATACGCGCAAACATTGCTCCCCTCGCGTTTCCTTTGTCGCTTTCGACGTCTGCTCTCTGTCACTCGCTTACTACATTTTACTATCTACTGTATCTACTACTTTTATGAAATTAGACACAACATTTTTATTGTTATTAATGAAGTGATTAAATAAAATTATGAGAAAGTTACTGATAATTAATTAGTGTAGCATATCAATTGTTCAAGTGCTCTAAAATTATACCTGACGTTAAGCAACGGACGATCCGATCAGTCTTTGGATGGGTCACCATGAGAGGCATTTCTTTGTAAACGCTATCGTATGTCGTATAAGCCACCCTATATATAACCTACAATCTCACCTATTGTAAGCACGTCCTCTTCATTTGGTATTACAGATTTTAAAATCCAAATCAGCAACAATATAGGACACAATGGCTAAGCACTTAGGCAAAAGGCGGCATTGTATCCATCATTGTGAAGTTTTACAAGTGGCACAACACTGAAATCGCGAAAAATAATCAGCTTTTTCGAAGAAAAAGTTCGCTGATTTTTTTCGAGATTTCTAAGTAGTGTCCAGAGTAAAAGTTATTCATTATGATCAACACAACGACCCCTTTTCGTTATAGTACACCCCAAGCTAATAACCTTGTATACCTTTATTTTTTTCACTATGAAGGTTATTTTTTATAAGTAATCAATATTTGAAATCACAAAAAGCCAAATCAATTACACAGTTTATGCGACCTGTCGACCTTACCTTAAACAACAGTAGGGTCCCGTATAAAACTAAGAAAAAGAGCAATGAAAAGTGATATTACTTTATTGCAGGGAGGGAAAGGAAACGATTTACAATAAATAACTTTAATATTACAGTTGTTCCCCGCATTTGTATCAATAGAGCGAGCCCTATGCGCCTCTGGCGGTTTCAGAAGTCGTCCACATTTTTAGCTAACATTTTTTTATTATGTCTTGGTAGGAATAGTTTTTAAATCTGTTAAAGAAATTTAAAAGTGAGATTTTTGGTTTTTAAGTCTCCCTACGGTGTTAATATCTGACTCTATAAGTTAATGACTATTAAAACTATAGTTAGTACAGGTTGTTTTGGGGTGGTTGTAAGTTCAGATTGTTCATTAATTGATGGTCATTACAATTGTTTACATAAATTCCATGAATATAAATAATTATATCTTTTAAACTTTTGTGATTTGAATATATAATTTTGTTATTATCGTACGCAATGAAGTCTTATTGCTAAACAATAATGTAAACAATGTTCACTATCGTTCGACCCTGAAATAGCAAATAAAAAAGAACATGTCATTGATTTCAATGAAATGTAAGAAACAGCTGATGTTTTTCATATCAGGGTCGGCTCTTAGTAAAATGTGTTCACATTGAAGAGTAAATTCAGGTAAAAACAGTCAGAGTCAGTCAGGGTCAAGGTCAGTCAGGGTCAGAGTAAAACTGGTTTCAGTATTTTTTACCACAGTTCTCCGAAACAGCCTGTATATAGTGAAACATATTATAGGTACTCATTACTAATAAAACATATGGAAATGCTGGGATTTTAAAGTGATATGGTCATATTAAAAAGAAAAGAAAAAAACGGCCAAGTGCGAGTCAGACTCGCGCACGAAGGGTTCCGTACCATTATCTATAAAAACGGTAAAAAAAACACATGTTTGTTGTATGAGAACGTAATTTTAAAATTGATATAAAAAGAACGTCTCTTATTTTTCTTTCTCTTTCTATTTTTGAAAGAAAGATAGTACATTTATTACACAAAACAATACAGACGCCATAGATATCAGGTGAGATAAAATAACTTAGCTACTATAATTGCTTGCAACATAGCCACGGAACCCTTCCATGAGTGTGTCACATCATACTTATCTACAACTAACAGATTTTTGAAAGACTTTTTAAAGTATTGTTATGCTTTCTAAAGATTATGTGAATATGACGCGCAACTAATTAAAAAAAAATCCAGGAAGAGTTATAATAAACTAAAGTACGTATATATCGCAGCATGAACTATCTTACGCCCACTGTAATTCTAAACAAAATTGAAAAGCCGTTTCACAAACAGGTATAAAGAAATGAGACAATGTGAAGATACGGAAAGAAAGCAATACGATCTTACAATGCCAGAAATCAATAGAGTTTTGCAATATAGCACACGCAGTCATATTACAAACTGTCATATTTCACACTAACAAATAATCGTAAGCAATAAAACCGGTCAAATTCAAGACGACCCAGGTAACCAAGGATTCCGTAGTACAACACAAAAATCTGTTATGTTCATCTACCTTTTTTAAATTATTATCACTCTAATATTACAAATGCGAAAGTTTGTGGGTGTGCAAATGTGTTTGTTTGTTAAGTACTTCCTCACGCTCAAACAACTGGAACAATTTTGATGAAATTTGGTATGGAGGTAGCTGACCGCGGGGCGCAGTGGGTTATAAGGATGAGATCATTATAGGTTGGACGGTCAGACTGACAAAAGGAACACATGAAAAGGGCTGTTTTTTATCGTGTTTAGTTTCGTTCGTGTTCGTGTTTCGGTGTACAATAAAGTTTTATTTCAATTTCGTTCGGTTCTGTTCTGTTCTATTTGAAAAGTTCGTTACAGAATGTTACAGAATAAAGCTACAGAAAACTAGTCGGGAGTCCGTCAGCCTTCCAATCTGAGTCTAATATAGAGTTTACTTGGTGGTACCAGATATTCTACCGCCAAGCAATTCTGTGTAAACATTACTGTGGTCCGGTTTGAAGCAGTTTGCAACTAGCGAAATTACAGAGCTGTTGAAACTGACCATTGAAAGTCTCAAAGTAATGAGCACCAAAACAGTGATGCCCTGGACTTTGTTTTGCTACTCAACTTCTGTGTATTGCTGCAATGGTTATGAACAGGCGTCATTTCTTACCATCAGGAGAACGTCTCGTTCTTCTTATTACTTTCAAAACTGTCAAAATCCCCACTTCTGTCTTTTCATACACCTTCCGGTGCGAAACCCTAAATAAATAAAAATTCTGGTCCAGGTGAAACAACCCTACCAAATTGGAGCATTTCAATGAAATATTACTATAATAACCTTCGACGGAATGTCCGAGCACAATTAAGAGATAAATCATCAAGAGTCCCATTGTGAGGCATTGTGTTTCGAGGACGTTATGACCGCGGGTTCGATTCCGGGGTCGGATCACTCTCCCCGGTCACAGTAGGAGCGGTCACCAATTTATCATTAGAGCAATTTTTGCAATAATTGTTTGCTTTTGATGATACGGACTAGGAAACAGAGTATGCTCTACTTTAAAAAATATTAGAACAGTAGATATAATATAATACTTCCGACAGTAATGTAATATTGGCATATAGTAGAAACAACATTTGGTTTCTATGATTAGAATAACGTCTGCCCATAATCATTGCAACGGTACCTACTCCGAATTTTGACTAATAAACGCTTTGCTTTGACGCTCAATACTTTGGAACATTGTGAGTTGGTAGAACCTTGTATATTAAATCAAATATTATTATACTCTGACAGTACTGATCGGTTCTGACAACCGATCAGATGCCTACCCCCTTTAATTCGGGATGCACCTTCTACCGCGTGTTTCAAAACCAAGCTCAGATTTTGGTAACTAAAGACCTTGTTTTACGATTTTGACGATTATATAAAACTAAAAGATTGTTAAATTTTATTAGTCAATAATTATTTAATAAACTTTTAGGCATATTACTATAACATATCTCATAGACATGTTAATAATATTTTTGACTTTTTAATGTTATTTTTGACATGACTTGGAACACGACGTTCGTAACATTGCTGTTATCAATAAATATTTTATATGGTATTGATATTACCAATTAAACTCTAAAATATTAACATTAAGTTGTATAGAAAGATAGAATGGCTTTTTTACTAGTGACACAACCATCTGACAAGGATGTACATATTTATATATATTTTATTTAACAATATTATATATTCATTTGTTTGTTGTACCACATCTCATACACTGTGGGGATGGCTGGCAGAAAATGCATTAGCATTAAGTCCTCCTTTTGTACATATTATTTCACAAGTGTGCAACAAAGTATTAAATAAATAAATATGTAGTACTATCAAAATATGTTCTACGACGAATAAATAAATCATTTCTAATAAAAAAAAACTTGGGCATTAGTTTAAGAATTTTAAGTTTTGACTTAAATAATTTTTATGTTTGGATCGGAAAATAACATGGGTCACGTTTTCATTCCCAGTTCCAGTGGGATTGTCACCGCGTGTGAAAACGCTAAAAGCTTATAAGACAAAATTAATTGTTACAACTATTTAATTTTGTCCTCAGAAATAAACAAAGTGGAGCAACATACTAAGCGTACTCGCAATGGTCATCGGTCCACCCACGCACAAAAGACGCGTGGGTGCAAAGATTACTCTCATTCAATTGAACGGCATTGTGCGCACACGCATGCCACTTCCAGGCTTAATTACCGCGCAGCTGTCTGTCCATCTGGGCGTCAACACCTACTGGACACTACAGGATGATGACTTGACTGCAAACCAGTAAAAAACCACCACCAAGTGAGGCACCTATTTTGTCTATGGTATAAACACCAGTAGTCAGTGCGCTTGCATACTAAGTATTCAGTATGTATGTATGTACCAACAAAAATAACAAAAAAATCTCAAATCACATACTCGTGCGTACTAATCGATAACTACGTTGTAAATATTAACGTCGTTGGCAAGTCTCACCATAACTTATGATGTAAATTTAGTTGGTGCTAGTTGCAAAACGATGTTGCCGATCCGTCATAACTCTTCATTACCCGACTACACATAAAAGAGGGTTGTGATTTTAGTTAGGGTTTTTATTCTCCCGTATCTCCTAAACTATTTATCGTATTAAGACCGACGGGGCGTTTATTAACGTGTCTTGGTAATTACACGCCTCTTAGGGTATATAGCAATACAGTAAATCCAATATGGCGGTTAAAACCCAAATTTACACATCCGTTTTTTTTAAAAGATAATCATGTCATGTTTTATGTCAAATGAAAGGGCTGCATGAATATATTCCATGAATAAATTTATAAAATTTATTGTTTAAAAATAGGTATGTAATGATTTTCATAGCAATTAAAAATGTAGTGGGGGCTAAAAAAGTAGGTAGTATTTTTTTTATAGGTGACGTAAATGTTGATGTGGTCGGAGATAGACACACTTATCTTGGAATAGGTCTGGCACTCAAGTGGCGTTGCCAAAAAAAACACTCTTAGGTCCTTGACGGCTAATATTCGACTTAAGAGTGGTAGCTAGCCAACCAAGTAACCAACCCCCAATGTTTTCCTTCATCAGCAGCTCAAGCTTATTTATTGCTAGGATTTGAACTCATGCCCGTCCGCTTTGCAACCGACCATGCTAACCACTAAATTATCATCGCTACTAAACTTTTCCATTCCATTCTTACTTACTTATTTTTCAAAGTACACCGCCACAAATTTAACTAACAATAGCTATCAAACGCAAACCCTGAGACTACGTACATATAGTAACTGTAATCAAAGCAGCAAATCTAAATCGTTGAATTCCGTCCCAACCTTCAAAATGCCTGCAGGCTGACTAGCCAGATCAATCGACATTGCCTGTCTCCGTCACTCTCGTGTCTATCTAGGCGAGTGACAGGTAACAGAAATAATATCTATTAGTTACCTGAGAATAAGTTCGCATCAATTCAAATTCATTTTGTATAAAAACTAGACGTTTTCATCGAACTTGTAAGTAAAAGAATCGTAAAAAACGCATCAAAAGTATAAAATTATTATTTTGAAGTGGTACGATTCTTTTGCATATTTTACGAGGGAAATTCTAAATCGGTCCTTTAAAAGCTATACCAGCTTTTAGACCTAAGTAAGGCCATAGTCCAGCGTGCTAGCAAATACATCATCTAAGCATCTTTAAGAATATGTAAATCTTTCAGACACACGTTTCTTCACGACATTTTACTTCACAGTTTGCAACGGTTATTAAAAATACGCACATAACTTCGACAAGGCATGCCGTGGAATTCGAACCCAGACTACTAAATTGTAAGCGAGACGATCGTCCTAGTAAAATACCGTGAATTTAACCTCAATGATGCTTCAACCAGTCCTCTATCCGTAATTCAGCCTTCAAATAGAAGACAATGCTTTCAATAACGCTCATATTAAATTGTAGTATGGAATGTCGGGGAACATTTTACCAGCGCTTTCTAGCCCTAAACTTAGCAAACGAGCTAAGCAAAAAAACTTGTGCTATGGGTACCGGATAGCTGTTTGAATACTTTATACATCTCCGTTTGGGCCGCCCGGAGACTATTTGCCATCCTATTGGGTACCACTGTATCGTGATTTTGGCTCAACGATGAAGAGTTGAACTTGACTCCTGCTTAAAAGACTGGGTTCAGGTTGCAAAATGCAGGTGAAAATGGATGAAGAGAAAGGAGGCATTTGCCCTGCAATGAGACTGTACAGGCTGATAATAATAATAATAACATAAATACATAATAAAAACATCAAATAAATATTAGTCCTGAGTGGAAATTGAACCGTTGTTTTCTTAAGACTAGCCAAACGAGGACATATAGGTACGCGTTAAAAAATCCGATTAACGTCAAACGACCAAGTAAAGTACGATGCTTACCATAAAGCAATCAAGTCATCTCATAACTTAATAGTAAATATAGTAAAATGTAAACTTAAAAACCGAGCACCATGTGTTGGTCGAAGCGCGTGCCATATTTGGCTGATCTATGTAATATAAGGTGAGAGTGTCATCGCACAATGGGACATCGGTTTGAGTGGCCAGACGTCCGACAAATCTCATTTGTGGATTTATCATTAACTGTATTTCATCCACCCTCGACTACCTTACCCCTATTACGGGGTATAAATTTTATTTCCTTCTACAATGGCTCTCGGATGTTTACTTTTAGTAATATTATTAGCGTGGTATTATTATTTAGGAATATTGTTTGTGCCCAAATTATTGTCTAATGTCATCTCGCTGCTATATTAAAATATTCAGCAAGAGATAAATCTTTTTGTTTATTGGTTGACCAGGTGCTTAACCACAGCTCACCTGATGTTAAGTGATGATGCGGCTTAAGATGGTACAGCACACCTAGCTTGGATTGGAACTGGCTCTCAAGTGAGGCTGCCGGAACACACCGTTAGGTGTCTGGCAGCAGATTTTCAACTTGAAGGCGGTAGCTAGCCAGTCGAGTACAAGAAAGTAACCTATCACCATTCTATGGTTTTCTTACGATGTTTTCCTTTACCGGCAGCTCAAGCTTATTGTCGGAATTTTAACCCACGCTCTTCGTCGTGTAAACCGATCGTGCTAGCCACTGAGATGTCATCGCTACAAAACCTCTTTTTAATGTCACCTTAAAAGGTTCCGGAGTTTGAATGACAACGTTTGTTCATATTTTAGTATTTTTCTTAACTCGCTAGTTAACTATGGTAGATTCGAAAATTTGATCTAGTCAAACTACGACGGGCACCTCTGGCCTTTTGCTAAACAAATAATTGTAATCATGACGTTCTTTTTTCCTTCTTTGCCTTAATCGAGCCTTAAAAGCGTCCTTCAAATTCGAAAAAGATTTTAAGAATAGTCTCAACTATTTATATTTTTTTCTATTTACTTATTTGTGAATTCAATTACTACTCGTAATTGATTAATAATTACTTAATTATTTTGTAAAAATAAATGAATACATGAAAACTAATACAGCGAATTTCCATCAATCGCACATACGTAGAGTCATATAAGCACGAACAAACACTAACAAAGCAAACCAATCTCGAAGTGAAGTCGTAAAAGTGGAAAAATATTGGCTATATCAGTATTGCATTCATCAGAACAATGAGGCGTGCCCTAATCGCACGCCTTATCGACACTAGCTTTTGTCTTAATTCGTTGACGTGAAATTTACGACCGTGTGCCCCGCACTTGCCCATAAATAATGCTATTTTACTGTGAGCGTTGCCTGGGCCATGCCTCCTCAGTCAAAATTCACATAAATAATGACGATCCGTCGAGAGCGCGGCTGCCAGCCGATCTTATCTGCCTCTCGCG
This sequence comes from Biston stratarius, assembly GCA_950106695.1. Taxonomy (NCBI): domain Eukaryota; kingdom Metazoa; phylum Arthropoda; class Insecta; order Lepidoptera; family Geometridae; genus Biston; species Biston stratarius. The sequence goes on along the minus strand of OX467115.1, from coordinate 16,379,589 downwards.
ACGACTCTACGACGCAGTTGTAAACAAAAGACGCCCTCTAATGACTGAATGAGCCATCGTAAACCCATAATATTTACGCACGATTCTTTCAGCTCACCTTTTGAAAGGTTTTATAACTCGGTCGGGAGATCTCCCCGATCCCCAGGCGCCTACACCGCGCTCCGGTCGCCTCGCTATATCTGATTTATTCATACCACCCGAAACACATGATCGGTTTTTCGGATGTATTCAGTTATCTTTTTTCCTGCGTTCGCTAGGTAGCTTTTATTGCTTTTGCACGGTTGAAAATTTTTATTTTCTGTGTTATAACTTACGTCTATCGTGTGTACGGTCGGACAATGAACACGGACAAAGATAGACGTTAAAGTATTCCAAGTGCTTAAAATGACATAAAAGTGCAGATATCGGGTTGCAATTAAAACTATCGAACGACGCTTGTTAACCGGACCGCTGTGTGGGAGGACGAAAACAGCGGCAGATGCTCGCGACCCCTACTAACCTTTCACCCCACACTTGCAATTAGCCATCTATTGCCGTTGTTCATATTATGTTTGCTACAATGCTATCTACACTTTTGTCGTAAAGAAATGTAAAATCCCTAGCAAAGAATTATAAGTAGTGACGCAATTTGGGGGGTCTATATTAGGACACCCGTCTGACTCAAGTCCGGATAGGTAACCGATAACGTTTCAATATTTATTGTCACCCGACGTCCGTCATTAAGATAGTGTCAAAACTAACTGGCGCGCACACGGGCATTACTGGGTCGAAGGAGCACTCATAATTATTACTAATGCCTTAAATATGTCAAAACAGGAATCCAGGTAAAAAGGCGTAATTTACGCGCGGTCGATAGAGATTTGGCAGTTGGCGCCGAACCGCTGCCGCCGGCTTGCTCGCATGCGAGAAGGCGCCTGCTTTTTGTCAACCATTGTCTTTTAATATAAATTTTAAATAGGAAATGTCCCTTTTTATACCAAATCTAGTTTACGGCGCTGACAATGAAGGCATAAATCTACGGTCGGTGTATACTGCGATGATCGATCGATAACCGTTATTTATGTACTTCCGTCGGAGTATACTTGATTGGGTGACTTTGTGTATTTCTTAGAACACGACGTATCAACATATTTAAAAAGCACCATAGTAAACATTAGCAGTTAAAAATCTTATAAATTCGGTGTTTTTTTTTTAGGTAGGTGTTTGACCACAACTCATCCGATGTTTAAGTGACGGTGTCGTCTAAGATCATAAATATCTGAAATGGAATTGGCTCTCAACTAATCCTGCCAGAGTTTAACAATTTTTTTTTTACGTAATTGTCCTTGACCAATCAAAGCGATTGATAGGTCTCAGAATCTCAAAGTCCCTAATTTGTTTGACGATTACTCAAGCATGACATTACTATCATTTCTTTTAATAAATTTTTCAAGTTCGAAAATGAGCAAAACTGTTCCGGGATTTCAAAGTTAGAAATTAAGATCGTGAGATTTACATCGTATAAGTAGATAATTATATAATATAACGACTACCAGGATATAAAGATATACGTTACATGCGTTTATCGAAATGTAAATAAACAAATGTTAAGCTGCTACCAACACAATGTAAGCGACTAGTACAGACAGCTAAATACTTGACCGGTATAATTAAGTAAAATATTAATAAAGAGAACATTGTCACTCATCCACGATCGACCGCGGAGCAATCAACGTGCCTGCAGGAGAAGGCTTTATTATAAATGACAATAACTCGACGACAACACCATCATGATCACGTTTATTTTTATTTTAGCCCCTTTTCAGTCGATCTCTAATGAATACGGTTTATCTTCAATTCTATATAAAAAATAAATCGCTTTTAACTGAAGAATCACGCCTTAAAAAAGAAGCGCTTATTAAAATTTATTTCTTTCTCTCCTCGCGCGCTGTCGTGTACTCAGCGCGCGAATAAAATTAAAAAGTCAAGAATTCTTATTTATTTTAATACAATAAACCGCAATCGCTGAATAAAGATAAATAAAAGGCAATAAAAAATAAAATCGCATTAGCAATAAACAAAATACTTCAGCGGATGTGGGCAGAGCAAGAGCACGCACGGGGAGATGCGTAGAGCCGCATGGAATACTTTAGTTCTAAATATTGTTCGACATTTCATACAATAGCATCTTGTCCTAAACCAAGCAAAGCTTGTACTATGGGGACCAGATAACTGATAGAGTACTTACTTACTTATTTTTTTGTAAGTGCATACTTATAATACATAGTACCTGGATGACCAAGCTTTGCTCGGTTTTTCATTGCCTGAAGACACGGACAAAACGACGTTTTCTAAAAATAAAACCTAGCTAGATCGAATTATCGCCCCCGAAACCCCTTGCATACTAAATTTCATAAAATCATTGGAGCCGTTTCCGAGGGCCAGATTATATATAAATATATTCATATATACAAGAATTGCTCGTTTAAAGGTATTAGATATGTAGATAGATTAGATAGAACAACCAGACACGGAAAACATCTATGTTTGTTACACAAATGATTGTGTGAGTGGGAATGGAACGTACGCTTTTCAGCTCTCGAAGCAGAACTTCACTAATTGAGGTAACCGTCGTGACCTTCTTCAGGGCTTGTATGTATAGTGCAAGGACTCGGGAAACGAAGATATGACAGAAGATGCAATATGGTCCACGCAGAGGCTCCGCAATCCCACTCTGTTCTTCGGTCGGTCTGGAGAGTCAAGAACACCGTTTCACATATTCATAAAGGTTTTATTTGGTTGGTCAGTTGAAGTTTAGTGTTAAAGTATTTTAAGTTATAGATTTAAGTTTCATTTTTCACTTTTTAAGTTACAGGACATCGCTGTTATGGCGCTCATTACTATAAAATATTTAATGATGTTATTAATCATTTATCATTTATTGTTTCAAAGTAATAGTCTTAATAGCCTGTAAATTCGCAGGCTACCCTAGTACCCTTCAAATCGGGATACAGTAAACTTTACACACTAGTTGTTGGCACATTATCTGGTACTGTGGTGGTACCTACCCACACGACCTACTTACCTCTTGCTAATGAGATCTCCAAGTAAATAAAAAGAAAATATATTAATTCTATATTAAAATTTATCGGTTTATTTACAAAAACTAGTTAAAATTATACTATATAATACAAAGAACAACTTAAAAAAAATTCTTAGAATTATTAATACCTACCTACTCTTTTTACAAATTTATAAAAAGAACCTAATGCACCTAAGAGTCTATCAGAGAAGGGAAATGTGATCAGAATGCAGGCAGAATTGCCACGCTGGATAGAAGAGAAAGATGCTAAGCTTTGGACCGAAGTAGATGCCAACATTCTGGGCACCTGACGCCTTTTCTAAACCTTTAGCCAAGTTCCTATATAGCTTAAATTGTTCAAATTGTCACAAAAAACTATCCCTATATAAACATAAAAATATTTAGTATCAACTAATCCATGGAGGCTCCACTGTTCTGTTGGCCGATTGTCACGAGAGCTACCCTCGTCGGCGCTTTCTTAATTGTGCCGAAATATTTATTTGATTGCGAGCCTCTACAGCACCGTGCAACCGAAATGGTCATCGGCATCCCGCCTGCACAATGGCTACACTAACTGTTATGCCACCGTCTCATCACGACAACACCAAACTGTAATAGAAAATCTTTACTGATACATCCACATAAAGTTATACGACTTTAGCAACGAGAAGACTGTTGATATTCTAATTGTTTCTTATTATAATATAATGTTATTTACGGATATAATAAAACAAATTTTCAAAACTTTTAGCATCTTTTTCATTGCAGTAAGCATACAACGACTGGAAATTTCTTTAAATATATTTAGATCCGTCAATTAATATTCTTAAAATGAATCTTAATGGTAATGTAATTTGCAACAACTATTTACAATTTTTTTTTTTATTTTAAAAAATATGTTTGGTATTTATGTTAGGTCAATAAAAAGTGGCCTCGTTTTGCGCGTTGTTGATGTGCGAATCAATATACTGAGTGGAGACTTACAATATCAACAAAGACGTCGCTGAAGAATCCTGCGCTCTAAATTTGTCGACGCATGACTTACGTGAGAAACGCAATCAATTTAGGACAATTTTCTATATAGCTGGCCTGTATTCCGGACATTCCTTCCTTCAAATCGAACGTACCGAGTACCGGTCCTTTTCATGAGACAATTGCGATATCGAAAGTCGAAATGGAACAGAATCGATACCATGTGCATTGGTAACAAAACAAAACCAGTACGCATCGGCTGAATCATTCCATGTAAACGAGATGATATAAAGTATGAAACTGGTCGCGCGTTTATATCGCGAACACAGCCGTAAGGTCCCCGAGCCAACAATCGAGATCTGAAGCAGCGATAACGTTGTCAACTAGCGCAGCCTGTCCTCTTAGTTCCCATGATTTGCGATGCCATTCTAATCGCTATAATTACGTCCTATCAATCAAACAGACGTATGATAAACATGCGACTCCAGAAACTGACCGAGAATTGTTGAGTTGCAATAAATCACCGCGTACCGACCGCGACCCAAGAATCGTGCATGTGAGATATAACAGAGATCATTTTTTGCACTAGTGACGTGTTTATGAACGCTCCGTTATAAATCCTCTTTGATCTCATCTTGCGTGTCACATTCGAGTTTCCTCGCAGTTTTCCTCTGAACTTCAGATGCCGCTCGTATACATATTTTTATAGGCGTAATTTGTGTTCGTCGCGTCATGCACAGCATTCGTCAACGGTCCTAACAAAGCTGACTAATTATCGTGGCGCGGCATGTCGTAAAACAGTGCATATTGACGGAATATAGAGAGGCCGGCACACAGTGCTTAATGACATTAATCACATTGATTTATTGTGGTTCCGAGTTATTACAGGCCGGGCGTGGTGCGATGTGTGCGTCTGTGCTAGCATTGCGTACACACGCGCTTGTGGTAGTGGGAGTGTGCTCCTTGTGTAAATGTAATACGCGAGTTTACAGGGTGTTACGGACTGCAGCACACCTGACTTCTCCGTGATTTGTGCTCCGATTGTGACTTAATCATGGAAATCTTATCTTTCGAGCAATCAAACTTGAATGCAAAATGGAAGTGCAGCAATGGAAGTATTAAAGTACTGCATTCAAATTATTAAATATGCATTCAAATTATTCAAAAAAAATATTATGATTCGATAGCTTAGAACTCTGGACATCTTATATCTAGAGAAGTCGACCAAATAGACGCATTTTAAAAGTCTGCATATCAGTGTTCAATGAATAAGTAGCCTTGAACACTCAAAATGAACTTCCGCATAGTAACACCTGAAATAATCTATTAAAAATATATATTTTTTATACTATTTATGTTTTTAATTTTATATAAATATAATAATAATTTATGAATGATGTAAGTAACTTAATGTTATTAATAAATAATTATATTTATTAAGGGGTCGCGCACTCTTACCATTCATGAAGCTCAGGGGCTAACGTACGAGTCGGTAATCGCCATAAAGACCAAGCCAAGGATGAAGCTGCACGAGAGCGTGTCGCACGCAGTCGTTGCAGTATCACGGCACACCGGGACCTTCGTCTACTACGCCGACGATATTGAAGACGATGCTATCAGTCGGTTTGTGCGTCGAGCGTCGGCTGCGTCGCCGAAGACCATCAAAGAGTACAACCTGCAGATGGCCATTAAAGACCGAAACGTGGCGGCGATGAGGGCCCTGGGCCGAGAGGAGGCGATTTAAATTCAAATGTAAATTGTTAATCTGTAATTAATATATATTTGTTAATGTAATTATTAAATGTAAAATGAGGACTGTGTGTATTCCTCGAGCATTCATGCTCACCATCGAAGGCTCCTTCTTGCGGCGGCGTCGTGTGTCGGGTCGCTCTCTTCCCTCAGATATGGTTGAGGAGGGCGATGGCTGGCACATGCGTCATACTCGTGATCGGGTGCTGCTTGCGGGTCGCTGGTCTGCTCGCGGTATACACACAATCTAACATTTTATCCCTAGATTAAACCCTAGATTAAGATTAATTTGACTAATATTCCTCTTCCCATATTGTAAAAAAATAAAAAAAATTGTTTTTCAAAGTTGTCAAAGGTCACGGACCCCAGTGTCTGTGGAGAGTAATGTTAAAATAAAAAATAAAAAAAAAATAATTATATTTTTTTTTAAATCTAATAGAATTAATATTTCTGAAAGAAAATCTGATACTGCGATAAGATGCGATCTTGTTGCAAAGACTTAAACACCCTAGCTAGTGTAGGCCACTAGTTCACCAACAAAATTGGCTTGCAAGTGTGCGTGTGTTTAATGAATGTGTGCGTGTACGGCATTAGGCAACAATTTACGCTGTTTGCGGCGTGTTAATATTGATTGGCTCGCTTTATTTCGACTCGCGCGAATCTATCCACGAAGCAGGGTACTTTCCAATGATATATGTAGGTAACTAGTTCACAATTTTCTCTGGGAAATTTACCTCTAAACTAAAATGTATAGGTACCTAAGTACCTTCATAGATAGAAAAGCCATAGGTAGCCATAAACACACCTACCTACCAAACCATAGAACACAAAATTGAACTTTATATAATTTTTACCTTTATTTACTAACTAACAATTTTATAAGCACACAAAATAATTAAATAAAATATTCATATGTATATAAAAATTGCGAAAAGCATAAATTACCATAAGAAAAAAAAACATACCTTATATTTATATACCTACAGGTTTGTACGGAACCCTGGGTGCGCGAGTCCGACTCGCACTTGGCCGGTCTGTTTTCAAAAAAAACTCTTACAATGTTTGGTAGATCTACAACTATTTGCTACACTTCCTTTACTTATAAATTTCTCAACACAACCTAAGTAGATGGAAATCTAAAAAGCGACATCGCTTCATGGTTGATATTCCAAAAACTCGAACTAAGAGGTTTGATGCCACCTTCATCGTACGAACCTCTAGACATTAGAATTTGCAGCCCGAGTGGGTGTTCCCTGATAGATACAGTCTGGGTACCTTCAGGTGCCGAGTGAATCGATTTCTTATAGGCAAGCGTGCTCCATCGTAGTCCGCATCTTCGCTTAACATTAGGTGAGATGACAGTCAAATGCAAGACTATATAATATAAAAAAATATATAATAAGTAGTCAGGTACATAGTTACCTGGTATTAATAAGAAGACAAAATAGTGCAGATACTTTCATTCTTTCCATCATCATCATCAACCTATCTTAGTTCACTGCTGAAAAAAGACCTCTCCCAATACACGCATCTCAGTCCGATCTTCGACTAGCTTCTTCTAAAATATTATAATACAATAACTTTATTGACACCACGACAACGGAAATTACAAAAAGACAAGTAGGTACAGTCCATTCCAGTTAACCCTCGGGTTCATGTGTAGCATCTAAGCGAATTATTGTGTTAAAAAGTATGAAATTTCTAGCAAATCAAACAATAGCGTTTCTCTAAAGATCTCTAGGTCAGGTTACTAGGAGAATATTTAAAGGCTTTATTGTGAACTGGTAATTCCCACATCATTGGAATACTTTCCTCTGTGGTCAGGACAATCTAGTACAACGAGTAACGTGTACGAATTATACGTCTATGGTTGTCACAGAACCAATAAAAAATGTTTTAATCTTTTCCCCTAATAATAAATAATTTAAAAAAACACACCTAGCCTCGAAGAAATATATATCGTAGAGCATTCTCACAGCGCCATCTAGCTCCAAACTACGCAGAGCTTGTACTATGGAGACCAGATAATTGATAGAATACTTATATACTTTTTTTAAATATATAATCATACCATATATAAAATACCCGGCCAGACATACCTTTAACGTCACATAGATGTTTGTCCTGGTGGGAATCGAATCGAATCCTACAACTCTTGAAGCAGAATGGGCTAGCAGTCAATGGAACCAGCTGTCAATTGAAGCTGCCAAAACTTACCGTTAGGTGCTTGGCGGCAAATTTTTAACTTAGTATCTAGCCAGCTGAGTACTTAAAAATGTCATAACACCATGCTATGCATTCCTCGCGTTAATTTCCATCAGCGGCAGCTCAAGCTTGTTTTTGAGATTTAAACCCATGCCGTCGGCGTGCGGTCCAAACGCGTAACCACTGAGCTATTATCGGTACAAAACTAAAAAAAGTTAATCGATATCGTCAAAACAATATTTAAGCAAAAGTAACTAAAATAAAAATTACTAGGTACGTACTGGAATCAATAAGTATTATTACCAAAAGGAAGAAGTTAGTTAGTTTTTTGAAGAAGCCCACTGGATATGGCCGCAACTATAGTCTGAATTTCCGATATCATTAACATGAGCCGCGCACCCTGCTTAAGTAAACCAAAAATATTAAACGCTGGCCTAGACTTAGTGACGGTTTTACCTGGCCGCATTTCAGGCCATAGGTACTAGGCTAGGATATATTACATATTTCTAAGCTATGTGTGTATTGTAACCAGCTTTACGGTAAAAGATAACATCGTGAGGAAATCTGCATATCTGAGAATTCTTGCAAATGTGTAAAGTCTAACAACCCAGGCCAGCCAATTATGACGTTACCTTTCTCACAATGAGAAGTGCGCTGTTCATGCTCACCTGCGTTCAGCAGTGGGGTAGTTTTTAAAAACAGGATCAGAAATATATGTAAAAAAATGTATCCCTACTTAATTCAATTTCTCGTTTAAAAAACATTACAGAGCGACAACCCTGTCCGTCAGCAGTGAAGGGCACGTCTCAGTGTCGCGAACGGGCGTTCTTCTGCATTTCAATCGCAACATTATAATTTCATAACGCACGCTTGTCAAGCTAAATAATACGCAAAATTTATGTTACGAGGTTCTCACCGTTCATATGTCCCGCAATGAATGCTTAATGAGCTCCTAATAGACATAAAACACGGCGAATGCGCCACTCATATTCATTCGAAGACGTGGATATAAATTCAATTAAGTATGTTACTTGTTCATATGTGCGTTTATAAGGACGTATCCAGGGATAGTTTTTGTAGCAAAGGTTTATATTAACTCTCTTGGAGTTCTCTTAAAAAGGTAACGTATGTAGTCGATATCAAATCCATATAAACATAATATATATATATATATATTATCTTGCAATCAGCCCTGTTGCCCATATGCAGATATGATGATGGTGATCTTTGATTAGGGTGCTACTCCTAGTAGAGTGCAGCCCTTTATTTGTGTAGTCAGTCAATATGCAGACTATCCTGGTCTAAGATGTCTCGTCGCTTTTTTAGCTGACTAAAATATCTCGGATTGTTAATTGCCCCGCAAGTTGGTTGGCAGTCTATCTTTGTATTTATCTCCATAAGAAGCAATTTCTCCTTTAACTGTTGGCATTTCGAGGATTTCGTGATTCTGTTGTTTTGAGAAACCATGGTGTATTCGATATCTTGGTATATTGTTCTAAGCCCTTTTCATAATTAATAAGATTAGTGGTACTGGCAGCGCCCCAGAGTTGTAAGCCATATGCCCAAATTGGTTTATCATGATTTTGTAGATGAGAATCTTATTGTCCAATAGCTAGTTTTAATTTCAACCCATCAGTCAATGAAGACATTTGTACTTTGGATTAATCTCATCTCTTTTTGTTTTAACATATTTCTGCCAGTCGAGTCTCCGTTCCAAGTGCATGCCAAGGTACTTCACTGTTTCTTTGACATGGGAAAATACATATAAATAAAAATCATTTTCATGTATGACAAAGCATCAACCGATTTAGCTGATATCTTTTTGTTGTATATTTAATTGTCAGGACAAGGTATGTTCAAGGAAAACTACTGAAAAAAATTAAAATAAAATTTATGGTATCAAGTAGTCGCCCAAGCCGTAAATAAGCACAATTAACAAATTCTGCGTTTGGCCACCAACTCGCCTGATGGTCAACGACATTACGGCCGAGGATGGAGCACGCTGATCTAGAAGAAATCTATTCACTCTAGCCTTAAAAACGTCCAAATTGTAGTTTAAAAGAAAAAGCGCAGCCGGCAATGAGTTCCATTCATGGGCTGTACGTATCAAAAAAATCACTATAATATCACTATAATCAATAAAATAGAGCGAAATCACTCTGTACTAATACTGGGAAAGTCCACGAGGAACGGATGATAGTGTGCCGTTCTGCTTGCCCTGTGGTGGAACGGAGAGGGTGGGATAAAATCATGGAACTTCTACGCACACTCCCCGAAATGTATTCGGTAAAAATATAGACAGACATGCTACTCTGAGACGATCAAGACTTAGCAATTTTTTGGTGACAAAGTTCATAAAACATGTGTGTAATAAAGTGAAATGAAGCCGGGGCGGGTAATACTAGTCAATGATAAATAAGAGCGAGAGCCAGATCATGATGAATCACTTTTATAAAAGGCTGATGGTAAAGTCATCGGTGTACACAAGTCTTTAGCAAGTAGTAAACGTGTACTCCAATAAATTAATTTTCTTATTTGCATAAATGTCCATTTAAACTGTTTACGGTTTGTTTGTTTATTATATTAGTTTGATTAAGTGCAGATGCATGTTTAACTTAACTTGTGGAGAGGTTTAGATTTCCAAGAATAACTATGCTATGATCTTGGTATTTATGTGACTGGAGAGAAAACTAAATGTTTAACATTTTTCAGTAATCAGAAATTGAATAGGTAAAAATTGTACTTTTTTTTTTACATTTCATAAAGTGCAAATTTTATAACATTATACTTTATGAAATTTAAGCGATTATAGCTCAGTGGTCATCGCGGCCGGTTCACGCGCCGAAATTCGTGGGTTCTAAGCTCAAAAATAAGTTTTGAGCTGCTGGTGACGGAAAACTTCATGAGGAAAGGTATGGTATGCCATGGTTGTAGGGTTCTTTTAGTACTCGGCCGGCTAGCAAAAGTATCTAAATTTTATTTCATTCGAGAAACAGTGTTAAATCATAAATAGGTAGTTATAACAATTAGGATTAACTAGACACCCTTTATTTATTTCCGCATATGTTTATTAGATATATATTTTATAGGCACACCGTAACCAGTAATTACAAATACAAATATTTTATTGATAACACCAATGTAACAAGTCAATTCCGTAATATCTGTAGCGATGATAGCTCAGTGGTTAGCGCGGTCGGTTCGCATGCCGAAGGGCGTGGGTTCAAACCCCAACAATGACCTTGAGCTGCCGGAGAAGGAAAACATCGTGGGGAAACCATAGCATGGTAGTAGGGTACTTTCTAGTACTCGGCTGGCCACCACCTTCAAGTTGAAAATCTGCCGCCATGCATCAAACGGTGTGTTCCGGCAGTCTCACTTGAGAGCCAGTACAATTCCAGGCTAAATGTGCTTTACCATCTTCGACCACACTGTCATTTAACATCAAGTGAGCTATGGTCATACACCTAGCCTGTCAACCATTTAAAAAAAACTTTAAGTGGGAAAATAAAGTCCAGGGCGTCGCTGCTTTGGCGCTCAATACTTCGAGATATTAGACGGTTAGTCTCAACAGCCTAGTAATTTCGCTAGCTACTACTAGTAATGTTTACATACTACTGCTTGATCTTCCTAGACGACCTCCTGTTAAGAAGATCTACCACCAAGTGTAAAACAAAAGAACATGGCTTAATTTTGTATTTATAGTTAACCCATATAATACTTTTAGTATCAAGTTGCATAATACCTGGCATTTACCGCAATACCCATACTAAATTTATTATTAGCACAAAATGCTATAAATAGCATAATCATGAATGTCCATCCCCTGTGGCGGATAAAGCGGAGAATACACGTGTCTATCATCATTAGCAGATATTGCGGTAGCAATTAGATATCTACGGTAATAATTCCTTTTATTTCTGACCAGTTAGTATTACGAGCGAACTCTTTTCAAATAAGCCTGATATATGTATGAAATGATTGCTCTTTATTTTTCTTTTAATAAAAACTTTTATAATTTGACTATGGAAATGACGTGGTTTTGACACATTTTTGTGTTACTTATGCGAGATGTACTCACTCACTCTTATGTACTCACGTTTTGTCGGAAACTCCGACTATAGTTTCGGCCATATCCGACCGACTATAGTTTCGGTCACCGAATGTGGACGAAACTATAGTCGAAGTTTAAGATAAAATTAAAAATAATAAATGTTATAATTTGGGTAACCCTTTCAAATATAAGGGTTTTTAAGATTGGGATATAATACACACCAAATACAAAAATCCAGCATCTGACCTTTTTTTTAAACCACCTCTGATGACACTTGGGTTATTGAGACATATTAAGACCTAAATTGTCGTAACCCATTCGGTCGTTTGGAAGATACGAGGTAATAAAGAAGTTTACTTCCATACATAAAAGATACGCGCGAAAAACACAACCCTTCCTTGGCAATCGGGTAAATACACACTTAAAATAAAGTAACTTGAAAAAGAATTACCATAAAATACACAAACTGAATATGTGAAATAGCACCAAACATTAATCTTAGTCTATGTCAACCAGCCTGCATTTCCACGAAACTGAACGAGTTGGCACGAGCAAATATTTTCTTGCATTGAAATTAATGTTGATAAATATACAAAAGCGACGGCGGAAGTGCGGACGCCGCGGCCGGAAGTGGGGCCATCCATCATCCGCCCGCCCTGGATAAAAACGCTCGTTAGAGTCGCCCGCCCTCGGCTGCCACTACCTGCCTCTCTATTAATGTTCCTACTCAAGTGCCTCTATTACTGCTGTCATTTGTTATATCCATTTTGGCAAATTGGCAGATCTTGTACAAGTATGCGTACTTTGCAATTAATAGTTTTTGTACACCAACTTATGTTAAAAGATAAGCAAAGTGTAACAATACATATTCTAAGTACAATATTAATATCACACTAATATTATACAAACGATAGTTGGTATTTGTATGTATGTTAATTTTGACATATTTTGTTATGTTTTGTTTTGTTATTGTTTTGTTTTGCCGTGGTGGTGTCGGCGTAAGAATTGTACCCCACCCTCTCTACCCGTGGTTGCCATAAGAGTCGGCTAAGGGATGTAATCCGGAAGATGGGCAGCAGCGTCTTCCTTGAGTAATCATACCTAACTGCGCTTGTCTACCCGCCTGCCAAGCGTGGCGAGTATTGGCAAAACCCCCCAGGAGGAGCAGCAGTGGACGTTCTATAGCTGATGATGTGTGTGTGTGTGTGTGATTTTGTTATGAGGTCTTTCGCATAGCTATCACGGAATAGAAACTGGTATCTTAAGGAAATTGCAAATACCTTCAAGTGAAGCATGCTTAACATATAAATAAAATACAAAATAAAACGAGAAACATTACAAAATCTAACCAAAATTGAAGATGTAGCATATGAGTAATCTAAAGTGGAGATGGGCAGGTCATATGACGAGGCGCAATGAAGACAAATGGGGTAAAGACGTAAAAAAACAGTGTCCAAGACAAAATAAAAGAAGGAAAGGGAGTCAACGTCGTAGATTGGTATAGGTATATGATATTAAAATTATAGCAAGAATATACAATACAAAACAATACAATTTTTTTTGTACACCAAAAATTTTCATTATACAAACATAACATACAAAAACTTAAAAAAAGAGAGATAAAGAAAATAACAAAACAAAAACAACATAGAATAATAAATAAATGGCGTACAACGGTGGCCTTATTGCTTAGAGCGATTTCTTCCAGACAACCTTTAGATGGATAGTAACAGAACAGATATAAAATAATCATGGAATGATTATGGTAGGTACCTATATGTCGAAAAAGAATACTCATAACCGAAAAGCGTAGAATTCCAGAGGATGCCTGAAAAGCAAGACAGTCTTAAGACCAGTGTTGATTGACTTAAGTAGTATAACTAGATACATAATTTATTTTTAATATTGTTGAATAATGGTTATTATTGCGCATGCTCGCTACTTCCTCGCGCAACTTGTACCCTCAGTTAACATAGGCTACTATTATCCCGGAAAGCGCGAATGAAATTATGAGTCGCAGCTAATAGGTAATAACATCTGGTAGGTTTATACTTACTTGCAAATGCAGTAAGCATTTATAAAACCCTAAAGCGGTTTAAAAAGTAAAGAAAGTATTTTTTTAGCTTGTCTTATCCATATTAAGGATATTCGTAAATTTTATTACGAAAACTGACGCGATTTTGTCATATTTTTATTTTACTTATACGAAATTACTCACGTAGTTGGAGTATCCGATCTAATCAAACGCGAATTTTCCCTTAATAGACAAAACAAAAAACAAATTCATCAAGCCAAAGCCACGTTCACTTGAATAGGAAAACTGAAAATCCCCAACGGTGCTTTCAGCGACAAATATTCCACATAGTGTTAGTAAACATACACGCAGCGCGAGGGTGTCAACTCGGCGAGAATCCTCGGGGAGGCAAAACCGCTTATAAAAGTATGCGCCGGAAATCCGAGCGCTGAGCGCCCCGAGTATTAAAATTATTATGAATCCGACGCGCCGCGATAAGGCGGGATGATGCCGGCTTAACGCCGCCCGTCCCGAGCTCTCTCGCGTATCCCATACTATCGCGATATGCGACTACTTTCGCAACCTACTACGCTAAAACTTTATATGCGATTTAGATATGCGTAAATATACCCCTCGAAAACTCCCACACGCGCTTTAAATAATCCTACTTGGAAACTACAGCGGTAGTGCAGCGGCCGATTCAATTACTCGCCCTAATCGATATCTTATTTATAATGCAAGGCATACTTACGGAATTACGCTACGGCCGTAACTAAACAACGGACTACGCAAACATTCATTAATCCAACTTAGATTTTCAAATAAGCCGAGCGGGAAACTTGAAACATTAACCAGATAGAGTTATTTCAACAATGTAAACGTCGTCGAGCAACTTTATGCAGAAGCTGCAATGGTATGTCGAACGACAATTATAACTTTGGCCCCGGACGCGACACTCGCCCCGTCGCAACAAATAAAATATGTCCACGAAAACGCGCGAGGGGGACCGCGGCGGCGGAGCGAAATTTCGTACACGAGACACAGATAAGCTTAACCAGCACGAAATTATGAGCGTTTAACTGTTTCTAGCTGTAGAATCTGGCACGGGTGCTTCGCCGGCTCGCCAGCGCGCGTTATTTACGAGGGGGTGGGTGCTGCGCCACCCGCCACCGCCCGCTGCACCCGAGATAGCGCCTTCCCCGGAAGAGCGCCCCGTCGCGCCGACGCCGTCGCCGTCGCCGCAAACACAACCTTACTGTCCCGAGTCAGGACCTGCCGCGAGGCACAACCCGCCTCGTGCCTCCACGGCACCTCACTTACACCTCGCTTCTGCTTGTGCAGATTGCTGCCAACCCGCATGACGCGACGCTAAACACCATTCCGATTTGACCCCTATCCCCGTTGCACTAGGATCAAATCGTCTCGGGACCGATCGGTCGCTTTCAGTCTTCGAGCGGTAGTGCGCTACATTATGGTGAAGATGTCTGTATTTCTTGTTTATGATAGCATAAAACTATGGTAAGTTAATTTATGCTATTGTATCATTGTAGCGAGTCCACCGCAAGTGCTGCGACCTAACCGCATACTTATGCGCCTTGTATACAGTAAATCTTTAAAGCTTCGTTTGCCATGCAACTCGGTAACCGTTTCTCATTATCATCTTTGAAAGTTTACTTATCTATGAAGCTGAAATATTAACCTTTATTTTACCTATACGGGAATTTCGTGTTTATTATATTACCTACTCATGTTGTATTAAGACAGATAGGTAGGTACTCTAATTATGAACGAAAAAAAAAGAAAGTTTATCAAAACCACATCACATTAATTTTTACTCACGTCAGTTTCCATACCTATACAGAATTGCTCGTCAGTAAAACCACGTCAGTTTTCATAGTAAGTACCAACATTCTAGAAATGTATAGACCAAAAATGTAGTCCAGGCTTTTAAAACAAAACGTCGTTGACCCACCGTCCCGTAGTAAAACCCTAAAGTCGTTAACACATTATAGCACATCAATATAAGCTAACAAAGAGGAGGTCACGTACCTACGTCATTTAAGTGAAAATATACGACATAGAGAAAAGAGAGAAATGCGTAAAAACCGTCTAGAGCATTATGTCGCGAGGCGAACCATTACTTTTAATATAAATAAAATAACAAAATATGAGCGTCCGGCCGTGAGTGCCCCTGGACACTTTTATATTTCAAGCGAGACGCCCGCCGCCTCCTGCCTCCCTCTATAATTTAAGTGAAGTTCTCATACTGTGGTATCTTTTTGTGGTTTTAATGTCAGTAAAGTAGTGCCTAGTTTTGCGCTGTCGCAGTTGGAAGGTAACGAGGAAATGCTGCGGTGGCGACTGAATTTAAAGTCACATAATGTCGAGTCAAAATTGGTTTCTGCACTTACACATTACATTTCTGAAGTATGAAAATAGTTTATTCAAATCTAACCAGCTCTCTTATCCAAACTCAACCTATTTTTATGTAGAAGTGACGAAGATGTAGAATGAGACGAACGAGAGGCTCTCCTGATAGTAAGAGATAACGCCTGTTCCATGAACATTACAGCGATACACAGAACTTTGTATAGTAGAACAAAGTTCAGGGCATCACTACTTTGATGCTCATTACTTTGAGACTTTCGATGGTTAGTCTCAATAGCCCTATAATTTCGCTAGCTCCAATACCCTTCAAACCGGAACACAGTACAGTATTGTTTACACACTACTACTTGGCGGCAGAATATCTATAGTATTTTGTGCGCTATTACATAGGACCCGGTGATAAATTTAATTATGTGTTAAGTCGCGATTTTTAAAAACTACATTATCTTGCATATCTGGTTCCCAGAGTACGAACTTTGCTTAGTTTGGGGCTAGATGGCGTTATAAAAAAGTGTCTTGTAATATTTATATTATTGATTTATTTTTAAGATTCGCATGTATTTCGCTTACTTTATTTTTAAGTCTTTAATAGGGTTCGAAACAAATATGTTGAAAGATATTTTCGAATGCACGTTGACCTCTTACCACTTCATCGTTTTGAAGAGCTAAGTGCGGGTTGTTAACGGCCCGTGTCGACAATGCATTTCTGGATAATTTAATACATTAAAATTTCATCTCTCACCGTGAGGGAAGACATAATAAACAGTGGACACGCGAGATCCATGGGATAGCACCGTCCCGTACATGTGTTGTGGAAATTAAGACGTTATTGTATGCACGCACAGACTCTCTTATTTTCTTTATTTTTGGCATTACACTTTGTGCATTGTGCCAGTATCACAGACACATATTTTTTTTTTTATCCGGATCAGCGTTTTAGCAAGCTGAAGTAGCAATGGGCTGGACATATCAGTCGCAGAACCGATAACCGCTGGGGTAGACGTGTTCTGGAGTGGTGACCGCGAATTGGCAATCGTAGCGTAGGACGCCCTGAGACTCGATGGATTGACGATATACGTAGGACAGCTGGCGGTGGATTGAAGCGAAAAGCCGAAGATCGGGCTGAGTGGCGTGTCTTGGGAGAGGCCTATGTCCAGCAGTGGACTTCGATAGGCTGATGATGATGAATCCGGATAAGTTCGCGTTTGACCACCAACTCCCCTGATAGTAAGCGATGATGTGGTCGAAAATGAAGCACGCAGACTTAGAAGATACCTATTCACTCTGACCTTGAAAATATCTAGATATTACCACATATTTTCAAGTCACACAAGTAAAAATCCTAGTCACATAAAATAAGTACCTACACAATTGTATGCACTGTAAAATACAAATATTTTTTTATAGTTGACAGGCTGGGTGTTTGACCACAGCTCAACTGATGTTAAGTGACGGTGTGGTCGAAGATGGTATAAAGCACACCTAGCCTGGAACGGTACTTTTAATTTTAATTAGGTAATTTTTCCATTCATATTTAAAAACAACATTAAAAATGTCAAAATCACAAAACATTTTTCAATAAAACATGTAAGGAAATGAGTCACGATCAAGTTCAGTCCATACCCTAATAAAGCAGTAGTGACTTTAGTAGAAGTTTCAACCTAATCATAGAAACAACAATGGCATGTTTGATGACACTTTATGATTGACAATTTATGTAAAAATAGTTTATATGTAAAGTTTTTACATAAATTTAAAAAAAATTGAAATCTACACCATTTTAATTAAGTAGGTAAATACTTAAGATAATGTTTTTTATTCCCAGAAAGGCGGCGATCTTGACATCTTGATCTCTTAGTTAGCTACTATTTTATTGTAAATAGTTGTTTTAATTTGTACATAGTTTTTAACAGTAGATATTTAAATTTGTGCGTCAGTTTGTTGAGAAATTTTGCAGATAGAATGACGTAGGTGTCAAAGATTACATTAGTCATTTTTAGGTCAAATTTAAAATTTGCGATTTCTTACTATTATAATGCTATCTCACCAATATTATATACACAAAAGTTTGTGTATATGTTTGTTACTTCTTCGTTCTGTAATGGAATGGAAGTTAAAATAGCTCAATGGTTAGCGCGGTCGGTTCGCATGCCTATGGGCGTGGGTTCAAACCCCAACAATGAGCTTGAGCTGCCGGTGAAGGAAAAACATCGTGAGGAAACCATAGCGTGGTGGTAGGGTACTTTTTTTTAGTACTCGGCTGGCTAGCTACCATCCTCAAGTTGAAAATCTGCCGTCAAGCATCTAACGGTGTGTTCCGGCAGCCTCACTTGAGAGCCAGTACTATTCCAGGCCAGGTGTGCTTTACCATCTTCGACCACACCGTCACTTACCATCAGGTGAGATGTGGTCAAACGCCTAGCCTGTCAATCATTAAAAAAAAGTGAAAAAAAAGCTTAAATATACTATGGAATAATATAATTATAAACACCTAATATCCCGGAATACGTAGATAAACTCGCGGGGCGCGAAAAGGCTATTCTAGAACATTAGGTAAACTGCCTTGACAAAAACTCGACACTGACAATTCCAGCAAACCTAATCTCAAGTGCTTATTATCGGGTACAGCAAGTTAAACAATTACTGTTGAAGGCTTTGAGGCAAGCAAACAGTAACAAGGCGCAAAGTCAACGTCGCGCGTCGGGGGAACTCTGTAAGCGACAGAGCTGCACAAGTTTCATACAAGAAGGGGCTACCATGAACTCGCAATCTTGTTTTAGTGTTAAGAAGAATGACTTTAGATTCTTAGAGCACTTTAGTTACCGTTTATACCCGCCAGAGGGCGCTGATTCATATATATTTTTTTACATTTAGTACTCGTATAGCAAGTTCCTATGTCTAGTGTCGGTATGCTCCGGCAACCTCACTTGAAAGTCAGTTGCATTCCAGGATAATGTTTTTTCGTGTGTGTGTGTGTGCATTTTTGACAAAACCGTCGCATAATATCAGGTGAGCTGCTGTAAAACACATTCTATTAACCATAAAAAAAAATCAAATACATGATGAAATTTATGTTCTATTTATATAGGATTACTCACGTTTAATTGGGTTGGATCGAAATAGTTAAACAAAAATGTGTCAAAACTACGTCAGTTTTGTGTAACTTGACGAAGGTTTTATTGCAAATCGACATACATGAAGTTTTGCGGGTAAAGTTAACATCAATGTCATAATCACAATAATGGTGACTGAGGTCTTTAGTGAAGTTCCCACTTCGTTAGTTCGATTACCCGCAGTAGTGCTAGGTCGGTCGTTGAATGCGCGTCAAAGATTTCGTGCGTGCACTTCCACGATGCGTGCCCTTTGCTCAGGCTTCAATCAATCAACGTTCACATTTGACGACTTAATACTGACATACCTGGCCTCGAGAATTCTTTGCAATACACTTCATAAACAAGAAAATGTACATGATTACCGGCGCATGTTCATTATCGCTTCAATAACAACGGTCGGCGTACTCCAGCTCTAATTACGGTCGTCGCTCTCCCGAAGCCTTACGAAGCATCGACCAATATCGTCCATCGATTCGATCGTAAAGCGCCCTAACAAAACAAAGAACATAACGCCTATGGAGTTCGCAATAAAACCGCGTGAAAACGGCAATAGCTATTCAGAGGGAGATATTAAAATGCATGGAAATAAATTCGGCGTCGCATTCGGGCGTACGGTTGGGGGTGCAGTAAAAATAAACAGCGACGCCATTAGAACTCACTTCCATATTCAAATTTATGATCGCGTCCGTACCGCGTCGTTGCCACTGTCCGCCGCAACCGCCGACGCCGGCTGCCCATTCATCCGCCTGAAATTTTTACGTTCTTTTAAAATAATTCACCCTCAATACTCCATGGAAACACGCAACGAATTATCAAAACAATTTCCATGCGCCGCTGAAACAACTACATCAAACTTTTAAGATAATATTCTTATAGGTTTACCATCATCGAGAGGACAGCATGAAACCAAATATGGTCCCGTACGGACAAATTCATGTTCACCATAAGTAAGTACATAACCCTAAAGTACACCAGCAGATGTTTTCAGTAACAGATTTATCAAAAGCAACTTTCTGAACCGATAACCACCAACCAAAACAAACGTAAGGTGAGAGCTGAACGTCGAGCCGCGTCCAAACGGGCATGCTTTAGCTTAAATAAACAGACGTTTTCAAAAATTTGTGTATTTAAATCGAATGTGACTTGTGTTACCGTTTCTATTTCTGTTTAACTTCGACGCTGGAAAAATAACACCTCGGATACATTCGGGAAGCTCGCATTAAATTCATAAGGGATTAGATGTCATCATAAACAGGAATTATTTAGCCGGCTGAGGTTAAAAACAACATAGCTACCGAGTAATTACCTACTGAAGATGGAAATTATGGCGTGCTTAGCACCGTTGGGACTGAAATAGTTGAACTTTTTAAATATACAGACTTACTTTGCCGTGGTAAGGATGTTCGTGCCTTATCTTTTCATGTAAGCTTGTTCTAATATTAAATATCAAATCAGTTAAAAATACTTACTATTTTTTTTTACTATTACACGATATTGCTATCGTTCTTTACTATTATTAGAAACTTTATCTACCTACATTATATGTAATCAATTGAACGTATTTTTCTGAATGGAAAAGAATATTTTTATAATAGAAAATATTAAATAGAATATACGTAAATATACGTATACATACACAGACACAACACAAACAACAACAGTGGTCCAACATAACAACAGTTAACCAATATTAAGTCAAGAAATATGGGTTTATTTATATGCACAATTGCCTTCAGAATGGCAATAAAATAGACCGCTGTAACTACGTATAATAATATTCGTTTTTTTTTTTCTTGTTTTGGAAAAATCACTTGTCTCAGTCAGAGTTCACTTAAATCTACCTATTGTAAACCTGTAACCTATAGGCTCTAGCTATCTCTATATTATTGTAACTGGATGGGGTGCGAAGGGGTGAAATTTGAATTGTTGAATGAAATCCCGACCCTCGAACCGCAAATCAATGGCTGAGTATTGCTAACTTTGAAACACTTCATTTATATAGTATTGACGTTACGGCACATCGATAAATGTCTACTAAGAAGTACAATTTAGTAAGCAATAGAAAATATTTTCTAAGAAACCAAAATTTTTTATTATTATTATATTATTAGGTATATAATATTATATACAGATTAAAACCTAACTGAGCATATGAAGTAAAAACAAAAACATTAATAATGACAGACAGTTCAATAAATAATACTCATTAATTGAATAAATAATTGAATACGTAATACTCATTAAGTGAATAAATAATACTCAATATCTGAATAAATAATACTCATTAATTCAATAAATAATACTCGTTAATTGAAGAAATAATACTCATTAATTGAATAAATAATACTTATTAATTAAATAAATAATACTCATTAATTGAATAAGTAATATTCATGTCAGCTAAAAGTTAAATATACACAAATCACAATTACATCAGTCAATACTTCAGTTGAACTAAGTATATGACCACCTCTGGAATTAACACAATGGTAATTCTGTAGGTACTGTACAAATAGAAAACTACATTAAAACATAGGTAGAGCACAGTGACATCATTCAAAACACCTTGCAACGTCTTTATTACAAAATTCGTGTCTTCAAAAACACCTGCTTCCTATCTCACTTTTGCAACAAAGGATACCAAACCGACCATATCGTGAATAAATTAACTATTATGTGATTTTTTGCTGTTCAAACATAATTATAAGATTAATAACGATTATGCAGGATTTTATGTGGTATAATTTTGATACAAAATCCAGTTAAGTAATTGTATTGTTTTATGTGAATCTATTAATTAAGTAAGTAGGTAGTTTTCGAATAGAGGTAGGTACATTTTGAAATAGGTAGCATAAGTGCCTGGGTATTAAAAATTTAAAACAAACTGTTAGGTTTCCAGTTCTAACAACTAATAAAAAAATGAAATAAGCTCCAAATTGCACTTTGGAATAGCCAGAAAGCAAGTAGGTTTCGTTATAAAAAAAGAGGAATATTTCAAGTAATTTTCAAAAAATAAATAAATAAAAAATTAACAACTAATGTGTGTATGTTACTATATATTTATTTAACTATTAGTTTAGAAAACACCTATAAATTAAATTAAATATTGCGTACTTAGTTTGCGCCCGCGATTTCGTTTGCGATGATTTTAGAATTGGGTTCAAAGACCTAGATTTGAATACATTTTATACCGGAATTATCCATATGATACATTTATAAGTACCTGCCAAATTTTAAGTGGATCTTGTAGCTGTCTTTTACTTGTTGTTCATACGTTTTTTCCGGGATAAAAAGTATTTTATATGTAATCCAGGTTAAGAAACTATGGCCAGGCCATTTTTATAGTTTATAACCTGTAATAATATGCTATATTTCATCCGGATCCGTTTAGCCGTTTCTGTGTGATTGATTAACAAAAATCTAAACATCCAAATATACAATCTTCTATAATTTATAATATTGGTAGGATTAAATAAATTGTAAAATAATTTGAGAAAGTTATTTTTTTATTATCTTCAAATAGAATAAAGCAAGAGAGATACGCACTCCGCGTGCAGTCGACCTATAGGTAGAGTAGGTAGAGTACGAGGCACCCGGTAGGTCAAGGTCGCCGAAATCTGAACTCTATAAAAAGAGGTGCCGTCGAACGACTCTAGTTGGCATTTGCTACACTCAAACTTTTACACGCGGTGTTTTTAACTGTAATATAGTGAAAATATTCAATTAAGTTTAGATATTTAATTTTGTATTTATGATTTTATATTAAAAATATAAAAGAAATAATCAAGTTAAAAACTATAAGTCGCTTTGATTTTAATATAATTTTATCTCGAGTTCTTATTCGACACTTTGTGAATGTTGTTATAAGTGAAACACTTCACAAAACTAAAACAAACAAAGAGTAAAGAAAATTAGTTAAACCAATATTTGTTCAATCTATCCTAAGGATTTTTTTACATCAGCTTACCTATTAAGTGAGAAAAAGAAAAGTCCTAGAAAATACCCTACCAGCATGCTATTGATTCTTCATGATGTTTTCCTTCACGGCAGTTCAAGCTCATTGTCGGGATCTGAAACCACGCCTTGTAATCTAACCGCGCTAACCACTGAGCAAGCATCGCTACACAATAATTACAAGCTACAAGCCAACCAAGTTTGGTTCCCAAAAGCTTAACGTCATTCACTACCTAAATATAACTACATAGTATCCAACTATTTAGTACATAAATCATTAAAAAAAAACTATAGACAACCTAGATTTTCACTACGTACGTAAACAAAAGTTACGACACGTTGCGAATTAAAAACACTCACAAAAAAAGTTAAATCAATTACAGTTTGTATTAGGCATTGATACTTGTAGCAGTTAATTATAAAAACAAGCTACCCCCGACATCACAGAATGACATACCGGAAATCGGCGACGTGTATCGTGTTTTGTCGATGACCCGGCCTGATGACTGGCAGAAAAGGTTAAATTGCTTCTATCGCATTAATAGTGCGAGAGGTGTCACTCATTCATTATTAGATATGTAAAATTAAATAAAACCGCATACTGACAAATTTATGTGCCACAATTTCTACAAAAAAAAAAAAAGTTTAAGCTAGCATAAAACTGAATTTGTATTTATAATCACATAATTATATACCTACATAATAATATAAATTTTAGTCCTTTGGATTCGGATTTGCTTGTTACAATAAGTCCTCGCTAAACGTAACGATTTCTTTGACCTTTAAATTATCGAGTGGTGTTCTTAAATTTTGGATGTAGATGATATGTAGATATATAACTACAACCTAATTATATCCCCTATTTTGTTATCATTACATTTTTGAATTGCCTTCCATTATAAAAGTAAACAAAAAAAAATATTGAAAAAAAAAACACGTGACACTCGGGATGATGCTAGTATTCTAACGATACTTCAAATCTGATCAGACATTTAAAAGTTATGGTGCAATAAAGAAACTTACATACACACATGAACTCTGAAAATATTACACTCCTTTTTTGAACAGTCATGTAAATATTAATAACGACATCAGAATCACATTTAATTGAAAGTAAAAAAAAAAATATGAAAAAAATATATGTTTTTTATTTATCTTCATTTACACATTTATTTCACTTTTCTGTAAACCATGTTTTTAGATGGAAGCCGTCGACGTACATATACACAAATACATATACAGACCCAGTAAAGATTACACTCCGTTCTTTGGGCAATCATGTAATAATAAATGTTTTGTTTTCTGATGACCGCTAGCTCCCAGCCTATAATATCGGATCCGGGCCGGTAGCCGGCAGTCACATCACACGTATAGGTTATATTTAATTTAAAGCACACAAAGCTCGCGGCTATACGGCGCGTTTTTCATAACGACTGCGAGTCCTCCACTTCATTCCGAATCGAAACCGATTGCTGATAATAACGTAGTTACGCGTGTCAGTGGATTTGATGCGGATGTTCCCAAGATTAATTGGACGTTAGAAATGAAACATTTTTTGTGCTTGGAACTATGATAGCTCAGTGGTTTGTGTGTTTGGTTCGCACGCTGCGCAAGTTCAAATGTATTTTTATTCAATAATGGTTTGCATTTAACCACAGCCTGTCTGTTGTTAAGCAATAATGCGGTCTAAGATGGAGGATTGCCCAGAAGTAACTTATTTACTTTGGATTTAAAGAAACCCATGTTTTACCTACATAGGCAGGTAGTTCCACAGCCTAGCTGTGCGAATAAAAAATGTGGAATCGAAACGCTGCAAATCTCAATAATTGAGCTGCAGGTTAAGGAAATCGTTGTTAAGATACCTTAGTAGGTATGCCCACTTAACTGGCTAGCAAGTAGGTACCTACCTGCCTACAACTCTCTATTTCCAGTTTGATATTAAGCAACCTAATTGTAGAGCATATTCCCATTCCGGGCTAAGGTAGCATCTTTTTAACCACATCAATACCAAACTAAAACATACTCGACCTTTATAAAGATAAAAGAAAGTCTCATCTGCTTACTTTCACCGATAGGTACCCAATTTTTTAATTTAAGTAACTTTTATTTCACTTATATTTTTAATACAGAGCTAATTTCTAGAAATACCTCTTCAAATTAATGTACCTAGGTATATCCCAATTAGTAACTTTAAGAAATGTTTGTATTTTTGCACGCGTCGCCCCTCTACATATCTTCTAAGTGTTCAGTGACAGACTTGGCCAGTATCTCCTGTCAATGAGCCCCACTATAATAAATACACGCACTTCATTATCTAAGAGCAAAAACCAGTTTTACAAAGCCACCCAAACCCGTCTTAGCAGATATTCAATTCATTTATTTATAGAATGCAAGCAGATCAAAGATAAATTAGCAAAAGCTTATCGGACGGCAATTAAATTTCAATAATTTATTGTATCCAAACAAAAAGTTATGACGTGAAGTTCAATGAATATTAGTGGGAGGCTTCGCGGGCACCGTCGGCGACGCCATCTAGCGGGGCAGCGCCGCCCACCGCCTCGCGCGAGCCGGCACACGTAGCTTATCAACGAATATGAGGCGTTATGATTATTAAAATATGCTCCGCCCCGAATATGGAATATGGAGGAGGGGGTGAGCGGAGCGCGTGCGAATGGGCGAAGTTTGATTTATGAGTCGGGCGCGGCCCCGCCTCCCTGTCATAACCGGATACCTGGTGCGCGCGCGCGCTCGCCGCCCGCCGCCCGCCGCCGCGGCGCGTTCAGTCCCGCGTCAGATGGCGAGTGGAACGCCCGGTCGCACGCCGTGTCCGTAGCCCTGCGAACGCCGACCGAGCCGAGAGGCTCCGCGAGTGCCCCGAGCCTGCCGCCCGCCTGCCATGCGCCGCCACTAGCGCGACCGCTATGCCGCGCGTGAAGCCAGCCTGCGTTCGCCGCGTCTCCATCGGTACTCACTCCTCCATACCGTCGACAGCACATCACACACCATCACTCCACACTATGGAACAGTGAACATGTTCGGATAAAGTTCGGTGCTTCCCGTCCGCGCGTTGTTATTGTTTTCCGTTGAGTTTTCTGAAACGAGAACGATATGCAGTTAGCGACGATTAAATTCGGCATTCACCGAAAACAAGCGAGTAAAATACGCCATCGGCGCGGTGAGTAAACAGTGAAGTGAGATCTACGCTTAGTATTTTAGGAAACGTTGGTAGCTCAGGTATTTACGGAGTTCTGTGATACACCGACCGACCGGGTACGGTGTTGTTATTTGTATTTGCGAAACTGCCAGACGGAAATACTTGGCAAAAAATCTGCGTAGTTTTCATTGAACGCATGAAATCTAGTATAGAGTTGGGCATAGACTTTTCAGTATTTTTGACTTAAATAATTCGTAAAATAGACAAATAATAACTTTTGTAGGTGTTTTTAGTTAAAATAAAATAAGAATTCATAGTAAAGTAGATACTCATAGCATAGATACTTACTTACCTATTTAAGGACTCTACATTTTTATACTTATTTTAAGTGAGCACTAACTTATGTTAATAAATAAGTAAATGATATAGGAAAATTAGAAACGTATAGGTAATAATAATTATATTCTATTGACTGCCATTAGGTTGAGACGCATTTATATACCTACCATAGTAAAATATTATTTGACATTAACATTAAAAATCACCAAACAATTACTTTTTCTAGCTTTTTTGTTTTGATTTCATAACGGTGAACCCGTTTAGTGTTATTATAGTTACGCGTAGGTATTGTTGATGTTTTTATTTACTGTGCAAAGTAAAAAAAATGCCTTTTAGGTATATAAATAATGTTATGTTTATAAATATTTTTATAAACATTTTCGCATCTACATAATATTTATAGTCTAAAATTATATTGTAGAAGGTTGTACAAAACTTCTATTTAAAAAATAATTTTTAACTATCAGTTCCTTCCTGTTTTACTTCCGGTATTTTCCGGTATGTGTGTACCTAATGTCTCAACACTATTGTTAATTCAAAAGTGTGTGTGGATGTTTGTTGCATTCTTAATTGACGTTGTAACAACAGACTGATGAAATTCATAAATAGAATACTTCTCCTCCCGTAAACCTCGGTTGGCACCTCTTTTTTTTAAACAAAAGTGGGGTATTTAAATATTGTTACCTAACATACAACCGGTGACTTTTAATAGTAATTTCTGACATTATATGGCTTCATATCTAGTTTAAAAGTAGGAATATATATATTTCATTTTATATGCAGTATATCAATGTGTTATTAAGAGATGGGCTATTTTGAATAAAAAAAGACATATCAATTTAATAAGCGCCAAAGCAATTATTTCTTATTAGTCACATTAGGATACTAAAATCTCAATCTCGGTACTTTCGATATGGTAGCTTTTATACAGTACACCTTTAGTAACTTAATTAATCAACAGATATCTCTGACAGTTTTATACCACAAAAATGGTATGTTTCTATTTTATACGAATGACATACTGTCAAATTTTATTACAGTGACCACTATAAGCTAAGGCTTATCTCATTGCTCGTTTTATGACTGCTCTATAAAATATTTATTATAGATATTTTATCTACTAACGATTGAAATACCTGGCTATTCATATTCTTATGAAATACACATCCACTGTTTGTTTGCTCGAATAATAAATTTTAAAAAAAGTCGTTAAAATCAAGTCCGGTTTTATTTTAGGCTAAAATGAAAGATTGGTATGCATATCACCGTTCATTTACCTTGAATGATGAATAATAATTACAGTTGATGTATAAATTATAGACTTTCTGTTAGTAGATTAATTAGCTCCCATTTCGAACTATTGATATAAGTATTTTAATGGCAATAATATTCATATCGTTAATGGGTTGCAGGCAACTTATCTATTAATATTTCAAGTCATATTACCTACTTGAACTTGTTTGATTGCTGTTAATAAACTTTTTTTCTCTAATCCAAATCATTAAAGGTTGATAAGATATATTTCCTAACATAAGAATTGTTACAAGTCGAATACATTAGATAAATCGAAATATAAATGAAATGGTGTTCCGAAATATAAATGAAATGGCATACCGAATTATAAATGAAACGGCTCTGACATAATATGAGAGAAACTATTGTAGGTATTTACTTGTTATAATTATGAAGATCACACTTAATATTTTAAATGCTAAAGCTTGTGTGTATGTTTGTATGTTACTTCTTCACGCTATAAGAGCTAAACTGATTTGGATATTTTTTTTTAATGGTTGACAAACTAAGTGTTTGACCACACCTGTTGTTAAGTGACGATGTGGTAGAAGATGATAACCACCAAGCCAGGAATGATTGCAATGATCTTATACTAAGTACTCTGAAGAAACATATAGAGTGCTTATTTTTCGGGAATCACGGGTGAATCCGCGAGGCGTATCATGTTGTACCATACGTAACTGGATAAATAGATGGATGGATAGAACTATATAGATTGCACTTTTAAAAAAAAACTGAACAAACTTATCAATAAATATATCAAGGTACATTACCTTATTGAACTTATTTAATGAGTAAAAGTTGCAAAAATCTTTTTTTCTTCAACTAGTTAAGATTAATATTGCTAGTATAGATAGATATTACAATCACGAAAATATTCTATTAGTAATAAATAAATCGAAATATAGTCTTACTTAAACGAAATGCCGAAGCAGGTAGAACGGTTCCGACATAATATTACACTTTTATGCTAAGATTGGACAATATAGAGCTGAAACCTTTTGGCGGTGACGCTTATAGTCATAATGCCACTTTTAGAGGCTTTTTGTGAGTTCTGCGTAATACGGGCGGCGCGTGTGCGGAACGCCGCAACACGCCGCCTTTGAAACACGCCGGCCATCACAATCTACAGCAAAATATCAACAAACAGGCATCACTAATCCTTCTCCTGACAAATAATCACTCTAAACCGGAATTTCGCTACAGACTTGATATTTAATCCGCACGACATCCCAGATTAAAAATAATAACTAACCATACATTTTGTGCCGCTCACTTCTAAGCGTCCAATTCGAGACCATAACCGAAAAAAAATTGTTATTCAAAGAATATTATTCAAAAATTTTGTCATTTTACTTTCAAATGCGCCACCCAAAATGTATCTAAGTAGGTAATATCTATAAAGAGATACAGAGCCCTAATATTTTAAGCGGTGAAAGTTAAATAAAACTCAAAATAAAAGTGTGATAAGCAAATATATGCGACATAATTTTAAATAATAACAACCAATGTAGCTTTAGTGTACACATATTTGAAACTTTTCGAAATGTTTTAATCATTTCAGATATCTTTAACTGCAAGGGCACATACAATTCATTGAACGTTTGTAGATACGTGGCGTCTTCTTTTATTTTTATTTCATATACCTTATTGTGTTTGGCTCATGGATTGTACTTAGGTAGTTACCTTATAAAGCGTGTTTTTAATTATAGGTATATGTGCATGGTATTTAAATAATTATGTATATAAATATCACTAAATAGTATAAAACAAAGTCGCTGTCCGAGTCTATCTGTTTCTCCGCTTACTTCTAAACCACGCAACGGATATGCATACTGTCATTTGGTATTATTCTATGAAAGGGGAGAATGTACAATATATCATAATCAAACTTTTATAAGTAGAGTAATTCAATGTTATAATCAAGTCGCCAAATAATTTGCACCCGTGCTAGCAGAAGAAGAACCCGGGTCGCTTGCAGAAAAATAAATTAAGGTCGCATTTCACGTGTGTCTGTTTGTTCGTTTGATACTTCAGCAGTATGCAATGGATTTTGATATGGTTTTCCCTATCACATAGAGAATTTCTTCCGATGGGGTTGTATATAGGTATTTATATCTACATGCAACAGACGGACAACGGGAGTAAGGGTATAGAATACCCGCATGTATGGACTGATAAAATTGTTTATTTTTTAATAGTGATTAATCCCCCTAAGCATAATCATATACACAGGTATGCCCATAACATATACGGCTTGACTCCATGATGAATGTACATATCTACCTTAACTGTATATCAATGTAACCTATGCTTTTAATGGAGAGTAAGAAACATTTAGACTAATTTAACAATAGCTAATTCATTGGATATAACTTCTAAGTCATTTCAGAGGTATTAGGCGGTTCTTAATCAGCATTTTTATACCATTAATTATGGCTGACGTCTTTGCCTGTATCTTTTTACATATTATTTACAATGGTACCTATTTAAAAATATATATTTCTGAAGACTACCAACCCCCACTGTATACCCTACAACCCCTAACAGATCTGCATGTATACATAATGACGGTTTCTTTAGTATATACCGAATTGAGAAATATTCATCATGGTTGTTATTTATTTATAATTAGATTTACTATTAAATAGCTTTGATTAATAGATGCTTTTGAAAAATAAATACCTTTGTAAAAGTGTAAATTCATCCCGAGGTGAATTTACTGAGGTATACCTACTTATTTGCTTGAACGTGTGCGAAAATAAAACTAAAATCGTAGTAAAATTCTAACATTTTTTAATAGGCACTTCTCTGGAAAACTTTTTAAAGATGTTTGAACAATTTTATTTAATTCAAGTGGAATTGAATTAACTTTCTTCTTTGTTCAAGTCTTTTACGAAGTACTTATACAGAATAAGTAGATAAAAATACACCACATCTAATATAGGTAAAATCGTTAAGGTCTATTCAAATTTTAATAAAATCCAGCTGTGTGCTCCAGTGTCATCCGAGGGGAGTAACAAACACACGTCAATAAATATCGTTGGACATTTCACACAGCGCCATCTAGCCCCAAACTAAGCAAAGCTTGTAGGTACTATGGGAACCAGATAACTGATATATTAGTCAACTTTTTTTGTAATTAGGTACATAGTTATACCTAATACATTTAGAACAGCCAGACTTACAACAACAATGTTCCTAACAAAAATGTTTGTCCTCGGTGGGAATTGAACCCACGCCCTACTGCTCATGAACCAGAGCTACCTCTAAATGAGCAGTCAAGATAATCACGAAAAGTTCACAACTGAAGAAAATGTAGGCAACTAAACAGGTGTTATTTTTTTACTGTTCACACAACAATTACAAGAGTGTACATAAAAAAACACATAACTTTCAAAATATAGTGAGACATTTGGCGGTCTTATCGCTTAGAGTGATCTCTTTCTGGCAACTGCGGTAAGGATAGGACTAACTGAGGAGATAGAAAATGACGGCGTAAGTTATAAGAAGAAAAAAAAACCTAACATTGACATAGATTCTTACATTCATACTACACAAACATAAATACTTAAACACAACATAAATAAAACTAATATACTAACATAAAGAGTAACAATATATAGACAATAAACTGATAATTTTAAATGATATATTAGCTACTCAAAATAGTAGGTAATGCTTGACTTAATATCTTAACAGAATAGGTGTGAAAATTCACTATGACGTTATATACAGAAACATAGACCAAACGGACAAACAGACGAACGAATAACCAAGTCACATTTTGATATTTTCTGAGTTCCTTGAATAAAATAAATAAATATTGGAGGACATTTCAAACATTGCGTTCTAGCCCCAAAATACCTTTCGATAGGTAAATAATACTTAGATACCTACTCTTTACCTATAAAAGTACTTTCATAAACAATTTAAATCTAGAATTAGTTAAAAGCTTTATCACAGGCTATTTCAGTTTCATATTGCTCTTATACATTACATCACATCATCAGCCATGGAACGTCCACTGCTGGACATAGGCCTCCTCCAGGGGGGGGGGGTTTTGCTAATACTCGCAGTTAAGTGTGATTGTTCAAGGAAGCCGATGCTGCCCGTCTTCCGGATTACATCCCTTAGCCGACTCTTACGGCAACCACGGGTAGAGAGGGTGGGGTACTAATCTTACGCCGGCACCACCACGGCTAACGGCTCTTATACATAGATAGTTATATTTATAACATGTAAATGTATGTGTATGAAAGTGGATAGGTTGATTTTTATACATTTCTAAGTAGGTTTCTGAGTCTGACTACACGAAATATGACCCAAATTCGATAGTACAGTCACAATTTGGGTTTGTTATTATTTGGTATGACTATTTGGTAGGTAGGACCAGGTGGTAGATCTCCTTAACAGGAGGTCATAGGCAGGTGCCATCAGAATTTCTACCTCTAAGTAAACATTACTGTGTTCTGGTTTGAAAGGTACTGTAGCTATTACGAATTCACACAGCTAATGAGACTATCATCATATATCGCAAAGTAATAAGCGCTGATGCGGCAATGCTCAGGACTTTGCTTTGTTACTTAAAGTTCTGAGTACCGCTACAAGGGGCGGGCGTTATATCTATTACCAAAAGTAGAACGTCTTATTCTTTTGAAAAGTTCAATATCCGTAATAGCGAAAAACGAGTCGCTCTCCTGATGGTAAGAGATAACGCCTGTCCATGGCCATTGCAGCGATACACAGCACTTTTGAGTAATAAAACCAAGTCCAGGGCATCGCTGCTTTGGCGCTCATCACTTTGAGACTTTCGATGGTAAGGACTCAACAACCTGAGTAGCCTTCGCTAGCTGCAGTACCATTCTAACCGGAACACAGTAAAGTTTACCCACTACTGCTTGACGGTAAAATACCTGGTGCCCCGGTGGTACTTACCTAGACGACCCCCTGTTAAGGAGATCTACCACCAAGTAAAATGTTTCCGTTCAAAAAGATTTTTCATTATAATCACCTACCTAACCATTATAATCTGCTCAATAACATTATTTCTACCGTTATTCGTTTTATAGACAAGCAGTAAATAAGTACTGTATGTCCATCATAATAATGAATGTAATACATAAGTTAAAATAAATTATTCACGCACAATAAATTATTCAGTCAAATCCGCAACAGTAGTTTTAAAGTTAAAAACAGCTTAAATTGCTTTTATAAAACGCCCCTTCTTTTGTTTGAAATAACTATAGGTTATTCATAATAGGTATGTATTCAACAGGTTTTTGTGAGAAATAATCAGAATTAGGCGACCAAATGACTGCATCAATCAATGTACATATTTGAATTTACAGAAAATCTTGTTTATAGGAGATAATTATAATATTTTAATATGCGTGATTCATATATGTTATACAAATAGAACAAAAAACACTAAATTTAGTATTCTACAGGTATAGGTAAGTAAGTATAAACATAAGAAGTTATTGGTTCTGCTTATATGTTTTATATCATCAACTATGTTATAATATAGTTCCGCTCAGCACCATGGAGCCTGAACAGATTTTCGTGAAATTTGATAGGTATAAAGGTAGTTTAGAATTTAGGTTAAATTATACGCTACTTTTTATCCAAAATAGGTGTATGGTTTCAAAAGTGAGAAAACTTTGAAACGCTCCTTGCCTAAGACAAGTTAATTTTTTTGGATACTTAACTAATAGGTAATTAGACGTGTAAGAACTTATTGATGGTAAGATACAACGCCTATCCAAAATCATCGAACCGGTACCCAAAACTTTGAGTAAAAAGGCTAAATCTAGAGTAGGTATATCATTGCAATGGCAATTATTACTTTGGGCGTATTCGGTGGTGAATCTTATTAACCATGTAGTTTCAATAACTACAGTATCCTTCAAACTAGTATACATGCAGTAAAGTTTTTTTTTTTTTTTTGGCGTCGCACATTAAGCATTTGTCACTTGACAAATGCTTAATTTCGATATTTTCAAGTATTTTATGAAAAAATCTAGTTAATGGCGACAAAGATACATGTAATGATCATGGTCAAGTCCAGTCATGTCCCAGTAGTGCTACAATCTTCGGTGGAATTTTGGAAGTCAAACGAAAACTAATTTTTCACCACTTTATGTCACTTTCTCACAGTAATTTGGCACTTTATGAATTAAAAAAAAATACGTAAACAAAAGAAAAACCACACATTTTGAAAAAAAATACAATGCGCCGATATGTTTATTTCCGCGTCCCCGCTAAAACAACTACAGCTTATAAATTATAATACAAAAAGTTTTTAAAACTGGGTTTATAGGTATATTCCATAGCCATTCATCATCAGACGCCAAACTACAGTACTAAGCCCAATAAAAGCCTAATTAAACACAAGCAGTAGGTTAACATTGCACATTTTTATATTCCCATCCAATTAGTAATTAATTTGCTGGCCAGATTGTCAGAAAATAACTTGCCGAACTACTCTTTTATGACTCCAATAAGTAGATTATGTCGCAGTGCAACGAAAATTGAAAATACCTAAACAATTAAAAGCTTTTTGCTAACAAGACGCCATTTGACGTTTTAAAAAACTTAATTATTTCCGACGTCAATGGTGCCTATTCATTTATGACAAGTTTGATTTATACTTTTTTTTATTCTATGCACACAGGGATAAAAGAGATGTCGATTTCAATTCCGTCACAGTACTGCTTTTTTGACAAAATTTAGTTTTTTTTTTAATGAAACTATACTCCTTAGACATCATTACATTCCTCTGTGGTAGGTCTCCTTAATAGGAGGTCGTCTAGATAGGTACAACCGCTGTACTAGATATTCTGCCGCTAAGCAGTAGTGTGTAAGCATAACTGTATTCTGGTTTGAAGAGTACTGCAGCTAGCGAAATCACAGGGCTGTGGAGACTAACCATCGACAGTCTCAAAGTAATGAGCGCCAAAGCAACGACGCCCTGGACTTTGTTTTACTATATTCAAAGTTCTGTGTATCGCTGCAATGGTTATAGAAAGGCGTTATCTCTTAAAAAGAACACATCGGGGTCCGTGCTCTCTAAACTTAATCCTCGATAATTTATTACAAATAGAGTTACCTTAAATACCTACTAAGTCTATTGGTCTAAGTTTGACTAGGTACCTACACCTTGTCTCATGTTAAGCATTGTAGACTAGAATAGAGCATACAAAATGTCTTGAAATAACGAACCCACGCAGACGGTAAGAAATTTCCTCTTTTCCGTAGACTGTCTGGAAAGGTAAATATTGTGTCGGCTAATCAGTCTAGCATAAACAGAAGATTCTTACATAGTATAGTGTATACGGACTAAAAAGCAAATACTTATACGTTAAATTTATAATTATTAAGCAGAAGTACAGAGGCTGGTAGATCTCGTTAGCAGGAGGTCCTCTTGGTAGGTACCACTGCTGTAGGTATCTACTAGTAGTCTACCGCCAAGCAGTAGTGTGTAATTATTATTGTGATCCGGTTTGAAAAATTCTGCAACTTGAGAAATTACACGGCTATTGAATGTCTCAAAAAATATATAAGCAGCAATGTTATGAATATTGCTGCATTTAAAAAAAAAAGCCACTTTTGGATCCAATTAGTTGACAGAATACTTAAATACTTTTTAGGGTTTCCTCAAAAGGAAAACACGGAACCCCTATAGGATCACTTTGTTGTCCGTCTGTCTGTCAAGACCCTTTTTCTCAGGAACGCGTGGAGGTATCAAGCTGAAATTCATTTCGAATACTCAGGTTTACTGTCCCTTGCAGCTGTGAAATATCAAACTTCTAAGACAACGCAATCAAAAGATACAGCCGTTTATGCTGCAAATTTAAATCCACTCCTCGTCAACACACAACATACATCACATTATCGTCAACAGGACGTCCACTGCTGGACATAGGCCTCCTCCTGGGGAGGGGTTTTGCCAATACTCGCCACACTTGGCAGGCGGGTTGGCAAAACCTGGCGAGCGCAGTTAGGTATGATTGTTCAAGGAAGACGCTGCTGCACATGTTCCGTATTACATCCCTTAGCCGACTCTTACGGCAACCACGGGTAGAGAAGGTGGGGTACAATTCTTACGCCGGCACCACCACGGCAATTACATAACATACATATTACATTTTAATTTATAGACATTTTTTTAATATTGTATAATTTTATTTACTTATTGGTTATTTAACCGCATGTTCGCTACACATCAGACGAGATGGCGATTAAACGCAAGACTATTTGTAATTTAAAAAAACCTACATATAGTAAAGTCAGCGTGATATACCTAGATAAATAATACTTCCTACCTATCTACATACCTAATATAAAACAAAGTAGCTCCCGCCGTCTGTAAGCTTAGATCTTTTAAACTACGCAACGGATTTTAATGCGGTTTCCATAATAGACAGAGTGATTCAAAAGCAAGGTTTATATGTAAGTATAATACATGAATATGGACCACATTAGTATATTGCACCTGAGCGAAGCAGGGGCGGGTCGCTAGTTTTAAATAAAAATAATTAAAAATCGTAGACTTAAATTGGTGATCTAAATATCTTATTATATTTGCAACAACTTATGTTATTTGCTTAATTAAGCATGTCTTCATTCGTATTAAAGACCTACATCAAAACGAAATGGCAACTAATTGACATAATCTTAATGTTATTTAAATAGGATATTTGATTTTTATTAAGTCCGGTCTATATGTGTTTTAGCTTGAGAGATAATAATTTGAGGTCTTTTAGATCCGATTTTATGCGTTCATTATTAAATACACATAATAAAGTCTAGCCTATAATTTAGACGAAGAATTAGGTAGCTATTTTATTGTTTTAATAAGGAATACCTACACGACAAAATATCTATTCTGCAAATAGGTAGGATACCTATCTATTTTCTTAGCGCTTTTTTTTTAACTTTTTCAGAAAACAAAGTTAATTATTGTAAAGTGAAATACTTAGTTACAAAATCGGTTCAAATTCACAAACTTATGTTTAAATCACAAATGCTACAGTAATTGATTCAGACGTTACTTTGTGGAAGTTATTTCTACCTTCAAATGCATTTTTTTTTTCTTTTATTCTTTAAAATAAGAGAGTAAAATAAAACTCTTCAAGTTAATATTAGCAATTCTTTATTAGTTTCATTCTTTATGTAGGTAGGTACCTAAATAGCACTTATTGCTCCAATGCAAGTAGGTACCTACCTAAATACAATTCAAAGGTTAATTAAGCTACCAGCTCAGCTATTATTATAAATTACGTTAAATGTGTACATGAATAATAAAATATGCCAGACATAAAGCAAATTACAAAATAGTTTGCAACAAATACTTACATGGTAAATTTGTGCTTTTGTTTTTGTAGTTACAACTAGCGCCATCTAACGACGAGTAGCGGACTTTTAGTTGGGTGTGATGTGCTGTTTTTGTCAAATATGATAAACTCTTTGTTGTTCAACATTTTCACACTTTTATTTTCAACATATGTTGTATTTATTTATGTTTATTATAGAGGTAGCTGCAATAAAATTGTTATTTAAATTTAAAAATTTCTAAATCTTTAAAACATTACAGCGTGAAAAGTTACAAGCATACACACATAAACTCCATTTTTTATTAGATATGAGGTGTGAATTGAGCTTAGTGAAATGGAGGACTTGTTACACAGCGCCATCTAGTCCCAAAACAAAGCCTGTGGGTATTATGGGATATGTCGACCCAGTTTATAATATAGTCATAATAATAGGTACTATTACAAATGCGAATGACTGTATGTTTGTGTATGGTTCTACAGATGTGGAAATTTACTATGGAGGTAGCTTGCAACCTTGATTAACTCTTAATATTACCTATCATATCATAACTGAAATAGGGTTATCCAACGACATGCCACAACCCGATTTTCGTCTTTTCGCTTTCCGCTATTGCCAGCTGAACTTTTTTTTAAGGCTGACAGGCGAGGTGTTTGGCCACAGCTCATCTGATGTTAAGTGACAGTGGGGTCGAAGATGGTAAACACACCTAGCCTGGAATGGAACTAGCTCTCAAGTGATGCTGCCGGAACACATCGTTAGATGCTTGGCGGCAGATTTTCAACTTGAGGGTGGTAGCTAGCTAGCCGAGCTCTAGAAAGTACCATACCACATCGCTATGGTTTCCTCACGATGTTCTTCCTTCACCAGCAGCTCAAGCTCATTGTTGGGGTTTGAACCCACGCCCTTCGGCTTGCGAACCGACCGCGCTAACCACTGAGCTATCATCGCTACGAATATATCTCCCTACGTACATATCTCGTCACTTCTTCGAGTTTCATGGCGTCCTTACCTACGTTTTCCGTTTCGTTGTTTTCATTCTAGAACACGTCTACTCGTTTACACACAACATACATATAACATTTTTATTTATAGACATTTTATTTATATTGTTGTTTTTATTTTTTTCTAGGCAAGCGTGCTCCAATGTAAACTCATGTGCGCTTAATTTCAGGCGAGACGGCAGCCAAACGCAAGCATATTTGTACTTAAAAAAAACCTATATATGGTAAAGACAGCAGTTGTATAGTTTAAAATGAATTTGCTTAGCTACCCAGCAATTTTATAGTATTGAAATAAAAAATGTTGATCTTTTTGGTTTTTGAATACCTACTATTGATTTATTAACACTTTGGACAAGAGATAGAGATTTGGAAGATTACCTGCTTTACCAAAAATATGAAAAAAAAAACTCGCATTAAAATAGTGTGTTTTGTTCTAGGTGAAAGTTCGGGTTCATGTTCCGAAGAAGACATAAACAATGCCGTGGAAGAAGCGCGAGACAGGCCCGAGGCGCACATGTGCCCTCGATGCCAAGAACAATTCGAGAATCTCCACGAATTCCTATTCCACAAGCGACTATGCGACGCGAAAGCGATGCAGATGGGCGAAGAACGCATGCATTCTGACCCAGAAGAGATGGTCGTCTCGGGAGATGAGGAAATGGACGGGCCTAACAAAAGATTAGAACAAGTCCGACGGCATCGACAAGACGCCGAAAATAACAATAGCCTTGAAGATGGCGAGGCTGAAGTTCCCGAAGCCGACGTCCCACCCGTCGGACTACCCTTCCCCGTCGCCGGGCACGTCACGCTAGAAGCTCTACAAAACACTAAAGTTGCAGTAGCGCAATTCGCCGCGACCGCAATGGCCAACAACGCCGATAATGAAGCCGCCCTGCACGAGCTTGCCGTGCTACAAAGCACGCTATTCACGTTACAACATCAACAAGTGTTTCAACTGCAATTAATACGTCAACTTCAAAACCAACTATCGTTAACTCGGAGAAAAGAAGACCATCAGAGCCCGCCACCGAGCGAGCCCGAAGCGAGCGTCCCGGCGCCTCCAACGCGGTCACCGTCGCCGCCTCGTCCGCCACGGGAGCCCACTCCTGTCGCACCCGTTCCTCCCACTAGCCAAAGCTTGCCGTCGACTCATTCGCATCTAATTCCCAAAGTGGAACCGATATCCGTTCCGAAGCTCCCGACCACGTCTCCACCCATAATGTCCCATCCGCCCTACAGCTCCATTTCATCGTCACTAGCGTCCTCGATCATCACGAATAATGATCCCCCGCCGTCCCTCAACGAACCCAATACTTTGGAAATGCTTCAGAAGAGAGCGCAAGAAGTATTAGACAATGCTTCTCAGGGTTTGTTAGCAAATAATCTTGCCGATGAACTTGCATTCAGGAAATCAGGAAAAATGTCGCCATACGACGGAAAATCTGGAGGACGGAACGAACCATTCTTCAAGCATCGATGCCGATATTGCGGTAAAGTTTTTGGAAGCGACTCCGCGCTCCAAATTCACATTCGTTCTCACACAGGAGAGCGACCATTTAAATGCAACGTTTGTGGATCCCGATTTACAACCAAAGGAAATTTAAAAGTTCACTTCCAAAGACATACGTCTAAGTTTCCGCATGTGAAAATGAATCCGAACCCCATTCCGGAGCATTTGGACAAATACCATCCCCCTTTATTGGCTCAACTGTCTCCAGGACCGATTCCTGGTATGCCTCCTCACCCGCTGCAGTTTAACCCGGGTGGGCCATCACCTTTCCCGCCGGCCTTGCCACTATACAGGCCACCACACCATGACCTGTTACCACCAAGACCACTCAGCGACAAACCATTGCCTCCACACCCATTATTCGCTATGCGAACAGAAGAACAAGACGCTCCGGCTGATCTCAGTAAACCCTCTGCGCCGAGCCCAACCCGAACAGCACCTGACTTATTCAAATCTGAACCACAAGATGAAGAAAGCCAACGGGATTCTAGTTTCGAAGACACAGACCGTGTTACGCCTAAGAGAGAGCCAGAAGAACACGAACAACCCCAAGACGCCGAACCGGACCGATATCCTTCGACGTCACCATACGACGACTGCAGCATGGATTCTAAATACAGCAACGAAGAACAAATCGGCAGAGAAAGTCCACATGTGAAGCTCGATCCAGATCAACCGGAAAATCTCTCAAGTAAGAATTCATCGATATCTGGACCAATTTCAATAGCAACGGGACTACGTACTTTTCCAACATTTCCTCTATTTCCTCACTCGCCCAGTAGTATATCCTCTGGTAGTATAACTCCCTTTCCTAACACCCCTCAAACCGTCGTTGACGTGGACCTAACGCGCGATCCTATATTTTTTAATTCTCTTTTACCTCGACCGGGGAGCAATGACAATTCTTGGGAAAGTTTAATAGAAATTACAAAAACATCCGATACAGCTAAATTACAACAGCTGGTTGATAATATCGAAAATAAATTATCCGATCCTAACGAATGCATCGTATGTCATCGAGTTTTATCTTGTAAAAGCGCACTGCAAATGCATTATCGAACTCACACCGGTGAGAGGCCTTTCCGGTGCAAATTATGTGGCCGCGCTTTTACGACTAAAGGCAATTTGAAAACGCATATGGGCGTCCATCGAATTAGGCCACCCGTACAAACGTTACATCAGTGCCCAGTCTGTCATAAGAGATTCTCCGACCCGACCATACTGCATCAACACATACGCCTTCACACCAGCGAACGCAACAACATCCCTTACGATCAGTTCGGGGCTATGGAATACGACAGTCTGCCATCATTGAGCAACGGGTCCGAAGTCAACGACTACTTTCCTCGCCGATCCATTCCGCCTCCGTCGTTCCCTACCCCGAGCACTCCCGGCGACCGACGGGCGGACTCCCGCGGGACCGACGATGAGAGCGGCCGGGACGAGCCCGCCATTCGGGAGTTCGACGACGACTCTGATACGAAGGATCGTCGAACTTCGCCGCTCTCCGTCTGCGCCTCGGCGTCCGAATGCGAAATAAAAACTATGACAACAACGGCTTCCCTCCCATCGGCGACAGGTTCGGAGAGCGGGCGAAGCGCGCGGTGCTCGCCGCCGTCGCCGGCGCTGTCGGCGCTGTCGACTCCGCCACGGCTCCACCCGCACTCGCCGCAGCCGTCGCCGCCCGCGCCGCTCGCCGCGCTCGGCGCCCTCGGCGGCTCGCCCTTCAGCCCGCTCGGACTCGCGTTCCCTCCCGCAGGTATGCGATAGCGGGATCTTGTATTTTTGTCCGCCCCCGGTCGCCCGCATTTCCTTTTCCTTGCACTCATCCTCACTCCGAAACTAATAAACGGACGCTCGAATACGCGCCGAAAACGACTGACCAAATTAACTTACATAAAGTTAACCTATGCTTTACGGGTTTAAACGTGCGTTCCGACTAAAATTCCTTCCTACGCAAAGTGAAGATGTGAAACTGACACTTAATGTGTGCTTGTCTGTGTGCAGTGCGCGGAAACACAACTTGCAACATATGCTACAAGACGTTCGCCTGTAACTCGGCCCTCGAGATCCACTACCGCAGCCACACCAAGGAGCGCCCCTTCAAATGCACCGTCTGCGATCGCGGCTTCTCTACAAAGGTTAGTTGAAGACAACCCTTTGTCACATTTCCCTTAATATCTTCCGTAGCTTGAAACCCTCTTTACGTATACTCAAATTATATTGTCCCTACGTATGCAGTTATGATTAGAAATTAACCAATTGATTAAAATGTTAACCGCCACCATCACTCGGTACCGTAAAACGGTTATCACGGACTTACATACCCGAAGTTCAGTTTGAGAGCCGTTGGCCGTGGGCCAGTTCATACTTTATTGTTACACAAATAGCATAGCACGCGTGTTTACGACATTTCCACTAATTTTCACTACATCTAAAGAAATCCATTGATAATAAAATCTTTTGAATATAAAATAAATTGTTTGATGTAGTTAAATTAGTTGTTAAATGCGTGTCTTGTAGGTGATACGGTCGATTCT
Organism: Biston stratarius; assembly: GCA_950106695.1. NCBI lineage: Eukaryota > Metazoa > Arthropoda > Insecta > Lepidoptera > Geometridae > Biston > Biston stratarius. The sequence goes on along the minus strand of OX467115.1, from coordinate 16,336,903 downwards.
AGTAGGACGTAAATAGTTGATAAATAACACGGAAGGCTAAGACGCCTCGAATTCCAAATTAAAGCGCAGAAGACTTGCCGATGTCTCGAGTCTGAAGGAGTAAGTTCACGCGCCGGTTTCATTTCATGCAAGTTTTAGTGCATTAATTTTGCAAGCAGTAATTACAAGTCGCTAGTCGACGCCTCTAGTTCGCATTAGTTTAAGCTGTTGTCTTCCGCGGGAGCATCCGAGACTCGAGCGCTCTCTCGACGGTGGAGTAATTGACGACTAAGTTCGAGAACTTGTAGGCTCGTTAGTTTCGATTTAATCAAAGCGTTAATAAGATATTTATAGTTTATTTCATTTGAAACTGACGTTACAATTTCAATTAAATTTTTTGACTGCCCTGTTAATTGTAGTAGTTTTGCTTCGAGAGGCTTAGGTCCAGTACCACTCAGGATGAATATTTATGTGTGGAATATAAATGTTTGTTCTGTATTATCAATTTTTTTTTTAAATATGCTCTTACATAATTGTTCTGGTTTAGGTCGTTTTTTTTTTGTCTTGTTCTTTGTTTCGTTTGGGACTAGATGGAGCTGTATGAAATGTCCGATATTAATTTACTTCAAACTAAACTCTAAACAAAACTGCACTCTTTTTTTATTTTTCAGAAAAAAATAGAATATGTTTTAAGAAACGTTACAATACTAGTTTCAAATTAAATTAACTTGTTTCTTAGTCGGTCTGAATTAAATCAGTTTTAACGAGGAATCAAACAAAAAATGTGTTGAAACTGGACCGTAAAATACAGTTGCATATTTTTTTTTTTTACATGAAACATAAGATATATATTACAGAGGGCGTACTAACTCAACATCAGTAGCTAATAAACACGGTACCTAAGATTACTGATGTATTCAAACGTAGCACACTTTATCTTTGAGTACATAGCTTATATTTGATTCGATATTGCAGGAAGTCGTCTAGTGAGGTACCATCGCAGTACCAGATATTCTGTTGCCAAGTAGTAGTGTGTAAACATTATTGTGTTCCGATATGAAGGGTACACATCTAGTGAAATTAGGCAAGATGAAATTAGTGAATTGAGGGCTGTTGAGACTAACCATGGAATGTCTCAAAGTAATGAGCGCCAAAGCAGCGATGCCCGGGACTTTGTTTCGCTACTCAAAGTTGTGTGTATCGCTGTAATGGTCATGGACAAGCGTAATCTCTTACAATCAGAAGAAGAAAAAAAAACTTTGGAAACAGAGCTTTTATTTGATTTCATACAAATCAACTTCTGAATAAAGTGGTTATATAATAGTAAATGTTTCAAATATGTTTCAAAGAATATTGAATACAGCTGCGCGACAAAACAAGGCAAACGTAATCTGCGCTTGACATTTTATTAGTCGATGCTAGTTAAATTAATTCAATATTTAAGACAATAAATAAAGCTTGTTAAAAGCATTTTTATGGCGATTAAAATTATTCAGAGATCGGCCAATATTTCAAGCGCATAAAACGGTGCGCTTGCGCCGTCGCGGGCCCGTCGTGTCGCGCCACAAAAATGATAAGTCATAAAAACAACGTCACAGAAAACGATCGGAATATTAATTCATGTCGTAAAATATTTATTGCTTATAAATCCTTGAGCCTTTACCTACGCTTTATGTCATAAAAAGATTATTTATGCCTGACAAAGTAACATTTTTCGTATGCTTCCTAAAGTGTCCAGGGGTCTCTTATCATTAAAATATAGTTTGTTTACGACGGGCGCCGCGATTAATAGTTTGGAATCTTTTAGACTCGTCACGCTAACGTCGCCTTTGCTTTAATTAAGCTCTTCTGATAAATACAGCGATTATGTTGTAGTTCGTTTTGGAAATACGTAGTACACAAGAAGCTCTTTTTAAAACATGAAGCGATTTAAAATAAAAATTGTAAACATCTTTCTAGGTTAGCAACGCATCGTCCCTAACGTTACAGATGTCCATAGTGTCTCGTCTCTTTGCCGCTTAAAAAAACCGGCCAAGTGCGAGTCGGACTCGTCTATGAATGGTTCCGTACCATTATTTGTAAAAACGGCAAAAAATTCACGTTTGTTGTATGGGAACCCCCTTAAATATTTTTTCTATTCCGTTTTTTAGTACCTATTTCTTTTTGTTATTGCGGCAACAGAAATACATCGTCTGTGAAAATTTCAACTGCCTAACTATCACGGTTCACGGACACGGACAGACAGACGGACGGACAGCGGAGTCTTAGTAGGTAATAGGGTCCTGTTTTACCCTTTGGATACGGAACCCTAAAAACAAGGTTCACTTTGTCACTATGTTTATTATTTACCCATAACTTGTAGCGATATAGCTCAGTAGTTAACACGGTTGGTTCACACGCTGAAGCGCGTGGGCTCAAATCGCAACAATAAGCAACAATAACACCTGGGAAGTCCTATAGGGATACCTACTGGTTCCTATCACTGAAACGCGATGGACCTGGCACCCGCACGGCGATACCATTGAATGCTAAAAAGTACTAGGATACCCTGTACAAGGTTGATACTGTACCTAAACACCTGGGTCGCAAGTTCTAGGGATACCTACTGGTTCCTATCACTGAAACGCGATGGACCTGGCACCCGCACGGCGATACCATCGAAGTTCTAGAATACCCCATTTAAGGTTGATACTGTACCTAATACCTACTTGTTCTGTGACTTTTTAGTAATGGTAATTTGTACTTCAACATATTTTTTAGTTTGACTGCGATAGACTGATCAGACTCAAGCCACATTGACACAGACATCAGTGGCCAAATGTAGATCTATGTAGATCTATTACCATAAAAAATCAGTTCACATTTAAATATTGTCTCTAAAGGTAGTCAAAGTTGGTGTTAGTGGATATCTATAACCAAATTAAAGTTAATAAATGCGTTTTTACGAGATAAAACTACGATCCAAATGATTTTTTATAAGAATATATGTACTATATGTGAAAATTAAATAATGCGCATTTTCGACACTAGTGATTGTATTATTTCATATACTTTAATATGGTTATACACCATATATAGTGACGTCCCGCGATGTCACCCGCTGTCCTACATAAAACTGTTTTTTAATTAAAAATAGCATATACGTACGTTAATCAAAATCTTAAGCTAATTTCATTCAGATATCTAATCAAATCTATTGAAACGTTGAAGCTAGAAAAGTTAATATATCTCACATACTGTTTATGTGTGACAAACACATACAAACTCACATTTTTTATTATTTTATTAAATTAATGATAGCTCAGTGGTTAGCGTGGTGGGTTCACACCCCAACAATCAGCTTGAGCTGCCGGCGAAGGAACACATCGTAAAGGAAACCATAGTATGGTGGTAAAGTATTTTCTAGTACTCGGCTTGCTAGCTACCACCCTCAAGTTGAAAATCACTTAACGGCGTGTTCCGACAGCCTCATTTGAGAGGCAGTTCCATTCGAGGGCAGGTGTGCTTTACCACCTTCGACCACACCGTCACTTAACATTAGGTCAGCTGTGGTCAAACGCCTAGCTTGTCAACCATAATATTTTTTTTTTTTACAATTGCTATAAAGCTTCAGAAATCCACGATTTGAAGTGAAAATACACAGTCTAAGAATCATCATCATCTAGACTGAAAAGCCAACCCAGTGTCGGCCATAAGTAAACTTTTTAACCTTACCACTCCATTTAATGGTTACAAATTTCTCTGACCTAATGTAAAAAAAAAGATACACAGAACCGTGGTTTTAGCCAGAAACCAGAAATCTCATATCCTGGCATTGTATATTTTTTTAAACTTCTAAAATATATATGTACACAAGTGTGGCCAAGTGATATAAAGTGCTGGTATAAGCTTTTCGCGTTGTTTCTTGAACTCCCTAGAAGCTTCTAGTAAATCACTACAACTTTACTAGTTTACGTTGAAATACATTGAGTCTCAAAGTAATGAGAGCCAAAGCAGCAATGCTCTGGAGTTTATTATGTTATTCAAAGTTCGGTGTATCGCTGCAATGGTCATGGACCATCGTTATCTCTTACCATCAGGAGAGCGTCTCGTTCCTTTTACATACATAAAAAATACAGTGACTATGACTTACTGTACGTGACTAAGACTTGATTTTATCAAGAACTAATTGTAAATATGAAATACTTGACACTATCAGAATGCACAAAAAACGATGCCAAAAATAAGGAAAAAAATTCAAGACCTGTTTATGCATACTTTGAAAGGATACGGCCTACAAACCAATCACCTTCTACGTCGAATATAAATAACATAAAGGAGCGGCTTCTTTTTTACTTTGTATTTTTACTAACTTACTATTCAGTTAGTATGTCATACCTGGTGGGGTAGGTCGACCTTCAGCCACACATAAATATGAACCTAATTCAAAATATCACTAACGTTTAAAAAAACAGCGCTTTCCAACGCAAATGATTTAGTTATCACTACATATTATAAAACAAAATTGTCCGCCGCGTCTATTTGTCTGTTTGTTCGCGATAAACTCAAAAACTAATGATGCGGATTATCATGCGAGTTTCACTAATAGATAGAGTGATTCATGAGGAATGTTTAGGTATATAATTTGTCTAGGTTTTGTATAAGCTGGTTGGAATGTGATGATAATTGATGGAAGTGTCGGAAAAAGTCAAGCCACCTGGGAGCTTTCATCGAAAACGCTGCCTAACCCCTTTGAGATAGGTCAAAAGCCTCGTGTAAAGCCGGGACAGGACGCTAGTCGTTTATAAAGATATTCTCACTTTGCCTTCTTTCAACGAAACTGATTCAATTGAACCGGTTAACCGTCGCGTATCGTTTAAGTCAGCGTTAAGAGCAGCGAACTACCATTCCGTGTATTTACATGCACTTACCCAGTATTGTAGTACAAGATCAGAATATACGATAAATAGCGAGAACGCGCAAACTTCGTCCGCACCGATGTCGACGACACTTATTGTAATTTTAAATGTGGTTACCAACGTGGCCTAGGTGTGAATTTCTAATACTAGTTTAAGATATAGAACTGGCTAGATTTAGTAAGTCGTTGGATGAGAATGATTATTCTACCCGTATTTGAAAAAAATTAAGGTGCGTAGAAGTCGGAATACCGTTTGTTTTTTTGGTGCATTTGATGATTTACTATATTTACGTATTTTTATACATTTATACACGCCATACCTCATTTTCAGCACTCATTACCGCGACCTATGACGTCATTGTGAAAGATTGAAGGAATTAAATATTTATATTATGAGTAGCCATCATATAGACCTCATAGACAACCATATAACTGTCATTTGTACAACTTTATTAGCCATGAAAACATAGTTTTTAAAAATACAGCCATGTTTTTCGTTATACTATTTTCCTAGAATGCCCTCCGAACTTAAAGTAAGACATCAAAAGACCTCAAAATTTTATTCTACTTTTAGTAACTCTTTTTTGCATTTGAGAGCCAGTTCAATTCTAAGTTAGGTGTGCTTTACCATCTTCAACCATACCGTCACTTACCATCAGGTGAGATATTCCAAAAACTTAAACTAAACGGTTTGATTCTACTCTCATTACACGAACAGCTAAACAATGGAATTTGCTACCCGAGTGGGTGTTCCCTGATAGGTGCCTTCAATTCGCGAGTGAATCGGTTTCTTCTAGGCGAGCGTGCTCCACCGTAGACCGCATCCTCGCTTAACATCTGACGAGATGGCGGACAAACGCAAGCCTATCTACAATTTAAAAAAAACACCTAGCTTGTCAACCATAAAAAACCTACTTTATTTAAACTAACTTAACTTTTATTGACTTCATTGACGATAACATTTTTATTTCAAGGCGTAAAATCGATACATAGATCATGCAAAGACCTGCATTACTACTTCTGATACCTCACAATTTCTTTGAGGAGTTACATACAAAAAACGTGTTGACTTTTAAGACTGCTTTACCTGAGACAAGTGCAAAAGTATCTGCGGGGTTATTCCAGACCCATTTTTAATACTGCTTCTGACACCCGTCACTCTCTGAAATTGGGACAAATAAGGTTCATACCTTATGCTCTAGAATGCGTAATATATTCCCGACAACACCTTAGTTTCACGTCTTATAAACGAAAAGAAACGTGTTTTTACATTTCCAACAATGAATGAATAAAATAATAATTATGATTATCACCACATTCGAATATCTTTATAATATCAATTAAATCAAAAGCAACCTCAATATGACCTCGTATTTTATTAATACTTATCCATACAAATAGCTGTTATTTAATCAAAATATATAATTAATTGCATTTAAGTTTTAACGAGGACACATTTGGAATGATATCATATTTAAAACTTATATATTTAACCAAATTTAAAAATAATCAAATCAAATAAAATTAATTTATTTCAGAAACTCTATATTAAAATCAGAAATTAATTATTAACGATGAAATAAAATGTTATATACGGCGGCAATAATGGCTAATGGAGAATTATTCTACTTAAATACAAATCTCTGCATAATCTCGGGATATACAAATAGTATCTGGGAAACGGTAAATATTTTATCTAGCATAATATCCATTCAGGTTGTTTTGCATTACAAAGTGGGCGTGAAAAAGGTTGTTAGCAAGCCAAGCTATGGTTAAAACATTCACACGAAGGGAGATATGAACCAGCAGTTACTATGGCTTGTATTTTTATTTTATTTTTTTTTGGTTGACAAGCTGTTTGTAGGAGTAGAAAGAAAGACAAGTAGAAAGGCCCACTACCACCCATACCTACATAGTGGAATTTCCTTGGGTACGTACCAAACGTTTTGACTCTACGTTTCTCACCCGTACGGCCACGGAATGGAACAAGCTGTCGGTTTCTTTGTTTCCTGAGAGATATAATCTAGATCTTTTCAAGGCTAAATTGAATAGGTATCTTCTAAGTCTGCGTGCTTCATCTTCGACCACATCGTCGCTTACCATCAGGCGAGTTGGTATATAGTCAAACGCGGACTTATCCGTATTAATGTCCGTAATAATTTGATATATTATTTTGTATAATTATACAAAAGTTTTCCTTTTATTGTAAAATTGACTTGTAAATGTAATATTCGTTTATAAAATACTTTGACTTTGAAAACCTAGCCTGGAATATAACTGGCTCTCAAGTGAGGCAGCCGAAACACACCGTTGGGTGTGTGCCAGTATTGTAGGTAACTCCGTGGTTACATCAAGGAGTTGGACCGTGGATCGTTATCTACCATTTGTGTTGATCACCATTGTACGCTGTCCGTAAGTCTTGACCCTTTGATCTAACGTTACCTGCATTACTTGCTACGGTTTATTTACATAACTATAACGGTATGGTTCAACGTTCATTATACGAACCGCTTAACAGCGGAATTTGCTGCCCGACTAGATGTTTTTATTTATATGTATAGACAAGTAAAACAAATCGAAACTTTTATGTTGCTACATACATTTAATTACGCGTGTGTGTACCTTATAATATATTGTAGTTAAAATTAAAGTTTATAATAAATATACTCAAATCAAAATAAAACAAATGAATATGTTAATCTAAAATAAAACAATTTTATATGACAAACAATTACATATTAATCAAACTGAGATAAGTAAAGCAATCCCCAAGCGTTTTGGAACTCATTCTCTTATCCGAATACTTCAATAAAATTATCATGAATAGGTACCTTTACATTTTTATTTCGCAACGGATTTGGCTTTACCGCTTATCATAATATTCTGCGCTTATGAAAACACGTTGTTACCATATTTATAAAACTTGACCATAAACAGTAATCTCGTAAATGGCTTTTATTCGCACATTCATCTGCCCACATTAATAAATTAAGCTATTAGGATAAGATAAATTTTATTTGTCTACACCTAACTAAACATATGAAAGCATATTTTATGAATACTTATCAATATAACATTCATCAACCAGCTAGAAAAATAACATTTGCGATATAATTGCCGATATAGTAATAAAGTAGATAAAGAAGTAAGTAGTGTCATAGATGGATTCCGAGATTTGTTTTTCTACGGAAATCCTATGCGAAAAAAACATTAAGTATTTTTTTGGACTTTCTTAATTTCGGACGAAAGCTTTTAATATATCTTGTAGTCATGATACTATAGTCTTGATCACAAACTTTAGTAAATAGAATTACCGATGTAGAGACGTAGGGAGGTATACCTACTGCCGAACTTCCTTCTTTTGTTTACGGGACCCTAATGAAACAAACTATTTTTTCTTTAGTTTCTTAAATTTATGTGATATCGTGCCGAATCTATTAGTGTGTAACGGTGCTGTGTGTAATACTGTAATCTAATCTTAATAGTCTCCGAAATAAAATGACCTATACTGTATAGAGACATACCGCGGAAGAGACAAAACAAACACTGCCAAACTTCCTTCTTTTGTTTACGGGACTCTTATGGCATATAACAGTTTTCCTTTGTTTTTGCCATTGTAATCGTGATGAAGCTACTAGTATAGTAGTTCTGTGTGTAATGTGTGTGTATTTGTGGTTCCAGAGCAGTGGCGGCGGTTGCCGCTGCAGGCGCGCGCGCGCCCCCCGGCCGCCGCACGCCACTGCTTTGGACCTGTGGAACGCCTTCGTCTACCCGGTACGGACTGGGTCATGTTTGGGTTTTATCACGATATTTCGGGATAGAGTTTAGATACGGCTGTAGCAAGCGCTACGACGGCGTAGGTAGATATATCCTTATCGGCACATCAGTAGATACCCGTATACAAAGGGACTAGGTTGGCCAATTGAGAAAAAACTATCGTTAAGTTTTTGACACTAATGTGTGTGACAAATAAAAAACCTTAGTTTCAGTTTCCCAGCCAGTAGCCAGGGGCACCGATCAATTTTTTATACTTTTTGCAGTTGAAAACTTGACAAAACTTTTTCAAAAACTGCCAAAAGCTTATTCGGAACAATTATGAGATACAGTGCCTTCCATAACTAAACAAAGATAGACAATGCAATTTGAACAATACTTAAGCATAATTCAAGGCAAGGCAATATTTAATCAAAGACTATTAATTAAAAAAGAATAGAAAGTGCTACAGATAATTTACTAAGCAAATGAGTTTACGCAAATTTGGTTTGCCTAAAAAAATCAGAACATTTCCCATACCTACGTGGTGTAAGTAGTGGTAAACTTGCCTATATTTAGGTGCATATACCTACATAGATACAATATCAAACGTTCTGTGACTCTTACTGTAACAATTTTGTATTGGTTATTTATCTAATGAAGAAAAATATAATAGATAAGTCATAAACACGTGTCACGGTCTGAATAAAATTAATTAACTGCTACAAATTAAAAATCAAACAATACAAATTCATTTTAAATTAAATAGGTACCGTGTTCGTTTGTACTAGATCAATAAAAGAAAATAATAATTGGCTAACCAATTTAGTTTGATCTCATGTTGTTTTTCCGACTTTTATTCGTTTTGTAGTGAAAAATCGTATTAGTAATCAAATTTATTAAAAGGTCACGCTGAAAAGTTCGCAGGTGTTCATTGATTTATTTATTAGGCATCATGAGGCACATTGTGAGTAAAACTCAAGGATGATGTTCACACAGAACATTTTAAATTAAAAACACCTCATTTCTAGTGACGTCTGAATTTATTATAGAGCGCAAACAATTCGTGATAGGACCCAAATAGTTTTTATTTCGTCTGTTTGTTTTCGCTTACTTTTGTACAATGCTTTCTAGAAGCCGCTTACAATTTACATTTATATTTCGCTAACTAATGAAATGCTAAATATTTTTATTCATTACAAGTAAGGACCTAATTTAAAAAAAAAACATAAATGTCTATTTAAGTCTTAAGTAAACTAGAAACACGTGCTTGTAGATGATGAAATAAATACCTTTATGCCAAACACACATTTGAGCCGAGATGTAAATTAGTTCTCAAAAGTACCAATATGTAAATCTAGAAAAAAAATATGGCCTAAGAGTTATGGCAGGCTATTTGAATAAACTGTGTGATAGGCTAGATAAGGTAGGCGCTGGATACCAGTTACATTGATTCGAGCTGTTCTCGCAATTAGAGTCTATGTATGTAATAATTCAACTTGTCAATTATTTAACTCTTTAAATAGTAGTTACCGACCCCATTTGCATATTTTCTTAAGAATTCGCAAACACTGGCGCTACAGGTGTGGTCGGCACAAATTCTTTCTAATTAGCTTTTCAATATAGCATCACAAAAAATTACTTCAATTTAAATAGGTAAATAATTCGGTTTTGCGACATATTTTTTAGTAAATCAGTAAAAAAAATCATTAATCTTGGTAGTGTTTCTGACAGACGTTAATTTTTGAAACACGATTTCGATAAGTTTACTCGATAGTAAATTTTTTGCGTTAATTTTATATCAAGATACATTTATTAAATTAGTAAAGGTTACATACAATACTTTAGTTACATATGTAATGGTACTGTTTTTAAATTACGCAATAGTTTTAATCTAATCAATTATTGTATTTATCACCGGGTCTGAAATACTATATACAAATAAAATATACGGGCACAAAATACTCTGAAATTCGTGACACGTGACCACGTCCAGTCAATTCGTGACCACGGCTATCCAATGGCCGAAACATCGAAGTAAATAAACAAAACTAATTTGATAGTATTTGTGCGCGATTAAGACCCAGTGATAAACATAATTATGTGTTCTAGTCGCGAAAGCTTAAAATTATAATTAATTATTTCCAAATAAAATAATTGTAAAATCACAAGTTAGACCACCATATTTTTGTTCCACTAAACATGGCAACAAGTATCACTGAGTAATATTAATAATCAACTGTGGTACCGAAACATGCTCGGATTAACTACTGGTAAACGTACGAGTATATTAATCAAAATTGTATTTCGATTTACCTATTCTAATAAGTAGAAAATTTTTATTTCGACTTGTGTCTACAAAACTGATACATCATTATTATTGTGTATGTATTCAAAACTGTCGTTCCGTTTGTATTTGGGACAAGCGTGTCTAAACAGTCGACACGGTCGACTTTAATTTTATATGAGTGTTCTAATTCCTATAAAATACCTACCTACCTATCTCTCCCGAATGTATGACGTCTACTTTGAATTTCAAAAACATTCTTTTGGAAATTTAAATAATTTATTAGGTCGAATTCCGTATACAATTTCCCCGCGCTCTAGACACAAAAAAAATAGCTTTTTCTTGGAAATGAATAGTTGAATAGGTACATATTTTGATTCAATACTACTTAAGCAGCTTAAGCACGACCAATCAAGTAGAATTGCACATAAATATGCTTCAAGAAAATCGCTTACGACTTGGCATTTCTAAAGTGCTAAATGCTAAATAATACAATACAATCAATAACATCAATACAATACAATCAACAAACAATACAATCATCAGCCTAGTCTATTGACATCTTGTCTACCTACCTCTTCACATCCTCCAATATTTAGAAATTAAGAGTATCCGAAAATAGAATTTATGCCTCACACCTTCGAGCAAAATAAAATGAATAAATAAATTAATGGACCCAGAGGAAGCGCTTTTAAAATGAACACGGGTGCTCTATACGTCTTAGTCGTTCTCTGGCCGTAACAGCGACACGTATTTATTTATTATTAATAAAGTATCTATACATAACATAGATAAGTATGCAGTATATATTTGTAATTAGAAGTCGAAGTAAGTATATATTAAATGGTTAGGACCCCTTCGTACCGCACTACTTTTTCTTTTTAGGGTTCTTCGTCAGGTCGGTAACAAAATTTCGAAACGTAACAGAAAAAACATTACTAAATTAACCTCTCTGGCTTCATTACATAGGTACTGAATGAAAAGATAACTAAAGATGAAAAACAAGAGTATTTTTCTTACGGATATATAGTTACTAGCAATGCCTTACGGTTTCGGCCGCTATTTTAGAAGAACCGATTTTCATAGGATTAAATTACCTATGTGTTCTGATATAAATGCACTAACTTCATTCATTTCAACCGCAGAACAGTGTATACGCCTTATTTAATGCACCACAAAAATATTAATTGATTTCATGAATAAATTAGGAATTTTATAAGATAATAACAATTGAATAAGATAAGATAACAGATTAGTTGGCCATTATTTACACGCTTATTTGTTAGTATAGAATTAGTTGCCTAAGTGTCAATCATAGATATAAGCCACATCCATCCCGAAATTGACTCAAATCCGTTAAACTGTGTTAAAGCGATAAAAAGTAACAAACATATAACATACTTACTTACAAACTTATGCAATTAATAGTATAATTAGTGTTTTCATATCACTAACTAGGCGTTGTGTTACCAGGGCAACATGAAGCAACATATGCTGACCCACAAGATCCGCGACATGCCACCAGGATTCGACAGAAGCTCGGGCTCAGTGCAATCTGAGGACAGCCATGGGAGAGACAGCCCTGATAGACGGTCGTCGCCTGATAAAATGGACCTGAAACGATCGCCGCCCGCGCATCCCCCACCTATGACACACGCCCCGCCTATGGATATGCCACCGCTGCCAAAACGGCCAAGTGGTAAGTGAATTAAAGAAATCTCGTCAACCACGAAAAAGAACCTGAAAACGAAACTCACAGGCATAGCTCAACGTATAACAAAGCTGAAGTGGCAATGGGCTGGACATATCTGTCGCAGAACCGATGACCACTGGGGTAGACGTGCTCTAAACTGGAAACCGTGAATAGCAAATATAACGTAGAAATCCCTAAGACTCGATGAAGTAACGATATAGTACGTAGCTGGCGATGGCAGGAAGCGAAAAGCTAAAGATCGTGTTGAATGGCGTGTCTTGGGACAGCCCTAATTAAAGTTAACTAGCAAATTGCTGTTATCATTAATTATGAAGCTTGAGTTTAGTTTGACAAAATGAAGAAAATAAGCGTGATAAAAATGATGTCACCACCATAAATTTAAACGCGGGCAAAAACAATACTAGAAATCTTGTTTCTGCCAAAACAATAGATAGTACTTATGTATAGAATATGGCCTCAAAAAACGTAGGTCATACTCAGTTCGAATTTCCTTGCATTATTTGATAACATTGCACAACCCATGAATTAATAAAACAATCAAAGCAATTATCAAATGGCTTGATGATAATAATCTTAAACTTAATTTGACCAAAACTAATTACGTCCAATTTTTGACCCATGGATCTAAATCAATCTCTAGACAAATTATGTATGATAACACAAAATTGAACGAGTCGAATACCGTTAAGTTTTTGGGTATCACAGTAGATAAACATGTAGACTGGAAAGATCAAATAAAAAACGTCTGTACTAGGGTTAATAGATTTGTGTTTGTTCTAAATAAACTTCGAAAAACCGCATCACGAAAGACAGTGTTATTGGCATACCATGGTTATGTAAGCTCTGTGCTACGGTATGGCCTGCTTCTCTGGGGTAATTCGACAGATAAAGATAAAGCGTTCTTATCACAAAAAAAGTGCATACGTGCGATGGTAGGTATTCGTCCATACGAGTCCTGCAAACCTTTTTTTAAAGATTTAGGAATCTTGACGCTGACTTGCATGTACATTTTTGTAATAGCGGTATTTGTTCGTAATCATTCTGGTCTGTTTACCACGGCTAAAGATTTGTTTCCACGTAATACTTACAAGAAATGGACAGAGGCTTGTTTTCGCCCACCATCCGAGATTGACACTGTTCCATAAGAATTGCTATGCCATGTGTATCACTGTATATAATAAACTACCGACATCGCTAAAAGAGTTTCCTTATACATTGTTCCGGAAAAAACTTAAGAGGAAAGCAGTCAACTGAGACATTTGAAAATTAGGAATTTCACCAAGCTATTTCTGTCGCGCCGCACGCAGCACCCGCGTACATACTGAGCGAAAGGGACAACTGCACCTCGGGCTCATTAACCCGAAATAAAATGAGCAAAATCGAGGTTTCGTATTCCTCTGTTTCCTCCTCCAAATTTAGACCGATTTTAGTATTTCTTTTAACAAGTAAATAAGAAGGATGTGTTCTTTGCCTGTGTGTTATATTTTTTTAAGATTATGTCTATGAGATTGGGAATTTGGACGTTGAAACACAGCGTTGAAACTAGGTACATTTTAAGATTTTTGAAGATTAAAAAACATATATCAAAAAATCAAAACAGAGGGGCATGAAACTACCAAGTATCTACTTCCTGTCTAAAAATTATTGCTCTAGTATTAAAATCCTGGAAGGAAAATGGGGAAAACGTTTGTATGAAGAAAATGACGACTTGTTTCCTCTTAAGACTTGGTTATTAGAAAAAAAAAATTATAGCTTAAAAGATTTTTTAAATGACCCTTAAATGTAAATAATATTTCATAATTGTATTTCATATTGACATATATTGTAATGTATCTAATTTGACATTGTTTTTTTTTTTTTAATTTATAATGTTTAATTTAAGTAATTTTTCACGACCACATTCACATGCCGAGTCACGGCAAAATAGGAGAACTAAATCTGTAAAATACCTATCTATAACATCAATGTAAACCTTATTTTTAGTGAATAAATTTCATTTCATTTCAACCCATGGCCGCAACAAGGCATAAGTGGACTCAAGTAGATATTATGTGCCTCTTGTATCAATTATTCTTGTTCTGAAAGAATCCCGATTTTCGCTTTTCCGACAACCGATCTTTTTGTTACTCGTAGGTACGTCAATCAATAACTATAAGTTATACATTAAGGTACTGTCAGTGGCGGATTATCCCTAAGGCAAACTAGTCACGAGCCTAGGGGCGCGCGCAATCATGTAGAGTGAAAGAATAAAAATTAGACCTTAGCAATTGTATTGTGAAGAAATGGCAGAAACTTTATAAAATTAAGAAGTTACCATGGTCTCCTTCGTAATGCGGCTAGTCTAGTCATCTCGCTATCCAGTACACCTTCAAAATACTAATTGAATCTAAAACTGTCAGATGCATCAAATCCAGACAATTCTGTAAAGCACACACAAGAATTTTTGTTAGTAGGTAAATCATGCTACATTTTTTTTGCTGGTGACAGGTTATTTGTTTGACCACAGCTCATCTATGTATACTGGTATGGTCAAAGATGTTAAACATATCTAGCCTGGAATGGGAACTGGGTCTCAAGGTTTTTAGCTTGGCAGTTCTAGCAAACCAACCGAGTAATAGAAACTGTCATCATGCTATGGTTTCCTTCACCGGCAACTTAAGCTCATTGCTTGGGATTTGAAGTCACGTCCTCCGGTGGGTGATCCGACTGCGCTAACCAATAAGCTATCATCGCTACACTTGTCACACTGCATTTGTTATTTATAATATTTTTTTGTTTTACTTTTGTTGTCAACGCATAATTGTAATTCCCAATGAGTAACCTAAAACAAGATTTGAGAGTTTTGGTTAGAAAGAGAAATATGTCGCAGAATTGTATTATTTTCCAAAACTGAACAAATATTGTGGTTTTAACACTAAAATGCCGAACCATCTGCGAACATGTGCTTTCGTTTAGTTTCCGAAGCTTTGAAGAAGCTTGTAAAAGCTAATACTACTACTTTACTATAGGGCATGGACAGGACTTCACTTTGTTTAGGTGACTAAGACTGATTTTACTTGATTTTATCATGACACTTGAAATTATGAAAATGCACTGGCAGAATGCACAAAGTACGATGCCAAAAAACAAAATCAACGAAAAAAATAAATCATATCAAAATAATCTAATAATGATTAATTCCCGCAGTGCCGGCTGGGCCGACCCACCCACCACAGCCAGCGTCATCTAAACATCTCTGCGGAGTGTGTCGCAAGAACTTCTCCTCATCATCCGCGCTCCAGATACACATGCGTACCCACACTGGAGACAAGCCCTTCCGCTGCGCTGTCTGCCAGAAGGCATTCACCACCAAAGGAAACCTCAAGGTAACTTTTGCAGCCATAAAAGAACAAGCATCTTCATTAATAAGTACTAACAATGTTGGTTTCACGAACTATGAAAAACTGAGGGCTAGCATAACAATGACTACTTACACGATTAAAAGCGTTAATGTTTTATTTTTTATTTGACTGTAATTTAGGCACTGGCCATATATAGGTACTTTTAACCAGGATGATAAGGAACCGCTATTAATCCAAGATGTTCTTACTCTTTACAATAGTTGATTTGTTCTTTGAAATGTACAATTTAATTTTCTTTAAATCCTTAATAAACGGGTTAACTTCTAGGCAGGCGAGCTCCATTCTATATCGCACTATCGTATCAAGCAGGATGATTTCGTCTTAACATTCATTAGCCATTAGACCATAACGCACAAACCAAATCATCTATGTATTTATCAATAAAGCATCTACCATAGGTACAATTTAGATTTTTGCCAGCCCAGTTAGGACCTATTCATTTATTACGAAGAACAATTTAGGGGAGAAGGGGGATTATATATATTATTTTATCTACTGTAGTAATCTTTGGTGTGGACAATGAAGAGTTAACCAATTAATCTAATTACACCCTTATACATTTGCAAACAATATTTTTATTGCTAAATGTCTCATGCCTGGTTAGTATAAAAATGAGCTTTAAAATCCTGCTTGGTTAAAAAAATAATCCAAATTTTGTTCCACAACATGTCTGACCGAACCGAACTACTAGGGCCATCTAGCGGTGGGTGGCAAGATAACATACTCGAGTTACCTTAGCTCTCCATTCGATCGAGCTTTTCATAAAGTACTATTTTATCCAACAGGTGCATATGGGGACGCATATGTGGAGCGGAGGAGCGTCCCGACGTGGGCGGCGTATGTCGCTGGAATTACCTCCGAGGCCATTACACGAGCCCCACGATATATTGCGGCGCCCAGACTTATTCTACCCGTATATACCCGCGCCTTTCTTGAACGGCATGCAGCAAAAGGTAAATTGTAATACGATAGATTCACTCTTAGCACAACATAGTATATCAGTTTGCGATATTTTCGTTTAGAGGAAATATAAAAAAAAAATATGGCCCTACTTTTAATAAAAGTAAACTAGCAGCGCCTCTAACGGAAGTAAATGGAAACTATATTTTTACATACAATAGAATTTGAATAATGTTTACATACCTAATTATCATATATTTCTATGCCATTCCACTGATCAATTACTTACGATTCATTCTTTACTCGGATGGGCTCATTCCTTTTTTTCTTAATAGCCAAACATCCAACTGTAGGTCATAGGGCATATTTTTAAAGTGCCATCAATGCAAAGTTATGTTAACCCCCAATGACGCTAACAAGACCATGCAACGCTGACAGTACCTACTCTTCATTCCTAAAAATATTGTGATAGTAAATGTTAAACACTAAAAATGCTTATGTGAGATAGATACTAAATGTTTGGCACTAAATGTTAAGAATCTTAATAGGTATTCACTTAAATTATTATCTGACAATGTCTTTTGTCAACAGCTGAATGAAATATCGGTGATCCAGCAAAACGCGGGTCAGAACGGAGTAGCGAAGTTCCCTGGGCTTCTCGGCTTCGGAGCGTTCGCCGGTGGACGACCTGGGGCCGCGTCACCACTGGAACGGCCGCCGTCACTGGAAGCCAACGACGAGCGGCAAGCCGCCATGAGAGAGCTGGCTGAACGAGGCCGCGAGCTCGCGGAAAGGAACAGGCAGATGCGCGAGGAAGGAGAGTACCGCTCTCCTCCCGCGCACGCCCCGCATCCCCCGCCGCCCGCGCAGCCGTCACCCCCCACGCCGCACCATCAGCTATCCCACCCCCTCGCCTCTCTACCGCCACCCGCGCGCACGGAAGGCCTCACCGTCTAACCGAATACCATTACATTCCAAAAACCACCACGACCCGAATGTACACATACAACAGCGGACTGAAACACTGCAGAGTTTCCGAATCTCAAGTGACGTGTTAATATTGTACAAAGACTTAGTCGATATGAATTAAGGGACTGATAAATAATTTACGACGAAACGAGCGTCTATTCTAGATTAATTAATGTTCAAAGTGTAGCGCTGTAACATTGTTATTCCACGTGTTATGAATGCCTAGTATTATTAAGTGAGTAGCACGAGTACGGGCCTGGGGCAATCGGAGCGGACGCTCCAGTTATGTCATTACTCTGTGATAGCGCACATGTTAGAGGCTGTGTCTTGCATATGAAACCCGTAGCGACCGCGCGGCCGGCGACGCACTCCATGTGCTATGACATCTGAATAAATATAAATTATATCCCAAAAATTAAATAATTTCATATAACTTAATGTACATAAACTGTATCATAGAATTACTCTTATAAATTATAGATATAATTTTGAAATTTAACTATCTATTAGAGACTACATATTATAATTGTACCTAAAACAGGAGTTTGATATGCATGATTTCTATATATTGTGACCACATTCCAGACAGTAAAACTTCTTAATACAATGAAAAGTTGGACATGTATATTATTCTAAATCGAGCATGTCTTTTTCCATTTAAATGTTTGGTATTAGCACATTGAATCTATTGTCACTAGGTATTCAATATATTTAATTGTAACAGAGGTAAATGACATATTCATATCATGTAAATTTAAAAAGTATTTGCATTTGAGGTCTATAGTTATAAGTGTTTAGAGTCATAGCTATTATATTGCTTTAGAACTTCAACATATCTTTGTAAAATACGAGCGACTGGTGTTTCGGGCGAAATAAAAAGTAAATAGGTACTTAAATTGTAGCCTAAGTAGTTTCACCGGCACTATCGCAGACTGACGTCTAATGTCGACACTAGGGAACGTTTCCAAATATGCATTTGTCTCAATGCTTGTTTAGTAGGCACTTTAGTCCAGCTGCTGGTCCAAATGGCGTAAACATAGCCTTTCATGTTTCAATTTTGAGACACAAAACGTTACTTCTTAAAAATTATATTATTTTACCTAAACTATCACATAGTTGTCTACCTAGAATGGGCCGATTCCATTCACGTCTTATGGTTATAAATTGACGGTAATAATAGAACTGATCATTCAGCGTAAACAAACTTATTTTATTATTTTTATACAGTATACAATCGTAGGCGTTATCTTGATAGAAGTATCCTAAAAGACATTAAGACCAATTTTGAAGGCTGTCATACATTTATTAAAAATATTGCAGTCCTCTTTAAATGGACTACAATGAAAGAGACAGCAATATTTTTAGAAAATTTTGAGCTGTCAAGTAATTCTTTCAAATTTGGTCTTATTATTGATAACTAAAACTTCATTGTCACGTGTCCTACACGCGACATCAATCAAACACATCGTGCCATTCGTGCGAGCCGTCACGTAATCATCATTTTCGGACAACGCCCAAGTAAATGTTATGATTACGCCATTTGGAATTTAAATATTCATTTAATTTATAAAGTTTTATGTATTTTATACGTTCGCGACTATAGTTATCTGTGTATAAATGTCCTAATAAATTATTTATAAACTATAAATCATGCATACACTCTTAGTATTAACGAATGCTTAAAGGCGCTAGGCCTTGTACAATTTAGTTGTTTAGGATAAATTCTCATAGCACCTAATATCTATTATAATATTATCAAGTTGCAAATAAAATATTAGAAAGTAGTGATTAGTCATGAATATGATGTGTCATGTCATATTGTCAGTATAAATAATCATTGTAAATTATTAAATGTTTATGTAAATGTCCAAAAAGTATTCAAATTTATTTAAAAAACAATTATACTAAATAATATCTTTTCTTTTTGGTTCACCTTAATCCTCGTTCCTTTTTTTGTTCCGTCACCGTTTTTAAATGCTTATTAATTACCTAAGTAAATAGGTATTGAAAGTAAACTGTGTCTCGATGTTACCGTTTGTATACCCCTGCAGAGAGAAAAGATTTTTTTTATGGTTGACAGGCTAGGTGTTAGACCACAGCTCACCTGATGTTAAGTGACGGTGTGGTCGAAGATGGTAAAGCCTGGAATGGAACTGGCTCTCAAATAAGGCTCCTGGAACACACCGTTACGTGTTTGACGGCAAATTTTCAACTTGAGGGTGGTAGCTAGCCAGTCGAGTACCTACTAGAAAGTACCCTACCACCATGCTATAGTTTCCTCACGATGTATTCCTTCACCGGTAGCTCAAGATCATTATTGGAGTGCGAACCCACGCCTTTCAGCGTATACTATACTATACACTAAGCTATCATCGCTACAAAATCAAAATCGTATCCTACTTAGTATGTCAATTTACATCTTAATCTGTTTACCAGTTTGGACGTAAAACAAAGTATCAAACGAGTGGCGTAGATATAGGTATCCCCGGTGCAAAAAAATAAGAGCACTATCTAAAATGCTTAGCTTTTAACTAGTAGGTAGATTACTTTTAGATTACCAAGCTAACTTTTAAATAATTAGGTAAAGTTAGCAACACTACAAAAGGAAATAATAAAATTTAAAGGTAAACGTTTGAAATGATGTTTTAAGTTTGAGTTTGTTTGAATTGATTTTAAGTCCCCAAGATTATATTAATATTGCACCCTGTTAGAATGTTAGCTTCTTCGGCTTGCTTGGTATTCAGGTTCCTGAGCTTGACGAATCCGGTGTGCGGCATCGCATAGCGTCTTAGTAGCCATGCCACTCTGTCAAACTCACATTTAATCAATTTTCATTGAACGAAGTGAAGCCGCAGATTCGTAAAAGAAATGGATCATCCTTAAATTTTGTATACTTACCTACTTAGAAATTCCACATCGAATAATATTCGCGTCCATTCGTATTCACTTAGACTAACAGGATGAGACGTTTTAAAAAGGGCGCCTATAAACAACTCTGAGACTTGGCAACGCAACGACAATACCACTAACGTCGCAAGTTGCTTACCATCACACGCAGTGACAGCTTGTATAAATAATGAATGTACCTCTCATTTATATAAAAAAATTACTCACAGGTATAGTTCAGTCAGTCTGACGCAATGTATTTAATAATCCTAAATCTTACCTTAGATACCTACACGAAGAAAAATTGGTAGCATCGTTGGAAAATAGCTTACCTATAGAGATAAGTATTTCGACAATACCTATATAAAGACGTCAAAATTTACAATCATTGTGAAATTCCCTGCTCTAATGAGTGTTTAGTGTTTACCGATAGACTAGTTGCCTTTATGCTGCGAGTGAATCCGTGTCTTCAAGACAAGCATGCTTGATCATAGACCATTATCGTTTGACATAATTATGTGCTTAAATGGTACACTCGCCAATCGACAATCTTATCAAAAAAATTTTTCGTGGTCACATAAAGCTTAATTAGTCTAACAACATCAATAAAATAAAGCATTCACACCGATACAACGACAAAGAAGTCATCGACTGATTGATCATGATCTAAAGATATGTCATAAATATTTGCTATAATTAAAACAGCCATAATAATCAGAGATCCACTTTCAAACTGGATGGTTATAAAAATATTTGTTCAATAAATCTTTTAGAACTCGATTTTTTATTTTAAGAATATCGTTAATTGGACTATAATTCATAATCGTTGAGCGTTTATTAGCCATAAACATCATACCTGGTATTAAACCTCAGTGGTACGGGTTGACAACTATTTTACGACAATTTTATTATGATAGAAGCTGTTAAAGGTCATCGTTTAGTAAATAAAATATGCGAAATAACCTTTTATGTATTGGATGTACCTTACATTGTAAAAGATCAAAGAGCAATATCTAGCCAACGAGAGAGAAAAGAAGCTAAATATATTTTTCTTTTATGATAAGACGTTACGAGACAAACTTAAGAAAACGCATTACTTGTGGTAAGAAATGACGCCTGCCTATGGCTATTGTTTATGTGGTTGACCACAGCTTACCTGATGCAAGTTGTTTTGTGCAAGATATAGCGTTGTATGATAGTCTCCATTATTTATTTATTTATCGTCGAATGTCACAAAGTACCTAATGAGGGCCATAGCAGCGGTGCACTAGATTCAGTTTTGTTTTTCACAGGCGTTATGGAGAGCGTCTCGTTCGTCTCATTACATTTACATTTAAAAACCTATCCTAATAATACAATGTATTTTTTTTTTTTTTCAAAAACAAGCCGTGTATGTAAATTCTTTACAAAACCGGCAAAGTGAGAGTTGGACTCGCGCACGAAGGGTTCTGTACCATTATCTATAAAAACAAAAAAATCATGTCTGTTGTATGGGAGCCTTAAATATTTGTATTATTTTAATTTAATTATTTATTTGTAAAGTGAACATATAACTAAATATTCTGTGAATATTTCAAGCGTCTACCTATTGCCGTTATCAATATCGAGCAAAACACGAGCTAAAAAATCATGTTTGTTGTATGAATATATATTTATAAAAAAAAAAAAAAAAAAAATATTTAAATTAAATATTTATATATAAAATAATATATTAATAAATATTTTCTTAAATATTTATTTTATTCTGTTTTTTAGTATTTGTTGTTATAGCGGCAACAGAAATACCTATATCATCTGTGAAAATTTTAATTGTCTAGCTGAGATACAGCCTGGTGACAGACGGACGGACAGCGGAGTCTTAGTAATAGGGTACCATTTTACCCTTTGGGTACGGAACCCTAAAAACTAGTAGGTAAATAATGTTGAAAATGCGTGGCAGATTTTGTAAGCGCCAGACGAGTGCTGATTTTGCGATTCCTATTGCTGTCTGCGAGTGTGCTGTGTCCTCAGAGGAATAACAAGTATAGAGAATTCGTATTTAATTGAACAACGAGAGAGACAGAGAAGGAGGTAAACAATCTGCCCTCACTTGAAATGTCAATGAAGCCGAGTATGCTATAGAATTACTATTGTTATGTATGATTATTATAGTGATGTGACAAAGTTTATCGGTTTATGAATCGGAACTATCGGTCTTTTTTAATGTCAATGTAGCTTGGCCGAATTACAGGCGTAAATTAGAAATATCACTCAAAACTTCTAGAGAGTATAATAGCTTTTCGTAATAATAGTAACGATAAACAAACTCGTAGACCAGGCAGCACTTTCTTGCGATCAAAACTAAGGTGTTTCCCAGTGGACAGATTCGTGGTTAGACTAGTCAGACCCACGAAAATTTTTGTTCCTAGTAACCTAACCACTAATCTGAGTGTTTCCCAGGAAACATTCAAAATGAATGCGTAAATGAAAATGTAGTATACGCCTACTGACTATTGCTTATGAGCTCGGCATATTCCCAACCATACCCAAAATGATATATTTAATTAAGTAGTCTAGCTATTTCTAACGAATCCTAGCTATAACTGTTTGTGGGACACGCCCAGGACACAAAAATTAAGTAGGATATTCAAATAAAAACATTGATACTAAAAAAATACTTAAATAAAAATATTGGTTGAGTTATACTTAAAATACCTACATATTACTCAAAACAAGCTCTTACAACACAGTGGTGCTGTACAAGGTGCATAATATATTTGAAGAAACTGAGACCGCAAGTGGTATAAAAACGAGTCGGTAATAATAAACGATTGTGCGTCATTGCACATCACTATTAATCAACAACAAAATTACTTTCTAAAATTTACAAGAATTTTGAGATCGGATAGACATTATTATGTTATTGTATCAGTCTAAAAACAATGAATTTAAACATATTCGAATATTTCATGGAAATTTTGAGTGGTTCCACAGAAAATCCAAAAAAACTTTTACCTGTGAAATGTTACACATCGATTTTCTTCACTCTTCTTTGAGCTATGGCTCTTATAGCCATAAGATACACAAGCCATCACAACAAAATTGTATCAAGTTATCATACAACAAAGTATTTCACACCAGAACAAGAAATAATCACAATATTCGAAAACGCAGAGTCACTAGCTGGTCACTTTGACAACTGAAATATGGCTTCACATCGTGTAAGACGATAGTTGCTGTATGATTACGTCTCTTTCTATCTGACGTCAAACCTTTGTAAGATAAAGCAGTAGCAACTATATGTTTGATAGTTCAAATTAATAATGCTTGTGCTTGGCTGTGTCCGTGGCGCGCGACTTGAAGCGCAGGAGATTGGCACTCTTTATTGGCGTAACATTATTATGTACTTTTAACACTAACGTTAAGACGCTTGTTTATGTGTCTTCAATCGGATACATTTCGGAAAGTGTGCCATACAATTGCATAATTAGGTTCCACCGCCCCTTTTATTACCGGACGGCTAGGCAGACACGGCCAAAGCGCCATCCTTACATGGTGGACATTCCCCACGTACGGACTAAACGCTTTGATTCCACATTATTCACACGTAGGTACATCGAGATTATGGAACTCTGCTGGCGTTTGTTTTTCTCCAGAAGTACAATTTAGGTGTTTACAAATCCAGAGCAAACAGATTTTTTCTAGGTTAGCGTACTTCGTCTTCTCAGACTGTATCCTGCCAGGTAGGGCGTGGTTAAAAGCATTATCGATTTTGAAAAAAATACTACAATTACAAGACAATATGGCTAGTATACACGTAGATATTATAATTCTTAAATGACCCTTTTTTTGTTTGGCCACGCGCCCGAACTGCTAGAAGTACCTACCTACTAACTTGAAACACACGGGGGTAATTTTGACTTTCCATTGATGGTAAAACACACACAGATGATTTGTTGCTTAGGGTAACCTGAAAACTTGACCAACCGATCTACGAGCTATAATAGTAGTGTGGTACTATTATATAGGTCGTGGTGGTCGTGTGGTATTACTATAGATTTTGTTAATAAATAAAGTATTGGTAGCGAATTACTATGTTAATAAATAAAGTAGGTATTGGTAGCGAATTACTATACCTACCTATCTCATAAAATTGTGTAAGTTAATAGGATATTCGTTTTGTGATCGCTATACACTTTAAACTTGTAAAAACTTACACTTATTATGATACCACGTATCATCATGTTACCTAAGCGCGTATGCGCAGTTAGAAGTCAGTCACAATGTATTATTACCATTAATGTCATACAGTTAAGTTGCTATTAGTGGTTTGTTTGAATTGCTATACCTAATACTTTTCACAATTTTCCCATAGAAATATCCTAATCACACTATTATTATAAAGGCGAAAGTTTGTGTGTTTTTGTTACTTCTTCACGCTCAAACGGCTGGACCAAATGTGATTGAATTTGGTATGGATGTAGCCGACACCCTGGATTAACACATAGTCTACTTTTTATCCAGAAAAAAATTAAATTTCATGTGGGAACAGCGGGTAACACCGCAGGGCACAGCTAATATAATAATATGGTGTAATATCCTGTTTAATTGATCACTCACTACATTCACATACACATTCTACCTACATTGTCGTTTGTTTCTACATGTTACATTCTACGTATTTCTCGCAAATATCTGTTGATGATGTGCCGTGGTGGTGCCGGCGTAAGAATATTACCCCACCCTCTCTACCCGTGGTTGCCGTAAGAGTCGGCTAAGGGATGTAATCCGGAAGATGGGCTGCAGCGTCTTCCTTGAACAATCACTGCGCTCGCCATTCGTTCGTTCTATGGCTGATGACGTGTGATGTGTAATCTACATGATTTTAATCATGTTTTCCTGTACAATGGTCAAATTTAAAATCAAAACTTCAATATTATTGAATTACTTTAATGTATTACCAAGGATACATGAATTCCTATAAGAGTACTTAATTAGAAATTGATGACCGAGGCTAGTTTCTTGACGCGGTTGAGTAGCAGATCTCCTTCGCGGATGGTTGCCTGGTAGAGCTGCGAGCGGTCGGCGTCGGCGCCGCGGCCCGCTCCGGTAACTACGCAGCCACCGACTGCGTCGATACGGCATTGCAGGCGACCGGCCGCAGTGAAGCTAAAAATAAAGTTAATTTTACCATAGACAATATATAACTACCAGACATCAAATGGAAATAAAATTTAAAAATCCCCGACAAAACCGAAACCGAAAGAAAATCATTCAAAAATCTATAACAATAATCTCGTGAAGGCCGAGAAGGACAAGCTCAGCAAGTACCTTGACTTGGCTCACGAGATAACCGCCGTGTGGGATGTTGATTCGACGATCATTGTGCCATTGTCACCAACACCTTAAGAGACTCAAAACACAAAAAACCAAGAACAACATGAGAAACAATTTAACCATTACTAGTTACGGTAAGTGAAAGTTGAAGTTGATCACGCCGCTTCCCCGGAAATCTATCTTAGAGGATCAACTGTAGCTACCTCTTAAAAACAAATATTTAGCATTTTTATCGACAAGTTATTAGGTATACACATATACACATTGTCATTTTAAACTTTTATCTATTGAACAAAACGAAAGAAAGGGTTTGGTGAGTTTTAAATGTGGATTACTTACTTAGAGATTTCATCTTCAACAAACTCGCGGGTGACGCCGAAAGTGTCGGCAATGTTGTCAAGGCTGAGAGAACGGTATGCTCGCAGTAACTGCACATACGCCTTAATACGTGCCTCGCGAATGTAATGCTGGTAGTGTGGCCGGAATACGGGGTCCACGCAAATTTGTGTCTCGACCTGTAAATATTTTAACCGACTTCAAAAAAGGAGGAATTACTCAATTCGACTTTTCTTTAAATGTCTGTTACCTCAGATCTTTCGACTGGGTAAACTGATTTTAATGAATCTTTTTTTTATTTGAAAACTGGTGCTTTCCGTGTGCTTCAGTTCTGACAATGACATCCATGAGAAAACCAGTTATTTTACAAACGGTTTTATTTTGTTAAAATTTTACTTGTAAAATATTTCTGGTATATACAGATATGTACATCATCCCAATACATAAAACGGTACTACAACAAATCGGGTTATTCTTCTAAAATTTTCTAATGTCATCGGAGGGGTCAAGATGGAACCACTAACTGTGCGTGTTTTGCGCTATTTCGGCTTTAAGTTGGCCACATCACAGTAGTTAAGCATTAACTCAATAGATGGAGCTTTCTATTTGAATGAAGTTTCATTTCTTCGTGATGGGACCCTATGCGCTATATATATATATTTGTATCGATGACAGCTCAATGGTTAGCGCGGTCGGTTCGCATACCGAAGGGCGTGAGTTCAAACCCCAACAATGAGCTTGAGCTGCCGGTGAGGGAAAACATCGTGAGGAAACCATAGCGTGGTGGTAGGGTACTTTCTAGTACTCGGCTGGCTAGCTACCACCCTCAAGTTGAAAATCGATGTGTTCCGGCAGCCTCATTTGAGGGCCAGTACCATTCCTGGCTAGGTGTGCTTTACCATCTTCGACCACACCGTCACTTAACATCAGGTGAGCTGTAGTCAAACACCTAGCCTTTCGACCATAAAAAAATGCATATTTAAGAAACCAATTGACTTGAAGACACTCAGAATATACTGAGTATCATATCTTTTGGACATCACACAATCAGGCAATATTATCATAGGTTCTAATTACCAGTAATGCAGTAGTGGTATGCAGTACCAGATATAATGCCACCAAACAGTAAGTGTGTAAACATTACCGTGTCCCCGCTTAAAGTGTTAGATCTGCAGCTAGCGAGATTACGTTGAGACTAACCAACGAAAGTTTCAAAGTCATAAGCGCCAAAGCAACGATACCCTGGACTTTGTTATACTACTCAAAGTTCTGTGTATCGTTGCAATGTTCATGGACAGGCGTTATCTCTTACCATCTAGGAGAGCGTCTCATTCGGGTGATTACAGTTACATTTAAAAAAAAACGTAGAATGTGTCACAGTGTCATCTAGCCCCAAACTAAGCAAAGCTGTACTATGGGAACTAGATAACTGATAGTTACTTATGTACTTTAAAAAAAAAAACTATATAATAATACATACAGAACACCCAGAACACAGAAGTTTATTTATTTAGAACTTTGCTTTTAAACATTTCTATAACAGTATAGTTCAAAGATGGCGAAAATGGCAGGCGTGCCATTGATGGCACGCGACACAATACTTTGGGTACGTCACCCACTAAAACACAGTGCAAAATATATATTTTTTGGTAATGAATAAAAAGTAGTTGATAGTATTTAATTTTAATGTTTTCCCATTAGTCACAATAATTTGACGGCACGTCTATGGCCTCACTAAACATTTCTTTAGAAAAAATGGCACATTGGTCCATAAAGGTTGGCCACCCCTGATCTAGTAAGTGTTGACATACCCAAGCAAGACTCTTCATGAAGTCAGCATAGCGGCATTCGTGCAGCGACTCGACCAATTCCCTCAGTTCAGGGAAACGCGAGCGCAGGGCTTGCACCGCGGCGCCTTGTCGGCGGAGCGCCGACTGCAACGCGTGTCGTTCTAATGCTAGAGCACAGGCTAGCACGCAGTATTGGATAATGGTGCCTGGAAATCGAGGAAAAATTTATGATAGAAGAGTTGATATAAATTTCTGGAAAATCAGAAAATATTGCTAATATGTACTACAAAAGAGTGAATAGCAGTGCAGTACCCGGCAAGGAGGAATAAATTGTAAATGTGTGTAGAAATAAAGATTGTGTCACAAGGGACTAAGATAATATATTGAGGGTGAGAACGATTGTTTGAATCCAGAACGAAGCGTAGAATCCTAAGCGTAGCGAAGGATTTAAAGTACATCGCTCGAGGTTAAATAATTTTGGTACCGTGCGGCCCACTCTGCTTGTCATCCCCCTCTATAAGAAAAATATATCTCTCGACTTGTTTGGTAGTAAATTGTTTTTGACAGTTTCTGCGTTTAATTTTACACTTTCTG
Source organism: Biston stratarius (assembly GCA_950106695.1). NCBI lineage: Eukaryota > Metazoa > Arthropoda > Insecta > Lepidoptera > Geometridae > Biston > Biston stratarius. The sequence continues at coordinate 16,308,081 of OX467115.1, read as the reverse complement.
GTGTATTAACACATTTCACTTTCACTGCTATAACTCATCTTCTATTCAGTTTTTGTGAATTATATTAAAATTGTCTGTAGTATTTTCATTAAAACAACAAAAAGTAATAAAAAAGCAAATAGGAAGTTCCCGCGTTTTTTTTTTTTTTTTTGGCTTATTAATGCCGGCAGGCGCTTTTTTTTATTATCGGCCAGGACTTTGGGCGGACGAAGGGAATGGCGCACAAACTTTTTAATTAAATAAAGTTCCAAATTCAAAAGTCGTTTCGTCACTATTATTAAGTGCCCTGGAACAACCCATTTTGTTCGCACTTATCGAGGAACCCTTCGCCTCTTTTCGAATAGATACGATGAAAACAATCTTTAGACCACAAAAGAAAACAGATTTGAATGTATTTTGGGCAGAGGAATCTTACTTTAGCCCCTTTTTTTTTAAATAGAAAAGTTAAGGCACTTCTATCAAGTAATATAATCTTAACACTACCTCTAAACAAATGTAACACATTAGCAATTTTATTAATATAGTGCCAACCTAACGATTTCCTTATAAATATATACATTTTTAAAACTCTCCATGCTGCTTTAGCTAGTCAACTTATTTGGCATAATTTTTGGACATACATATAATCATTAATATGAACCCATTGGTTCCAAACTAGTCGTAACTGAATTTTGGTAACCAATGGCTTCTCCCAATATCTTATTGAAGAACAAAATGCTCTAAATTAAACATACAAACTAAATAGTTAGTGTATGTTATAATATAATGACAAATATAGTCAAATGTCAAATTGACCAATACATGTTTCCACTACAAATACTTCTTGTGGTAGAAGGGAACCCTCAGTCAAGTGCAAGTCTGACTTACACTTGAATTTAACTTTAACTTTTGCGTGGTGGTAGGGTACTTTCTAGTACTCGGCTGGCTAGCTACCACCATCAAGTTGAAAATCTGCCACCAAGCACCTAACGGTGTGTTCCGGCAGCCTCATTTCAGAGCCAGTTCTATTCCAGGCTAGGTGTGCTTTACCATCTTCGACCACACCGTCACTTAACATCAGGTGAGTTGTGGTCATAAACCGAGACTATCAGCGTTAAAAAAAAATAGGTTTATTTCAATTTTGAAGAAAATCAACAACACACAATCAATCTAAATTTTCTTATTTCTCATTAGAATGAGAAAATTTAGATTGAGTGTTGTAATGTAGATTAGAATCTACATTTAAATCATGAGAGAGAACAAAAGAATGCCTTACCAAAATCAACCAGCTCATAGGACTCAAAAGTTGACACACAGTCAATGAACAGGTCGGCAGCACGACTGTAGTCTCTGACGGCGAGGCAGTAGATAGCTTCGTAAGCTTTTAGCTTGTTGCGGGAACGCCAGTCGCCACCTTTGTCTACAAGCTCGTGAGCCTGGAAATTGCATGTAAGTCACTGATTAAAGAACCAAAGGATTTCAAACTATCCACTGGAATGCAACTTCCTAAAAACAATTTACAATATGTTAAGAGCGGTAAATATTGAGCACTTTTATTAAATTTCACGATCGATTAAATTTCTTCTTGTATAAAATCAAAGTTAACAAAGGTCTCGGACCCCAATGTATGTGGAGTGTAAATTAAAAAAATATATATATAGCGATCACTAGCTGTTACCCGCGACTTTGTTCGCGTGGAATTCAACAAAAATTTGTTCAGTTTGCAGTATAAAAAGTATCCTATATGTACTAATTTCATCCAAATCTGTTCAGTAGTTTTTACATGAAAGAGTAACAAGCATCCATCCATCCATCCTCAGACATTTATAATTATAATAAGATTTACTAGCTGCACCCCATGGTGTTACCCGGTACAATTTTTCGAGTTAAAAAGTTGTCAATGTGTTAATCCAGGGTATCAGCTACCTCCATACCATTTTATCAAATTAGCCCAGCCGTTTGAGAGTGAAGAATTAACAAACATACAAACACACTCATAAACTTTCACTTTTATCATATTAGTGTGATAGTAGGATTAGGTTAACATCATGAAGTCTGTGGTGCCTGCAATTGTGGAAGCTGCACGGGCTTCTCTGTTGCAGTTTATTTTGCCAACAGGATATGAAGTAGTTTGGCTGACTGTAATATGTTTCCTTTCCAACACAAACATTTTGTGGTATAAACAAGTGTTTGTTTTGTGTCTGGGTGTTCTTATGTATTAGAAGTATGGGCCCGCTCAAGTATTATGTAAGCACCAAAGGGGGGTGGGGGTCTTTACTTTGCTTATTTTTGACGACATTGGGGATGAGGCAATCTGAATGGTGATAATATCAACAAAGTCGTATAAATTATGCTGATTGTTTGTTTTCCTTGTTGTCGACAAACCACATTTTAGCGAAATAGCTGGTAATTAAACCAATATTTACTTAAGCATAGGAGAGGAAAGTAAGGGCTTTGCTTACTTTTGCTGACAAGGGGGTTGGAGGGGTTAATAATTACTAAAATTCAACTTACGTAATACTTGAATGGTCCCTATGTATTTACAAAAAAAAAGTATTTAAGTATTCTATTAGTTATGTAATTTACATAGTATAAGTTTTACTTAGTTGTACAAGGGGTCACATGGGGCTGTATATAATATCCTATGATACTTATTATTTTTACCTTGTTTATTGTCTTTCCCATTTCTTTGACATTGCAGCCATGGAAATATGCAATTCTAAACAATGTGAATATAGCATCTAATCGCCTATTAGTGGTCAGTGTTGTATCCTCATATTTCTGGGTAGCCAGTGCAGTTGCTTCTTCTTTGTCTCCAATAGAACACATGTAATCCAATCTGAAATTTTGACAATAAATATTATGGCCTTAAAAATCAATCGACCATAAATGGTTTAGTGGTATATGTTTGTAGTAGAACTGGGAGCCGGAGGAATACTTGCAAAATCTCTATATAATTCTGCCAAGAACAACCAAAAATTAATTGCTGAAAAGGGTATTGAAAGCAGCATTTGTATATTTTTCTTTCTACGTATAATATGGCAAGAATGGAATATAACTTTATTGTACACAAACACACACACATACATAGACATTCACAGACAATTTATAACATACATGTCTTAAAAAAATCAAGATTAATTTGTGGTAGCAACAGCTGCACAATTTATTTCTTACAATCTTTGGATGGGCAGAAGAAATGGCACAGCTATTATGGTTGGTGTTGTAAAAAATACAAAAATATAAGGGCTAATTGGCATGTAAATGAATGTTTATATACAAAATTATTAAAAATATTTATAGATATAGCCTACTTGATAATAGAAGTGAATTCTAAAGCAAAATAACTTCAACAACAAGAGAAGTGCTGTTGGAAAGATTGGAGTAAGCAAAAAGGAGGAATTTATAGTTGAAAGCAACAAGAGGAACGCAAGAAAAAAATTGATGTTGAATGAATTGAAAGTGAAATAAGTTTTTTTTATTTCAGATAATTGTAATTCTGTTTGTATTTGTGTTTCTAATTCTAATATTATGACATTTTTATTTTACTCTTAATAACCTGTATAATAATTATAATTGAAGACTAGTGTAATTGGTGATTGCCGTATTCGTCTAAATGAATAAATAAATAGGAAAGATAGAAATAAATGAACCAAAAAAGTATCAGTAGAATCACTGAAAAATTATCTTATTGTTCAAGATTGACTTTATTATGGTTGACTAGGCGTATGACCACAACTCGCCAAATGTTAAGTGATCATGCAGATAAAGATGTACCTATTACTTTAGAATGACATTTGGCTGTGTCAGGCTAAAGAAGCACACCATTAAGAGCATGGTGGTAGTGTACTAACTTGGTTGTACTGGCTAACCTAGTATTAAAAATACCATGCTATGATTTCTTCATAATTTTTTCTGACACCTTCAGCTCAAGTTTATGATCGGGATCAAAATTACCTCCTGTGATTTGAAAACCTATCGCGGTAATCAAGTTCAAGTCATATGAATACAACACTTTAAAAATGCTTACCGATCTTGCCACACAGGGGTTTCTGAATCATCTTCCTTAAACTTGGATAACCTGTCTTGGTTCTCTTTTGTCATGTCATCGAAAAGCTTCTGGTTAAACGGCCACCCAAGGTCGGTACAGACTTCTTTGTAGTAAGGAGCCATATTTCCGGCCTTAATTCCTTTGAGAAGTTCCTCTTTCAGCTGGAGATTATCTTTCAATTGCGGTAAAGACAGTTTAAATTTGATAGCAGCGAGAGCCATATATTCGGGAGTTTTTCCTTCGGCGGAGAGCTCCATTTTACAGAAATTGGATAGTAGAACTTGACTTAATTATTTCGAGAGAAGCAATGAATTTATAAAATGGATGTTATAAGAGAAATGTAATAACCATTCACTAAATAATTACTACACTGCAGTACTGCATCCAAAACAGAAACTCATTCCTTTCAATTTTGTTTTGTCATTCTATGATGTGAGTTTGAGATGCGACGCTGACATATGAAAATGATATTGTCAATGTTACGGTTTGTTTTTTTTTGTTGCCCCTTACAACAGTTTTCATTGTATGATATTATCCCTCTTGAAATCCCTCGTCCTACTTCCCTTAAGTGTCTCTTTTCCCTGGTGTTCACCCCATTTATAAATATTTTATGTAAATATATTAAAAGTAATAAAATAAAACTGTAAATATGTGTAATGGGTAAAAAACTATATTATAAATGTTTGTGTGTATATATACATATATATATATATATATATCTGTGTTCGTCCTGTGTTTGTCTATAGTTAGTCTTAATTCGGTATGTAAAGTTTTTTTTTGGTATTTATTTTATATTTTTTTCTGATAGTAAACTTTATTTCATGAAACTAATTTGAATATTTTGGCTTTTTATGCGGTAGTTGATTTTTAATACGTTTTCAAACTTTTGATAGCGATGACGTCATGAGGTTGGCATAATATCCATAGTAGGCCTTTGCCATGTAAAACAAAAAATAGTATTTTGACACATTTGATTGACTTTGACAACTGACATGAAGTAAAGAATTTTGTTTATCAAAGCTTCTTAATGTTGCTAATCTATTACTTTTTGTATGGATTATTACGCTATTACGCCGCTGGCAAATCTATTAAGATTTAAAAAAATAGATGGATCTATTACAGCTGTTTTACAGAAACATTAGAACTGACAGAATGCACAGAGTATGATGCCAAAAAGAAAAAGGACAAACCCAATGAACTTTTTTTTTACGAGATTTGGCAATGCATGGTTGTTATATTTACCTATTTTGGTATTTTATAAGTGAAGTAACGAAATTATAGTATTTTTCCGTACTATCCTTAGATATGGATAGTATCTAGTACGGAGCATGAAATAGTTGTACAAATACTGTAATTATAGTACGAAATCCAACGCTGCGTTGACTTGACATTGACAGTTTTTGTTTAGGTTCGCCATTGCTTTTGCACAGCGAACTACATGACGTCATTATGGGACTCATTGAAAGTCAAGTTTGTCTTGTGTATTTTATTGAAATATACCCCATCTCATAGTTTAGAGAGTTTTAAACGTCAAAATAATGTACAGGAATGTAATATTTCGAAATGGTTTTGGAATCAGCAAAGTATTTTTTTTCTTTACATACCGAATTGTTTTGTTGCAGAAAAGGAAAAGCACAAAACTCTGAACCGTACATAAAATTCGACTATTAACCCAATCTCTTTGTGTGGCAGTCTATCATTCTACGTGACATTGGCAGAATTGTGAAGTATCTTCGCAAAGGCCATTTATCAAGAATTGAATTGAATTGAATTGAATTATTAATAAATCCATGTGTTTGTCAAGTTCAGTATACGATGGTAAGCGTATAGGTTTTCGATTATACTAAAAATACCATTTGTTCAGGGAGTATTTTGTTCCCCTATAGTTTTAAATCTGTAAGTTTTCACAATCAGCTTATCCATTAAGCTGATTGTGAAATTCAGCATCATGCATGATCGATGCTCAATTGATGGATCAATCAATATCAATAATATATCATATTAATAACAGTAACTGGTTGAGCGAGCTATGCTCACCCGAAAACACGGATAAAACGACGTTTTCTTAAAATGAAACCTAGCTAGATTAATTTATTGCCCCGGAAACCCCCTACATACTAAATTTCATGAAAATGGTTTAAGCAGTTTCCGAGATTCAGATTATATAATTATATACATATATACAAGAATTGCTCGTTTAAAGATATTAGAATATACAAGAATTGCTCGTTCAAAGATAGTAGATAAACTACGCAACAAAAATAAAGCTGTAGGCATTTTACGAGTTTTTTGTTTTAAGTTTTAAGGTTCAAATCACGAACCCGATGCCACTGTAGGTGTAACAAAATCTATAGTTGTAGTTTTGGCGGAAACGCGGAACAGTCGTGCGCTACATTAGTTTTCTTAACATGTTTTTTCGAGATTTTGTGTATTTATTGAGTTTTTTCGTAAAGTGCCAAATAACTAATTACATGCACGAGTGTGGGAAAGTGCTTTGTGGTGAAACATGGCTTTTTCGTGTTGTTGCCAAAACTCCATCGAAGCTTGTGATAAAATCACCATTGATTTACTAGGGTACGACTTACGACTTCACAACGATTTAGTTTATGTGATTTAGACCACTTGATTTTTCGTAAAATACTTAAAAAATATTAACTTTTGTTACTAATGCACAAAGTGCGACGTCTACAACAAAGAAGAACAAGCCTATGGTTGACAAAAGTTGACATTGAAGTTAAGAATTATGACGTTCACATTTTGACTTTCGATATTGTCGTTCGTTTTGTTTTATTGTTGTTGAATTTTTCCTGTTTTCAATCGGCTTTGCGTGAATAGTTATAACTTTTAACTATATTAATTTTCAAGAGGAGTATGATGATTAACAAATTGACAAGACTATTCTAAACTTGACTAATAAGCACATCCGCTACACGATATAACTTCCATCAAAAATGAATGACTGCGGTATAAAGGAACTCGTTACAAAATGCAACGCGATAAAAATAACGCGCTCTCTTGAAGAAATTCTTTATGAAATGGGGTTTGACACGACTATGGACGAACAAGCAGTAGCATGGTTCGATCAGCTAAAAAATACTTGGAAAACTTGGAAGAAGAATGCAGTTGTTGAAAACCATGTCATTGGGTTTTTTCAAGCTAGACCAGATCCATTCAGAATTGGACTTATTTTTGCAATAAGCAGCGAAGAATTCAAGGATTGCAAACCTAAAACCCTCCCCTATTTTATTATTGAAACATTACAGAAGTTTTCCCAAGCAGCACAAGTGTGCTCAGATGAATCACTCAAAAGGCCAGCTTTTCATGCTGCCGTGTATCAAAGAAATCAACATTTCTTTTCTCGTATGGTAGAAACTTATCGTCTCACCTCAATAAAAGAATATGTTATACCTATTGTTAAAGAAATGATAAGAAATGATAATTGCAGACAAGCATCACAAATAGTCATGTCTATGGATATGTTTGAAGATATCCCTGTTCAAGAATTGCTCTTCCCTCTTATATTACAAGACAAATCTAACATGATTGATGAATATTTATCTCAATGTCCAAGCCAAGTAAAACCCTTATTAGCATTTCTGGATGATTTACTCAACAAAAATTTTAAAACAATTGACTACGTTCAAAAATATGCAGAAGAAAATAATATTTGTCAGGTCAGATATGACAAAATGCATTATAAGCCACTTGGAAAGCTTGTGGCGCGTTTGTGCAACAAATTCAATGTTCCTATTGAAACTTGTGCAAATCTTAGCAAAAACCGTACCACAGGTGGATTGAGATACTTAATTTATCAAAAGTATGTAGCACATAATGTAAGCACAACAGTATGGGATGACTTAGTAAAAGATTCTTTAAGACAACATCCCGATTCTGCTTCAACTTTTATTGATATGTTAGTTGATCATGATCCAAACGAAGCTTTAAAATGGGCTAATCATTTAAATATGCCTGAGAATCAAATGCCATTAGCAATACAAGGATTTTCTAAAACAGAAAAACCTGCAATAACACTTGAAGAAGAAAACTGGGACACAGGTGCATGTTCACAAGACCACCTGTATCACAAATCACCTCTAATCAGAGACCAAATAATAATTGTTGACACAGGGGAAAAGTTTTTCAACATGATAAACTCTGCCTTGGTGAACCAAGAAGTGGTAAGTATGGACTGCGAGTGGAAGCCTTCATTTGGTGCCAAGCAGTCTCAAGTCGCTATAATTCAAATCGGTACAAATCACAAGGTATATCTGGTAGACAGTATTGTATTAAACAAACAGCAATATGTGAATTTATGGCATTCATTTTATAAATCTTTTTTGGATAATGCTGAAATCATCAAATTAGGATTTGGTTTAGAACAAGATTTACGAGAGATGAAAACATCTATTGCTGGTTTAGGTAACATCAAAGTCAAAGGGGAAGGATTTCTTGACTTGAGCATTTTGTGGAAGAGTCTTATAAACCGCAAACTATGTTTACCAGGCACTAGTGATAGTGGTGCAAGCCTAAGCTGCGTTGTGCAATCATGCTTTGGGAAGCCACTTGAAAAGTCAGAACAGTGTTCAAATTGGGAGTTAAGACCCCTAAGAGAATCTCAGATTGAATATGCAGCATTAGATGCTCACATTTTATTGCAAATCTATTACTTTCTACAAGGAAAATGTCATGAGCAAGGTATCGATTTTGAAGAAATATGCAATGATGTTATGGTTGAAAGTAAAAAGAAATCTACAAAAAAACCAAAGGTAGTAGATAGACTGCATAAATCATTTATACAAGTATTTGAAACCAAGCTAGCAAGTGAAATCAAATTTCTGGTTGAGCCCATGTTGTCTTACCTAATGTCTTATATGAGATATTGTGGGATAGATACAAGTGTTGTACCATCACCCAATATGATGTGGCATGACATTATCAATTTGGCTATTTCTGAAGACCGCTTTGTTTTGATTGTAAAGCCCAAAAACTCGCCAACTGACAACTACCCCCAATCTTCAATACTTAGTGTAGGCAAGGTCACGGTTTTAGAACAGTTGCATAACATATTAAGTACATATAGGATAGTGATTGAACAGTCACAAATAATGAGCATCTGTTTATATTGCAACAGTAAAGATTTAAGAAAACTAAACAGTGAAGAAGTGCAACAAATTTGTGGGCAATATTTAATGGCTAGCTCAACAAGCGCAAATTACAAATTTGATGGTCATGATGAGGACAATGTTGAAGAGTATTATAACAATTTTATAAGTGACTCTGATGATGATGACTTGCCACAACATGCTCCAGTTGCTTCAAATTACCAGCCCACAGTCAATAATAATTGCAAGACAACAAAAGGTGTATCTATTGAGATATCTGACCCACAACAACTGCGACTCACTGGAAAATCTGCAGTTTTGTGTGACTCTTGTGGTAAAATATTTTACAAAAATGATGAATTAGTAAAATCAGTTAGTGATACAGTATTTCAAGTAATAAATATGACTCATCAATTAGAATGATTAAAATATTAATTTGTGAATAAATGATTTTATTCTTATAGATAGATAGGTACACTAATAATTATACACTTACACCTGTGTATAAAATATTGTGTTAGTTTTAACATACACATTTTTTTTTTTATAGATATTATCTAGATAATTTTATTGTAAGCAATAAATAATTATATTCGTTTTAAATGTCATTATTACAGCTTATTTCTGAGGATCCATACATACCCACTGACCCAGTTCAAAGCGAAGCGGATCATGAAAGTCCGCAAATGCGCGTATAATTTATGTCTCTCTAGAAATGTGCATTATTTTTGTAGAAATAGAAATCAGTATGAACATTTAGCAATTTTCAATGTGCTTCACTTATCATCAAAATTTTAGAGTGAGCCTTAGAATAAGGCAATGAATTAGGTATTGGGTAGACCCAAATAACATTCTTACAATTAATTGTTACTTATCTTTTTATAATAAGCAATATGACATAATTATGTTTTCTTTAATTTGACATAAACCTTAAGGCCGTCCTCTAGTTTCTCGGGTCGAAAAAATCGTTTTTTTTTTTTTTTCATAAATCACATCTACAACATGTGTAGAAAATGTGTGCCAGAGGATTTTTCGATATTCGAAGTGGTTCACAAGTTACGGCCCTGGAACGGAGCAGGAGCGCGCGCCGGGCTGCTCCGAAAGCCGAGCGGCGCTGACCATTGTATTGATATCCCTAAATCTAACTGCTACCTGAACCTTTTGTGAATTAGGCCCGAGTAAAGGGGAGCCGAGACCGTTGACAGACGCTTTCGAATATTGACTAAGACGCCGTGAAGTTTTAGTTCAGTTTTGCTGTGGCAGTTGCGAAGCGTACTATATTTTCTCTTGCGAGTCGCACGTAGCTGATTTTTTGAAAATAATTTTCAAAATGTTCAAGAAAGGAAGTAGAGACGCCCCGGCTCGTTACGATCGACCTAAAAAGCGAAAATTCGCAGGCAACCGACACACTTTTGAACAAGACAAGTCGTTTACATCGGCGTCAGCGACGAAACTTCGTCAAAATAAAAATTTTGAAGTGAACGTTGAACAGACTGTTTTGTATTGTATTTTGAATTTTGTGAGTGTATTTTCAACCATTTCTTCGGCTCTGCGTGACTTCCAAGAAGAAGAGGAAGGCCTATTGTATGGTCCAGGCATAGCAGATTGACGGTGAGATGAAATTTTTAGTATAAATCACATGCGCGAACTTTCAAACGCGTTTTTCTCGAAACACCATTTTTCAAAACGGTAACCACGATATTTCAGAAACTATTGCACCGATCTTGTTCAAATTTATACAGCATCTTTAATATGTTATAAGCCAGCGATTGAACTAGGATTATCATGATTGCTTCGATAGTTTTTTTCGTACGAGCGAGAAACTTAAGAAAAAATGAGTAAAAAATAGAATGTAATTTTCAAAAGTGTATAAAAAAGTCAATTTTTGTAATTTAGAATTCACTCTAGTTCAATCGCTAGTCTTGAATATGAAGATTAAAATGCCGTTTGGTTTTTTGATTTCAGATAAGCAGAACAGCCGCAATCTTGGTCACCGTCAAGCACCTCTTTTACTTGATGTCTTCCTGTCGGCCACTATAACTGCTATTCTATTATATATTTTGACTTCAAAAAATTTGTAAAGCTTATTTAAATGTTAATAAAGATTATGCAAAAATAATGAGATTGATTATTTCAATGCTTTGCCCGTAAAAAAATTATTGAAAAAGCCATAAAAAAAACAGCCGAGAAACTAGAGGACGGCCTTAAATAACTATCAGCTTTACAACCCAATAATTTTTGTAGTTGATACTGTTCTGTAATTAAATATCTAGTTTACCCTTTTGTTTATTTATTTCGAAATTATTATGAGGTAGCAGGTACAAGTATTCAACATTATTCGTCGCCAACAATAACACATTAAATACTATAAACATACTAAACTAGCATTTCCCTGGCCAACATACACGAAAATACTGTAACCATTAGAATGACTAATATAATAGGTAATATAAATAACAGGTTTAGTCTGCGGTCAGAGCATAATGGAATAGAATAGAGTAAAGCAGTTAAAAGAGTTCAAAACAAAAACTAAAAAATTATCATTAAAATTGTTCTTGAGCATTAAATTTCAAAATTGGGTTGTACTTTATTGATATGGATTAAGAAAAAGTATCAAGCGAGTGACCGTCATATCACTACGTACATCTGTAATCAAAACACCATTTTTACATATAATACAAGACACAAGCAATTCATTCTGTTACATAAAAACATTTGGTCATCAATAAACAGACTTAGTAAATAATTCGATATTTATGTTTTTCTATGAATGTCTCTATTTCATTTTCGTGGAACTCATTGCCTTCCAAGTTCAATTCTTCCAAATCCAATTCTGGAAAATTATTCAAAATCGTGAGCTTGTTATTCTTCAATGATAGTTTCTGGAAAAAAAAATTAACTGTTTCTTAAAAAGTCTTATATGGTCAATAATCATAAGTTTATACTTCTCAGTATATTTTAACATAAAAATATGAAAACAAATTCAAATTAATAAGAAACATGCGGAAACGCTCCTTTTGTCTTGATGTATGTCATGTGACGTCACAAGGTAGCATAAGCACTGAACGCATACTAGTTTTGCTTTCCAAGTGGCTGTTACAGTTTATTTGGTTTCTCATATATTAAATCATTTAGAAATGGTGCTTATCTAACTTCCGGAGAAAGGAAATTTTGAAGATTTCCATTATCGGTTTTCACAAAAAAATATTAAAATGTAAAATTATCCAAACGACCAAGACGCTCTCCTGATGGTAAGAAATGACACATGTCCGTGACCATTGCAGTGGTGCACATAATTTTGAGTAGCAAAACAAATTTCAGGGTATCGCTGGTTTGGTTCTCTATAATTTGAAACAGTGGATGGTTAGTCTGTAATTTCGGTAGCTACATTGCCCTTTAATCTGGAACATAGTTCCATTTTGTTTCAATGAATAAGAACAAAGAATAGCATAATTAACGAAAACTTGTATAAAATCCTAGGATATTCTCAGTAAAGCCCATCAAATAGATACCAAACACTTTTTTAATTCGATCAATGACAGCATTGCAGTCAAGTGCAAACAGATTAAAAAAATATGCATTTTAATTCGCATTTCACAGGAATCTATTCATTTATTTGTTTTTTTTTTTTAAGTTTGCATAAAAATTTGTTCAGACATAATACGTAGTGTAGAAAAGAGCTCTTTCTTTTGCTATTTGGCCCACGCACAGAAATACTTTGGTTTATTTGTGTCATGTAAGACAATAACTTATTTGTATGCGGGTAGTTAGCATATGACGAGCAAAAATCGTAGGAGATTCCCATTTTCGACTTATCTTTTTTCTAATCTATGAACGTAAATGCGTTAACCTCTTTTCACGTACGTAACGCTGTTTAATATATTTATTCAAATTTAGGTAATACTTAAGAGATTTTAGATACTTAGACATACCTTACAATGCTGGAAAATCACTAAAGAAGGTAAAATGTTCGATTCAAGTTTCTGATCAGAAAAATCGATGTTTTTGCAATAACTAAAATACTGCATGTGAGGTAAACTTGTTATTTTGTCATTTAACGATATTTTCAAATGCAGACTACCATTTGTCTTATATTCCTCACACAGTTGTTCTTCTATACTCCATTTGGTTATGAGGTCGTCGTAATAGCCCGCTCGGAGTTTGTCTATCACTTTTAAACTTTGTAGATGTCCTATGACCTCTTCGTGGTATAACTTGCCGTCAATGCAATGTAGAATTACGGCAGTGGTCAGCATAGTCCCTGCAAAATAGCATCAGTGAAAATAAACTTAGGTACACTCCACCATGTGATCGATGACTTAATGTCTTTTTTTTTACTTGATCTTTGTGTATTTTGAAAGCGTTAAATATTTGTATTTGATAATAAATCAAGTAATATAAGTCAGTCACGCAAAGTATACCAAAGTAGAGTCCGGTCATACGCTAGTAAAAAAGCAACTTTGCTAAAAGCTTTCACGGAGTTTTGCGTACGCTTAGTGAATAAAAAACCCCCTTTTTTATACGTAAACAAGCGAAAATCACCAAGTTTTGTAAAACACACGGAGGCGACATAATGTTTCCGCATTCCCGCTAAAAACTGCAGATAGTTTCAATTAGCGCCTTACTAACCAAGTAGGTGAATAAGGTATTATGTCCCTTATTCACCTACTTGGTTCATTTAACAGACACCAAAAAGGCTATCGATTCGACAAATACCAAATTTTAAAAGCGTGTTTAAGTTGAGAGTAACAAGGAGTGTTTTTTATAATCTAGGTCACATAGATGGTAGATTTTTTAAGCAGGTCATCTAAGTAGGTGAGCTGTGATCCTGTATGAAGAGTTCTGAAACTAGCGAAATTAAAGTGTTGATAATTCTTTATCGAATATCTCAAAATATTGAGCACTAATGCAACTAGGTCCTGGACTTTCACCCCTAGGATCAGTGTACCCCAGGAGCCCAGCCTCGGCCTCGAAGCCGAAACCCCACCTTCCCAACAGCGGAGGAGGAAGAACACACACTAACTCCTGGACTTTGGCTTTATGGGGAGCGTTGCAAAAACGTTATTAGAACTTTTTCGTTTACTGGTTATCATAAATACGGGTAGAATTAAATACTAAATTAAACATTGAATTAAAAACTTTCCTTCTTTTTAAATCGGTTATAAAAGTATACTTACATTTGCTATCAGGTTCTAAAGCAAGAAGTTGACGACAAGAATTTAGTTGCGTTTTCAGTTCTTCCAAAACAGGCTCTGAATAATTCCTCTGAAAGCTGATTTCATTTTTACCGATGAACGAATCATCGTGCCTTTTGCTCGGCAATAATTCCGTCTCGTCGTTTTCTGTTCTATATTTCACCTGAAGACAAAATTCATAACCAATTATAGGGCATCACAAAAGTGATTGTCACTTTCGTGAAATATAGCGTGATTTACAATTAGTACAACTCTTAATACAAGCATAATTCTGAATTCACAAAAAAAAAACCGGCCAAGTGCGAGTCGGACACGCGCACCGAGGGTTCCGTACAAACCTGTAGGTAGGTAGGTATACTAGAAAAAGTTGTGGTATTTTTTTTAAAATCGCAACTTTTACTTTATCTGTGCTATAAGACGTTGCTTCGTACCAAATTTCAAGATTCTGAGTTCACGGGAAGTGCGAGTGTCGCAAATTTGCAGCATAAACGGCTGTAATCTTTTGATTGCGTTGGCTTAGAAGTTTGATTTTTTCACAGCTTCAAGGGACAGTAGACCTGAGTATTTGATATGAATTTTAGCTTTATACCTCCACGTGTTCCTGTGAAAAAGGGTCTTGACAGACAGACGGACAACAAAGTGATACTATAAGGGTTCCGTTTTTTTCCTTTTGAGGTACGGAACCCTAAAAATCACCTGATACATCAAGGTTCAACTTGTTTTTGAATGTTTGATAGGCTGTTTTTGAACACTGCTCACCTGATGTTAAGTGACGGCGTGGTGAACACACCTAGCCTGGAACGGAACTGGCTCTCAAGTGAAGTTGCCGGAATACACAGTTACATGCTTGGCGGCAGATTATCAACTTGAGGGTGGTAGCTAGCCAGCCGAGTACTAGAAAATACCCTAATGCTATTTCCTTCACCGGCAGCTTTTTTAAGCTTTTTTCACGCGCTT
This sequence comes from Biston stratarius, assembly GCA_950106695.1. Classification (NCBI taxonomy): domain Eukaryota; kingdom Metazoa; phylum Arthropoda; class Insecta; order Lepidoptera; family Geometridae; genus Biston; species Biston stratarius. The sequence continues at coordinate 16,292,797 of OX467115.1, read as the reverse complement.
TTTATGGAATGTATAGCGTAAGTGCATTACATTATAGAACAAGGGCTTATCATAAAAAAAATATAATTAATTGAGGAAAGAACCGCCATTTCACCTGTTTACCTTCACATTGACCGCATCGGTTATAGCTACGCCATGTTTCAATATCCACAAAGTATCATATTGATTTCCCGTGCACGACCTCCATTCTCCCTCCACAGCCTCATTGTCGACCAGCAAATTTATTTTAGAACTGACGAACTCGTTGTCTACCGTCGTGCTGAAAGCAAATGTCGCTTTCGATGGAGTCACAGCGTAAACAACCAAGTTAGTAGTCTTTTTTACGGCACCTGTGAAAAATACCGCAGAATGTAGATCGCTATACATAAATAACTATGGCCGCTTTGTGACATAAAATGTATTTCTTTCTTTTTTTCTTTTTTATGTTTGTTATATGATTTATGTCACAAATAAAGTGTTGTCTGTTGTCTAAATAAATCTTATTATATAGATACTAGCTGTGCCCCGCGGCTTCACCCGCGCTAGATGCCTACGTCATAATAGCTTTATGCATGCAAAGTCTCAGCCCGATCGGTTTAAAATGGACAAAGTTTCATACAAACTTTCATACCCTATTTTATCCCCTTGGGGGTAGAATTAATCAAAATCCTTTCTTAGCGGATGCCTACGTCATAACATCTACCTGCATGCCAAATTTCAGCCCGATCCGTCCAGTGGTTTGGGCTGTGCATTGATAGATCACTATGTCAGTCAGTCAGTCAGTCGGTCACCTTTGAGTTATATATATTTAGATTTACAATCACCCCTTTTCTGTTGATATAGGAATAGACAATAAAATATTTATCAACTTGCAACTTTTTCTTCCTGGCTTCTGCGGTGTTACCACAATTTTGCCATTGTCTCGTGTAGAAATTTTGCGAATGTCTGGCGCAAGTTGGCTAAAATATTAATAATAATAAACTTTATTGACCATGATGCATAAGTACAAACATTTACAGTAATCAAATAATCTATGACTTGTATCGCAAGAGGCCATACATATGTTAACAAAGATTTGTGATATGGGCTAAGAATATTAATATATTTTAAACATCATCTGTGCATGCGTGCGAATGTTTTTTTGTGAGTGTGTGTGATTACGTTCGTGTATGTGTGCGCGTGAGTGTGTTAGCTAGCTAAAAAGTTAAGCTTTTTGGTAAAATGCTTTCTGTTTGTGTATAGTCAACACCGAGAAGCCATTCTTCCAGAAGTCTTTTGACTTCTCTGGTTGAGCTACTTAACAGTTTTCTCAATTTTCTACAAGCAGAATTATAGAGGTAAGGTAGCAAATATTGTGGAAGACGCTTTGCAAAAGTGTTTCGAACCCACGGCACCTCAATTTTTGCTAGTCTTTTTTAAGTAAAATTTTAGACGACTGTGAACCTTCTTGCATGCCCATGCAACAAGGTTTGCAGTTGTGAAGAACTACGTGACCATATATAGTGGGCATACGATATGTGGTAGCCTTTTTCCACGGTTGTATTGAATAACATTAAGAGCCGAAACCATCTCTGAATACGACTGTCACAGGGTTATTTACCTAACAACCATCTCTGGTAGAACCATGCACTGGTATCATCTGGATCAGTAAATGCTGCGCTTTGAACCATCTTCAATTCATGCTTGTGATGGCCATCCTCTATTGGTCTGCCTTCTGAAACATCACATTTTAATTTATCACTATTGTAGTGTAAAAGATTTTTTTTATATCAATCCTCCTTGTGGTATTAGAACCACTGCCTATGGACTTATTTCATGTGAAATAAATTTTAGTGTTTTTCTTTGTAGTATGTAGACTAAGTAAAATATTGTTAACAAATGTTTTATTGATAACACCAATAAAAAAAAAAGGTAATTACTAGTAATTCATTAATAATAATAAATACTTAATCTTTTAGTTTTTTTTTTTTTATTATTTAACATTACTCTCCACAGACACTGGGGTCCGTGACCTTTGACAACTTTGAAAATCAATTTTTTTTTTTTTTTTTTTACAATATGGGAAGAGGAATATTAGTCAAATTAATCTTAATCTAGGGTTTAATCTAGGGATAAAATGTTAGATTGTGTGTATACCGCGAGCAGACCAGCGACCCGCAAGCAGCACCCGATCACGAGTATGACGCATGTGCCAGCCATCGCCGTCCTCAACCATATCTGAGGGAAGAGAGCGACCCGACACACGACGCCGCCGCAAGAAGGAGCCTTCGATGGTGAGCATGAATGCTCGAGGAATACACACAGTCCTCATTTTACATTTAATAATTACATTAACAAATATATATTAATTACAGATTAACAATTTACATTTGAATTTAAATCGCCTCCTCTCGGCCCAGGGCCCTCATCACCGCCACGTTTCGGTCTTTAATGGCCATCTGCAGGTTGTACTCTTTGATGGTCTTCGGCGACGCAGCCGACGCTCGACGCACAAACCGACCTGCACGAGAGCGTGTCGCACGCAGTCGTTGCAGTATCACGGCACACCGGGACCTTCGTCTACTACGCCGACGATATTGAAGACGATGCTAATCTTTTAGTTTGAAATACTCGCCTATGCATATTAATTAAAAATTTCTTTTAATATTCTGTGAAGCTAGTATTAATATTGGTGGTTGGTAGGCAATCAAACACCTATCATAAGAAGCTTAGCATGGAATATAATATTCTTCCATAAACAATTACCTTTTAGATCAGGATAAAGTGCAATCAACATTTTGCTTCTATAATGCCAAGCGGAATAGTTGGAAAAGTTATCATACAACTTCTCTGTGGTATAATCAAATTCATCTTTCAATGGAGGCTTGCACTGACTAACTACAAATCTTCTGTAATCCCAGGTGTGGACTGAAAACAACCAGAAAGACATGTACATAATTAAATAGCATATTAAAAATATAATATACTAAGTGGCCAACCCTAATGTCAGAATTAATATGCTGCCTGAAAGCCTGCCTCAGACATGTCTTAACAGTATTGTTAGAGTAATTCCCTTCCATTACAAGAAAAGTAGAAGAACAGCATCCATTCCTCGTTGACAATCCCAGTGTTCATATGCAAAGGTTCAGCCCTTCTTTCTTGATACCGGTTTCTTTATTTCCTGCTATTTTTTTAAGGTTACAGGGAATAAATTTGTTCTAGATTGATATGCTCTATCCACAGGCATACTAATATTTTCCATCGGCGAGTTGATAGCTAAACACAGATTTACTTCATATAAAAAGTATATATTTAAAATAAGCAACCACACACTTGTAGCATAACTCTTGACTAAGTGTTTTTAACTAATAATAGATGACCAGATGGATGGATTTTTCTTTCACAGCACTACCATAGATTGGTTGACTTGTTAAGTTGTAGGTTTTAATTATTTATATATGTGATACTTACAGTTCCTCTCATCGAGTTTTAAATAAGTATTACACAACACCAGCTCCTTGTTCCAATCAGGATCCACCCTTGTGGTCAGCACCCATTCTCTCTGATGCCATGCGCAGTAAGATTTGGGGTTTATTTTTAAACAATACTCAGTGAGGTGCAATTCTGCATCAAATATTTGAGATAGTTCCTCTGAGGATTCATCTCTTCTGCAAACATTACATTTAACTTCATTATAAAAGCTAAAATAAAAGATCTATGTGTCTACTTGGCGAAAATGATATTTGCATTGTTTGTGCTTTATACTTAAATTTTTCAGAAGCTGTACATGCAAACTGTTGACACAATCTTTATCAAATGACTACATGGCCAACTTGGATATTGATCCAAGTTAAGGGGTCTAGGTCAAGGAACTGTAAAGATGTAGAAGATTGTGAAGTTGGTATTGGGCAAACCACTGATGTTTGGCAAAAAAGATTAGTGATTATGGTATTCACTGTCACTAGTCTGTAATAAGCAAATTCACTACTTTAGTAGATAAAATTGTATGCGAAAGTGGTTATAATGGCATTCTGTTGTTAATTACCAGCCCTTGGGCCAGCCACTGGTAGGAAAAGCTCTATATTTACTGAAATTTCTTGAGTTTACTCAGCTTACACATAGATCTATAGCTATCAAAAATACACATATTTATCTTATATCCATAGCTTTTGATTTCTTGTTAGTTTAGTGTTCTATATTTCTGTATCATTTATAGCTACCCTTAATTACAGATTTCAAATATTAATAGTAGCCTATCAAGCCTAGTGGAAGTCTTTCTGACTGCGAATCAAGAACTTTAAATTGAAATTAAAAATGTTGAAACTATTTCAGAGTAAATATAAAAATAAGCTGAAATGATGATGAATAAAAACATATTTCTATAGTATCACAAATATGTTTACATTTATATTAGTGCTAATATATTACCTGATTATTTCAATTATCTCTCTCCTTATATTCCAAAGAGTATAAATGTCTGGATTGGAGAATAAAACTTTTCCAGTGAGTTCTAATAACTCTTTGTCTAACTCGGCTAGTTTTCTCTGAAATTATTATTAATTTAGGAAGTTTTAAATCATCATTAAAAAGATAAAAAACGTCATAGAATGATAAGCATACGTAATGGTCAGCATTATCTCAACAATCCACAGTGAAAGAATATCAATGAAACTACTGCACCTTTTCGACAATTTTTTGCATAGCATGTTTGAAAATTTTCAACTTTTCTTGCCGTTCCTTCTCTTTTCTTGCTTTTTCTTCCTCAGACGTCCTAACTTTAACTCTTCCGTGCTGTAATGGAAGATAAAGGTTTAAGAGAATTAGAACAAGGGTTTCTTCCATTTAATTGGTTATCCCAGTACTCACCATTGCAGAATATGTTAATACAACTGGATATTTATAGAGCCCAAAGAAAATATGCAGTAAATTAAATTGATAGTAATAAAATAGATAACCTTATTTTAATAGTGTAAATAAAGCAAGTTTTTTTTGTTGATAGGTTGACATTGACAATAACAACATTGAGAGTTTCGATATTGAAATCAACGACTTTTTTTCTTTCCTACCAAAAACGTAATGACACCCAATGTATTTATTCATATTTTCCAGTATAACCTAGTTTACCTCAGATAATGGTTGTCTACTCGAAGTAGTTTACCAATATAACGCTGAGGCTACACTTTAAATGCCCAACGTCATTCATGGTACACAATATAGACATTATTTCAAATGATATTTTAAGTATTAAAACATAGTAGGATAAATAATTATCATACCTTTGATCTCAGATGAAATACTTCTGAACCTTTGAGTAACAAACATCCAAACATCTAAGCATTCAAACTTTCACATTTATAATATTGTTAAAGTAGAATAGTTGATAGAATAGATAAATACTTTTTATTGTAAATGCGCACATAACAACCGGTAAATTATATTTAGCGTCGTCACGTAGCGACTTAAAATCATATTCATACTATAAACTGACACACACGTTGGTGTGGCACAAATACTCTTCATTAATTTCATTAGTTCGGCTTTATCTGACTTTCGCACTCCGGCGCCGAATATGCTTAAGACGTCCCTGGGTAAATCAGACCGTCACTCCAGCTATAGCTAAGTTAGAGGCTATTATAACATATTATAATTCCTTTGACTTATATCATGCAATAAGTTGTGGCCACACCTACGATACATTTTCGTTGCTAAGATAATCATTAAAGTATGCTCTAGCATCAAAAACTAAAATTTACTCCTGTTTCTCTTCAACACGTTTAAATCTTGAACATTTTAAAAACAAAAATATCTACTTCTACTATTTCAAAAAAAAGAACAGTTTATTGACAGTGATAATCAAAAATTATTTGACATTGACTTTGAGAGCAAGCAATGAAAAAGAAAAAAATGAAAAGTTTTCCCAAAGTGAATTAACCTCCAGAATTGAAAGTAAACTTTAATTTATTTTAGTTATTCTTCAATACAAGATTGTGATAATTGTGAGATCCTAACGTATTTTGTTGAGAATTTGATTTCGCGAAGTAAAATAATGAATAATGCGCCGCAATATTCACTGCGCTGGAATAATTACGTATCCCACGTAACGGAGGCTTTCAATGTCCTCCGATTCGAGAATGACTTGGTGGACGTGACCCTGTGCTGCGACGGAGGCAAAATAAAAGCTCACAAAATGTTGCTTTCGGCTTGTAGCAATTATTTTAAGCAAATTTTCAAAGAGAACCCATGCCAGCATCCTGTGATAATATTCAGAAATTTTAAGTATGAAGACCTCAATGCAATTATCAACTTCATGTACCATGGAGAAGTAAATATATTTCAAGAACAATTGGAGTCGTTCCTTAATACTGCTGAGCTTTTAGAAGTTAAAGGCTTGACTGACAATGTGGAGGAGGAAGGGTCTCAAAAGCTAATGAGAATAAGTGACAATACATCCCTAGATTTAAGTGCTAAGTCAAATAGATTTTCTGAAGACATTGTGCCTGTTCTCTCTGATGAGCCAATAAACTTAGCGACTATGCAGTCTGTAAGAGAGGAATACATTCCACAAGTGAGCTCTGTGATGCTCATACCTGAACCAGAAAATGGTGCTATAGAATCACCGCCAGAAACTTCGAAAGTTGAAGAAAGTGTAAGTGCAAGCAGCCCAAAAGTAGCAACCCCACCAAGTGAGGATATGCAGGTTGACATGCAATCAACTTCAGCTGAAGATTTAACAGAAAAAGGTACTTTTGTTAACTATAATGTAGTTATTATTTATGTTATTGTATTAGATACTACTCAACATAAAAGTCTTTGATTTTATTATTAGTGTCTGTAGTAGTGTTAGGCTTATTTTTGTATTACTTTTGTGGGATTACTCATGTTTTATTTTATCAGAAACTCCGACTATAGTTTCAGCCACATCTGGTGGCATTCATCATGGAGACATCAAGATGAGCTCTGCTCGTTTCTTTTCATACTACTACTGCTTCCGTGCGCGCTTTGTCTCAGCTTTGTCTCCACTGGATATGGCCGAAACTATAGTCGGAGCTTCCAATAAAATTAAACTTGAGTAATCTTGCATAAGTAAAACAAAAATATCTTAAAAACAGTTTCCATGGTAAAATACAACTTAAGCCACACATATCATAATGTACACCCTAAGTGTCCATTTATTTATCTCCCTGTGTGCTTAGCTTAAGTTATATTCTTTAAGGTTTAAAAATATTGTGTTAAGTTGACAAACATGTCATGGATCCTCGTGTCTGCGGAACAGAATTAATAATTAAAAAAGGATCTATGAAACATAACAAATTTTAGGATTATAGTGACATAATTACAAAGTTGGCCTAAGTCCAGCAGTGGACTATTATAGGAGGATAGTATACATAGCAAAGTACAGTATTACCCCGGACTTACATGATAGGTGGGACCGATGCATAACCGTGTAAGTTGAATTCGCGTAAGTAGGGGTTCAAATATGCGTATAAATACATATAAAGTATGTTTGTTATTGTATGTTTCAAAGTTTCTCGTTTTGTTCAAATAAATAATTTTTTTGTTCTTTTGGATGATATAATTAGAGATTATCAATAAAACGCACTGCGTACGTAAAAGGATTCCACGCGGGACGCGTTTGAACCTGTCGTAAACGGAACATTAACGGGACGGAATGAAAAAACTGATGCGCGCGGCAGACAAAAAGAAAAACCGCGTATCTCCGAATTCGCGTAAAACGGGGTAGCGTAAGCGTAGCGGGGTAGGTAGCGTATTACTGGATATTAAAATTGCCCTATATGCTATCCGTTTATAAATTGTATATATATATGTATATATATTCTATTAGTAACAACATTATTTTAGTTGCCTAGCTTCTGCTAGTTTAATTGCTTTTCTAAACATTGCTATATGTTCTGCATTTCACCAAGGCACTTTCAATACCTAAGATTCTGTTCACAGAAATATCTTTGAATATATTCAAAGAAAGTAAATATCTTGTATCAAAATTTACAACATTGTATCAATCACATATGGATTTCCTTATCAATTTTGATTATTGTTACTCAAAGTGCTTTATCAGGACAAAAACATTGATATAAACTTAAATCCAAATGTATTACAAGATATCAACTTTTATCATAGTTATTTTGCTAACCGAACAATAATCGTGTTGTAGAATGTTGACAAAATCAATATGCAAACTCTATCAAAGATTAAGTTAAGGTATAAACTTATAAACATTTATTGATGGATTGACTGGCTAAGTATTCGACCCTAGCTCACTGATAAGTTAGAAATACCTTCTTTTAATATCAAGAAAGCTGTGTCACATTTCACCAAACAAGTACAAAATTAACAATTAAAAAAACTATAACTCTATGATCTTTAGGCCAACTAAACGCACCGCTCCAATGAAACAGCAACGTTTCGGGGTAAACGAAATTATCAATGATGTATTAAATTTCTACATTTTTGTTGATTTTATAAAAACCGCTTGAACAATTTCCATAAAATTTAAATGGGGCCACCGGGAAGTTATACACTTTGAAACGAAAAACGATTTTTTCTAAATCAATTCAGGTGTCTTAGAGTAATCAATGAACATACATTTTAAAAAACATTCCAACGTGTTGAGGACCACCTCCTTTTTTGAAGTCGGTTGAAAAGAACTGAAATGTAACTATGCCAGAATACAGCATTTGAAAAAATTTCAATTTTCATCTTAGAGATGTAGCTGGCTTAGCATTAAAAAATGTTTTCCTTGTTTCTATTATGATATTTTCTTTAACTGCAGCTCTTGAATCTTTAAGTTTCGATTAGAACATTAGAATATTTGCATACATTTACTTTGCACCCAGAGTTTTTATTAGTTATTCAAATATAATTTTACTTTTATGTTCTCTTTACTTTTCAGAATCGGATCTGGTGAAATTTCGCTGCCAACTATGTCCAAAAGGCTTCAAACATCCCACTTCTTTAACTCTCCACAAAGATTCTCATGCTGGTAAAACTCAGTGTCCAGTCTGCCACAGATCATTCTCCAGGTCCTATGACATGCGGAGTCATTTACAACGGATACACCAAGGGAAACAACTGACTATCAAAGAGATCAGATACAAGAATAGTAGTGACAACACTGCCCCCAAACAATTCACTCATAACATATAGTTATTATTATTGCAGGTCCAATATGCGCGCCGTAATAAAATGTTTGCTACTTTTTTACTGTCGTAAAGAGACTGATTTTAAATTTACTTACAAGAATGTATGCGGCCGAAATAAGCAAAATGTTAACAGCACTTATGGAACCCAATAAGGCTTAACAAAATTTTCTCCGCGGCGCGTTGGTCATTAATAATAGTTGAAGTATTTCACACAATGACCAAAATTTTGTATCAGCGCGTATGTTAGGCCGGCCGGTAACTTCATGTTACCACAATATAGCACATAGTGCATATAGCATATTTTTACATAGAATAGATGGATTATCAATATGACAATTGAAATGTATTTTAATATTGCAAAAATATATATGTATGTTAAAAGTCACAAAACTAAATTGCTCAGTGTTGTAGCTTTGGCTATTTTTTATACTAGTCTACAATATTACTGTTTTAATATAATTACTGTTTCTATTATTTGATTGTTTCATTGAAGGTTGTGTGTAGATTCTACTGAAAAATTTGATTCAAATATTGTATGGTACAAGCACTATTTCGATTTTATTTTGCTCTTGTAGAAAAGTACTTATGTAAATAGGTGAAAAAAAAATCAAGTCATACCATTTTTGACCATCTTCGTATCATATTTTAGGTAATTGGCAGCCCTGTTGGCTCATTGGTAGTATATCTGCTTTAAGAGCTGTAGGGCGTGAGTTCGATTCCAACCAAGGAAAAACATTTAGGGTATAAACTATATAACTATAATAGGGTTGTGGGTTTGATTCGGATCGTAGCTACTTCTTAACAAGCTGTGCAGTGGAATATTAAAGCCCGAAACTGCAGCTCATGCAAATATTAAATGACCACGCTACATACGAGTATCACATGAGAACAAGGAGTTATAAAAAAAAAAAACATTCAGTATTTGTGGACTTTAAAAAGGAATTTAATGCGCTATGTTGGCATCACAGACCTTTATTCTGTGGTTGGCAAGCAGCACCTAGCCTAGTACTGGCTCTCAAGTGAGGCTGCCGGAACACACTGTTAGATGCTTGGCGACAGATTTTCAATTTGAGGGTGGTAGCTAGCCAGCCGAGTACTAGAAAGTACCCTACCACCATGCTATGGTTTCCTCACGATGTTTTCCTTCACCGGCAGCTCAAGCTCATTGTTGGGGTTTGAACCCACGCCCTTCGGCATGCGAACCGTCCGCGCTAACCACTGAGCTACCATCGCTATATTAATCATAATTGATAAGATGTTAAACTAAAACATGATATTTTTTAAACCTTTTTCTGTCTATTGTCAAGCTTAAATCACGATAGATAGAAATTTACCCAAGAATTGTATCTTCTGACTTTTTTGGCACTTAAAAAAAAAAACAACGAGTTTTTTATACAAAAAAGTTATTCATAATACGAACATATCATTCATTGTCTGTTTATAAATAAAATTATGTTATTATCGAGGCCAATTTTAAATTTAGTTATTAAATATTTGCGAGTTACATTTGCGTAATACCGAGCAACAATATGGTCAAACGGTAGATTATATTTTCATATTTATTCTTTTATGATTTAATTAATAGGGCAGTGGTTCTCAAACTTTTTTGGTGACGGAACCCTTTTGGGAAGCAAAATACTTGATGGAACCTTACAATAAAACAATAGTTTTTAAAAGTGTATTCTTTATTAATGAGCATAATAAAAGTACAATGTAACAGTTACTAATTATTACTTACTTTACCACATGGCAAGTACAATAATAGAAGATATTAAAAAAGAAAAATCTAACTAAAGGGAGGTATGAAACTGTTTTTGATTTTTTTTTCTAAATTCTTGCGGAACCCCTACAGAGGTATCGCGGAACCACAGGGTTCCGCGGAACACACTTAGAGTATAGCTGGAATAGGGTATGGGCGGAACGAACGTGGGATTTCTCTGAGGTACTTAATTAATTAATTCTTAAATAACATAAACTGATAAGAAACGAAACAATAGGAAAAAAGTCGATACAATAGGAGTGAGCTCGTATACCTAACCACAACTCTCGCAGTAAACGACAAATACTTTTTTAAGCCAGATAGACAACGAGCATCGGCTGTAGTCCAACCGGACCAATCACGTGTAGCGGTGCAGCGTTTCTATGACTTACGTTACATTCTATGAGAAAAACACGTCACAACGCACACTTATACAACATTTGGGAATTCCCCTAAACATTAGTGACAGAAAACTTGTTGCCACACAAACATTTCGTTCACTTCAGGTACCATAGAAATATCTAAAATAAACTTCTATTATTTTTTAAATGAACGCGTTGCTGGCTTCTCATATATGTATGTATGTAGTACGTATGTCCAGTGTCCACATCTATAGATACCAGCCGTTCTTTGGATATCCCTGGGTTAAATGAATAATTATTATCATATTCAAACAAAAATCCATTTCGAATCTGTAAACGACTAAACAAAATTAATTATTCATCAATATTATTTGAGATTTATAAAGTTACGAAAACTACTTACCACTTTTTTGGTGGACTACCAATAGAACTTATTCGACACGACATAAATTCCTCTTAATATGTGAGGCTAAGGCAAACGTAAGTATGTTTAAAAAACCGCACCAAAACAACTTCCTTTTTTTAAAGTTGGCGAAAAATGCTCAAATTAAAAGCACATGTAGAACATGCGTGTTACTTAGTTTATCTTACAGTACGATCTTCTTTCGCTTACGATGCCAGTTTTACATTGTCACATTTAATCAAGAATTGTTTATCAGCTGTTTATTTGGGAATAGAAGGTGTGCCCAAACATGTTATAATGAACTGTATCTTAGGTAGGTACATTTCCAACAATTTGAAAAATGAATGTATGTGAAGATAAATTTGTCTCAATCTCATAAGACATTTTTGGTTTGCTCTCTCAGGTAGCTGCATAAGTATAAACAGTAGGTAAAGAACGCTACATAAAGCACAGAATACATAATAGTACTATATAAAGTGAAAGGTAAGATAAAATATCTGATTTATGTTACCTCAAAACGAATAAGAAACCCTTAAAGAGTCTCTTCGTTGTCACTCTGTCAAGAGCAAATAAATCAAAACCGGCGAATGAATACCATTTATCGATTACAAACTTAATAGTTTATAATCGTAACGTATATCGATCGATTTAAGGATGGGTAAACTGTTTTTTTAATTAAGAAGTCTGTGCTTCAATTCGACTTTTATTTTCGTTAAAGCAATCTTCAGTTCAGGGGCTATCATAGTAAAAATCTTCGTGACTCGATTCTCGTGGTGGAAGACCTATCTACACATTAATTTGAACGGAACCCTCAGCGCACGAGTCTAAATTGTACTTGTTATTATAATCTGGTTGACAAAGTAGGAGAACCCTTTTTTCCGTGGGGGCATTTACGCAATTCCGCCCGCTAGGACAGACGGGCGGGATATGTCGGGCTCGACACCAGAGTGGTGCCACTACCGACTAAAACCCCCACGATGTTCCCTCGGCAGTGACATTGCGACAGCAGGGTCGCGGGACCGCTTACGCATTCGCCGCAACCCTGTACTGCCAGCATCCTTCCGGACCCACCTCGGGGAGGATAAACCTCCCTACGGCTCCAGCGCACATGTGGCGCATCGCCTACTCTCGAGGGCCTGTCCCTGGTGTGGGGCGTCAGACAGCCCCGCATCCAACGCCCCAGGCCCTCCGAAAAGTAGGTGAACTCTGGCTCATCTGATGTTATGTGACGGTGCGGTTGAAGATGGACACCATAGAAATGCTTACCTACATTTTTATACCAAAATAAAAATATGCTCTTTTAGTAGTTAAAGTAACAGCGGCAAAACCGCGGGGCTCTCCTAGTGCCAGTCCTGCTAATTTACTTATCTACGTACGTACATATTATTTATCTGAGTCTTGAATATTATGATGGTACCAAGCCAGTCCAACTAGGTAGGTCCAACTTCAAGAAAGAGGTCAGTCGTCGAATCCAACTCGGCTGGGCAGCGTTCGGAAAACTGCGCAACATTTTTTCGTCTGAATTACCTCAGTGCCTCAAGTCGAAAGTCTTCGACCAGTGTGTGTTACCGGTGATGACTTATGGTGCTGAAACGTGGTCTCTGACTGTGTGCCTTCTTGATAAGCTCAAAGTCGCACAACGAGCTATGGAGAGGGCTATGCTCGGAGTTTCCCTACGAGATCGAATCAGAAATGAGGAGATTCGTAGACGAACCAAAGTTACCGACATAGCCCAGCGGATTAGCAAGTTGAAGTGGCAATGGGCAGGGCACATAGCACGCAGAACTGATGGCCGATGGGGCTGCAAAGTTCTGGAGTGGAGACCACGGACCGGCAAGCGCAGCGTAGGACGTCCACCCACAAGGTGGACAGACGACCTCGTAAGAACCGCAGGTTCGCGCTGGATGCGAGCCGCTTCCAACAGGTCTTTATGGAGGTCAATAGGGGAGGCCTATGTCCAGCAGTGGACGTCCTACGGCTGAAATGATGATGATGATGATGACCAAGACAGCTAGGTAGCTACATAATACGTGTGTGAAGTTAGCATCTCAATAGTCAGCATCTCAAAAAAAAACTTCAGATTCATTGGCATCCAGCATAGTTCTACAGTTCTCGATAAGATTTAACAATAGTTCTATCGATTTTGCTATCAAAACCGGACTTTGAAAAATGAGATGCTAACTTCACATATAAATCATAGCATCTCATCGAAATTCGCGGATTTCACGTTAGTAGAGATGAAATTCACTGAGTTCTACAGTTCTTGATAAGTTTTAACAATAGTTCTATTGATTCTCGATAATTATAAATAATTATAATCATCACAATCACCAAACAGAGGTGAGATGCTGGGGTATAAGTGCGAGTTCTGGGTTCAATATGGCTTTTAAATGATAGCTGGGGGCTCTTTACACGAGTTCCGAAAGAGTTCTACTCTTTCGAACATTCTCAGTAATTATAAATAATTATAATCATCAAAATTTTCGAAAAAAGGTGAGATGCTGGGTTATTATTTTGAGTTCTGGGTTCAATATGGATTTTAAATGATAGCTGGGGACTCCTTACATGAGTTCCGAAAGAGTTCTACTCTTTCGAACATTCTCAGTAATTATAAATAATTATAATCATCAAAATTTTCGATAAAAGGTGAGATGCTGGTGTATAACTGCGAGTTCTGGGTTCAATATGAATTTTAAATGATAGCTGGGGACTCCTTACACGAGTTCCGAAAGAGTTCTACTCTTTCGAACATTCTCAGTAATTATAAATAATTATAATCATCAAAATTTTCGAAAACAGATGAGATGCTGGGGTATAACTGCGAGTTCTGGGTTCAATATGGATTTTAAATGATAGCTGGGGACACCTTGCATGAGTTCCGAAAGTGTTCTACTCTTTCGAACATTCTCAGTAATTATAAATAATTATAATCATCAAAATTTTCGAAAACAGATGAGATGCTGGGGTATAACTGCGAGTTCTGGGTTCAATATGGATTTTAAATGATAGCTGGGGACTCCTTGCATGAGTTCCGAAAGAGTTCTACTCTTTCAAACATTCTCAAAAATTATAAATAATTATAATCATCAAAATTTCCGAAAAAAGGTGAGATGCTGGGTTATTATTTTGAGTTCTGGGTTCAATATGAATTTTAAATGATAGCTGGGGACTCCTTACACGAGTTCCGAAAGAGTTCTACTCTTTCGAACATTCTCAGTAATTATAAATAATTATAATCATCAAAATTTTCGAAAACAGATGAGATGCTGGGGTATAACTGTGAGTTCTGGGTTCAATATGGATTTTAAATGATAGCTGGGGACGCCTTGCATGAGTTCCGAAAGAGTTCTACTCTTTCAAACATTCTCAAAAATTATAAATAATTATAATCATCAAAATTTCCGAAAAAAGGTGAGATGCTGGGGTATTATTTTAAGTTCTGGGTTCAATATGGATTTTAAATGATAGCTTGGGACTCCTTACAAGAGTTCCGAAAGAGTTCTACACTATCGAACATTCTCAGTAATTATAAATAATTATAATCATCAAAATTTTCGATAAAAGGTGAGATGCTGGGGTATTATTTTGAGTTCTGGGTTCAATATGGATTTTAAGTGATAGCTGTGGACTCTTTACATGAGTTCCGAAAGAGTTCTACTCTTTCGAACATTCTCAGTAATTATAAATAATTATAATCATCATAATTTTCAAAAAAAGGTGAGATGCTGGTGTGATATTTTGAGTTCTGGGTTCAATATGGATTTTAAATGATAGCTTGGGACTCCTTACAAGAGTTCCGAAAGAGTTCTACTCTTTCGAACATTCTCAGTAATTACAAATAATTATAATCATCAAAATTTTCGAAAAAAGGTGAGATGCTGGTGTATTATTTTGAGTTCTGGGTTCAATATGAATTTTAAATGATAGCTGTGGACTCTTTACACGAGTTCCGAAAGAGTTCTACTCTTTCGAACATTCTTAGTAATTATAAATAATTATAATCATCAAAATTTTCGAAAAAAGGTGAGATGCTGGTGTATTATTTTGAGTTCTGGGTTCAATATGGATTTTAAATGATAGCTGTGGACTCCTTACACGAGTTACGAAAGAGTTCTACTCTTTAGAACACTCTCAGTAATTATAAATAATTATAATCATCAAAATTTTCAAAAAAAGGTGAGATGCTGGTGTTTTATTTTGAGGTCTGGGTTCAATATGAATTTTAAATGATAGCTGGCGACTCCTTACACGAGTTCCGAAAGAGTTCTACTCTTTAGAACACTCTCAGTAATTATAAATAATTATAATCATCAAAATTTTCAAAAAAAGGTGAGATGCTGGTGTATTATTTTGAGTTCTGGGTTCAATATGGATTTTAAATGATAGCTGTGGACTCCTTACACGAGTTACGAAAGAGTTCTACTCTTTCGAACATTCTCAGTAATTACAAAACATTATAATCATCAAAATTTTCGAAAAAAGGTGAGATGCTGGTGTTTTATTTTGAGTTCTGGTTTCAATATTGATTTTAAATGATAGCTTGGGACTCCTTACAAGAGTTCCGAAAGAGTTCTACTCTTTCGAACATTCTCAATAATTACAAATAATTATAATCATCAAAATTTTCGAAAAAAGGTGAGATGCTGGTGTATTATTTTGAGGTCTGGGTTCAATATGGATTTTAAATGATAGCTTGGAACTCCTTACAAGAGTTCCGAAAGAGTTCTACTCTTTAGAACATTCTCAGTAATTATAAATAATTAAAATCATCAAAATTTTCAAAAAAAGGTGAGATGCTGGGGTATTATTTTGAGTTCTGGGTTCAATATGGATTTTAAATGATAGCTGGGGACTCCTTACATGAGTTCCGAAAGAGTTCTACTCTTTAGAACACTCTCAGTAATTATAAATAATTATAATCATCAAAATTTTCAAAAAAAGGTGAGATGCTGGGGTATTATTTTGAGGTCTGGGTTCAATATGAATTTTAAATGATAGCTGGGGACTCCTTACACGAGTTCCGAAAGAGTTCTACTCTTTAGAACACTCTCGGTAATTATAAATAATTATAATCATCAAAATTTTCAAAAAAAGGTGAGATGCTGGGGTATTATTTTGAGGTCTGGGTTCAATATGAATTTTAAATGATAGCTGGGGACTCCTTACACGAGTACCGAAAGAGTTCTACTCTTTAGAACACTCTCAGTAATTATAAATAATTATAATCATCAAAATTTTCAAAAAAAGGTGAGATGCTGGTGTATTCTTTTGAGTTCTGGGGTCAATATGGATTTTAAATGATAGCTGTGGACTCTTTACATGAGTTCCGAAAGAGTTCTACTCTTTAGAACACTCTCAGTAATTATAAATAATTATAATCATCAAAATTTTCAAAAAAAGGTGAGATGCTGGGGTATTATTTTGAGGTCTGGGTTCAATATGAATTTTAAATGATAGCTGGGAACTCCTTACACGAGTTCCGAAAGAGTTCTACTCTTTAGAACACTCTCAGTAATTATAAATAATTATAATCATCAAAATTTTCAAAAAAAGGTGAGATGCTGGGGTATTATTTTGAGTTCTGGGTTCAATATGGATTTTAAATGATAGCTGGGGACTCCTTACATGAGTTTCGAAAGAGTTCTACTCTTTAGAACACTCTCAGTAATTATAAATAATAATAATCATCAAAATTTTCAAAAAAAGGTGAGATGCTGGTGTATTCTTTTGAGTTCTGGGTTCAATATGGATTTTAAATGATAGCTGTGGACTCCTTACACGAGTTCCGAAAGAGTTCTACTCTTTCGAACATTCTCAGTAATTATAAATAATTATAATCATCATAATTTTCAAAAAAAGGTGAGATGCTGGTGTGATATTTTGAGTTCTGGGTTCAATATGGATTTTAAATGATAGCTTGGGACTCCTTACAAGAGTTCCGAAAGAGTTCTACTCTTTCGAACATTCTCAGTAATTACAAATAATTATAATCATCAAAATTTTCGAAAAAAGGTGAGATGCTGGTGTATTATTTTGAGTTCTGGGTTCAATATGAATTTTAAATGATAGCTGTGGACTCTTTACACGAGTTCCGAAAGAGTTCTACTCTTTCGAACATTCTTAGTAATTATAAATAATTATAATCATCAAAATTTTCGAAAAAAGGTGAGATGCTGGTGTATTATTTTGAGTTCTGGGTTCAATATGGATTTTAAATGATAGCTGTGGACTCCTTACACGAGTTACGAAAGAGTTCTACTCTTTAGAACACTCTCAGTAATTATAAATAATTATAATCATCAAAATTTTCAAAAAAAGGTGAGATGCTGGTGTTTTATTTTGAGGTCTGGGTTCAATATGAATTTTAAATGATAGCTGGCGACTCCTTACACGAGTTCCGAAAGAGTTCTACTCTTTAGAACACTCTCAGTAATTATAAATAATTATAATCATCAAAATTTTCAAAAAAAGGTGAGATGCTGGTGTATTATTTTGAGTTCTGGGTTCAATATGGATTTTAAATGATAGCTGTGGACTCCTTACACGAGTTACGAAAGAGTTCTACTCTTTCGAACATTCTCAGTAATTACAAAAAATTATAATCATCAAAATTTTCGAAAAAAGGTGAGATGCTGGTGTTTTATTTTGAGTTCTGGTTTCAATATTGATTTTAAATGATAGCTTGGGACTCCTTACAAGAGTTCCGAAAGAGTTCTACTCTTTCGAACATTCTCAATAATTACAAATAATTATAATCATCAAAATTTTCGAAAAAAGGTGAGATGCTGGTGTATTATTTTGAGGTCTGGGTTCAATATGGATTTTAAATGATAGCTTGGGACTCCTTACAAGAGTTCCGAAAGAGTTCTACTCTTTAGAACATTCTCAGTAATTATAAATAATTAAAATCATCAAAATTTTCAAAAAAAGGTGAGATGCTGGGGTATTATTTTGAGTTCTGGGTTTAATATGGATTTTAAATGATAGCTGGGGACTCCTTACATGAGTTTCGAAAGAGTTCTACTCTTTAGAACACTCTCAGTAATTATAAATAATAATAATCATCAAAATTTTCAAAAAAAGGTGAGATGCTGGTGTATTCTTTTGAGTTCTGGGTTCAATATGGATTTTAAATGATAGCTGTGGACTCTTTACATGAGTTCCGAAAGAGTTCTACTCTTTAGAACACTCTCAGTAATTATAAATAATTATAATCATCAAAATTTTCAAAAAAAGGTGAGATGCTGGGGTATTATTTTGAGGTCTGGGTTCAATATGAATTTTAAATGATAGCTGGGGACTCCTTACACGAGTTCCGAAAGAGTTCTACTCTTTAGAACACTCTCAGTAATTATAAATAATTATAATCATCAAAATTTTCAAAAAAAGGTGAGATGCTGGGGTATTATTTTGAGGTCTGGGTTCAATATGAATTTTAAATGATAGCTGGGAACTCCTTACACGAGTTCCGAAAGAGTTCTACTCTTTAGAACACTCTCAGTAATTATAAATAATTATAATCATCAAAATTTTCAAAAAAAGGTGAGATGCTGGTGTATTCTTTTGAGTTCTGGGGTCAATATGGATTTTAAATGATAGCTGTGGACTCTTTACATGAGTTCCGAAAGAGTTCTACTCTTTAGAACACTCTCAGTAATTATAAATAATTATAATCATCAAAATTTTCAAAAAAAGGTGAGATGCTGGGGTATTATTTTGAGGTCTGGGTTCAATATGAATTTTAAATGATAGCTGGGAACTCCTTACACGAGTTCCGAAAGAGTTCTACTCTTTAGAACACTCTCAGTAATTATAAATAATTATAATCATCAAAATTTTCAAAAAAAGGTGAGATGCTGGGGTATTATTTTGAGTTCTGGGTTCAATATGGATTTTAAATGATAGCTGGGGACTCCTTACATGAGTTTCGAAAGAGTTCTACTCTTTAGAACACTCTCAGTAATTATAAATAATAATAATCATCAAAATTTTCAAAAAAAGGTGAGATGCTGGTGTATTCTTTTGAGTTCTGGGTTCAATATGGATTTTAAATGATAGCTGTGGACTCCTTACACGAGTTCCGAAAGAGTTCTACTCTTTCGAACATTCTCAGTAATTATAAATAATTATAATCATCAAAATTTTCAAAAAAAGGTGAGATGCTGGTGTATTCTTTTGAGTTCTGGGTTCAATATGGATTTTAAATGATAGCTGTGGACTCTTTACATGAGTTCCGAAAGAGTTCTACTCTTTAGAACACTCTCAGTAATTATAAATAATTATAATCATCAAAATTTTCAAAAAAAGGTGAGATGCTGGGGTATTATTTTGAGGTCTGGGTTCAATATGAATTTTAAATGATAGCTGGGGACTCCTTACACGAGTTCCGAAAGAGTTCTACTCTTTAGAACACTCTCAGTAATTATAAATAATTATAATCATCAAAATTTTCAAAAAAAGGTGAGATGCTGGTGTATTATTTTGAGTTCTGGGTTCAATATGGATTTTAAATGATAGCTGTGGACTCCTTACACGAGTTGCGAAAGAGTTCTACTCTTTCGAACTTTCTCAGTAATTACAAAAAATTATAATCATCAAAATTTTCGAAAAAAGGTGAGATGCTGGTGTTTTATTTTGAGTTCTGGATTCAATATGAATTTTAAATGATAGCTGGGGACTCCTTACACGAGTTCCAAAAGAGTTCTACTCTTTAGAACACTCTCAGTAATTATAAATAATTATAATCATCCAAATTTTCAAAAAAAGGTGAGATGCTGGGGTATTATTTTGAGTTCTGGGTTCAATATGGATTTTAAATGATAGCTGTGGACTCCTTATACGAGTTACGAAAGAGTTCTACTCTTTCGAACATTCTAGGTAATTACAAAAAATTATAATCATCAAAATTTTCGAAAAAAGGTGAGATGCTGGTGTTTTATTTTGAGTTCTGGTTTCAATATGGATTTTAAATGATAGCTTGGGACTCCTTACAAGAGTTCCGAAAGAGTTCTACTCTTTCGAACATTCTCAATAATTACAAATAATTATAATCATCAAAATTTTCGAAAAAAGGTGAGATGCTGGTGTATTATTTTGAGGTCTGGGTTCAATATGGATTTTAAATGATAGCTGGGGACTCCTTACACGAGTTCCAAAAGAGTTCTACTCTTTAGAACACTCTCAGTAATTATAAATAATTATAATCATCAAAATTTTCAAAAAAAGGTGAGATGCTGGTGTATTATTTTGAGTTCTGGGTTCAATATGGATTTTAAATGATAGCTTGGGACTCCTTACACGAGTTACGAAAGAGTTCTACTCTTTCGAACATTCTCAGTAATTACAAAAAATTATAATCATCAAAATTTTCGAAAAAAGGTGAGATGCTGGTGTTTTATTTTGAGGTCTGGATTCAATATGAATTTTAAATGATAGCTGGGGACTCCTTACACGAGTTCCAAAAGAGTTCTACTCTTTAGAACACTCTCAGTAATTATAAATAATTATAATCATCAAAATTTTCAAAAAAAGGTGAGATGCTGGGGTATTATTTTGAGTTCTGAGTTCAATATGGATTTTAAATGATAGCTGTGTACTCCTTACACGAGTAACGAAAGAGTTCTACTCTTTCGAACATTCTAGGTAATTACAAAAAATTATAATCATCAAAATTTTCGAAAAAAGGTGAGATGCTGGTGTTTTATTTTGAGGTCTTGTTTCAATATGAATTTTAAATGATAGCTGGGGACTCCTTACACGAGTTCCAAAAGAGTTCTACTCTTTAGAACACTCTCAGTAATTAAAATTCATATTGAACCCAGACCTCAAAATAAAACACCTGCATCTCACCTTTTTTTGAAAATTTTGATGATTATAATTATTTATAATTACTGAGAGTGTTCTAAAGAGTAGAACTCTTTCGGAACTCGTGTAAAGAGTCCACAGCTATCATTTAAAATCCATATTGAACCCAGAACTCAAAAGAAAACACCAGCATATCACCTTTTTTTGAAAATTTTGATGATTATAATTATTTATAATTACTGAGAATGTTCGAAAGAGTAGAACTCTTTCGGAACCCATGTAAGGAGTCCCCAGCTATCATTTAAAATCCATATTGAACCCAGAACTCACAGTTATACCCCAGCATCTCACCTTTTTTTGAAAATTTTGATGATTATAATTATTTATAATTACTGAGAGTGTTCTAAAGAGTAGAACTCTTTTGGAACTCGTGTAAGGAGTCCCCAGCTATCATTTAAAATTCATATTGAACCAAGACCTCAAAATAAAACACCAGCATCTCACCTTTTTTCGAAAATTTTGATGATTATAATTTTTTGTAATTACCTAGAATGTTCGAAAGAGTAGAACTCTTTCGTTACTCGTGTAAGGAGTACACAGCTATCATTTAAAATCCATATTGAACTCAGAACTCAAAATAATACCCCAGCATCTCACCTTTTTTTGAAAATTTTGATGATTATAATTATTTATAATTACTGAGAGTGTTCTAAAGAGTAGAACTCTTTTGGAACTCGTGTAAGGAGTCCCCAGCTATCATTTAAAATTCATATTGAATCCAGACCTCAAAATAAAACACCAGCATCTCACCTTTTTTCGAAAATTTTGATGATTATAATTTTTTGTAATTACTGAGAATGTTCGAAAGAGTAGAACTCTTTCGTAACTCGTGTAAGGAGTCCCAAGCTATCATTTAAAATCCATATTGAACCCAGAACTCAAAATAATACACCAGCATCTCACCTTTTTTTGAAAATTTTGATGATTATAATTATTTATAATTACTGAGAGTGTTCTAAAGAGTAGAACTCTTTTGGAACTCGTGTAAGGAGTCCCCAGCTATCATTTAAAATCCATATTGAACCCAGACCTCAAAATAATACACCAGCATCTCACCTTTTTTCGAAAATTTTGATGATTATAATTATTTGTAATTATTGAGAATGTTCGAAAGAGTAGAACTCTTTCGGAACTCTTGTAAGGAGTCCCAAGCTATCATTTAAAATCAATATTGAAACCAGAACTCAAAATAAAACACCAGCATCTCACCTTTTTTCGAAAATTTTGATGATTATAATTTTTTGTAATTACCTAGAATGTTCGAAAGAGTAGAACTCTTTCGTAACTCGTGTAAGGAGTCCCCAGCTATCATTTAAAATTCATATCGCACCTTTAGAATTGAAGTGGCTTAATCCAAAATTCTTGTTTTTTGGTAAACACCAAAAACGTAATTGAAGAATTGGCTATTTTTTAGTTTTTCAATTTGAATACCTTAGGATAAGCGTTTGTTTAAAAAAAAAATGGTATTAACCGTAGGGTAGGAATTGTTTTAATGATTAGATACTAAACCTGTAAGTATAACTAATTAGAACCTTTGGTAATTAATCATTTAAAAAAAGATGTCACTTATTTTCCGAAAACAATTTAATATTATTGGCTTATTTGACTTTGTGTCTTTTTTTTACTTAACTATACAAAAACAAATTATGACTATTTAAACAAGAGGCGATTAATTTCTGATGTTGTATTTTTGCTTGGTGACTAATTTTGGAATACGCTAGTTTAATTATTGATGACTTGCTAAATTAAAGGAAAGTGAAAAAAAGAATATGCTTGCAGAATAGGGTATTTTGCAAATTTTGCCCCACTAATCATCATTAAACACTAATAACAATCAAAGAAAACTATTAATGCTTATTTTACAAAATACTGCTACCAACACATTACATTATCATCTCGTATAAAAAAAAATGGTCTTACTAATTCATCTGTGTATTCGAAAATAAACAGATTTGAAATATGCCTTAAAAGATGCTTACAATTTTTAGTACTGAGATCGGTCATCTCACATATAGAATATACTCAACTGGATTTTATTTACTATTGACTTTCTAATTATAAAATGTTTATTTCCCGACATATGGCAATAATTCGTATACAATTAAAGTAAGTTTAAGTTCTATAGTTTTAAATAATCTCCGAAAACTAAAACTTGATAAATAATATAAAACAATAAAAACATTTCTTATTAAGAGTAGAAGAATAACAATAAACCAATAGTTATTTAGTTATATTTGGATAACTAGCCATAAAACGCTTATAAAAATATCTAAGAAAGAATTAACAAAATTAAAACACTTTTATGAAATCAAAACAGTAAAAATAACATAAATTGCTTCAACACTACAATGAGATCAAAATAGATAACTAAGTTGTCATTAATTACAAAACCGAGTCCTAAAACCAGGCGTACTCGTGTGTACTAGGGATTGCTTTAGTTCTTTTAAGATATTAGTACCTGGATGACAATTGTCTAAATAATATTTTGTCAGCTTTATTTTCACTTATGTACTTTAAATAATCAAAAACGCAGGTACCTATTTCAATCACCCCCTTATTAGTGTTTCGTTACAAAAGTAGAAATATATTCTTTATATGCACCTAATTAACTATAATTTTTCTGTTTATTGGTATCTTTTGATTTAGAAACTAATTCAACTATGGTAAAATTATAACAATTGCGTCTTGATCTATAAAGAAAGATAACACATCTCCTTTAGGACAGGTCATAGCAGCTTCTAGATCATAAACAGCACAAATATTAGTTACGTTATTACAGCGATCTATTCTCTCTTCGCACAGTTTTTTTTTCTTTAATATTATTATCATACTTTTCATCTACTGATGCTAATTCATATCGTGTACATTGGTCGCACAAACCCTCTTAAGGGCTTAAAAAGGTAGTATTAAATTCAGTTGTAAATATTAAGTATAACCTCCAGTACGGAGTGTGAATCTTGTTTCTTTTGGTTTGATTATTATTAAAGTTCCTACTTCTCTTATACTTTTACTGCTATCAATATAGTAGAAAATCTTGGATAATGGTGATCTATGCGCGGTATACTATTAATATGGTGTTTAATATCTTGTAAAAGACTTGGGTCAATCTGTGCTTGGCTTCTAAAACGTCCTCTAAAATTTTCTTCTACAAAGTCTTTGGAATTCGTTTTCAGTTTCACAGTTCTTATTTGTCTCTCTGTTATCTAGTGTATTGATAAAAAAAGTTTTACAAACCCGAATTTTTTAGCTATTAACAGTAAAATAAAAGGCCGTCTTTGGTTTACGACGATGAATCTTTATAGGTCGGATCAGCATTACTTGGATGAACGTCCGATTCCTCAGAATGCACAGGTAATTGACGGTAGTTTATGTCTTTATCTGGACGTCTTTCACTAGTTGAAGGCTCAGCACAAATTATTTTCGTGCAGTCTATTGGGGTACCACTGATTTTCGACGTATTGTTAACATCTTTTGAAATCCGTTGTTCAGTTTCCACTTGCGGTAGATTTTCAGGATTCATACTAGGACTTACATCCGTCGCCTTATCCAAGGGTAGTTTCAAATAGTTTTCCTTATCGCACTCATTAGATTCATTTTTAATACCAGTATAACCTTCGAAACTTGCTGTTGTCATCTCTTAACACTGTTTTGAATTATATTTTCATTCCAGTTTAATAGTTGCAAAATAAGATCTGCTCTTCTTTTCATTATTGATCTCAAAGTTTAACTAAAATAAAAAGACTTTATTACAATAAAGCTTGCTAAGTCACACTGCATTCAGTAAAGAGTAAACATATTTACGTATACGTCTCCCTACTCACAAAATCGGTTAGTAAAGTAATGCCATAATATAAAACAAGTCTCAATCATTTATGCAATGTTTGGTAATAAAATGACGGCAGTACAAATACGACACAATAATATTATTATCATTCAGTATTGAAACGCCCAAAACCAAAAAGAGTCATTCCAAAAGAAATATCGAACAAAAAACTTACCTCACGTTTAGTATTAAAACGGCGGATTACAGTTTACGTCGCTTACGGAGCAACTGCACATCACCCAATATTTAGAACTATCCACGCAACACCGAATGGGGTCCTTCAATACCGAGGGACACGCGGTAAGCGCGTGATTTAAAAGAGACGGATATAGTAAATTTATCCTTTTCCGGTCTAAAAAAGTCTGTTTATTTATAATAAACTGATAGAATACATGTTTATAAGTCGTTCGATGTATAAAACTCATTTTCAGAAAATTTTGAGTTGTGTCACTTCAATTCTAAAGGTGCGATATTGAATCCAGACCTCAAAATAAAACACCAGCATCTCACCTTTTTTCGAAAATTTTGATGATTATAATTTTTTGTAATTACTGAGAAAGTTCGAAAGAGTAGAACTCTTTCGCAACTCGTGTAAGGAGTCCACAGCTATCATTTAAAATCCATATTGAACCCAGAACTCAAAATAATACACCAGCATCTCACCTTTTTTTGAAAATTTTGATGATTATAATTATTTATAATTACTGAGAGTGTTCTAAAGAGTAGAACTCTTTCGGAACTCGTGTAAGGAGTCGCCAGCTATCATTTAAAATTCATATTGAACCCAGAACTCAAAATAATACACCAGCATCTCACCTTTTTTTGAAAATTTTGATGATTATAATTATTTATAATTACTGAGAGTGTTCTAAAGAGTAGAACTCTTTTGGAACTCGTGTAAGGAGTCCCCAGCTATCATTTAAAATCCATATTGAAACCAGAACTCAAAATAAAACACCAGCATCTCACCTTTTTTCGAAAATTTTGATGATTATAATTTTTTGTAATTACCTAGAATGTTCGAAAGAGTAGAACTCTTTCGTAACTCGTGTAAGGAGTCCCCAGCTATCATTTAAAATTCATATCGCACCTTTAGAATTGAAGTGGCTTAATCCAAAATTCTTGTTTTTTGGTAAACACCAAAAACGTAATTGAAGAATTGGCTATTTTTTAGTTTTTCAATTTGAATACCTTAGGATAAGCGTTTGTTTAAAAAAAAAATGGTATTAACCGTAGGGTAGGAATTGTTTTAATGATTAGATACTAAACCTGTAAGTATAACTAATTAGAACCTTTGGTAATTAATCATTTAAAAAAAGATGTCACTTATTTTCCGAAAACAATTTAATATTATTGGCTTATTTGACTTTGTGTCTTTTTTTTACTTAACTATACAAAAACAAATTATGACTATTTAAACAAGAGGCGATTAATTTCTGATGTTGTATTTTTGCTTGGTGACTAATTTTGGAATACGCTAGTTTAATTATTGATGACTTGCTAAATTAAAGGAAAGTGAAAAAAAGAATATGCTTGCAGAATAGGGTATTTTGCAAATTTTGCCCCACTAATCATCATTAAACACTAATAACAATCAAAGAAAACTATTAATGCTTATTTTACAAAATACTGCTACCAACACATTACATTATCATCTCGTATAAAAAAAAATGGTCTTACTAATTCATCTGTGTATTCGAAAATAAACAGATTTGAAATATGCCTTAAAAGATGCTTACAATTTTTAGTACTGAGATCGGTCATCTCACATATAGAATATACTCAACTGGATTTTATTTACTATTGACTTTCTAATTATAAAATGTTTATTTCCCGACATATGGCAATAATTCGTATACAATTAAAGTAAGTTTAAGTTCTATAGTTTTAAATAATCTCCGAAAACTAAAACTTGATAAATAATATAAAACAATAAAAACATTTCTTATTAAGAGTAGAAGAATAACAATAAACCAATAGTTATTTAGTTATATTTGGATAACTAGCCATAAAACGCTTATAAAAATATCTAAGAAAGAATTAACAAAATTAAAACACTTTTATGAAATCAAAACAGTAAAAATAACATAAATTGCTTCAACACTACAATGAGATCAAAATAGATAACTAAGTTGTCATTAATTACAAAACCGAGTCCTAAAACCAGGCGTACTCGTGTGTACTAGGGATTGCTTTAGTTCTTTTAAGATATTAGTACCTGGATGACAATTGTCTAAATAATATTTTGTCAGCTTTATTTTCACTTATGTACTTTAAATAATCAAAAACGCAGGTACCTATTTCAATCACCCCCTTATTAGTGTTTCGTTACAAAAGTAGAAATATATTCTTTATATGCACCTAATTAACTATAATTTTTCTGTTTATTGGTATCTTTTGATTTAGAAACTAATTCAACTATGGTAAAATTATAACAATTGCGTCTTGATCTATAAAGAAAGATAACACATCTCCTTTAGGACAGGTCATAGCAGCTTCTAGATCATAAACAGCACAAATATTAGTTACGTTATTACAGCGATCTATTCTCTCTTCGCACAGTTTTTTTTTCTTTAATATTATTATCATACTTTTCATCTACTGATGCTAATTCATATCGTGTATATTGGTCGCACAAACCCTCTTAAGGGCTTAAAAAGGTAGTATTAAATTCAGTTGTAAATATTAAGTATAACCTCCAGTACGGAGTGTGAATCTTGTTTCTTTTGGTTTGATTATTATTAAAGTTCCTACTTCTCTTATACTTTTACTGCTATCAATATAGTAGAAAATCTTGGATAATGGTGATCTATGCGCGGTATACTATTAATATGGTGTTTAATATCTTGTAAAAGACTTGGGTCAATCTGTGCTTGGCTTCTAAAACGTCCTCTAAAATTTTCTTCTACAAAGTCTTTGGAATTCGTTTTCAGTTTCACAGTTCTTATTTGTCTCTCTGTTATCTAGTGTATTGATAAAAAAAGTTTTACAAACCCGAATTTTTTAGCTATTAACAGTAAAATAAAAGGCCGTCTTTGGTTTACGACGATGAATCTTTATAGGTCGGATCAGCATTACTTGGATGAACGTCCGATTCCTCAGAATGCACAGGTAATTGACGGTAGTTTATGTCTTTATCTGGACGTCTTTCACTAGTTGAAGGCTCAGCACAAATTATTTTCGTGCAGTCTATTGGGGTACCACTGATTTTCGACGTATTGTTAACATCTTTTGAAATCCGTTGTTCAGTTTCCACTTGCGGTAGATTTTCAGGATTCATACTAGGACTTACATCCGTCGCCTTATCCAAGGGTAGTTTCAAATAGTTTTCCTTATCGCACTCATTAGATTCATTTTTAATACCAGTATAACCTTCGAAACTTGCTGTTGTCATCTCTTAACACTGTTTTGAATTATATTTTCATTCCAGTTTAATAGTTGCAAAATAAGATCTGCTCTTCTTTTCATTATTGATCTCAAAGTTTAACTAAAATAAAAAGACTTTATTACAATAAAGCTTGCTAAGTCACACTGCATTCAGTAAAGAGTAAACATATTTACGTATACGTCTCCCTACTCACAAAATCGGTTAGTAAAGTAATGCCATAATATAAAACAAGTCTCAATCATTTATGCAATGTTTGGTAATAAAATGACGGCAGTACAAATACGACACAATAATATTATTATCATTCAGTATTGAAACGCCCAAAACCAAAAAGAGTCATTCCAAAAGAAATATCGAACAAAAAACTTACCTCACGTTTAGTATTAAAACGGCGGATTACAGTTTACGTCGCTTACGGAGCAACTGCACATCACCCAATATTTAGAACTATCCACGCAACACCGAATGGGGTCCTTCAATACCGAGGGACACGCGGTAAGCGCGTGATTTAAAAGAGACGGATATAGTAAATTTATCCTTTTCCGGTCTAAAAAAGTCTGTTTATTTATAATAAACTGATAGAATACATGTTTATAAGTCGTTCGATGTATAAAACTCATTTTCAGAAAATTTTGAGTTGTGTCACTTCAATTCTAAAGGTGCGATATTGAATCCAGACCTCAAAATAAAACACCAGCATCTCACCTTTTTTCGAAAATTTTGATGATTATAATTTTTTGTAATTACTGAGAAAGTTCGAAAGAGTAGAACTCTTTCGCAACTCGTGTAAGGAGTCCACAGCTATCATTTAAAATCCATATTGAACCCAGAACTCAAAATAATACACCAGCATCTCACCTTTTTTTGAAAATTTTGATGATTATAATTATTTATAATTACTGAGAGTGTTCTAAAGAGTAGAACTCTTTCGGAACTCGTGTAAGGAGTCGCCAGCTATCATTTAAAATTCATATTGAACCCAGACCTCAAAATAAAACACCAGCATCTCACCTTTTTTTGAAAATTTTGATGATTATAATTATTTATAATTACTGAGAGTATTCTAAAGAGTAGAACTCTTTCGTAACTCGTGTAAGGAGTCCACAGTTATCATTTAAAATCCATATTGAACCCAGAACTCAAAATATCACACCAGCATCTCACCTTTTTTCGAAAATTTGATGATTATAATTATTTATAATTACTGAGAATGTTCGAAAGGGTAGAACTCTTTTGGAACTCGTGTAAAGAGTCCACAGCTATCATTTAAAATTCATATTGAACCCAGAACTCAAAATAATACACCAGCATCTCACCTTTTTTTGAAAATTTTGATGATTATAATTATTTATAATTACTGAGAGTGTTCTAAAGAGTAGAACTCTTTTGGAACTCGTGTAAGGAGTCCCCAGCTATCATTTAAAATCCATATTGAACCCAGACCTCAAAATAATACACCAGCATCTCACCTTTTTTCGAAAATTTTGATGATTATAATTATTTGTAATTATTGAGAATGTTCGAAAGAGTAGAACTCTTTCGGAACTCTTGTAAGGAGTCCCAAGCTATCATTTAAAATCAATATTGAAACCAGAACTCAAAATAAAACACCAGCATCTCACCTTTTTTCGAAAATTTTGATGATTATTATTATTTATAATTACTGAGAGTGTTCTAAAGAGTAGAACTCTTTCGAAACTCATGAAAGGAGTCCCCAGCTATCATTTAAAATCCATATTGAACCCAGAACTCAAAATAATACCCCAGCATCTCACCTTTTTTTGAAAATTTTGATGATTATAATTATTTATAATTACTGAGAGTGTTCTAAAGAGTAGAACTCTTTCGGAACTCGTGTAAGGAGTCCCCAGCTATCATTTAAAATTCATATTGAACCCAGACCTCAAAATAATACCCCAGCATCTCACCTTTTTTTGAAAATTTTGATGATTATAATTATTTATAATTACTGAGAGTGTTCTAAAGAGTAGAACTCTTTCGGAACTCATGTAAAGAGTCCACAGCTATCATTTAAAATCCATATTGAACCCAGAACTCAAAAGAATACACCAGCATCTCACCTTTTTTTGAAAATTTTGATGATTATTATTATTTATAATTACTGAGAGTGTTCTAAAGAGTAGAACTCTTTCGAAACTCATGTAAGGAGTCCCCAGCTATCATTTAAAATCCATATTGAACCCAGAACTCAAAATAATACCCCAGCATCTCACCTTTTTTTGAAAATTTTGATGATTTTAATTATTTATAATTACTGAGAATGTTCTAAAGAGTAGAACTCTTTCGGAACTCTTGTAAGGAGTCCCAAGCTATCATTTAAAATCCATATTGAACCCAGACCTCAAAATAATACACCAGCATCTCACCTTTTTTCGAAAATTTTGATGATTATAATTATTTGTAATTATTGAGAATGTTCGAAAGAGTAGAACTCTTTCGGAACTCTTGTAAGGAGTCCCAAGCTATCATTTAAAATCAATATTGAAACCAGAACTCAAAATAAAACACCAGCATCTCACCTTTTTTCGAAAATTTTGATGATTATAATTTTTTGTAATTACTGAGAATGTTCGAAAGAGTAGAACTCTTTCGTAACTCGTGTAAGGAGTCCACAGCTATCATTTAAAATCCATATTGAACCCAGAACTCAAAATAATACACCAGCATCTCACCTTTTTTTGAAAATTTTGATGATTATAATTATTTATAATTACTGAGAGTGTTCTAAAGAGTAGAACTCTTTCGGAACTCGTGTAAGGAGTCGCCAGCTATCATTTAAAATTCATATTGAACCCAGACCTCAAAATAAAACACCAGCATCTCACCTTTTTTTGAAAATTTTGATGATTATAATTATTTATAATTACTGAGAGTGTTCTAAAGAGTAGAACTCTTTCGTAACTCGTGTAAGGAGTCCACAGCTATCATTTAAAATCCATATTGAACCCAGAACTCAAAATAATACACCAGCATCTCACCTTTTTTCGAAAATTTTGATGATTATAATTATTTATAATTACTAAGAATGTTCGAAAGAGTAGAACTCTTTCGGAACTCGTGTAAAGAGTCCACAGCTATCATTTAAAATTCATATTGAACCCAGAACTCAAAATAATACACCAGCATCTCACCTTTTTTCGAAAATTTTGATGATTATAATTATTTGTAATTACTGAGAATGTTCGAAAGAGTAGAACTCTTTCGGAACTCTTGTAAGGAGTCCCAAGCTATCATTTAAAATCCATATTGAACCCAGAACTCAAAATATCACACCAGCATCTCACCTTTTTTTGAAAATTATGATGATTATAATTATTTATAATTACTGAGAATGTTCGAAAGAGTAGAACTCTTTCGGAACTCATGTAAAGAGTCCACAGCTATCACTTAAAATCCATATTGAACCCAGAACTCAAAATAATACCCCAGCATCTCACCTTTTATCGAAAATTTTGATGATTATAATTATTTATAATTACTGAGAATGTTCGATAGTGTAGAACTCTTTCGGAACTCTTGTAAGGAGTCCCAAGCTATCATTTAAAATCCATATTGAACCCAGAACTTAAAATAATACCCCAGCATCTCACCTTTTTTCGGAAATTTTGATGATTATAATTATTTATAATTTTTGAGAATGTTTGAAAGAGTAGAACTCTTTCGGAACTCATGCAAGGCGTCCCCAGCTATCATTTAAAATCCATATTGAACCCAGAACTCACAGTTATACCCCAGCATCTCATCTGTTTTCGAAAATTTTGATGATTATAATTATTTATAATTACTGAGAATGTTCGAAAGAGTAGAACTCTTTCGGAACTCGTGTAAGGAGTCCCCAGCTATCATTTAAAATTCATATTGAACCCAGAACTCAAAATAATAACCCAGCATCTCACCTTTTTTCGGAAATTTTGATGATTATAATTATTTATAATTTTTGAGAATGTTTGAAAGAGTAGAACTCTTTCGGAACTCATGCAAGGAGTCCCCAGCTATCATTTAAAATCCATATTGAACCCAGAACTCGCAGTTATACCCCAGCATCTCATCTGTTTTCGAAAATTTTGATGATTATAATTATTTATAATTACTGAGAATGTTCGAAAGAGTAGAACACTTTCGGAACTCATGCAAAGTGTCCCCAGCTATCATTTAAAATCCATATTGAACCCAGAACTCGCAGTTATACCCCAGCATCTCATCTGTTTTCGAAAATTTTGATGATTATAATTATTTATAATTACTGAGAATGTTCGAAAGAGTAGAACTCTTTCGGAACTCGTGTAAGGAGTCCCCAGCTATCATTTAAAATTCATATTGAACCCAGAACTCGCAGTTATACACCAGCATCTCACCTTTTATCGAAAATTTTGATGATTATAATTATTTATAATTACTGAGAATGTTCGAAAGAGTAGAACTCTTTCGGAACTCATGTAAGGAGTCCCCAGCTATCATTTAAAATCCATATTGAACCCAGAACTCAAAATAATAACCCAGCATCTCACCTTTTTTCGAAAATTTTGATGATTATAATTATTTATAATTACTGAGAATGTTCGAAAGAGTAGAACTCTTTCGGAACTCGTGTAAAGAGCCCCCAGCTATCATTTAAAAGCCATATTGAACCCAGAACTCGCACTTATACCCCAGCATCTCACCTCTGTTTGGTGATTGTGATGATTATAATTATTTATAATTATCGAGAATCAATAGAACTATTGTTAAAACTTATCAAGAACTGTAGAACTCAGTGAATTTCATCTCTACTAACGTGAAATCCGCGAATTTCGATGAGATGCTATGATTTATATGTGAAGTTAGCATCTCATTTTTCAAAGTCCGGTTTTGATAGCAAAATCGATAGAACTATTGTTAAATCTTATCGAGAACTGTAGAACTATGCTGGATGCCAATGAATCTGAAGTTTTTTTTTGAGATGCTGACTATTGAGATGCTAACTTCACACACGTCTACATAATGAGTACCATTATCAAATCTTATACATTTCTAGTTAGGTAGGTACTAGGTACTTATATGAATTGTCAACGTCTCAAGTTCTAGACACACAATAGTTACGATTCGTATCACAGACTGATACTGAAGAAATGAGGGCTATTTACGTGTCTGTGTCTAATATCAGAGGGTAAAGTAAGCTCCGAAAGCTTCAGCAGCCGCCGGGTGCAGGGGTTGGTTCGCGGGGGTGGCAGAGGCGGGGCGCGTTCGATACGCGCGCGCGCCATTCGCCGCGCCAGCCAGTCGCATTTCGACGTCGCGCCGTTCGGTCGTATGTCGCACCGAGCGCATTCGTCAACCACTACGATATCGATATAGAATTACTACACCTCATCAAGTACGTAAATCGAACATCGATCAATGAAAACTCCTTCAAGCCCACGTACAAGTGCAATCTGTGAATAGCTAGTGGTGTTGTGCTATCTAGTTTTATAGTATTTTACGAAATTGTTTACATTTGGACCACATGTTTACGGCTGCGGTAAAATTATTTTATTTACACATTTTCATCGAGAAATTGAGGGTTGCCGGAATAGAGTTCAACGAATGAAACATTTTTCTAGTTAAGATAAGAATTTGTGAAGCTACTAGGTAGATTTAAGTGATGAATTTTGAAAAACTAACGGTCGGTGACCTTGTCAATCGTTACAATCGTGACCTGTTTCATGCTGAGTTGATGTATCGTGTGCAGATTTGTATCATAGTAGAGTGTGCTTTTATACAGGGAAATGAGAGTGTGAATATTTGATGGAGTCTGAACGGGCGCGTGTTTAGGGGCTAGAATCGGTTGCGGAGCGGCGCGCGACGGCGCAATGGGGGTATTGATCGACGGCGCGGCGGCGCGGCGCGACTCGCGAGACGCCGGCGACCGCCGCCTAAATAAAGCATCGCATGTGTGGGTTCTGCCGCCCTGACACCCGCCCGCCCGCCGCCACACCGGTCCGCCGTACTCTAACGCGCGCCATGCCGTGCCGTCACATGATTTCATACCGTAATGCCGCTGCTAAGTGCTGTTGCTTTCTAAATCTCGCTGAAATCATCTTTGTCCTTAGGGGATACTGCCGAAAAATTTGAAGCTCTCCGTGTTTGTCTGATATCACACCTCGTCTTAGTCAAAGAAAATATAATTATACGTAATCTACACACGACCATGGAAACAATTTGATAAATAACTAGGTATACTGGGTTAAACAAAACAGTGGGAATAAGTCAAAAGGTTATTGAGACTCATAATAAAATTAAGGACAACATTTACAATGTACCTACCTAACTACCCATTGACCCTAAAACTGTTTTATAGAAAGAGTAGGTACCTAATACCTACCTAGGTAATAGTTAAATTGTAATTCATGTAGGTCTATCCACACTATAATATCTTACGTATCTATATACCTATCACGTCTAGACTGTGTGAATGTTCCTCAGATACCTACTTAGGTATATAGGTACTTACCTACCTTTTCTTGATGTATAGAAATTGTGAAGAGATTGTGTAAGCATGTGGTCCATATTTCATTAAGAATTCAGCTGATAAGAAAAATAGGCTCTTTATGACTTCAGTCTTCGATCAATGTATAAATAATTGATCATCAAAGATTCCAGTTTATAACATAAGTTCATAGTTATTTTAAATGTTGTGTTTATTTTTAGGTGTGAAATGTTGGACTAGTTGAGCAGCAAGCAGCTTTACGATGGCACGCCCCGTGCTGGCCGGTGCAGCGCTGTTCTGTGCCTTCAGCGTGGCACAGGCGCTGATGCTGGTGCCACACGATGTACGCCCCGGGCACGCCGTTCGACACTTCGTCGGCAACCACTCACGCTATACACTTCTTGACCCAGACTTCAATTCCTATTTTACACTCCTCGACAACGGCCTACTTATGACCACCGCAGATCTAACACCTATACTTAACCAACCAGTTGACCTCGCCATATTAGAACAAACGCCCTATAGCAGTTCCGCACACTCAATCCATCTTCTAGTTATGGATCGACGGAAAATGCTGCATTTTGCTACCGCTAATGGATTGCGCGGTGAGATACCAGAAAACGCGCCTCCAGGGACCGTCATTGATCTACCTCCGATAAGAGCTACGGCTATGGTCGAAATTGGTCCAATAGCGTACAAAATCATTAGGGGTAACGAAGATTCGCTTTTTGCATTGCGTGAAAAAGGCGACACTGATACTTCTGCCTTAGTGAGGTCCGTCATCACCGATGGTGATGTCGAGATAATAGCAACGCAACCTTTGGATACCGAAGCGAAGAACTCTTATGACCTAGTCATTCAGGCGACAGACGTTCATGGTGTAAACAAGGCGAGCCTTCCCATCCGTGTGGAAGTGACAAATGAAAACGATCACGAGCCACGTTTTGATCAAAGCGTTTATTATTTCTCCGTCAATGGGACTCTAGACGATGGACCAAATGGCACTGTGCATTGGCAGAGGTTTTCGAATATAGGCAAAGTGCACGCGTCGGATGCCGATGGTGATAGGATTTACTATTCTCTAAAGTCGCCTAGCAATCTGGTAGTGATAGTTCCTCAGACAGGTGAATTGATATTGGCTGGCGAACCGGAAAGTAGCATTGCCGATTTCAAGGTAATCGCCCATGACACAGGTGTACCACCGAGCAATAGTAAATCTGCTCGTGTATTCTTGGAATTTGTTATTCGTGATCGAAAGAATCTTCCGTTACTTCATCGGGAAAAGCGTCGGGTAACGCGTGCGGTACGTCCGACGAAACGTATCGAATTCACAGAAGCCGACGGTGAAGTAGAGGGACGTGCAGTTTTTACATTGGAGAAAGAAACTGATCGTGAAACCTTTAAGATTCGGGACGATAATCCGTGGGTTGCCGTGGAACCAAGTGGTGTTGTGAAAGTTAAAAAGAAGTGGGACTTTGAGGAGCTGGGACCAGAGAAGACCATCGACTTCTGGGTTACTATCACCAACGCCGGAAACGGAGGTAAGCTTTAACAATGTTGACAAACCATAAATAAGTAGATGCAAGTAATATTGGCACTGTGTAATAAATCCACCTTCTCGATCGTTACGGTCGGAATACCTATTACCTAGATACCTATTTTTATTCGGAAACATTCCATTCGACGTTTCGACGCGCCCGTCATGAGGCATTTTAACTTAATATCCTGATGTCTCAATTGAGGGTGGAATGAATTGGGATAATGATAGGGAGTAAGCGAGTGTGAGACAGACACAAGGGACGTGCATTGTTTCATCTTTGTTTTCTTTTTATGGTTCACTAATAATGTCTTTACACGAATTTGTGGCAGCCATGGGATACGTTTATACGATGAGTTCTATTTTAAGTTATCCTTGATTACCATTACCACTGACTATCCCAAGAAATCGTTTTATCTACCAATTGATACTCTTAGCAACTTGTACGTTTAACTAATTGGTAGACAATAGACCTGTTTATGAAAACCGTATAAATAGGGCAAAACCAGGCAAATAAGTACGCATAAAAGATAGAAATGTTAATACCTATTTGGGTTACAAATAGGTAAATATCGGTGATTATTTTTCCGACCCAAATATCGACCAATAGAATTGCACCATTCGACGTCACGTGGTACAACCTACATGGTATTATACTGATAATTTTTTGATAATTTTTTAGGTTGTACCACGTGACGTCGAATGGTGCAATAAATTATGAAATTCTTATTTGTTAACTGTTCATTTCATCTCATGGTGCAATTCTATTGGCCGACATTTGGGACGGAAAAATAATCCCCCGAATACCACACGAGCTTCAAAATTATCTGGCATTTCCCTCAAGGTTCCCTGCAAACAAATAAAGTCGTCAAGTTTTTCAGGAAAAATCACTCCGCGCTCGTGATTTTTTAACCTGAAAAACTTGACTCCTTCATTTGTTTGCAACGAACCTATCGGGAAATACCCGATAATTTTGAAGCTCTTGTGGTATTATAAGTGAAAATTTCACACATCCTGAGGTTATGCAATTTGTTTTGAGGGAACTACAAATACAAACATTTTAATGATAACATCAAAGTTACAGGTATTTTTTTCATTCATATTTAAATATAACCTTAAAAATGTCAACATAACCGGAACAAATATTTTTTAAAATCACGAAACATTGATTCGCAAAGAAGAAAAATTAGGTTAAGATTGTCATGGGTATTTCGTTGCGAGTAATATATAATTAACTATGTGTATGCTAAATTTGATCCAATTCCGTTCAGCCGTCTTTGCGTGATTGAGTAACAAACATCCAAACATACAATCTTTCACATTTATAATATTAGAAGGATTAACTTCTCGTAAACTCTGCGAATTTAACAAACTATTTGTTAAATTCCACACAGACAACCGTAGATACAGACCATACATGCTCTGTCAAAAAAAAATGTGACATTGCACTCACATTCTATAGCTCTCAAATAACTAATTGAGCTAATATGGCAGTTAATACCTAAGTGCAGCTCAAAAGCCATGCAAAATACAAAAGGTCAAACTAGTTATAGTAACAATCATCTAATCAAAAGCACACTAGCTACAATCTTAGTCCTTATTAAAACTTCTTGGCCTGAGAAATTATCTTGATAGAAGAGCTGAGTATATGAAAGCAAGTGTACCTACGTATAGTCGTATAGTAAGAAATGGCTTGCGTGCGTTTTCATTACGATAATGGGTTCACGGGCACCTGTCGAATCCATGGGAGCACTGGAGCATAACGTCGATCACGGCGATGACAGGTTGCATCTGTTAACTCACGACCGACGCGAGCCATGGGGAACAGCTTCTAAACTATCACGAACGATGATTGTCTCTGTCACACTCGATAAATCTATGATTTTTTTCATCTTTTTTAACAATAGCAACCAAACTGTTTACAGACCATTCCAGCCTCACTATAAAACAAGTTAAATAGTTAAAAAAATCTATAACCCGACTGCGATTATGGATAAAACGATGTTTTTTTAAAATGAAACCTAGCTAGATCGATTTATCGCCCCTGAAACCCCCTGCATACTTACTGTAACTTACGATTAGATTAAGATTAATAACTCATTGGCAATAACTTCATTCTTTATTCCTATCTGGCAATAAATACAGTACAAATTCAAATACTTGATTTCAAAATAATAAAGTAGAGAATTTGTCATAAATGCCTCGTTCAGGTTCTACTGTAATCTGTGGTGGATTTACCAGCAGGATTAGTAGGATTGAACGTAGGGCGGCAGATTTTCGGGGCGGCAAATTTGAGAACAGAATATTAATTTTAAGCTACCTCATAGAAATCAAAAAGATTTCTCTATAAAAGTTTTATGATTTCTGTAAGAGAGAGAGAGAAGTCTGCAACACATCTTGACTAGATCTTACTTGTCATCCCTCTTCCTTTTCATTGTACATTTAACGGTGCAGCAAACTTCTATAATCTATAATCAAACAGGCAGTTATCAATACCAATAATCTAGAAACCGACAATTGTAGAGGCAAGGGCGGCAAAAACTTAATAGCCTATACCTTAAAAATGTGTTAATCCGGCACTGATTGTAGTCATCAATCAAGATACGCGTCATACTTAACCTGTCACCAGCACGGGCTGTATCATTACAATCGTAGCCCTGGCTGGTATTTCCATTAGCTACAATACTTCAAATGTTAGAGCAGGTTGCTACCGTGCAGAATGCGTAGAAAATTGGAGACCTGTCGCACGGCCCGGACTTACCGCGATGATCACGACACGACATCAATATGAAATTGCGGCTAGCTTTAATAGAAACAGATGGATATAACATTTACGCATCCATTTCCGAGCGACAACTGACTTCAAACTTTACTACTGTGTTTCGGTTTGCAGCTAGCGAAATTACAGGGCTGTTGAGACTAACCATAGAAAGGTGCTTGGACGAAATGAGTCTCAAAGCAATACAGCGACGCCCTAGACTTTGTTTTACTACTCAAAGTTCTGTGTATCGCTGCAATGGTCATGGACAGGCGTTATCTCTTACCATCAGGAGAGCGTCGCGATCGTTTCATTAATTTTACATAAGAAAAAAAAAATTTTAGTTCATAAGAAACGTCACGAAGAAAGTTATTTACAGAACATTCACAGAGATTAGCTGGCCGTATTGCATACGCTTGTTTAATTTTGAGTTATCTTATGTTCTTTGAATTTGTACACACACCGAAAAGCGTGGGTTCAAACCTCAACAGTGAGCTTGAAATGCCGGTGAAGGAAAACATTGCGAGGAAATCATATGATGGTGGTAGGGTGCTTTCTAGGACGCGGCTGGCTAGTTACTACCCTCGAGTTGAATATCTGCCGCCAAGCACCTAACGGTGTATTCCGGCAGTCCCACTTGAGAGCCAGTTCCATTCCAGACTAGGTGTGCTTTACCATCTTCGGCCACACCGTCACTTAACATCAGATGAGTTGTAGTCAAACACCAAGCTTGTCAACAATAAAAAATAGTTTTAAAAGAAATCCCACTAATACCTATTATAAATGTGAAAGTTTGGATGGATGGATGGATGTTTGTTACTCAATCACGCCAGAATGACTGAACGGATCTGGATGAAATTTTGCATGTAGATACTTTAGGCTCTGGAATAAAACATAGGATACTTTTCATCATCATCCTCCATCACCACGGGGCGCAGCTAGTGTTTTAATATATAAAGCGATGCACAAAGATCATTGTAAAACAATTGAAATATAACTGCCGTAAATCTTTTTAGAACATCTGAAACTCGGAACCGCGGTTCCGTTGGGTGTTATCTCCTTTATCAAAATAAATCAAGAGTTTTAATTACAACATTCTGGGTATCGTACCTGGTGGGTGGCCGGCCCGAGGCGTGGAGAGCACCCCAATTCTCTACGAATGTATAATCATCATCATTATTATCCAGATAGAGTATTTTTCGATTATTACGATCATGAGTGGACAACTTGTGTCGAGTTATTGTTCGGGATAAGTTTATAAATCAACTTTGAAGATATACGATTCCGAGGAAGCCAATAAATATTTGAGTGTACTAAATTGTTTTCTTTATAAATAATAATATTTTCTTTCTCATTTACGTATGTGAAAAGCAAAGTTAATATTGGTTTCGTGAATAAACAGGTGATTGAACAATTTCATATAAAGTCTGAAGTGACATGGATGGACTTGATGGAGTCTCGTCAAAGCCCCTTTGTCTGAAAAGCTATTGGCAAATTAATTCTGTTTTGCGCTCCATCATCGACGCTTTGCTTTGAACCCTATCGAGAAGCTACTCTAATGTTTTAAAAAAAACCTTTGACTCTTTACCTGTGCTGTAAATTTGCTAAAAATTAACTGGTTCTGTATTATGTTTGTATTCTCATGTTCTCTGCCACATTCATTTATTATTTATTTAATACTTTATTGCATACACACTTATAAAATAATATGTACAAAAGGAGGACTAAATGCTAAAGCATTTTCTGTCAGCCATCCGCACAGTGTAAGAGATGTGGTTGTAAGAGCGCATCAAAACGAATATATGTAAACATATGTATAATTAAAAATAAAAATACAGCAAACAAATAAATATGATACTACTTAATATTAGTAAATAAACAATAAACTATTATAAAATATACACATAAATATATATACATTTATATAATTATGTACATCATTGTCAGCTGATGAATCAATTGAACAAAAATTCACAACAATACCAATTATTTAAAAAAAAATATTCGCGGACATGATGCTAATGTTAGGAACATGAGTTTCACGTTCCTGTATACATAAAAAAGTTCGATTGTACTAATTAATCTGTTCGATAAAAAATCTTACGCGTGAACGTAACCTCAGCGAGAGTTGACTGATAAAAGAGTTTTTATAAATATTAAAATTGTGATAAAACTGAACACAAGATACTTTTTATATTGAATTAAAAAAAAAATGTGTTGGACTAAAGATCTAGAAAGGAAAAGAGTGGGTCACGTGACAGTAAACAGAAATAATTGAAAAAAATTGGAGGAGGCCTCCTCTCAAAAAACGGGCTCATATTCAACTTATAAAATTCGATGGACAAGAAAAACAAGCTGGGAAAGAGTGGGCCACAGTCGCCCTAGACATAAATAATGGAAAAAAATTGGAGGAGGCCCTCTCTCAAAAAGTAGATATTCAACTCAAAACCCAAAAAAATTAACTACATATTAAGTAAATAAAGATAGAAGTCAGAAAGTGATGAAATTTATAAAACACTAAGAATTGAATATAATGAATAAAGGCTTAATTATTATTATATTGCATTACATGTACTGCGTGTACAATTGTACATTGTGTGTGCAATGTATGTACATGTATGCTTGTAGCGATGATAGCTCAGTGGTTAGCGCGACGGGTCCCCGTCAAAGAGCGTAGGTTTACACTCCAACAATAAGCTAGAACTATCGGTGAAGGAAAACGACGTGAGTAAACCATAGCATGGTGGTAGGTTACTTTCTTGTACTCGGCTTGCTAGTTACCATCCTCAAGTAAAAAATCTGACACCAAGCACATAATGGTGTGTTTCGGATGTCTCACTTGAGAGCCAGTTCCATTCCAGGCTAGGTGTGCTTTACATTCGACCATACCGTTACTAAAAATCAAGTGAACTGTGGTTAAATACCTAGCTCGCCAACAATAAAAAAAATACATCCTTCGCTGTGAGCAAACAGGAGTTTATCTATTTGTATAACTAATACATCTCTAGTAATAAAGTGGTGCAGGTGCACAACGAGTCAGGAGGTGGCATTTTAATCCTGCAAGAAAGATGGGACAGTGCAACTGATGGAGGAGCGTCCATTTACTTTCAACTATGAGTAATACCTTTGCCGCGAAGAGCACAGATGATTTCATTTTAATCTGGCTTATTTAATTAACTTCTTGCTGAAGTAGCAATAACTTTACGCACGACTGAAGCTCCATTTCAATATTTCCATTGTGCCGCCACGTTGTGCTACCTACGATCCGTCAAATATCAAATTCATAACTGTAAAATTTAATCGACCTCTTCAAAGCAAAGATAAACTTTACCTTTTATTTATTTTTTCATCTTTGTCTGGTTGTATGGCACCTTTCTTCACTAGAGTGTTAGATCAGCAAACAGTTCGATGATGGATGCCGGTCAATAGCATCGAGTGTATTTTTGGTCGCAAGAGCGCAGCTAGTGTCGTATTCTATGCGTTGCTAAGAGTTGTTGAGTCCGCATGTACTGACTTTTTAAGCCATACACGAAGAAAAAACACTATTAGTATTAGGAATATATCTATAGTCTGTTCTATATTGAAATTGAACAGCGTGGTAAACTGACCATTACCGGCGAGGTTCGAGATATTGGGAATTTAATAGCGTGGCACTGCAGCGGTGTGAACTCGAATCAATAATTGAATGCGATAGCTGGTCTGTCGTTCATCTGCGGCCAGACACGGTCGCTCGGTTAGAAATTGGCACATCCGGACGAGGGTCCGAACTTGGTAGACAATTTTAGACTACTCTAGGAACATGAACTTTCCGGTATTAGTTAATCGTCATCACGAGACATCTCGTTAAAGTTCATTTCTAAATTGTAACATATTCAATTGTGTAATAGTGTAGTGACTTTTATGAATGAGTGGTAATATTGTTGAGCGTCGCGGAGCGGTCACGGGCCGTTTGCTTCGTGTTGTTTGTTAAATTCACTCGGTCATTCAATCAATGGCGGTGGGTGCGGGCGTCGGTCGCACAACAATCGGCGCACTAGCCAATTCCCCTCATTGTGTCCATTCGACGCAATTACGTATGCGCACTTCCTATGGATGTCGAGTTGAGAGACTGACCCCGCATCGTAATCATAACGACACAATTCACATCTGCTGTTGAGTTTTTGCCTCTTTTTGCTACTTGGAGCAGCGTCATAAGGATGCATCTTGTTTTTTAATTACGAAAAGAAACGATTTCAATTAGATACACACGCACAGCAGTTGCATGAGATAATTTGTTTCTTTTGCCTGAGTAATATCCGTTGACGCACTCACTAAAGTTCTAACGTAGTATAGACATGGACACCTCGGTTTTTCAAGCCATTAAAGTATCCGATTTCTTTGCTTTTCCTCATTGTTGCTAAACGGTTTTCCTAGAATTCACAGAATTGTTCGGTAAACCGTTAATACAATTTAGTCACCCCTCTCATTAATTTTAATCTACGTCTCTGTGTACTGTGGCCGTCATGGTCAACCCTGATTGCTGCTGGGGTTCAATGTTGCCATTGTGGCATTAAGAAATGAGTTTCATCGGGGTTCGAGAATAATTATTATTCCAGGGGTTTCGTGTAAACAATCCAGGCTTTTCGAAATACCAGTGGCTATTGAATCAGGTCAAAACAACGATTTGTTAAGTATCTTATTGATTTCGTGATTGTTGTTTCGAAGTAACCGGACCGCTGAGATTAATTACTGAGAACGTACTGAACTCAGTTTAAAAAGTTTGTTAGTATTTTATTATCAGTTTGTTCTTTTTTTTCTTATTCGTTATATCGAATCGACGGCCTTTAACTTTAACCTAATACGGCTACTCGTAGTTTTCTCACAGGGCTCTCTCATAAAATATGTAGGCATGTGATTGATTTGTAGCGAAGCCCAAACTAAGCCGAACGGTTTCTTCTGCTTCACATTTACATACTATCTACAAGTATTTATTAGCTTGATGGTTACTGATTGGGATCCGAACCGGATCGTTGTTTGGTATAGCACTTAGCACTATATCGGAACAGAGATCTCGCTCGTTTGGTCGTGATTGTGAGCGGTGTTCACATGTAAGCATGTCTACTATAATTACCTGCACCTAACGCATTGTAAACAGTGTGTTAGCGCAGGCGTCTTCGTTGTTCGGCGGCGGAGTAATGTTCGTGTTGGAAACTA
Source organism: Biston stratarius (assembly GCA_950106695.1). NCBI lineage: Eukaryota > Metazoa > Arthropoda > Insecta > Lepidoptera > Geometridae > Biston > Biston stratarius. The sequence continues at coordinate 16,248,125 of OX467115.1, read as the reverse complement.
GGTAGGGTTGAGAACCGCTCAAATAGTTATTTTAACCAACCTCCCTTGCCCTTACGTGAGAATTGGTATAATTTCTACAAATTCTGTTCAAGTTTCTTTAGTCATGAGTAACTATCTTTATAGTGTGTGACTGTATATAATATGGAAACATGACTTTTATCATTAGTGTTTTAAAAAAAATGTTCTGTGTTGCATAGTTATCAACTCTATGATAATTAACAACACACACTAAACAAACACTATAAAGGATTAATGCACATTCGACATTTATTCAAGCAAAGTACCAACATATTATGAGGTATATTGTTAACACATAAATATAAATTTCTAATGTAAAACAAAAATTTGCAAAAAATAAAATATATATTACTACGTGATCACTATTCAGACCCCTGCAGGAAACGAAGTCAGTAAAGGTAGTGCTTGCGTAAACGAACGAACGGCTCCTTGACCGTCGCGCGTCGGAAGGACGGGTGTCAAAACATCGGTAGGCATCAGTACTACGAACATAGCATATCAATGTTATCAACATTATATCTTTATAAATTAGTAAAGTATATATCGGATCTAAAACTTGTCTTCAGATAATTATCTGGGGACAAATTTGGGACATGCCTAATTTTGCCAACAATTGTCGTTCATTTTGACTCACGGAAACTTGGTCAATATAAACCAAGTAATATGATGCTCATATTATGTTAACAAGGTATGCATGTGTCCTGAAACAAGCAGCTTTTCTTTCTCATGCGTCTTAACTTCTCATAAGCAGCCCTGACTAAATAAGGTACCTATCTACTGTAGAGTAGTGAGAGCTGTTCATTCATAGGCTTCCACCTTGATTGTGATTTGATTGCGATCATTTTCTCGTCTTCCTAAACGGCGTGGATTGACCACGAAGCGTTTACATGTTGCTCTAATGCGATATTATCACGATTTATTTGCCGTGTAATAAATCGCCTCTCCGTCTTTCGTATTACGCATTCAAACTTTTGCGCAACATCTCCGTATTTGAGTACATCAACGATATTTAATAGCAAGCTTTGATTATAAGCACTCAAAGGGTGTGGGAAACGCCATTGGTTCTATACAGATTTAAAGTTCAACCGTCATAAAGTCTCGAGAGCTATATAAACTAACAATACTATCGGATTGGCTTCAAATCCAGTGAATTATATACCCCAACAAGCGTGAGTGTGATAGTTCCGCACTAACTAACGATTACGGTAGATTAATGAAGCAATAGATCACCGTCATTCGAATTGCTGTACCGTGATGACGGCCATCAATATGGTAAGTCAGATGTACCTTTTAGTGTGTAAGATGCGTTTCATGTAGGGGAATTATATAATGTGACTATAATAACCTGACCTCTAAATGGCGCGGGTCATCCGATATCACTGCTTCATGTTTATTCACGGATTACGGTATTATGCGACCTCTGACTGTATTGTATCTCTATTATATGAATGCAATATCCAACGAGTAAATGCGTATATTCTAGAAATTTATTGCAGGTTCTGTAACCTGCAGTTGATTCCCACTATAACTTTACATTCTCAATAAACTTCGAAGTTGGAAGAGGAAAGTCCGAGTTGGACATGCTAAGTTAATAAGAGTCATGAAAAGTTTTCTAATTAGCATTCATTTCTTACATAAAGTTTTAAAAGGGGGAAAGAACTTCAACTAGTCATAAGTTTAGTTCAAATTGGTGTAGCATAATGAACAACAGCAGCTAAGCTAGGTTATGGGTAGGGTACGGCATACAAACGGAGGTCGAAAGCCGCGAATGCATGTTCTGCGGTCGAGCACTTCATTCCGCATTGTTCGCTGTTCAAGAGCACTGCAACTGAATTCATGATTGAAATTCACAGTTGCCTACCAGACGGCTTAACTCCCCCAGACGTGCGTGAACGAGGGAGCTGACGCTATGCGTCAATTGCACGAGGGCTAGACATTCCAAAATAATTCTACAAAGACTAAGTATATATCTACGTATACCATGCTATGAGGCAACTAATCTACATGTATGAGTTTGTAATTATATTTATTATATTTAAAGCGGTTGCTTGAGCTTCAAATATTACCTCTCCTAGAGTAGGTACTTACGACACATGTTTCTCTAAAACTGTTTCTGGGAAGAGCTAATTAAACCGTCTTAAGAAATGGCGTATAAATATTATCATGGTGTAATTTCCTGAACTAAGTATCTACGTGAACTGATGTATGTACAGTTGTTTAATTAATAAGATTAGAATAACCTGTTTATAATGTTTAGGTATTATTAGTTTGCTCGGCGTAAAGGCAGGATTATCTTCATTTCTTATCTTTGACATCTGTATTCTCGTATTCATCTTTTTGATGGATGCAAGTTAGGAAAATAAACAATTTTATAACATTTTCATTTATTTTCCATTTGAGCATTTGCATTTTTGGCATACTGCATATATTGCGAATCTACACACATCACTCACTGTACCTCTCATACTTCTTATTTATTTTATACTTCACAAGGGTCATAGGCGAATCGTGTTCTTCGCCTGGCTCGAGAATTACGACCTTTTCTAATTATAGACACCTTGCCCATAACCAGTACGTTACATCTACAGATACTAATGTTGCGTGTGCTGACTGTTTTGTTTGGATTTTTAACTCCCGTTTAACATCCACTGCAGATTATAAACTCAAAATTTTAATTAAAAAAATATATACAAAAGGCGGTTTATCTTTGTTAAACTTTACTCAGTAACAAGGGCTCCAAAACTTAGCGCAAGGTAAACGTGTTAAATTAAACAGTCCATAAATTCAGCGAACTAACAGAAGACGCCGTGCTATTCGTAATTTAGGTAGCTGTATGCTCAAACATGTGCCTAATTTATTAACGTTAGATGGAAGATTAGGGTACGTTGGTACCGAGTTGGTTTATTAAGATTTATGGCACCTCAGAGATCTTGCTACAATTATCAGCATTCCTGATGCCCTGGGAATATGCGGAGGGACATAATGTGATTCTGACCCTTGTGGTAACCCCAACCGATCGTCAATCAAGAAAACGCTCGTCCAATCGTATTTACTAAGCCAGAGAAACATAGAAAGTAGAAACTCTTGACGTAAGTATGTGTGTCCAGTGACTCCAGTATCAAGTGTACGTGAGAAAGGCGGAACAATTTTCCATTTCTCAAATGCTTAACCAACTTTAATGCGAGCATTAGGCTGGGAAAAAGTTATAAGTGTATCCTGTGTGGTCTTAAATTGTTCTGATAATAATTGCCCTATATTATCCTTTAATAACTCAAAGGCATCGTCTGTTGCGTTGCATAGAAACTTTTTACTTATAACTTTTGTTCTACCGGAGCAACATTAGACTATGCAATTTTAATTTTAACTTTAAAATTGAAATGGAAGATTTAACTGTACTTAAAAGAAAAAGGATTTGCATACTTGCCAGTAACATTTTCTACTGGAAAATGGGTACTTAGAGGTCCTTTATTTCTGCCAGAACTTACGACAAATTCTACATTCTCACTTGGTGAATCATAGACGTGATACAGATGGAACAATTCATCATTTCGAATTATAGAGGCGGAGTTTTTAATTCCAGGTTAGTTTATTTTTGCATGGAGCAAAGTGATTAATACTTATAAATTTTGTTTCCACACGCACAATTATTTTGGTATTTGGGACGTTTTAATTGTCGCCATAATTTTCAGTGTGCGATGATTATGGTTCACGGTTGGAATTGAGTGCTGTTGACGTTTTGTTAACGGTTATACTGAATGTCGTGCAAAAGCTATTTGGTCGATTCGGCTCCGACGATTATGTGACGCTGGTCAACTGGATGTGTTTCGATACGGCCTGTGGTCGTCACGGCTAATCGTCTGCGTTCTAAATTCTAAAATTTGTTTTGGATGTTTACTTTTTCTGCCATTTTATGCCTGTAACACTCTCCAGTTGGTCTACGTTTTTTATATAGAAAATAGAATAGATTACAATTTTATTCTACACCAAAACATACGTACTATATCTTAATAAAGAAAAAAAAAACACCCATTGCAATGATAAATTAGCAATGGTACTTCTGTAGTATTCATCAATATTTCTTATCGTCTCATGGTTAAAAGCTTCTGATAGCTTAAATACAATTTTGTCTAGCTATAGTATTTTAAGGCCATTTTGGATACAAATAAAGACTATATTTGTCTACAAATCTACAGAAAAGTAATGTAAAAGCAATTTCTTTCATTCCCACCACCACTTCACAAGATTCGTAACGCGGCGGGGGTCACTCACGTGTCAAGACACCTGCTGTTATTCAAATACCATTAGGGGAAGGGGGGGCATAAAGGGGACGTTAAGGGATATAAGCAATAAAAATATTATCAAGATATCTTTATTAATTCTAAGTAACTAGAACACTTAGGTTACTTATTAAATTAGCATTTGGCATATAATTTGGTGAGATAATTAATCAAATCCTCAATTTTTTTTTTTAATATGAAACCTTTAACAAAACTCCATCGTGCCCCAGGGTAGGGGCAGTATGGGGTACCCAATTCGGGGCAGAACGGGGCACTTGGTTACTTTGCCTCACAGTATAAGCAGATGTGGTATTCTTCCATATTTTCGTCGTCAACACCTGCACAGGCTGTATGAGCCCAACGTTCACATAACTGGCAGGCTACCCAATGCTCCGAAGACTTCAAATAAGTGTGGTTCACGTCAATGCAATACAGGCATAACTCATCCTTGTCCACATCAGAGCGGTTTTCTGGGGTCTTCTGTTTCTTGGAGTTTTTCTTCAACCTGGGATCACTTGGATTTGAACATTTCCTCGTTCTTTTAAGTTGTTCCCGTTCTTCTAACTCGTTTTTGTAGGGGGTTGAAGTAAGAACAACAGTTTTTCCTCTGCGATATTTTTTCCTTGTTTGATTTCTTTGAACAACTGATGGGATCGGAATAATATCCTTGGGAGAAGCATTTTCAAATAAAGTCGTTAAGTCGCGACATGCCTTTCGAACCGGAGATTGTATTCGGTTACTGTCCTTTTGTGTAGATGGTCCAGGTTGAGATCCTGAGGCAGGAGTGCTCTGACGTAAAGATGGCGTAGTTGTAGTTGCAGACAAAAATGGTTCCGATATGTTACTTTCAGGGGAAGGTTGTGGCTCGATTTCGGCAGTTGAAGAAGCTGTTCCTGGCTCATCATTTGTTATCGGTACATCTGTTGTTGATGCAGCCAAAAAGTTTGAATCTGTGAAATTATTTTGATTAAGTGGCCATATGCCACATTTTCTAAAAGCATTGATTGCTGTAGCCATTGTTGCAGCTTGAATATATGCTTCTGCAAATATTTCGCTTATTTGAAAAGCTGTGATTATTCGCCCCGGGTGTGACCTTAACCAGTTAGAGCATGCTTGGTCATAATATACATTTAAAGGTTTCATAAAACCTACATCCAAGGGTTGGAGCCTGTGGGTGCAGTGCGGGGGAAAGCAAAGCATCACAACACCATTCTTGCGAGCATATTCAATAAGTTCTATGTTTTGCGTGTGCGTTGCATGACCATCTAGAAGAAGCAAGACCGGGCTACTTACTGACGAACCAGAAAACTTGACAAACCGTAGAAACCAAGCCATAAACGTCTCACTAGTCATCCAGCCTCGAGCGTTACATTCTGCTGTCGTCCCTGGAGGAGCTCGATCCAATAACTCTTGTTTCATTCTCTTTCGAGGAAATATTAGCATGGGAGGCATGTAAGCTCCAGCCGCATTAAAACATACCTCAACCGTCACAGTCTGCCCTCGTTCTGCCGAAGAAAGTGAGCCTACCTGTTTTCTTCCCTTTTCTGCAATAATTTTGCTCTTGGTTTTGGAAACGCACGATATGCCAGTCTCATCGCAATTATATATTCTATCTGGCGTCAGATGGTATTTGTCATATACTTCCGCTAGCAAAGAATAAAATTTTTCAACAGCCACTTTGTTAAAACCCATAGCTCGAGCTGCCGATGTGGCTTCAGGTTTTCGTATGGCTAAATCCGGGTGACGCTTCATAAACCCTTTTAACCAGTCCAGGCCAGCCATATTTTTTTCACGGTTAAAATTGTGAGACTTGCCATTTTTTTCCGCCAACTGATAGGCTAGCTTTCGGAGCACGAGAGCGGTTAATCCAAATAAACGTTTTTCCATTTCTTTAATGTACCTCACAAGCTCCATTTCTTCTTCTTTGGAAAACACGGGTTTGAAATTACCTGGTGTTGCGTCAAGAGACAGCTCACCTTTCTTTATTTTAGCGACATGACGCTCCAGTGTAGTCTGTGGAACATTATACAGTTGAGAAGCTTTTCTGTAGCCCGCTGTTTTGCTTAAAACTGCATCAATGGCCTGTTTCATGCTCTCCGCAGACCAACTGCCCCTCGTACTTTTTTTTAGATACGTTCGTACCATTTTATTGCCTAAAACAAAATAAATTCTGTTATCAAATGAACAAATTATTTCTTCAGCCTACTTTCATAACAGTTAAGGGGCACAATGGGGTACCCTATCGTGCCTCAGAGCCATGTCCCCGTTATGCCCCCACATCTAACACTTTTTTAAACAGTGAACAGAAAAAAAGAATGTACTGTAAGAGTAATTTTGTTTAAAACATATCAATGAGTAATATTACTTAATATACAAATAAAAAAACAAAAGCAGTAGCCCAAACACTTACCTTTTTACATGTGTTTTCGTATTCACTTAAAATTACATCAAATAACGATAAAAATCTTTTCTTGGCGTAAAAAACGACGCGTGCGGTCTGGTTCTCTGTCACTGCCAGACTAAAGATAAATGCAAAATGGCCGCCTGTTAGCGCCAACAGCACAACTCTATTGTGCGTAGTTACTTGTATATGTGTGTGACCCCGTCTTGCCTCGCGTCCCCGTTATGCCCCCCCTTCCCCTAAACGTGTACTAAGTAATGGTTTTTGTTTGTTTGAACGTTATTTATTTGATTCAATTCCATGTTTTGTTAACGCACCGGTTACTATAAAATAAATTTGGTTTTCAACTCGTGTTCGAAAGTTATCCCTGATTGAGACTTAAATTCCACTGATTTTACTTTTTAATTTCAATTTTTATGTTTTTTTTCTTGGTGTTTGAAATACTTTTTTGCTTGTTAAGTTGATTTCAGTGTTTTGGTAAGAAAGTAAAATGTTTTATCACACTTATAAAGGCGAATGTTTGTGAGTGTGTTTGTATGTTTGTTACTTCTTCACGCTCAAACGGCTGGACCAATTTTAATGAAATTTGGTCTAGAATTAGCTGACACTCTAGATTAACACAAAAGCTACTTTTTACCCCTAAAAAAAAATAGTGTTCATATGGCTACAGCGGGTAATACCGCAGGGCGCAGCTAGTTTGAAATAATAAGGCTAGAAAAGTGATCGAGGTCGATTCTATTGTAAGGGTATCGTCACTCTTTAATTTGACAGCATAAGACAATATTGGCGTTATTATACAGTCTAAAAAGTTCAATAAAGTGAAAAACGACGTCATCAATTTATAATAAAGTACCTGGGTGACCGAGCTTTGCTCGGCTGAAAACACGGATAAAACGACGTTTTCTAAAAATTAAACCTAAATCGATTTATCGCCCCCGAAACCCCCTGCATACTAAATTTCATGAAAATCGTTGGAACCGTTTCCGAGATTCAGATTAGGTATATATATATACATATATACAAGAATTGCTCGTTTAAAGGAGTTAGATTAGATAAAAATAAAAAATAGTTTCGACAATATTGTAGCTATAATAATACAAGTTGAGATACAAGTGTGTAACATAACGACCTTTTAACCTAACACGTGAGGGATTCTCGTGAGATGGCGGCTATCTCAAAGATAATGCACGTAGAATGTGGTTAATATCACTTTCTACTTCACATCTTTAATTTCGAGCTGAGCTGAAAACTCTGTTGCGTTTTAATGCTGGAGCTCTTAGCAATTTCTTCAGATACAGTTCGAGATGACGCCGAGATTCATTTCAGAGTAAATATTTTCTTTGTGTAAATGCGTCTTAAACTATATTTGCTACTTTATCTAAGTAAACGAATAGCAGCCCTGTTGGCTCATTGGTAGTATGTCTGCCTGAGCTGTAGGGCGTGGGTTCGATTCCCGCCAAGGACAAACATTTTATGGTGTTCTACACAACAAATGTTTGTTCTGTCTGGATGTTCTGTACGTATTTACAAAAAAAAAGTATTTATGTATTCTATCAGTTATCTGACTTCCATCACACAAGCTTTGCTTAGTTTGGGGTCAGATGGCGCTGTGTGTAACGTGTCCTATGATATTTATATTTTATTTTATTTATTTATAGTTACGTATCTTGACTGAAGATGATGTCAAGTTGCACGATTAGCTGAAGTTGCATTCAACTACGCAAGTAGCGAAATCACATTTAATGAAATTACCCGCAACAATGCAATTCGTGACTCCGCACTACCCAGGCGGGCCGGGCCCACTCGTCCGCAAGTATCTTAGCCGCAATCCCAGCCTCAGGCTAAATTGCACTTCATTTGCGTGCACGACCGACGCTCCCGAAGCCACCTCACCGTTCTCACGCCCTTTCCGACATAGCCTTTCCATCTATCGGAAACGCATAATCACATCGGACCGTTATCGAATCGAAACCGTCGACACGTTCCTACGAGATATCGTTTATTAATCTATCTGTAGTTACAATGTAATTGAATCCTATCATTAAAATGGTAATCGAGGACGTTTTGCCGTATCATCCCGCTAATGTCTCACGCAGCCGTAGATAGCGTCGAGATGAAATAGAAATGGGATCGCTCGATAGCAGTTGTTCACTGGAGGGTCCGGCGGAATGGGCTAGTTTGAAACGAAAATACGAGAGCTTGCATAGGAACGTGTTTAATCGTCGATGCAGCCGATGCAGCGTGGATGTTACTTATCTTGAGTGTGAGAGAGATGGCGGTACCCCACGTGCGTGAGACGAAACGAGCTGACGATGCAGCTTTTGATATCATAATTAAGCTCGGGATGACTGGGGCGCCGAGGGCAAATAAAAAATGTTTATCTTATGAGCCCAAATGAAGATGATATTTAATAACTCTACACACGGCCATTAAATCAAGGTGTGATGGTGTTAAGGCTTTTAGATACGGACATGCTTTGTAGTGGTTGAACGTGGAATGCGTCGTGCTCTCATGTGCGTACCTGAGACAGTGTTATTTAATTGTCAATCTGCGTGCTGGTGCTAGTTAATCGTTGTAATTATGCTTTCTTTTGATGCCGTTAAACCTTTGACACGATTGAGCAGTACTGTTCTTTGCAAGTTTCGTTTCGTCACGCACGTCATGTAATTTGCTGTCAAAGCTGAGTTGCTGCTGTATATTTTTTAGTCTTGATTTTGTTGATTGTTCGACACTATTTAATCCAATACCTTCCTAAATTTGGTTCATGAGATTTTTGGGATTACTGTAAGGTGTAAATCATTGAAGAAAGTAAAGAAAGCGAAAGCGCAATGCCAAAATATTCAACTTAAAGTTAACGTTATGTGGTTGTGATTGAAGGTCACCCAAGCTGTGCAAGTTTAAAATAGCTTTGCAAGCAGCGGGCGGATGCACGTGTGTGATGTTCCCTTCGTCTTTGCCGACTTTTTATTGGGGTAAAACTTTAACGCTCCTAGGGTTGGTTGGTGTTAGACAAAAAGCGAACGTATTTCATTCGATTGATTGTGTTTGCGCGGGCGTCATGGTGCATGACTTCATTTTATCATAGCAAAAATTATTCTGCCAGTAGCAATAGCCTCTAAATATGTGCATATCTAGTAGTAACTTAGGTAAGATATTACTACCGAGGCTTCTTAATACATTTAACGTATTCCAATATAATTCTTTAAGAAAAAACTCACGAATAAAACCTTATTGAATTAACTAGGTGTTAATAAATAGATTAGGTTATCATGCTCTAAATACTTTAAAAGTACTGTTGGTTTGTGAAATTTGTTTGCTAAACTCGTACTTATTGAAGTTTAACAGTTGTATAAATGACAACCCTATGATTTTCAACAAACTTGCACCACAACCGCAGTTTTCGTCATCTTAAAAAGATCAAAAAACAAACGACGATTTCCCTTTGTTTATCCAATGCGAGACTAAGATTTCTGTTTGAATAAGCACTTGTGTGTGCTTTGCGTTTCTACCATGGAAGCGCTATCTTTGCGACCATCAGCTGAAGCTGATCGTAAATAATTATTGAATTCTTTTTAATAATCACTTAGTGACTTAGTTAGTTTTTTGGGCTTCTGTAGAACCCTTACAGTTTAGACATAATACGTCTGTTTGACTGTCAGCCAGACTTCAGTGTGTTACAAATTATTTATTGATTTTTGGGGTTCCTTACCTCAAAAGGAAAAAACGGAACCCTTGTAAGATCACTTTGTTGTCCGTCTGTTTGTCTGTCAAGACCCTTTTTCTCAGGAACGCGTGGAGGTCATCAAGCTGAAATTATATCAAATACTCAGGTACTCACAAATAATAAATAATAATATTCTAAAACGTAAAGCCCACATATTGTAAACAAAACTATTCTGTGCGCTCTTTTAGAGCATTGTCGTAATATTTACCGCCCCATATTGAACGTGAAATGCCGAACAATGCGGTCGCCACCGGAGGCGCCCTGCATGTACGCATACTGGCCGACGAAAAAAAATTCTTAATTCTTCTGTGTGCGCTGCCACACACGTGCGCGCCCGTCATAGATTATTATTTGTTTATTAGTCAGTGGCGATTTGAACAGATTGGTCATGCCGATTTAATGTTTTATTTTATGGGTTCTTTTTTTGAAATTAGTTTACATTAATAGTATTACATTATTTGCATCAATAGTTAATGAATGATAGATTTCTTAATAGTTTACTTTCCAGTCGTACGCTGTCATAGAGTAAGCAATAGGAATCATATCATCGTATCTTATAACAAGCGGCGAGCATCATCTATGTTATTTGCCGAATTTCTTATTTACATACATAGCTAGTTTTTTATACAAAAATTTAATCTAATACCGTCCTCAAGAAACATCATATAACCATTTAAATTTTCATGAAGATCAATTGAGGCGTTTAGTCGCGAATGTAACAAACACAGGGACATAGTTACTTTTTTTATTTATATGGTTGACAAGTTAGGTGATCGAAGATGGTAAAGCACACCTAGCCTGAAATGGAGCTGGCTCTCAAGCGAGGCTGCCGGAACACCTGTTAGGGGCTTGGTGGTAGCTGGCTAGCTACCACCACGATGCTATGGTTTGCTCACGATGTTTCCGTTTTTGGGGTTTGAACCCACGCCCTTCGGCGTGTGAACCGACCGTGCTAACCACTGAGCTATCATCGCTATAAATCTTTCTTTCTCTTTTATAATATTAGTTAGGAAGTTAGGATCTTAAGGAGAATAATATGTTTACATTTTCGATACATAAACATCAATAAGACACATTATTATATTAGTTCACGTAACACTACCTTCTACGTGATAAATGATGCCTATTAATTCCATCCCGCTGCGATAGCTGAAAAGTGACGACAAAATAAAATAAGGTTTCCTATTCAAACAACGAATCATTCATTTATTACTTGGACGTAACAAATAGATATTGGGTTTGATCCGTTTTCATATCGACCAAACAATACTGCGAGTATACTCTAATAGAGTAGTCACAGTATTGGATGTATCGATAAAATCTTAATTCAGATATTTTGTTTCGTAAATAAATACTAGCTTTTGGTCGCGGCTTCGCCCGCATAAATGTAGATTTTGTCTATCCCATAGGGAACAGTAATTTTTCTATTTTATAGTGATCGGTTCTGTAGTTAAGGTGTGAAAACGTTACAAACAAACTCACATTCGCATTTGTAATATTAGTTAACATTGTAATAGATTTCGCAAACGAAGTGTATCTACAAATTACGGATACTCAATGTCAATAAAGGCTTCGTTCTTTCCTTTATTAGTAAATGTTATATTGGTTGTGTTATAGAGAAAAAAAACAGACTAAATTTAACAGCTCTTATTGTTGATATCTCTTTTCCACATATTCACATGAAGAGAGACGCAGATAACTCCATTCTTGATGTCGATTTAGTTTTATGGATTGATCTGTTTCATGGCTCATTAGCATTAGTTTATTATTATCCTAAGCGAGCGCATACTAAAAAGTTATGCTATAATATAATTCGATGGTTTTTTTTTTCAACAGTTATTATTTTATCGATATATTTTCGTGCATTTATTCTATTACGTATTCATGCAGTACGAGGTTTCGTTTATTTTTCAAAGTGTGCTCTTAGTGTGGATGGATGAGTGGCTGTGTTAGTGGGCGTGAGTTGGAAATGGAAGTTGAATAAATTGAATTGAAGCTATGATTGCCTCGGTATGGAAATGCATATGGTGCATAGTCACATTAACAGAAACTATTAAAAACATTGTTGCGTGGAATTAGAATAAGAATTCGATAAACATAGACAACAACATACGATATACTTAATACATTATACGAGTAGGTAGGTACATAGGTATGATAGCGGTTGTACTGCCATCACGTAGTCATGGATTTATTGGTTACTACCCCTATTATGTATAAGTCAACTACCTACTATGTCATCTTTTTATTATAAAACTCCTTGTTGAAAACGCTGCGTTGTATCATTTACTGAAATTTGTGTTTTTTTCTAATGTTCATGTTTAATAATAGTGGGGTTCAATCATAAAGTACGGAGTTACACTTACGAGTGTGCGAAAATCATATAACGTTCCTAAACTTGTGTTTATTCCAATAAAAATTGTAGTATTTTATTCAAAAAGTCGGTGCAAAAAAAAACTGACTTTACGTGTTGCTTCCAAAACTCCATCGAAGCTTGTAGTAAAGTCACCAATACTCTGACTTGACAGTGACTTAATTTGTGTGAGATAGACTGTGACTTAAAAAACTAAATTAATTTTTTTTGTTGTCTATTCAAAAAATAAGAACTTTTTAGTCACACAAAATACTTAAAAACATCGAAAAACTTGACAATGTATAAAGGACAAAATGTAACGCCAAAAACGAGCAAAAGACGTCTTCAATGATGTACTCTACAAATTTGATCAAATCTCTTGATAAATATTGCGCATGCTGCGATAGAATATTTTTTTATGATATTTTTATATTTCGGTGTGGCTGTGCCAAAAAGAATGCGTTATAATAATAAGTGAGGGCGACATTGCACGGGGTCAGACATCGATCGACGCGGGGCGCGGCACATGTAGGCACGGGTAGGGAGAACAATTGCAAGAACTCGACACTAAAGTCAGACCAACTTATCTGTAGCTCAGTGACGGAGCCACTATAGCGTTTTCTAAACAATACTGACATCCGCTCGTTGAGAATTATAGCGCGTTTGTTTGACCAACTCTTAATTTAAGCTGGTTGCATAGCATCTACCAGCTATGACACACCCTTGCGAGACGTGTTCGATAGTTGGCGACATCCTTTGCTTCGTCCACTACAAATAGAGATCAGTGAATGCTTACAAACTGAGATAGGTCAAGTTGTATCGAGTTAACATACACAACAGTGTACTAATACTGTATTGACAAAAATTAAAAAAAAACTCTATCGCTTACACCAGAATAACATTAAAATGAACAATAACAACTTTACTATTTTATGGCTTGACCATAGCTCATCTAATGTTAAGTGTAGTCAAAGATGGTAAGCACACGTCCTAGCCTGTAATGGGAAGTGGTTCTTAAATAGATTTACTAATGTAATAACTGGTGACCTTATCGTTAGGAACAATCTATTCGATACGATTTTAGTAAGAATGATTATATAGAAAAGGTAAAGGATAGGATAAGCATGTAATAATGAGGGATTACTTATAACATGGGATATTAAAATTAATTTAAAAAAGGACTATGGATTTAATAATTTACTGCTATGAAGTGGCCAAAAAGTGTTTTTTTTTTAATGGTTGACAAGCTAGGTGTACAGATAAACAAAAAACAAAAGCCAAACAAACAGCCTATTTATTCAAAGCAACCTCGAATCACTACAATATATTTAGTGACTGACATTATTGAAACAGGTTCTCTTTCATCTTGTCCGTTGTTACCATTATGTTTCTCGAACTTGTAAAGCTAAAAATGTATTTAGAAGACAGGTAACATCAAATTTATTTTTATTCTAGTCGTATTTTTTTTAAAATGTAAAATTAATAAAACGAACGAGACGCTCTCCTGGTGGTAAGAGATAACGCCTGTCCATGACCATTGCAGCGATGCACGGAACACAAAGTAGCAAAACAAAGTCCAGGGCATCGCTGCTTTGGCGCTCATTACTTTGAGACTTTTGATGGCTAGCCTCAAGTTTCAACAGCCTTGTAATTTCGCTAGCTACAGTAAGTACCCTTCAAACCAAAACACAGTAATGTTTACATACTACTGCTTGGAGGCTGAATACCATTGACACTTAATCAGTGTTTTGACATTTTTAATGATATTTTTGTCGAAGTATTTTTGGTATAATTTTTTGTTTCTCTTTCTTCTTGGCTTCGCACTCTGTGCATTCTGACAGTTTCAATGTTTCTGTATTTTGTGTGCAGTCTTCAGTTTTCAGCTTCTTTATCTTTATAGTCAAAGTCTAGTTTTGGTCAAGTCCAGTCAAATCCAGTCATGCTTTAGTAAAATAGTGGCGACTTTACTATATGCTTCGATAGAGTTTTGGAAGCAACACGAAAAGTCATGTATGTATTAACCATGTTATATTACTTTCCCACACTCGCGCTTGTAATTCGGCACTATGAATAAAACACTACTATTTTTATACATAAACACTCGAAAAAACACTAGCCTTAGAAAAATACAATGGGGCGACACGACTCTTTCCGCGTTCCCGCCAAAACTCCTAAGTATAATTGTGTGGAACTATATTACGGAATTTGACAATAGACAATAGACAAAACTTGAGTTCTTTTTTTGACTTATAACTTTGGTGTTATCAATAAAATATATGTATTTTTATTAAAGAAAATATATGTATTTTTATGTTAATAAGTTAACCTTTTAAACAGTTTTCAAAAAAAAAAGTTTTTATTGAAAACTGTTTAAAAGGTTAACTTATTTACATATTTTAGCTCATGTTACAATTTTATTATTGTCTCCTATGTTTATATTAGAAACAGAGCTAAAATTAAGCAGCTGTAAACCCCAGTCGTTGCACTACGTAGATATGGAATTACGAGTAGGTATACGATATATACGTATACCGTACAATTGCTCACTACTTAATTGACTTAATAACCAGTTGGCCCCAACATGCCACAATTTAAACTGCTGCAAAATATGCGACTTTAGTAAAAATATAAAATCGCGGACATAAATGTACTAAAAAAATACATGGCAAGTTCGACATTTATATGTTTTGGGATTAGGATATTTGTTTTTATTTTTAATTTCACTTGTAATTAACAAACTAAATAATAAGCGAAATTTTGTAGCAATTATAGCTCAGTGGTTAGCGCGGTCGGTTCAGACACCGAAGGGCGTGGGTTCAAACCTCAACAATGAGCTTGAGCTGCCGGTGAAAGAAAACATCGTGTGGAAACCATAGCTTGGTGGTAGGGTATTGTCTAGTACTCAGCTGGATAGCTACCACCCTCAAGTTGATAATCTGTCGCCAAGTACCTAACACTGTGTTCCGACAGCCTCACTTGAGAGCCATTCTAGGCTAGATGTATTTACCATCTTCGACCACACCGTCATTTAACATCAGGTGAGCTGTGGTCAAATAATTAGCCTAACAACCGTAAAAAAAAGTTATTATAAAATATGCTATAATAATAAAAATAAAAAATATGACAATGTAATAGAAAATTATGTCTCCAACATAACACTTAGTTGAAACCCGTGGTGCTAATGTGAATAAAAACAAAGCTAATGTTTGTACAACACCGGCGTTTTCCTCTGTGAATGGAGTACAACGGACAGGTCTCCGGAAGGAAGCGGGACTCGATTACCGTCGGGCGGTCGCATGTAAACCCACCGATCGATATTAACTGTTTGTGTCCAAGATTCTAGACGTTGATTGCGAATTCAATCTTCTGGCTCAGTTTTTGTTCTTCTTTGAAAAGTCTTATCATCAGTTGCTGAAGAATTAATTCGGTAAACTTTGAACACAAAGACTCTACTAGTTCTTTATCTCGAGCTGTGATTTCACGACAAGTCTCTTCAACGATTTTGCTTATATCCTTTATTCAAAATGGAATTTGTGTAAACAACTTGAATATGAAATTCAACGAAAATCCCATCAACTAACATTGTTGTCTAACAAAATTTACATACAAACTTACAAAACGTAGATTGTTCGGTCAATTTCAGTCTTAAGACAATCTAAACAATAATATAGAAATAATTATTATACTTAGCGAAGTAAATTTAAAAAAAAGAAGTATCATAGCTTTGCACTTCATTTGTAGCACGAAAGTAAAGTCCTATGTAACTGACCGATCAATACTGTTTGTGTGGAAGATACCAGACAAGGATTGTGAATTCAATTTGCTTTGCACTGGTTGAGTAAAATGTCTGGTTTTGCTTTGTCTTTTTCGTAGAGATAGCTAAGTAAGCCAAAACAAAGCACTATCCTCTAGAGACTATATTTTCGTTTCGAATCTAGAAACTTTTATGCAATGAACTTTTATTATTGACGTATGTATTATAAACATT
The DNA here is from genome assembly GCA_950106695.1 of Biston stratarius. NCBI lineage: Eukaryota > Metazoa > Arthropoda > Insecta > Lepidoptera > Geometridae > Biston > Biston stratarius. The sequence continues at coordinate 16,231,364 of OX467115.1, read as the reverse complement.
GACTAGGCTATCTTTGTAAAGTTCTCGCTACTTACCCTTTCAGCCATGTCAAAGGCATTCCACTTACACATGGTTATTTTGAGACATACCTTAACATGTTTAGTAGTTCACGGAACAGGTACCTATGTATGCTTCCATTGTTGCGTTATATAAGACAAGTTTAGTTGTTCTCACAATAGAAAGATCGTGACCGCTCTGATGATCAGGAGCGATGATAACTCCTCACTCTGCACTCACTTCAGAATATAGGGCTCATGTCGTGAGAGGATTTAATTGTAAATTGTGACTGAGATGATCTCTCAGATCAACTGCCATGATACTGACGTTGATTTCAAACAGTGTCATTCTTATATTCATGTTCCAAGTATTTGGAGTGTATTTCCATATCAATGTCGACATTACAGATGCGAGCCTTAGAGGTGTGAGTGAATGTGAAGCGTTGAACGTGCATTATAGTAAGATACATTCTATGAATGCTCGAAATCTCGAGCTTACTAGACCTTTGTGTTTTTTTTATATAACAATAATGAGACGAACGAGACGCTCTCCCGATGTTAAGAGATAACGCCTGTCCATGACCATTGCAGCGATACACAGAACTTTGAGTAGTAAAACAAAGTCCAGAGCATCGCTGCCTTGGCGCTCATTACTTTTAGACTAGATGGTTAGTCTCAACAGCCCAGTAATTTCGCTAGCTGCAGTACCCTTCAAACCGGAGCACAGTAATGTTTACACACTACTGCTTAGCGGCAGAATATCTGGTACTGCGGTGGTACCTACCTAGACGACAAAAATCTGCTTATATTGAAATTGCAGAAATGTACTATATCGTTCATGTATTACGAATGAGAGAGTTATGTTTGGTAGCTATATCAGTAAAGCTGATTACTTATATTGTACGGTTATTTGATTATGATCGGCTACAGTAGCAATGGGACTTTTAGATAATTCGTATCGCCATCGCCTATGCTTGTTCATCTAACAGGAGCAAAATTTAAGATCGTGTATTCTTGGATTTTTAAACCTACATTTTCGAGCGTGATATTCCGAATGAAAAATGGAAATATTTTTCTACGGTAAAGCGGCGCGCGCTTCACATCTGCATGTAAATTAGTTTACTAACGATTTCAAATGTACTTTGTTTACTTTTTGAATCATTGCCCGCGTTGCGTACGAGTTTTAATTGTTCCTTACAGAAAACTTTATTTTAATTAAATAATGTAGGGAAGTTTTGATTTGACGCCTCGGTACCTACGAACGAATGCGCGTGTCATCTAATAAGGATGAAGTTTAGAACAAGTGACGGGAAAGTTTGGTAGTGAGTGAATAACTACGTACAGCGAAGCGAAGTAAAGTTGTAAACAGGCCACGAGATTATAGGCCGAAGTATATCAAAAGCCTTGTTGAATTATTATTATGATTTTGCAAACAGCTTCGTAGTATATACATTGATTACAATTACATAATTATTTGATATTACTAGGCGTTGGAATTGAGTCTTTGAATCTTTATTGAAGATCTCTTTTTCTAAAACATTTTTTTCGTTTCTTTCTTTGTATATACTATGTACAGAAACTAATTAATATATGCGTCCTTTGTCTTTGTGTAGGGATTGGAACCTAGGCTCGGCCTGTGGCTTCGTCTTACGCCAGAATATAAATTTTCAAAAACACTTTCTTAAGGGCGAACACGATGTGATTTGTACTCTTTAGTCATGCACAATATAAAAAACTTTCAACTTCCTGTTATTCTGGTATCTCTCTTTATTGTGAAGCCAGATGAAGCCAAATTTTGTGTGGTGGTAGGGTACTTTCTAGTACTCGGCTAGCTGGCTACCACTGTATATACCATAACACCCACTATAATACCCACTTATATATCGGTAAGGTATATTATTACTGTGCGTTTTCTGTGCGGTATTGAAGTCTTTTTTAACAGATAATTTGTATCAAGTCTTTTCACACTATATTAAACTATAGTAGAACGGTAGAATGTAAAGTGATTATAGATCTCATTCGTCAAATTAAAAGGCATTCAAGTGGCGCCGCTAGCTACATTGCTACATACACCCATTCCAGCTTTTATTGTTTAATTCGTGCTAATTGAGCTTAGCGGAGCAGTAGACCCTCCACATTGTACTGTATTAGAAATTGACTTTATTTTTAAATTGCCTAGCTAACAATCATTTAATAATGTTATAACACTATATATTTATTGTGAAAAACACTAGTATTAATAAGCTTACACCGTTTGTCTGTCTGTAAAATCGCCCCAACTTTAAAAAGATATTAGTTTTAATTAAATCATAAATCATATTTATTGATAACGGGTGTTACAAGTCAGTAAATTTTGATGATAATTAAAATTTCAATAGTTATTATGTAAGTACTAGTAATACAATAGAAAACAAATACGTACGCTCTAAAAAAAAAACAAGGAAATTTAAAATGTCAATAACATATTAAAATTGTAAAAAATATATAAACATATTTTATGTACGTCATTAAAAAAAAAATGAAATAATCATCTGAGGTGGTTGGTGGAAACCACACTAGTATACCTATTATAAAGGTCAAATTTTGTGAGTGTGTAAGCGTCTTTGTATGTTTGTTAATTCTTCACGCACAAACAGCTAGACCAATTTTGGTGAAATTTGGCATGGAGGTTGCTGACACCCTAGATTAACACATACGCTTTTTATTGCGAAAAGTATTGTTCACGTCACACCGCGTTGGCGTAGTTTGTTATAATATAAAACCTGTTCCAGACAGGTGCGGCTTAGGGTTCCCGGCCCAACACGCGGACAGATCAAACTACAGCTAGAAACTAACGCGTTTTGTGATAGCGGATACAGCAATGTACATATAGAAAACACATATATACACATATAGAGAAAGGTCTACATGCACGACTTGCTAGTTGCTAATTACGTAATTAGATTGTTAGCCGCTGCCGCAGGTCGCGCTTGTATGAGACATTCTTTATTGTCCACACCAAAGATTACATGCAGTAGAAAAAAATACCTTTAAAAAACAATTATTATGTTAATATGATTTAATATAGCGGAAATAAGAAAAAAAAAACAGCCAAGTGCGAGTCGGACTCTCGCACGAAGGGTTCCGTACCATTTATTTTGTTTTTAGTATTTGTTGTTATAGCGGCAACAGAAATACATAATTTGTGAAAATTTCAACTGTCTAGCTATTGTGGTTCTTGAGATACAGCCTGGTGACAGACAGACGGACGGACAGACAGACAGCGAAGTCTTAGTAATAGGGTCCCGTTTTTACCGTTTGGGTACGGAACCCTAAAAACTAACAATTAAAGGGATCTCTATAAATAATTTAAATTATGACATGTTTTTTAGTCTAGCACTGCGGTAGTACGTACCATGGAAATCAATAAGTTTAGGATACTTTTCCGTTGGAAAATTAAAGAATCAAAATAAATATTTGACATAATTACTATGTGTATTATTTGTTGTAAATGTATTTTTATTGTAATTTTTGAACTTAATAGTGTTACAACATCTCCCGTCTGTTATTAAGATGTAACGGGTTTTCCCATTCTTGGTCGCCTTGAAAAGATCGCTTTTAGCGATAAGGCCGCCTCTTGTGGCTCTAGCTCGTAACATTGTTTTTCTTTCTATTTTTGGTGAGCACAATAAAGAGTATTTATCTATCTAAAACCTAAAAAGTATAAAATGTATACTTTAACTACGCCAAGCAGTTAGTGAATAGTAATACATATTTTGATTTATACTAAAATTTTAATTCAATTGATTTGTTTTATTTATAAACCACATCCATTCATACTCATGAATAACAGATGGCACTTCGCTGACACATAAGTTTTTAATCTCGGTCAAACAATAAATCATGCTGACTCACTATTCCCGGTAGTCTGTCTGTCCATACATTGTTAAACATAGCTTTTGAACGACCTAAAGCTTCCTGTGATATTTTTTTAAAATGAAAATAAATAAAAATAGAAAACAAATTACATTCAAAATTAAAATTAAAACAATAAAAAAGTTTGAAACGCTCAAACTTGCATATTTGCCTTATTTTTGCTCTGCTAAATGAGAATGTATTGAACACAACGTCAGACTGATGATTAACTACAGTAACAGGCGTGATCGAAACGTTGGAATGTAGGCGGCAGGAAAGTGGTAGACGAAACAGAGTGAAATTCTGAAACTGGAAATGCTATATATTGCCAGAAAGCTTAACTAAGTATACCTACATATTTTATGTATGTATACAAAATTCACAACATTTCTTAAACTAACGTAAATGATGAAAAAACAATACATTACACCAAAGATACAAGTCATATTCAAAACTATTCACCAAATAACATTAAACATATTAATAACATCAATACAATGCCAATAAAAAATAATATTTACTTTCAAGTGATTTAATAATCTCTTAAAAATCGTAAAACGTCTCTGGTAGCCAAGATTTCAGCTACAGAAATCAAACTGAGTTCAAATCAAATAGGTACTTGCTATTAATAAATATGGAATAAAAACTAGACGAATTTTTTGTTTTTGCAATAAATCGCAATTCGCATCGCGTCCTATAAATATATGTGGATCATTTTATTAAGCTGACTTAATTAACAAATGGACTTAATTGGAATATGAACTTATTTCAATTTGGATGAACCATAAATAATTTAATAGTAGCATCTCTACTCCCAGCTAGTGTCAACTCTCAATTGTATTTTCTGTATATAATGAACATTGAATACAGCTGATTGTGATGCCATAAATTTGTTCAAATATAAATATTAATACCATTAAAATTGTTTACATCAATTATATCTTCCCGGTATTACTGCAGTGGTTATTTCAGTTTGTAAATAGAGTCGCACATGTGCCTAAATGCCAACGATGAATCCGTGGTGTAAAAATACACAAATGATGACGTAGTGTCTCGACGACACTGACCAGTGTTACAAAAGTCCAAACTTAAAACTCGGGAAAATTTTATCAGCTGAAAATAGCGAGAACTAATTTTTTTAAATGAAATAAAACATGAATGGCTTATTATTTTATTTACATCTCTTCATCTGGTCATTACCGGAGGCAAACATGATTTCAGTCATTACCGGACCAGTCATTTTGGAGGCAAACACAATAAAAAAATTGCAGAAGATAATCGTGCATAATGTAATGAATGATAATAAATAAATGACTTATTAAGTAATTATTCGACCAATAAGTTAAACAAACACATATTAGGGATTTACCTCCGTATATTTACCAATAATAGTATAACTAATAAAAGAACTGGTTCTGAAATGAGGCTCCCGGAACACCGTTAGATGCTTGGCGACAGATTTTCAACTTGAGGGTAGCTGACCAGCCGAGTACTAGAAAGTACCCTACCACCATGCGAAGCTTAGACAAGACAAGTGCGTGCCGTGGGATTCAAACCCAGGACCTCTAGATTGGAAGCCAGACGGTCTCTCAAATAGGCTGTCAAAATTTCACTATGCGGTTACGAGAGACTAAATATCATGTGGTGACTAATGTATTTGACCACTCTTAACTGCCTGCTGTTCAAGCATGGTAAAGAGCTTAAGCTTGACCGTTCATCTCGTACTCATTATAAACAAACATTAGTTCGACTTCTATCTCCTGATCGAATCTATAAACAAAATGGACCATCCGCGAGCAGCCGTTCGCGCGTAAACGCGTAGGGAAAAAATCTAATGCGATACATAAACAGAGTGCGGGAGATTGGTGTCAACGGCCGGGGCTGTGAGCCCCGCCCCCGCGCCCTTCCCGTCTTTCTCGCCCTCGACGACAACGGGGAAGCGATTTCAAGGGTGGCTCGCCCGAACACAATATTTCCTCCGCACCGATAAGGTATTAAGCCGTTGAGACACATCGACGTTAATATCTTTTATCCACGCTCCTCGTGACTTTCCTTCATTAATAAACTCACTATGGCTTTATTTAGGTGATTGATTCTGGCTATCATTGACTGACCGCTGTCCGCTAAATTGCACTACTCTATTCGAATAGTTAGAAAACCGCCTGACTGCCAATCTAGTAGCGATGATAGCTCAGTGGTTAGCGCGATCGGTTCGCATGCCTAAGGGCGTGAGTTCAAATCCTAACAATGAGCTTGAGCTGCCGGTGAAGGAAAACATCGTGAGGAAACCATAGCGTGGTGGTAGGGTACTTTCTAGTACTCGGTTGGCTAGCTACCACCTTCAAGTTGAAAATCTGCCGCCAAGCATCTAACGGTGTGTTCCGGCAGCCTCACTTGAGAGCCAGTTCTATTCCAGGCTAGGTGTGCTTTACCATCTTCGACCACACCGTCACTTAACATCAGGTGAGTTGTGGTCAAACAACTAGCCTGTCAGTGATAAAAAAAAACTATACATTTTGAGTTCAAATCTCACGGCACGCAATTCTTTTTACAAGTTGTCTGAGCATTACCGTTTGCCTCAAATAGTGAAGGTAAACATTGGGAAAAAGCCTGCATGTCTAAGTTCTTATTGCTGTCGAAAATATGTGGCGTCCTATTCGTATTCGACCAGCATGGTGGTTGACTACTTGTTTTACTATGAGAAAAGAACTAGGTATATCCAGTATTTACTATGAGAAAAGAACTAGGTATATCCAGTATTTACTATGAGAAAAGAACTAGGTATATCCAGTATTTACCATGAGAAAAGAACTAGGTATATCCAGTATTTACTATGAGAAAAGAACTAGGTATATCCAGTATTTACTATGAGAAAAGAACTAGGTATATCCAGTATTTACTATGAGAAAAGAACTAGGTATATCCAGTATTTACTATGAGAAAAGAACTAGGTATATCCAGTATTTACTATGAGAAAAGAACTAGGTATATCCAGTATTTACTATGAGAAAAGAACTAGGTATATCCAGTATTTACTATGAGAAAAGAACTAGGTATATCCAGTATTTACTATGAGAAAAGAACTAGGTATATCCAGTATTTACTATGAGAAAAGAACTAGGTATATCCAGTATTTACTATGAGAAAAGAACTAGGTATATCCAGTATTTACTATGAGAAAAGAACTCGGTATATCCAGTAGAGGTTTTATAAAAACTGGGCTGAACCGGATTCACGTTAAATTGTCAGTTAGGTACTTGTTTGTGGTTTTGACAAGCTTTTATTTAACTTGCAATGTTTGTATGTTTTTTTTTCGGGTCAAATCTTGCAAGATGAATTAGAATCATTTGAAATATGACATGTCAGTTCAGTTCCGATGACAATACATATTTACTATAAGCATGATCTGATTCAAACATACAGAATTGACGAAAGTACTCCTCAACGGTTAGTAGTAGATCGTTTTTAAAATGATACCATTACCTGGCTGCAGCAGATATAAAAGCTTGATTTGAAAATATTTACAAATAATAACTAATTATTTCTAAATGTGACTCTACGCGTATCATCACGTCATCACTTATACAAGGCTCTAAGTTTTGGGCGTACAAAGCCAAAATGCGATTATTGATCTCAACATTATCTTATTTTCAACCTTCACTATAACTCTGGGAATAACTCAGAAATTAGCTATAACTTTGGTCAAGAATCCTCATATGAATATCATAGTAGAAGTTGATCATAATGATGGTAATTTGACCCCCATTCGGCCGAGTACAAGCTTATAGTCCTGTATTTATGAATCTGTAGCTCTTCCTTTATAAAAAAAATCTTTCCATACATATGCCTGAAATTTATGTAATTTTTCAGGGTTCCGTACCCAAAGGGTAAAACGGGACCCCATAACTAAGACTCCGCTGTCCGTCCGTCCGTCTGTCTGTCACCAGGCTGTATCTCATGAACCGTAATAGTTACGACAGTTGAAGTTTTCACAGATGATGTATTTTAAAAGATTAACAGAATATTTAGTTATATATTTACTTTAAAAATAAATAATGAAATTAAAATAAAACAAACATTTAAAATCCCATACAACAAACGTATTTTTTTCTGTCGTTTTTATAGATAATGGTGGCCCTTCGTGCGCGTGTCCGACTCGCACTAGGCCGGTTTTTTATATATGTTACCTACATAGAAAATATACCTATTTAAGGTATATTAAATATACCCTCTAAGTAGGTGTAATTGACGTTGATTTGTTTTCGACGGAAATTGAGGGAAAGACTCGGTAATCTAAAAATAGTAATCTAACTAGAATACTTATTTTGCCTGATCGTCAAGATTTGAACTTTCATTGTTGTTTTACAAAATTACTGAATATTTTCTCGCTTGCTGAAAGGTCGAGTCTGTTTTCTCAGTATGACAATCTACGACCCTGCGATGTAATTTTTCCAGATTGTCTTAGTATAATAAGTCTCTCAGTTGAAATGACTAAATTAAAATTTTCGGAGAATTGGAAATTTAAACGTTTCTCGATGAGTTTTTAACTTTTTTAAGAAATGAAATTTTATTGAAATTAGAAATATATTTGGAACTATGAAACCCGACGATTACCTTATGAACGTCTTGTGAATTTTAGTTTAATGTTACTGGATCGTGACGAGAAGTTTACTCTCCTTAAACTTTGGTATAGAATTGAAGTAGTAGAGAATTAAATTTTTCATCGCTTTTAAAAAAGGAGGAGTCTTTTTTCTTATGTATGTTCACCGATTACCCGAAGACGCCTGAACCCATTCGGAAAATTCTTTTTTTGTTCCAAAGGGTATAATTTCCAGGTGGTCCATTAAAATTTTACGGATTAAAAAAAAAAAAACAACGTAACAATCTGAAAATTGTATATATAGATGATATTTTCGTTTACTCCGAAACCTCGCTGTTTCATTGGAGCAGTGCGTTTAGTTGGCCTAAGTGTCATCAAGTCGGTTTTTTAAATTGTAAATGTACAAACTTTGGTGTCTATATTTTTTAACTCCCGACGCTAACAGAGGTTGGTCTGTGGCATCGTAGCTTCCAAATAACCGGACCGATTTTAATTTAGTTTTTTTTACTTGATCGAAAGTTATTGCTGTTTTTCAATGAAATCTGTTCAGCCTTTTGAAGATTATGAGCTATTTTCTAGTTGATAAATAATTAGATGTGAGCATTTTACACAGGTCTGGTCGATTCGAAATTTGCTATTTGCTTACTGATTCTTTTTTCAATTTTTAATGAGTACCTAGGTAATCGGTAAAAACTCTTTCAAGGTCTTAAAAACATCAATTATTAGTGGGATCTTCGGTTTTTTATTTTAATATCTGACAGGCTTTGTGGTTGACCACAGCTCACCTGATGTTAACTGACGGTGTGGTCGAAAATGGTAAAGCACACCTAGCCTGAAATGGAACTGGCTCTCAAGTGAGGCTGCCGGAACACACCGATATAATCACCTAATGGAATCTATACCTTACATTTCTTTAACATTAACTTGCGTTATTATTTTGTCTTTGAGACTTGGTATTTGAACCACACCATAGCTAAACTGATTTAAGTGACGTTGTAGTTCGTGTGATGTGGTTCTGCTTTTACTCCTTAACAAAGGCCGCGTGGCCGAAATTTTTGTCGAAGTATTCGACGTAATTAAACAAAAATGTGGTCGAAGATGATATCCATCCTTAAACTGGAATAAGACTAAGACTACCAGAACTCACCGTTGAACAGCAAGCCGAGTAGGCACATACTAAAAAGTACACAAATCTCTTATAATAACTTTAATAATCTTGTTAATTTTAACTAGATAGCTTCGTCTTATAACTGATCCATTATGAAATGTTATTATTCAGTTTGTAAAGTAATACCTCGTCTAATCAGAGTTCCCAATTATATTATGAACATTGTTCTACAAGATTCGAAATAAAAGCACTTTACAGTAACATTGGCAAATTGTACGTAAATAGAGCTATCAAAATAAAGGGAAAATGGTTTTATTATAAGTTTTATCTGGCGTCGAGACCTGCCGTGACGGGAATACGGGGGTTGGCGGCCCGAAGCTGAGGCTTCGCGGCCAATATCGATCCGTGCCTTGCTTTACGGCATTAGCAAACGCGTCTTCTAAATTTGTTGGAAGTAATAGCATATTTAATACACTTCTATTACAGAAGGTACGTATTTTTATTGTTTTAATATATACATACAAGTATTTCATATACAACTTTCATACCCAACAATGAGCTTGAGCTGCCGGCGAAGGAAAACATCGTGAGGAAACCATATCGTGGTAGTAGGGTACTTTCTAGTACTCGGCTGGCTAGATACCACCCTCAAGTTGAAAATCTGCCGCCAAGCATCTAATGGTGTGTTCCAGCAGCCTCACATGAGAGCCAGTTCCATTCCAGGCTAGGTGTGCTTTACCATCTTCGACCACATCGTCACTTAACATCAGATGAGCTGTGGTCAAACATCCAGCAAGTCAGCGATTAAAAAAAAAAACTTACTATGTTATTTGTATCGGTTTAAATTTGTATAATTAAATAGTGTTATAACATCTCCCGTCTGTGTCTGTCTGTATGTGTACCCAGACGACCTAGACAGCTCATTCCATGATAATGAATACGGTTTTTATATATATACTAGCGCCCCCCCATCTTGCGAAGCGAAGCCGAAATCTGGGCTTCGCACGGGTGCAATGTAGACAGTAATGTGGTGCTTATGGATGTATTATACATACAAAACCTTATTCTTGAATCATTCTGTCTATAATCTGTTGCGTAATTTAAAAGACCTAAGCGTACAGACGGCGGGAAGCGAATGTGTATAGTAAGCTATCCTTAAAAGGTAGACTTTTTAGTACTTTTTTTAACTGTTTTTTTTTTTTGCAATTTCTTAGTTGTACACATAATGAAATTATTCATAGTAAAAGTTACTTTCTTAGTACGCCCAAAGCCCTGTATAAAGAGGAGAATAAACTTACTTTGTTACCAGATTGGCAAGTTGATAGTTAACGTTCGTGACTGATGCTGTCACTTCTATATTTGGTTGACATAAAATAAATCGACGGAGATAAATCAATTCTCAAAGTAAAATTCTATCAATCAGGTTTTTTTTTAAATTGTTTTTAAGCTCGGTGTTTGACCACAGCTCACCTGATATTAAGTGACGGTGTGACGGAGTGACGTTTTCAGATTTTCAACTTGACCACCAGTATAGGACACAAACACTGGACCATTTCAAAATTTCAGGCATCTTTTAAAATTTTGCTCTAACAAGTCGCGAAAATATATAGACGGTGTTTAAAAACAGGGTACTTCTATTCGTATCCTTTGGATTTCCCAATTACCATTTGTTCGTCTAGCAAATACTTTTTGTATCAAATTTGCGATTAATCCATACATACATAGAGACGTGCCCTGATGGTGCCGGCGTAAGAATTGTACCTCACCCTCTCTACTCGTGGTTGCCGTAAGAGTCGGCTAAGGGATGTAATCCGGAAGATAGGCAGTAGCGTCTTCCTTGAACAATTACATCTAACTGCGCTCGCCAACCCGCTTGCCAAGCGTGGCGAGTATTGGCAAAACCCCCCAGGAGGAGGCCTATGTCCAGCAGTGGACGTCCTATGATGATGACATAGAGACGTACATTCATATGTTTATAGAGTTAATCACACCCTAAAACTTATGCAAAAAAACTGCAAACTAATTACCAGGAAAATACCAGTAAGCATTTCCTATGAAAGCTGTACAAGTATATCGTAAAAGATTCCGGGTTATATACATATAATTCAAGACGGAGTCGATAGGAACCCTACAGCAACCGGAAACACGGAAGCAAGTTATCGAGGGGTGGCCCGATTTGATATATCGAAGTATTCCTAAGAATTATTGCCTAACTCAAGAGACAAGTATGTAGGCAGCAGATCTCGAAAGCAGGACGAAAAGGGATTTTAACCGAAACCTTTCCAAAAGGTCAACTGAATGTGAAATGTGAGGAGGCGTAGATAAAAGAAAATGTATCCCTCTGACTACTGGACCGTCGAAAGGGTTGTTTCTACCTAATTTTTAATCAAAGGCTCTAGAATAATAAAACAGCATTTCTGAAACGTATGCATAGTTTGACTTTAATACTTATTTAGATTTTTATGATAACGTCCAGCAGTTTGCCCTCAGTTTTTGCGCAAAATATAAATGGCTTCATTTATGAGACGACTTTATGAAATGGCTGTGTAAACTTGGGGCAGATGTATATAGACAACTAACAAGGGCAAGTGACCAGGGTGAATGTCAAGAATGTCTTGAAGGTCGAGGGTTTTCAAAAGGTTTTTTCAACCTTACCTACATTCACTTGCGGTTATTTTTATCATGTAACTACTAGACTATTGAGGAATAACAAATTGCTAGTATTCTTTAGTTTAAGAAGTTGTAGAAATTTGGCACACATACATATAGTTTATTACCCGGATTTATACTTATAGGATACTTTTTATATCTGAAATATATTAGGTTCCTGTGGGATTATGAAGAAACGTACTACTATTCACTTGAAATTTGGTATAGATGTGTCTTATGGAGTATTATTCAGGAATAAAAGGTATCCTTTATCTTAATCTAATATTAACATAGCGTAAGTTTCATGACTATTGCTTATTTGTTATTTACACATGTTTCCTGTGTCTCTGAAGCTAATTCTAAAGTTAACTCGGACAAAGTCGCGGGCGTAAGTTAGTTCTGTAATAATTAGACATTGCAAGTGTCTTTATCGTTCATTATTTTAACTCAAGTGACCCTTCTCTTATCAAAATCCAAACAATATTTAACTTTATGGTTAGTATGCGAATCTATATTCGATTATTCGCCTTTAATAGTTCAAAAACGAGCAATAGTTCAAAAATTAAGCAACCCTCCTATCTCGAAAGTTGAGCTTACAATTTATTAATTTAGGACTCGGGAGATACGACATCACGCTTCGTTAATCCGGCTATAAAGTTATTCAACAATAGAAGCGATTTAAAGCTGCAGTTTGACGTCCTAAAAATGAAATATAGTTCTGGTTCCGCAATGCAGTCAATGCATGGGATAGCAGTAACAGAACTTACTTCCTTACACACTATATAGCATGTTGCAGCGAGAAAGGATACGACGCGTTTGATACAGTCCCTATCGTAACTTTACTGCTATTTATGTTTTGTTTGTTTATTCAGAGTGTCGGCGAAAGGGAATGTTTTCCTCTATTCAGAGCTTCTGAGTTGGGAGTTTAACGTAGGTGATTACATTTAACATGAGCAATTACAATGTGAAACGTTTGATCATAAAATTAGATTCGTGGCTTAGTGATTCAGCGGATGAAGTCAATTAAGTTGCTACGACATTGTGATCGCAGATTGATTGTTCCCCGCAATCGATTCTAACGCTAATTCAAACCAATCAGTTCAATCACATTGGTAATGCTTCTGTTTGATAAAAGTCGAATTTTCTTTGTCGTAGTCGGGCAAAAATGAAATAGTGGCTCTGGCGGCATAGTTTGTCACAGAACTTGGGGGAAATCTTTCCGCGTCCAATAACATTAGTGGCGAAACTATCTTACATTACATTTTCCCTCTCCGCTATTCGTAAAGATACACGAGCCGTGTCATCAAAGAAATATTGTTCAACAAATAAGTTTACATCGTCGTAGGGATAGATCTGATAGAACGGATATCGTCTATTTAGGCTGGCGGCGAAGATGCGGCCACGCAATGTTTCGACATAAAAATCAATAGTAATGACTTTATTGTACTGGTGGCACCCTCTTTCGTCCTATTGCAGGGTCACGTAATCATTTTCGTCATCTGAATTGTCAGAAGTGTATTGAAGAGCAAATTCTAGTGTGTTTCAGTTATTTTTCCTAGGAATTTTCTATATTTGATTGAAGCTAAAAATAGTTCAAAGGTCCAAGAAGTCCTATGTTATACTCAGGAACCATCCCGAATACAAACAATAACATACGAATTCTAAATCTATGCTCTTCGGATACGAAATACATATATTATTTATAGATAGAATAAGGACTTTTTTATTTTTTATAGCTGACGGGCTTGGTGTTTGACCACAACTCACCTGATGCTTAGTGACGGTGTGGTCGAAGATGGTAAAGCACACCTACCCTGGAATGGAACTGGGTCTCAAGTCAGGCTGCCGGAACACACCGTTAGATGCTTGGCGGCAGATTTTCAACTTGAGTGTGGTAGCTAGCCAGACGAGTACTAGAAAGTACTCTACCACCACGCTATGGTTTCCTCACGATGTTTTCCTTCACCGACAGCGCAAACTCATTGTTGGGGTTTGAACCCACGCCCTTCGGCATGCGAACCGACCACGCTAACCACTGAGCTATAATCGCTATTAAACTAATCTTATTCTTATTAGACTTATCGTGCTAATATTATAAATGTGAAAGTTTTTATCTTTGGATGTTATGATGTTTGTTACACAATCACGCAAAAACGGGTGAACGATTTTGGACGAAATTTATTACATGTAAATGTTAAAATGTTAAAAATTCGAAAAATGTTAGGTTCCTGTAGGATTATCAAAAAACGAACTACAACACGTATCCACTTAGTCCATTGAAAAGTTAAATTTAGGGTTGGCGCGCTAAGGCCTAAAAAATGTAACATTTCAATGGACTAACTTGAAATTCGGAACAGATGTGTCTTATGGAACATTATTAAAAGGTGTCCTTTATCTTAATATAGGTAATAAAATAGCGTAAGTGTCATAATGGAAAAACCTATCCCTTTTTTGTTACATCATCAGCCATAGGTCGTCCACTGCTGGACATAGGCCTCCTCCTGAGGGGGTTTTGCCAATACTCGCCACGCTTGGCAGGCGGGTTGGCGAGCGCAGTTAGGTGTGATTGTTCAAGGAAGACGCTGCTGCCCGTCCTCCGGATTACATCCCTTAGCCGACTCTTACAGCAACCACGGGTAGAGAGGGTGGAGTACTATTCTTACGCCGGCACCACCACGGCTTTTGTTACTCACAGATGTATAATTTCTCTCTGAACTCAGTTCAAATGTAAAGTCAACGTGGGCGCAAGATAGTATAAAATGAAAGGTGTACTTTCATCTAATCATAAGACACAGATTATACGAGTATAACAAGTATATATTTTACTAACTAAACGGGCATGATTGATTGAGCTGGAGCGACGACAGCGGGGCTCGGAAAATCGGATTGATTATTCTAACTTAAACTTCGAAGCTAAAATCAATAAGTAAGCAATTTTATTCTTGGTAGCCGTTCGCGACCCTCGTCTTCTAATCCTGGCGCGGAAACACGCTAGCAACTGGTACCCGGGGAGAGCACAGTGAATAATGTTTTCGTTAAACAAATTCTTGTTATGATCAGAAGAATATTTATATACATGTTGTAAGTAGTGTTGTAGTGATTAAATCTCTGCCGGCGTCTGTTTTTCCTGCTAAGTACAACTTGGGTGTCTTTAAATAAAATAAAATAAAAACAAAATAAATATTGTAGGACACATTACACACAGCGCCACCTGACCCCAAACTAAGCAGAGCTTGTGTGATGGAAGTCAGATAACTGATAGAATACATAAGTACTTTTTTTGTTGTAAATACATACTTAAAATACATACAGAACACCCAGACACAGAACAAACATTTGTTTATACCAAACAAACATTTGTCCGTGGCGGGAATCG
This sequence comes from Biston stratarius, assembly GCA_950106695.1. Lineage (NCBI taxonomy): Eukaryota > Metazoa > Arthropoda > Insecta > Lepidoptera > Geometridae > Biston > Biston stratarius. Next base: position 16,215,741 of record OX467115.1, on the reverse strand, counting down.
AACCCACGCCCTACAGCTCAGGCAGACATACTCCCAATGAGCCAACAGGGCTGTCAGAGCAAACAAGTTTTTTCTAGGTAAGTGTGCTTCATCGTAGACTGCATCCTGCTTAACATCAGGCAGGGCGTGGTCTAACGTAAACATACTTAGTATTTAAAAAAAAAAAAAAAATTGTAATTACACGTTATGGCTCGACTGACCAAGTTGTGTAAATAGTGATATTTTTACTAACTAGATATTATTTTAATTTTTTTTTAGTGTAAAAAGTAATGAGACGAACGAGACTCTCCTGATGGTAAAAGATAACGCCTGTCCATGACCATTGCAGCGATACACAGAACCTGGAGTAGCAAAACAAAGTTTAGGGCTTCGCTACTTTGGCGCTCATTACATTATATTACACAACAGCTCAGTAATTTCGCTAGCTCCAGGATCCTTCAAACCGGAACACAGTAGTGTTTTAAACATTACTGCTTTACGGCAGAATATCTGGTGCTGCGGTGGTACCTATCTAAACCACCAAGCGTTAACAAGCGGCAGTTGGTTAAAGTATACAGTAGTTTCATTTATAAATGAAATGAATAATAGGCACTTAATGCTCTATTAGCTTCCCCTGCCATGATAAATTGAAAAAAAAAAATGTTTTATTTTACGCATATCTGATATACGCTCTACCTACATAATATGTTGGTTTAAAAGCGATATATATATATAAATATGCTTACCTTCACCGACAGCTCAAGCTCCTCGTTGTAATTAGAACCCAAGCCTTAAGGCGTGTGAACCGACCGCATTAACCACCGAACTATTATTGCTACAAAAGTATCTAAACACATTTACTCGTGAGTAGAGAGAGACCCAGGCAAACTTTAGCTTATTATGAGCTTCTTAAAAGTTTTAATGTTGACACATTCGGCTACTGTTCGTTTCTAGGTACGAGTATACTGAGTGCATCGAGCTATATACTCGTTCTAAATAGAGCCTAAGGGCCTACACTTATAAAAGTTGACTAAAATTAATCAACACTTATCAACTTTTCGCTGACCTAAAATGACACGTGAAAACGAAATAGGCTACTTAGATCAACTTTATGCTACTTTCTCGTTCCGAAAATTTATTTTGACTGTATTGAAAGTAATTTGATTGTGAATTAGCTTTTACCCGCGGCTTCGTTCGCGCGGGAAATTTGACAAGGTAATTTTAGGTAACGTCATCATAAGATAGACACCATGCGAAGCTTGATTAATAGGGCTCAGCGAGAACTAGTACTGTCTCGTTGTCTTCCTCGAATAATATTATCTTATAATAATCTGTAATCTGTGCTCGTAGGAGTGTTGAACTACAAAGACAAATTATTTATTAATAACACCCTCGTTACAAGTCAATCATTGTTTAGTTACTTAAAACTAATTATTTATATTGTTAACGAATAAATACATATGTAGGTATCTTTAATATAACATTTATGTATACACTGGCGACCCGCCCCGGCTTCGCACGGGTAGTAAGAATAGGGTATAGTAAGCTATCCTTAAAAGGTATATAGATATATGCCACCACAGACTTTTTTGAAAATCTATAATAGATGAATATCCCACCATGCATTGTTTTGTTATATCTCAAAGGGATAAGGCAGCTTTTTCGATGAAAGCTCCCAGGTGGCTTGACTTTTTCCGACTATAATTACCTATCATCATATTTCAACCAATTTACACAAAACCTTCAGAAATTATATACCTAAACCTTCCTCATGAATCACTTTATCTATTAGTGAAACTCGCATGATAATCCGTTCTGTAGTTTTTAAGTTTATCTCGAACAGGAAGACAGACAAACAGACAGACAGACACGGCGGACGACTTTGCTTTATAATATCTAGTGATATTACTAATACAATCAAATTAAAATTAATCATCGAACTTTTATTTTTTGTTCTTGGTCATAGAATAAGCATAAGGAATCCTACACAACTAAAGTAAGCAACAACTAGCGCGCGTCACCGAATTTCTTATTATAATATACACACAAAGCTTCTTTAAAAAAAATAAAGTTGCCTATATTCGTTCTCTAGAAACATAATGCATTTATTTAAATTTTTATCGAGATCCTTTCACCCAAAAGTAACTCTTTGTGACAAGTGTGTGTTACGATTTTCACGTTTCGCGAGGTCTGCAGCTTTAGCCTGTTTACACAAATGTGGCTCCACTAATAACCGACTGGGATTATAATGCCCGGCGTAGTCAGCGTCGCGGCGAGTTTAAAGCTTGTTTGCCGAACCACCCCGGGAAGTGGAGGAGTTTTGATTATTCGTTTTACTCGCTATTGTTACCTCGCTGATTCGCTTAATTTGTTCTGCTACTTTCGGCTCCTGGATTGCTTTGAATAGCAAGTTAAAGCAGAGTTGCAAACGAAAATTCAACATTGTTACTTGTTGAAATTACTCGTTCCGTGCTTGCATATAAAGGAATATAAAACGCTGACATAATTGGAGCTAAGAAATTGTATCTAAACATGCAACCGTAAATAAATAGCTAATCTTACCTATAAACTAGACTACTATAAACTAAACTTTACTTGGTGGTAGATCTTATTAGCAAGAGGTCGTCTAGGTAGGTTGCACCGCTGTACTAGATAACCTGCCCCCAAGCAGTAGTGTGTAAACATTATTGTACTCCAGTTTGAAAAGTACTGCAGCTAAGTAATGAAATTACAGGTTTTATGAGACTAACCATCAAAAGTCTAAAAGTAATGAAAGCCAAAGCGGCGATACCCTGGTTTTGCTACTTAAAGTTCTGTGTATCGCTGCAATGACCTGCCACCACGTCTCTTGAGTGTTTCTTGCGTCTCATTCCTTTTACATTAAAAAAAAAAGTTATTCCCATTGCATTATAGCACGTTAAATATGATACGTATGTTTCCGTGATAAATGTTACGTTACATACAAAAAAAAAAATTCAACATGGAATATAAGTATATATGCTGCCATAATGTGAAATGTCGGCATATTTTGTAGTCCAACTACATAGAAACAGGTACTTCAGGAAATACTTACAGTAATTAATATATATATATATATATATAAGCCTTTTTCAAATAGATTACGTATACAAAAATTTGCTACATGTAGTAACTACTTACTGACTTTCTTAAAAATAATCCCACTATATTGTTACTGACGCTCTTTACGTTTTACGCAGCCATAAAAAGAAATGCACGGAGATGCTTTATGTGCTACTGTCAGATAACTGTATCATAATGTTTTTACAGCGTTCTCTTATGAAAGTTTTTATCATTGCTTTTATATGAGAAGTTACTAAAATAAAAAGCATTTGCGGATAACAATGCAACTACTCTATACACTATATCTTTTGTTTTTGTGTAAGTTCACATAGAGGGTAACATGCTTCTGTATTTAATTCCGTAACGCGTTCACGTAATGTAACTGAATTCAAGTTAAATTTGGGTAGAGTGGTGTGCTCTATACCATATAAAATATAAAAAGGAAACGCTACGAGATGTGTTAGAAGCTCATTTTAAATTATCAAAGTAAACTATATATATAACGAGTTATAATATTTACAAGTTTCTTCACATGGAATCTCATGTGATTTACAGATTCAGCCTGGATGGGAAGTCAAAAACAAACTCTTTTTTTCTATACTAGGTAACTTTCTACTCTATCCTGTCCAAGCACTCAAGTAAACCTATTGTTTAGATTTTCCGTTTTCGTTCCTTTGCGCGGGTTTATTACCTCCGCTTTGTCGTCGACTGCTCGCGCCCAAGTAAATCCTTTTCGACTAAATTGCTCTACGTCTCCGCGAAAGTGGGCGAGAACGCAGTCTTTATTTTGATGTCTTTATTTTCTTGATACTGTACAGATTGGTACGCTATGGAAAGTACGGAGTACTCTTTGCGCTGGAATTCATTCTCGCTTGATGCGAAATGTTTCGATGAAAAGGTGAATGAAGTGTATGAAAACGGGGAGTGATTTTGGAATGAAAGGTTGGAAATGTTGGGATGGCGTCCCTCGGTGTCTACCGACTCACTGCACGCATTCTCTCTGAAACCCTTCTGAGACACTCCGTGGGAAGGGATGGGGATGCCTCCCGACAAATACGGCGATATGTGACGGTTGTGAAAGTGTTCCCATTTTCCTGAAGTACATTTTTTTACACCTAAATTTTCTGGCTTTGTTTTTCTAGACGTGTCTTTCTTTTTTCATTTTTTCAGTTCATATTGTGATCAAAATGCTAGTCATTGTTAAAAATACTCTATCGATAGGTACTATAACTTCAAGAATAGTAACTAAAAGAATTATGTAACTAAACATCAAGTGTTATCTAATACCTTTAAACGAGCAATTCTTGTATATATATAACTGAATTTTGGAAACGGCTCCCACGATTTTCATGAAATTTAGTATGCAGGCGGTTTCGAGGGCGATAAATCGATCTAGCTAGGTTTCATATTTAGAAAACGTCGTTTTATCCGTCTTTTCAGCCAAGCAAAGTTCGGTCATCCAGGTACTTTGTTATTAAGTGACAGCTTTAGTCGACAGATCTAAACTGATTAAATATGTTGACCTTATCTAAAAGACTGCTAGATAGCATAATTTTTAGTAAAGACCTGTCAACTGTAAAAGCTCCAAAACGGATCTCACCATTTCAATTTCCCTGTTTGAAAATTTACCCTCGTCTTAATTCATATCTGGGATAGGGATTAAGATGACAAACACTACGATAAAGAATGCGGATGCTTAGTATTAACGTTGAGACTACTCTCCGGGATTAACGCTTCTTAAAATACACTTAGATAATTTTTACCAACGTTGGTACCTACTTCAAATTCATTTTAGACCGAAATTTCTATTAAAATCAACTCCTTTTCTGGTTCTCATTTATCATGACGTCTACGAGTATTAAGTCAATGTAACAAAATGACTAGTTTTCTCCCCTTTGTTTTTTTCTTAATAAGATACTAATTTGCTTAGGTTAGTAGTGGAACTTCGTTGTCATGTTCTTATTGCTTTTTTTTCTTAGAAAAAGAAACGAAGGAAAGGATCACTTATTCTGAACGGTGGGTTCACACGCCGAAGGGTGTGAGTTCAAACCCCAACAATGAACTTGAGCTGCCGGTGAAGAAAAAACGTCGTGAGGAAACCATAGCATGGTGGTAGGGTATTTTCTAGTACTCGGTTGGCTAGCTACCATCAATAAATAGTATATTGGTAATAATAATCATTATTGGTATTGTAATAGTAATATTGTAATAGTATGGTAGGTTGCCGCCAATCATCTAACGGTGTGTTCCGGCAGCCGCACTTGAGAGTTAGTTCTATTCCAGGCTATGTGTGTTTTATCATCGTCGACCACACCGTCATCAGCTAAGCTGTGGACGAACGCTTAGCTTGTCAACCATTAAAATAAACGTTTCGATAATGGAACACAAATAAATCATTTGTATAAGTAACAGCGGTGGTAAGTCGGGCAGTTTGAGCGATATAAGAAAGTTGGTCGTAAGTAAGCTACCGGGCGTGCTCGGAGGCCAACTGATGAGTTTCAGTAAGTTTCTCGTGTGTTTTGCGCAAGTTGCGGGCCGTGTTCTGAACGCTAATGGCACGTGTGACGTTGCCAAGTTAGCCCTCAGTATTATTGTTGTCTGTGCCGATCTGAAGAAATAAATCATGCCTTCGAGCTAAACGGAGTTTTGGAAAATATGTAGTTACTGTATCCAATAACATTTTTAATTATAATTAAAAAACCTCCGACACAAAATCAAACATAGTAAAGACTCCCGACTAATTCAACTTTCAAACAAAAAAAAAACAAAATCAAAATCGGTTCATCCGTTCGGGAGCTACGGTGCCACAAACAGACACACACAGACACGTCAAACTTATAACACCCCGTCGGTTTTGCGTGGGGTTAAAAACTGATACTTGGCGACGTGAATCGATAGTTAATTCAAAAAAAGGTCATTGAACTCATCGTTGTGAATTCTTTTACTATGGGAGTAATCTCGAAATCGTTAGAAAAATATTGTGTCGTAGTTGAATGACATTTATATATTTGATTTGGACTACATTTGATTTCTTTCGCGATTTCAGTGTCACTTAGTTTTTCGTAGTGGCGATTGCAATGACGTTAGTTCAGCTTAGTATCACCGTTCCGCGTAAACCCGTATGTCCCGTATGTAGTTAAAAAGTGTTCACGATAACAAAACAAATGAAGCAATCGAATCTAAAACTTACACCTTGACAGGCTTGGTTCCCATATTCCGCATTAGATTATCTCAATCCTATGTGAATATGTTGATGACATTGTACAAATCGCAAAAAAACACACACACACAGTCATACCTGTATAAAAATGATCTCGATAGGATACGAGGAAGTGTTTAAACAATCATTTAAATACACAATTGCAAACAAGTGTAATAAACATGAGAAATATATTATATAATTACTTCGTAAAAAGATAAGAAAGCGTTAATTTGCACAGTTGGAAATCAAGGCACTAGGGTCATTAAGATATGGATATTGTATTAGAAGATATTGTGTTTTCTAAAACTGGAATATTACATTCTCAGTGAATAATATAATTTTTTTGTAATGTGAAAAAATGGCAAATGTGCGTCGGGCCACCTGATGGTAAGTGGTCGCCGCCGCCTATGGACATCTATAATACCTGGGACATTGCTAATGCGTTCATCTTTTGTTTCAAGCCATTATGATTTTAGTTGATTTTTTATAGTTGGCAGGCTAGGTGTTTGACCACAGCTCATCTGATATTAAGTGACGGTGTGGTCGTAGATGGTAAACACTACTAGCTTGGAATGGAACTGGCTCTCAAGTGAGGCTGCCGGAACACACCGTTAGATGCTTGGCGATAGACACAAATTATATATAATTTGACTCAAATCTGTTACATATAGTATTTCATTATATTGCTTTGCCTTCACAAAACTGAATATATTCTGAGACTTTACGAGTGTAAAAACAGAAATAGTGAGATTACGTACAAGTATTTATTTATAAATCAATATTGGCGTCTGCTTGCCGTTATAGTGCTAGGGCACGAAGTTTGTATTGAGTGACCTAGGTCAGGTTGATTAGAATGCGACATAAGGGCGATTTATTAAAGTAAAAATGCTTTCTATAAACGTGATAAAAAGGCCGGCTTATTCGAAAACTACTCGTATATCAAAATTTTGTATGTATTGTTTTCACGAATGAAAAAACTTGATATTTGCTCATTTTTTTTAAGTGACTGTCGATGATGTTATGGAGGCGGAAGTTAGTTATGTTGATGATGGTTAGCGATACGTTTTTAGCCTATCTGTAGAACAAAGTTCCATCTACAAAAACTCAACTTTACAAGAGCGCAGTAAAGGTTTTTAGAAAAGAATTTTATGGTACTTTCTTACTAAAATCCTTTAGACCAATATTCTAGTGCTATTAAGACATAAGGTACAGCTAAATTATTTTCTAAAATCGTTTAAACTGCTGTCCTGTAAAGTTGAGTTTTTGCAGATGTAACATTGTTCTACGGATAGGTCGGTTTGTCCTTAACAAATCTGCCACTCAGAATATAAACTCGAGGCCGAAACACTGACCGCAATCAAATAGCAATACTCTGTAAGTATCTATGAGTATGTCATGATAAAAATAAAGCTTATAAAATGGAAACTCGGCGGGAGCAAAGCTCAAGTCGCGGTTTGAGGCAAAATTATTGATTTTAGTTTGAGCGCAGTGCAAACTTTTGCATTCACTTCCTTGGCTGGACAAATTGCTTTATCTTCCACTATTATTTACCGACTTTTTATGTGTTCCAATAAAATATGCAATGAGAGCTTTTACAACCTTTTATTCATATCATTTGCGATTTTATTCCAATTTTTTTTAATAGTTGACTAGCTAGGTCCTAAGGCAGATCATAGCTCACCTGAAGTTAAGTGACGATGTGGTCGAAGATGGTAAAGCACTACAGCTTTGAATAGAACTGGTATTGGATATAATCGATTTCATATTGATGTTATTAAGTCTGTGCGAATATGTAATCTGTAATTGTCATTCGAGTTTATTCCTTCTCCGCTTCACTCTTACACTTTTTCCAAATAACATGGCGTAGGGTGTAGGTTTAAACAAATGTGTAATTACTTTCTTACTGTATCTTTGAAGCTTCTTATTTTCTCCTGTTAACTAGCTTTTAAGAGTGACAGCAGGAAAACACCGTTAGATGCTTGGCGGCAGATCTTCAACTTGAGGATGGTACCTAGCCAGCTAAGTACTAGAAAATACCCTACCACTATGTTATGGTTTCCTCCCGATGTTTTCCTTCACCGGCAGTTCAAGTTAATTGTTGAGGTTTGAACCCACACCCTTGTGGCGTGAGAACCGACCGCGCTAATCACTGAGCTATCACTGCTACAAAAATGTATATATTACATATTTTGTATTGATAGAAAGCGAATAGTAATGGTTAAAGAATTTGATACCTTCATTGTACGAACCGCTAAACAATGGAATTTGCTGCCCGAGTGAGTGTATACCTACAATCTGGGTGTCTTCAAGTCGCAAGTGAATCGGTGTGAATTGGTGTCGGGTGGTGTGTGTCGGTGTCGGCGAGCGTGCTCCACCGTAGACCACATCTTTGCTTAACATCAGGCGAGTTGACGGCGAATGTATCGAATGGCTTCATTGAGAAAGTTACTTCGATACGTGACTGCAAATGTTAATTAGGGGCTAATTTCCCTGCTAATTCCATTAATTCTAAAGAGATACTCTGCCCTTGTTTCACTGATAGGAGCGAACGGATTATTATGGCAGACATGTGATTTGGATACTGATGATTGGGAAACTTTCACACTAACATTATAAGGGCAAAAGTTTGTGAGTTATAAAGGCATCTTCGCTTAACATCAGGCGAGATGGCGGTCAAACGCGAGTCTATCACAGTTTAAAAAAAAGTGTTTAGGTGTGTTTGTATGTTTGTTACCTTTTCACGTTTCAATGGTTGGACCAATTTTGATGAAATTTGGTATGGAGGTAGCTGACACGCTGGATTAACACAGGCTACTTTTTATCCCGTATGTAGTGTTAACGTGGTAACACCGAAGGGCGCAGCTAGTTTCAAATAAATGTGAAATATTGGGCTCATAATGAATGGCGTGCCTTGAATAAAATGTATGTATATCTATCTAACCTATCTAATACCTTTAAACGAGCAATTCTTGTATATATGTATATATATACTCTTAATCTCGGAAATGGCTCCAACGATTTTCATGAAATGTAGTATGCAAAGGGTTTCAGGTGTGATAAATCGATCTAGCTAGGTTTCATTTTAGAAAACGTCTTTTTATTCTTGTTTTCAGCCAATGAAAAACCGAGCAAAGCTCAGTCATCAAGATACTTTACTATTAACGCGGCAGAAAAGTAAAAAGTATACCTGAAATATTTGTGATTTGCGTAAAAATTCCAGAACTTACTATACTATTTCTTTTATGGAAACTGACGTGGTATTGACACATTTTTATTTTACTTATGTGGGATTACTCACGTTTAATTTTATCTGAAACTCCGACTATTCTTTCGGCCACATACGGTGGCCTTAATCAGTCATATATCATCTATAGTCGGAGTTTCCGATAAAATTAAACGTGAGAAATGCATAAGTAAAACAAAAATACAATTTCTGCTTGATTTCTGGAACCGTGAATTTTCTATTGAGAAGCGTGCAAAGAAACTCATAAGCAACGATTCGCTTGTTCAGAAAAGGCTAAAAGCCTGGAACATCGACGCAAAGTTGCTTGTCTGTCAGTTTTCTACCGGATACACTTTGGAGAGTGCGCTTCAGATCTGCATGACCTAATTCCACCTTGCCCATTCTTTTATCGGACAGCCAGAAGCTTTAAGAAGCGGCACCGCTTCATGGTGGATATTCCAACAACTCGGACTAAGCGGTTTGGTTCCACCTTCTTCATACGAACCGCTAAACATTGGAATTCGCTGCCCGAGTGGGTGTTCCCCGATAGGTACAATCTGGGTGCCTTCAAGTCGCGAGTAAATCGGTTTCTTCTAGGCGAGCGTGCTCCATCGTAGACCGCATCTTCGCTTATCATCAGGCGAGATGGCGGCCTATTCGTATTTTTTTAAAATAAATTTAAAAAAAAACCTGTCAGTTATCACTTTCATATAAATTGAAATAAGAGTGACTGGAATAGAAATCATATTGCATGCTATAGATTAGACTCTAGATTCACGTCACTAAGAAACTACACTTAACTAACTTTAATTGGTTGGAGTTGATATTTTGAAAACGGTCACAAAATTTCTTGAATCTTAGTCAAGTTACCTTGCAAACAAAAAAGTCAAAATTACTTCAGCCGTTTGGGAGTTACGATGCCACAGACAGACACACAAAAACACATTAAACTTATAACACTCGTATTGAAAAGTTCGTACTGAAAAATTGATAGAATAAACTTTATTGTAGACAACAAAGATATATGTCTAATTTATAGAAATATCTGATACATTAAAAAAAAAGTACAATGACTAACATATTTGGTATTGGTTCGTCAGATTTCTAAACAAATATTTTGGATAGGTCAAAGGTCAAAGATGAAGTATTTCAGGAACACGATTACGTAGAATTGGCGTATTGTTCACATGTGCACTACAGCGTTCACTACGGCTGACGTCCAACGTTAAAAATAGAGAGGACCGGACATTGAACCGTTCTGAACGGACAACTCAGTAATGAAAGTGTCCCATAGCTTTCGAGCCGCGTATTCGCGACTGAAGCCGAACCAATTTCCCCCTTTGCTCTAAATTTCTGGAAACTTCGTAAGCCATTTATGATATACGTCATCAGCAGTTCCAGTTGTTGATTAATTGAATTGTCTTGAAAGGGTTCATGTCACCTTTATTTAAGTTATTCTAGGTTGTAAGCTTGGTGTGCACTTAGCTGAAAGGGAGTCCTTGTAATCTTCTGCAATCTACATATATAAAAATTTCGTGTTATACGGTGTTTTTTTTTATGGCTGACAGGCTAGGTGTTTGACCACAGCTTACCTGATGTTAAGTGACGATGTGGTCGAAGATGATAAAGCACACCTAGCCTGGAATGGTACTGGCTCTCAAGTGTTTGTAGTCGTAGTCCTCCGAAACGGCTCAACCTATTTTTATGTATATTTGGTTGGTATAAGAATAGGTTGTAAAGCATATTTCATACTGCTGGGTGATTAAGGACAATTCTTAACTCAACGCGGACGAAGCTTCCAAGCTTAAGCTAGTTACTTACATACCTACATATATACAATTTTATGTAAATACATACATATAATACATACAGAATACACAGACACAACAAACACCTATGTTCATCACAAAAATGTTAGTCTGAGTGGGTATCGCCCACGCCCTTCAGCTCTCGTGGCATATCTACTTCCTATTTACTTCTGTAAAACATAATACATGCAACTACACATTGTCACATAACTCTTTGTAATGGGCGAGAATCGAAACGAAGCTCTACAGCTCAATAAGCTGAGTTACTTCCAAATGAACTAACATAGAGCTATATCATGCTTTTGTTGCTAGAAATAGCGGAATATTCCCTGTACGCTTGCAACAACTAGTAATTTGCCATAAAGTAGCATTTATAGCAGCTAACGATAGCTCTATATCATTAGTAGCTAGCACGTGCGGTGAGACAGGTGCTTTGCATCGGGCTGGCGGCGAGTCCATCCGCAGTAAAACTGCCCATTAAATGTTGCTACTTCGTACGCATTATTACCTACAGCTATATGTATAACTTTGTTTTTTTAATGTAAAAAGAAAGAGGCGAATGGTACGTTCTCCTGATTCTAAGAGATAACGCATGACTATTGCAGCGACACACAGAACTTTGAGTCGCAAAACAAAGTTCAGTGCATCGCTGTTTTGGCACTCTTTATTTTGAGATTTTCGTATAGCGTCGTTTTTATTATGTAAAAGAAATAAGACGAACGGTACGTTCTCCTGATGGTAAGAGATAACGCATGACTATTGCAGCGACACACAGAACTTTGAGTCGCAAAACCAAGTTCAGTGCATCGCTGTTTTGGCGCTCATTTCTTTGACACTGGATGGTGAGTTTCAATAGCCCTGTATGCAGTGCACCCTTCATAGCGGAACACAGTAATGTTTATAGACAATTGATTGGCAGGCAGAATACGTGATTCTGCTGGAATATCTGGTCGTCTTTCGATGGCAAGATAATGAGCCTAATCCAGACCTTGTCTGATGCCATTTTTATTAAAATCTTTACAAACGTATGACAGATTTTACGTATTTTTGAACATAAAAAGAAGAGTGCTCAAAATGAACCTTAAACATAAATAGATCAGATATCTAGTAACGTCTATGTTCAGGAAGAACTACTATAGTATTATTTCTTTGGTAGAGATTACATTTAGTTTTAGTTTTTTTTTTTAATAATATCAGTTACAAGTCAAAATATCTAAATATTAAAAAATAAATTAAATTTACTAAAAGTATTTACAGGGCTAATAGTACCTATACAAAGTCGACAGGGGGTCATTGTACTCACTATAATAAACAACTTTTACTATGGGTTCAACTCTGAAATCGCAAAAAGTACTGCTCCATATAACATGCTACATGCTGCTAGTGCTAATGTTCAAGGGTTAACGTTATTTTTCTATAGAAAAGCATTTTTTTCCCCGATTTAAGAGTTGTGCCTACAGTAAAAAAAAAAAACCTAATGATGTGTACAGCGACCTCTTTTGAAGTTTAGTATCTACACCTCAAGCTTATTTACCCTATATACATATGTATAAAGTACTAGGAATGAACGCTACAAAACATTCCAATCATATTTATTTCACGCTCTTTACAAGAGTGATCTACATCAAATAAATTAGTTCCCATTGAGGTTCTGTTACATCATTTATACAGCTCCACAGGTTTTTACGATACCTCATCTCGAACTAATGTGGTCTTTGTTACTCTGTCCCGCAACCCGTCATGTGTAGCACTCCACTAAACATCCTCAACGGCAACTCATTGTTTGATTGTATTGTGCTCTACTAACTATTATATAACCTGTGATGAAGCGTGCGTGGGCTTGACCATACAACCGATTGTTGTTCGCCCTTTGATAATAACGTGAGATGAGAACGTTTCAATGCTCAAATATTTACAGACTCCGTCTAATTTGCCTTTCAAAGCGTTCTCTTGGGATTGTCTGCGGATTGAATTCTCACAGGACAAATTATAATGTTGAAAAGTTCAGAAAACTATAAGTTATTTTTAGGGTTTCGTACCCAAAGACTCCGTCTGTCTGTCCGTCTGTGTGTCCGTCTGTCTGTCCGCCTGTCACCAGGCTGTGTCTCATGAACCGTGATAGTTAGACAGTTGAAATTTTCACAGATGATGTATTGCTGTTGCCACTACAACAACAAACTAAAAAACAGAATAAAATGAATATTTAAGGGGGCTCCCATACAACAGACATGATTATTTTGCCGTTTTTATAGATAATGGTACGGAACCCTTTGTGCACGAGTCCGACTCGCATTTGACCAGTTTTAAAACAGGAAGCTGTAAAACTAGACATGCTATTGCAAAATGTGGTGTTATTGAATCCCGCATGCGAGTTACTACAGTTGATTTCAGTGCAATCACACAGAGACCACAAAACTGTCAAACACATGCCGTCGTGTGTTTTGAGCTTAACGAGTTTTCATTGTGACCTGAATCGTTATATTTAAACCTTATGCGCTTACGATAACATGACTACTACTGCAAATACTTTATATGTATATTTTTATAACCATAATTACAGGTAAACTAAAAGGGGGTCAATGTATTCATCATTATGAATGTTTTTTTTTTAATGGTTGACAAGCTTGCTGTTTGACCACAGCTCATCTGATGTTAATTGTGGTCGAAGAGGGTAAAGTCTGGAAAGGAACTGGCTTGGCAGCAGATTCAAAATCAAAAAGTCATTTATTCAGTCTAAGCCATGGTATGGCACTTATGAACGTTAAGTTACATTTTTGAATCTACCACCGGCTCGTAATTACACTTCAACTGAGAAGACTCCGGCAAGAAACTCAGCAAGGCATTTTTTTTTGTTTTTTTTTTTTTTTCATATAAGTTTACGGTTTTTTACAGTTTACAGAGATATTGATACATTATGCTTGTCACTTAGCCAGGGGGATGCAAGTGATAGAAGCTACTACAATCATATATTCCTGTCTTCCACGTAATGAGCCACCTTATAGTAGGCTTTGTCAATATTTTAGATTTTCAACTTGAGGGTAGCTAGCCACCTGAGTACTAGAAAATACCCTACTACCACGCAAGAAGCACAACTGTGTGCACACTTAAAAAAGTGACCTATTGCATGCAGCAGTTAATTTTTGTTTTGCAATGTCAGGTTTTACCTATAAAGTTATTTAATAAGCTAAGTAACCTAAGTACACAACACGCTTATAACCCTATATAGTCTTGTATGCTGTGTACTATCCCATACATGCTACAAATTCAATGTACGTATTTAGCATATACCTACCTACCTTTGTCAATATATGTATACGTAGATTATTTATTTATTTTATTTTATTTTATATATGCTATGTACATGTGCATTAATGAATGACATGAAAATAATCACAGTAACCACCTATGCTACTTTAGTTCAAGACATTCTTGCAAAATTGGGCGCAGCAAACCTCTCGGTTCCCGCGATGCCTGCGGCGGTAATCTCGGCTATTTCCGCCTTCACTTTCAATAAACGTCTAATTTTATACAGGGGCTGAAAGAGAAAAAGTTACGACTTTATCATGGTTACATTTGCTGAGGAAATTGAATCATTTTACGAACAATACCATCACCTCTCAGTAGATAAAACAGCCGGCAAACAATCAGCCGTTTGTTTACTTTGAATGTAGACCATAAACAATGCGAATAAAGGATTCGCGAGCGTCAAAGTTCAAATTATAGAGCTGTAAGTATAGAACTTTATTGCGTCCGTGCGGTACCGATTCGGAATTTAATTTTGAATACATCAAAAACAGTTTTCAGTTTAAAGTTTTGTGAAACTATTGCAAACTTAAGAGCTTCGAATCACGGAAACGTTTGATGTTTAGTTTTAATTTGTTCTTTATTTTTATAGGTTGTATTTTTCTTCTGATATTATTGTACTTAAGTTTGATAGCGAGATTCTTGGAATTTCAATGTAAGTGAAACAATATAGCTGAGCCGCGGGTACGCTTACGTAGAAAACGTGGCAAATGAAGCCCTACAGAGGTTTAATTGCCCTCGTGGCAGGGCCCGTATTGCACTACAAACGCCCCAAACGACCCAACAAATTGACCGGCTCACGCGATGGCATGCTTTGTATATGAAATAATATTACTGCGAAGGTGTTTCCTCACAGGGTTGCTTAGGAAATATCCATTAGTTATTGAATTTTAGAAGTCGATTAAAGGTAAAAGATGTAAGACGCTCTTTTGATGGTAAGAGATAACGCTTGTCCATTACATTGGTACACAGAACTGAGTACCAAAACAATGTCCAGGACGTCGTTGTTTTAATGCTTGACTTTGAGACATTCGATGGTTAGTCTTAATAGCACTGTAAATAATTATACGAACGTATTTAATTGTCCTGGTAGCTCATTTTGTTTTTTGAGCAATAGGGTGCGGGTTCGATTCTCGGACAAACATTTAAGTGAAACACTTAAATGTTTTGTTGTTAACCGACTTCAATAATAATATCTACATAAGTAGACGATAACTGTACTGTATATTTTGAAATTTGATTTCGGTATCCTTTTTCATGTCTTATTATATTTATATTTAGTCCTCCCAGCAAACATAGTTTATGTTTTAGGATTATTCTCAAAGATAGCGGCCTTTAAATTGTTTTTAGGGATCCGTACCCAAAGGGTAAAACGGGACCTTATTATTAAGATTCCGCTGTGCGTCCGTCTGTTTGTCTGTCCGTCTGTCACCAGGCTGTATCTCATGAACCGTGATAGTTAGGACAGTTGAAATTTTCACAGATGATGTATTGCTGTTGCCGCTATAATAACAAATACTAAAAAACAGAATAAAATAAATATTTAAGGAGGCTCCCATATAACTAACGTGATTTTTTGCTCGATATTGATATCGGCATCGGCGTCTACCGCTTGAAATACCTATTCACAGAATTATATATTCAATAGTTATATATTTACTTTCAAAATAAATAATTAAACTAATATAAAACAAATATTTAAGGGGGGCTCCCATACAACACATATTATTTTTTTGCCGTTTTTATAGATAATGATACGGAAACCTTCGTGGACGAGTCCGACTCGCACTTAACCAGTTTTTTGTACTGTAAAAAATTGTTATAGTTTCTTCTAGAGAGACAATCATATTAATGACCATTCTGTGTATTGTATAGTTCAATATTAATTGGGTGCTACTTTCAACTGCAATTCTGTATCTTATATATGTATAAATATACCTCAACTGTTATCGACATGTGCCCCGGCCGTAGGTACATAATTACGAAATAAATACCTTGTGTCGCTAAATTCGGTTCAGTGACCGTGCACTATGCAATTTTACAGTGGTTGCTACTCATGCGACGTACTAGGCAATTTTTTACCGTTTCGTTTTGAGGTCAGTTAGTTTCCACATGGTTTTCCATAACTATATTGTTATTATAATTAACACAATGATTATGCTTGAGTTAAGTATGTTGTTCAAAACCGAAATTTTTAGTCTAATCCAGCAGTGGACGGCCTACGGCTGAGATGATGATGATGACGATGATGTTGATGATGATTATTATGATGGTGGTGATGATGATGATGGTGATGGTGGTGGTGGTGGTGATGATGGTGATGGTGGTGGTGGTGGTGATGATGGTGATGATTATGTATTTTTTTATGGCTGACAGGCTAGGTGTTTGACCACAGCTCACCTGATGTTAAGTGACGGTGTGGTCGAAGATGGTAAAGCACACCTAGCCTGGAATAGAACTGGCTCTCAAGTGAGGCTACCGGAACACACCGTTAGATGGTTGGCGGCAGATTTTCAACTTGAGGGTGGTAGCTAGCCAGCCGAGTACTAGAAAGTACCCTACCACCACGTAAAATGGTGGTTGTGATGATGATGATTACTGCTAATTGCTAATTGGCTTCATTTAAAATGTATTCAGTATGAATTTATTTTATTATTTACATGCACTACAGTTATAACGGATATTTTATAATTTATACGGCGTAAGACAATTAGTGTAATAAAATTAATTATGATATATTATGAAAGTTAATAATAAAAGAGACAATATCAGTATCTATGTTAAAAAACCGGTCAAGTGCGAGTCGTGCGCCGAGGGTTCCGTATCTAACCATTATACTACCATAATAAAGTTGGTTATTTTTTTTAATGCCAATTAAGCTAGTCCTCTAAAAACAAAAAACGTCAAAACCTTTCCAAATTCAGAAATAATATATCATTGTTTTACGAAATTAAAAGTCTCAGGTAGCCACAGCCACACTTGTCACGGAAAAAGTTGATTTGAATTATGGTAATATCGTGATTTATTACGCAAATGCCTAGAAACTGTTACTTTAACATAAAATATTCGGATGCTTCTTTTGAAAAAATGATTTTTTCGTTTTCTGTGTGGTGTTTCAAATATTGTTTTATTTTTACAGGTAATTCTTCAACTCTGACCTGTCTGTTTCGGTAGAAGTGACGTTTACTGGTAACTATACATAGTATAGGTGAAGTTGGCCTTTATACACGAGATTATACAATACTATGGTACTCAGTATTAGCGTAGAGTGAAATCTTAATATTCAGCTACTTTGTTGTGAGCTTTTGAATCATTCAAGGATAGACATTGGGTTCTGTGTTATTTGAGTAGTACCTAGTTGTTTTTGTACAATTTTTATCTTCCCTACATAGTATAAAACCAAGTCGCTTCCCGTCGTCTCTGTGCTTAAATCTTTTAAACTACGCAACGGATTTTAATGCGGTTTCCATCAATAGACAGAGTGATTCAAGAGGAACGTTTATATGTGTAATACATGCTTATTATAGTAGTAATAGTATTATTAATCATTTCACGCTGACACCACATTAGTATCTACATTGCACCAGTGGGAAGCATGGTCGGGTCGCTAGTTGCAAAATAAAGATTAAACCTTTGAATGAAAGAGGGATATAGGTATAAACAGGTATTACTTATCTACTTGTAATATCGAATCTGATTTAACTTTTTACTCATTGATATGACTTCACGGATGATTTCGTAAAGTAGATAGAAGACGGAAAAAAAAAAGTGGAGTAAGATGAATTCTTATGTAACGTACACGTAAATAAAGTATTAAGGGATAAATTATCTCATTTCCGTTCGTTATGAAGTTTTTCCTTTAAATTTCCAAGTGGACGGGGATTGAATTGGTTCGTAAATTATACTTTCAAATATCCAGGGATTTATTGGATTTGAGATTGTAGACCGAGCAAGTTACAAGTTGCGATTTGTTAGTCAGCGGGATTCCGTAACATTCATGATCCAGCTCAATTGCTGAAGTCTCTACTGCTAATAGATTTTGTCTGTCATCACCGAAATTTATGCTGATATATTAAATTCAGTTTTCAACGACGCGGGTGTTGTCGCAATGTTATAGCGAATTATGTGGTATAAAAATGTGAAGTTTATTTTCAACAGCGATCACAATGCAGTTGGAGGTATTTCATATTGCGTTCAATTTTATTATACAAGTAGTTTTGAGCTCATAAATATTTAATCATGGTTCTGGTAAAAATATGTAGGTATCATCCGTTTCGTCGTCGAATGCTAGAATGAGAAACGAGTCTCTTGAGAATATCTCGGGTAATAGCGAAATCTCTTTTTAGTCCGGCACGTTCAATAATACGCGTTCACTAAGTAGGTATACTACGGTAGTTTTGTTTAACTTAGAAGCTGTGATTTGTTCTGTTTTGGTTTTTAGACTCTAGTTGGGAATATCTATCGCTCGTGTTTTCGATTGTTTGAAATTTGTTTAGAGTTACTTATATTTATACTAGCGACCCGCCCCTGCTTCGCACGGTTACTGAGAATGGATATAGTAAGCTGTCCTTAAAAGGTAGATATATGCCACCGCAGAGCTATTTTAAGATCTATAAAAGAGGTTGATGCATTGTTTTGTTATATTTCAAAAGGATTAGGCAGCGTTTTCGATGGTAACTCCCAGGAGTCTTGACGTTTTCCGACAATTATCATCATATTTCAACCAATTTACACAAAACCTTGACAAATTATATAACTAAACCTTCCTTATGAATCACTCTATCTACTGGTGAAACTCGCATGATAAACCGTTTAGTAGTTTTTAACTTAATCGCGAACAGACAGACAGACGCAGCAGACGACTTTGTTTTGTAATATGTAGTGATTTAAATATGACGAATATTGGATTTTGTGTGAAAACGCTATTCAAAAATCTATTCATGGAAGTTGCTTAGGAAACAAGTCGTCATTTTCTTCATACAAACGTTTTCCCCATTTTCCTTCCAGGATTTTATTACTAGAGCAATAATTTTTAGATAGGAAGTAGATACTTGCTAGTTTCATGCCCCTCTGTTCTGATTTTTTGATATATGTTTTTTTTATAAGAGCTAGGAATCTTCAAAAATCTTAAAATTTACCTAATTTCAACGCCGTGTTTCAACGTCCAAATTCCCAATCTCATAGACATAATCTTAAAAAAATAAAACGCACAGGCAAAGAACACATCCTTCTTATTTACTTGTTAAAAGAATTACTAAAATCGGTCTAAATTTGGAGGAGAAAACAGAGGAATACGAAACCTCGATTTTGCTCATTTTATTTCGGGTTAATGAGCCCGAGGTGCAGTTGTCCCTTTCGCTCCGTATGTACGCGGGTGCTGCGTGCGGCGCGACAGAAATAGCTTGGTGAAATTCCTAATTTTCAAATGACTTAGTTGACTGCTTTCCTCTTATTGACTAAGTTTATCGGTTAACCTGAGCTTAAGCTAACTGCGTCATGCTAGTATTGCCAGGGGTGGATGACCATTATGTCGTCGCGCCACAGACGATCTACTTATTAAAGTTTCAGCGTTCCGTTGTCTGACTCCCAGTCACCTCAACTATGCTATAGCGAGCGCTCCGCCTGTAATATCCACTTTGCCGTTCAGGTCTTCAACACCTCAATGAATAAATTTGATGGTTAGAAATTTTACGGCTATTTGTATTTGTTATCAAACATTGAGGACATCAGGTGCTTTTGGTTTTTACTGTCATAAGGAAAGTACATAAACTAATATGCTTCACTTGGTAGGTATTAATATTAACATCGAAATCGTGTTTTGTTTTAGCTTGTTGGTAAATCAATACACGTTACTCATGGTAATAATTTTTTAGCTTTCGACGCAAAAAGGGCCGTTTTTATTTGAAAGATGACTTGATCGTATATTATTTTGAGAATCTGTTCAGCCTTTTGCTGATTGTCAGCACTGTTCTAGTTAATAAATGGATATTAGCAGCTTCCACAAGTCTGATTGAGAGGAATTTCTGTTTCTGGTGTCGCTTATTTTAAATTAATAGTTGTTTATGCCTTTTATACTTTAAGTGAGTGGAATGTCAAAATTTCTATACTTACTGTAGTGTAGTCGAAATATTTAATACCGATTTCGTGTAGTATGGTATCACAGTGCTTTAAAGATTATCTCGTCTGTGGCATGGGCGGTATAGTGTTGCACCGTCACGAGGAGAGCACGCGGTTATATAGTACGCATGCGCATTACGCGCAGGGAGCCACCCCCTGCCACCTACCACCTGGCTCTACCTCACACTTGCAACTGGTGTTAAACCTGCCATATTTCACGGTACCGACGAGTGTCGTTTACTCGTATGCTTCTGTTCTCTCGCAATCAAGAACAGAAAATTCAATATTCGATATTGGTCCAATCAAGCGATTCAATTTCAATTTAAAACGACATACCTGCTTCGTCTTGCAGTTCCGAAATTGAGATTTCAATTCGCAGTTCGAGTAAATTGTCCCTGAATTGACACAGCCGTCTTTTAACTGAGCGCTTTTTGTCTTGGCAGGGGCTGATATTGTCGTTGACTGGCGGGGGGCCAACTGCGGAGTTTAGGGGTTGAATCGGCCTTATGTTGTGGAGTCTTTGCTCATCAAGATTGGTTATATTCTAAAGTAAATAATTAATAGAAATGTAAGATGGATCTACTTTATTCTTTTGTGTTGTCCCAGGAACTTTTGACATTTTGTTTCCGGGATAATGTTTCATAAAACTTATTTCAATTGTCGACTTGTCGCCTTTTAAACTTTATCACGTAATTTGGATAAAGGCTGCTTCAATTGAGTAGCTGGTTTCTATTGAGTCGTGTTGCAAAGAACTAGGTGAAGGGACAAACAAACGGCGACAAGATTTGTAGTCCCGCCGGCCCAAAACAAATACTGCCTACATAACATACAAATATGTAAACACACTCGCGTTCAGATTGTGTACATATGTCGAGATTTTTGGCGGCCGTCCAGAGTTTTGGTAGCTTACCACATACCACCCTAGACGGCCATTCGCCTTTGTTGTTGTCAGAGTACCTTGAGTTATGGGATACCGTTTTTGCCACGTTGCTTATCATCTAAAATTGAGATAAATGGCCTTTCTCCCTTTTATGTTATTTGAATGGATGTGTAGGGAAGAACTCTACTTCTTTTGTTATGTTCTTCGTATCCTCAATTATTTTCGATAGCTGAATCTGCCGGATTTTCTGTATCCTCTGACTGTAAAGCAGAAGCTTATCTGATTCCGATTTGGGGAGCCATTCAAAATGTCTGCTTTCGATTAGCAATGACCATTACTGTACTCATTAAACTGATAACGCTTTGGTTTCGACTCGCATCGTCCGAATAAAGTCCTAGTAAGATGAGATTTTCGGGGTCAATGTATTGTTATGTTCAGCTGTGTGTGAAACTATACCAGAAACTGTATCTGGATGGAAATAGGATTACACCAAACGGCGGATTTATACTGCGGATTTGGTGGAATCCCGACGGACAAAAAGGATACCGCTTGGATACAAAAGTATTAGAGGCTATGTTTGATAATATGCGTTGTTTGTACAGCTTATGTTGCGGTAAATTACTGTTTCGTTTAGAAAGCATTCATAGACTCAGACTGTCATAGAGAAATGTAACGATTTCTGTTTATTCAAAACTGACCTATTCATTTACTTGGTGGTAGATCTCCGATCTCCTTAGCAGGTGGTCGTCTAGGTAGGTACCTCCGCAGTACCAGATATTTTACCGCCAAGCAGTAGTGTGTAAACTGTTACTGTGTACTGTGTTCCGTTTTGAAGGGTACTGCAGCTAGCGAAATTACAGGGCTGTTGAGACTATCCATCGAAAGTCTCAAAGTAATGAGCGCCAAAGCAGCGATCCTCTGGACTTTGTTTTACTACAAGTTCGATGGACATGGACAGGCTTTATCTCTTACCATCAAGAGAGCGTCACGTTCATCCTATTATATTAACATTTAAAAAAACTGCTTTAACTCATTTTGGTAGTAGCTCTGCTTCATGAGCTTGTTTAATTCCCACCCAGAATAAACACCAATGTAATGAACATATGTACATCAATGTTTTGTACCGTGTCTGTTCTAAATACATATAAATGTGTATCAATTTAGCGTCAAAAAAAGAAACAATATGCATTTTGGATTCATTCCTATGAACCCGTCGGCTTCTCCCAATATCCTTTTCAAGAACAAAAAACAAAATAGACTCAAAAACATGAATGTTAACCTATAAATGTGTACATAAATATCAATATGTGTGCATGCGTGTGTGTTAGCGTGTATTAACAAATTGGGACATATTAAGTATACTATAAGTTATCCGGTACCCATAGTACAAAATTTGTTTTGTTTGGGATTAGATGGCGCTGTGTGAAATGTCCAATATAAAAAAATTGCCTGCCGGAAAATGGTAAATTCCTTACCTTGAAGAATGTGTAACCTGGTTTTGCAATTATTCATAAGTGGCGTTTTTTATCAGGACATCAGCTAATTAGTTTTATAATAATACACTGTTCTACGTAACTTATGCAAAAGTATTAGCCGAAGAAGAAATATTACTAACAACTTTTACTATGGGTACAGCCCTAAAATCGCGAAAAATTAACAACTATTCATAAATTTCGTCTTAAGAAACAGTTGTTTTCTTTTCACAATTTCAGAGTACAAAAAGTTATGTATAAAAGTTATTCATAATGAGGTACAATGATTCCTTAGAAACCTGTATATAAGATTATTTATTATATAGTACTAACAGTATTTTTTTATTTTTCACGCTTACCCAACAGTGGCACTAAAGTGTAAGTATATTACGGGTACATTTTATGTAATCTAGAAACTTGGAACTGAATTAACGTGATTTGCATGATATCAAGCTTTGTCTCGGCGTAAGCGAGAAATTCTAGAACTGTGCAAACTAACGAATTGGGCACTAACAAAACGACAAAGTGGATACCATTTACATAGTGTCTTTTTAACCTCGTCTCTCTTGCTCACTCGTTCTAAAATTTCCTGTTGCCGCCATTTAGTCTTCACAAAGCAAGCGGCGAGAGCTGCAACGGCGAACAGAAATGTAGGTACCGCATAATGAATCTTTACAAAAAATATGCATTGCAAATGATAATGCAAAAAAGTTACTACATTTTTATTGCGATCTGCAATAAAAATGCAGTACT
Organism: Biston stratarius; assembly: GCA_950106695.1. Taxonomy (NCBI): domain Eukaryota; kingdom Metazoa; phylum Arthropoda; class Insecta; order Lepidoptera; family Geometridae; genus Biston; species Biston stratarius. Next base: position 16,191,923 of record OX467115.1, on the reverse strand, counting down.
TAAAACCTATTTTAGCAAGGAATTATTTCTGTTTTTTACCATAATTTATAGTCACATTTCATCTATTGCTGAAGTTACTATGCCAGCACCTTGGATCTTTGCTTCGGTATTTCACGGAGCTCGGGTAGATGCTGGTAGGGAAGAGCACAGCACACTCCAAGCGAAACATCGGCATAGGACATATCGCCCTTATGTTGAATGAATTCTTAATCTTATGATTAAGAATTGTTTATTGAAATCAACCGTGTTGCACTCGTCAGCTGAAAGCCGTGGGTTCAATACTCAATCAGAGCAAACACATTTCTGAATCGTAAGCCTGAGTATATTGCCGACTCTAAAATCCAAAAAGTCGTATTTTTATATAAGCCAAATAATGCGCTGACGCAACGAACGGTTTCATACATACGAATTTAAATTCAAGCAATTGAATTTGAGTTTGTAGTAATTTGCCCCATCGGGCAGGCTAAAGCTGTAAAGCCATACTGCCTTGTCTTCGGTTTTTGCAATTTATGTCTTATATCTATAATTACAGTTAAAGTCTAGTTTTGGTCAAGTCCAGTCCGTGCCAATCAAATCAAGTCATGCCTGAGTAAAGTAGTGGCGACTTTACTATAAGCTTCGATGGAGTTTTAGAAGCAACTAGAAAAGTCATGTTTCAACACATATCACTTTCCTACACTCGTGCTTGTAATTTGGCACTTTATGTATAAAACACCACTATTTTTATACATAAACACCCGTAAAAACACTAGTTTCGGATTAAAAATACAATGGGGCGACATGACTCTTACCGCGTTCCCGCCAATACTCCCAATTGAATTTGAATGTTTGACAGATCCAATAGTAACCGTTTTTTATCTTTCCGAGTGCGCCGTAACACACTTCTTTTTTGTTTTTGTCCTCGCACTTTATGCATTTGCTAGCGCAAAGTATTTCGATATTTTCAAGTCATCATCATCATCATCATCAGCCGTATGACGTCCACTGCTGGACATAGGCCTCTCCCATTGACTTCCACAAAGACCGGTTGGAAGCGGCTCGCATCCAGCGCGTTCCTGCGGTCTTTATTAGGTCGTCTGTCCACCTTGTGGATGGACGTCCTACGCTGCGCTTGCCGGTCCGTGGTCTCCACTCTAGAACTTTGCAGCCCCATCGGCCATCGGATATTTTCAAGTATTTATAATAAAACTAGTAAACTAAGTCTACGTCACACAAAGTAAGTCACGGTCAAGTCTAGTCATGCTCTAGTAAAGTAGTGGCGACTTTACTACAAGCTTCAAATGAGTTTTGGAAGCACCACGAAAAGTCACGTTAAACCACATTATATCACTTTCCCACACTGACGCTGACGGTGTGGTCAACACAATTTTTTTTTGTCAAAACTCCAGTAACAGACTAAACAAGATAGTCTTTAATTTTTTTTATTAACGTTCCTGTCGATGTGGCAAAATGAAAACAGGTTTCCAAAGGCTTTCGAATAGTTCAAGAATATGTAAAATCATGATTGTTGAAATTTGATTCAATATATTCGTATGCGAATATGGATTCAGGTGCACGATTCAAAAATAGAGCCCATGGCCCGACCCGGCGCGTGACCACACATCCGCGCCATTGGATCACTTCTCCTGGCATATGCAAGTTTCTTCTCGATTTTTTCGCCATCGAAAAGATTGTGGTTTAAATTTTGAATACTTACGTAAATTATAAAGAACCTACGGATCTTGTAATGTTTGCATAAACAAACAAAAATCTTAAGAAATTCCTTCTAAGAGTTTCTATCAATCTTTATGCTCTTTTATATCAACTAATCTATATCGTCATAGGGTATGTAATGTAACGTAAACGTTTTCGTGCAGCACAAAGAATATTCACGCAACTTGTGAATCAATATCAATCTACTGTTCACTATTATCCCTCATGTTCCCCTCTTATCAGCAATACAAGACTTTCTTAAATCCGATAGTTTTGTTAAAAACGCTAACAGTTAGGTTTTCCGCCGGTGAAGGAAAACATCGTGAGGAAACCATAGCGTGGCGGAAGGGTACTTAGCTAGCTACCACCCTCAAGTTGAAAATCTGCCGCCAAGCATCTAACGGTGTGTTTCGGCAGCCTCATTTGAGAGCCAGTTCCATTCCAGGCTAAGTGTGCTTTACCATCTTCCACCACATCGTCACTTAACATCAGATGAGCTGTGGTCAAACACCAAGCCTATCAGTCGTAAAAAAAGGTAGTTGGCGGTAGATTTTCAACTTGAGGGTATTAGAAAATACCACCATGCAAAATATCATGTAATTAATGTACAAATTTGTTACGAACAACTAGTCGTCAACCACTTAAGACTTTAGTTTTACTTATAAGGGATTATTCATGTTTGAATAGATCGGATACTCCAACTTTAGCTTCGGGGGAAAGTTAGTCTAAGAGTTTCGGTCACATTAGGTGGGTGACCTTTTTCAAAGAGTCAAAGCGGTACAACGTGTGCGTGTTCTCGCCTTGCTTAATGCTTACTATCCCATATAAGTAAAACTCAAAATAAATGATGGATATTTTGTTTACGCCTGTAATAATTTTGGCGCTAACTTTGAAAACATGGGTAAATTTACAAGTGTGTTACTGGCGTTTCGGCAGGAACACGAAGAAATCGTGTCGCCGCATTATATTACTGTTCGAAACTTGTGTTTTTTTCGTATGTTTATGTATAATAATAGTAGTGTTTAATTCATGAAGTGCCGATTTATGAGCGTGAGTGTGGGAAAGTGATATAATGTGGTAAAACGTGACTTTTCGTGTTGCTTCCAAAACCCCTTTAAAACAAAGTCGCCACTACTTTACAAGGGCATGACCAGACTTACCTGATTTACTTTGTAGGACTTTGAATGTGACTTAGACTTATTTCTGTTGGGTGTTCTGTATGTATTTACAATAAAAAATAAGTATTTATGTATTCTTTCAGTTATCTGACTTCCATCACACAAGCTCTGCTTAGTTTGGGGTCAGATGGCGCTGTGTGTAATGTTTCCTACAATATTCATTTAATTTATTTATATTTTACTAGTTCTATTACTAAATACTTGAAAATATCTAAATAATTGACACTGACAAGCGCACAAAGTGCGACGCCAAAAACAAAGAAGAACAAGTTTTTTTTCGGCGCACTCCGAAAGAAAAAAAAATGGTTGTATATTGGACCTGTCAAACATTCGTTCCACAGCACGGTGAAACATGACTTTTCGTGTTGCTTCCAAAACTCCATCTAAGCTTATAGTCGCCACTACTTTACTAAAGCATGACTAGATTTAAGACATGAATTGCAAAAACGGAAGACAAGGCAGTATGGCTTTAAAGCTTTAGCCTCTCCAAAAGGGAAAATTGAATTTAAAAAAAACGTTCCACACCACGTTCCTTGTAAGAACTGCTGATGTGTGGAACTCGTTGCCAGCGACACAAGCCTGATTCTGTTTCTTCCTATAATTTCAGACACGGACAATCAACGCGTGATCATCCACGTGAAAGATGTGAACGATGAACCTCCATACTTCATTAACCGGCCGCTGCCAATGCAAACCGTCGTTCAGCTCAACGCTGCTCCGAACACACCTGTATTCACTCTGCAAGCCCGCGATCCAGATACTGACCACAACATCCACTACTTCATAGTGAGGGACAGGACCGGCGGAAGGTTCGAGGTGGACGAGAGGTCGGGGGTAGTGCGGACTAGGGGGACAGACCCTTTCCAGTTAGATATGGAGTATGTGCTGTATGTGAAAGCTGAAGATCAGGTAATCAAAAATTTTTTCTCATATTCCATCATCCTCAAATCAAAAATGTATACTTTATGCGCTTGTTGGAGAAAAAATATTGTCTGTGTTTGGCAGAACAAATAATTTTATCTCTTTCTGAATATAATAAGGACAGTGTTTAGAATATAATAAAACTGTATTGTACACCAAACACACATACATTAAAGAGTTAAAAAATCTATAGCCTGGCTGTGATTGTAATAGCTATAATTAAAGGTAAAACCTTTTAAAACAAATTTACTATCCCTAATTAAATTAAAACATATAGGTAACTTATACATATTTTTATAATCCTCTTTTAAATGCCAATGCTACTTGATAGGTTTGGTTATTTTTTTTAAATTAACGTATTACTATTTCGCGCCAAAAATTCTTCCATAGTTTTTTTGAACCACCCTCTAAAGACACTTCGTTTATTTAGACGAATCTAACGATATCCTAATCGTAATCCATTCGACCGTTTGGAAGATACGAGGTAATAAAGAAATTTACATACATACATATTACATACATACAAGATACGCGCGAATAAACCTTCCTTGGCATTCGGATAAAAAGCGACAAAGAAAAAAGATAATAACGAAAAAAAAAAAACAACATCGACTAATATATGGTAGTACAACGGCAGCCTTATCGCCCATAGCGATTTCTCCCAGACTTGCTTGTTTATGTATATTTTACAACACGTAGATAAATGCTATAGATTATAGCGAAATCCTGATAAATAATTCTCTTGAAAACTATAAAGAGTTACCTGAGCTTTCTTGTAATCAAAGCTGGGACAGGGAAAAGGTTTGAAAAGATCCCTTCCAGCAAGATATGAATTACCTACGTACATTATTTATGTGATATCGTACGGTCAGGGATTATTGAGTGTTACTTTTCAGGGTTTCCAGCCATCCTAAGGCTCAGCAATACTTATGTGAAGGTTTCTTTTCTTATGATAAGAAATAGAATAAACCTGATATATAAAAACGACGCTTTCAGACGCCTTTTAGCTTCCGCGAATTCGCGGAACCTTTTTTGAATTCATATTAAAGTCTGAATTATCGGACAGTTGAATAGGCGTAGGTTCTTCATTGTTAAAATAATTTCGAATGAATCTTTTTTACGGTTAGTTTTTTATTCGAGATTTTGCGTGGGAGGAAGTTCGTGTTTATGTCTTTCTTTTATGTATTTTTTTATATCACCGTGGTGAATTATGAATATGAGATGCACTTTATAGAGCCGCGCGCACCAATTGATTGTTTGCAATTGGTCGAAGCAATTACGTGAATCAAAATCTGTTGGTGTACTTTCAACACGAAATTCTTTAAACAAAACTGATAAACAGTTTAGTTTGAATTTAAGCTTTTACTTGGTGGTAGATTTCCTTAGCAGGAGGTCGTCTAGGTAGGTACCACCGCAGTACCAGATATTCTGCCGCTAAGCAGTAGTGTGTAAACATTACTGTGTTCCGGTTTGAAGGGTACTGCAGCTAGCGAAATTACTGGGTTGTTGAGATTAACCATCTAGTCTCAAAGTAATGAGCGCCAAGGCAGCGATGCCCTGGACTTTGTTTTACAACTCAAAGTTCTGTGTATCGGTGCAATGGTCATGGACAGGCGTTATCTCTTACCATCAGGAGGGCGTCTCGTTCATCTCATTACTGTTACATTAAAAAAAAAAACTTATTGAGCATCGTATATCATGACTTCTCTCGTACATTAGAGTATTTTTATTTCAATATTTATTAAATTTATTTAAAAGCAACCAATTCTATGTACCTATTTAGAGTCCAATACAAAGAATGTGGAAAACGACCACCTAATAATCTATGCCAATGTTCTGACTCAATTACGTGTCGTTTTAATGATAGGAAAATAATTTTAGCTAAATCAATATCGTATTGTATTATGTTATGAAATTATTAATTTAGATACATAAAAACTTTTTATTGTGCAAACTAAAAATAGATTTTTTTTTTACAGAATTTAAAATAATCTTATGAGTCAGTGCCACAAGTGGCGGCCTTATCGTTAAAAGCGATCTCTTCCAGGCAACCAAGAATGGAAAACACGTTACAGCTTAATAATAGGCGGGAGGATTAATAATAGGATTGTTATTAACAATATTCAATTAAAAAAAAAAAAAAAAAAAGTTTTGTGCTGAATGAAATGTCGGATCACTTCATGTAGTAGTACCTAATACATATTATTATGTATTGTTTAGAATTATGTCTCTACCCAATTAGTTTTTTTTGATTTTATCCATAAATTTGCAATTAATTTTTGTAAGTGTCATTCTCGCTCGCTGTATAATTTTCTACATTTTTGTTCGAATAAGGACGAAAAGCATTTCTAGCCACTTCACTGGAAAACTTGTCGAAAGCTGTAGTAATCGAACACCTGATTGAGAGCCTCGGTACGGCTTCTATTCTATAAAGTTCACCTGACCTAATTAATAACCAATATTGGGTTACGTGACGTACGAGTCTGAAGTACCAGGTTCTTTTATTCTGTTTCAAACTAAATGTGTTTAATATTTACAAAAGCCGAGTGGCTTGATTGAAGATGTTTTCAACGTCTTAGACAACTTTATGAAAAGAAACATAAGTCCGTACCTAAACTGCCTTTGCCCTGCGAGCGAAGGAAATACAAGTATACAAGTCGCGGTGAGACACTATGCGACTTATGAATCGGTAGGGAATTGCATAAACTATCTACGCGAAAAAGTAGATCACATATAGAAACAGCAACGATACATTCGCGTTGTCATTCTTCGTTCACGTAAAGGAACGCGTATTAAAGTTTTGATTTGTACTGCTTTAGTGATTTGTTTAAAACTCTTGTCATAGATTTAAACAAAAGCTTTAAAGTATCTAAACTAACAAAAATGAATTATACCTTTTTACTGCCAAGGAAGGGTTGTGTTTTTCAGGCGTATTTTGTATGTATGTAAATTTCTTTATTACCTCGTATATTCCAAACAGCCGAATGGAATACGACAGTTAAGGTATCGTTAGATTTGTCTCAATAACCCAAGTGTATATAGTAAAAATCAAGATGGTGGATTTTTGGCGCGAAATAGTAATACCTACGTTAATAAATTAAAAAAAAACTTTTTAAGGGTATCCAAATAAAGGCAGTTAACAAAGAATTACAGTTTGCAGAGTAAAGTTATATGTTTAAATTTAATGAGGAATAATAAATTTGTTTAAAAAGTTTTTATACTTTAATTATAGTTATATTAATCGCAGTCGGGTTATAGATTTTTTATAATCTTCAGCTTGTTGTAACTATGATAACGACGACTAGAATACCATAGCATGGTGGTAAAGTACTTATTAGTACTCTATTGATTTTATCTACTACCCGCAAATAGAAAATGGATAGCTAAGTACCTGATGGTGTATTCTGGCAGTCTAACTTCACATACAATCAACATTGTGTGACACACTGTTTAGAATAATATGAGCTGTAGTTAAACACCAATCCTGCTATAAAGGATTCGTAACAAATTCCAGAGTGGTAGAGTGGACGAAAGGCGGTTTCAGTCGACCCCTGAAGAACGGCTTAGCATCGTGGGTGGAAAACGAGCGCCGCAGTTCTACCTACCGAGCTACGAAGCAGAGATCGCCGAAAACCAGAAGAAAGACTCAGAGTAAGCATAAAGTTTTAAGATAATATACATCCTACATCAAGATTACCAGTTTTAAGAACAGAAAGGATTCTATTCCCACCGGGAACAAACATGTATGTGACGATAAATCTTTGTTCTATTTCACATCACTCATCATCAGCCATAGGACGTCCACTGCTGGACATAGGCCTCCTCTTGGAGGGGGTTTTGCCAATACTCGCCACGCTTGGCAGGCGGGTTGGCGAGCGCAGTTAGGTGTGATTGTTCAAGGAAGACGCTGCTGCCCGTCTTTCGGATTACATCCCTTAGCCAACTCTTACGGCAACCACGGGTAGAGAGGGTAGGGTACTATTCTTACGCCGGCACCACCACGGTTCTGTTCACGGTGTTCTGTTTATATTATAAGTATTACAAAAAAGAGTATAAAATTATTCTATCAGTTACCTGGTTACCATAATACAAGCTTTGCTTAGTCTCGGGCCAGATGGCGCTGTGTGTAATGTCCTATGATATTTATTTATTTGACATTAATTTTGTACTTGCTAGTAACACCTAAAAGTACCTAAGCATTCAAAAATGAGGATTGCTAATTATTTTGTTTTTCTTTCTCTATCTCGATTTTAACAACTTAATACTAGCAAAAGATTTATTCTTCATAGGAAAATGAGCAACATCGCCGCAGGTCCAGTGCGTTTAAAAATTCACATACAAATAATGTAGATATTGTAGAATTTCTTCTCAGAATTACAGAATTGAATGCAGTTTTTTTCAAGTTGTTTTTTTTGTATCGAAATGCCTGTGGTAAAGATTTGATAATTAGAGTTGTACTTATATGGTCTAGTCTTCAAAGTTCGACTATAGTACCATTCTTTTATGTAAAGGTAAAGAGACAAACAAAGGCTCTCCTGACGTAGGAGACAACGCATATCTATGACCAACGCAACGGTAATAGATCTTTTGTCTGGATTTTATTGGAGTAACAAATGAGTAAAATACAGACCATTTCAAACATGATGTATTCTAGAAACCAATTCACGAGGCTCCACTGTCACTTCTTATTTATTAACAGCACGTTTGACTTCCACGTTTATACGGTACAAGTCGAGTTTGTATATCTACATGTCAAGTTCGAATAAACTCATGAGATCATGACCCAAAAGTATTCAGCAACCTAAGATATATAGGGATACGCGGAAAGTTAATACTAACCTGAAAGGGAGTCATTGTACTTATTATTGTGAAGTACTTGGATGACCGTGCTTTGCTCGGTTTTTCATTGCCTGAAAACACGGATGAAACGACGTTTTCTAAAAATGAAACGTAGCTAGATCGATTTATCGCCCCCGAAACCCCCTGCATACTAAATTTCATGAAAATCGTTGGAGCCGTTTCCGAGATTCACATTATATATATATACACATAAGAATTGCTCGTTTATAGGTATTCCATTAGATAGATAACTTTTACTGTGCAATCACAAAATAAAATATCTGTTCTATACGTTTTTTCAAAGGTGTTGACCCTAAACTAAGCAAAGCTTTTACCGTTGCGAACTAGCGAAACATAGAATACTTGTATGTTTTTTTTGTTGTTTACATACAAAACACCCAGACACAAAACAAACATTTATCGTCACATAAATGTTTGCCCCGGTGAGAATCGAACCCATGCCCTACAACTATTAAACCAGATATTCTATCAAATGAGCTAAGAAGGCAGTCAAAATTAAAGTAAATATAACTTAGCAAACTTAGCAAAATATATATTCTCAGGGTTTTTCCTATTTAAATATAAGATGTCTAAAAATGTCTCGCAAAGAATTCAAGACATTATACAAGACTATAAGGAGTATTTCTTTGCGTCTCTTAAGAGTTTCTAGATTTCGGGAATGTTTGCAAAGTTTCCGATTCTCAATCGTTTACTTCTCAACTATTTGCATGTTAATAGATAGATACTAGCTGGTAACGTTACGTCTACTGAAGTAAAATTTTCTTTTTGATAACAATTATCGAGGCGAAAGCTCTCGTGTTAGTTAGTCCTACAACCGTTATATCGGTAGAACTTGAGGGACTAGAACAAAGTCCAGGGCATCACAGCTTACTTGCTTTAAGACATTCAATGATTAGTCTTGATAGTCCAGTAAATTCGCTAGTCGCAGTGCCCTTCAAAATGAAACAGTATGTGTCACAGATAATAAAAAAAACTAATAGTCGTATTACTGTTACAATATTAACTGTTACTATTAATATTATTACTTTGACATTTAAATTTTATATATTGAATTATTATGGCATACCGTCTTCACCTATAATCTTTTTTTTCTTTTTTTCTTTGGCCGTGACACGTTCGTGCATTGTACCAATTCTCATGTTTTTCTATTATTACTTTATAACGGGAAAACTCAATATATACCCCAAACGATAACAAAAAACAATATAAAGGATTAAAAAGGATCAAACAAGTTCAAAAAGTAATGTTAATTACAAAACATTTACTGGTAGATACAATAATAATCACAAATATAATTATTTACAATTTTCTATACCTTATGTTAATATTTTTTTTGTTAACAAATCGAATTTATATATTGCCTGCCTCTCAGAGGCAAGAAGGAAAGAAATGTTTACAGGAAAAGGAGTACAGGTGACGAAACACTTAAGTAATTGTTGTGAGATTTGTCTGTATACGTAAATTCCCTATTAAGAACTGCTGATGTGTGGAACTCGTTACCAGCGTCTGTGTTTTCAACTAAGTGCAACCCGGGGTTGTTCAAGAAAAACGTGAATAGGTATTTCCTAGGCAAGCGTGCTCGATCTTCGGCCATATCATCGCTTTCCATCAGGTGAAATCGTGGCCAAAGGCATGATAGATAGATAGATAGAAACTCTTTATTGTGCACACTGAAAAAGAAAAAGAGTACAGAAAACAAAAGAATCTTATGAGCTAGTGCCACAAGTGGCGGCCTTATCGCTAAGAACGATCTCTTCCAGGCAACCAATGCCTAGTGCGTTGTAAAAAAAACTCTTTTTTGTTCTTAATTTTTGGGTCATGCGATACCTAATGTACACAATGTTGGTGATCATAAAATAAATAATTATTATTTACTGTTTTTTTTTTGTAAATTTTCAGCATCATATCAGTGAAAGCGAAGTCTTTTGCTGATCGAGAGATCCGGTATACGCTAAAGGCGCAAGGGCAAGGTGCGGGCACCTTCAATATTGGACCTACTTCAGGGATCGTGAAGCTGGCCAAGGAGTTGGACTTCGAAGACCTGAGGCAACCTCATGTTTACTCGCTTGTTGTGACCGCGACGGAGGATTCTGGAGGTTTTTCTACTTCAGTCGAGGTATGTTTATGACAACAAATTTAGTATCATTTCTGTTAGCTAGCTTTGTAGTAGGTTTATGGTTATTTACATAACGTGGTGTGAAAGACTACACCATTGAATGACAGCTCCTGGATGCGTATGGTATGGCCAGAGTTGACTCTGATTTACTTCAATTGACTTTGATTTATTCATTTGATTTTACATTTATCACAATTCTTGAAAATATTGAATTACTTGACATTGACAATATGCTATGTCAAAAATAAACTAAAAAAGAAGAGTTTCCCAAAATAGAACGTTGTCAGTTCAAGTTCTTCCGGACCGGAGAAGGTGGGACCAAGCCACATCTTCTGCGCGGCGTTACAGCACATTCTTTTATGTCGCTAAATATGTATTAATATTTTGGTAGGACAAGCAGCCCCGCCCGAAACAGTATGCAACGCTTGTTTTATCTTAGAGTGCCATGAGTTTTTATTCCCATTCAAGTTATGCACACACGAAAAAGTTACTCGACCACATATCGTATTCTCGGCCAATAAGGTTCGTAGTCGCGTAACTTTTTCGTTATCACATTCAATTTGAATGGCATTAAAAGCCCACAGTATCTCCACTGTCACTTAATAACAAGTGAGTTGCGGACAATCGTTAGCCATTATATTTTATACAGTACGGTACCGTTCCGCAATACTTCATAGATTCTTATTTGATTTTAAATAAAGTTGTAACTTACTGCCTTAAAAGTTAGGAAAGTAACAAATACATCGCCTTTTCGTAAATCGCTCGCCTTTCGAGTATTCCATTTGTCATGTCTAGTAACTTAATTTTCCACTTGACATGGCGTCAATTTACCGACCCTTTCTCACCTTCTTCGCCCTCTATAATAAGTTAGGTACGGTTCACGATACGTACCTATCTAAGAAAACGCTAGGTACCGATACATAATTTACTCACGCATTCAAGAACGATGCTTTTTTGTTGTAGTTTTTTTAGTTTAGGCATTGCACTTTTAGTATTTCGCCAGTGTCAAATATTTCGATTTTATTGATAACGCCAAAGTTAAAAGTCAAAATCCGTAACATAATTTCAAATATATCATTAAATATGTCAAAAGCACTGATTACATGTCAATGAATAAAAACAAAAATGTTAATATAAAGTAGGTAAGCCAATTTAAAAATATGCTAATATAAAAATATTAGCCTTTGCGTTACTTAAGCTGTTACCCACGACTTCGTCCGCGTGGAATTTAACAAAAAGTTTGTTCAGTTTGCAGTATAAAAAGTAAATAATCCAGGCCATAAAGTATGTGTGTCAAATTTCATCCAAATCCGTTCAATAGTTATTGCAAAGAAAAAACATAATTACTTATTAGTAGGTACTTTAATAATCTTTTAGTTTAAAATACTCATTATATGTCATAAAACAAGATCTCTCGCAGGCAAGATCTTAACTTGGTTCTGAAGCACGCCGTGGAAGGTGCATCCCGGACGGAAGCATATTTTGTTGATAAATCAAATGAAATAAGTATTAAAGGACAGTCAAAGACATATAATATAAGGTGATCCAGATCAAGTCTGATCATATCCACAATTGTTGACATTTTAGAAGCAATGCAAAAAAAAACACTTTTCTTACTCACCTATTACTTTCTTACACTCGTGCATGTAATTTAGCATATTTTAATATATTCTATAGTTTCTCCCATAAAGTTTCAATTGTACTAAAATTTATTTTTCTCCAACTTCCAGCTTACAATACGAGTGACAGATGTAAACGATAATGCTCCAAAGTTTGAGCTGCCTGACTATCAAGCACACAACGTGGATGAGGACATTCCACTCGGTACCAGCATTTTGAAAGTGAAGGCTATGGATGCTGATTCTGGGAAAAACGCCGAGATTGAATATTTAGTGTCAGGTGAGAAACGAAAACCTTAACTATTTCCAACTACGAGTATAGAATCTTGAAAAGTAACTAAAGTAAAATCTTTCACACAAGCTAAATTAACATATTTTGACGGAAGGTTATCCTTAGCTATTTATCGACTTTTGTCTAGAAAAAACGACGGTGGCTCCATTATTCTACAAATTTTATATGATCGTGGGGCATACTTTTCTGTTTAGTTTTTACAATTATGATCTGGTTTTTGGAGTACTAGCGCCATCTGTTTTGTTCGTTATTTTGTTGATTCTTGCAGTAAAATATAGATGGCGTTAATCTAGAACTCAAGTACTTGTAGGTAATAATGAACTCTAGGGTGGCTCAGGTGCTATTATGTGAATGAGGTTCACTTTGTACATGATTAAATAATATGGCAGAGATCATCAAAATTAAACTGGCATATCCATCCATACATCTGTTGATTAGATACACAATTGTAATATCTATCTATATCTTTAAACAAGCAATTCTTGTATATATATATATATATATATACAAGAATTCAGAATATATATATATATATTCTGAATCTCGGAAACGGCTCCAACGATTTTCATGAAATTTTGTATCCAGGGGGTTTCTGGGGCGAAAAATCGATCTAGCTAGGTTTCATTTTCAGAAAACGTTGTTTTATCCATGTTTTCAGCCGAGCAATGCTCGTTCAACCAGGTACTGTGTCATTATGTTTGTATTGTACCTAGCTAATAAAACCTAAAATAAATTCAAACTAAAGCATTGATTTATCATTAGATAATTTAGGAAATAAGTTGCTAAGTATTCCTTCTGTAATTATTGTCAAAAACGTCTGGTAAATCATAAACGACAACTTTTATTCCAGATGACCACTTCAGCGTTGATTCCAACGGCATAATTACCAACAACAAGCAATTGGACGCAGACAATAACAACGCTTACTACGAGTTTTCCGTGACCGCTAAAGACAAAGGCGAACCGGCCAAGACTGGCACGGCTACAGTCAGAATTTACACCAAAAACAAGAATGACGAAGAGCCTAAATTCTCCCAGCAAGTATACACACCAAATGTAGACGAAAATGCTGGCCCAAACACTCTTGTCACAACTGTAGTCGCTTCAGATAAAGATGGTGATAATGTCCGTTTCGGATTTGTCGGAGGCGGTACCAGTTCCGGACAATTCGTAATAGAAGAAATAACTGGTGTCATTCGACTTCACAACAAAGCTATATCACTCGATAGAGATAAGTATGAATTAAACGTTACCGCTATGGATGATGGGGCTTGCTGCGTCAATGGAGACGCCACTATTCACACGTCAACAGCAGTCGTTGTTGTATTCATAACTGACGTAAACGATAACAAGCCTATTTTCAAAGACTGTCCGACATACTTTCCTAAAGTAGAAGAAGGTGCGCCTAATGGCAGTCCAGTTATAAAAGTTCACGCTACGGATGAAGATAAAGGCGTCAACGGTCAAGTGAAATATTCAATCGTACAGCAGCCGAATCAGAAAGGAACTAAGTTTACCGTTGATGAGGAAACAGGTGAAGTGTCTACTAACAAAGTATTTGATAGGGAAGGAGATGATGGGAAATTCGTGTCCGTTACGGTGAAGGCGACTGATCAAGGTGAGCCTTCGTTAGAAGGCGTGTGCTCCTTCACCGTGGAAATTACTGATGTCAACGATAATCCGCCACTATTCGACAGACAAGTAAGTGAGCACTTAGTAAAATAGTAGCACACATGCATGCCATCACGTAATTTAAATTGCATGAATTTCAGCCGACCCCGAATGACTTAACAATGTGTCTTACAGAAATACGTGGAGAATGTAAAACAAGATGCCAGTATAGGCACGAATATATTGCGAGTTTCCGCATCTGATGAAGATGCCGACAATAATGGCGCGATTGTATACACTTTAAGCGCACCATATAACCCGGCTGATATAGAATATTTCGAGATCCAGCCCGAGTCGGGTTGGATCGTACTAAAGAAACCTCTCGACGTAAGTACGCTCTCACATCCATACCGACATCGATAAGAATTATGATAAGAGAGACGAATGAAAGGGATCAACTTTACGAAAAAGTTTGGTGGATGATGGCTACCTACAGGCCTTAGGATTCAATTGGCACATACTTTAGTTGATTTACATGTAAATAGTTCTAAATTGAGCGCTGCTGTAAATTGCTGTGGGGAGGAGTCAATCCTGGCTGTGAGGAGTAGTTGTCCATTGAACGGCGGCCGCGGCGCCGGTGCCGGGCGCTTGTTCTTCTTGCAGCACCATTAGTTTGAGTTGCCGCCGCCAGCGCGCGCCACTCCGCACTAATTCTTCGTTAACATTTATTTCCGCAGCACCATCTTGCATTGACTATCTAACAGATACAACTTGTGTAAAAATACCTAATCCTACTATAACAGAGTAATACTGCTGTAAATATATTTCACAGTTGAAACCTATGTTTAGTTCTAAAACATGTACAGTTTCCGTAACAGCACTCTTGTATATTCCGCACTGACTAGTTTTCGAGTTTATTTTACTGTAATTAAGAGGTTAATTGATTTAAGAAGCTTACGCTTGTAATATACCTTTCAGTATTGTATGTACATGTTTTGTTACTAATCGGACATTTTGTTTTGCGGCGCTCTCGCGGTCGGTTCGATTCCGGCCTGCCCTTGCTGCCGTCCACGACTACTCATGTAACATAACTCCATTATCATGATAATTATTTGAAATTTTTTACAGGGCGCCACTGTTACTATTGATATATCACTTGTATATTTGTTAGTTGTAAATTGAGATGGTCAGATTGCCCCCAAGGCAGTTTGGCCATCGGGCCAGTTGTGACATATTCCTTCTGTGAAAGGGGCATCGTTCTCAAATCCAAATTTGTACAGTTAAACCGTAACGTCCATCGTTTGTAATATATTCATTTAAATGAGTGTCGTTTCGTTGTAGTGTTACTGCGAGGTCATGAAACATTCTTGCGACAACCTGACCTTTCCGCCATGTCTTGTATGCAGAGCCGCATGCATTTGCCTGCTTATGTTCAGTTCTTTGATTTGTTTATAATTAGTTTAGTTGATTACTGTAAAAAGTACCTAATACTACCTAATGTACAGTTTATCTTTTCCTTATTGTACAGATAAAACCTGTAAAATATATCTAAATATTTTAGTTTCCGATTATTTTCTTGCACCATCTAATGTTGACTACGTGGAATGATCCTGTAAGTACGAACGGCGCGTGACGTGAGTGACTGTTCCTCGTAGATAAACTATACTATCCGATGTTTCCTTCTCTTTTATTTTTGCTTACTGAATGCCTGGGGACGAATGCTAGTTTTTATTTATCGTTTAATTTGTACATATAATAGTACAATTCAAGATACGGACCAAGTGGAAGTGAACGATACTGGTTTTTATGTTAAGTTATTTCAGTTGTTATTAGCGATGAGTATTTTATGTGTTTATGTTGAGTTGTTATGTTTTGTTCCCCCGCTGACCTCTGACCCGTGTATCTGTAGCGGGACAGGTACCGGCTGCGCGTGCGCGCGTCGGACCGCGGCGCACCGCCTTCCTCCGCAGACGTGGACGTTGAGTTAGACGTGGTAGACAGGAACAATAAGCCCCCCATCTGGGACATGACCACGTATGGCCCCGTTCACATCAAAGAGAATGTCACAGTGGGTACCGTAGTGACCAGTGTGAAAGCAAGGTTGGTATAAGGCGCAGCGGGCCCGCGGGCCCGCCGCTCCTCCGCTCCCTAACACTACTAACGACGTGGTTTTGTCTGTTTCCATCGATTCTTTCCCCGCTAGCGAGAAACGTACAAGTTGGAGGCTATGGCTCAAGACAAGGGCTTCCCGCCCTTGTCCAGAACCGTGGAGGTCCAGATAGACGTAGTGGATCGCGCGAACAATCCCCCCGTGTGGGACCACGTGGTGTACGGCCCGATCTACATTCGAGAGAACTTGCCCGTCGGCGCCAAAGTGGTGTCCGTGAAAGCAAGGTGCGTTGGGAACTGTTCGGCACGGGCACAGCACGCAGCCCCGACACCTGCACGCAGCGTGCGACGCCGCGGCGCGCGACTCTCCTGTCACAAAAAACCGCACATATACCTCTGTTCGCTTCCACAGCAATCGATGTAAATTGTCGACGGAGTATCGTCGATTGTTCTACATTTATTCCGTAAAAGCGAGCTATAAGGAAAATCTGCGTTTTATCTGTGCCTAAAAAGTCCCATTTGTTCACGCTTTATGTCGAAAACATCTCCGAAATTCGTTTCGGTGATTGGATTCAGGATGAAGCGGTAACGATTGTCACTTTTATTACACCCTATCTTTATCCGCAACGGATCGAAATAACTTTCACTGTAACACTGACGTTGTGGGGTTATTTTGTTGCGATGAAGGGAGGGGTTCGAAATGAGGGGTAGTCTCGCGCCGCGCGCGTGTTCTATCGTTTGAATCTCACTGGTGATCTGAATACGAGTTTCATTGTCCGTGCATTAATGTGCCTTGCTACGAACACAAAATGGGAACGTGAACACTAGCGTGCATTAGAAGGGATCACTGCTTTCGTGGAACGGTATCACAAAATTGTGTTTAGTTCGTTGAAAAATATCTATACAGCTTACATAAATATATCTGGTTTTTGTTATAGATATTTTTGAACAGCATTTGGATAAATCAAATTAGTATTTATTACGTCTGTGTCTGTTACAATTATTATGCATGTAGGCTATCCGTCAGTGCATTTCGAGCCGTACAGACTTAAAATTGGATTAATTGTTACAATAGGTTTAAAGCATGTTTAAATGTTTAGCCGGTAGATTTCTTAAGTATTGATTTCAAAATAGATTTAGGTTCGAAGGGAAATTGCATTAAACTTATTATTTTTGCTTTCCGAAATATATATTTTTTTTGCATTTTTAATATATACTACCATATTTTTCTGGTGAAATTATCGTTTTCTATCATGTTTTTTATAAATTAGTAATATAATGCTACATTATGTTGGCAAAATTTGTTTCCATGAATAAAAATTTAAAAATTATCTAGTATAGTTGAGGTACCTATTGTTATGTAATCTAAGTCGAATAAATAATTATTTATCAAGTAGATAAATTATTGAATTAAATTTAGTATCAGCCTTCTTTTTCATTGTTCGAATATTAGGTTACATTGATATCCCTTGAGAAGTATCGAATCGCGAGAATATGTGAGATGGCGATCATTCGTAAGCCAATTTCTTATTTAAAAAAAACGTAAGGTTCAGGGAATGTCATATTATTTTGTTTTTAAATTGGCATAAACCTATTAGGTTCAATATGGGTGTCTTCAAATCTAGGGTGAATTGGTTTCTTTTAGGTAAGCGTGTTCCATCCACACTACTGTTTAACATCAGGCAGAGTGTGATCGAATGCGAACATATTGTTGAATTAATTAATACAACAATTATTATTTCTCATACACCGTATAATAATAATCTTAATTTAATTTGGTATGTCGGTTATTTTAGTAAATTTATGGAATTCTATTAAATAAAATTCTTTCCAAATATCAATTAAAATTTTAACTCGCCCGATGTTAAGTGAAGATGCGGTCTACGACGGAGACGTCTCGACGGTCTACTTACGTTTTAATTTTCTACATACGAGTATTCTCGCGATATCTGTATCTAGAAATCGCCAGTAACATAACTAGCCGATATTTGTAAGTATCCAGTTAACAATAGGAAATTACTGTGAATGTTGTAACTGCATCGTCATTTATTTGTCATGGGCTAAACATCAAACATATTTGTAATGCATTTAAATTGTCATCTTGCATCGATCACAGAGTGCGTCTAATGGTTATTTTGATTCACATCTATTTGTCTATCTGTTCGTCCTTACCACACATTTCGGAACTCACATCGACATTATTATAACAAAGAGACGAAACCATTACTAACTCACTTTACTAATTTGGTTATTATTTTTTATTTTAGTGACTTGCTCTGTTTACACCAACCAAAATCGTACAATAACTATATCATGTTAATAGTACAAAATAGATGGAACATTACCCCAAAGTCCAACTTTTTAACAACAACAGTTTCCTAGCGCCAATCTAAAAATCCATAAATAACGCACCGTAAAATATTAGAAACGCCGATTAGAAATCGTGCGGTCGGCACCGCACCGCGCCACCCATTTCAACATGTGGCAAATAATGGAACTAATTTGACTGGTTGTATTCAGCGCCATCTAGGAGTTTTTTATGAAAGTATGTAGAGAGAAAAGGAACTTAAGCTTTTCAAAGTTAGTAAAAAATTAGAAAATGCGGGACATTTCCGCAACTGTCACTGATGGCGTTGTAAATAAATACGTATTTATGCGTAACTATATATTTAATTCATTCAAAGTACCGTAATGCTTATAACCATATCGTAACATCTGACAGCCTCATTATGGCTAAAATGTACATTTTTCTTGTTTAATAAGTTTGGTTAGTGTAAACGTGTAAGCTTAGCTTTAGATTTTTTGGAGCGTTGGTTAGAGTTCGGCTTATAGCTTTGTTATCTTTGTATTATGGATAACAATACTGGTCAGTTAAGAATGCGTTGACAAAAATAAAATAAATGGACGAGCCCTAAATGTTGAACCATCGTCTTATTTTAACTATCGTTATTGTCACTATTGTCACTGTCACATAAGTCACATTGGCATCCTATCATGATGACTGCGATGTAATGTCATTACGGTGGGATATCATGTCAAATGTAGTTCCATAAGAGTTTTGGCGGGAACACGGAAAAAACCAACCTCATTGGCAAAAGGCCTCATTGTATTTTTTCTTAAAACTTATGTTTTCTTTTTACATAATATATACATTTTATTCATAAATCACCACAAATCCGAATTATAAGCTAGAGCGTGGGAAAGTGATGTAATGTGGTGAAACATTGACTTTTCGTGTGGCTTCCAAAACTCCATTGGAAGCTTTTAGTAAAGTTGCCACTTCTTTACTAGGATATGACTGGTCGTATCCGTGGTCTGGACCTTGACTTAGACTTATTTAACATGGTTTTTCATGAAATATTTGACACTGGCAAATGCATAAAGTACGATGTCAGAAATAAAGAACAAATTTTATTTGTATTTAAATTTTGACTTCATAAGTGTACTATGTATGTACCCAAAATACTATGTATGACTAAATGGATTGATTGATTGATATACATATTATGAGTAATAAATTATATATATATATTGCTCACTTATAATAAAAACACGTGTCGTACTTCCTATGAGTAGAGTACGACGGCGCTCATTTTATAGTCTTGAGCAATGATCTGCCTCTGTACTCTGAGCTTGTTATTGTGATACCTGTTAGGTGCCCACGAAAAAGCTATGCGATTGTGAACCGTATTGCACGGGTATACGATATATGGTCGCGTAGCTCTTTCCTGAGTGCCTAACAGGAATCGCAATAAGTCTCACACTCAGGGCTCGGTTCGTCTTTTCATTTTATTTCAGTCGAAGTATTCACGACTAGTTATGGTAATGGTAATCATAAAAAATATAACGAGTACCTATCTATTTATTTATCAAAATACAAATTCATAAACGTGAAAATAGCAAATTGGACATAAGTACATACGTAGGTACGTAATTAAAAAAAAAAGGATCGAATTTGAACGTTTCTCCTTTTAAAGTTGTTTAAACTCAAATAACTGGTTGGAAAACGAAAAATGAAATTGTTTATAAATTTTCAATACAACAAACCCTTTTCAGCTCACCTGAAAAATGTTTGGTTTTGGCATCCAAACAGCCACTCTCCCTTTTTAGTAAATTTTTTTAAAAGCTTACAATTAGGTTAAACAAATAAACAAGGAAGGTCTCACAATCATAATTTCATAAGCTTTTTTTACCGCACCCCACTCTCCCGGATGTTTGAAATATAAATTGCGAGATGACGCGGAAAACTGTTCGTCCGAATAAGAAATGGACTCGTCTACCTACTGCTTCGTAACCCATTAATTCTTTTAAAATTATGATCTTTCGAAAAGTAGGAAATGGGAACTTCAACCACTTTAGATTTCAACCTTCTTAAAAAAGATATTTTTTTTCTCTTTCTTCTTGGCATCGCACTCTGTGCATTCTGCCAGTTTCAATGTTTCTATATTTTGTGAGTAGTCTTCATTTTTCAGCTTCTTTATCATATGTAGTTACAGTCAAAGTCTAGTCTTGATCAAGTCCAGTCGGTCCCAGTCAAATCAAGTCATGCCTTAGTAAAGTAGTGGCGACTTTACTATAAGCTCCTGGATGGTTTTGGATCAACACGAAAAGTCAGCGGAGAAAGCGGACTCTTCTTGCTCTTCTTGCTTTGCCCTGCGGGCCGCTGTGGGCCGCTGTGCGCTTTGCACGTGAATACAGCGTTTGGTATTGCTTTGATTTTTTGACTCGTGAGAAATTCCGTATCAAGAATACAAAAAAAGGTTTACTTGTTAAATAAAAAATATTTTTTAATAATAAGTGTGCGTTCTCATTACATTATCTTATTTACATACAATAAAATAATAAAGAAGCAGGTGACCCACTGGATGGTAAGTGGTCACCGCCGTCTTTGAAAGTTTTGAAATGTTCGAATGCATCAATTTATCTTTCGAAAGTTGGTGAAACTTTAGTGCGTAAACTAATCGTATATTTGGCATGAAGCAATGTTCATACCGCGATGACAAAAAGCATTATGTATTGTAAAATAAAAAAGTTGTTGAAAATTTTGCCTAAAATGTTATGGCATATTTTCGTATTTTAAACTCAAATTCCATTAAAAAAATCCAACTAAACATTCAAATTTTATCGACGCTTTCTACAGTAAGTACGATAAGATTAAAAAACTCGAACCAGCCGAATTGTGACTGACGCTCCTATTATTGAAATAATTTCATTTTCTCATTTTTATTGTCAACAACAAGTAGGTCAAAGCCTTTGTTGACTCCAGATAAAGTGCCTATTTCAGGTTACTTTCAAACAAAGCTCGCTACATTTTGATGTTGTCATGTACCGCTAATGTTTGTTCCTATTTTTTAGGGTTCCGTAGCAAACTAAGAAACTACACAGAGTGTTACGGAGAAGTATAGTATTCTACATTCATCGATATGAACAACTTTTACGACCCTGAAATCGTAAGAAAAGCTGTTCCATAGAAAAATGTCTTTAACCTTTTGCTGATATTTTTGCGGTTTCAGAGTTGGCTCATAGTAAAAGTAGTTCGCATTGTTCCCACCATTTAGTATTACTACACTTCTCTGAATCATACTGTGTATCTATCGGTCTCTCTGAAAATGACAGTGACATATACATGTGTATATGCCACTGTTAATTTTTTTGAACATTAATTGGCCTATTGTGCTTTAGTTTACATAAAGACAAACCATGTCCACTGTTGACAATTTTTATCTAAACGAATAAATGTCGGCGCTAGATGTACAATGTACATGGAGTAGAAATCTTTAACATAGTTATATTTAACAGATTTTCAAAAATCCTCTAAAATTGTTTTAAATAAAACAGTAAAAATCTCTTTTCAGTAAAAGTCTCATTTTACTACAGAAAAAGACAAATATTTGTAAAGCAACTATGCTTAGGCTTTCACTCTATGTATTTTCTGGTCACATCTAATCGAAAAAATCATTTTTTGTTTCGGATTTTTAAAAAAGTAGTTTGAGTTGGCTACGGAACCCTTATTACGAGCGTGTCACGACACGCTTTGACGATATTTTGACTATTGTCGATGTTTTTTCTATAATGTATTTTCGTGTTTTCAGCTCGGGCATTGAGAACAATCCGACCGTGTTTTACCGACTGATGCCCGGCTCGACAGCTCAGACGAACAAATTCCATACATTTTATTTACAACAAAGAGCCGATAATGGATTCACTTGGGCGGACATAAAGGTTAATCACCCTCTCGACTACGAAAGTATAAAGGAATACAACTTGACAATTCGAGTTGAGGTAAGTTATTAACATTGTAGTTTACATATTACGTCCGAGGTTAAAAGTGGTCGTAAGTGTTAATAAGGGTATAAACTTCAAGTTCAAGTGTTTTATTCGCTAAAGATGTGGTTACATTTTAGATCTTAAACATATACTTATTAGTACAGCACATCTTACCCTAATTGGCATGCGAATTTACAATATAATAGCTTAAACTAGATTATGTTTATTATTGTACTTCTCACAATAATTCACTACAAGAATAGCATTAAGTATGTACAATTATGACAAGGATCATCACGAAAAATATTAACTGATATCAAAATAATAACTACTTAATTATACAAAAAGAAAAACAACTTAAAACTAAAAGACTGCCCTGTTAGCTAGTTAAGACAGCTCCCAATAGCTGGAAGCGAAAAGCTTAAAATGAGATATAAGCGTAGCGTAGCTGATAGATACAATCTGGGTGCCGTCAAGTCGCGAGTGAATCGGTTTCTTCTAGGCTAGCATGCTCCACCGTAGACTGCATCTTCGCTTAACATCAGGCGAGTTGGCGGTCAAACGCAACCTATTTGTGATAAAAAAAATGCTAGGCCACATTAACGACTCGCCATAGTTTTTAATTACATTAAAATTGATTTTTGTTCATTTAAAAAGCAGATGTCCCAGGTTTGTTTACCTCTGAAAAAGTACTTTCCCATCTACACATAAAAAGGTTTCTATGCCAGTCGCCGGCTCGCCAAATATTTATCCAAAGGTATTTTAAATACCCAGAACATTTTACAGGCCAACGGAAAATATGCAAATTTGAACATTCTACTGTGAACTTTCTAACGAGTTTGTATTGATATTCAATGAAATTCATAAAACTTTAGTCCTGCGCTAATTGTGCTTCGAAGTGTTAACTAGTTAATCGACCAGTCTAGACTTTGGAGGAGCACCTAATTAGTCGCGAATTATGTCCAAAAATGCTAATATTTTGCTTTTAATTATGTCCTTGTTTAAAAGCTTGAAAATCAAGTTCCAGGATAAGACGCTAGTTAAAGTCTACTAAAGAAACATGATAATAGGCTTTGATGATTCAGCTTTTAAAATTCAAATCGAATAAAAAATCGGATTCGTCTCGATCAATACAACTTGTTAATTGGCCTACATAGGTATTATTCATGTAAACAAATTTCGGATAACATGAAATCGAATATACACCTGGACTCTGTTGTTTGATTAATTTTATATCGAGTTGTATAAATATTACCCCGATAAAAAATTGTGTGTGAAATTGATGTTGATTCTTCACCTGAATTCAATATATGCGCATCAGGTTTTGATATAGGTCGTAAATTCCCTTGATAATCGCTAGAGATGGCATTTGGGCAGAAATCTGAAATTATTGCTATGAAAGAGATTTGCGTAAAATCAATTACAAGTGGCCATACACTTGTAATCTATCATAATTATATTGAATAAAATTTCTGCAATTGCATTAAAAATGCATTTTTGTTTGAATCTAAAAAAAAATGTTGTTTTCTAAAACGTTATAAAAGTAGACGAATACAAAATTGAAAAAATTGTTAAAAATAATTATCGCGACAACAAATTAAAGTCTTGAATAAAATCAATAAATAAATGAATCACATCACATCACATCATCAGCCATAGGACGTCCACTGCTGGACATAGGCCTCCTCCTTGTGGGGTTTTGCCAATACTCGTCACGCTTGGCAGGCGGGTTGGCGAGCACAGTTAGGTGTGATTGTTCAAGGAAAACGCTGCTGCCCATCTTCCGGATTATATCCCTTAGCCGACTCTTACAGCAACCACGGGTAGAGAGGGTGGGGTACTATTCTTACGCCGGCACCACCACGGCAGAATAAATGAATACCGTAGGACATTTAATACGGCGTCAACTAGCCCCAAACTAAGAAAAGCTTGTATCATGGGAACCAGCTAACTGATTGAAACTTATATTAATAAATAAAACATTAATTAATTCATAATTGGCTGCTATGTAATTATTCTATTAGGATTTTGTTCTATTTGCTGTCGCCACGACTAGCCACGTGTACCAACCTAAAAATTGATTAATTAATAATATTGGTTTTGTATTAACCCAGAACAACGGCGCTCAACAACTGGCCTCGGAAGCGACAGTATACATTATGCTGGAGGACGTCAACGACGAGATCCCGCTCTTCACGGAGCGAGAGCAGGAGACGGTGCTGGAAGGAGAGCCCATTGGGACCAAGGTGACGCAGGTCAACGCTATAGACAAAGATGGAACGTTCCCGAACAATCAGGTAAGAATGACTTTTAATATTCGCTTCTTTGTTTTTGATTCACTTTGTGCATTAGTAAATGTTAAGTGTTTCGATATTTACAAGTATTTAAAAAAATCAAGGTAAAGAAGTCTTAAGTATCTGCCAAAGGCATACAAAATAAGTCATAGTCGAGTCTGGTCATGCACTAGTAAAGTAGTGGTGACTTCTACAAGCTTCAATAGATTTTAGGAAAAGAGTTATGTTTTACCACATAATATCACTTACCCACAATCATGCGCGTAATTCCATCCTTTATGAACAAAACACCATTATTTTTATACATAAAGACTAGAAAAAAAAACACGACTTTGGAAAATAATATGCAGCGACACGACTTTTTCGCGTTCCCTCCCAAACTCCCGGAAAATAATACAATACGGCGACTTGATTTTTCCTCGTTCCCACCAAAACTCTTACTTACACCTCTTTCACAATTTTTGGCATCACATTCTCAAGAAGTTAATATTAGGTAAAATAAATCTTAGTCACAGTTATAGAAAGCAACTCACGGCCAAGTCCAGCCTATACTTTAGTAAAGTAGCGATGATTACTAGAAGCTTCTGCGGAGTTTTGGGTACGAAATGATATGTTTCACAACATTATATCAGCATATTACATAACCCATACTAAGGCGTATAATTTATTATTTTTATTAAATTATATTAATTATAAACATTTTAAGCAACACATCTTTCGGAAGATATATTTTGCATCAGCATAATTTTTCCGCTTTCCTGCCAAAACTTCATACTTCGATTCTCACTAGTATTTACTATTTACCAGACTTTATTTAAAAATGAACAAAAGTAAATTAACGTCTTGATATGACAGTAGCTGGAAGTGATTGTTAAACGAGATCTTATTTCATAGAAATAAAAATAAATTATTCACAAGTTCATAAGTTTGTAAAAATCATTATACATCAAAAAAAAAATACTCCGTAAACTTCAGTTAGTAAAATTTTTGAACAGACGTGTCCAATTATGTAGTGTCAGTTATTGAAAAAAAAGAAGCTTCTAACCGCGCCATAGACACGGGCTGATGTAGCTACTTAAAAAATCTTGGCACGTTTCTCCAAGAGATTATGTGCTCTACCTTTATTTTGTCGAGTTTTCCTTAAATTTTTATCCTCTTCCTCGATATTCCCATAAATATTCACAAACAGTAAAAAAATATTGATAATTTTCGATGAATAATGTTGTTTATGTTTTAGGTAGAATTTTACGCTGTTACAGGTTTAGGTAAATAAGTTTTTTGACGTCGACTTCGTAAATATTTAAAGTTGAGACGTATTACTCTGGCGGTAAGATATATATTTGATTGTATTCCCAAGTCGTTACAAGCTTCTGACGGAGTTGATGAACCCTTATTGCCATCAATAGCACATCACCGACTAGTTTCGATACCTCGACCCAGTTCCCTTCATTCAATTTAACTGGCAAGCTAGTGACCCTGCTATATTGGGTTATATGTAAGTTCCTAACGTTCGTTTAAATAGTAAAAGTAGTACCAAAACATTACTTTACACATACACACATCACATACATTTACATTTGTACATTTACTTTACCGCTTCTGAAAATCTGCTTCCAAGCAGATTTTCTACTCGAGGGTAGCTAGCCAGCCGAGTTCTACAAAGTACTGTTGCATGGTGGTAGGGATCACCATGCAACAGTATTTTGGTTTGTAGGTTACTGCAGCTAGTGAAATTAGAGGGCTAATGAAACTATCGAATGTCTCAAAATAATGAGCTCTTAATGATTGATTACATAGTTTAATTTAAGAGATGCGAGGGTACAAATAACAATATATATATGGATAAATAGACTGTTAAAACAATAATTCTCCTTGTTCGTATAGTAGGGTAAAATTAGTATCGATAAAGATAAGTATGGCATATCTAACAGGTGTCTAGATTTACTTATTAAACATGTATTGTGAATACAAATTATTATTCATGAGGTTTTCACTTACATTCGTAATTATCATTATACTACAAGTTGAAGATAATTAAAGCTACATCTAGTCAACACCTCTAGTGTCAGGCTACACTTACATTAGTTATGTTAATACGTTAACATTAATCATTAAGTGTGCTCCATCTTAAACCGCACGAACAGCCAGAGTGTGGTTAAACACAAACCTATTTAGAATACAAAAAGTACGCTTCAGCTTCAGAATCTGTGGCTAACAGGGTAGTCACATTATTTTCTGTGCCTGGGTGTTCTAAATAGACGAATAAATCCGGCTCGAAGGACCAAAAAAATTAGCACATACCAAGTTCACGATTGGTTTATTGGCGATTCACATAATAATAAGTTTATCCGAATACCATTCGCGTGTGTGTGTGTTACAGCCAGTCATAGTGTACTCTCGTTGGTAGGTAAACCTAAACATGCACAATTTATTATAAAACTTAAATTATACTCCATACAATTGAAGGACATCAGAATCAGATAGGTAATTTGAAGCGAAGCGATAACTTTAAATTTAAGATTTACTAAACTTATAATACCTACATACATTTAGAACACCCAAACCCAGATATTACGGAATTGACTTGTAACATTGGTGTTATCAATAAAATATTTGTATTTGTATTTGAACAAAATTTATGTGACGAACATAGATATATATGTTCGTCACATAAATTTTAAAATCTTTAATCTTTGTTCTGGGTGGAAATAGAACCAATGCTCTACAGCTTCTGAAGTAGAGCTACCGAATGCGCTAATAAGGCAGTCGTATACATTGTACAGTCGTATAGTGTATGTATAATAAAAAAAGTGTATAAGTATTGTGTCGGCTGGTTCCCATCGTAGAAAATTAACTTAGTTTGGAGCTAGCAGGCACTGTGTGAAATAACTTCCAATAGTAAATAAAATATAAGTATAAATGACAGCAGAATATATATTGTTCTACTTATTTGCTCGCCAAATCCTTAGCTTAATTAATGTCTTAACGAAAATCACTTACCATGAGAGGATAGTTTGGTAAAACTAATATAATTAGATGGTCGGATGCGAGGTCTACGGTACGTACAAGGATAAATAAGATAAATTAGCGAAGTTGATACAATTTCGAATAATATTTAGCTGCGGGAATAACAAAACCGTGTATCATTTGTCTACCTCACAGGTATATGTTATTATTATGATCAAAAACATAAATATTAGAGGATACGTAAAGATATATCAGTCAGAAAGTTATATTATATCAGTCCAGTGCGATATCTGTGACCTCATCCCTGGATACATATCGGGGATTGTGCCTTGCCATTTTTATTACCGAACGGCCAGACAAAAAAACATCAAAATGTCACCTACATGGTGGACATTTTTTTTTCTCTTTCTTCTTGGCATCGCACTCTGTGCATTCTGCCAGTTTCAATGTTGCTATATTTTGTGAGTAGTCTTCATTTTTCAGTTTCTTTATCATCTATAGTTACAGTCAAAGTCTAGTCTTGATCAAGTCCAGTCGGTCCCAGTCAAATCAAGTCATGCCTTAGTAAAGTAGTGGCGACTTTACTATAAGCTTCTGGGTGGAGTTTTGGGAGCAACACGAAAAGTCATGATTAACCACATTATATCATTATCCCACACACGCGCTTGTAATTCAGCACTTTATAAATAAAACACCACTATTTTTATGCATAAAAGCTCGAAAAACACTAGTTTTAGAAAAAAATACAATGGGGCGACACGACGCTCACCGCGTTCCCGCCAAAACCCCATGGTGGACATTGCACACTAGGTGCCTCGCCACATTTTTATTCGCACAGCACGAGGATGGAGTGGAGTTCTTTGCCCGAGTCTATTCCCATAAAGTACCAATTGGATGTCTGCAAAACCGTAAACAAAAAAAAACTAAACAGATTTCTTCTAGGCAAACCTGCTTGATTCTAGATCACATCGTAGCTTACATCAGGCAGATGCTTATGTTAAAAAAGGAAATCGGCGCTTCCTAATTGGTTGTTTTTGTAAGGATGAAAGTACTTTGTTTAAAATCATATTTCTATTACATGTTAATGTGGTGCTTTTTTTTATTTATTTATTAAATAGATTTTTTTTTCTGGATGTTAGTACAAAGTAAGTTCGTAATACCGTATTCGAACGTCAACCGTTTGACTCAGTAAATATTTGAAACAAATAAGTCCAAATAAATATTGGACTGCCTTGTTAGCTGATTCGGCACTAGCTCTGCTTCATGAGCTGCAGGGCGCGGATTCAATTCCCACCGAAGACAGACATTTATGTTACGAACATAGATATTTGTTGTGTGTCTAGGTTCTGGGTTTAAATGTTTGTATTGTATGTATTTATAAAAAAAAGTATATAAGTATTCTATCGGTTATCTGGTTGCCATAATATAAGTTTTACTTAGATTGGGGCTATACGGCGCCATATTATTTATCACACTAATATTAAAAAGCCATAGTTTGTGAGTGTGTTTATATGTTTGTTACTTATTCACGCTTAAATGACTGGACCAATTTTGATGAAATTTGGTACGGAGGTAGTTGACACCCTGGATTAACAAATAGGTTAATTTTTATTCCGAAAACATGTGGCGGGGCTAGTTATTTATATTTCAAAACATCGGCATTATTTTTAGTGTCGACTACAAATTTTAAGAAGTTAAATCATTGATGCCGCTAGAATGCCGTTCGAGGTGAATAACTAGTTATAGTCTAAAGTGTGATTTACACTTAGCAACTTAACGTTGGTAAATATGGAAGCTATACCTGCAGAATTAATATTTTGGTGCAAATATGGACAGTTCAGAATTTACCGTGCCTATAATTTCGGCAAGCGTTGAAAAATAAAAATGCAATTTCCGCTACAGTGATTGCGTTTTGGAATTGTGCGCAATTTGTGAATAATTAAATTATATTGCCTTCGTTAACATGCGTGTGTCTATTCATGTTTCTGTAGTGACAAATATGTTCTATACCGCATTATAAGATCTATATTCTGACACAGCCCCAAACTTTATGTTTAAAAAAAACGTGTGTTGTGGGTTGTTGATATAAGAATTGTATTGTATTTCCAATATTTAAAGATAAAGATTAATATAAGATAAAGACAAATTTAATCCATATGAGTACAGTATACAGAGAAAATAATACAACTGTCTTAGTACTATATCCAGATGTGATATTTGACAAAACATAAAAAAAAAAAAAAAAAAGTCGTCACACTTAACGTCACAATTAAATAAATTAAATTTGTTTATTGAGAAAATACGGGCTCACCAAGTTACATTTACCTCACAATTATTTCAAAAACAATAGATGTCAAATATTAAACTACTTATACAATAGCGTCAGTATTAACCAAAATGTCAAAATTTACACAAAAACAAAAAAAAAAAACAAATGTCAATATGTCAGAACATACCGTTTGTATAGTTTCCGAATGCAAAACTATATTTAAGGACCAACGACTCTTCCATTTTTACACAACATTACGTATACCTATCTGTACCTATTTTTAGGGTTCCGTACCCAAAGGGTAAAAACGGGACCCTATTACCAAGACTTCGCTGTCTGTCTGTCCGACCGTCTGTCTGTCACCAGGCTGTATCTCAAGAACCGCGATAGCTAGACAGTTGAAATTTTCACAAATTATGTATTTCTGTTGCCGCTATAACAACAAATACTAAAAACAAAATAAAATAAATATTTAAGGGGCCTCCCATAAAACAAACGCGATTTTTATGCCTTTTTCATAGATAATGGTACGGAATCCTTATCGCACTTGGCCGGGTTTTTTTTCTAATCTGTTTCTTTATGTATGAAATCCTAAATCTTTGAAATAGACTACGCAGCTGCGCTCACTCTCTCTAAATAACTTATCTATGCCACCCCACCAAGTACCTACATAGCAGTGAATTATAGTAAATAAAAGTTTTTCACTACTAATTTGGGTACACAGTCGGCTCTGTAGCTAGTTATTCAGATTTAGTACGTGGTAACCACGGTTTTCCGACTAAATTAGGTTGGTATACGTAACTATGCTAATAAGCTCCCAAATTAATAACTGTTAACAAATGTGTGTTTGAGGTAATCGAACACACGCTCGACAGTTCTTAAAGCAGATATACTATCTATGAGCCATCTACCCAAAGAATCAGTCCTGTTTATAAACTGTCCCACTGCTGGGCCTTTCTCATTGTGGGAAGGGTAAGGCATAGTCCACGACGCTGGCCAAGTGTGGGTCGGTAGACTTCACACATCTTCGAAAAAATTTTTTTTTAATCAACTCTCGGACTTGTTGGTTGTCACGATGTTTTCCTTCACCGTTTGCAGTTAACGGCAATACTCACAGAACTTAGGAAAGACTTAGGTGCGAATTAGTGGAATTCGACTCCAGGACCTCCAGATTGAAAGCTAGACGGTGTCCCAGCTATGCTGCCGAAGTATAGTAATACTTATTACGATATTGTAACATTTGAAATGACACTAAACTAACACGTATTATCACTAATCGCTCGAAAATAAACTAGATTTTACGTAACAATTTCATGTCATGCCATGCCCGACCTCATAATATCTGTTTAAGCCCAGTCGGCAGCGTACACGACCGTCGTTAAACTATAAGATCCAATGGAACAGTCGCAAAACTCGAGTATTGTGTATCCAATTAAACTGTTTCAGTATCAAACTAATAAACTGAATTGTTGATACGCACCGCCGAATTCAACTAACTTTGATTCCATTGATTGTTTTACTTCTGATATTGAAATTTAGTTTTTACTGGAAGTTCAGGGCTTCATATTTTTTTAATTCTTGGCATCGTACTTTTTACGTTGGGTTAGTAACTAGTGGTTTATATTTTCAAGTGTCTCAAGTAAAATGAGTCTTAGTTGCAATTAAAGTCACATTATATAAATCACGGTCAAGTCCAGTCCATGCCCTAGTATAGTATTGCTGACTTTACTAGAAGCTGTTATGTAGCGATGATAGCTCAAAGTTTAGTGCGGTCGGTTCATACGTAGGAATGCGTGGGTTCTCTGCCGGTGCAGGAAAATATCTTGAGGAAATCATAGCATGGTGTAAGGTACTTTCTAATATGCAGCTGACTAGTTGCCACCCTCGAGCTGGCAATCTGCCGCTAAACAATTAACGGTGTATTCAGGCAGTCTCATTTGAAAGCCAGTTCAATTCCAGGCTATAGGTACCTATGTGTTAACCATCTTCAACTACTTCACATCAGGTGAACTACGGTCAAACGCTTAGCCTATCCATCATAAATAAATAAAAAGTATTTAGGGGACTGCCGACAGTGGTGAAAACTTAAAACACGTCGCATTAGCATGTCGGTGACGCGAATGCATTAGTTTTGCCCCTACCAAAAACCACTAGATCATTTATGGAAACGTCACAATCTATGCTATATCTATTGATTTCACTTCTTTCAAAAAGGAACGGACTTTATGCAAAAATTAGGTATAAATAAACTCTTAATTGGTTACATAAAAAAAAAATATTCAGTAAAACTAAATTTAGTAGCTGTAACTTGCGGCCTAATCGAAAAAGCGATCTCTCCTAGGCGATACTAACAATTTTGCGATTTCAGATTTGTGCACATTTATATCGACAAGTGCAATCTGTTTTTTTTTATGGTTCAAAAATCAGGTTTTTGACCACAGCTCAAGGTGTACAGTGACGATGTGGTCGAAGAAGGTAATGTACACCTATCTTGGAATGGGACTGGCTATCAAGTGAGGCTGCTCGAACTCACTATTAGATTTTTGGCGGCAGATCTTTTCGGTTTAGACATCAGAAACTAATAACCCTGTATTTATTTAAGAGTGTAATTTTTTAAGACAAAACTCTCATAATCGTAAATTGAAATATTGGCTAACACTACCCAAACTCACGTGAACCCCTAGTGACTTGCAAGATGAATTGCTTTGGACTTATCTGCCTTCCTGTCATGTGTCTGAATATAGAGTAATACTTGGAATTGCGGAGGTATTCGTATTTCCTACGCATCCTGTTACTGTTTGACTTCCGCCCTTCCCAACACATTCTATAGTTCCAGCGAATATTTCGGAACTTATACGTCTACGGTTTGTTATATCACATCGCCTGTGGTTTACGATTCCTCGTAAAACAGCCGTATAAAAGCTTTTTCCTAAAATCACAAATTGTCACCTTCGTTCTCTCGCAAATTACCGACATTTTTTACCGTTTGACATCGTTTTCATCTCAATTTTCCGTGCAGTAAGATACGAATCTAATTGGACGTGTGTCAGATATGACAACGACAGGCGCGCGCCCCGAATGAGCTGTGTATAATCAGGCGAGTGTCGTGTTACGCTAGCATTTATACCACTTCCGTGATGCATGATGCCGTTTGGTTGTAGTGGCTACTATCGAAGAAATTCTACGGAATATAGTATAAATATAGGTTTAAATGAAAATCACTAAACGAGATAAAACGTGGAGACAGAGTCTTGCACGTACAAAATATAAATCAATATATTTTTACACAAACTTGAAAGTTTTGACTTATTGTGAAAAATCATGGACCAAAAGTCCCCAGATACACGCAACGTACGAAAGTTACATGCAACGAGCGGTTTTGAATTAGTTAAAGACAATAGACAATACTTTAATTTTAACATTAAACAACATTTCTTATTATTTTTAAATTACATTCATTACAACACACACACAAAGAAATAACAACCATGAATTAATTAATTAACAAAACATCCGCTATACAATGGAATTTTCTGCCCGAGTGGGTGTTTACTGATGGTTACAATCTGGGTGCCTTCAAGTCGCGAGTGAATCGGTTTCTTAAAGGCGAGCATGCTCTACCGTAGACCGCAACATCGCTTAATAAATATCGCTTAAAAATTAAGGTTGAGAAAAAAAAAATTTTTTTGTTACAATCGGCTTCGACTCGTCATAATGTCCAATACAGCCAGCCGGCGTTAATCTAAATAGAACCCAAAAGTAACCCTATATAAAACTGCACCAAAATGTTGCTACAAAGCATACCTTGCTACTTTCCTGTTAACAATGTTTATCGAACTGAAAGCTTCCGATTGCTTTCACACACATCATCTAATATCCAGTTGGATTTAGATAACTCGAACAGTATAAACCGGGCTTTGCCGTTATACCAGTGTTAACCTATTTTTCTCAACAAATTGTCTATGTCGGAAATACGTAACATATCGTAACAATTGTACCTATAATAAAGCAAACAGAAGGGACCGGAATTCCCAAGGCGCTGATCGTATTTTGTAGGTCCCTTATGAATAAATCAGACATTTGTTTTGTTTGTAGGTGTACTACTACATCGTGGACTCGCCGAGGAACGAGGGGAAGGACTTCTTCGAGATCAGCATGCAGACTGGAGAGATCTTCACGAAGGTGGTGTTCGATAGGGAGAAGCAAGGCGCCTACGCGCTCGAGGTGGAGGCAAGAGATGGGGCCCCCTCTGCGCGTCCTAACTCCGATAACCAGCCTAACTCAGGTATGTGCAAGAATATACATTAAAATATCTGTACTTACCTCAAAGGTCGAACCTTATTTCAGCTTTAGTTACTTAACTGCTAGTCTCGTCCTAAATAAATAATAAATTTTACGTGATAAAGGGATTTAGGCAGATAATCGCTTCGTTCTTGGATATCGTCAGTTATTAATATAAAGCACTTAGTTATAATTGAAGAGAAATATTTTCTTATCTTTGTTTTATTAAAATAAATATCTCTACATAGTATATAACAAAGTCACTTACCGCCTTCTTTACCCTTAGATCTTTTAAACTACGCAACGGATTTTAATGCGGTTTCCATCAATAGTCACTGTGATTCAAGAGGATATGTACTATATCAATATCTACATTGCACCCGTGCGAAGCCGGGGCGGGTCGCTAGTTACAAATATAACATTGTCGTGTACTAGCTGAACGCTTAGTACCTACATGTTACCCGGCGCTTGGCTTTTGGCCTTTCTATTTCGTAACTAGTGCGATTCACCTTCGTCCTCGTGTTTATACAAACTTCATTCAAGGATCACGGACATTAAAAATAAAACTGTTCTCAGGTTATGCGCGAACATTATTTAATATTTATTTAGATGATGTATCTATCTTATTTTTATACTAGCTGCGCCCCGCGGTTTTACCCGCGTCGTGATGGATGATGATGAAAAGTATCGTATGTTTTATTCCAGGGCCTAAAGTATCTACATGCAAAATTTCATCCAGATCCGCTTAGTCATTCTGGCGTGATTGAGTAACAAACATCCATCCATTCATCCAACCAAACTTTCACATTTACGATATTAGTGGGATTAATGTGTATTGTTTTATTCTAGGTATGTAGATATATGCATATTTTTCATATAAATGTAATGTATTTTCTTTTGATGGCACACACAACCCTTTAACCTCCTCACTGAGTTTGATCAATACCAAGTTTGGCTGGAAGAGATCGCTCTAAGCGATAAGTCCGCCGGTTGTTGCACTACTGTTAAAATGTTCTATTTCATGATTGTGATTTCGGTGTGAATAACGAAACTTATTTATATGGATATCTATTTGCACACGCTGTGAAAAGAAATCACGCAATTTTATGTAAAAAAGTTTTCCAAGCTAAGGCTGGAATTAGTATGTATCTCGAAGGTCCAAGATCACCTAACTCGCTAATTATATGAAAAATTACTCGCGCTGAATTAAGCAGCTTATTCTTCTAAACGGTCCCGAAAAAAAAGGTATTCCAGATAATGTCTTTGCTAGGTATCGTTTCAGTTCACGTGCACGAATGTAGGTAGGGTCGGGGGAAAGGCGGCCGGTCCTTTGGCTAATCACTGCCACGGCCCGCATTTAAATGTCTTTTTCTCTTGTAAATACACATAACGTCGAAACTTTGTTGACCTCCATTCCAAGGAGCACCCTCGTCTCGCGACCGTGTGCCGACAAGGGCTCTCATATTTCACGCTGTTTTCTCGCTGCGGTAAATGATCCTATCGGCATGCGCGACACTATAAATTGTCTATTTTCATGTAGTTCTCTACTAGGTAAGCAGGTCGGCGGTATCGCGTCATCGTAAATCAACCGGCGTATAATCAGCCACCGCCCAGGGCCGTAATCCGGTTAAACCACTCATCCCTACGTCTGCCTCACGTATACAATGCACAGCTTTAGATCTTAGCGTTACGTTACTGAATTTCCTTAATGTAATTTGAATATAACTTGTAGATCTGGCGTCGGAACGTTCGATCGGAATTGCTTTAGTATTTCTCGCGTTTTTCCCTAACCCCGTGGATTGTAACTTTGCTGTTTTGTCAGAATTGTCGAGAAATACTTACATCGTTCGTGACTCGAATGAGGAGTGGTCGTCGCGAGTTTTTTCAACGGCAGGAGGCTGCGTTAAATATATACCTATGTAGACATTACTGTGGAGTAAATGGTGTATTCAATGTGAATATTGTGTCTCCTGGCCACGTACCAATTTCAGCATATTGCAGGCGGCACGGGCGCGGCGAGCTCGCTGTGCGGTGTTAGTCGCGCCTCGCATACTGATCACAGCGTCACGCGGTCACGTCCACACACCCAGCGGTTTTCGATTCCTCGCAAGATTGGCGACAATTAATTACTTGATTACACATACGTGTTTTTGCTCGTTACCCACGACTTTTAAATGATCGCTTACTTCACTGATACATTTTACCGATATGTATTTGATTATGTTGTCAAGTGTTATACTAGCACGCAAAAGCAAATAATAACAAATATCATTACTATTAATAACATTAACAGTTTTTTTTTATATTGTCAGGCTAGGTGTCTAACCACTGCTCACCTGGTGTTAAGTGACGATGTATTCAAAGATGGTAAACACTCCTAGCCTGGAATGAAACTGGCTCTCAAGTGAGCCTGTTGGAACACTACTATTAAGAACCGGACAATTATTGCGTCTCTTTTCTCGTAGGTAGAAGTGGAACTGTTTCTTTGTGATACCTCAGTAAGCAGTTACTTACAAAGGTCTTCCTAACCGAAAAAACTTCACAAACTTTATAGAGATTAGTGGTGGAGTATAAAAAAGGCAAAAACATAATGAGCACGTTCTACTTCCAGCATGTAGGTTTTAGCTGCACCGCCCCAGGAACAGATACAATAACCAATAACACACCCGATTCGAATGAGAATGGAATTGTCAAAAAACTGCAATAAATGCAGTGATTTCTCTATTCTATTGCGATTGAATTTCGGAATCTAAATTACTAGAACTGGTGCGCAAATAGTGAAAATTCACATAGCACGTGTGGGATGAAAGCCGAGCGGCTCAGATCCGGCATAAAATACTAGCGGACGACCAACCAAAATGAATGAACCTTCACGTACGCCTATCATAGATTTAACGGCTTCACCTTTTTTACAAAAAAAAAATCTATAAAAAAATCAAGCCGAATTTTCCGTTCGCGAATTATCTCAATACTCAATTCCCGTGCGAAATGCCAGATTTGATGTGATTGGATTTTATCGACTACAGCGGTAACGTAGTTAGGTTTTTGGAATATAACTTGTGATGGAAATTCCGTGTGTTGTTACGTAATTAAGTAATCGGACGTGAGAGGAATGCGTACAATGCGGTATACGTAACGTATCTCATGTTTCGGCTCGTGATCTCGTTTGAGAATTTTGGACATTTAAGTGAGAAATCTAAATAATTAACAGACTTCAAAAAAGGAGAACGTCAAACAGATCAGTAGCTACCTAGCAGGTATAATAATATTTCATTTAAATTAATAGTTAAGAGGTTTAGACAAAAATTGACACTGTAGTTGTGTAAATAAATCATCATAATTTGTAAATACTAAATACTACATAATTTAGAAGTAAAATAATGTCATTATAGGTATTTCTCGAATAATATATTAAATAGGTAAGAGGGCAGTTCACAGAAGTAAAGTTTTTCGTTTATTAAGATTTTGTAATAATTTAGTATTTACGTAGGTAAGTTATTATAAAAACGAAATTGGAAATCTGTAAAAGAGAATTGTTAAATATTTCTATCCTTTGAATTAAATGTTTCATTAAGTTTATTTTTCGCTTTTTAGTGCCGAAGTTTTTTTTTGAAGTCGGTTTTACTTTTTTTTTTAAGTTTGTTTATTTTACATTAACATTTAAAACTAAAATAAGCCTAAAATTACTGTTGTACAAAGTCTCCTTGTGTTGAGGTAATCTGAGTTTTAGTCTTTCCACCTCAGACAAAATTTTAATAAGTAGGTACTAGGTCAAAGGTTTTAAGTGTCTAGTCTAAAATGAACAGCAAGATTAAACCTAGGATGTTCAAATCCCTAGAGAGCCTTATTTTGGTGTTAGATGAGCCTTTACAGATCTAAAAGCCTGCACGCTAAGCAATTTTAGAAATATATTTCGTGTAATTAGTTAATAAACAAGTTGGCGTTTGAATTGTTTTATAGTTGCTTCGACGTTTGAGTATTGCCATACGGCGCGGCAATGCGGCCAGCGTTTTGAGAACCCATTGATGGCCTTTTAAGAGATGTTTATTTAAAATATTTTTTCTGTAGTTTGTATGTTATATATAATTTTAAATAGTTTTATTTTCTTTTATAAATGATCACATTACACTTTGAAAATGTGTTATATTTGTCCCTTCTTCACACTGCGACCGTTCAATGGATTTGAGTGATATTCGAAATAGGTATAGCTTATACTCTGTATTAACAAATAAGTAACAGTTTTTTGCTGTGGTGGTGCCGGCGTAAGAATAGTACCCCACCATCTCTACCCGTGGTTGCCGTAAGAGTCGGCTAAGGGATGTAATCCGGAAGATGGGCAGCAGCGTCTTCCTTGAATAATCACACCTAACTGCGCTCGCCAACCCGCCTGCCAAGCGTGGCGAGTATTGGCAATTAACGTTTGACCGCCATCGCGCCTCTTGTTGTTGAAGTTTCGGTATACGATCTAAGCATACTTAGAAGAAACTGATTCACTCGCGACTTGAAGGCATCCAGACTGTACCTATTACAGTAGGTACCTTACCAGGACCTAAACTGAATAAATTACTTTTTGATTTGATTTGAGTGCGCTTCAGATCTACACGACCCAATTCCACCCTGCCCATTCTACTATCGGACAGCTAGAACCACTTCACGGTCAATATTCCAAAAACTCGAACTAAACGGTTAGTATCTACCTTCATTGTACGAACCGCTAAACAATGGAATCTGCCGCCCGAGTGGACATTTTCAAGTCGCGAGTAAATCGGTTTTTTCTGGGTAAGCGTGCTCCGTCATAGACTGCATCTTCGCTCATCAGCCGCAAGTCTATTTGTAATAAAAAAAACTGGGTGCCCATTGCGGGTGAAACCACGAGATAATGTTAGTATCATGTTTGAATTAGAAACCAGGGCCGTTTTATTTACATACCTAAATGTTTTTCAGCGCCCTAAATAGACAAACTAGAACACTGCCTGGGAAACAAAAAGCTGCTTGGACTAGCGGTGACTGTTTGCTATATCCTGGTGAGATTGTTGAAATACATAGCCATTGTAGACAACGTGTCAGTTGTTTGTAAATCCGAATAGTATCACTACTGTTTCTATGTCTAATGATATGACATTACTAATTAAGGATTGTTTTGCTTTTCTTTTTTTCTCATTGTTTAGATTATGTGATGAAAAATAGTAATGTAACACCGGTTTAAGAGAAACTTGTTTCGTCTTTAACTTGCCATCAATGATATATGATTATGTTATATTAACGTGTAGTGATCCGGTACTTGTTGACTTGTTAACTAACCGTTCCGTTAGAGGAATGATCTACCAAAAAAAGTGTTTCCCGATTAATACAATCTGGGTAATGAAAGTCTTCCAGTCGCAAATGAATCGGGATTATTTTAAGCAATGTGCTCAATCCTACTATATAATCCTAACTAATATTGTAAATGTGAATGTGACTTTGTTTGTTTGTTACTCCTTCATGCGTAAAGTACTCAACGGACCTGGGCGAAATTTTGCATGTAGGTATTTTAGGCCCTGGATTGAGACATAGGATACTTTTCATCATCATCATCATCCATCACCGCGCGGGTAAAACTGCGG
This sequence comes from Biston stratarius, assembly GCA_950106695.1. Lineage (NCBI taxonomy): Eukaryota > Metazoa > Arthropoda > Insecta > Lepidoptera > Geometridae > Biston > Biston stratarius. The sequence continues at coordinate 16,151,844 of OX467115.1, read as the reverse complement.
GGCGCAACTAGTTATATTATAAATGTGAAAGTATGCATGTTATTCAATCACGCAAAAAAAGGTGGAACGGATTTGAAAAAAAAAGTGACATATACAGTAGAATCCCTTTAGTACGACTTCGCATATAACAACCAACCGTTTTTAGCGACGTAAGTATAGGCATATGTTTGGTTTTAATATGAGCCACAATTAATGTACATCCGTTTATTACGACTCCGCTTACAACGACCGACCGCTTTTAACGACGGAATTTCACACAAAATTGACCGGTTACAACGACGACAAGCGTTGACTTGTTTACAAATAAATCGTAGATAGCTATCTCCGCCCCGCGCACCCCCGTTGTCTATGCCTTGCATAATACAGTCCGTACTTATTACTATATACATATATAGAAATGAAAACCGAAAACAATTAAAAACTACAGACTTTTTTGCACTAGACATTTCGTTATGTACGTGCACATTATGCAATTTTTTTTTTCTTTGATGGTCACATAAATATTTATATCTAAATACGTATGTACGTTATGAACTCGTATGTGATTATTTTAAAATAATTTAAATTGTCAGTTCGTTTAGTATGACTTCCGGTTAGTACGACGTAATATCACCGGTCCCTTGGCCGTCGTTATAACCGGATTCTACTGTAATTCATTACTTGGATTATCATATAGGATATTTTTATATCAGAACATTTTGTGTTTCATTTTACCTAATTCTAAAACTAACTTGGACGAAGTAGCGTGCGTAAGCTAGTCCTAAATAAAACTATTTTCAAACAAATAAATACGATTTCTTACTTTAAATCACGTTGTTACATATATACAACAAGAAATGAACGATTTTTACAGCCAATTTTTTTTATAAAATAAGAAAAATAATATGAAATATAGGTCGAAAAAAAATCTAATCTATTCCCGACGCCTCGTGATTGAGTTCTGTTCATTATGTTTAGTCCTGCCGAAATGAGTTTAAACGTGGATTTTGCCGTCCTTTGTCTACCACATTTGCATTGTAATGGCAAATTAGTTTCAACACCTAACACTCTTGTCTCGCAAATATTCTAACAAAGGTTACAGCGAACATTTTTTTCAACAAAATATTTAATGAACTTTTTCTACCTTGCCCGCAGTTTACGTCAATTTTGTCACTGTTCTCCCGTAGCTGTTCTCCCTTAAATGTATTAATTAAAAGGATAACTTTTAAATAGCTTCAAAGTTTTCTCTCTGAACAATATTTAAGGCAATTTTCTGCTTGTTAACGTTAATTAGCACTGTTTGAGAAACATCAGGGAAATAATTTTGAGATTTTATTGTCACGTACAGACACACGGGCGTATTACCACGACTGAAATCTGATATAGCCCATTGTATTCGCTATTGTAAATTGTAAGTTACGATTATGACATGACCCCTAATATTTATCCCTCTGTAACGGTCTGTACTATTTATCTCTATAAGTGGCTGGTATATTGGAAGCCTTCTAAGAAGAATACAGAATGATTCAACAAAAACGGAGAATTCTCAATGAAAAATGTCCTAAAACTTTTTAAATTTCCTCCCTTATTACGGATGGTGAATTATTCAAGAAATGTTATAACGAGGAAGATGGCATCACTCAAAAATCAATAAGTTTAGTAAAGAAGCCATTCGGTTAGATTCTACGCCGTTCGTAGAAAAGCTACGAGATCTACATCTTATCTTTATCTTCGATTGATTCGATACTTACCACAAACTATGTATAAAACAATTATATAAGTAATAAAGTGTTATAAAGGAGTACTTTTTATCAATTGCATGCGCAAGACAAGAATAGGCAAGAGGCTTAATGGTTGATACAGACTTAGCGAACGAACGTTAGCGAATTCGAGTGAGTTAAAAGTGATGAAAGAGAATGCACGTTACTCAAGTATTCGCTAGCGTTCAATAGCGCTTTACAAATGGCGAAAATTTAGTTGACAAAAGGATATTGATTGGTGAACGCAATATATATGCATCGGCCACACCGTTACTTAACATCAGTTGAGCTGTGGTCAAACACCTAGTCTGTCAGCTATAAAAATAAATGAATTGGTAGATGCACATTATTGAGACCACACACATCATGACGATAAAGAGCATGGAAGACAAACTGTTATTACTTTTTGTATTTGTGTGTTTTATCTGTGATGTATAGTGAGAAAATCTATGTACATATTGTGACTCAGAGCACGCAGATCATACATCAAAATACCATTGCAACCTATAACTAATAATTATCTACAGTTCGAATTAATTAAATCATGTAGCGCTTCTTGTAGTTATAGTGATGAAAATTGACTTTTTTTGTTTAATAATCCGAATTGTCTTTGCTGACACTCCTTCACATTCGATGCTCTTTTTTATGAAGCGAATAGCAAAAACAGTGTGTGGTGTATACGTACCGGAGAATTCGCTTGTTCGCATACGCTTAGTCTGTACCCCCCAATACCCGATTCTAAGAAATTCTTGACGTTTTTATAGCAACCGTTTTCCGTCTTTGTGTTTGCGGTAATTTCATTCGACCCTTATAGGGCCCCAGACGGCAGTTATCGTTTATTTATTCCTCTGTTTTAATTCGGAGGGCACTCTGTATTGTTTTTTAATTTTCTTTTCAGTAATAAGTAATGACTTAATTTACGTAAACGTTTGCCGTGTTCGTGTTGGATATTGCTTACGACGTGAATTGTAGATTTGACAGCTGTTCGGTCGGGACGTGAATATTGTTCGGCCGAGACATTCAATGGCGATGCTGGGACGGCGTCCGAGCGGGTGGCCGACGGACCGAAGCGAAGCGATGTTGCTTTAAGTCGTCTATTTCAACTATTTCCAATTACTTGGGCTTAGGGACACAGTGCGACGTTGGCAAGTGACAAAGCAATATTCCACGAGGCTTGAACTTGCTGGCCTACATTTAACGTTATGCCTTTGGGAATTCGTGATGAGGACTTGCCCCGATGCACTCTCTACCGAGGATTACTGTCGGTTATTTGATACTCGACTTAATTAAACAATATTCACGTCTACCTGGAATTATAGTAGTCCAGTCCATTCTCAGTATATTCGGGTGATTCTGTTCATTAGCTAGAAATTATTGTAATAAATTGAATTAATCGTTCGAAATTTATTGAGCGAGCAAACGTAGGATTTCGCTTCGTTCTAAATGATCCCTTAGAGGAATACGGATCCGGAACAAAGTAATTCGCTAGAGAATTAAAGTCACCGACATAAATCAGCGTATTGAAGTGGCAATGGGCTAGACTTATCTGTCGCAGAACTAACAACCGAAACCTGGGATAGATGTGTTATAGAGTAAAGACCGCAAATTGGCTAAAATAGTTTAGGACGCCCTAGCACTCGATAGAGTACCAGAGGCCTGAGTGACCTATTTTCAGAGATGCCTAAGTCCAGCAGTATGATATGCTGATCATGATGATAATGAAATTGAATTCGGCAATAGTGGTGCTATTTTGGCATAAATTAATAACTTTATTTATGAATAGCATTGATTCGCGGCTTCGCTCGCGTTAATCTAGTTTTTTTTTTTACCCTGGGAATAGTACTCTTTTTTTGGTTAAAAGGTAACTCTATGTCCTTTTCTATACCTCTGACAATGTGCATGCAAAATTTTATGATGATTGATTGGGTAGTGTTTTTATTACATAATGTATATTTAAAAGTAATGAGACATACGAGACACTATTCTGATGGTAAGAGATAACGTATGACCATGACCATTGGCACAAAACGAAGTCCAGGGCGTGGCTGGTTTGGCGCTTATTACTTTGAGACTTGCGTTGGTTAGTCTCAACAGCCCTGTAATTTCGCTAGCTCCAGTACCCTTCAAACCAGAACACAGTACGTTTACACACTACTACTTGACGGTAGAATACTTGATACTTATCTAGAAGACTTCCTGATTAGGAGATCTACGAGTTTCACAGATTTCACCTATCCGTAATACGCTTGCCTGTAAGGGATCGCTCTAAGCGATAAGTCTGCCGATTCTTACACTTATAAATGTAATTTTTTTCTGTTCTGTAATGTACGAAACCCTAGATTATCGTCAAATGATTGAGAAATGAGCGAGATTGTGATTATAGCTTATTTGAATTGATTACACAGAATGAGCGAGATTGTGACTATAGCTTATTTGATTACTCAGAATTTAAAATAGACTAACAAAGTCTTAGAATTATGTAAAACAAACGATAGCGAGTTTTAAAGGCGATCAACGCCATCTAGGTTAATTCTAACTAACTAAATGGCGCTGATCCATATCAAGCCACGAAACTAATAATAATCAACAATTAAACAGTAATCTTGGCCTGAGCAATAAAATCAAAATCAAAAAGTCATTTATTCAGTTTAGGCCCTGGTAAGGTACTTATGAACGATAAGTTACATGTTTGAATCTACCACCGGCTCGTAATTACACTTTAACTGAGAAGACTCCGGCAAGAAACTCAGCAAGGCATTTTTTTTTGTGGATCTTTCTTTTCATATTAGGTTACAGTTTACAGTTATAAATATTAATACATTATGCTTACTACAATTGTCACTTAGCCAGGGGGATGCAAGTGCAGAGAGAAGCTACTACAACCATATATTCCTGTCTTCCACGTAAAGAGCCACCTTATAGTAAGTAGGCTTTGTCAATTAACCTCTTTAATTAAAGAATTATCTATCTATCTACTACCAAGTTAACTAAGGTAATATTGTAAAATGCAATTAAGTTAAAGCGTGAAAGCTTAACAAACAAACTCACATTCGCATTTATAATATTAGTTATGGTATTGGGACGTTGTGCACGTTTACCTCTGTCATGATTACGGCAGCTATTGGGTCTTGAATCTGCTCAATTTGAAAGATTTCGGTGGTATAGCAGATGCGGTACGCGGGTACAGTCGTAGAACAGAATTTTGTCAAATCGTCACCTCGGCGCGATCGGGTTTATGGATGCCATAAGTTCCAGGAATCACTCGGTCCGTTCGTCGTAAAAATCACTTTACACCGTACACGTGCCAGTATATTACTCGCTTTTGTGTGCTTTGCCATTTATCAATTTATGTGTCAAAGATATTATATTATCTATATTTTTTTAACAGGTTGTTTGAGCGAATGTTTTTTTTTTAACTCTGACAGTCTAGGTTTTTGACCACAACTCACCTGATGTTAAGTAACGGTGTGGTCGAAGATGGTAAATCACACCTAGCCTGGAATAGAACTGGCTCTCAAGTGAGGCTGCCGGAACACACCGTTAGATGCTTGGCAGCAGATTTTCAACTTGAGGGTGGTAGCTAGCCAGCCTAGTACTAGAAAGTACCCTACCACCACGCTATGGTTTTCTCACGATGTTTTCCTTCACCGGCAGCTCAAGCTCATTGTTGGGGTTTGAACCCACGCCCTTCGGCGTGCGAACCGACCGCGCTAACCACTGAGCTATCATCGCTACAAATTGCTACAAATGATTTGTCTGTGAAACTAGATACATATATACATAGATCTTTTTACAGTTAATTTGTTCGCTAGCTTCTATCCTGGAGGGGTTTACAGACATGGCTGTGATCAATATGGTTACAAAGTCTAATCAAATTACACTTACAATAAAAATATAAATGTCAAAATTATTATAAATCACAAACACATAAAATGTACATGCTTTGTTCACAAAAATTTCTCCACCGAAACGCGTGCGTACACCGGTTTTTCAATCTATTAGTTATATCTATAGCTGTATTGATATTTTCTTCGTAATTTAACAACTATAGGAAGATGACATAGCTATCTCAACGGACAGTAGGTACATTTAATTAAAACAAGATCGTTCGACACAGCGCTCTCCCGGCCCTTTGCAAGCTACGATCTATAAGCAATTCTAATTAAAAACACTAATAGCAATAATTAAATCTTAACATCGACGGTAACGATAAAATCGCTTTGAACCCATCATGATCTTTATAGGCCACTGAGTCTGCTAAACACCGACAAAATTAGAATTCCATTCCATCCATTTTCGTGTAAATAGCTTTTGGTAGAACTGTCATTACTTGAGCTGGTGCCAAGCAAACTTACCTACACTCGTATGGGTGTTTCCGATTCGGTGCAAATCCTTTAACTCGAAAGCCATAACTTTTCCGCAGCCATCTAAACGCAGAATCATTGTTTCAAAGCGAACTTACCCGGAGCACTTCGTTTCACACGGAGTAATGACACACATGCCTAACTAAGTTTAAATAAGAGTATGATAGTGGCAAAACGTTATAACTCTTTTGTTGTAGATGAACAAGGCGATGGGCGAGACAATCGAGAAAGTCCGATAGGTATTTTTCATATAGCTTATGAAATCGTCGAGTCGATTCTTGATGTATGAGACCCACTTCATATTATTGGTACGATCTGATATAATGTCGTCGAGTCTATTGACGGTCTTTTGTCTAGCTCGCATAATGGACACCAGTAGGTTACGCTTACGAGAATAGTTATAGTGGATGTGGCCAGAGAAAGCGTATCAGCACTGGGCGGGGCCTCGTGAGTAATGGAACTTTGAGCTCGCCTGAGGAGGGTCCACTTATGTCGCCCGAAATGGTATGATTGATAATGCCACCTACAAAAAATACTGCCATTTTCTAGATAAACTAAGCCAATAATATACACACATAAATAGAGGGCAATCACTATTCTTGTAAGCTTTTTTCTCCCCCGTCATAAAATATCTATCTGCGGCAGTTAGCGGGACAATAAATATCTCAGGTCTTTTATTAAGCGAAATGCTTGCCAAATGATTCACTTTTGGGAAACGCCCTGACAATATAGGTCGAAAATAAAATTATTATTCGCTTATAAATCTGTTGAATGTTGAAAATGTGGAACCTGTGTCGTATTTACTCTTATATGAAGTAATCGCGGTTCTGGTAAATTAGCTAATGTTTAAAGTTTTCAAGGTTCTGTTAATTACCGGGTTTGTACACGGTCGAAGTTTCTGCGATGAATAGGCGGTAGGTAATGGCTTGTGAAGAAGGGCGTGGAAGAAGGAACCTGCAAGTTACCCTTACAACTCGCGAACTAATGCACTGTTTCGACAAGTTGAAAGGTGAGCGTTATTATTGTACTGCGAACACGAACTCTACAGTTTGACGCTCTAATAAACTTTACTGAGTACGGTTCACAGAAACACGCCATTGTCTCAGAATTTAGTTATCCAGTAGAGCATTGAATCTGCGAAAATTACGTTCTCAAGATAACCACTTGGTAAATGGTACTATAATTTTAAACACAAATCCCAACTTGATGTGATTTTCAAAACAGCTTTTTTTTATACTTTTTTGACACTTTGTATGAAGAAAGACAAGAATCTTCTTGTCAAGATGACGAACGAAAGTTCGAGACGTCGGTATCGCAGTTATGAACCTGAAGTGGAGCTGCGCAGGACACGTTGCTAGGCGAAGTGATGACAGGTGGAGTAGGGTTGTAACAGAGTGGTGCTCTAGGCATGGTCAGCGGAGCGTTGGTCGTCCAGCCGCAAGATGGTTCAACGATGCTGTCACCGACGTGGGTCGAACCTGGACTAGATTGACACAGGACATAGGCAGATGGCAGAGGCCTATACCTAGCAGTAGGATAAAGAAGTTTGTAGATAATGATGATGATGAAGTAAATTTAACTGTTAGTTGTGCCTTACGGTTTTAAACGAACGTTGTTAATAATCACAATATTGCCGATCAAATGTCGTCTGTGACCTTTATAAATTTCAGATATTTCTTTATCAAACTTCATTAAGCTCGGCCGAATTGTTTGATCGTGAAAAGGTAACAAACAGTGTTTATTCTCGAATGTACAAAATTAATTAGGTCAAGTTTTGCGTTAGGTTTCTTTTGTGAAGACAATACTTTAAATTCTTATTTCTCCCCCCGAATAAGCCCTATTATTATAAACTCTCCCACGGCTGGGCGCAGGCCTATTCTCATTATGAGGCCATAGTCCACCACGCTGGCCAAGTGTGGGTCAGCAGACTTTACACATATTCGAGAACTTTTTTATGCAATACGCACGTAACCTGTTAAAACAGAGGAACGCGACGTGGGATTCGAACCCAGATTACATTATTATTATTATTGACTCATTATTTTCTGACATGTTTATATCCCCTTCCTAATAGTGTTTGTTCATTCATTCTATTTGTTTTCATACTGTTTCGGTCCTCCATAAACAAACAAGCAAACTTTATACAAAGATTTGGAGTTCAACTTCGAAAGCATATGCGCAGCAACGACGTAAAATTTTTATGTAACATCCTTTGTAGAATTAACTCCTAATTTATTTCATGTCAAAACTGTATTCAACCCCAGCGTTAAAACACCAATGAATTCGAATAATTAAAGATGACAGACGATCTTCCCTTAACTTGGTTTGTAAGATTGTTGGAAGTGAAATTAAGGGAATGTTCAAATTCTTCATCGTAAAAGTAAATTGAGGGTAGGCAAAGTTTCCTTAATTAATGAAGTAGTGAAACTCAACTTGAATACCAATTACTCCAATTATTATTATTGTTCAACAATTGTAATTATACCGGCCTCTATATATCGCAAACGATAGTTAAATCAACGTAAAGCCCCTACAGTAATCTTACCCGGATTTAAACTAAATTAAACCTCTTTGATGTAGTGCTTAAATCTAAACCTTAATTAAAACATACAAACCGTATGAGAATTGCTTATATTAATCGACAAAAATTTCAAACCATGTAGGCATCCAAACAAAACAATTCATTATTATTATGGTCAAACTGGGCAATATTTGTGAAAGATTGAATCCTTTTACTAATTTCGGAGTAATTAGTGTACATACATAAAATAGTGCTAATCTGATTTGCGCACAGAGGGTTCCGAACAAACTTGTATTATGTGTACATAGAACGGGAATCTTTATTGCTATGAAATCCTGTACTATGCTTCCACAAAAATGTATGTCAAGTGTATGAAAATATATGTGTGTGTATGAAAATATATGTGTGTGTATGTATGTGCGTAAGTGTCATCCGTACATGGTGGATGTTTTCCATGTGCTAATCGTTTTGAATCCTCATTCTTTATTCATACAGCGAGGATGTGGAACTCACTGTCGGAGTCTGTTTCCCAAAAAGTACGATATGGGTGTCTTTAAGTCAAGAGTAAACAGGTTCCTTCTAGGTTCTTGTTCCATCATAAACCAAATCGTTGCTAAACATTAAGCAGGATGTGGTCAAAAGCGAAACTAATCAGTATTAAAAAAAAAAAAACGCATTGAAAGACAAACTTAAGATTGTAGTTGAAGAAACATTATTCCATGTATCGATATACGTCACGCTAATTCCGCAAACTGCAAATATAAGCTTGTGATCGATTTTAATTACAAATATAGAATTGTCAGATTATTCATTATTTGTTTTGTAACACCCTGCTCTGCTTCTTGCCAAATTTTATGATTGTTGCTCAGCGGAAATTATTTAATCTTATCTTTAAGATTGAAAGACTGATAACAAAGTGATCCTATAAGGGTTCCTCTTTTCCTTTTTGAGACAAGGAACCCTAAAAACGGTCTTTATATATATTATTGTCGTTGAAAGACTAACTTAAGCAGTACAGTTGTTGTACTTATCTTTACGTAATTAAATTATATTTAGTGTATACACCGAATAAAAACTAAACTCTTTAATTCAAGAAGTGTGTCATGTATAGATATAAAACCAGTGTGGTGGTAGGGTACTTTACGTAGCTAGCCAACCGAGTACTACCTTGGCTGGCTAGCTACTACCCTTTAGTTGAAAATCGGCTTCCCTTGAGAGTCAGTTCCATTTCAGGCTAGCTGTGTTAACCATCTTCGACCACATCGTCACTTAAAATTAGATGAGCTATGGTCAAATACCTAGCCTGTCAAACATAAACAAATAGGTCTTAATGGGGACTGCCAACAGAAGTCATAACTTAAGACACGTTAATTAGCTTGTCGGTGACGCGAACCCATAAGTTATGCCCCTACCAAAAAAAAACGCCCAATAATGCTAAAAAGTTTTCACTTCAAAAGATGTAAAACTAGGTGAAATGCAAGTCTATTTGTAATATATAAAATAAAGATATCCCAGATAATGTAGAACGCTGACCCAAAACATAGACCCACAAAAAAAGGACAAACAAAAACCTACGTAAAGATTCCGCTTATTACTTTGTGTAAATATATCTGAAGTAACGCTGATAGCAATTCACAAAGGACATCGTAGGTTTTATCACTGAGCGGGCCACTCTCCGAAATAAGATCTTTTTTGGCATGATTATCAAAAGAACTATCTTCAGAAGCGATTTAATTAAAATAGCTATCTATTTTATTTGTAAATGCAATGAAGATTTTAGGAATTTCTGTTTCCGCCATTTCGTTTGCAGCAGGTGTTAAAATATAGCATACAACGCGGTCTTGAATTTTCCAACTTTATAATGAACAAAGTTTTTTTTTAAAACGTGATTAAAATTGATCACAAACTTACATCTGCAGTTTACGGAATTAGCTTATCGATGCATGGGAGAATATTTTTTCATCTCAATCTTAAGTTTGTCTTTCAATGCAATTTTTTTTAAATACTGAAATGTTTCGCGTTTGACCACATCCTACCTGATGTTAAGCAACGATGTGGTTTAGGATAGAACACGCTTACCTAGAGGGAACATCCTCGCAGTGGTTATAAAGAATGTGCATTTGAAGCGCTTAGCGCGCATATAGGGAAAGGCCACCATGTACGGGTGATGCTTTTTGGTCGCGTTTATCCGGTCGATAATTTTTATAACGTCAGTTGAGTAATTCTCTACTTACTCAGTATGCGTTGATCATCATCATCATCATCATCATCATCAGCCATAGTACGTCCACTGCTGGACATAGGCCTCCTGTGTTTTGCCAATACTCGCCACGCTTGGCAGGCGGGTTGGCGAGCGCAGTTAGGTGTGATTGTTCAAGGAAGACGCTGCTGCCCATCTTCCGGATTACATCCCTTAGCCGACTGTTACGGCAACCACGGATAGAGAGGATGGGGTACTATTCTTACGCCGGCACCACCACGGCGGGTTGTTAGTACCTGATGCGTTGATAGTACCTGAGGATGCTCGAATTCACCTATATCTTTGTTCCCTATAACATAAAAAGTAATCTTAGAACTTCACGAGCTGATAAGACTTCATGAAAGTTTAGAATGCATTTTCCTCTAGCGATCGTCATGTCGTGAAAGTTGCTGAGACGTTTTATACCTACCGGAATGCACTTCCAAGTAGGTAATAAACGAATATTTTTATGTGATCAGTGTGTTTGCGATTTCGTCTACGGTCATTTGGAACGACACGGCGACGGAGTATCGTTAACCGAGTCACGCTTGACTGCCTTTTTAAAACACTTGGCGAAAATGGTTTTTGTAAGCAGGTGTGCGAATAAACGCTGTCTCCGCAAGCCATCTTTCCGCTCACGTTTTCGGCAAGTCGTAACAGCAAGGCACTTCGTTTATATGAAATACCACCTTTATGGTTACTTATTGCCACGGATATGATCGCTATACGGACATATAATGTATTTTTTTCTTGTTTTCCCAGTGTCGACTTGGTTTTATTGTGGTATTACAATGAATTTATAGATGGCAGCTAAGCTTGTAATTTCCTTTGTCGTGAACAAGTAATACTAAAACTTTTTTTATCTCTGAAAATTGCTCGTTTGGAATTGTATTGAAGCAAAATTGAATTTGAATGTAGCTTTGAATTACACAAAACAATAATCATTTTTTCGTACCTGTGTAAGACTGATTTTGAGGTTAACGATGACAGATTTAAACTTATTAAAATGTTGTTGTCCTTGTCTAATAAACTGTAATGAAAAAGACGGCATTATTTATAGCAAGTTAAGATTTTGTGTTTTACTTATACAGTATTATTCGTGTTTAATTACGTAATAAAAAGTGAGTAACTATTAAGATATATGTACATAAAAAAAAAAAAAAACATTTATTCAGTTTAGGCCCTGGTAAGGCACTTATGAACGTAAAGTAACATTTTTGAATCTACCACCGGCTCGTAATTACACTTCAACTGAGAAGACTCCGGCAAGAAACTCAGCAAGGCATTTTTTTTTTGTGGATCTTTCTTTTAATATAAGGTAGGTACAGTTATAGATATTAATACATTATTCTTACTCATACAATTGTCACTTAGCCAGGGGGATGCAAGTGCAGAGAGAAGTTACTACAACCATATGTTCTTGTCTTCCACGTAATGAGCCACCTTATAGTAGGCTTTGTCAATATGTACATATTTTACATATTACTATATACACATACGAAAAAATACATTAGAGTTCTAACTCCTGAATACCATAAGATGAACATTCGTAAAGTAACGCCTGAATCCAATAGATTAAATTAAAATTTGTCAAACAAAGCTTTAAAGAGTAGTTTAAATAAAATGATAGTATAAAGCATACTTCTTGCAACATTTTAATTTTTTTTTTTGCATAAATTGGGCTAAAACTGGCACCATATTTCTGCTCTAAGTTGACACAGCGAATGGGGCTTGAGTTCGCACTGAGTAACTGAGCTACGACGTAGTCTGTCTAAAACCGGCTTAGCTTTGCTGAGCGTGACCCGACGGCGCCGCCTCTGATATCGCTCTAATCCCCACGAGAAGTCAAAGCACTTATAGACATAAAATGTAAGTAGTTTGTGTACAAGTTGCACAATAGAATGGCGAATTTTGACAAAATACTCCTCGTATTATAGGAAATCGGAATTGGATGTTCATGTACTTTAAAACTCTCTCTCATGGCTTTTGATAAAGAGAGCCGTGAACAATTGCGGATGATAAAACTAGAAAATTAAGTAAGTTATTAGCATTTATATTTTTTTTTAAATGTAAAACTATAAAATGAACGATACACTCTCCTGATGGTAAGAGATAACGCCTGTCCATGACCATTACAGCGATACACAGAACTTTGAGTAACAAAACAAAGTTCAGGGCATCGCTGATTTGGCGCTCATTATTTTGAGACAATAGATGGTTAGCCTCAATAGCCCAGTGATTTCGCTAGCTAGCTAGCTACACTACTGCTTGGCGGCAGAATATCTGGTACTGCGGTGGTACCAACTTAGACGACCTTCTGCAAAGGAGATCTACAACCAAGGTTCTGGAAATAATGCCGTAGTTTTATTCATATTTCATAAAATTTTCTGCGTTATAACCAGTGAATAATCATAACTCATGTCATAACCATTAGAATTTTATCATTACCAAGTATCGTAGACATATTATCGCATAGAAATTATTATCTTTATCAAGTAGGTCAGGTGGTAGATCTCCTTAGCAAGAGGTCATTCCACCGCCTTGCATGAGTGTGTAAGCATTCCTGTGTTCCAGTTTGAAGGGTAGCGAATTTATAGGGCTATTTAGACCAAACATCTAAAGTCTCAAAATAATGAACGTCAAAGCAACTTTTAAGTTGTTAAAATTTCTGCCATGCTACTGCAATGGTCATGGACATGCGGTATTATTACTATCACAAAAGCGTTTCATTCATCTCATCACATTTACTTAGTAAGGAAACTTATACCGAACTTCGGCTTTTCGCTGCCTTATAACGTTATCACAACAACTAAAGTTATAACGTTACTTCGTGTCTCGTCCTACGGTACGTCAGTTCCTGATTTCCACTGAAGGGCGCGTCCCAGGAGTTTGTTTGTAAATATGACTAACACAATTTACGTTAGTGGTAATTTATATCGATGCGATAAATCAGAATGTGGCCCAGAGGCCGGGTTTAGTACAGGCTCGGAGGTGAACGAATCAATCATAATAAATTACGTCCATGTGCTGAACCGACGATGTCCATGCACGACTACCTTATGGAAAAAGTTGGACGAGGGAGCCACAATCGTGTTTTGTAAACAAAACTTCAGCGTACCACTGGAACTGTTTTAGTTCCATCAGTTGGCATGCAACACATAAGTTGTCGTTTCATAGTCGTACCTGCTCGTAAATCGAATGTTATTGTTACTGACTTAGGAGATAAAGCTCGCTTGTTGACTTTTCTATGGTCAATAGGCTAGGTATTCAGTTCAGGTGATAAGGAAATAATAAAAGAGAACTTTACATACATAAGACAAAACTTACTAAACAAATTCTAGTAGAATTGGTAGTCCTGGCTCATAATTTGTTTTAAATGGTTGTTGTTAGGCAATTTTTTTGTACACAGCTTACTCGATGTTATATGACTGTGTGGTCGAAGATGGTAAACACACCTTATCTGAATGAAACTAGCATTCAAGTGAGGCTGCCGGAATACACAAAATTTATGCATGAAATGAAATATCCCCTCAAAATATTTATATCGACCTAGCTGTAACTCTGTGATTTCACCCGGGCTTTCCTGGATAAAAAGTAGCTTATCTGTTAATCCAGCTTTAAGTTATCTTCATCCTAAATTTAATTGAAATCTAATAAGCTGTTAGGGTAGTGTAAATGATAACAAAAACACATTTTAAAAAAACCTTCGCATTTATAATACCAGTTAGAAGTGTTATCCTCTATGCTTATGTTACACTATTTTGTGTAAGTCAACAAAATAATTTTTAAACGTGATAGAATATCGACTTTTAGCAGAAAACACACTGGCTTCGAAGAATTATTATTAATGATTTCTGACAAAAATAATTCGAAGGAAATCAAGGCTTAAGTGTATATTTTCCGCTCTATTTTGTATAAAAGTCGAGCTTTCAGGTCACCCATTTCTTTTTGACAGAATTAAGGAAAAATGTTTCTTTGCCTGAAAGTGAAAAGCCTAAAATTGGGGGATTTCTATGTCCAGAAGTGGACTAAGGTGGTCTGACGACGATGATGACGATATAAGAAAAAAGTGGAAGCACTGTTAAAAATTTGTATCATCATTTAGTAGTTGTGTAAACAAATTATCATATATGATTGCTATAGGTAATTGGTTTACATTGGTAATTTCCAACGGTGATTTGTTAATACTACAAAAGCAGCGACATACAGACTGTGGTAAACTCGAACCACCTACACCTACATCATTAACAATATTGAAGATGCGATACCGATAAGTGTCTGATTGAGAGGCCAAAGACAGAGGGAAGAGAGAGTGTGTATCAGGGCCAAGTCCGAATCATCATCCTTTCCATCCTAAGGTTGCCTGGATGAGATCCCTTTTAGCGATAATGTCGCCAGTTCTTACACCTATTAACTAGTTTATTTCTTCTGTGTTATGTTATTTCAAGTGTGTACAATAAAGAGTTATTCATTCATTCATCATGCCCTAGCTAAATAGTGCCAATTTTGCTAAAACGCATGAAAATTTGATTTATACTATCGTGTATCGGTTTGAAGTGTAGCTAATCAAATAACAGGTAGCCTTGTTCACCCATACAAATATACATTTCAATGCAGGGGTGTCCTCAGCACGTTAGATATAAGCAGCAATACAAATAAATACCAAGTGGTAACGCCGTCGCTCCGGCTCGTCAAGTTGGAGAGGTCGGTATGCATTCTGGGGACCGCGATCTACAATCGTGTACTTCCGTCCGAGATGCGCCTTGT
This sequence comes from Biston stratarius, assembly GCA_950106695.1. Classification (NCBI taxonomy): domain Eukaryota; kingdom Metazoa; phylum Arthropoda; class Insecta; order Lepidoptera; family Geometridae; genus Biston; species Biston stratarius. The sequence goes on along the minus strand of OX467115.1, from coordinate 16,136,214 downwards.
ACCGTGTGCCTTGACCATGTTTTACAACTTGATGATTGTTTAAACATAAGAAATTATTGAATAATTAAGAATTATTAAAATAAATAGAATTATTTAAATAATTCTTAATTAACATATCATTAACATTTAGACATTTTAAAATTATTTTAGACATAAGTTGTTAACAATAAAATATTGTATTGAGACCCACCGTTAAATTTAAATGTCTCAAAGTAATGAATGCCAAAACAGCGATGACCTGGACTCTGTATTGTTACTTGAGGTTCTGGATACAGGTGCAATGAACGTGGACAGGCGTTATTCTCTTACAGAAGCTAAACGTCATTCGATTTTTTGTGCTACACAATAGTGTAAAAATCTGTTCTCAATCATACTAAGCTATTACTGTGGTATTTTTATAAATAGGTAATCATACTATATTCGAGAAAAATAATAATATATTCTTGGTGATTAGAATTCCATGAAGTCACGTTTGAAATATGTTTCAGATTCAGCTCGCGTCTTATTTTACGTTCATCAAAAACATATCACCTACTACCACAGATATAGTAGTTTTTTTTTGTATTATTACTAGTTGATAGTACTACTCGCGAATTTGTCCGCGTGGAATTTAATTTAAAAAATTTGTTCATTTCGCAGAATTTACGAAAACCTAATGATTCTGTAATCCCCGCAAAAGAAATACCTTTGGTAACCTAACATTTCCGGTATGAAAAACAACCTATATGTTAATCCACGTAATAAATTGTAATTCAAATCGATTCAGCCGTTTTTGCGTAATTCAGTAACAAATATCCAAACATACAAACTTTCACATGTATAACATTACCTAGTAGTTATTCTGATATAATAAGTATTATATATGTTAGTCCAGGTAATATACTATATGTGTGCTAAATTTCATCCAAATCCGTGCAGCCGCTTTTGCGTGATTAACAAACAAAAACTTTACCATATATAATATTACTAGCTGTGCCCCGCGGTGTTCCCGATGTGTTATAGCAAGCCTATGTGTTAATACAGGGTGTCAGCTAAAGCCATACCAAATTTTATCAAAATTGGTCCAACCGTTTGAGCGTGAAGAAGAAACAAACATACAAACACACTTACAAATATTCGCCTTTATAATATTAGTGTGATAGTAAGATATCCTATGAAGTCTTAATAAAAGTTTGGAATGATGTTCTACTTCATGTAATTCTTGTTGTTTTTAATTCGCCTAGATTTCTTATTCCCGAGATAGATCACCAGAAGAAGCTCGTTTTGTTTACGACAAGAAAACTTCTTTCTTGTTTTTCGCTTCGAACTTTACGGTTTAAATGCTTCTAAGTTTCATTAACGAGTTGAAACTTGATTAGTAATTTAAGTTCGTTTGAAACCTGTCTCGGCTAGATTTGTTCTTTAAAAAACAGACTAAATTGAAGAAACATGAATCATAGTAATCAAGAACGGGATAATTATTTACGTAACGTAAATTACCGTTTGAGGTGTGTTTAATTTACACACGGTTTTTTATAGTTGTGTAATATTACACACGGTGCTGCTCGCCAGTTCCGCCATTGCTTGAACTTGGCTTGACACGCCCCCGCGTGTCAAGATAGATATATAAATAATAATCTGAATCTGAAACGGCTTCAACTATTTTCATGAAATTTAGTATGCAGGGGGTTTCGAGGGCGATTAATCGATCTAGCTAGGTTTCATTTTTAGAAAACGTTTCAAACGTTTTATCCGTGTTTTCAGGTAATGGAAAACTGCTACAATATCATTAGAATACGAAGGTAAATTTCGCCATCTTCTACAAGGTTATAATAGCTCAGATGGGAAATCGGGCGGTCCCGAATCCAGAAGACCTCGGTTCGAGTCCAGATATAATTTTTTCCCCTTTTTCTTCCGAGTTCCTTAAAAAATCTGAGCAAAGCTCGGTCATCCAGGTGCTTAATATTATATATATATATTTTTTTATGGCTGACAGGCTAGGTTTTTGACCACAGCTCACCTGATGTTAAGTGAAGGTGTTGTCGAAGATGGTAAAGCACACCTAGCCTGGTATGGAACTGGCTCTCAAGTGAGGCTGCCGGAACACACCGTTAGATGCTTGGCGGCAGATTTTTTGAGGGTGGTAGCTAAACAGCCTAGTACTAGAACGTACCCTACCACCATGCTATGGTTTCCTCGCGATGTTTTCCTTCACCGGCAGCTCAAGCTCATTGCTGGGGTTTGAACCCACGCCCTTTGGCATGCGAACCGACCGCACTAACCACTGAGCTATCATCGCTTAGTTCCTGGACTTACATAACTTAGTTTAGTATGACGCTAGATGGGGCCGTGTAAAATAGTCGGCCTTATTTATTTATAGTTTGTTGTTATTTTGATTGCAAGCATTTTATAGCTACACGACTATAGTTTTATCTAAATACAGAATGACCTCGTTTAACAATAAATATATCTCTACGAAAGCAAACTCGACAGAAAGCTCCAACACGTTTTTCTTTTACGTCGTCACAAATGACTTAGTAGTTTTGTTCTATCGCGGGGAAGGGGGAAAATGGTGGGAAGAGAGGACAATACAATAGTTAGGCGAGTGGTCCCTTGAGACTCAGCGAATGTGCTAGACAGGTGCGATCCCTGCGCGGGACTCGGGAAAATATGAACCACTATTGTTTGCAGTCTGCAGTCTTTGAATTTTGTGTGGTTTTAAGTACGGTATTTCATTCGTGATTCATTATTTGTTTATTAAGGTTCTCGCCAACCCACCTGCTAAGCGTGGCGAGTATTGGCAAAACCCCCCCAAGAGGAGGCCTATGTCCAGCAGTGGACGTTCTATGGCCGATGATGTGATGTGAAGGTTCAACAACAGTACGCCAATAAATTGTAATTGTTAAACTTTCGCGGATTGAACACATATCACTACATATTATAAAACAAAGTCATCCGCCGCGTCTGTTTGTTTGCGATAAACTTAATAACTACTGAACGGATTATCATGCGAGTTTCACCAAGGTACATGCATATGCACCACATTAGTATAAACATTGCACCCGTGCGAAGCCGGGGCGGGTCGCTAGTGATAAATAAATAAATATCATAGGACATTATACACAGCGCCACCTGACCCCAAACTAAGCAAAACTTGTACTATGGAAGTCAGATAACTAATAGAATAGCAGAATACTTAATTATTTTATTTGCAAATACATACAAAACACCCAGACACAGAACAAACATTTAGTTTATACCACAAAATGTTTGTCCTGGGTGAAAATCGAACCCATATAGCTCTTAAAAGAAACATAATACCAATTGAATGAGCCAACAAAAAGTCAAGCAATCAATCATTCAGTGTTTATCACCCCAGTGATAAACATTGACAGCCGATATTTTTGTATTGCATTCTATTGAATACAATGCAATACAAAATTATTTATTGGTCGTAAAAAAGGTTATAATTTAGTTTATGCAAGTCCCTCACTTTTATACTAGATATTGAGCTGTTTTATAAGAGTTGGTGCCTACTCAGTCACACAACATGCTATAAATTAGTTTCGTTTATTTACCTTGACGTTTGTCTCGACGTGGAATTTCAATTTACCCTTTGACTTTGCCACAAAGCTTATGATAGCTTACTACTGTTAGAATGTATTGTTTTGTTAGGGTAAGTGGTATACGACCACGGCTATCCTCTGAACATCACTATGTACATGTAATAATTAAAATTAAAAATATTATATAACATTAAAATATATTACGTATCTGTTATTTATTAACTAAACGATAAATATTAAATAGTTTGTATAAAATAATTATTTCAGATGAGAATATTTTTAAGTAGCGTGATTTTTATGTAGTCTGGTTTAAGTTTTTTAATTAGCTTTATTTTGGGGTTATGGTTTCGTGATAAAGTATTTGTAGATCAGCTTTTTTTTTATATTGCTGACAGGCTATGTGTTTGACCACAGCTCACCTGATGTTATGTGACGGTGTGGTCGAAGATGGTAAAGCACACCTAGCCTGGTATGGAACTGGCTCTCAAGTGAGGCTGCCGGAACACACCGTTAGATGCTTGGCGGCAGATTTTTTGAGGGTGGTAGCTAAACAGCCTAGTACTAGAACGTACCCTACCACCATGCTATGGTTTCCTCGCGATGTTTTCCTTCACCGGCAGCTCAAGCTCATTGTTGGGGTTTGAACCCACGCCCTTCGGCATGCGAACCTACCGCGCTAACCACTGAACCATCATCGCTACAATAATCATAATATCATAATCGCTTTACATTTAGGTTTGGAGAGAAAATATGTTTGGTTCACATGTGACACGTGATTTTATAAATTATTTCTTTCTTTTATAAATTATTCTTTCCAATTATCGGGTGCATGAAAGCAAAGACCCGAGCAACCCGAGCTTTTTCTTCTTAGTCAGACACTCTTGGTAGAGTGGTCGTGGCTGTAGATGGACAAGGTTGCGTCCCGTCGTCACCGCTGGTTCCCAGGGCTGTGCTGCACGTCGCGCGATGCCTCTCCACTTGTGGTGATTTTCCGCATTGCGAGCACACTGTACTGCGGTGGACTGCGTAGTATTTTAATAAGGTCAATCCAGCGATTCGGAGATTGGCCACAATGTCTTCTACATTCTATGCGGCCTTGCACAAAAAGTCTCTCGATTGAGTCCTCATTTTTGAAGATATGCCCAAAGAACTTCAGTATTCAGAGCAACAGCTAACAATACGTATATTTATTTTTTAAATATGCTTAATAATCCCTTACATTTGATACCCAACACTGCATTATTAAAAAAGGTTTTTTTAGTTCATGCCTTTATGTCCTGTAGCGGGCGCCATATTCAATTCAATGTGACGTCACATAGCGAGTAACTAGTGGATAATTAAGATGCTTCAAACGATACAACATATATCAAATTATGATAAGTACTTTGGGAGTTATGAAGGAACAGATGAACATAGGTATGTACATACATACCGATCAAAATCATAAATCTCCTATTTGCTTTGCTGTGGTTGGGTAAAAAAATAACTAAATCAATCAGCATAGACAGACAGAGACAAATACACACGTTCAACTTAAAATATTTTTCCGTCTGCGTCGCAGATTAAAAATCTCCTTTACACACCATTTGTTCCGGCCTTGCGCTAGTTTCATCAGGGGATAATTATTAGAAGGAAATGCCAGTCTTGTCTATTTCATTCAATTTCAAACTAGCAGTACGTGCTAGGTGTTTGGACGTGCCTCAATCTGGTACCTTGAAACTATAGCTATTGGTTTCGGATAGCAATTTATCTACAGTTCGGTCTGCACTTTTCTGACATCTTGAAATTTGTAGGTCCGAAGATCGAACCGGTCGTAACCAGCCGACAAATAAACTAAATCACGTGCGAACAATACATTCTGTCCACCCTTTGTTGGATTGACATTGCTGTTGATCACTTTTGGCAATACTAATAAGTATGATTCTTAATTGTCCTAGCTACAGAATTTAAGCAGTAGGTATAACGTATAAGTATTAATTAAAAACTTTTACAATTATGTAGATGTATCAACTCTGGAGCAAACAGGTTCTTTTTAGTTAAGCGTATTCCATCCTAGTCCACATCGTTGCTTATCAGGCAGGATGTGGTCAAACGAAAATATTAGGTAAAAAAAAGGATAAATAAAAAAAATATACTCCCGACATCAGTAAAGATACCAAATTTTGACTCGATGCTCTTGTGCAAGATGCTTACTATCCAATCATCAACAAGAAAAAAGCTGAAAATTTTCAAACGGTTAAACAGATTTTCTTTATTCATATATTCGATCAAGTCCATTGCCAAAAAAAAGTTAATCAAAATTCGTTCAGCTGTTTGGGAGCTAAGTTTCTATAGAAGGACACACTTATACACAGATATTACGCAACATATAACATCCCTATTTTTGTGTCGAGAGATAAAGATCAAATTATTGTAATAAAAGCGTGCACTTGATTGTTTGATCAAATTTAGTTCATTTTGGATCGTACTTTAAAATACAAATTTAATTAAGTCTTTCTACAGAACACTGAATATACATTGAACCTACTAACTATACTAACGAGATACTCCGTATTATTCTCGCTACCATTCCACTTAGCATTTTAAAACGATGCTTGTTCTTCATAAAGAAGTTAAGGCGATGCGTCGTACTAAATAAATGCTAAAAGAAAATAGAAACAGACGTGCTAGTCATTCATGTGACCTAAGGAATTTGACCTCTAGGTCAGATGTGATGTATCGTTAATTGAATAGATAGGCACGTGTTATTCGCTACTGTGTCTTGTCTATAAACACAATTGTGTTACTAAGTTGTCTTTTCTCACATATTTATTCACATAATAAAAATAATCATACGTTTATCTATCACGCTATTTGATTCACCTGATGTTAAGTGATGGTTTGGTCGAAGATGGTAAAGCACACCTAGCCTGGAATGGAACTGACTCTCAAGTGAGGCTGCCGGAACACACTGTTAGATGCTTGGCGGCAGATTTTATTTCAACTTGAGGGTGGTAGCTAGCCAGCCGAGTACTAGAAAGTACTCTACCACCACGCTATGGTTTCCTCACGATGTTTACCTTCACCGACAGCTAAAGCTCACTGTTGGGGTTTGAACCCACGCCCTTCGGCATGCGAACCGACCGCGCTAACCACTGAGCTATCATCGCTATAATTTGCTGCAAAGACACTGACTGCCATGTTAGCTTATGTGATAGAAGCTCTACTTCGTTAGATTAGATTAGGTTAGGGCGTGGGTTTGATTCCCACCGAGGACAGCATGTAACGAGCATAGATGTTTTTGTATATCCGAGTGTTCCGTAATTCAATTCTTCTCAATTCTATAATATCGGTTTACCGGCAAAGCTTTTCGAACTACCTTACTTAAAAAAGAAAAGAAAAAAAAAACTGATGTTTTTGTATTTTGTTTTTATGTTTTTTCTCTTTGTTATGTTTTTGTATTTTGTTTTTATGTTTTTTCTCTTTGTTATGTTTTTGTTTACATTTTTATTAATTAAGTCTGCATGCTGTGCCTAGTAGCACAATAATTATTATTAAGTAATGTAATCTCAGTAAGTAAATTATTTGTAATTTTTATGAGACTATTAAATATTCTTAAACCGTAATTCAATTTAATTTCAAAATATCTTTATTATTCATATAAGTGTTATAGAAACAATGAACATATATCTAGTGTATATAAAATCCTAGACTGACAATATATGTGATAGTGAAATGTTTTCAAGTTTAAATGAACTTACACAAACTTATAGCATTGGAGAATTGGAATGGTAATACATAAGTAGTTAGAGCATAATAATTTTATGGGACGATTTTAAGTCGTTTCATGTAACCTTTAGTGAAGGAATTGCATTTTTTTTCTGAGATATATTAATTATGGTAAAAGATTTAAAACAAAAGAAAAAAATATATATGAGGGTAGGCGCACATAGGTATTAAACAACAAGCAGACTATTGTTTTGTAACTATTATAAATATGTAGTCACAAAAAGGTATATATGTATAATTGTATATACATAACTATTCTATCAGTTGTCTGATTCTCATAATTATTACAATTAGGTAAATAATAAATATCGAAGGACATTTCACACGGCTCGACTCATACTCAAACTAAGCAAAGCTTGTATTATGGGAACCAGATAACTAATATAATACGTATATACAAGTATATACCTCATATAATAATATAATATACATTTAGAACACCCAGACACAACAAACATTTATGTTTGTTACGTAATTGTTTGTCTTAATTCGAACGCACTCGTATAGCTCTTGAAGCGGAGATACTACCAAAGTAGCTAACAGGGCTTACACTTCGTAGTTTAGGGTTAGATGGCACTGTGGTAAATTCTAATTCAAATTTTTATTTGCTTCGGACAACTTAATCCATTTACAAACTTTTTAAGAGATAACGCCTGTCCATGACCTTGGCAGCGACACATTGTGTTGCAAAACAAAGTCCAGGGCATCGCTACTTTAGCGCTCATTACTTTGAGACTAGGTGGTTAGTTTCAACAGCCCTGTAATTTCGCTAGCTACAGTATGCTTCAAACCGAAGCACAGTAATGTTTACACACTACTGCCTGGCGGCAGAATATCTGGTACTGCGGAGATCGGATTCTTAGTAATAGTTTTTAGGACGACGTTGCTACTATTCCGCAGTCTCCTCACCAATGGTGTTATCTTTTCGCAATGACGGCGTAAAACCCATCAGTTCGGTTCTGCGCAAACATTTCTGAGGTACTACATAAGCGAGGTATTTTATATACTAAAAATATTATTAGATTGAATCCGTAACCTGTCTAGCGACTTCTTCAATGACCTCCGATATTTATTGAAACTCTAAGATTTCTTCTGCCAGTATTATGTAGACTTATTTCTATAAAAGTCGATTTATAAACAACATAATGATGTATGACTTTTATGACAGTGTTCTCAACTCCACATTCTGAATATAAATTGTCGCGTTTTTTACCTAAATACATATCCCGAGATTATGTACAACCCACGCTGTTTTTCAAAGTGAGAAGATTTTTTTTTTGACAGCCCTGTTGGCTCATTGGGAGTATGTCTGCCTGACCTGTAGGGCGTGGGTTCGATTACCACCAAGGAAAAATGTTTGTTTGGTATAAACAAATGTTTGTTCTGTGTCTGGGTGTTCTGAATGTTTATAAGTATGTTTTTACAAAAAAAAAAGTATTTATGTATTCTATCAGTTATCTGACTTCCATCACACAAGCTCTGCTTAGTTTGGGGTCAGATGGCGCTGTGTGTAATGTGTTCTACAATATTTATTTTTATTTTTATTTTAACAAAGTGGTTGTGACACACGCTATTCACTATTATACTAAATCGTTAGAGCCGTTTTCCAGATCTCAATATTTAAATATAAATATTGCTGGTTTAATAGTGCTAGATAGGTAGAAATCCGAGTCAGTTCTCTGTTTATAAACTAGCCCACTGCTCCAAACGTATGGGAAAAGACTAGGTGCCTCACAAAACTGCTTTTCTTTTATTATTTTATTGAAATGGTACATATTATGTACTTAACGGTCGTGAAACATCATCGCGTTTTAACTCTATAAAGCGCCATCTAGTATTTTTTTACTTTTCTAAACATTTCGCCCCTCAAATTGCGTTAGAACATAAAAAAAAAAAAACAATTATTAAGAACATTAATTACTTTAATTTGCATCTGTTACAAGTATGAACTTAAGTGTAAAAAACTAAATTCTATGTTGTATAATACTATTATAATTATGGCTATTTAGGGGTTAAGCTGATTACATTTCGAACAAGTGAATGATGATACAATATTTAACTCACTACTTTTAGAACAAGTGGACTGTTAAACGTGTTTGCCCTATTTTTTATTATACAAATAATCTTTACTGATACTACTTTACTGCGGGCGCGGGTCCACCACGCTGGCCAAGTGCGGGTTGGTAGAATTCACACATCTTCGAGAACATTTTTCTATAACTCTGAGACGTTTGTTTCCTCACGACGTTTTCCTTCACTGTTTGAAGTTATCGGCAATACGCACATAACCTAGAAAAGACAGAGGTGCGTGCCATGGGATTCGAACCTAGGACGTCCAGATTGGAAGTCAGACGGTCTCCGAAGGTCGCCGAAACTTAGATATACAAGATAGAACATAGGTATACAAGGCCATATTTAATTAACCGGTGACGACTTGCGAGCAGCTATCTGACTATATATAACCAGTTCAGTCCATCTGCACAGGTACTTTTTGACCTTTTTTGAATTGTCACAAATTATTTCGCTTACGTAATAAAATTGGGGAATTATTATCCTAAATTATAATGTATAAAGTGCTTTTTCAAATGTTCTTATACAAAAGAAGCTTACGTCTATACCAGATATCTAATTTTACGACAATGAAAACATAAAGACATCTGTCCCAGACAACTACAAATTGAAAGCCTGTTTTATCTTTTGTATGAAAGGTTAGTTAGATGACAATAGTAATATTACGTGAGTACCAGTTTTATGTTTATGGAATCTTATTATTTTATAAACTTCTTTACATTACCCCTCATACGTATCGTAATCTATAAATCATGGATAACCTACAAATCATAGGGAATCGTTAGTAATCTACAAATCATAGGGTATGTGATTATTAGATAGAACTGAAAGCGTATACTGGAAATGTTTATCAGACGACATTTTTCATACAGTGCTATCTAGCTCCAACTGTACTATGAGATCCAAATGCCTAATATGGATGGATGTTTGCTTGTTACTCAATCACGCCAGAACGGCTAAACGGATCTGGATGAAATATTGCATGTAGATACTTTAAGCTCTGGAATAAAACGTAGGATAGTTTTCATCATCATCATCATACATCACCACGCGGGTAAAAACGCGGGGCGTAGCTAGTATAATGATAAAAATTACAGTCTCAGAACATACTTATGTTCGTCTCACAAAATATTTGTCTTAAGTGGGATATGAACAATGGAACATAGGTCACGAAGCTGAGTCACATATGTACCAACGTGCAAGTATTGAAATTGTGCTTTGAAAAGAATAAAATAGCCAAAAACTTCAAAAAGAAATAAAGGAAAAAAAAAACAACATCGAGACTAATTTGTGGTAGTATAAGGGCGGCCTTATCGCCTAGAGTGCGTTCTTCCAGAGAACCTTTGGATAGATATATAGTAGAGATAATGGAACCTAATACGGAACAATGGTTCCAAAATGGTTTAATGGTTTTGTTTCGCATGCCGAAGGGCGTGGATTCAAACCCCAACTGAGCTTGAGCTGCCGGTGAAGGAAAACATCGTGAGGAAACCATAGCGTGGTGGTAGGGTACTTTCTATTACTCGGCTGGTTAGCTACCACCCTCAAGTTGAAAATCTGCCCTCAAGAATCTAACGGTGCGTTCCGGTAGCCTCAATTGAGAGCCAATTCCATTCCAGACTACGTGTGCTTTACCATCTTCGGCCACACCGTCACTTAACATCAGGTGAGTTGTGGTCAAACAACTAGCCTGTCAGCCATAAAAAAATACCTTTGTAATAGGTCTACTTCATCAATTTATCATAGAAAGTTCACAGTACAGTCAGTTTAAAGCTCCATAAACCAATAAATCGATAATGAAAAGCAAACAAAGTTAGTCTGCCTCAAAAAAGTTTGAGGCAAATAATCGTTTTATAAAAAAAGAAAAAAATATAAGCTCACAAGTATTTACCGCTAACATGGATAATATTAATTAATTATTTAATGTACATATGTCTACAACGTCTATACAAGTTAATAACACTTAAATAATAAAAAACTGGCCAAGTGCGAGTTGGACTCGCGCACGAGGGGTTCCGTTCCATTATAAACAAAAACGAGCAAAAAAAAAACACGTTTGTTGTATGGGAGCCCTTTTAAATATTTATTTTATTCTATTGTTTAGTATTTGCAATAGTATTTGTATAGCGGCAACAGAAATACATCATCTGTGAAAATTTCAACTGTCTAACTATCACGGTTCATGAGATACAGCCTGGTGACAGACGGACGGACTCCGTAACGACGGTCTTAGTAATAGGGTCCCGTTTTACCTTTCGGGTACGAAACCCTAAAAACTACAGATAGCAATAAAAATGCTCACTGTGTCTATCAGAATATACATTTGGAAAATATTTTTATTTTTATCTTATTTTTGACCTGACATGTCCCGCTGCTGGGAAAAGGATTCCCCTGCATATTTACAATAAATGGAATCCACTTGGAATTTGGAATTGGAACGGAGTAATACTTTCCACTAAAATATATCCACAACAATTGGCATGGCAAAATCAATTGTCTCAAAGCGGAGTCCGCCGAGATTGCCCCGTAATGCCGCGGAGAGGGTATTTTCTTAGCTGGTTCCGATTATCTGTGCTGCAAGTCATTAGGTGCCATCTGCTACGTTCTGCAGGATTATACTTCCATTTGGGTGCCGGACTCGACTTTTTATTATACGAGTATCTAGATATTGCGGATAGTATAAAGTATCATTATTCTTGCGAAATACCTACGTGCTAATAGTTTAATAATAAGTAAAATTATATTATTTTATGTTATTTACTTGAACTTGCTTTGCCCCAACATCATTATCATCATCAGCCATAGGACGCCCACTGCTGGACATGGGCCTTCTCCTGGGGAGGTTTTGCCGATACTCGCCACGCTTGGCAGGCGGGTTGGCGAGCGCAGTTAGGTGTGATTGTTCAAGGAAGACGCTGCTGCCCATCTTCCGGATTACATCCCTTAGCCGACTCTTACGGCAACCACGGGCAGAGAGGGTGGGGTACTATTCTTACACCGGCACCACCACGGCTAATCTATCTAATAAATATCTATCACTAAGCGCTTCGAATCCACATTCTTTATTCGCACAGCGAAGATGTGGAACTCTTTGCCGGAGTCTGTGTTTCCCGAAAAGTACAATATGAGTGTCTTCAAATCAAGAGTAAATAAGTTCCTTCTAGGTAAGCGTGTTCCATCCTAGGCCACATCGTTGCTTAACGTCAGGCAGGATGTGGTCAAACGCGAACCTATTCTATATAAAAAAATAAAAAAAAACCTTTAATCGAGCAATTCTTATATATATATATATATATATATATATATAATCTGAATCTCGACAACACCTCCAACGATTTTCATGAAATTTAGTATGCAGGGGGTTTCGGTGGCGATAAATCGATCTAGCTAGGTTTCATTTTTAGAAAACGTCGTTTTATCCGTGTTTTCAGTTGAGCAAAGCTCTGTCAGCCAGGTACTGTACATATATTTATTTGAAGATAGTTTGCCACAACATCATATCGATTTTTATAAAAAATGTAGACAAGCAAAATGTGCAAATACAATTTTCAAGTTCTGCAACACGAGATATATCTATAAATAGGCAGTGAAGATACAAAGGTTATATAAAATGACTAGTGCTATATCTTTTTGCGTTAGATCGACCGGTCTTGCTTCGAGATGATAAGGATTCAAAGACAAAAGCAGCTTTTGTTTTACGTTTCCTCATTTCTAAGGCAAGTACTTAATGGGATAAGCAAACGGATGGAAATCTTTATGTTTGAGCTTAGTCATGCTTCAACTACCGCATTTCCATAAGCGGTTGAAAAAGCGATCAGAATTAAATACCGTTTGCTTATTTGGAACAAAAATAGCGTCTGCTATGAATCATTAGGCAGCACTGGAGCTCTCCGTCCAAGAGGATTATGCCCGTATGTACCTTCAGCCATTCGGTTGTCGGGTCTCTAGTTCTCTTCGGATCGGTTTACGGACATAATTCAGTATCAGCTCTGCGCTTGTGTTGATGCTTTACGCGAAATTATACAGCACTATATCTCTTTTCTTACAACAAATAGTTACGTATAATTGAGAAAGAAAATCACTCACAATGTAGGTCTGTCTTTTTACTTTAATATAGGTACTTATCCGATACACATATCCGTGAAGCAAAAAATGTCAATAGAATGAAGACAAATTTGCTCCCGATTCTTGCTTTCAAAGTTTGTACACCTTATTTTGTTATCTATCTATATAAATAAAAGTCAAATTATGTTCGTTGGTGCTTACCAACCTTGAAAACTTGAAAACGGGTGGAATAAAATGATTTATGCATTTAAAACATTTAGTGTGACAACTGGCGACTTTATCACTTAGAGCGATCTCTTCCAGGCAATCTTGGCATAAATAGGACTCGCTGAGGAGGTTTTTACCTCTATATAGTCATAATCATAATCTTAAAGAGGTATAAGCTTAGACGACGCAGGACGATAAGTACACGTGCAGCTCAATATTACCACCACTACAGAACGACAGAATAACTGATAGTAGTTAATATTCATACACGCAGACACACAGAAAAAGAAAACGAAGCCAGTCATTCGTCAATTACTATCATCATCAAGTACACATGCTTAAACATTTCTTTAAGGTTATCGGTAGACGTTATGTCTGAACTTCAATTGGGTCTGAGCTTGTAACTTATATTAAGTAAATAGAACTAAGAGACTAAAAAGAAAAAACAGAGAGAACAGAAGGTAGATATTTCCTGGCGACAATGATACTCTTCAGAGCTTAATTTATTATCGTGTTTTGCTCAGACTAGAGCCATAAATAAAATAGTAAGCACTTAAAAGCTGAAGGAGTACTCTAAAAATACAATTCAATGTAAGATATTGAATATGAAATCAAAACTTTTGTGGTTACAGCGAATCTCCATTCTTGTAGGTTTTCTAGGATTTGTTCGGCATAGAAACAGTTAATTTTTTATTGAACATTTATTTCTAGTTAACTTGCCTGTAACAATCTCGTAACAATCTGGAAAACCATTAGTTTTAATTTCTAAGCAGTACTTAAATCTATAGTGGAGTGTTATTCTTCATGTAATATTATGATGTTTGTTTTTGACAATTATTATTATTTTTAATCCCCGACGCAAAAAGAGGGATGTTATAAGTTTGACGTCGATGTCTGTCTGTCTGTGTTTGTTTGTCTGTAGCATCGTAACTCTCAAACGGATGGACCGATTTCGATGCGGCTTTTTTCATTTGAAAGCCAGTTTCCTTGCGGTGGTTCTTAGCTATGTTTGGTTAATTGCATAGGGAGATTTTTTAATTTTTAATTTAAATATTTAAATATCTTTTGACGAAGCCCATTTACAGCTTACATTTATTTAGCCTCTATACAGGTTTTATTAATTTTTATTACGCTTTTTTATTTGTTTGTAATACATTCATCATCATCATCTCAGCCGCAAGATGTCCACTGCTTGAACAAGTGAACATTAGTCTTAGCATTGACTTCCATAAAGGCCGGTTGCAAGCGGTTCGCATCCAGCGCGTTCTTGCGGTCTTTATTATGTCGACTGTCTACCTAGATTAATAATTTATAATGTAAAATATTCGTTGGTAAGTTACTAAATACCAATCAAAGTAACACTGCATTTCTACGCCAAGAATTATGTAAAACCGAATGAGTACATAAAAAAAATCATTATTAGAGGCACTATATAATAATAGATTTATCTTTATGTTAATAAAGAATATCTATCTATCATGTACGATATAATCTGTACATATATATACCTATGTATATTTGCACAGATGTGTGGGTATATGTCTGTACATGCGGAATTTCCTTCCTACGAAGGTCTCTCCGCTGAATTATAACAAGGGGTGTTTTAAAAAAGAGCGCTTATAAATATCTTTCCGGGTTGGCAACGCAACGACAATATCATTAATGTTGCAAGTGTCCATAGACGCCACTTTTTTCAATAAGTTCCGGTTTTGTCTTCTCATCTACTTGTATTTGCTATATTAAACAACCGCTCTTGTATTAAAGGCTCAAGTAAAGAGCATTATTTTTATTAAAGATGACCTACCAAACTACCTACTATATCAAAAAATTATAATTATTTGTTACAATAATATTTTATCGTTAACACCGATGTTACATGTCATGGTGCAGCCAAAAAGAGAGGGCATTTTAACTCGTCATTATGAACGACTTCTTCTATGGTCACCAACTCTAAAATTGCGAAAAATACAGCTATGTGTTATCGAATATGATTGATTGAATTTTCACACCTAAGATTTTAAGCGATTTCAGAGTTGTACTAATAGTAAAAGTTGTTCAATGACCCCGTTTCGACTTACACACCCCAAGTTAATTAACCTTGTATGATAGCGTAAGAATTAATTTAGATTAGCTTAAGTTAAAGATGACTAAAAATTAAAAAAAAATGAACAATTTTGTTTAGTCTTATAATCATAATAGTACATAACAGTAATTTGTAACAATTATATGACTACCCTCGAATAATCCCTGAAATGATGCAATCTCTGATCCAGTCGCTTATCTACTTATTGCTTATAAAACATGTACCCATCCTTTTGATGTGTCTTAACTTTATCAGAACTTTTCACGTCGTGTTTTATTTGTCGTGTCAATCTGCCCCACCTTTTGCCCCTTGGTCCATTTAATATTCTCAGTGTCGCGCTTCCCTTTCCGAAACCAATCCATTTGTCCCAACTTTGACTATTGCCCATTTCTCTTCCGTAAACTGTAGTGGAATATTTGGAATAGTTAACCCCTTTTTAAATTAAGTTTAAATAGGAAAACTGGCCTACCCGATGAAATGACTGAGGACCCCAAAGGGATATCGAGGTTGGCATGCCAATTTAAAAGGGTTTTTAGGCATGTTTACTGTTTTGTATTTTACTTGTAAGTAGACGTTGTTTACATCTGAATTTTACTTTTACTTGAAATCTTAGCTATGATTAAATTGCCGTTGTTAATCTTCATATTATGACGATTAATGAATATATTTTTCTTTTTTACAGGTATGTAAGAGAAATTTGGCTGCAAATGATGGTAAATATATTTTTCAGCCACATGTACCTACCCACAACCATGATTGAAAAAAATATTTTTTTATAATGTGAGCAGAAGCAATTTAAAAAAAAAAAATTAAATGTCACCCTAAAATTATGTTATATTTATTGAGAATAAAAAGGCGAATGAAACTAGTTAACTAACTACATTTACTTCACAAATATGTTTATATATAACTTAATGTAATTAAATACCAAATATAATTAAATCTACGTTAATGTCAGAATTACAAGCTACATATACAACAAAACAATTACAATACTATTGTCAAATACAAATTACACATATATGTATGTATAACATGTACATCAAAATATGACTATTGATTCTTTAAGGTACATATCTGTTGAGATATTTAATACTGTGTGTTATTTATTCATTTGGATCGTCAATTTGTTTTTCGCCCTATAACCAGTTTATAAAAAAGTTTTTTTTTTTTTTTTAATTTAATGCTAATGAGAAAACCGAATCGCTCTCCTGATCGATAACTCCAGTCCATGACCATTGCAGCAATACAGACATTTAGTAACGAAACAAAGTACAGGGCATCGTTGTTTTGGCTCTTATTTCTTAGAGACAAAATGGTTAGTCTCAACAGGCCTGTAAAATCGCAAGCTGCAGTACCCTTCAAACCGGAATACAGTAATGTTTGCACACTACTACTTGGCGGCAAAATATCTGGTATTGCGGTGGTACTTACCTAGACGACCTCCTGCTAAGGAAATCTACCACCAAGCAGTTTACTAGGAGATTGCTTTATTATGAAGACGTTTACGAGTAGATATCTGTGGGGTTTATTTGAACTCGAATTATACAAATAAGCCCGACCTTGGCTTAGCCCGAGGTTATTCGGATTTCTATCTATGTAACCGCGACGAGCGACCGCAACTCTAGACGCTCTTATCGGACGGCCGGAGACACCAAATGGCTTTCAAGTCCGAAATTGGAAAGTTTACAGTTCTACGTGACTATAATCCCAAATTTAACATTTATAACTCAAAATTACTATAATAGACGATCCCAAAAACCCGCAAAGGTCTTGCAATTCATATCGAACCGATACACGTATAAATCGTTTTCGGCATATGTCAGTTTTAGTAGACATTTTTATCCGAAAATCTTTGAAAGAAATGAAGACACATTTTTGTACGAGTAACCTAGGTTTCTGAGTCGTAGCGGTGAAGATCGATCACTACTTTTTGGCTTACGTTCCGTCGTCAAGATCCGAAATTCGCTTGCTAAGCAGTAAAAATAAATGACGGCAAACAGGGTGAGACGGGTGAGTAGGTGGCACGACGAAATGTTAACAGGTCGATTATGCGAAGCTATCCAGCGCGCACTCCGGGCCTGCCCCGGCCGCCTGCCTAATGACGGGTTACGCATTTAAATAGCCTGCTTCCGTACCGATCGGTTATTCGAATACAATATTCGCATGGAAATCCTTTCCGAGTATTTCGTCATATACAAATGTAAACGAAGCACCAATTACAACATACATTTTTAGAATTCCTCCGGTTGCGTGGTTATTCGTTCTAATTTAATTGAAACTGAAAGTTGACAGTTCAGCTCCCGAAGCTGGGCTGGAAAAAAGTGGGTTGCGAACGGATAGCGATAAATCATCCGATATTATCATCTCGTGAATTGCATCTGTCAATACTTTCAGTTTTCTCAATTCAGTGTAAAATTACTAAGCGGTTTTTTTAGTAACTGATTGGTTCTTGAGAAATCGTACGATAAGAAAAGTAGACATACAATACTAAGTTCTAGACGTGAATGACCTTCCCACTAGCCACAGAGCAGCCGTTTCCTCTTCGAAGTAAGTGTTTTATGTCGATCTTACTTATGCCCGTTTCCAATTGTAGCTGAGGTGAATAACTAAGTCTTTATTCTTATAGATTCTGCAGTGTCGACAATTCAACTCTACGTTTATAAATCCTCACAACGTAGTTTGTTAATGTCAAGTGTAGATGTTTAATATGTGTTTGTAAATGGTCGAGGGCGGTTTGCCAAAATGTTAACTGAATGTGATACTTATTCTAAATTAATTTACCATCGTAGATTGCAGACAAATAAGTGCATTGTACTTAATTTCCGATGTCCCATCTTACTTGAAATCGTACTTGCAGCAGTTGGTACTCCTACAACAACTTGCATTTAAGTTTTAATGTCTTCTTTTTGAGATTTTCAGGTCATATATATTAATTTTTTTGGCGTCGCACTTTGACCATATGCCAGTATCAAGTTTTTCGATATTTTCAATTATTTCAAGACAAATCAAATGAAATAAATCGTAAGTCACACAAAATAAACTCAGTTCAGGCCCTAGTAAAGAAGTTATGACTTATATACAAGATTCGATAGGGTTTTGAATACAACACGAAAACTCATATTTCACTATATTATACATATACCACACACACGCGTGTATTTCGTCACGTCATGAATAAAATTGAATGTTTACGCACAAAAATAACCTTGATTTTTGTACAAATATGTAGGTAAATTATGAATGTCTGTTTGAATCCTACTTATATAAAATAAGTGCCCTGATTAATCGTCATTTTGTAAAAATCAGTAAAAAATTGTATGTCATAAAAATGCTCACTCATTCCAAGAGGTCCGACTTTGGCAACTCATTGTCCGTTGAAAATAATTAACTAGCTGACTCGACTAAACTGAAGCCAACTTAAAAGTTTAGCGGCTATGCCGCGGAACAACTTTATACAACATTCTGTTATTGTTTTGACTTTTAAGATTCTGTGAATATTTTACCCCAAATTGTTGGAAAAATACGCCTGAGTTGGTTTTGTTCGTGCCTAACTCACCGGCTCAAAGTTACGCTTGACTAAAAAAGCTGAATAGTTAAAAACATCGAGTGATTTATGAAAATGCTTCATGAAATGAATACTTTGAGACGTCAGACCTCTGTGCATATTCTATCGCATATATATACAACGGGGAGTGTTCTGAAGAATTATTCGATCTTATGGCGGTATCACGGTTCCATCACCGCACTATCCGCCATCGTCTGAAAGCCCATCCACATTAATTCATGAAAATGCGATTCACGCGATCCTTTTTCTTATTGCACTTGTAAATTGTGGAATGATCTTCCTTCTTCCGTGTTCTCGCGGAGTTACAACATTGGGTTCTTAAACAAGCGTGTTAATAGAATCTTTAAAGGTCGGTTACGTATTTGTAGTGCCCCTAGTATTGCAGATATCTATAAAATCGATGGTGCAACAACCCGACTGCTGTGGCATATAAAAAACATTTGTTAATAATATGTTTTAAAGAGAGTAAATTGTGTGAAACATAGAAAATGCTTCACTCCCTGCTTTCATAGTTTTGGCGTAATTTGTACAAAGCAAGGAATCCTTTTAGCGAGGGTAGTTCTCGTTATATTTTGCAGTCTGTGAGTTTCAGCGCTGGCCTCATTGTTTGAGGCGGTAATTTATATTGTGTTTTGGGAAAATTAGTGCGGCCGGGTTCCGTGGCTCAGGTGTTCGCACCATTACCACTCAGATTTACTCAGCAGATCTCTAACACCGTTAATTTGTTCACCAATTACGACACCTCATTAAAAATGTATTAACTTACACCGCTTTCATTAAAACGAGCAAGCGGTTTTCGCAGCACGCCCCCTGATTCTGCGAGTTTACTTTACTCCCGAAATGCCTCGAGTTTATTTAAAATTATCCACTCCTATGAACTACGGCTAATTAATTAATCCGAGTTTTACGTTAATTATTTGATTTTAATTTACATTACCGAATCGGTTCGCGAAAACTCGATGAATACGGGAGAGGGTTTTAATCAACAAAAATGTCTACTGGTGGATATTCCCCAATATTATTCATCGTTAATCAAACAATGTCAATTTTTCAATCTCTGTAAGTGCTGTAACGATATTGCAACCTCATCGTACCCGATAAAGTAGGGGAGTAGATATAACAGTTATAATAATTGCATCAATAAAACTGATCAATAAATATCACTATTCTGTCTACTGCAAGTTTATTATACAGCATATCAAAATAGCATGAAATAACCAACTAATTGGGAAGTAATTGAAAAGTACATACTATTTTAATATTACTGATATTTCTATTTTGCGAAACCGTATTGATGTAATAATAAACAAATATTTTCAGTGTGTAAAGTACTTCATCGGTAAAATATAACATAAAACCTAGTTAAAATTTGGGTAAAATATGATTGAGTTAAAGTTGTTAATTTTTTTCTCCGACTAAACTATACTGATTATAATGTGATGAGAAAATGTGAATATTTCTTTTAGCGTTTCTTTTAAAACTGTAAACTAAATCTTTTAGTAAAGTTGCCTAGTTGACTTGGCCCTGACTTACCTACTTCGGATGACATCGACTGTGACTTGAAACTTAATTCACTTGATTTTATACATACTTGAAACAATCATAATACTCGTATTTGATCCTGGCAAAATGAACAAAGATCGATGCCAAAAAGAAATAAAAAAAATTATAATATGTCAATTTGGTCAATTGACGGATTGGCGGAACGAACTGGGAAACTAAGCGTCGGACGCCCATCAGCTCGTTGGGTCGACGACATTGTAAAGGTTGCGGGTCGAACCTGGACAAGGTTAGCACAGGACCGCACTGGATGGCGTACAAGAAGAGAGGCCTATGCTCAGCAGTGGGCGATTACGGGCTGTAAATGATGATGATGATGATAATACGTCCAAAAATGTATAAGAAGGACACGGTTTAGTTTACAGATTTGATTTTCAACGTTTTTGACGTGCTGCTTAGGTTCTTTCATTTTTATAATTCACGTAAAGCCATTAAATTTCATTTCTTGAAGCTGAAAGAAGCTCCGAATAACAGCGACGGCCACGTTCCGTATCATCTAACATAGTCATTAAATTTTACCACGTACACGAGAAGTATCCACGCCCCATAAGATCTAATTTAAGCATCCTTTATTACAACAAAGACTTGTGGTCTGTAACGGAGCATGAAACTTGTGAAATAATACCTATGTCCACGTCGCAGTCTCTCGTTCCGGAAAATTTCAGAACGTTTTAATGTTGGCCCCTTTTTCCTCTTTTTGCGGTGACGTTGACTGTCTCCGAGCTCTCCCCGGCGACCATTTATAACGAGTTTTAATCGCGACACGGAAATTAGTTATATTACGCGTCTATCCGCCTCGTTTGCTGTTTTATATGGTTATTAACTTTGACAAGACCCCTGGGACACTGCTCGAGCTTCCGCGATTAAAGACATGAGCGTCACAATTATTGAAAAAGATGCGGTAACTCTCTCACGTTTCCAATTAATAAAACGTGCGGTGCCACTTTGAAGTTCGAGGGAGAGCTACAGATAAATTTACAGCGGCATTTCCTTCGAGTAACAAATCACGTTTCGGATTCCAATCGGATTTTTCTATCGAATTTCCAGTCCCCCCTCCACGAGCCAACTTGCGGACAACAAAGTTAATCTTCTTTATTTAATTTTATACGTTTCATATTATATTGCTTCTGTGAGCATATTCAGAAAAAAAAATATATTTATATAGAGAGCCACATTCAAATGACGTGATTGGTAGCTTTTAGGAATCTTGACGATACAATTTTGAGAATGCTGATGCTAGTAGAATATTAATTGAGAAGCCCAAAGATATATTTTTTTATTAATAAAAAAAATTGCCGTGGAGTTTATCTCGCCTGATGTTAAGCGAAGATGCGTTCTACGATGCAAAACGTTTGTCTATTATTTATTTACTATTATGATAGTACTAAAAAAATAACAGTTTTTAAAACAACACATATTTGAAGCATGAAGTAAATTTAAATAATTACAACATTTAAATAACATTAGCGCCAACATGAAACACAACTTTAAAGCAGTATATTCCTACTAAAAAAAGAATGCCAAGATGGTGTACGAGTAAAAAGAAAAAAGTGAATAGTAGTATGTAGTAGTAGTAAGTAGTTGTGTTAAAAAAGCCATTCGCTCGCCAATTGGTACTCAAATTGTAGGTATTTATCGGAGAACACTTGGGCAGCGCGTTTCATTGTTTAGCAGTTCGATAAAGCGTTGTTAAGATAATAAGCGTTATTTAATAGTTTAATCTTATGGAACGAGATGTACTGGTGTTTAGTCTGAACATTTTTTTCAAGTCAAACAGACAAGGTTTTTTGCCAATTTACTGTGGCTCATCGGAATCTGTGTGTAGATAGGGTTCTTTTTTTCTCTTAATCGTAAAAGTAATGAAACGAACGAGACGCTCTCCTGATGGTAAAAGATAACGTCTGTCCATGACCATTGCAGCGGTACACAGAACTTTGAGTAAAAAAAACAAAGTCTAGGGCATCGCTGATTTAACTTTGTCTAACCGAAGTTACGTCTATAGCAAAATAAAAAGTATTAAATGGCATGAAAGCACCAAAGCTATCTACCAAAAGAAAAATGCTCAACGGTCTGCAATGGAGAAAATTTAATTTTGAATCCAATTCGAAGTCAATTTTTTTTTATGTCTACCTCGCTTAAAACACAAAAAAAGTTGTTCGCCTTGTTGAAGGACGTCACCTTGAATGAATAAGAACCATAAAAGAAGTTTGATCCGAGGAACATTGTGGACTTTTCTAAAAAGTTAACGTGGATGCTGTAGTTGCCCTGAAAAAAAAAAAAAATTTATAGGTACATGAAGTTTATCATACCTAGTCATAAGTTAGTATGAGCCTGTTAGAATAAATAACCAGTTCTTACTATATTTTTTGGTCGAGTAAATCCTTAATAATAGTTAGACAAGATAAGATAAGATAAGATAAGATAAGATAATCTTTATTGCTTAAAACTGTGTACATATTAATCTTATATATAAGTTTTTATACAACAGTTTATCCTAGCGGACATGCAATATTTTCTTATATAACTAGGTTTACTAACTAAAAGGAACAATTAATTAACAATAAATTATTTAACGTAAAATTGAAAACGGTAAGATTAGTTATTATTCTATGTACATATTTTTTATACAGTCATCTGTACATTCATAATATTCTTGTATAGTGTAGAATGCTTTTCCTAGAAGCCATTTCTTTAAAGTGTTTTTAAACATGTTTCCATTTAAAGATTTTATATTCAACGGTAGGCTGTTAAATATTTTTATTGCTGTGACAAATGAACTTTTGTGATACATTTCGTTATTTGACTGTAAAGTGCGGATGTTGAATTTATGTTTAGGACGTAGAATATCGGCACGAGCGGACTTAGTCTCAAAAAAGTAAATTGGGTTATTCTTTATAAACAAGCAAATTTCTAGTATGAATATACTAGTCAGTGTCAACAATTCGTTTTTTTTAAAGATATTTCTGACTGAATCAGTCTTACGAAGGTTGTAAATTGCTCTTAAACATCTCTTTTGTAGTTTGAAAGTAGTTTCCACATTTACAGAGTTTCCCCAAAAGATAATACCATATGTTAAATGAGGGTACACATATCCGTAGTAGGCATTTTTTGCAATTTCCTTGGAAGTGATGTTGCTCAAAATGGAGAGTGCATAACAATACTTCGAAATTTTTGAGTTAGTTTGGGAGACATTTTCTTTCCAGTTTAGATGAGAATCTATTGTAACACCTAAGAATTTTGATTCGTTGACTTCAGTTACTCTGGTATCTTTATATTGAATGTTCAGTTTTAAGGGTAAGGTTTTATAGTTTCTCAATTGAATGAACTTGGTCTTTTTAATGTTTACTGTTAAATTTATGGACTCTAATGTTTTAGCTATTTCTTCTAATGTATTATTTATTTCTGTTTCATACTCTATTTGATTTCTTTTCTCCTGTGGTATGTAGATTGTTGCGTCGTCTGCAAACATAACACATAGATGCTTTGTCGCCTGTGGTAAATCATTTACATATATTAGAAAGAGTAATGGGCCGAGAATGCTGCCTTGCGGTACCCCAACTAAAACATGCTTGGATGTAGATTCTACTCTTTCAATCGTTTTATTTTGGCGGTTATAGAAATTTATACTGGTACATTGGCTCCTATTTAATAGATAACTATTTATAAGATCTAGGGCTGTTCCTCTTATTCCTACACCTTCAAGTTTATTTATTAATTTGTCATGTAAAACACAATCAAACGCCTTAGATAAGTCTAGCAACAGAGCAATACCTTTATTTTTATGGTTTATGTCTTCCCACACCTGTTTCAAAAATTTAAAAATAGCTGAAGTAGTATTTTTACCTTTTTGAAACCCAAATTGACTATTGTTTAAAATCTTATTGCTGTCTAGAAAAGATGATATTCTATTATAAATAGTTTTTTCAAAAACTTTAGAAAAGCAAGGCAAAATCGCAATAGGTCTGTAGTTTTCTATATCATTTATTGGACCTTTCTTATGTAAAGGCCGTATTATAGCCTTTTTTAAGTCATTTGGGAAACAACCGCTTTCGAACGCTAAATTTATAATATACGCTAGTGGTTCTGCTATGTATTCTATAGTGCTTTTTATGACTTGCATAGGAATGTTATCGTAACCTGAGCTTCTTTTGTTCTTTAGTTGTTTTACAATATTTTTAATTTCTTGAGGACTAACTGGAATTAGAAACATGCTTTTACAGTTTGTCTGAGCTACATGCGTACCTTTTAAATTTGTATTAGGCTTGTTATTTGTGTTTATGAAATGATCATTGAACATATTTG
Source organism: Biston stratarius (assembly GCA_950106695.1). Lineage (NCBI taxonomy): Eukaryota > Metazoa > Arthropoda > Insecta > Lepidoptera > Geometridae > Biston > Biston stratarius. Next base: position 16,111,046 of record OX467115.1, on the reverse strand, counting down.
CTATTTTAAGATGATCTTTAATTTCAGTGTTATTTAATTTCAAACTGTCGATTGTTGTTGGGATGGAATTTGTTTGAGATGTATTTTGTTTAATAACTCTCCAGGTTGCCTTGCTCTTGTTTTCACTTTCATTAATATATTTAATGTTTGAGATTTTTTGTGAAGTGGAGATAACTTTCTTCATTATTTTATCGTATTTTTTATAAGCAATTTGATTGTCTTTATTTTTACTTCTTATTGTTTTCAAATACAACTGTCTTTTAATTTTACTGGATGCTCTAATACCTTTGGATTTCCAATTTACTTTTCTTTTGTATGTATGTTTATTACAGTTATACATCTTTATATACGTATATAAAAATCGTGTCACGGTGTTTGTGGACGCACTCCTCCGAAACGGCTCGACCAATTTTTACGATATTTTTAATGTAGGTATATTTGGTTGGTATGAAAATTTGTCGTAAAGTATATTTCATACCGCAAAGGCGATTAGCTACTTTTTATCCCGAAAAAATGTAGCGGGTAATACCTCGGGGCGCAGCTGGTAATACAATATAATACTGGAGGTCCTGGGTTCAAATCCCATATATAAATAAATATTCTAGGACACATTATACACACCGCCATCTGACCCTAAACTAAGCAAAGCTTGTGTGATGGTCAGATAACTCATAGAATACATAAATACTTTTTTTTGTATATACATACAGAACACCCAGACACAGAACAAACATTTTGTTTATACTATAAAAAGTTTGTCCTTGGCGGGATTCGAACCCACGCCCTACAGCTCAGGCAGACATACTCCCAATGAGCCAACAGGGCTGTATGGCACGCACCTCTGTCTTTTCTAAGTTGTGTGTGTATTGCCGATGACTTCAAACAGTGAAGGAGGGTGAGGAAACTTATATGTCTGTTCTGTTTAGTTCTTGAAAAAATACCTTGAAGATGTGTGAAGTCCAACCCGCACTTGGCCCGCGTGGTGGACTATGGCCTTATTATTCTCACAATGACAAGAGTGAACTCGCCCGGCAGTGGGGATAGTTTACAAACAGGCCTGATTCGGAATAACTTTTTTTTAAATGGCTGACAGACTAGGTGTTTGACCACAGCTTACCTGATGTTTAGTGACGTTGTGGTCTAAGATGGTAAAGCACACCTAGCCTGGAATGCAACTGGCTCTCAAGTGAGGCTGCTGGAACACACCGTTAGATTTTTGGCGGCATTTCAACTTAATAGTTTTGTTCTAATTGTCATTTTATATTACATTTTTTGCACTTATAAGGTAAATAACTTTTTGTTTACTGATGCGGGATTACTCACATTTAATTATATCAGATACTTTGACTAGAAATAATATTTATTTTAGTTAGCACAGGCCAACAAAGATGTTGTTGAAACATTGGGTTGTTATAACCTCGTTGTCTTTTCTCTATTTCCTTATAAGATCATCCACCCTTCGTGTTACTTGACATAGATAATTTCTTTTCAGGTCCGAGTGCCAATCCTCGGAGATTTATCCAATAATCTTTATTTATTGCAGTATTATTCACAACTGGCAAAGTTTATAGACAACCTTCGATCACTCGTTTGCTATACAGACAACGCATGTCTTGCGACGTATTGTTTCTGAAGTACTTACATTGCGTATAGGCCAGACAATGTTATGCCATTGTTTTCTAATATTATAATAAGTAAATGAACGGATAGAATATTTCTGAGATTAATAATTAATGCAAATAAAATGCATTGCTTTGTACATGTAGTATTTTTCAATCCCAAGAGTGCTATACAATTTAACTATATAGACTGTGGTTACACATTTTCTTCTAAATGCTCGACGTGCATTTACACGCTCTTAAAAACAAAAGAAGCAAGCGTTGTCCTACACAAAGTGACTAAAAAACAAAAGAAGCGAGCGCTGTCCTACACAAAGTGACTAAAAAACAAAAGAAGCGAGCGCTGTCCTACACAAAGTGACTAAAAAACAAAAGAAGCGACCGCTGTCCTAAACAAAGTGACTAAAAAACAAAAGAAGCGAGCGCTGTCCTACACAAAGTGACTAAAAAACAAAAGAAGCGAGCGCTGTCCAACACAAAGTGACTAAAAAACAAAAGAAGCGAGCACTGTCCTACACAAAGTGACTAAAATACATGAAACCATAGCCGGAGATACATAATTAAACGTGACCAATCCAAACAAATAAAACAAAAATGTAATACTACTAAAATAAATAGTTTAGTCCTATTTTAATTCACTACTTCCTGCATGCTCGTGCCAAACTTACCTTATCGACTTTACAATTTTTGCTAGTGAGATTAAAAGATTCTAACATAATAGGTCCCAGAACAAAATGCTGACAAGGTTTACTTAGCACGTAGTTCCATAACTTCTTCATAACATTGTTTTGTTGTCTGGAACTTATCACAATTTTAGCCTGAAATTAAATCAACACAAGAATAAAATTATTATTTTTGTAGCGATGCTCATACTGAGTTTTTTTGTCTAATGGCTGACTAAGTTATATTTTTGATGATATATATTCGGTGCAAATTGTGTTTTCAAACCTGAAACCTGAATTCTAGTTTATAAATTGGGTTTTAAAAATTGTTTGTCTTCTAAATTTAAATAGATTGTATCAACGGCACTCTGGTTATCGTCGAACAAACATACATACAAAATACGTTTTTCATCCAGTAAGCCGATTAGCTTTATATCCACGCTTCGCTAAATCAATAAAGCATGTGTAGATATATTTGTTCCCACTCAACTCTGTGATTCCTGAACATGTTTGGAATTTGTTGTCGAGTTAGTGTACAGTCTATATAATCGCATAAACTATTTTTATTCCTAAAACAAGATTAGGCTGGAAAGCGAAAACTTTATAGCAATCGTAGCTCAGTGGTTAGCGTGGTCGGATCACACGTCGGAAGGCGTGGGTTAAAATCCTAACAACGAGCTTGTGCTGCCAATGAAGGACAACATCGTGAGAAAACCAAAGTAAAATTACAGTATATTTTACAGTCATTTAAAAAAGAAAAATGTTCTTATAATTGGTACGGATATTTGTCAATAGAATTACCCCTGTCACAGGACAGTCTTTAGGAAAATCAAGGCGGAAAATGAGATCGCTGGAATTCTGAGTATTTTCCAGTTTGAAATCGCCGCAATCTCCTTGTTTAGGTCCTTTGCACGTCTCTAGCTTTGTCCACATTATTTTATACGGACCCTGTGAAATGAATGATATCGTTTAGCTTAAAATAATGCTTTATGGGTTTTCAAATCAAAATCGTAGAGGAAGTTTGTATGACATATAATATGTACAATGTACATGTAAATCAGAATTCTTTATATAAGCTGATTTTGTGCCTATTGGCAAATATCTCTATTATCACATTTTGTTTATATTCATAAGATCACTACATATTATAAAACAAAGTCGTCCGCCGCGTCTGTCTGTCTATCTGTCTGGTCAGTTTGCCAATAAAGTTTATTTTTTACATTGACTCTGGCCACTAGATTAAATGTTGCCGGAAGACATCTGATGCGGCTTGAGGAAAATAACCGTCAAAGACAATGTACTGTATGTAACATGTGGTCTCTGGTAGCGCTCAGTTCTAAATGCACAATCACGGTCACCCATCCAATGAGTGACCGGGTCTTCCGTTGCTAATGTGTGTAATGGACGAAGTGACTACGGAGGAAATTATGTACAATATGCGAACATCATATTGGTGAAATTAGTGTAATTAATCAAAAATAAATAATTTTCATCACAGTATCTAATCATTAGTAATTATGTAACCTCCGACGCAAAAAGAGGGGTGTTATAAGTTTGACGTCGATGTTGTCTTTTTGTCTGTCTGTCTGTGTGTGTGTGTGCGTGTCTGTCTGTGGCATCGTAGCTCTCAAACGGATGGACCGATTTCGATGCGTTTTTTTTTCATTTGGAAGCCAATTTCCTTGCGGTGGTTCTTAGCTGTTTGGTTAATTGATGTAAATTAATGCCATTTAAGAGCCATTTATTGATTTGACGCATACCTACTATGAAGTGACCAACGTATAGAGAAAAATAGACCAAAACACATAAAGGGAGTAGTCGTGGTGGTGGTGTCCTCATTTACCTTCTCACATGACACTAGAAAATAGCCTGATTTACCAAAGTACCAACATAGATTTTAGGTAGAGATGTTAATGGACTTTTTAATTTTTTACTTGAATCCATGTGTAAAATAACAGATGTTTTATAAAATGTAACAATGAAATAAAATTCCCAATAAAAGTACCATAAAATGGAAACAAAAAACGCTCACTAAAATGTTTACGAATGAATACTTACATAATTGTTTTCGGATTTATTCAATACGATAAAATATAAACATAATAACAAAAATATATAGGAAAACCTCATTTTGGCTTTGTGGTCTCTGCCATTGATAAGTTTCAAATGAAAAATTACTTCGTTCAAATAATGTCATTAAATATCTAATTTCCGGCTGTCTGTTTGTGTGTAAATAATTACGTTGATATCAAATATTGGAGGAAAACGGACTCATTATTACGTTTAGTGAAGCGATAAGCAAGATTTATTATACTTACCGAGTAAGTTACCTTCAAATAATGTTATTTAGGTACATCTTTGCCTATGATAGTAAATGTTTACCATTGTAACTTACTATGTATTCATAACAAATATATTTGTTTTACTTATGCTGCACTACTCGCGTTTAATTATGTCGATAGTCCGACTATAATTTCGGCCACATCCGACGCCTTCTTCAAGAAGACAAAGCGGGGACAACACGCGCGCAGCCTCGTCTTGCTTTGCACTAAGGGTCGCTGCACGCCACACACGTGAAGCCACCGGTTAGAGTTCGTCAGTTTCTATAGAATAACAAATATCTTTGTTCACGTTTAATTATGTTGGATAGTCCGACTATAGTTTCGGCCACATTCGACGGCCTTCTTCAAGAAGACTAAGCAGAGTACAACGCGCGCGCGGCTTCTTACTTCGCACAATGGGTCGCTTCGCGCCTCACACATAAAGACAGCAGTTGGTGCGCGTCAGATTCCATAGTATAACAAATATCTTTGTAGTTACCTAATAGTTTATTTGCCATCTGGTAGATCACCTGCTCTGTGGCTCATTTAATAGTAGCTCTGCTTCATGAGCTGAAGAGCGTATGTTCGATTCCCATTCGATACAAACCTGTGTGTGACGAAAATAATATATGTTTATTCTGTATTTGGGTGTTCTGTTTATACATACATATTTACAAAAAGTACAAGTAAATAGTATTTTTTTTAATTAGGTAGCTTAGACAATTTGTTTTGAATTTAACTTATTTATTTGTTCTGTAAGAACAATAATCACAATCTAGCTTTTGTATAGTAATCTATAACAAATAAAATTTATTTATTTGGCATACATTTTGGATACATTAATATAAACTCATTGGCTGCGGACCAGTGATAATTGTATTTCGGAAACCACTGGATTCTTCCAATATCTTATTAAAGAACAAAATGCCATAAAGAGACTTAAAAAAAATTACAATAGCTGTTAGGAAAAAAAAACACGTGAGCACTACGTTCTTTTCGATTCTGTATTTTTAAACTTAAGTATTGCCCTATATTAGCTTGACAATGTCGTTCATCCACCTAGCCTACAGACAGGTATACTTACTTTTCTAAAATACAGAAAAAATCAAACAGCATTAATTGAGAAGGGTCGTTACGAGTAAATGGGTCCCCGGCAATCATTAGTGCATTTTATTTCAAGAGAGGCGGTGGTCGCACAACCCTGCTCCCGAGGTACCAGCCAGCTAATGCGTTCTCCCATTACCTGTCACCTCTGCCATCAACAATTCTTTGAGCCAACACGTTATTGTTTCCCTCGGGGATGTTGGCTTTTCATACTTGAAATTGTTTAAAATGTCGTCCATTCCGGAAGAACATTTTCCTCTATATGTTCTCAAATGATAATGTACAAACATTTTGGATTTAACTTTGGGGAATTTGGCATTATGTTAGGTAATATTATATTTAGCTAATCTGTTTTTAAAGATGCATGGTAAACTAGAAACCTTTAGTTTCGTCAAATTTGATGTCACGGTATCTATACATATATACATACATATTTAATATACAGTTTGCGAACCTATCGATTACAATAAAAAAAATTAAAGCATAAAAAAAAACAATGCAAGGGAGGATCGAGCTATTTTCTACAAATACTAATACATACTTATAGGAGACCGCACGCTTAACTGTCTCTCTATTTATTATACTAAACTAGAGATCGACGAAGTGTTTTCGGTCCAGTCGTACTCGTATCAGAGTCTTCCCGCAACCCTCGACCTCACCGGCTTATGTGGCAATCGCGGGGCTTACTCTAAATTGCAATTAAACAAAGTTGCGCTCTCACCAATCCGCGCGCAGATAGAATGTGAATTGTTTGCGCTATTGTCCAATTCACCGTAGATTTTGAACTCAAGAATCCGACGGATATTCTCACAAATCAATGAATGCGCTTCAAAAGCCGTTGAGTCAGCTGCGGGTGAGATATTACGTTTTCATGCACATTTCGAACGCTCAATCTTCGAGGGATAAAAATGTTATGTAACTTATCATAATATCAGAATTTTGATACGGGGTCGGGTTGATAAGGTATGTAGGGGTAATTTAGTCAAATAGATTCGACGTCTTGCGTATTCTGCAGCTGGGAGTTTAATAACGCGTTTGATAAAGACGTGTATCCCGACGCTGGGATGGATGAATGCGAAGGCCCCTACCTAATATGCCTGCCCTCGTCGCCGCGTCGGCGACCGCTGTCGGTGGCGCGCCGATATAACCTCTGTCATATTCCCGCCGCATCTCGCCCATTCATATGGGTAGAGCGGCATAGTTTACATATTTTGATGCGCGATCGCTTTAATAAAGCCATTAATTTTAATAATCCTCTGCTCGTACGTTAGGCAGCCCTGTTTATTCGCGGTTGCTTTTCCAACAGTGCGCGCCAGATTTATTTTCTCTAATAAATAAACATCGACTGTAAATAATGTGCATGCACCAGTGTTTGGTTTACAGACTAAATATAATGGTAGCGTTACTATTAATTAACTACAAAATTATCAATGTAATAGATAGGTAAAAGTAACTCGTAAAAAGTGTATTGTATGAGTAGCCTAGTAGTTGCCGTGGTGGTGCTGGCGTAAGAATAGTACCCCACCCTCTCTACCCGTGGTTGCCGTAAGAGTCTGCTAAGGGATGTAATCCGGAAGATGGGCAGCAGCGTCTTCCTTGAACCATCACACCTAACTGCGCTCGCCAACCCGCCTACCAAGCGTGGTCACAGGAGGAGGCCTATGTCCTGCAGTGAACGTCCTATGGCTGATGATGTGATGTGATGTATGAGTAGCCAGCCCTAGTATTAGAGACAACGTACTGCCGAAGGCCTCTGGCATGCCTTGGCAGTTTTTATTACAAAAGTTTTTGTTTTGTTTTGTTAGAACGAACAACCGGGACTAACTTAACGTGTCTACTAAAATAAAATATAAAAAAATGGCGTGTAATTGTGTCGTGGAAACGGCATGTACACGTGAATACGTGAAATTTCTTAACAATAAGAAGTTTTTTAGGTTTCCATGTTTCAAATCTCCACTCATGGTATCGAGTGGAGTAATTAAATTCGGAGCTGCAACACTAAACTGTATCGTCTGATTTTGTCAAAGTTATTATTATTATTCACGCCAAAAAAAATATTATTACTACAGTAATCTTTCTTTACAATTATATTTGATGACTTTTACTAGTCTGTTATTTTGTGCAACATTAATGAAATACAACATTAAAATAATAAAGCTAAGGAACATTGCTTGTAAAATTATTTTGACAGGTAATACATAATTAATTATATTGTTTTCCTCGCGATGGCATTATCTGCTGCAAACAACATAATAGCAAATTATTAAACTTGATCTTTAAAGTATAATAATAAATAAATATCGTAGTACATTACACACAGCGCACTCAGACCCCAAATTAAGCAAAGCAATATCATATATGGATGTCAAATAACTATTATATAATACAAAAACAAACTTTTTTATTATAAATACACACGGAACAAAAATTTGGTTATCCCCCAAAAAGATTGTCCTGGGAGGGAATCGAACCCACATAAAATATCTTAAAGCAGATATAATACCAATAAGCCAACAGGGCTGTCGTATTAAATTGTAAGAAGAATATATAATTTATATTGTTTTTGGCCTTTTGTTACTGTGGTCTCGACAGTTAATGCAATATTGTATGTATATCCTATATACATCGTATAACCAACTATAAAAGGTTTAACGACGGACTCGTTCAACGTTCATAAAAAATTCATAATAATATCTAAGGAAATCTGTATAATTCATAAGTAGGCTTGTACTGAAAATGATAATAACGGTCCCGTTATTACATAAAATCCAAAAGAAATAACAACCTTGTAACCGCCTATCTAAAAAAATCATTTTCTTAGAAGTAAGGTTCTAAGAATTATAACTAAAATTTCATTACTGAATTTCGCGCTACGTTAATTGGATAGTTAGGATCTGAAGGTGGAAAAAATGCTATATTACTAGATGCTACTCGCGGCTTTGCTTGTATAGTGAAATGATATGCTTTTCAAGAAAATCTAAACGAAATACGTATGTTGTATTTTACTATGGAAACTAACTAAAAATGTGTCATACATTTTTGTTTTACTTATGCGACTCCCTGAACATGTGCGCTCCATGAAGAACACGGGCAGCAACGGTTTGGCGGTGGTGGCTCATTCGATCGGTACGAACACGCTGCACTATTTTCGTACAAAAGTGTTAGCTCTTGAGAAGGTCTATGTGCCTCGGAAAGTCCGGGAGGCCATGGAGATAAGTAAGCGTCGTAATTTTAATAGAGATCGAGGGCAGAATTTGCCATTGATTTGGTCACCTTGTCTTCATGGAGCTTGTGAGAATGGTCGCAAATCTGATAACATCGCAGTGAGCTTTGTGTGCTTGAATATTCCTGACACCGTAGAAGAGGACTTTGGTGAGGAAAGGTTTCAGAGCGTACCGGTATACTACCCGCTCCCGCCGTCACGCCCGCGCATCAGCCGCCGTCTTCACGTGTGATGCGCGTAGCGGCCCGTAGTGCGAAGCAAGACGAGGCCGCGCGCGCGTTGTACTCAGCTTTGTCTCCTTGAAAAAGACCACTGGATGTGGCCGAAACTATAGTCGAAGTACCTGATATAATCATACGTGAGTAATTCCGCTTAAGTAAAACAAAAATACATATGTTGTATTATACGAACTATAGCTACAGTAATAAAACCAGTGTAAGCCGAACCTCGTTCACTATGATTGTCGCTATATTCCGGGGTTTAACAAGTGGATATACAAAAAAATTTAGCTCAGGTAGCTCAGGTATTAAAAAAAATATTAAAAAAATTGCATGTAAATCTGTGGCGTAGTTTCTAAGTTTATCGCTAACAAACTGAACGACAACAATTTTGTAAAATGAATTTTTTGGGTTTTAAAGTTTTAAGTTTTAAAGTTTCTTTAAAAATATTGGAGAACATTTTACGTAGCGCCATGTAGGTCTAAACTAAGCAAAGATTGTAGTATGAACCAGATAGGGTTTTGACGCAGAACGTTACTTTCTCAAAATGTCATCCTAAAAATATAGTTAGATTCGCATAAGAGCTAATAGAATACTTATACATACACTAGCTGACCTGGCGAACTTCGTATCGCCCAACAGTCAACAAACATACCGATAGCAGCGCCATCTACCGGTTGCCTGTTTTCAAGCCATCCAGGAACCCATTGAAATATACACATAAAATTTCATCCAAATCGATCTAGCCGTTTAAGAGGAGGTGACAAACACACGTACAGAAGATTTTAGACACAATTCATTGTGCACACCAGAAACAGAAAACTGGACTTAAAACAAAAGAATCGTATGAGCAAAAGTGGTGGCAACTCTTCCAGGCAACCAAAAATGGGAAGCTCGTATTTACTTTATACACTTATACACTTATTTTTGTAAATACATTCAGAATACTCAAACGGAAATATCTATGTTCGTCACACAAATGTTGGTTGTGAATAGGAATCGAATCCTCGCCCTTTAGCTCTCGAACCTTCTACCAAATGAGTCGACAGGGCAGTCATCAATATGTATGTCCGAAACAACAGTGATTTTCAAATTTATCTTCCACGTACAGTAATATTTTGGTTATAGTTTTATTTTATGTACATATTGTGAAATAGTACAGTTGATTTAGCGCGGTATAGCACTTAAGAAAGCTAAGAAAGCTCGAAGTGTGATGAATGAGGCTGAAGGCTCCGGCAGCCGCCTGGTGCGGAACACTGCTTCTACCTCACAATGATTGATAGTGTTTTATGCGACGTCAAATTACTTCCAGAACATTCCAGACGCTGCCTGTAGTAAACGTTGCGCTGATGAATAATAGCCGAGCCAGTTAGGCGATGCACTGCTGGCGACCTTGTTGAAATTCCTCGGAAATTGATTTGATTCGTCCACTTGTAGCCTTGAGATTTTTGTAGGACAGAAAAGAGGTCTTATTATAGGAATTATACTTATTTCATCGAATTTGGTTATTTTGTCACAGTGTAATTTCTTTAGGGGTCACGCTAAAATTCCGATTTAATCTAACTAACAGGTATCTACTTGAAATGAGCTCCTTTTTACCTGAACACGCAATAAGGTTCTAAGGGCGACTTTATCACTTTTTTGTACATAGGCATGTTGTTTCTTGTCCTTTTATATACCTTTTGATTAAATATAAATAACATTTTAAAATTACTTTTTACGGGAACGCGGAAAAATCATTTTGCCGCATTGTACCTACTATTTTCGAAAACTTACGTTTCATCGGGTGTTTATGTATAAAAATGTCATAAAGTGCCAGATTACGCGCATATTTGTGTGGAAAAGTGATATAATGTGGTGAAACATGACTTTTCCTGTTGCTTCCAAAACTCCTTCGATGCTTGATGCAAAGTTCCCACCATTTTACTAAGGAATACCAGGACTGGACTTACTTTGTGTAACTTAGACAAATTTAACTTGATTTAACATAAGTACCTTGTTGACCGAGCTTTGCTTGGCTGAAAACACGGATAAAACGACGTTTTCTTAAAGTGAAACCTAGCTAGATCGATTTATCGCCCCCGAAACCCCTTGCATACTAAATTTCATGAAAATCGTTGGAGCCGTTTCAGAGATTCAGATTATATATATACATATATACAATAATTGCTCGTTTAAAGGTATAAAATATACTTAAAAATTTAAAAATATCGAAGTATGTACTTGACGCTGGCAAATGCACAAAATGGCAGGCCAAAAACAAAGAAGTAGAAAAACTTTTTTGTAACCTAACAGCAATCATGTACTTCTTATTTCTTTGCTGTCTTACACTAGGGATGCAAACATTTTAAAATGTGGTACACAGCGCCTAGACAAAGTAACATTCGAGATATTCGATAAAGACCAAAAAAATAATTACGGAATTGACATTAGCTGCCCACGTGACATATCGACAGCTTCTGTCAAACCCGTTTTTTTACTTTTCTATTAGCTTTATCGCTAATTATATGTTACTTTGTCTAGGCCCTCAGATATGTGTATCGTTACTTAGAAAATAGGTGAAGACTCCTTGGTCCTACAATTTCGCTTGACACACAAATACCTTGATCTATTTGTGTGACATGTGCGTGTAATTAGCGTATGGCAATTAAAAATTGTAGGACCGAGAAGCCTTCACCTATTTTCAGCGTAATATTTTATCTGTACTACTTTTTTATAATCTGTGTAGGGATATTACTTATTGGAATGGAAAACTGTTCAAACATTTAGGAAACTACTCGATCTTGACCAACGCTCACAGTCTTCCTTTGTTCTTAGCAACTTATCCCCTGACTTATTTAGACCGTAATACGTCAGTGGTCGATAATACCGATGGGATTTCCGCACGGGTCAGAATTTGGTTACTGAACTTGAATTATTTCTTCTACCTAAACTGTCCGAACCCAGTGGGCAGAGAGTAGATACTCATTTTAGCCTACGGTTTCTAATCGATTCCTGTCGGTTTTAATTACTTTTGCATCTTTGAACTTAAGAGTTTCTTGTGTATTGAAATAATGCATAGTTAATGGAAAAACTAGAACTAAATGTAAAGTAATAATAGGTGACGGTGACATGCGTACAAATATAAATGTCAACAACTAAAAGTTTAGAAATGTCAAATAACCACTTTTGGGTTAGACAAGTCAAACAGTTTTTTTTTAAATGTAAAATGTTTTGAGATGAACGAGACGCTCTCCTGATGTTAAGTGATAACGCCTGTCCATGAGCTATGCAGCGATACACAGAACTTTGAGCAGCAAAACAAAGTCTAGGGCATCACTGCTTTGGCGCTCATTACTTTGAGATTTTCGATGGTTAGTTTCAACAGCCCAGTAATTTCGCTAGCTGCAGTACCCTTCAATGCGGAACACAGTAATGTTTCAAACACTACCGCTTGGCGGCAGAATATCTGGCACTGCGATGGTACCTACCTAGACGACCTCCTGCTAAGGATATCTACCTCCACGTAAAATGTTAATATTACGGAAATTAATAACCTAATAAAGAAAAATATATATGTCAAGTTCATCTAAATGCATGTATTGTAAATGATTAGGTCAAAGAGCAGGAGTTTATTTCAAGTGTATACGTATAATTTGTAAAACAAAAGTCTGTTATAGCGTAAGTTATAATACTTATGTATACAGTGAAATACAAAGCGCGGTAAGAGATGGAGGATTTAATTTTCCAAGCTATATTTTGTTATGTTGCCAGTAAAGAGTAATGTATTGTAATACGGTTTCAGTAGTATAGACCATGCGGATGTTCTTTAGTTAGAACTTGAGACTTTTTTCGTTTGCCTAAAGCTCTAGATTACCTTAACGTGAGATGTTTGCTGAGACCGCCTGTCAAGAGTTTGGGTCTAGTTTTGACTATTAACCGTTCTTAAACCCCCGACGCAAACAGAAGGGTGCTATAAGTTTAACGTGTTTACGTCTGTGCTATCTTTACTCCCAAACGGTTAAGTAACAATTGTAACAATGAAAAACGACACCAAAATCCGCCGTCTTTGCAGTGATTTTTGAGGCACTTCTCGATCACCTAGGAAACTAAAGCTTTTTTAATCCATTCATCTTGCCGTCCATTTTGAGAATGTGCAATAATATTTTTTTAATATTAATAAAAATAAACCTCCTAATCGAGTGACTAACCATAAGGCACCTCTCAATTTTATTTTTTGATTTAGTTTTAAATGTGAATTGAAGGAGATTGTATTTAACTACGATTGAAGAAAAAAAATTAGTCGTTTGAAGATTATTTATGACTGGGTGAGCTTGAGCATCTTCCACAGTTCTGATCAAGTCGAAATTTGGTATTCTATTACCAGTGTTATATTTTTTAATTTTTACTTACCATGCAGTATTCCACTATACTGGATTGTTATGGCGCATAACTGAAATTAGCGGCAGCTGGCGCACCAGGAAAAAGGAATAATTGCCAAAAAGTAAAGGTTATGAGAATAGTGATGGAGTGAAGTTTTCTACGGATGCTACGCACGATTTCAAATAATGGTTGTATTAATCGATATTTATGTTTCAACTTCTGTACCTATTTGTTCTTAATATCTCGTTAGCTCATACTGCGATGCGATGATAGCTCAATGGTTAGCGCGGTCGGTTCGCATGCTGAAGGGCGTGGGTTCAAACCCCAATAATGAGTTTAGAAACCATAGCATGGTGGTAGGGTACTTTCTAGTACTCGGCTGGCTAAATACCACCCTCAAGTTGAAAATCTGTCGCCAAGCATCTAACGGTGTGTTCTGGTAGCCTCACTTGTGAGCCAGTACTATTCCAGGCTAGGTTGCTTTACCGTCTTCGACCACACCGTCACTTAACATCAGGTGAGCTGTGCTTGCCTGTCAACCATTAAAAAAAAAGGTACGTTTGAAATCGAATCATTAGTGTCCGAGTCAACCCTGTGTTTGTTTGCCCACTGCTGGGCGAGGATCTCTTTTCATCGAGAGAAGGATTCTCATTATTCTTCTTGTTTCGTGTAAAACTTAAAAATAGTACAAATGTTTTTTTTTTTGTTGTAATGATTTTTTTCTGACTGCCGAAATTGAACTGCAACTTAGACTCTATGTATATTACTAAAAGAGTTTAGTTTTGTACTTTTGAACATTATAAGGTTGAAGTTCGTACTCACACATAAGAAGTACCAATAATATTCTATGTTTTAAAACTGGTTTGTATTTTTGACTACTGATATTGGTAAATATAAGTAATGGAAACACATAAAATAAAGTTTGTGTTCTTTTAAAATATCAACGTACAATATATTAATATTGATAAATAATATAAATATTGATATAGTTACTTTAAGACATTAAATCAGATAATTATAAATTTTAGTTAATTGAAAATTAAAATACGTATGACACAACTACGTCAAGTCTACTCAAAAAGATTACCACGTAACGTAACAATGTGTTTTTAAAATGTTTAAGGAATTGTTTACGTTATAAAAATATATCTCACATTTTGACAATTTTACGCGCGTGTGGATAATGTGGATTAAAACCACGTCAGATTCAATAGTAACGTTTTAAAATATTGCTAAATATTTCTCAATTCTAAATTGAGCATACCGCAGTAACAAGTATAGTCGATTCAGCGATGTAAGAGCTATATTGGACTAGTTAGACAAACAATTCAAGCTCGTACCTTCTCGTGGCTCGATATTCTGTCTGACATTTCGTTGCCACATCGTTATAACGCCTTTTCTCTTTTCAGCTCTATTTTGAACGAGCGGAAAAATGTATATCAATGATACCATTTTTTGTACTAACCGAATTTTTGTATATCGCTGCGTAAACTTTCAATACACTTAAAATATATTGGTAAGTGCCATTAAGTTTGAAGAAAGCCAACATCTTTTTGGCAAGTTTACGGCATCGGCGTCTTCACAAACTACGGTCAAACGGAAACGATAATGAAATAGTACATCATCATCATCTCAGCCGTGGGATGTTTACCGCTAGACATAGGCCTCCCCCATTGACTTCCATAAAGACCGGTTGAAAGCGGCTCGCATCATAATCAAAATCAAAATCAAAAAGTCATTTATTCAGTTTAGGCCCTGGTAAGGCACTTATGAACGTTAAGTTACATTTTTGAATCATCCAGCGCGTTCCTGCGGTCTCAATTAAGTCGTTTGTCCATCTTGTGTGTGGACGTCCTACGCTGCGCTTGCCAGTCCGTGGTCTCCACTCCAGAACTTTGCAGCCCCATCGGCCATCAGTTCTGCGTGCTATGTGCCCTGCCCACTGCCACTTCAACTTGCTAATCCGTTGGGCTATGTCGGTTACTTTAGTTCGTCTACGGATCTCCTCATTTCTGATTCAATCTCGTAAGGAAACTCCGAGCATAGCCCTCTCCATAGCTGTTTTCAGCGCCATAAGTCATCACTGGTAACACACACTGGTCGAAGACTGTTGAATTGAGGCACTGAGGTAATTCGGACGAGAAAACGCTGCACAGTTTTCTGAACACTGCCCAGCAGAGTTGGATTCGACGACTGACCTCTTTTTCATAGTTGGACCGACCTGTTTGGACTGCTAAATAAAATAAAATAATGAAAAAGTCATCGTAAATTCAAACACCTTTGGAATTCACGAATGTTAGAATCGATTCGATTCTCGAGGCGATTATTTCGAAATAGGTTTAGTAGTTATATGGTTCCTATAATGCCTATCCATTCTAGATTGGTCACCGGCTCGAGAATTACATTCCTCTGGACATCGGAATTGTTGTCATTCCCGATCTGACATCCGTTTATATTCTGGACATGCATCAATATATCACAGTATCTAAACTTTAAAACTAATATTTATACGAGAACTGCGAAACTAATATATATTATTTTATCAGATCACCTTTTTTACCCAACTGCCAAGGAAGGGCTTGTTTTTCGCACGTATCTTGTATGTATGTATGTAAATTTATTTACTACCTCGTATCTTCCAAACGGCTGAATGTATTACGACAATTAAGATATTGTTAGATTCATCTCAGTAATCTACGTATCCTTTCACTAGTGGGGGTTAAAAAAAATAGGATGGTGGATTTATAAGGAATAATAAATTGGTTTAAAATGTTTTTTCCTTTAATTATATCTCTTTTATTCGCAGTCGCGTTATAGATATTTTAAACTCTTCGGCTTGTTTATTATTATTATCAGTCTGTACTATCACACTGCAGGGCAAAGGCTTGCCTTCCCTACTTCCATTTATCTCTATCTTTTGCAACCTGAGTCGTCTTTTAAACAGGAGTCTAGCTCGTCCCTCCATCTCCGTCTGGGCCGTACAGGAGGTCGTTGACCATCTTGAGAGAAACACTGTGTCGTGAATATCAGATCAACACTAACTCCATATTTCAATTCGCACAGCGTGGTTGTGGAACTCTACCGGAGTCTGTGTTCTCTGATAGGTCCAATAAGATCGTCTTCAAATGCAGAGTAAATAGGTTCTCTTCATTTATGACCGCACTACTGCTTAACATCGTTGAAGAAAACAGCGTTGCACTATCCTGATGAACGTCATCTCGGTATATTCAGTTTTGATAATGATTTATACAGCAGCATATGCTCCATTTGTATAATACCAATGCGTTGTGTGAGTATCCAAAGTCTATAAAATAAAACATTTTGGAATTCAGCCAGATATTCCGCATCGAGCTCAGATGTCATTTAAACTCATGTGTCGGAGCCAGCTATTCAGTGAAATAAATGTTGGAGGACATTTCGCGCCATCTAGCACCAAACTAAGCAAACTTTTCTATGTGTGCTACCGTGCTAGACAGCCAGTTACTATTCCAGGCTAGGCGTATGACATGACTAGCAACTAGCCACCAGAAAAAAAACCCAGACTGATTAATATTAATTATTCCCATAATTTTTTCTCTTAAATAAGAATCAAACCCACGTCCTACAGCTCACAAAGCAGAGCTACTACCTACCAAACAAGGTAACAGGACAGTTGAGTTCCTGTTAGTATATACCAACGTAGATTATGCCTCCTTAAACGTCTCATAAAAGTTACGATTGAAAAAGGAATGTGTTTATTAGAAATTGTCACAAAAATCAAACCAGCTTTAATTTGTAGGGTTCCGCAACTCAAAAGGAAAAAAACCGAATCCTTTTAGGATCACTTTGTTGTTCGTCTGTCAAGACCCCTTTTTCACAGGAACACGTGGAGGTATCAAGTTGAAATTGATATCAAATACTCAGGTCTACTGTCCCTTGAAGCTGTGAAAAAAATCAAACTTCTTAGCCAATGCAATCAAGAGATACAGCCGTTTATGCTGCAAATTTTCGAGACTCGCAAGGGAATCAAAACCTACAGGGTACTTCCCGTGAACTCAGAATCTTGAAAGTTGGTACGACGCAACGTCTTATAGTACAGATAAAGGAAAAATTGCGAAAAGTTTAAATTACTATTAAAAAATATATCATAACCATTTACTTATATACCTACAGGTTTGTACGGAACTCTCGGTGCGCGAGTTCGACTCGCACTTGGCCGGTTTTTATTATGTTAGAACTTAAGTGCTGTTTAAGTAAATCTATAACAGAATGTGCATGCTACCTGACATCCTGGCAATGTTGACATAAACCTGTCGTAGGATGATCTAATTATGTTGCTATCTACGAGTATATCTGTGAATCTGTAGAAATGTATTAACATATCGGTGTTATATTTTTTTATGCCATAGACGGTAAACAAGTAGACTGAGATAAGTCATCACCGTCGCTTAAGAAGCGTAAAACTTGAGAATGTCAGAAACAATTAAGCTGATTCTTATTTTAAAATGGCCGTAATGCTTCGAATGTGAGGTCACACAGACTCAGAAGAAATATTTATCGTTGTCCTGTTAGGAATCGAAGCCACGCTCTACAGCTGTTGAAAGAGATATTCAATACAAAATGAGTAAATAGTCAGAATTAATATTAAGATCAAACTTCTATGTATCAGTGTGTTTACAGGTGATTGTATTCCGAGCTATGAGTACGCCTCGGGCGCCATTATTCTTTTGAAGTATAACGACAAAGTTGCCTTTGCTTAATTATATCGTTTCATCTGGAAGCCTCGTGAAACTTATAATTTTATTTGTATTTTCGGTCGCAAGAAAATATAACATCAAAAGTTTTGTCAAACCGTCAAACTTTCAATAGAGTTTCCGAAGCTTATAAACTCGGCGGAACGGGGACGGAATTTTTAATGATTTACCTCCACAGTCTTGAGATTTTCTCAATGAATTACGAATATTTACCTCCACTTTTACCTATATAATGAAGTGTAGAGTAATTGAAATTTTGTACTGAGTACTTCCACAACAAATTCAGTACGTGGGCGACTTATCTCCAGCCAACTCATAAATATAATCCTAGAGATGACTTTTAGCTACACCGATTTTTTAATTTCAAACTGTAAAATGTGATAATAATCATGTTAATAAATATATTATTGATGATGTGGACAAATTTAAATCATTCGATAATTCTAAAAAAAGTACATTAAGCTATAGTCAACCTCCACCTTTCGAGAAAAATAACAGGACAAGTGTGACTTTTTTTTACGTTTCGTTCAAACCTGTAGATAGATAGTTTGAATATTCTCCGAATAGACTCCGAATATACCTCAACGATACAGCCGAAAAGTTGGATTTGAAAACGAACTTAACGTTGTAATTGAAAAATAAAAACTCCCATAAATCAATGACACGCTCATTTTGTCAACTACAAAAAGTAAGGATATATGTACTTAGTGACTGACAAGAAAAGTTTTAAGGGGATAATTTTGTTTGGGATTTGTAGCGATGATAGCTCAGTGGTTAGCGCGGTCGGTTCGCATGCCGTGGGCGTGGCAAACCCCAACAATGAGCTTGAGCTACCGGTGAAGGAAAACATCGTGAGGAAACCATATCGTGGTGGGTGGTAAGTAAGGTACTTCCTAATACTCGGCTGGCTAGCTACCACCCTCAAGTTGAAAATCTGCCGCCAAGCATCTAACGATGTGTTCCGGCAGCCTCACTTGAGCGCCAGTTCTATTCCAGACTAGGTGTGTTTTACCATCTTCGACCACGCCGTCACTTAACATATGGTGAGTTGTGGTCAAACACATAGCCTGTCAGCCATAAAAAAAATAATGATTTTCGTAATATTTTTACTCACGCTACTTGTTGCCATATTTTGTGATTCTAAATCAATAGGAAATACTCTGTAGGTTTTGATTAATTAGATCTAGGTAGCTATTTATTACAAAGTGATCTAATGAAGGTTCCTTTTTCTTCTTGAGGTATGGAACTCTAAAAAGCACAAACGACTGCACTGCGTTTTCTTTGAATTTTAAAACCTATTTACAAGTGCCCTGCAACCCTTTAAGGCAAGTTAAACCTGGAATACAACGTCCGAAACAAAACTGTAAGTATATAGTTTGGAAACTAACTTGAATAGAAGTTTCAACATGAACCAGAGATGATATTTTCAAGATCTCTTTGTAGACGTTAAAGAAAATAAGTTACATTTTTCTTCTGATGTTACCTGTTATTTTTGTGTAACTATTCCGGTAAAGCGGCTTTTGTACTTGAAAGAAAATCTAAAGGAATAAGAACTGTTAAAACAAAGTGATCTTTTGTTTCCCGAGTTGTGTATAGGTACGTTAGTGACGTAAGCATTTGTTATATAGATACATTAAATGTTTCAAGTGAGTCTTCAAATTTTCAAATAAAATTCCATTCATTTATCATTTTTTCGTAATTTTTTTTCAAGTTTCATCATATTTTCCACTTATTATCAACAGTTCGTCACGTCATCTCCAAAGCCTTTTTCTCAATGTTGAGCCTGTTTAATCCTCGTAAATTGCGTAAATGATGCCGGTTGATAATTCTCGAAAGGAACTGAACAGCAGCATTGTTTTAGTTTTGGAAGTTTACGGGAAGTGCCTTTGGACCACAAACTTCGTCACTGATTCGACCGCTAATTTCTCTTTTGATGTCTTAATTTATTTCAGTCAAAATTGAATTACTAAGAAATACAGATTTATCATGTCATATTCCTTTATATTTTGTAAATCACTTGACTGTATCTAAATTTGTTAGATTTGTTTTATTGGACTTAAAATATGATTTAAAAATATATAATATTTAAACCCGAAGGAACCTCTTTGATCAGTAAAATTAGGACGATCGCAACTAGGGATATCAAACTTGAAGAAGGAGATTAACTCAATCTGCCAACGGGTTAGTGAACCGAATTAAATTTGATAACTGGAACACATAAGTTACAGATATAAGGCAGAAAAAAATACAGTCTTGGTATGTGTGTACGTGGTATAAAGGCACCTATGTTACGCAAGACCGGAACTCCTGGCTGGAGCGCTTCAATTAAAACCGCCCAAGTTTGTTTAAATGTTTGTGTCGACCCATACAACTAAGAGTTACAGCACGGATTTCGCTCTAGATAAACATTCGACCTAATCTGCCCTCACATTCCAGAATAAAACGAAATTGTTTTTGCCCATACAGTAAGCGCTAGCTTGACAAACGGCGAGTCGTCGCCGAACAAATAAGAAGTATTGACAAATATTTGATACAGTAAACTTCCGACAACACAGCCCTATTTTCTTTTCAAAACTATTTCCGATCAATGAACACTGTTACGTAACACGGTTGCCGATGGTTTAATGGTATTAAGCTGCGGTCTTGGATTTAGGTTTCACCTTGGGTCGGGAGAACTTGGAAGTCCGCATTTGGTTTCGACATTTCATTCCGGTTACCGCTGTGCTCGGATTAACCCTTGGTGCCAACTAGTAAGACTCATCGGCAAACTAATTACAAAAGTACCCTCTATTCAACAAACAAGGTGACTTCTATAATCCCATCTTGACTTAGTCAAAGCTATATTCAAACCTCGGTAGAAGCGGCCGAAATAATCTTTTAAAATTCCTATTTATTTTCGTGGATATAATCCGCTGCTGTCTTTAACGAGAAAGTGTTATCCTCGACAAATCTGTGAGTCTATCCGAGCAAACAAAATCTTATTAGAATTAGTCATAATCCAAACATGGTTAGTCACTGAGAATTCTGTGTTATTTATGTAATTCTCGAGTAAGCCGTTTAATCGTCCATCGCGTACTTAATGTTTGAGCTCTCTGGGTAGGATAAGGAAGGAGATGGGTGGGTGTAGGGTAGTGGGGGTCCCAATCCCGAGGGTTGGCCTCCTTCTGCCAGCAAATCTGTGGCCCGCAACACGCGCAGGTAGTGTCACGGCTCATTACCTTAACTTTATGTTCACCAAATCACTCCGTCATGAATAAACAAGACGTAGGCTTATGACCTCTTAAGGTCGAACTAATATACAACATTTATCTGCTCGAAATAGGCTACATTTCACAAGAAAATTCTAGAAATTACTAGCTAATGATATCTACTTTTCATTTCCATTTAACTGGCGGCGATGATTCTAATTTAGAGTTCAACTTTTTCTTTTCATTGTATTAAAAGTTCCGTTTAGTTTAATCCTGTGCCAATATTCTAAATAAGCATACCGGATATTGCGTAGATATATTGAAATATTCATAGAGAATATAGGAGCTTCTAAAAACCTTTGTAGGTAATTGGCTATCACAGTCTGTGACCCTCAGAAATTTTGAAATGAAAAACTTTACGGGGCTCAAGAATAGAGCTAGATTAAATTTATTCGTTGTTTAAAAACTTTTAATAAAACAAGCGTTCCCGCTTATTATCTCACGCTCTTTGTTAAATATTTTAAGCGTATTTCTTTGCAGCTAGTGGTGGTGACGGTGAGTTTAAAGTTTGAAGCATTGGCGCTTTATGGAAATATGTATTATAATATTAACTAGCCTTTCAAATAAATTATTTTTAAGTTCAATTTCCGCAGATTTATATTTGTAGATATCGGTGAACATTTCACATAAAGTCGTCTAGCAATAAACTAAGTGAAGTTTGTATAATATGAGAACCAGCTAAGTGTTTTCATATTTGTGCACTATTTCATATAAACATACATTTAGAACACTCCAGATACGAAAAAAAAACATAATTATATACATATGTACGTCACATAAATATTTTTCGTGGGTGTTAATGTGTAAATCGAACCCACACCACGACTCGTGAAGCAGAGTTACTACCAAATCATCTAACAGAGCAGTTAGAAGATGTGATACTATAGAGGTTTCGTCAGAACTAATTTTTAATAGGCTTATATTATATTTTTAAGAATAAGTCCGCGTTTGACGACCAACTTGCCTGGTGTTAAGTAACGATAGTAAATTGTTTGGTAAGTTTTTCTGCTACCTACTTGGTATATGTAACTAGTCGTGGGCACATGAGAATAAAATACATCATTGTTCAATTGATTTTTAAAATATAAGGTACTTTTTTGCCATACCTTCCGTATTCCCGCAGAGTTACAACATTGGGTTCTTCAAAAAGCGCGTTAATAGAATCTTAAAAGATCGGCAACGTACCTGTTCGTTGTTCACGTGGTATTGCAGATATCCATAGGTGATTGTGATTGCTTACCATCAGGCGATCCGTCATCTTGATTGTCCCCGTGGCATAAAAAAAGGCGCGGTTGGATCACACGCGCCTAACGAACAATTTTGAGGAAACCATTATATGGTGCAACGGCAGTTACTTTTATACTCTCAATTTTGCGCAAGTAAGCGGAGATTGTAACATAAACGGTGTTTCTGACTTCAATGTAAATACTACGTAAGATGCGCTTATATTTTCCACAGTTTTTCTCTTTATTATTTCCTTCTTTTGTTCCGTAATAAAGGGAGCTAAATTATGAAATTAGTTCCGTAGTTGAACAGCTTATTTTCAAAGTTTCAGATAGACAAGTCACAGTCATACTTGTATGAACGGCAAACTTTACACTCAATTATGCTTTTGCTGAAGTTTAGATAGAAACTGGTTTGCGTAAGTAGTGTTTTACATATGCTAGTTTTGTTTCTCTATTACTTGTTTTGGGTATGGGTATAAGAATGGGTCTAAAGGTGGCGTCTAGCTTGTGGGATTTTATTATAATTTTTTTAAGGTGTAAGAATTTATTACCGAGACGCTTTCCCGATGATAAGAGATAAAATTCAATATTATTTTTAATCTTTCACGATTTAAACACAATATGGCCATGTTGCAATAGAAACGTCTTGGTAAATATACAAAACTAATTTCATAGTATTTTGTACGCGATTAAGTCCTGATGATAAATAATACAATATTTTATTGATAAAATCAAAGTTCATCATCATCATCAGCCGTATGACGTCCATTGTTGGACATATGCCTTCCCCATTGATTTCCATAAAGACCGGTTTGAAGCGGCTCGCATCCAGCGCGTTCCTGCAGTCTTTATTAGGTCGTCTGTCCACCTCGTGGGTGGACGTTCTACGCTGCGCTTGCCGGTCCGTGGTCTCCACTCCAGAACTTTGCAGCCTCATCGGCCATCAGTTTTGCGTGCTATGTGCCCTGCCCTCTGCCTCTTCAACTTGCTAATCCGCTGGGCTATGTCTGCTACTTTAGTTCGTCTACGGATCTCCTCATTTCTGATTCGATCTCGTAGGGAAACTCCGAGTATATAGCCCTCTCCATGACTCGTTGTGCTACTTTAAGCTTACTAAGAAGGCACATAGTCAGAGACTACGTTTCAGCGCCATATGTCATCACTGGTAACACACACTGGTCGAAGGACTGGTCTGGTTGAGACCAAAGTTATAAGTCAAATAATTGTATTTTAATGTTTGACAAGCTATATTAGTATTGGCTTAGTACAGTGTATAGTATTTAATTTTGGGGATTTGATTACTATATACTATATAGTAATAGTGCTATATAGTATATAGCACTGTATAGGGTATATAGCAAGTGAACTTTTAAGGCAATATCAAAATCACCACACGAGCAGAAAGTACCTATAAATCTTTTGTGATGCAAAATTAATAAAAAATAAGCAAGCGTTTTTGCGTCTTAATTATTTGTATGCCTCAGCGGGCAAGAATAATGTGGACTATACTATAACCATAAGACCTGTGTGCTGTTTTGTAAAAATGTACCCTAAGCCATATTCTAACAAATAAAATCTTGAACGTATTTGAAGGATATTTGTTCTAAGTTAACTCACAGCCAATAAATTAAAAATAAATATGCAATTTAATGCTGATACAGGATTGTAGAAGCGTTTCATTTTTCTCGTTCTTTAATTTTATCTAAAACATTTTCTACGTGAACTGAGATTCTTTGTTCTTGTACATAATTTCTATCTTTAGCAGTCGCACACTGAGTCTGCCAATATAAGTGATCGATAAGGGGCTCTATTTTTGTATTGTTCGTATAAAATTCACATAATTCTAACATTGCCGACTTTCGGTAAATATTGTATGTGCGAACATATTTATGTGACGTTTATGTAAATCATTTAAGTGACGAAACAAGTGGTAAAGTGAAAGATGACAAGTGGAAAAATGTAGTCTCTGCGGACTCCTATGGGAAGGCGCGTTTGTATATGTGTAGATAAGATTCTTTTGTTTTTTTTTTTTGTTTTTCTTGTGTGCTCAATAAAGATTATCTATCTATCCAGTTATAAATTGTATCTAGGTTTTTATTTGTATGTTACAAAAAAAAGTAAAGTTTATATTTTTATAACTTGTCTAGTTATTGTAGCGATAATAGCGCAATGGTTAGCGCGGTTGGTTCAGTTGACGTAGGGAATGGGTTCAAATCCCAACAATGAGCTTGAACTGCCGGTGAAGGAAAACATAGCGTTGTGGTAGGGTAATTTATAGTACTCGGCTGGCTAGCTATCACCTCAAGTAGAAAATCTGCCGCCATGCTCTTAACGGTGTGTTCCGGCTGCCTCACTTGAGAGCCAGTTCTATCCCAGGCTAGGTGTGTTTACCATCTTCGACCACACGGTCACTTAACATCAGGTTAGCTGTGGTCTAACACAGCCTGTCACATATATTTAAAAAAAGTTCCCAAAGTATAAGCTTTGTTTAGTTTGGGGTTCGATAGAGTTGCGTTAAATGTCAACCGTATTTATGTACATATTTGTATTCGTATGCGAAAACTAAAGCGTACGCTTCAAAAATACAGCCTTTGATCTTTCATATGCGTACTTACACTCTGGTTGACATGTTCTACCTACGCATATTAAATAACGAGGAGGAATGTCGCACCTTCGTTTCATGGTTGAATCGTAAAAATGATGAACTGGCTCTCTATTTGATGTTTTTATTATAATTTTGCACCACAAAAGATTTATAGGTACTTTCTGCTTGTGTGGTGATTTTGATATTGCCTTAAAAGTTCACTTGCTATATAGTGCTATATAGTAATTGTGACACAGACACAGAACAAACATTTATAGTCATATAAAAGTTTGTCCTGGTGGGAACCCACGCTCAACAGCTCTTAAAGCAGATATTCTACCAAAGGAGCTAATACGGCAGTCAAATTATTTAATTAGATAACAAAGTCATCTACAGCAGAATTTTTTATTTTTTTTTATAGGAAATAAGGCTGACGTTTGATCGCTATCTCACCTGATGTAAAGTAATGATGCGGTCTAAGATGGAGCACGTTCGCCTAGAAGATACCGATTCAGTCTTGACTTGAAGACAACCAGAGTATAACCAACGGGCAACACCCACTCCTCAAAAATGACGTAGATCGGCTGGTCGTTTTGCACACATTTTGTTTTGAAGTTATCTTTTAGGGGCATGTAATTTGTTGTAAACAGCGTTCGAGTTCTTAAATTGCAAAGTTGTTTTGTGATTCTTCCGGAACATTTTGCTTAATTCCTCATTAGCATTCACTTTGTCAGCTATAACTTTTAATATTATAAAGATTTATTCTAGGTGCTAGTGATAATTAAAAGTGACTTTGTTTTACGCTCTAGTACATTTTGAATTTCTGAAATGTTTGTCTTCAAGTTTTGAATTTAACTGACATGTCATAAAATTAAAATAGACTTTCTATACCGACTCTTTGATTAGGTCCTCCATTTAGTAGTTATTCCGAATATTAATGTTCCTTTATTCTTATTTAATTTATACATAGATATCATACATGAATACCAAATGGCTTGCTAGTAACGCATAATTCGATAGCTTAGTGGCGCTTATAAATTACGACATCATTTATAAAATATCCATCAAATGTTTCTGGTAGTTCAATATACTGTGTTATAAACTTGGTTCTTGTTGCCGCTTTGTTCTATGGAAAAAGTTCGTTGAACATCGACTATATGTAACGAACAACTGATTTTTTCGCGATTTCAGAGTTTTCTTAATAGTAAACGTTGTTCATAATAGTCCGTTTGGCTAAGTATATCCTAAGCTTATAACCTTGTGTAAATATAAATACACAACTATCTCTGTAGATATATTTAAAGTACTATAAAATATATAGTATACAATACAACTTACCACCAACAATTGTTGTACACCAACAATCGACACATTATTACATTTTAAAAAAATATAACAAAACAACATCGACTAATTTGTGGTACTACAACGGCGGCCTTATCGTCTAGAGCGATTTCTTACAGATAACCTTTGGATGATTGTGTGATAGATAGATAGATTATTAGTGGTAGATTCAAACATGTAACTTAACGTTCATAAGTGCCTTACCAGGGCCTAAACTGAATAAATGGCTTTTGATTTTGATTTTGATGAACAGAAATGATGCTTTGAAAAATGCTTTTAAGGTTAGGGGTATAAAAAATAATTTATTAAATGATAAATTAAATATTAACACATACATTATATATAAAAATTCATTAAGTGTTTCAATTCATTTTTGATACGGAACCCTAAAATAGGGACGTTAAAGGACAAAAAGCAAAAACCACAAACTCTATGAACGAATATTCGCGTGGGCTAGCTATTTGAATAAATATCAAGAGGGAACCATTTTTCAACCCGCTGGTGATAATAATGACGCTATTTATCAACGACTCAAAAGGGTAGGTAATTATTAACGCTGTATTTCGGTGGTTTCGTTTTGTTTCCTTACTCTTTTTGTGTGTGATATATTCGCTCAGCGGCGACATAGCTGTTGGGTAGGTCATCTCGTTTGGCAGCGGGGGAATGCCTCCCAATGATTTATTGTTGTGTTGAATATGCATGTCGCGATGAAAAACGACGAAAAATCGTGCGAGGATGGGATCGGCTGTGAACGCTATAGAATTTTCTGACTGTAATGTTTAATAGTTATACTACTGACATGACAAGTGAGCGCATATCGCGGGATGCATATGTGTATGCCTCGAGCATTCATTCTCACTATGGAAGGCTCCTTCTTGCGCCGGCGTCTTGTGTTGGGTCGCTCTCTTCCCTCAGTTATGGTTAAGGACACATGCATCATACTTGCGGGTTTGCTTGTCTGCACGCGGTATACACACAAACTAGTATTTTAACTTTAGATTAAGATTAATTACACTAACCCTGTATTGTAAGAAAAAAAGTATTGTAATTAAAAAGTTACCAAACGTCACGGACCCTGATGTCTGTGGAGCGTATATATTAAATATATTTAAAAAAAGTTTACTTTTAAAGTGATTGTTGTTTAAGAAACATAGAATAAGAACATTACTTAATAGCTTATAAACGTTACTGATTACGTAAGGGACCATACTGGCGTGCCGAGCCAGAATAGAATCTAGAAGACTGAAAAAAAATCCATAGAGATATTAAATCTAACCTAACGCAATGTGGATTGTGTTCCTGTGTGTTTAGAATTATAATATGTGAAAAGCTTTCGATAGATTTGCTAGATTTCGATATCAAAATGTATAAAAATTGGATTCGTTCCCTTGGCGGCTGTAAAGCAAACTAAAACTAACAGAATATTCTGTATTTTTCATAACTTTGATATGAAAATACACTTTGATATGTATGGGAAACGTGTCTAAAGTTTTTTCTCAAATTATTATGCTAGACCAGTAAGCTTTGCTCTGTAGGCGTTGCTTATATATTAACAAATATTAGATCAGCATTAGACAACACAACACACATTGCTAAAATACTAAAATACTTTAAATAAACATCATCTTCAACACATAAATGGTTGTCCTTGGTGGGAATCGAACCCACACCCTACAGGCTAGGAAGCATAGTTACTACCATATGAGCTAACACAACAGTCATTAATGTTCGAGCCGTGATTTTAGGTCATCGCATTAAGTTTACTAAAAGGATTGCGTTTATGTTTTTTGTACGTTCATACAGACGGTATATAATATAAAACGCTCACCGCTCCGCTTGTGACACTCGAAATCGCTAGTTTCATTGCCTCTACGCGTCACTTCGCGGAAGTCGTTAAGAAGATAAATCACGAACCACACTTATAATCCTTTTAACTCTTTAAGTGAATACTTGAACTATTTTTCTTTTCTCATTTTCACAACATCCGTTGTTATGATAAAGGAAATTACTTACCTACTTGTTCGGAAAGTGGGTCGCGGACTTTATTTAAACTAATAGCTTGGAGAAGATATTCATTATATGCAAGTTTCGGTGCAAGTTGTCAGACTGACAAAATTTACTAAGTCTTAGACGTTCTCAAAATTCGAGGGTATATACCTTAAGGCGATATTCTCCAATTATTAGCATTTATAGTTTGTGTTTTTTTCTACTAAAATATTAACTTTGAACAAAAAATCTAATATATTGCAAATTACTGTATTGTCCATACATAGTACCATATCCAAGCAATTTGTAAAATAGAAACGTAGTATTAGCTTATTGATTCTATAGAAATTTAAACAAAAGACAATATTGAAAAGTGTATTTGGATAGCTGCTATGAGATTCTATTTGCCGCCAAGCATCTAACGGTATGTTCCAACCAACTCCTTGACAGCCAGTTCCATTCCAGGCTAGTTGTGTTTACTATCTAGGATACACCGTCACTTAACATTACGTAAGCTGTGGTCAAACACCAAGCTTGTCAAACAAAAAAAGAAAAAAAAAGATGCGAATGTGGTAATGTACATTATAATGTCTTTTTAATTTATAAGACTTCGTATAGGCAAAATTGAGTTACGTTTTTTACTTTTCGATGGTAAATTGTGAACTTTGCACTGGGCGGACTTGCTTAAGTACCATATTTCTGCTTTGATAAATGAGACTCTATTTGACGTAGAATAGGCATTAGATTAATTCATCGACAGCAGTAATTCACACACTGCAGTTACTTTGTTGTAGATCTCCTTAGCGAGTCGTTTAGGCTGCCACCACAGTACCACACATTCTGACGCCAAGCGGTAGTGTATACACACTACTGTGATCTGATTTGAATGGTACTGCAGGAAGCGAAATTACAGGGCTGTCGAGACTAACCATAGTAAATCAGTAATGAAAATCAAAGCAGCAATGCCCTGTACTCTGTTTTTAATGTTACCAAAATTTCTATGTATCGCTGCAATGGTATTGGACAGGCGTTATCTCTTACCATCAGGAGAGCGTCTAGTTAATCTCATTACTATTACTTTTAAAAAACAAACATGCTTGAGACGTCGGAATATAGGGACTTAATAGTACACGAAACAATACCGGGGAAGTTTTACTCGGGTAGCGAGCTGGTCACACTCCACCGCTTCGCTCCGCTTCCGTAGCCATCTAGTAATACGGTCTAGCTGGCATTACGCCGCGCTATGCAAACTCACATAATTTTCGCATGAACAGCTATACCTACTGTATCTTGCCTAAAACGGGAAGAGTGCTACAGCGTGTGCTCGAACGGGGCACTACCTTCCTAATAAACTACATTTACTAATTATAAACAAGTAAATATTCAGTCGTGCATATAAAGTTTGCTTTATGTTGTTAATTAAATCAAGGTAATTATATCAGCCTCTAACTAAGAAGGACAGAAGGGTTTTTATGAGTGACAGGCTAGGTGTTTGACATTTCAGCTTATGCTAAATAACGGTGTGGTCGATGATAGTAAACACGCAGCATGGAATGAGAACTGGCTTTCTAGTAGGGCCGCCGGAAGATGTTAGGTGGACAGATTTTCAAGTTGAGGGTGATGCCATGCCATGGGTTACTCACGATATTTGCCTTCACTAGCTCAACCTCGTTGTTAGGATTTGAAGCCACGTGTTCAGCCTCCGGTGTTCAATTCAACTACGCTAACTACTGAGCTGTCATTAATACAATCACTATGTTAAGGGATATTGCGTTGGTATATCTTAATTATTCGGTAGACATATTTACAAAGTTGTATTTAATATTTATTTAAACCAAGTTACCAAAAATCACAACAAGTTACACCCTCTCTACCCGTGGTTGCCGTAAGAGTCGGCTAAGGGATGTAATCCGGAAGATGGGCAGCAGCGTCTTCCTTGAACAATCACACCTAACTGCGCTCGCCAACCCGCCTGCCAAGCATGGCGAGTATTGGCAAAACCCCTTCAGGAGGAGGCCTATGTCCAGAAGTAGACGTCCTATGGCTGATGATATGATGATGATGATGATCTACAAACTATTTTTTTATTATTCTATCAGTTATCTGATTCCCATAGTACGAGTACAAGCTTTACTTATTTCGAGGTTAGATAGCGCTGTGTGTAATGTCCTACGATATTAATTAAAGAATTAATACTAAATTAAATCCAAAAGGCTTTCAATGGGTTTCAAAACTATTAATGGGAAAAGTTCCCAAATTGATGATGATTGAATTTGCTGTTGGACCGGATGAGCAAAACGGATTGCTTTGTCGAGCCGTTGGTCTGTTTCACACGTACACGACGGGTGGACGGCTGAAACTACGTCGAACATTCGTATCTTGCAGGCAAACAATTTTACTCCAATTAAATACCGTACATCTGCGAGCACAGACAGGTTGGTTGTTCTGGCATTGAAACAGACGGCAAGATCTACGTTATTGTATTTATAGCAATAATAGATTTTGTCGGTCTGTTCAGGAACTTACATCTATTAAGTGAATTTATCTTGTAAATGTGCGTTCTAATTGCGCATTAAAATCTTACATGTGTTTCATTTAATTTACCAGTCTAAAAACACGGACAAGTGCGAGACAGACTCGCCCACCCAGGGTTCCGTACAAACTAATAGGTGTTATAAAAAGTTCGGGAATCCAGTGTGGAAGTTTATGGTATTGACCCTATTTTTGTGATTAAATTTAAAAAGTTTCGTTTTTTGGATTTTTTTTCCTATATGTGTACAAGAAAATGCTTCTTGCCAAATTTCATAGTTCTCGGTTAACGGGAAGTAACCTATAGGTTTTGATTCCCTTGTGAGTGTCGAAATATGCGGTTTTTGCTACATAAACATTTTTTCACAGCTGCAAGGGACTACAGCTATACGTATATGGTTTAAATTTCAACGCGTTTTGGAGATGGTTAGGTCTTGGCAGACGGATAGACGGACAACAGAGTGATCCTATAAGGGTTCCGTTTTTTCCTTTTGAGGTACGGAACCCTAAAAAAACGTTTTCATGTTTCAAAAGATAAGTTTTCTTTCTCATGTCTCACCTGCAAAATCTAATTATTTTTATACCCGTACGTAACGGATTTCGTGTCACAAGCTTTGTGAAAAATTTATTTAATATTTATGAATTAGGTGCGCTGTAAAATGTGTTTTTTATGTTATAAAGTCGTGCTTGCGTGTGTTGCGATGATAGCGCTTAACAGCAAAAAGCTTAGGTTTTTGTTAATCTTACTTTTTTGTGGCGGGTTATACAAAGGTATGAATAGTATTACGTTTGTTTATTCTTTGTTTAGGTGTTCTAAATGTATATATACATATATATAAAAACTAAAACTAAATTTGATAATTTGACTTAAAAGCTTAAACAAAACACTAATTAAAATAAAAACAAAAACTTATAGCTAAACCAGATAGCTTATACTCTGGACCGATATATAGACTACATTTTATCCCAGAAAACGCGGGTGGATTCACGGGGCGCAGCTAGTTATTATATATTTAGGCGAAATATATTTAAGTTTTAAAAAAGTAATTTTTTCAACAAACAAATAATGAGCTGATTTTTTTTTCTAGGAAATTTAAGCGCTACAACAAAAGTTGTTAGGCTGAACATGAGTTTATTCTAAGGCCATAACCCTTCCTAGTTGTCGTTTCTTGTAGTCTCATATGTAGTTTACAAGACAGTCAGTAGGTTTACAACGGCTTTACATATGAAATTGCGAGGAATATTGCACTACTGCTCTACAACTGTATCTCTTGAAAATTATGGTCTTACACGAGAGGTACCAGGATGCTAAATACACATAACAATTCATAGTTGTGAATCTGATTCATAAGCATATATATATTTTAAGCACATGCGATTATTGTAATTTATTGTTC
The DNA here is from genome assembly GCA_950106695.1 of Biston stratarius. Taxonomy (NCBI): domain Eukaryota; kingdom Metazoa; phylum Arthropoda; class Insecta; order Lepidoptera; family Geometridae; genus Biston; species Biston stratarius. Next base: position 16,078,490 of record OX467115.1, on the reverse strand, counting down.
GCGTTTTATTAAGTAAACTGACGTGGTTTTGACTAATTTTTGTTTTAGGTACTTATGCGGGATTACTCACGTTTAATTATTCCGGATACACCGACTTCATGTTTCAAAATAAAACACTATGAAAATACAGGTGGAACAATTTTTTTATTTTTTTTTAATCGGTTTCCCCTTTTGGGGAGGCTAAAGCTTTAAAGCCATACTGCCTTGTCTTCCGTTTTTGCAATTCATGTCTTATATCTATAGTAATAGTCAAAGTCCAGTCTTGGTCAAGTCCAGTTCGTGCCAGTCAAATCTAATCATGCTTTAGTAAAGTAGTGGCGTCTTTACTATAAGCTTCGATGGAGTTTTGGAAGCAACACGAAAAGTCGTTTCACCGCATTATATCACTTTCCCACACTCGTGCTTGTAATTCGGTACTTTATGAATAAAACACCACTATTTTTATACATAAACACTCAAAAAAAACGAAAATTGAAAATAAAATACAATGGGGCGACACGACGCTTACCGCGTTCCCGCCAAAACTTCCTATATTTTTTATGGTTTTTTTCTTCTCTGTACTGGCGTCGCACTATGTTTTCACCAGTGCCATTTTTTTTAAATGTTTGACAGGTTTGGTGTTTTGCCACAGCTCACCTAATGTTAAGTGACGGTGTGATCGAAGATGGTAAACACGTCTAGCCTGGAATGGAACTGGCTATTTCGGTAGTTAAAGATAAATCAAATAAAATAAGTCTAAACTAAGTCACACAAAGTAAGTCAAGGTCGAGTCCGGTCATGCCTTATTAAAGTAGCGGTGACTTTTATACAAATTTTCGGAAGCAACATGAGAAGTCATGTTTCACCACATTATATTACTTTGCCACACTCATATGTAATTAAACATTTATGAATAAAACATCACTATTTTTATACGTAAACACTCGAAAAAGCACAGGTTTTTTGGAAAATAATATAATGCGGCGACACGACTTTTCCGTGTTCTCGACAAACACTCTCATCTTTATGGTCATTCATTTATCATTATGTATTGGGCTGAGGTATTGGGTATGATCGCGTTTTTCGACATTTTTTCTTTTGCTTTAGCGTTGTAATTTGTGTAAGCTGTCAGTGTTATCTATTTATTACTTTCAAGTTTTAAAGTCGCATCAAAGTCGCTATATATAAGCTTCTAGTAAAGTCAACGTTACTTCATAAAGCATGGATTGACCGTACCGTTAGTATTACTTTGAATGGGACTCTTTTCAGTTGATTTTGTAATAAATCTCGAAAATATTGTAGAACTACTTGACACTGATAAAATACACAAAGTGCGATGCCAGAACTAAACAAAAAGTTTATCTGTCATCCTGAATTAATGTTGACAACATTCGAATTTATCTTTGGTCCGATTTTCCACGCTGGTAAATTTCTTGCGTACGAAAAAGTTTGAACAATGGCTCTAATTGTCAGCAAATACAGTTACCCTATATACAAAAACTGAATCTCATGTTGTATGCAACACGTATTGTACTTGCACACCGCCGCGGTTGTACTTCGATCTGTAAATGCAATCAAACAACCCCCAATAAACGGGGGTATTGTTTTGCCTGTTATTGCGATTCCGTTGCCGAGACACGTCCAGAATAAATTAAACTGCAATTTGAGGCCTTTAATATGGAGTGTTGTTGGCTATTGACGTAGTGTTGGGTAGCGATATGAGCGGCATGCGGATGAGCACACAAAGGGGCGGCGTTACCCATTGGTAATGCACCCAACCACATGATTGGAGAGTGCGATTCTCACGAGACCCACGTGTATGTCATTATTTGACGAGCCATGCATATACGCATCAACGTAGGAATATTATTCGGCTGCCGTGTCCTCATTTGTCCCTCATTTGGTAGTAGCTTTGCGTTTCATGAGCTGTAGGGTGTGGGTTCGATTCTCACTCAGAACATACTCGTAAATGTTTATTCTGTATCTGCATAGGTAATTGTTTACGTGTAAGTAAGCATATAAAAAAGTATTTTATCAGTTATCCGGTTCTCATATTACGAGTTTTGCTTAGTTTGGTGTTTGATGACTGTGTGTAAAATGTAGTCCAATATTCATTTACTTCACATCATCATCATCACCATCATCATTGTCATCATCATCACCATCATCATCATCATCATCATTATTATCATCATCATCATCATCATCAACTGTTGGACATAAGCCTCTCGCAAGACACGCCCTGTCAGTCTGAGCTTCGGCTACTATAATATTGTCGACTTAGTGTTTATTGTTTGCTCTGAACTATAATTTTATTAATATGTGTTTTATAGCGATGGTGATTAGTGCAGTTGACAAACACCAACCACAAAAAAAATATTCAAATTTGTATGTACCTATACAATATCAGTTTTTTTTTTAATGAGTTCATGTCTAACATAGAACTTTATTGTCATAATATATCTTAAAAATTTAATAGAATCAAAAATTATTAAATACAAATATAATAATATATGTTCTAAGTAAGCATTACCAAATATGCGATATATATTATTCGCAGTTATGTCAAAATATTTGCCGTCTTCATTAAAATAAAGCAATTGATCCCCTATATATAGACCCTCTATAATCGTACATTTGGACTCAACAGGCTTAGCTAATCAAACCATAACAATTAATTTGATTGCAGTCTAGACGGAGTCACAATAATAATTATCGTTAACGTCAAAGGGTTCAGAGGTCACCGTTCATTGTATCTTCACGATTCCATCGGTCCATTATGGAGCGTAGCGGGGGTATAAGGTCCGGCAACACGCCCTATTTGCGGCGAAGCCTTGAGCTCTGTCATATGACCCGCATGAGAAGTAGGAATATGTGTGAGTGCTCTTTGTTTATTTACTCGCATTCTTGGCCGGCGAGCGTAACTAGTGTTGCCAACTTTGCCTTAGAGAAAAGCGGCGGTTTAGCTGAAAAAGTTCATTTTTATAGTAGTATATATTAGTAGATTACTAATAAATACAGTTTTGGCCTAAATGAGTTCATTTGCAACAGCAAAAGCAAGCAAAAAAAAAAAACGTCGAGGTTAATAAATAAAACAGGTTTCATTTGCATGGTGGTAGAGTACTTTCTAGTACTCGACTGGCTAGCTATCAAACACCTACCCTGTCAATAAAACAAAAATAGTATACAAAGTATAATTAATCATTAAATTACGTTATAATAGTTACATACATTTTACCAGTTTTAAACATCACAATCTTTTACTCGTCTTAAATTCCAATAAGATAATCTGAGTACTACTCATTTGTGTACTGGTGGATACTTGGATGGTATTGGAACATATCTGATTATCTTCCATTCTTGCTTAGCAGGATTTCCCCGAATCAAAGAAAATAATTTCACGTAGTGTGAATATCAGATGATAAGCAACTGTATTTTTTCACGAAGAAAAAAAATATCAGATGGCGCTCGTGTAAAAAAAGTACGCTCTATCAAAAACCGTAGATCTAAAACTAAAACTGTAGGGTTGGTTACACTGAGCGTAACTGCTCATGAGCCGACGTTGGCACTTTAAGAGCATTACGGCGAGTATCTGCGTTCCAACATACTCATTGTGCATTCAAGCAAGACATTGTTATAGGACTTGGAGAATTTGTTGTAATGTTTGCGCATCTTCAGTGTTCTGCGGCCATAAACACACCCCTTTACATATAACTGCTACACATTAATTTTTAGTTGCCTAGTGTTTTGTCTTCTTCTATCAATTATGACACTGTGTTTAAAAGAAAGTGAGGGAAACATTATTTTACTCCAATATTGATTTTTTATATTTCAAATACGTTTGCGTTTGACCATAACCAGTGATGTAAAGCAATGATGCGGTTTAGAATTAAGCACGTTTACCTACATGAATCCTGATTACTCTGAATTTGAAGACGCCCTCTGTTTTTTCGTTTTACTTATACTCACATTTGATTAAGTCGGATACTTCGGCTACAGTTTCGGTTATAACTGTTGACCTTTTTCAAGGAGTTTTAGGAGTACGAAGCAAGACGAGGCCACGCGCGCCTTTTAATCGGCTTTGACTCCTGCCAGATGTGACCGAAACTGTAATCGGAATATCTTATAGTAAAAGTGAATAATCTAATATAGTAAAATAGATAGTTTGTACTTAATGTTTTGTTGATGATCTTAAATATTGATATGTTACACAAAGCATTATTTCTGTGTCAATGAGCAAAAATAAATGTTATGAATCAAAAATAAACACAAGTTTTTATTTTGTAACTGTTAAAGATTTGAACGGATGACGAATCTGAAATTGTGTCTCAATGAAAAGAACATAAAGTACGAAAAGGTTTTTAAAAACTAGATTATACAAAGCCAGTAGTAGTCTGAAATGAAACTGGGCCGGACACATGTACCATATGCCCGAATACATGTAGACCACAACGTCATGGACTCCAAATAGCAAAAGGTCTCTCTTTCGGCAGACCCAAAAAGCGATGACGAGCTTGATTCGGACTGCAGCGAATAGACTACAAAAGTTCTTGACTGTGAGGTGTGGAATGAGGAAATGAAAGCCTTTGCCTTGCAGTATGACAATCAAGGAAACGAAATGAATCGAAAATCGCGGGTAAAACAGCTGGCTTCCACTTGTATTGTTATATTGATTCAAACGTCAAAGGCATGTCTTCTCGGTCAATGTTAGTTGAAAGGCGATTTAATGTAGTGTCGATCTGCCTATGTAACGTTAATGGAATCTTTGACGGGGTAATTTCGGAAGGGACACTTCCATTTATCCTTTGATCATATGAAATTGCTAAGCCTTTAAACTGATTAATTTTAGATAAAGCTATATTTTTAATTTAACGACCCGTTATTCAGCAAAACGCTTAATGGCAATTCTCATTTGCATAATTCCTATCTAAGACAGTTCTCTGTCTGTAAACTTCGTTAAATTTAATCCAAACTAAAATGTATTATGTTTTGCACTCTTACGTGTTTTGATTACATTTTCCTTTCTTCGACTGGCAAAGTTTTGCTGCAAACGAAAAGAACTAAGTTCTTTCCAATCGCTCTAATTCTAGTGGTTCTGAAATGTTTAACTTTACTTGCAGTTCTTCGTATGCAGTTACAGAAAGAATACTGGCCGTCTAATGAAATAAATTCTTAATTATTTTCTAGTGTTCCTCGTAAATTCTTTCAAGCGAGTTGCCGATCTGTTCAGTGGTGGAAACATCCTTTTTAAGCTTAATTATTTCCTTTTTACGGTGTTCAATTTTAATTCAGATTTTCGCCTGGGAGACGTTAAAATTCATAACGTAGCTATTACACCCATCAGCATCTGGCGCCGTCCGAGCGTTATTATCTCAAACTTTAAAGGAGGGCCATTAATTAATTCTAAGGATAGTTATTAGCACTTGGGAATGCATTTCTGCGTAAGCGATGGTCGTGGAAAACAAATGTCTGCCGTTTTCATTACTGTGTCTATGGGCAAGGGTTTTGTGGTTCTGCGTTCAAAAGCCTTGAATTGATTTGTATTATGTTTTACTAAATTGCGTCTTAGCATTTCTGAGAATTTTCCTGTTATTCTTTAGCTCAATTAAAATTTTGCTTACAATGATAGTGTTATGTTATAGAATTTTAATATTTTGCAACAAAAAAGCGGAGGCTTTAACACAAGTATTTCGAAAAAAATGCGCTTTTTTTATAAATGTGAATGTATGAAAAAATTCAGCTGTATGCCCGATAGAGGCGCTGTCCCGTGTTCATGTATTTCTTTATCGTTTTCTTACTCTGTATTTTTTATTATCTCTATGGCAGTGGTTCTGTAAATGGAAATATTTTCTACAAGAAATTTTAATTTTAAAACGATATTTATTTTTTTGAGTAAAAACTGTTATTTATTTCATTTTATCGTACATCTAGAACACCGTGAAGTTAGAAACGTAATTAAGTGAAATCGTTATTTTAGTTAACGTTTTACTCGATAAACGTTTCAACAAAGATAAAAGAACAATGTGTTCTTCGAGACGTGCTAAATACTAAGACGTGCGATACTATTGTAAAAACATGTCAATACATTTTAAACTTCTTAGAATTGGGAATCAGAATTAGGTTTTTAATTGTGTACTTTTTTAGTAACGTGACAAAACCCTCAAAATAGAAAATTTGGCACGCATAAAATTGCGTAGGCGCCATATTTTTGCTTCGTTAAATGAAACCTTATAAAACAGATCTTTAGACTGGCGATTGACTGCAGCAACAAACGTGCTTCAAACGTTAGAATATGAGTCCTTAAACATAATGTAAAAGTCATTTCCACTTCATCCCTTCAAATAGCGCAATACACAGTTTAAAGTGGGTATAAAATGCCTATTGTATTAAAGTGATTGCGAGGATTGAGCTGATCCATCACTACCAAGCGATGAGATATTATGTCTTTTAAAGTGATTGAATCTCTTGAGCCTGATGTCTGGGTATTGTTTTATGCATCAAAGTGGCGTTTTATGACTTGGACACTGGTATAGCTCAGTAAGGCTGCACGCGATAAATTTGCCTCGAAGCCCGCCCACTATCCTTGTACAATCGTAAACCATTTCATGGTGGATAGTATAAGAGATCGTAAATAAGGGACTCTAGGACTTAGTGCTACCTTATGTTGTGTATACTCGTTCCGGTGACTAAAGAGCCCGGAATAAGATATACTGTTGATGGTTTGACGGGAGTAAGCTAAAATGATACTCTAGACATGACTGGCCATTATGGTTTGGCCTGTAAGTCTAAAATTGCATGCATGATTTATTGTGAGTGAATGAAATCGAAATAGAACTTTTATATTATGATATAAGCAGTAAAAAACCGAACAGGCAATTGCCTATTAGTAAACAATTACTATCATTTAAAGACACCACATAACACACAACAATCTATAACACCACGCACTATATGATAGATAGATAGATATATAGAAATTCTTTATTGTACACACCAAAATAGAAAAAAACAGAAAACCAAATAATCTTATGAGCTAATGCCACAAGTAGCGGCCTTATCACTATGAACGATCTCTTCCAGGCAACCAAGAATGGAAAACACGATACAGATTAAGAATAGACGGGAGATGTGTATATGCTGTTACACTTCTAAAAAAACTTTTTTCTTTCTCTACCCTCTTCTTTTTTCGTATTTTTTTTCTTTTTTTGTTTTTTTCCTTTTTTCTCAAGCTATTATTCAACTTGAAATGTGTATGTGTTTGTTAGTTGATTTCGGTCAAGTCTTGTAAGCTAGTTGAAAACATGAAGTCAATCTAAAACTTCATCTTATCCTTAATAGTTGAAAATTGGTTTAGTTCCGATGAGAATGCATTTATATCGTAAGCGTAACCTGATTTTATACCCAGAATTGGCTCCAGGCTCTTCGACGGTTAACATTATAGACAACTCACTTCTTCACTTTGGACAGTGCGGTTCAGATATGCATGACCTAATTCCATTCTGCCCATTCTTGTATTGGACAGCCACGAGCTTTAAAAGCGGCACCGCTTCATGGTAGATATTCCAAAAACTCGAACAAAATTGTTTGAATCTACTTTCATTGTAAGAAACGTTAAACAATGGAATTTGCTACCCGAGTGGGTGTTCCCTGATAGATACTATCTGGGTACCTTCAAGTCGCGAGTGAATCGGTTTCTTCTAGGCGAGCGTGCTCCACCATAGACCGCATCTTCGCTTATCATCAAGCGAGATGACTGTTTTGTAGCGATGATGGCTCAGTTAGCGCGGTCGGTTCGCATGCCGAAGGACGTAGGTTCAAACCCCAACAATGAGTTTGAGCTGCCGGTAAAGGAAACCATAGCGTGGTGGTAGGGTACTTTCTAGTACTCGGCTGGCTAGCTAACACCCTTAGTTGAAAATCTGCCGCCAAGCATCTAACGGTGTGTTCCGGCAGCTTTGCTTGAGAGCCAGTTTCATTCCAGGCTAGGTGTGCTAAACCATCTTCGACCACACCGTCACTTAAACATCAGGTGAGTTGTGGTCAAACACATAGCCTGTGAGCCATAAAAAAAAACTGTCAATCGCAAGCCTATCTGCAGTTAAGAAAAAAAAAAACAATTTTGATTGCCCGTTTCAAATTGCACCATTACCAGGCTGAAACATATCTAAAACCTTTTTTATTATGACTTATATGTTGTAGATTTTACAAAATACCACGAAGGACAGCACTTTTTCTATATTTAGAGCAAGCAGGATTGTCTGTATGGTATCGATAATTATTCTGGAGTTGACGGTTAGTGTAATTATAGCTGTCCGACTATATTCATAAAGCCTAGGCCATGGGTATATAAGTAAATAAATAAGTAAATATTAGAAGACATTTTCACACAGCGCCATCTAGCCTCAAACTAAGCAATGTTTGTACTATATGAACCAGATAGTTGACATAATATTTAAATACTTTTTTTGTAAATACTTATAATACACACAGAACGCCCAGACACATAATAAACATCTATGTTAGTCACACAAATGTTAGTTCTGAGTGGGAATTGAACCCATTCCCTCGAAGCATAACTTTACCAAATGACCTAACATCTAGTAGCTAGTAGTAGTAGTTATCAATGTATTAAATCAGTTAAAACAAAATATATAAATACTTTGTGATTAAATGCGGTTTCTAAAGTTATGCAGCAGATTGAACTTTGCTAATTTCATTAGATGTGATGCTAGAAGTTTTAAGCGACTTTTTCAAAGTCATTGAAATATACTAAGTATCGCACTCGTGTTAGACTTTTGTATTTGATTTCAATTTGTTCGCTGTTTTCCAAAACAAACAAAAAAATATATACCGTGAATGTTTAACTGCCTGTCAAACTGCCTGTTCTGTGTTTAAATGCCACAACACGCACCTCTTGTCATTTCCAAGTTAAAAGCGTATTAACTTCCACGGTGAAGGAAAACATTGTGCAGAAATCAGCATATAGGTACATATAAGAGTTGTTAATACGTATTAGAATAAGGTAAACTAATAAAGGAAAGTCGATTATTTTTATGACCTTTAACAGTGTACAAAATGTTTTTAAATTAAATCCGTTTGTATAAATTTCCTTTTGTGCCTATCTAAAATTAAAGACACTAGTGTTTGATTCTATTGTTTTTTTATGTGATATCGATTAAGTGTTATTGTATTGCAATAACTGCATATTTAAGAAAGAAAGAAAGAAAGATACATTTATTTTGACACACACAACACTACAACAACAAAACATTTAACTTTTTTTTTTATTTGATAAAATTTGTATCTTTAAATTTTAACGGGTAACATTTTTTTATTATTGACAGGCTTGGTGTTTAACCACAGCTCACCTGATGTTAAGTGACGGTGTGGTCGAAGATGGTAAACACACCTAGCCTGGAATGGAACTGGATCTCAATTAAGGCTGCCGGAACATACCATAAGATGCTTGGCGGCAGATTTTCTACCTGAGGGTGGTAGCTAACCAGCCGAGTTCTAGAAAGTACCTTACCACCATGCTATGGCTTCTTCACGATGTTTTCCGTCACCGGCAGCTCAAGCTCAAACGCGCGTAAACCGACAGCGCTAACCACTAAGCTATTATCGCCACAAAATGCTTTCTCACAAATTATTCTAAGTCATATGAAAGTCATATAATTATTGCAGCTAGTACAGGGGAAGGCTCGGCGTTTATTCTAAGTCATATAATTATTGCAGCTAGTAAAGCGGAAGGCTCGGCGTTTCGCTGTATTCGTTTTTCAAAGCACATTTTGCACGTTGTTTAAGTAAGTTCTAAAAGGTAAGTGCAGGAGGTGGAACGCAGGGGCGGCATGCCAGGCCTGGGTCGGTATGTGCCACTCTGCCCTCGTGTCGCTGTCTCGAACGCTCGATACTAAATTTCATTTTCGAAAGCGACCGATCCTCCTAGTCTCGCTCTATTTATAGGAATTCGCTATGGAATCCCTTTAGTGAACGAAAGAGAACGATGAAAAGGGACTGTTTTAAATATATATAGGATATGTATTTCATTACTATTCTAAAGATTATAATTACATGTCACTTAAATGTCAAGTATACTATTAATACATAAATATTGTGACACTGAAGAAGTAAGTAAGTAAGAATAAATTGTAAGAACCTAATAGTCACTCGCGCTCTGTACCCATTCACCCAAAGGCCTGGCAGCGTTTCCTCTTAGTATATCTATAATTTTCCGTCAAGCATCTAACGGTGTGTGCTGGCAGCCTCACTTGAGAGCCAGTTTCGACGACACCTTCACTTAAAATCAGGAAAGCTGTGGTCAAACACCTAGCTTGTCAACCATGAAAAAAACCGACCAAGTGCGAGTCGGACTCGCGCACGAAGGGCTCCGTACCATTATCTATAATAAATTGTATGAGCGCCCAAACAACTCGAAAGACTATCTTAATTGGCGTCAATATGTATGTATGGGGACTGCCTTTAATTTTCAACTTTTTATTATTCTGTTCTAGAGAAAATCTGTGGTGACACACGGACAGACAAACGGACAGACGGACAAGAGAATGATCTTATAAGGGTTCCTTTTTTACCTTCTGAGGTAAGGAACCCTAAAAATTATGCAACTCATAGCCTAATTTTAAATGCTAGGTATTTCTGACTCAGAATTTGTTCACCGTGAATCCTAAAACTCAACACGTAAACTTGAATATGTAGATACTGCGTTTTTAAAATGTTTTGAGTATGAGATACTTAATACTCATCTACTTTTTTAAAATACATACTTATAATAGATACCCACGGAACACCCAGCCACAGAACAAACATTTATATTCGTCACACAAATATTTGTACTGGGAATATAATACACTCCTCAGCTCTTGAAGCAGAACTACTCACAAATGAGTTAACAAGGAGATGTCATCCAAATCCAAAATTCCATTCACATTCGTGTTGTTAATAAAGAGTATAAGCTATCTGGTTTTCAAGTCAGTTTAGCCGTTACAGTACAAACTTAATTCACACACACATAAAATATAAATATACACATATAAGTATTTTTTCCTCGGTACCAAACGTTTTGACTCAACAATTCTCATCTGTACAACCAAGGAACGGAACTGCCGGCTTCCTTGTTTATTAAAGAATGTAATCTGTTTTTTTTTTTAAGGTCAAAGTGAATTGGTATCTTTTAAATCCTTCGACTTGGTAATCTTCGACCACACCTTCGCTTAGCATAAGTCGTGTTGGTGGTCAAACGCGGACATATACCTAAGTGTTAAAAAAACGTACCTATGCACTAAAGTTTACTTTATTTGAATATAAGGAACTTTTTGCAAGTTCTGTGTAAATTTATTATAATTTATTTCCTGCTATATAGTTGACTATATACATTTATATACTTGACCGGCTTCGGCTTCGCACGGGTGTACATTATTTTGAAGTTCTTATTGGCGACTTGAGTACAACTCTGAATTTCTCAACTTATTTTTTTTTTCATTAGGTACATCCTAACCAACCTTTTGTATAAATAAATAAATATCGTAGGACATTACTCACAGCGCCATCTGACCCCAAACTATGCAAAGCTTGTGCTATGAAAGTCAAATAACATATATATTTTTTTAATTGTTACATACAGTACACCCGGACGCAGAACAAACATTTGTTTATACCGCACAATGTTTGTACTGCTCACGCCTTACTACTCTTAAAGCAGATATACTACCAATGATCTAACAGGGCTGTCAACCATATGAACAAACCTGCCGTAAAAATATCTAAATTTCATTGAAAACTGTATCAAAATAATTTGCGTGACTTAGAAGACAGACAGACAGACATGCGGACAGAAAATTTGTTTTATTGGAAGAGAAAAGGTCATGAAAAGATCTACCGCGGACTAAGTTTCATGACCTGGCTAAGTTATGAAACGTTATCACAAAAACGGAAATATACGGAACATTTAAGTATCTAAGTGCGTCGTGCTTGCCCATTTTTTTACCGTCGCGCTGAAATCCGCTTTACATTTTTATTTTACTCCTTTCAGTCTAATTTAATATGCGGCCTCGCAGAAGAAATTGCGAGAATATATTTTCGCATTTGTTAACTGTACCTTGAATAAAATCAGATTTTACTTGAGAATCGCTGGCGAATTGTGTAAGACAGGTAAGTGGGGTGTATTTTGCCATCGCACACAAAAGTTTGAATGTTGCCAGTGAGTTGTCGGTGTAGACTCGGGTTTAATTTAATTTACTGTCTATTGACGTAAATTTATGTAATGGATCTATTATTCTATTTATAAAAGCTTTACAATTTGATATCACAGTAACAACATTCACAGAATGGTGGATGTTCCCCATGTACGCACAAAGCGTTTTGATCCCACATTTTTTATTCGCACAGCGAGGTTTCGTAACTCTGTCTGTTAGGTACAATATGGGTTTCTTCAAATCTAGAGTAAATAGGTTCCTTCTTGGTAAGCGTGCTCCATCTTAGACCGCACGACTGCTTTACAACAGGCAGAGTGCGGAACGCGAACCTACTTTTATTTTGAATTTCTAAAAAAAACTACTTAATATATTGCAAACGTCCCGCTCGTTTATCCTCTATTCCTTTGTCGAAAGTAGTATTAGTAGTGTGCACCAACGTGAGAAAATCATAAAGAAAACTGCAAGATGTTGTTTTTGTAATATCAGATTTTTAGATATTTTCTTAACCTATTCTTTGTTACAGAAAACATTTTTCGCAAGAAACTATTGTTTGCACCCGGGCTATATTATTAGGGCAATACCCATATTATACGGATTAGGATCTCGTGGCGTGTTAGGTATTATTTAGAAGAAATATACACTGGCCACCGAAACCGAATGAGATTTCATTAAAACCTTTTTTTGTCAAGGAAAGAAAAATCCCGTCTTTGCTTGGATTTTAGACATCGTCTATTGCAAGATTTTTAATTAAATCGACTTTGATCACAGGACTGGAATGTCTCTTTGGTGAAACGATTAAAAGCTATATAAAACAGCCATGTAATCTCTTCACGTAACTCAGCATCTAGAGATTTAATCAATTCCCTTAATCAAATCGGAAGTTAAAGAATTATCTTTCAAAGTACTGCTTTTCTGTCTTGAAATTTACGAATATTAACGAACAAGAAAGAAAGTTGTTACTACATAATTAATTCATGACTTTTTACTACATGTTTAAACATAATTATTTCATGAATACACACGCGAAACAAATGAGCATTCACAATATAACTTCGCTTGCTCTATTTAGGTCGTCAGATGTATTGAAACTGTAGCGATGACTGTGTCTTCGTTAGCAAATATCAATTACGGTCCGTGTACGTGTCGCCGAAAGATGTTAGGCTCGTGACAGGACCGCCGATCCCGACCGGTCGTGCGACCAGTCGCACCTCCGATCGCGCGAACTTTAACTCAAAACGTGCTATTGCTTAAATAGGCACTTACCTAAACTAAGGCCTTCTGTGTAACTCGACCTGTTTGCTTGTTTATTAATTAAGATTAGGCACCTTTAGATGTTTTCGCCTCGGAACCCCTTTTCGGTTTGCATGTCGGCTACTGTATTTGTAACAGAAATGCCTAATGATAACGGTAATTACGTCGTTCCCAAGCTGGCATCATTATTTTACATTTAGTTTTGTACCTTATAAATATATACGGCTCGTTTACATTGTAATGAGGTCAAATGAAAACTTAGAATTTGATTTTGTAGCAGATTGAAGACATTTTGGAATGGCTTTTTACTTTTTTTTTTACTTTGCTATATAAAATTACTTATTTAAAAAAAATATAGCATTAGTATAATTTTTTTGTTTCTCTATGTTAATATGTGGTTTAAGCGTCTAAAATTATATTTTACAAATAAATCAATATTAAGATGAAAGTTACGATATTCACAGAAAGAGCTATGCTTGGCATATTTTTAAAGGAATGTCCGGAATGAAGTGATTTGCCAGAGAAGGTACACCGCCGGAAGGTAGCAAGTCTGTCAATTTTCTACAGGATTCATTTCGGAAAATGTGCTACGATCTGTACGACCTTATACTTCCATCCCCTACATATTTACTACAAAAATAATTACAAAATAATTTAAATAATTAATTAAATTATATATTTTTTTTTAAATAATTTATTTAATTTAATTTTAATATAATTATTAAATAATTTTATATAATATAAAGATATAATCTAGATCTTTTCAAGGCCAGAGTGAATAGGTATCTTTTAAGTCTGCGTGCTTTATCTTCGACCACATCATCGCTTTCCATCAGGCGAGTCGGTGGACAAACGCGGACTTATCCGTATAAAAAAAAGAACTAGTTCAACGTATTAGACAACTGAATTAAGTTTTTTTTTTTTTTTTTTTTTTTTTTTTTTTTTTTTTTTTTTTTTTTTTTTTATGAATGACTCTTGCTGTTGGCCAGTTGGCCTTTACAGCGTCACCGGACAGTGGCGAGCGCAGAGTGCGCTGAGCCTAAAAGTTAAGGACGACTGGCACAAGGGCACCTCTGAGTGGTACGGACCTCGGCTTGGGCAGTCGCCGGAGCAGGGGGGATCTAACAGTTGCCTTGGCCACCCGGAAGGGGTGTGCCCTTGGGCCCTAGACTAGGTTGTACTGAGAGTGTGTGTGATGAATCTAAACTAGACTAATCTAACCGATCTTAGACGGATCTGGATCTGGGAGGGCCGCGACCTCGCCGGCGAGGCCGACGTAGTGTAGTGGTGTGCCTCTGGTAACCGGCGCCTATACCAAAAACGGAATACTTCCTGTTGCTAGGAGTGGTCGGGTCGGCTGACCCCAGCGCCGCCGACGTGACGGTGGCGATGGGGTCGTCCGGGTCTTTCAGAACGTGTTTAGGACGTCGTCTGAGCGGGGGAGGGTCTGTAGTGTCTGTCGTGTAATTCGAGGCTTGGACTATGAGGGGGTTCGGGTGGTGGGGCATCGCTTCGAAATAGCGACGGGAGGTATGCTTCAAGTACTGACGAATGGAGGGGAGCTCGAGGTCACAGTGCAAGTCGGCGTTTCGCATGAACCAGCTAGCGCCGGTAGCACTGCGTACGAAACGGTTCTGGAGAACTTGAAGTTTCTCCAGATCCAGGTTGGATGCTTGGGCAAATACGACTGAGGCGTATGTCATGACGGGGCGGATACAAGTTTTGTAAATTGTCACCTTATTGCTAAGGGACATTTTACTGCGCTTGTTGAGTAACGGGGAGAGACGGCCTAAGAAGAAGGCCGCTCGGTTGCGGACTAACTGGATGTGTTTCGAGAACGAGAGTCGATTATCAAGGGTCACGCCGAGGTATTTGGTGGTGGCGGTCCATGGAATGGGCCGGCCGTGAAGGGTGATGTTTTTACGGGGGGGCTTTCTACTCGGATGAAAGTACATTGCTGCACTTTTATCCGGGTTGACAGTGATTGCCCACTTCTTGAACCATTCGCCAAGTTGGCAAAGGGCTCTCTGAAGGTGGGCAAGCTGTGCGTAGCGATGCCACCCTCTAGAGTAGAGGGCGGTGTCGTCGGCAAATAGGGCGATCTCCACGTTGGGAGAGCGGGGGATGTCGCAAGTGTAGAGGGAGAACAGGATCGGGGCCATCGCGGAGCCCTGAGGGACTCCGGCGTCGATGGGGTGGGGGGAGGAACGGTGTCCCTCGACGCGATAGCAAAAGCTTCGGGAACTGAGAAAGTCTCGTATTATGAGTACGAGACGGTCCGGCAGTCCGAGCTGGTATAGCTTGTATACACTGAATTAAGTAATAGTGGGTTCATATTTGTCACAGGGAAGTGTCCTAAAGTGAAGACCGTGAATCAGCAAATCGTAGGACTTTCTGAGACTCGGAAAGAGTGGAGATATAAGTACGTAGTACAGCTGGCGGTAGCTGTAAGTGAGAAGCCAAAAATCAGGATGCTTTCTTTCATACCAAGAGGCCTATGTCTATGTAGGTATCATATGAGATTATATACCATAGTGATTGATATGAGTTGTATTTACCTAAATTGCTCTACATAACAAATACATCTGAAAAAAAAAAAACTATCTATATTTTTTTAGGCCTGACAGGCTAGGTGTTTGACCACAGCTCACGTGATGTTAAGTGACGGTGTGGTCGAAGATGGTAAACACACCTAGCCTGGAATGGAACTGGCTCTCAAGTGAGGCTGTCGGAACACATTGTTAATGTTTCATAAACGATGCATGATTTTAGTGGGACAATAATAATACACCCAAAGCGACTGATCTAAATAATTTTGCTGTCACTAAATATATTTCTGAATGACGAAGTAAAAGTGTAATTATGCAGGTTGGATGCGGAGTTAATTCTGATAGCAGAATACCTTTAGAGGTTTAAAATTGACGTCATTGCTCACTCGTTTAATTCGTTTGCCATTCGAACGCCTCAAGTGAAATTCCCCATGGCATTCTTTAAATATTTATGAAGACCCCGAAGGACCAATGACTTCAGTACTTTGGAAAATATTATCATATCCTCATCGTAAGCTCTTTTGGATAAACGCGTAATCCTATGAACAAGCGTTTCATGAATGAACTTAGCATTTCTCCGATAATGCTTTTTGTTTTACTGCCAGTGGTGATGCTGTAGGCTGTCGGTATACTTTCCGCATAATATTTCGGAGTAATATTTCAGGAGGGAGAGATAAAAAAGAAATACAGCACTTCAATAAGAGATAAATTCATTTCGAGCGTGATGATTTATCAGGGAGAGAGCAGCGACGGGCGGCCGGGCGCGTGCGACGTCATCGTCGTCGCTTCCTCCCCCGACATATCTCTTTGATAAATTGCAAAGAATCTGCGGAAGAGGTGAAATTCTAAAATAAAATAATCTCGCCTCGAGAACATCATTCTGTTCTTACGGGGCACCATAAAGTTTACGTATAAAAGTTTGCTACGTTCGCATCGAACCGGACTCGAAAGCTAATGTTGTTTTGCATGCGCGCAGCCTAGTTTCGGTGTACGTGGAAGTATCGGGGTGTGTACTCTGGGTATTTTATCGAAACCGGCCGCGGTCGCCCCTGAATTCGTCCCGCGACAGCTGTCGTTGACGTCCCTGACGCGCCTATTATGCCGGCTCTCATTTTATTTATGATCGAGTTGAGCGGTACTTATTACGAGTCGACCCGGCGAGACATGTTTCATATGTTTGCCTTGTTTCTGCGTTAACTCGCCTCCTTGACGCTTATTGAGCTATTTACTCAAAATCGCACGTTCCTCGCATTCACTCGATACTAATAAACGTCAATACGCTATATTGGAAAGTTTTATGAACGCAATACAAACAAATCTTCATAAAGCGAGTCGATTCTTCGCGTCCGCCTGGTCGTTAAGTGCTAAAGTTGACTAATTACAACCGTTCGCACCCGTAAAGCGAACTAATTACACGATTTCGAAGTTTTCCCATACTCGTAATTCATAAGAAGCGTTGATATCTAGCAACGTGCTCGAGTTTACGCGCGGCCGTTGTTATTCACAGCGTATCTTGAAACTCTACAATAGCGGTGTGTGTTTCACTAAGCCCCGACATATATTTAGTCGTTTTTGTCTATCACTTGGCAGCAACTTCCCCAATGTTTTCTCATTCGGCCGCAGCGCTCCTGAAAGTTGGCTCATTCCTGTCTCGGTGGGCGCCTCACCGAATTACGAACTCGGCACTCAGCCGGCGATGCGTGTAAAATGTCTTTACGATCTACACAAATCTTGAGATATACACATCACCACGGGGTGACTGGTAACGGCACGAGAGACGGGGTCACAGCGTACGGCACACATTTTCATTTTTAATCAACTAATTGCTAATTGAAAAACTTTGGAGTACAAAGAGATTTTCGAGTAGGTAAGATACGGGGAAACATTGCGACCTACTTTTTGGATGAAAATTTATACAGTTTGTACATGAACGTTGCGAATAGTGTAATGGCATTTTAAGTGAACTGAAGTTCCAAATTAGTTTCTGTCTCGGCCTATGTGACACACGTGATAAAACTGTGATGTACAAACAAGCTTAAATACTATCAAGACATTTTTCTTGTATCCATGTAGATATTTTCTCTAGTTTGTTGGGTATAATAAAGAATGACTATATACATCGTTTCCATATACCGTTGCCTTGGCTCTGGCGGAATATTTACTCCATTAGGCACCAGACTGGCAGTGACTGGCGACGGGAAACGGCCGTCTTCTCTATAACAAGGTTAACATCTTGCGATTCTATCAAAGTCTTATGTAATAACGTTATCTGGCTACTTCCTGCAGCGCTCGAGCACCGACAATGCGGCACAATTGAGTTTGCATATAAACAGTAATTATTGTCTTTGTTTTGTCGCCCGCTGATATAAGCCGACTGCTTTGTTTCCTACCGTGAAATTTCTGTAAGTGCTGCGGAGAAAGTGCAAATAGTTTCCGTCTCTTACAATATTAACATAAATGCAACGATAAAAATGCCGCTTGAATACGCAAAAGGAATCACTCCTGGAGTTTACTGCTAGTAAAATGCGGTGTGTACGTCTGTCACGGGATTTATGCCAGTCATGATCGTGAATGAGCAACATACAGGTTTTTCCCAGTAAACGTTGTGTACGCTGATCGTCCTTCGTCCTATTTTCTACTAAATTATAAAGGCGAAATATATCGTCTGTTTATTTTTCTGCGTACACGGAATAATGCGCAATTTGTAAGCCGTATTAGCATACTCTATCCTTAAAGATATATTTTTGTTTTCCCGAAATTGCCGGTAGGAGCATCCTTTTGTTTTATCACTCCCGAATATTGCTTACGTGATGAAAAAAAATGTGCCCAATTCATTCCAGGCTTTGACCTTCTAGCTGCATAATAAAATGAAGGTAAACACACATTTTTGTTTTACTTATGCGGGATTACTCACGTTTAATTATATCAGATACAAGCAAGACGAGGCCGCGTGTGCTTTGTACTCTGCTTTGTTTCCATGTACTCGTAGAAGGGCACCAGATGTAGCTGAAACTTTTTTTAAATCTATAAGTAGTGAGATGAACGAGACGCTCTCTTGACGGTAAGAGATAACGCCTATTCGAGGCCATTCCAGTGATACACAGAACTTTGAATAACAAAACAAAGTCCGGGGCATCGCTGCTTTGGCGTTCAATACTTTGAGACTTTTGATAGTAAGTCTCAACAGCACTGTAAATTCTCTAGCTGCAGTACCCTTCATACCGGAATACAGTAATATTTACACATTACTGTTTGGCGGCAGAATATCTAGTACTGCGGCGGTACCTATCTAGACGATCTCCTGCTAAGGAAATCTACCACCAAGTTTAAAACTATAGTCGGAGTATCCGATGTAATTAAACGTTACTCCTGTAAAACAAAATGTGCTAAATTCACGTCAGTTTTCATAGTAAAACGCAACATATAAGACAGCTGGCGTTGATTGGAAGCAAAATACCAAAATTCAGGCTGAGTGGCGTGTCTTAAGAGAGACATGTCCAGCAGTGGACTATGATGAATTGACGATGAAATAAGTTTTGGTTGTTCTCACTGCATAGTTAAACAGGTTTTCTTATGTAAAAAGGTCATCTGTGCTCCAGTGAAAATGGTGACCTCGTATCCCTACCTACACTTAGTAGCTAAGTATATAATAGCGACAGAATTGAATACTTTTCCATACGAAGAGCGCACATTCCAAGCTCGTTGAGGCAGAATCCTAGCCTGCCGCCGCAGCCCTATTAATTTTTGAAGGGGTTAAGATCGGAGGGTCGAAATACGGCGGTGGCATGAGTCAGCCCTAAGTTCCGGGTGCGCGGGCATGGAGCCACGAATCCGGCCCACGTTTCTTTCAAGCTCGTTAACGAAACAATAAATAATGATTTGGACGTCTCCACCATTGCAGGCTTTTGTTCGGCCATCATATTTTCCTCCGGCCGTCGCGTCGGGTTCGAGCTAGTGACGTGCTTTTCCGTCGTAGTTTCTTTCGTACAATATCCGTACTGACCCCTTTTATTGTGTCGCCTCAATTTATTTTACTTATCACCAGTCACTAATTTTCACGTTTAGTTCAACATTCACCGGGAAAATCTTTTACTCGGCAGGAACAAAGACGACGCGACGCGGTGATTTTGGTAATCAAATTTTGTTCATCGTCTGTGCTTTTATCTCCTTCGTGTGTAACGGCTTTTTAAGAGTAATAACCGGTTTGTACTGTTCAAAGTTTTAACTGGCTGATCGTTAATTTTATGTCCCTATTTCTACTGGTTTTTGTAATAGTGAATTGCTTCTTTGACACGATTAATCACTTTGTTTGAGCTTATAAAGACAAGCTTAGCCAAGTTACGTCATAGTGGCTACCTTACAAAAGTGGGTTACCGACTTAAATTATACCTATATTACACAAAGCCTAACCTAACATCGTTAGATGGAGTAATTTAGGATTTCAGTAATGAATAACAATAAATATTTACATAAACAAAGTTTATGTTTATTACAAAATTTTGGGCTTCAATACAAATTAGTAACTTACCTATTCCAGAGGAAGCTTCTCAGAAATTTATATATAAGTTTAGGGTGAACCGATTTTGATGATTGTTTTTTAATTTGAAAGCTGGTGCTTCCCGTGTGGTCCCTTTTCAATTCGGTCCAGTTCTGATAATGTCATCCATGAGAAATACATACAAAGACGGTTTTTTTGGTTAAAATTTTACTTGTATTTAAATGTCTGGTAGTATAATAAAGCTTTTAAGTTTTTTTCTGTCTTCTGTACCTGTAGGCACTGTCAAATGACCCCATAGGAGCTAAGGCAATTGTTATGTTTTCATTGACATTGAAATATGTAAATTATTAAGCTTTCTAGTGAGTTTTTATTTATGCGATCCGTGCGATATCGAGCATAAATATAAATGGTAGGATGTCATTATTATACATCTGCGACTGTCAACACATTTTTGTAGGACTGACGTTTATGCGATATCGGTATTTGATTAGATATCGGTTGGTTGGTTACAGAATAAATTATTGGAAGAAAATAGTTACTCAGAAAGATAACAAGGCAGGAAAACTGAAACCCGTCTGCTTTATAATATCGCGCCAATATTTTGTTTTACAATTCAAATATACCCATTAACGCCTTTCATATGATACCAAACAGTATGTTTATAAAAAAGTTTAAGGTGTTTTGAGAAGTACTTGAATATACTCACATGCATACATGCTACATACACTAAAATTGTAGCCCTCCTGTTTTGCTTGGTCAAATAAAAAAAGGCTGGTGACTTTGAATGATTTTATTACTTAAACCATACACAGTATGTACCATATATAGTATAATGTAAAAGAACTGTGTTTTTTTTTCCAGGTAAGCCAACAACTTTATTTGAAGCAAATGGAAAATTTTAATGTAAGTTTTTGTATAATTTTATTGATATTTGAGAATTTAAAACAATTACCGAAAATTTTATATGATGTTTATCAAATCTTCATGTTACAATTATGAGCTCTTGACGTAGAACGTACTGTCGCAAAATGTCATCTTGAAATATTTGGTCACTTTCGCATAATGTTACTTTCGTAAAATGTTATACTCTGATGATTTACGAACACTATGATCATCGCCTTAAATTTTTTATTTTACTGGATTGGAAAAGTCACTGAACTCAGTCAGCTGTTCATTACACCTAGTTTTGGCTGAAGTTTTAAGCCTTGCACACACTGACGCGGATTGTGGCAACCAACGGATCAGCATGCGGTCTGCTAAAACCACAGCTAGGATTGTTAAGACAGAATATCGCGGTTTGTGTTGAATGCGGCGACTAATGGTACAAATTGAATATAAACATACACGGCAGTAAAGAATAAATTTGCGGCTGCTCACGGCCGTTAGTGTGGGGCAGGCGTTGCATAGGTTATCACTGCATTTAGTTGCAATCTACCATTGCTCTTCAAATTGATGAAAACAATGGGAAATATAGAGTACTTATGGGTTACGAAAAAAAAGTCATCCATACATTTCGTTGTGAACAATATTTTTGTAAGGAACAACTGACTTGCTGGTCCCATAGTAAAAGTTGTTAACAGCTTTTTTTTTAATTTAGACATTTGCACTAGAATTAAATTTTATAATAAATGTTAAACAAATGATGAATTTAACGGCATCCTTTCGACTTATTTACCGTTCCATGCAACCCCGTATTGTTTTATGAAGTCCCCACTTCTTTCAAAATTGGTAGTTATTGTAAAGAATCTTTGCTTGTTATGATTTCAAGCTATAAAAAGTGATTCATGTATCAGAATAACCATAAAAATTCAATAAACGTGTAAAAATTGAATCGCTGCTGCCAGGGGAGGATGAAGTTCAAATTTTCTACTTGGGTAACCCTATGAGCTCAGATTTTGTTTCAATTTTTATAAAGCCAACTTGAAAACAATCCTGTTCTGTAATAAATGAGTTTTCTGACCATTATAAAAGGTTAAGCTATAAAGTTAGAAAAATTTTCAAACGTGTGCTGGGGATTCAAACTTAGAACACATAATCTAATTAAAAAACTCCGTTAAATGTGATGAAAGGTTCCGGAACTTTTCTAATTCGTGCCCTCGCGCCCGTAAAGAATTTCTTCGAAAAATTTGTCGATGCCCGTAATTTGCGAAGCTTTCAAATTTACCGTCCATTGATTTGTATTTGTTTCGATTTTGCACCGACACGACGCGACAACTGTGATTGCTTGTGCTATTGTACGCGATAAACACATGCTACATCAAGCAGTGGATGCGGCATATTGGCGAGAATTATTTTGCATTTAAAAAGTTGCGATTTCACAATTGTGCGATATTTTAGTACTATAATATATACTATTTATATTACTATCATATTATTTTGGAGTGGAGACCACGGACCGGCAAGCGCAGCGTAGGACGTCCACCCACAAGGTGCATAGACGACCTAACAAAGACCGCAGGAACGCGCTGGACGCGAGCGGCTTTCAACCGGTCTTAATGGAAGTCAATGGGGAGACCTATGTCCAGCAGTGGACGTCCTACGGTTGAAATGATAATGATGATATTACTAGCGTCTCGCCCCGGATTTTTGTAGCGATGATAGCTCAGTGGTCAGCGCGGTCGGTTCGCATGCCGAAGGGCGTGGGCTCAAACCCCGACAATGAGCTTGAGCTACCGGTGAAGGAAAACCATAGCGTGGTGGTAGGGTACTTTCTAGTACTCGGCTGGCTGGCTACCACCCTCAAGTTGAAAATCTGCCGCCAAGCATCTTCTTCTGCCGCCAAGGCAGCTTCACTTGAGAGCCAGTTGTATTCCAGGCTAGGTGTGTTTTACCATCTTCGACCGCACCGTCACTTAACACCAGGTGAGTTATGGTCAAACACATAGCCTGTCAGCCATAAAAAAATGCAGGTGTTAATTTATAATGGGGTTTTTTTTTGGTGACTTGCTTACAAAACATAGAATTTCTCTACTTATCAGGACGTATCGTAAATAAATAACAATATCTAAATGAAAGTGAAAACCGTATCAAAATCCGTTTTATGGCATAGAATAAGTAAGCGGCGGAACAAACAGACGCGGATAGCGACTTGTTTTTAAACTATTTAGAAATGATTGTAGTTTAGGTGTCGTAACCTCGAGTCTATATCAAAAAGACTGTTTCTCGTGAGGGTGAGGTAAATTTATTGAGTATCAGTATTATCGAGGGGTAAAATCGAAGTAATAGTCAAGAGTTAGGACTAGAAATGTCTATGGAAATTCTGAACAGTTGTTATTTAACAATGGCTTTCTTATTCAGTCCACAATGAATTTGGTCGAACAATGTTGTTTTTATGAAGATAATAGATGATATTGAACAGAAAAGTTGTCTGACGCAAAACTTCGAGTGAAGGTCCTATATTAATTTTTCTACGTCCATTTGCACATTGCACGGAATGTGTTTTTTTTAAATTTATTTCAAGAATAGCGACGCTAACAAAATATGTACGCATTTTATTTGATAAAATTTATTGAAACACTCTCCTAAGTGGTATAAAACTGATCCAATTGACCAATTGATGTTTTTTTTTTTATGGCTGACTGGCTAGGTGTTTGACCACAACTCGCCTGATGTTAAATAGCGGTGTGGTCGAAGATGGTAAAGCAAACCTAGCCAGGAATGGAACTGGCTCTCAAGTAAGGCTGTCGGAACACACCGTTAGATGCTTGGCGGCAGATTTTCAACTTGAGGGTGGTAGCTAGCCAGCCGAGTACTAGAAAGTACTCTATTACCACGCTATGGTTTCACGATGTTTTTCTTCACCGGCAGCTCAAGCTCATTGTTGGGGTTTGAACCTTCGGCATGCCAACCGACCGTGCTAACCACTGAGCTATCATCGCTACAAAATTTCATTAGCCCTGTAATTTTGCTACCTATAGCACTCTTCATATTACACACAGTATTGTTTACAATTTACTGTTTACAATAGAAATAATAGAATATCACTTTATTGTACACCAAACATACATATGTACATTATAACATTTAAAAAAACTTAAAAAAGAGATAAAGAAAAAACCGGTCAAATGTGAGTCGGATTCGCGCACGAAGGGTTCCGTACCATTATCTATAAAACGGCAAAAAAATCATGTCTGTTGTATGGGAGCCCCCTTAAAAGTTTATTTTATTCTGTTTTTAGTATCTGTTGTTATAGCGGCAACATGAATACATTATCTGTGAAAATTTCATCTGTCTAACTATCACGGTTCATGATATACAGCTTGGTGACAGACAGACAGACGGACGGACAGCGGAGTCTTAGTAATAGCGTCCAGTTTTATCCTTTGTGTACGGAACCCTAAAAAGATAATAACAAAACAAAAACAACATCGACTAATATATGGTGGTGCAACGACGGCCAGTTGTTGTTTCCAGACAACCTATAATTGGATAAAAATTATGTTTAGTGGCAGAATATTCAATACTGCGATGGCATCAAAGACATGCCATGGCATCTACATAGACGACCTCTTGCTAAGAAGGTCTAGCACCTAGTACGTTGCGACAAAGCACGTATTCAGTACGTGCATACGAGCTGTGCGTGAACTTTGTCGCAACGTACTAGGTGCTAGACAACGTACTAAGTGATGGTCGCGGTATATAATACGCGTATTATATAATAAGTACCTGGATGACCGAGCTTTGCTCTGCTGAAAACACGGATAAAACGACGTTATCTAAAAATGAAACCTAGCTAGATCGATTTATCTCCCTCGAAACCCCCTGCATACTAAATTTCATGAAAATCGTTGGAGTCGTTTCAGAGATTTAGAATATATATATATATATATATATATATATATATATATATAAACTTGCTCGTTTAAAGATATAGATATATAATACGCGAAAATTACTTCTTATATACTCAATGCTACTCC
Source organism: Biston stratarius (assembly GCA_950106695.1). Taxonomy (NCBI): domain Eukaryota; kingdom Metazoa; phylum Arthropoda; class Insecta; order Lepidoptera; family Geometridae; genus Biston; species Biston stratarius. The sequence goes on along the minus strand of OX467115.1, from coordinate 16,053,085 downwards.
TTTGTGCTACAATGTATTACATTATAAGAAAACTATTACAGCTTTGTTGAAGACACAGATCAACCTGCAGTTGCACTTTCGTAGTTCTGCATAAAACGTTCGTAACGTGTTGAATATGGGTTTGGTGGAATAGGGCTTAAACCAAAAAGGACAAAGCGCATTGTTTTCTTTCAGCAAAAAACATTTCCGTCCGCGACAGGCTCTACCCCGGTTTAATAGAGCGCTATTTACCTCGACCAAATCCTTTTTACTGCAACAGTTTGAGAATACACGGTTCTAATTAATTTCAGATATTAGAACCGCGATGGCGAGCGCCAAACTTTATGCTCTTTGTTTTGTGGCCTCCTAATAAAGTAATTTGATTTATTACTGCTCTTTATACTTTCGCACAATTTTCGTTGAGTTTGCTTTACTCCTTCCGCTTTTCTGTAGATCTAATTAGAGATTGATATTTTCTTCCTTCGTAATTATACTGCAAGCATATCCGTATCCGCTTTGTTATCTCTTAACCGAAGCGAAAAGAAAAATACTAACATTACAAAGAAAAATGAATACATGCTTCGTGATGCCATTTTATACATTCAGTTTTTAAGGTTACCCTGTTGAAACATTTACAAGCTCTCTCATGATTGTTTGATGTTTATGTTATACCGACAGACTTTCATCAGTGTGCGTCTAGTAAATTCAATTTCCAGAGGATGTGAGCTGTCATTCTCAGAATTGAACTCACTTTACCTTCTATTTAAACTCGTGTATTGTGTCTTATTGTGTTTTTTTTTTTGTATTTGATGGCTCAATCTTTATCTAAAATCAATCTAGTGCGAGTCAAAACATCATCATGGTAGGCTTCTATACCTACGTTTAAAGTACAGAACTAATAGAACTCGCCATCGAAATCCAAGTAATGCGCCAATGTACTAATGGTTTAGTGTTTCAATTACTCAAAGTTCTTACGTGGTGGATATTCCCCACGTACGGACTAAACGCTTCGATTCCACATTCTTAATACGTACAGCGAGGATGTGGAACTCTCTGCCGGCGTCTGTTTTTCCTGCTAAGTACAACTTGGGTGTCTTTAAATCCAGATTAAACCGGTTTTTTCTAAGTAAGCGTGAGACTGCATCCTGCTTAACATCAGGCAGGGCGTGGTCAAACGCAAACCTATTTAGTATATTTTTTTTATACTAAATAGGTTTGCGTTTTTTATTTTTATTTTTATATATGGTGTTTTGACCACAACTCACCTGATGTTAAGTGACGGTGTGGTCGAAGATGGTAATGCCCACCTGCCTGGAATGGAACTGGCTCTCAAGTGAGGCTGCCGGAACACACCGTTAGATGCTTGGCGGCAGATTTTCAACTTGAGGGTGGTAGCTAGCCAGCCGAGTACTAGAAAGTACTCTACCACCACGCTATGGTTTCCTCACGATGTTTTCCTTCACAGACAGCTCAAGCTCATTGTTGGGGTTTGAACCCACACCCTTCAGCATGCAAACCGACCACGCTAACCACTGAGCTATCATCGCTATAAAAAGCGTAAGTTCTATAGCTGGAATAAATAAATACCGTAGGACATTTCACACAGCTTCATCTGACCCCAAATTAAGTAAAGCTTGTGCTATAGAAGTCAGATAACTGATAGAATACGTAAATGCTTTTTATACTTATAATACATACAGAACACCCAGACACAAACATTTGTCACAAAATGTTTGTCCTGGGTGGGAATCAAACCCACGCCCTACGGCTCTTGAAGCAGACATAATACCAATGAACAAACAGGGCAGTCAATGATCCTAGGTAGGCGTTATGATTTGCCATAATGAAAGATTGTGAATAGAACGAAACGCTTTCTTGATTGTAAGAAATAATTGCAGTGATAATAAGACATTTGAGTAGCAAAACAAAGTCCAAGCTACTTAGGCGCTCATTACTTTGTAATATTCCATCATTAATCTCAATAACCCTGTAATTTGTCTAGCTGCAAGTACCCTACAAACCGAAACACAGTAATGTTTACACAATATTGCTCGGCGGTAGAATACCTTCGGCTAATGAGATCTACCATCTAGTGAACTGAACTCATTTAAATAGTTAAATAATTGTAACTATTGTCGTCTTTTATGTTTCGGTTTGAAGGGCACTGCAGCAAGCGTAATTACAAGGCTGGTGAGATTAACCATCGAAAAAAATGTCTTTATGACTGTTCTCTATAGAGAGGGTACTGAAAACATCTCAATCTGTTATCGTCACTAAATATTAAATCAAAATCAAAATCAAAAGTCATTTATTCAGTTTAGGCCCTGGTAAGGCACTTATGAACGCTAAGTTACATATTTGAATCTACCACCGGCTCGTCATTACACTTCAACTGAGAAGACTCCGGCAAGAAACTCAGCAAGGCATTTTTTTGTGGATCTTTCTTTTCATATTAGGTTACAATTTACAGTTATAAATATTAATACATACATTATGCTTACTACAATTGTCACTTAGCCAGGGGGATGCAAGTGCAGAGAGAAGCTACAACAACCATATATTCCTGTCTTCCACGTAATGAGACACCGTAGCCACAGTAGGCTTTGTCAATTTATATATAATTATATATAATTAGAAAACAAAGTCCGTCCACCGGGTCTGTCTGTCTGTTCGCGATAAACTTAAAAACTACTGAACGGATTATCATGCGAGTTACACCAATAAATAGAGTGATTCATGAGGAAGGTTTGGGTATATAATTTGTCAAGGTATTGTGTAAATTTATTGAAATATGATGATAATTGTTGGAAGTGTCGGAAAAAGTCAAGTCAACTGGGAGTTTTCATCGAAAACGCTGCCTAATCCCTTTGAGATATTTTGTTAAATTTCACGCGGACGAACACGTGGCTAACAGCTAGTCAAATATAATCTTATCAAAAATATTAAATACAAATATTCGAGAATGATAACTAACATGTGTACTGCTTTTGCTTATAACGTGTAAAAATTTTGTAGGTACTTTCGCAGCTGAACAAAGAACGTGTAAATCAAATCTGATCTTTATTATAATGTTTACGTCTGTTACGAATTGAAAACAAGAGACACATAGTAATATTTGTTTAGGACTTCACGTTTTTGTATCCCAAGTGGATATTTCGTCGGCATGTTTTTATCATCAACAGATATTTGATTTTTTTAATGTTAAAACTAAGTAAAGTTTATACATAAAATAAATGAATAATTGAATATGTTATAGTATTCTGGTCTATCTTTATTGTATTTTAGTTTATAATTCGTTTACAAAAAGGACGAATAATTAATTTGAAAAATATATTAATATAATAGCTTGTAACCCAAATTGTTTCAGGTTAAATTAAATTCTCGTCCTTATTGTAACCAACATAACTCAAGAAAGATTTTGAGAATTTTTTGAGAGTCAGTTCCATTCCAGGCTATGTGTGATTTACCATCTTCGACCACACCATCACAACATCAAGTGAGTTGTGGTCAAACACCTAGCCTGTCCGCCAAAAAAAAAAAAGCGAAAATACACTAAAGATATAACTCCCGAATACCGTAAAAGATGCACTCCCACAAAGTAACGCCTGAATCAAGAAACTATTATGAGAAAAATTGTCAACATTATTATTTTCTGTGCGAAAGCGGATGTATGCTTTTTTCACCCTGTAGAGGTTTAATGGATCTTTTTTTAGACTAGCTAAGTATTTGACTACAGCTCACCTGAAGTTAAGTGATAGTTGATCGAAGATGATAAAGCACATCTAGCCTGAAATGTAACTGGCTTCAAGTGAGGCTGGCGAAACACAAATAACACAGACTTTCAACTTGATGTTCAACTTGGGTGGTAACTAGCCAGACGAGAACTAGAAAATACCTTATCACCATGCTATGATTGCCTCACGATGTTTTCCTTCACCGGCAGCTCAAGGTTATTGTTAAGGTTTGAACCCATACCCTTCGACGTGTGAACCTAACGCGCGAACCATTAAGCTATCATCGCAACAATTTTTTTTAAAATCTAAATGAATTCTGGGATGTACGCTTGTCAGCAATCGATTATTTACGATTTAAAAGTTTTTTTTTTAATAGCTGACAGGCTTGGTGTTTGACCGCAACTCACCTGATGTTAAGTAACGGTGTTGTTGAAGATGGTAAAGCACACCTAGCCTGGAATGGAACTGGCTCTTAAGTGAGGCTGCCGGAACACACCGTTAGATGCTTGGCGGCAGATTTTCAACTTGAGGGTGGTAGCTAGCCAGCCGAGTACTAGAAAGTACTCTACCACCATGCTATGGTTTCCTCACGATGTTTTCTTTCACCGACAGCTCAAGCTCATTGTTAGGGTTTGAACCCACGCCCTTCGGCATGCGAACCGACCACGCTAACCACTGAGCTATCATCGCTATAATTCTAGCCACGCTATTATAAAGTAGCAGAAGGAACCGCAGAAAACAGCTGCTCACGTGAGAAACTTACTTGATCAAATTAGTGACATACGAGTATACTGCGTACAAATTATTTTAATAGATCTAGAGCTCTCTGAGAGCACTCAAAGTTTTGTGTGGCGCTTGATTTTGAAGAGCTTACCAAGGTTTTAGATGTCTGGATGTTGCAAACTTTACTTCAAATACAGTTTGTAGAAGGATTATGAATGAGCGATGAGCGTTTGTCGACATCGTTATGCAACATTTATAATATTAAAAATATTATGTATTGACTGCTCTTTTAACTCATTTGTTAGAATACGAATGAAAAGTAATGATCTAAAGCAATGTGTTAAATATATTGTTTTTAGCGATTATAGCTCAGTGGTTAGCGCGGTCGGTTCGCATGCCAAAGGGCGTGGATTCAAACCCCAACAATGAGCTTTAGTTGCCGGTGAAGGAAAACATCGTGAGGAAACCTAGCATAGCATGGTGGTAGGGTACGTTCTAGTACTCGGCTGGCTAGCTACCACCCTTAAGTTGAAAGTCTACCGCCAAGCATCTAACGGTGTGTTCCGCCAGCCTCACTTAAGAGTCAGTACCATTCCAGACTAGGTATGCCTTACAATCTTCGCCCACACCGTCACTTAACATCAGGTTAGCAGTGGTCAAACAATTAGACTGTCAAAAAAAAAAGTTATATAGCTTATGAGATTTACGGTTCGGGGTGAACGGCTGGTGTATAATGTTCTTACATTACGAGAGATGTAATTTTTTTGTCCAAACTTATTAATTAGAAGAAATGCATTTTAGCTAAGGATATAACATGAAATCAAGAAACTGTTAAGCTCGTTAGAGGTTTAGGCACAGCCGATGCTTGGTTTGTGCATACCCATTTAAATTAAGGCGTTGCTTACTATGCACTACTCAAATTCAACTAGCTTTGAAACCACCTATCAGGAATTATGTATATTCCGGCGTTTCGAGCACGTTAGTTGCTGTAGTCAATCATCAATCTAATGATGTGAAATATAGGGTCACATTTCGCAAAGCAAAAACATGGCGGTTATTCTACTTGTACGGGTCGAACACCGAATTTTGAGATTTGTTTAACATTATCTAAGAATTAAAAAACTAAACACGATTCTATTTTACGATGTTCTAAACATATAAATAAAATACATATTTCAGAACGGAATTTTGTGGCAAGTTTTGAAAATTACAGTTTTAGTGGCATGCTTGATTTAAATTTATATCGTTTTAATCATTGTAAATAACGGTTCTATTTTTATGAAGTTCTTGAATATAACATAAAATCAATTTTAACATGACGATATTATAATTTAGCCAATGAAAATGCGAAATAAAAACGAATAAAATGCTGCTTGGTGTGAATGGTTTTAATCCAATGGATATTAGAAATCAAAAAGGTACATTTATGAATATTAAGTAATATCATATCATCATCATTACAGCCGTAGGACGTCCACTGCTGGACATTTGGACCATTGACTTTTATAAAGACCGGTTGGAATCGGCTCGCGTTCCTGCGGTCTTAATTAGGTCGTCTGTCCATCTTGTGGGCGGACGACCTACGCTATATATTATCAATAGTATAATATATTTATGTATATGTTTTGTGTATATTTGTGTATACTTTTTTGTGTTTGTGTATTTTGCGCACCTTCAACTCCATGACAACGTGGGTATGAATTCTTTAGAATTAAGTTCACCTGTTACATATTATTAGATACATATACTGTACATATTATTTAATTGTAAGTGTGCAATAAAGAATTTAACAAAATTTGCATTAATCATAATCACACAGCGAACTAAAAACGTTACCTAGCATTTTTATGATTACAATAACCGTAATAACGATTACGTGAATGGTTGTACCATCCATCAAACACCAGAAATTAATAAAATTAGTTACACTGATAGGCTGTTTGAATTTCATGTTATAAGCACTCGCAGACTTGTTTATTCTCAACTTGTTATTGAGTTTTGGGCTGTTATCCCGTGCAAAGTCAACAACAAGAACAATTTTATCCGCATAAACTGGATATAAGTTAAACAAGGACATATCTAATGACAGTAGTTTGCCCGGTTTGTGATGCAATATTCCCTATTCAGAGAAGTCTCGCGAAACCATACAGAGAGCGAGGTTCGCTCGAGGCTTTAGGGATATTTGAGCGACCGCAATTGGGGCGATATTCATTCGGAGTGAAGGCACTACGGTACGTCGAATTTTAATTAATAACGTTCGTGAATCAGTCAAGATATTAGTGAAATTAGTGCGTAGAGAGTTATGTGCGCGTGGCATGGCGTGTGATGCGCGGGGCGGGCGGCAGTGGGACCGCGGCTTGCGTCCCGATCGCGCGCTGTGGACTCCGCCCGCCCAAAGTTCGCCTGCCGACACCCGCCCGCCTGTAGCGCGATTTTTCAAATTGTGAACACGTGGATTTTAAACTAAATCCGATTGGATTGCTTAGTGTAACACCGGTGTCAGTGATTAATTTATAAATTCGAAAAACATCTTGAAAGTAATGGCCGAGATAGTTTCTATTGAAAGTGTATCTGTGAATTATAATTACAGATATACCATAGTTAATAATCCTTTTGTATAAACCAGGCAATAAAATTATTTTGGGAATAATACATAAATAGGATATTACATGTGGATAGTGTTTTTTAACTTCAATACAAATGCAACAAACAAAAATCAAAACAGCTGTTGATAATTTACTTTGTTTTTATAATAGTATTAGTTGCGCCTCGCAGTTTCACCCGCGTTCTCCGGGATCAACAGTAGCATATATGTGAATTCAGAGCTTAAGCCAATTTAATCAAAATCAATACAGCAATCAATTACAATATGAAGAAGTAACAAATATACAAACTTCTGCATTCACAAACATACTCGTACATGTAAGCGCTTGAATGGCCATGGATATGTTATCTTTAGCCACCAGGCGCTGTGTATCGCTGCAATGGTCATGGTCATTTACGATCAGGAGAGCGTCTCGTTCGTCTCTTTACATTTACATACAAAAATAATTATTACTTCTACTGTTACATGGTTACTCGCGTCTACTTACAGCAGTACCTAGAAAGAAAAAAACTGAATGTATCGTTGTAGTAACGAAATGCAAACTTAAATTGTATTCTACATGAATATTCACTAGTTAGCTCCAGGAATAGGTTACAAAGAAAAGCAGAAGCAGTTTTAACTATACTTTAGCAAGGAGCGTTGAATTTGTCTTTAAAATAACGGTGGTATCACAAAACACCTACACGCTCGATATGAGAAAAAGCATTCTACTGGAAATAATATAATTATAACTTGATGCATCGCGCGGCGACTAGCAAAATGCCAGACGTTTCATTAAAATTCTCATAAACTCTAAGCACTGAAATGATCTTTACGACGTTCATCTACTTGCAAATGAAAACATAAGACGTACCCGATTGCTGAAAAAGGACTTGCTTTTATTGCTAAGTCCTTTTACAACATTTTCACGATTTTCTCATTTAAACCGATCTTATCTTCGGAATATTTTATAAAGTTTAATAACATTAGGAACTTTTAACAAACGACTTCAAAACAGATTTAGAAAAAGTGTTGTCTCAACTTCTATTACAAGTCCTAATCGGTCCCTTGACTTGTAACTTGATTAACTTTGTATATAGCCTCCGAACTTCCTTACAACTTAACCATATTTTGTTCCTAATTTATGTCTTATCTAATTTAAACGTTAAACTCATGATGCTACTCAGAAATTCTGTTTAACTTGAACATTAATGTTAAAACATAAATATTTGAAAATAAAAATGTGGCTAGTTGCCTGATATTGCGAAGTTTTTCCCTATGCAGAATAGGAAGACGAAAATTGTACGCCAAAATCCACCCTCATGTAATAAAGGCGACATTATTCATACTCGTAGTATTATAGATATAGGTGTTTGTTAAATATTATTGTATGAATATGTATTGTACTCAGATTTATGTGAAAAAGTACGATAATGGAGTTATATTTATCCGTTCTCTATAGACTGATTTATTGCTGAGAATTTTCGATTAGAAGGAACTAAGACTGAAACACTGTTTTGGCACACTTAACAATTTAATGCGTATTTATACTTACTATATATATGTATACATATATATAATATATATATGTATATATCTCTATATTATAAAGAGGAAAGATTTGATTGTTTGTTTGTTTGCATTGAATAGGCTCCAGAACTACTGAACCGATTTCAAAATATACATTATCCCTGATTAACATAGGTTAACTTTTATCCCGACATTCCCACGGGGATCTGGACTTACGCGGGTAAAACCGCGGGACACAGCTAGTATCTAATAAACGTACAAGTATTTAAAGCATTGATGATAATGCAAAAGTGTTACGTAAAATTATACTTTGATAAAATTGGCACAATACAATCAGCGGATTTCCTTAAATTGTTGCTCACAAACTAATACAGTCAATACAATTCTCTTCCTGGAAACCCTTATTTTATTTTATGACAAATATAATACTTTTACTTTGGAAGGATCATATTTTTGGTTAGAAATTAACAGGAACACTTAAAGCAGCCTTGATAAGTATGATAAGGGGCTTCTTAAGCCTACACCTGGGTCGCAAATCATAGGCATTGGACAAACCCGTCGCTGCAACGTGATGATACCACATTGGCCGTCGCTGCAACGTGATGATACCACGATGGCCGTCGCTGCAACGTGATGATACCAGGTTGGCCGTCGCTGCAGCGTGATGATACCACGTTGGCCGTCGCTGCAACGTAAAGATACTACGTTGGCCGTCGCTGCAACGTGATGATACCACGTTGGTACCACGCCCGGTGATACCATTGAAGGCTAAGAAGTCTTGTTACATTAAACAACATATTTGGCTAGCGTTTCTCAGTCTTGTGGTTTTGCTCGCTATTTTATTAAAATAGAATAGAATATTTTTATTGGCCTTCTAACTACATATGTTACAACGGGCACGTCAAAATTACAAATCATAAGTAAAATTATATAAAATTAAATGTATAAAGGAAAACAATGCAAATAAACAAATGTCACTGCCTGATATAACAATAATGTCTAGTGAATAATATATAATGTAAAATGAATATTAGAATGACAGTTAAAATATTAAATAATGTCAATAGTGTAATTAAAAAAATGTCAAATAAATAATCCTAAAAAAGAAAAAAAACTATTAAATCTAATATAAACAATAGATACATATATGATAGTAGAACTAAATACTCCCAGATATTATAACCATAAATGAATTTCGTTCAAATTATTTGGGTTATGATTCGGTAGGATGATAATTAACGAATTATTACAAGTTTGGGATAATATATTAGAAAATAATTTAACATTGAACATAAAGAAGAAAATGTTAACTAATGAAAGGGTTGAAATTATAATTGTTTCGTAACGATGATAGCTCAGTGGTTAACGCGATTGGTTTACACGACGAAGGGCGTTGGTCTCAACAATGAGCTTGGGCTGCCGGTGAAGGAAAACATCGTGAGAAAACCATAGCATTGTGATAGGATTTTTTTACTAGCTATACCACCCTCAGGTGGAAAATCTGTCACCAAGCACCTATGTGTTCTGGCAGCCTCAATTGGGAGACAGTTCCATTCCAGACTTGATGTATATAGCATCTTCGAACAAACGTCACTTAACTTCAGGTTAGCTGAGGTTAAACACTTAGCCTGTCAACCATAAAAACATATGTCCTGAACAGTGGCAATGATATGGTCTCGACGTCTTGTGTCGTATTTATCTATAGACCGCGTTGATCTGTTATCACCAGGTTATCCCGTTGCTTGTTTTTCATTATATTTAATTATTTTTTTTTAAACCAAGAAGTGAAAACCACACCCGACTTATCCTTAAAATTTTAATATTGTCATCACAAGAGAGCACTTGGCCCAAATAATATAATTTGAATTATTATTTTGTATTTAGACCCATCACTAATGAAAAACGGGTTACAACAAAACAAACGGATATTGTGATATCTGTAATTAATCTCACAAATTACTTGTAATATAATACTGTTGTGTTTTTGGGGTACGGTATCGTTATTATCTAAGCCAGAAAATTTAATTAACAAAATCTTTTTGCTCGTGTAAGAAGGGTTAATCTGAAATTATCTGTAAGTATGTCCCGGACTGCAAAACACCTTACTCTGTTAAATTTAATGATTTAGGATTAATTCCTAACGTGGCGGCAGCAACGGTTGACTTTGTAGCTTTGATTCTAATGTATTCAAGCGTTTCTAATTCTAATCACGTATCATTTAATATGTGTGTCGTTGAACTTTCAAAATGTGAACTATATTTAAATCATGTAAACCGAGTTTTCATCGTAAATTCATTTCCCGAAGGTGAGAACCTAACAAATTGAGTTCTACAATCGAAAATCTCTGTGCTTCAGTTGTTTTTAGGGTTCTGTACCTGAAAACTATCAGATAGGACTCTTTACTAAGTCTACTATACTCGTATCTGTGTGTGACTTAATATAACGAACTAAGAAAAATATTTTAGGCAGAACGGCACCTTCCGAATTGTAATAGGTACCTACTCTAGAATATCATTTAGCATGGTGAATTATTATCTCACAAATAAAAATATTATAAAATTTAAAGTAGGCCCAAAAATTTTATACAAAAAAAAACATGTTTTTTAATTGCTATCTTTTGTATCGTAGAAACAAAAGATAGTACTCTATCGTAGAAACGTTACACGATACATTTTATGTGAAGAAAACCATTGGAGCGCACGTCTAACTCGCACCGAAGTTATTTAGTTAGTTTTGTATAAGTAAACTTAACTATATTTTCTTGGTATATTAATAAAATGCTAAATTACTAGTGAAACTTTATTTTTAAAATTGTTGTTAGATACTTAGTTCAAATTGAAATCGTGAAATAAATTAGAAATTTTATTCCACTACGTATTTACTATATAAATGGAATTTAAACGGAATTTTCTTTATTGTCGACATTTAATTTAAATAAGCTCTTGAGAAAGAAATTACCATTTTCAAGTTGAAACTCTTGGAGGAAACGCCGCGAAACGATTGCAAATAGCTGGGCAAAGTTATACAAGTTTGCGTTCCATTGTTATATCTATAACCCAAATAACTGAACTTGCATTTTCAGGATTTCATAGCAAATACATTTCTACGAGTGAATTTGTCAGTGGGGAATTTCCATGCGAATCCCTGAACTGAATTCTTTCTGCTGAAGACATTCCGTTAGTACAAAAGATAAGTTTCACATGCCTGAATTACCGCTACAGTTGAATTCAAACTCACTTAAAGCTGGCTATAAATAAAATGGTCTTTGAGACGTAGAAAGTTATTTACAACTCTGAAACACTTTTTAAATACGTACTGGTTACCCATTTTAATGATAGAGTAAAATAAATTAAACCTTGTGTTTATAGGCACTGAGTTCATAACAGCGTAACATCTATATACAATTATACATAGGCGCGTAGGGTAAAATGTCAGAAAAAGGAGAGAGAAAAGAGAAAGAGAGATATTTTGTAAGAGTTTAGAAATAAGAATTGTGTGCACGTCTTGAGCATTCATGCTCAATATTGAAGGCTCCTTCTTGCAGCGGCGTCGTGTGTCGGGTCGCTCTCTTCCCTCAGATATAGTTGAGGAGGGCAATGGCTTGCACATGCGTCATACTCATGGTTGGGTTCTGCTTGCGGGTCGCTGGTCTGCTCGCGATATGCAAACAAAACTCGTGATAGATTACCTTGCGTATAGTTTATTTAAAGTTTAAAAAAATGTGTTAAGTTGACAAAGGTCACGAACCCACGGTGTCTGTAAAGCTGAAATAAAAAAATATATTTATTAAAAGTGTGAGTTTGAAATGAAGTAGGTATATAAGTATTTTATCAGATGTTTATACCCATAGTAAAAACTTTGTTTAGTTAGGGGCTAGATGGCGTTGTGTGAATTTGCCTCCAATATTTATTTATTACCAATTTTTTTTTAAATAATTAGTATAGGTAAGTACAAGAACGAAACTCAGGCGCTAGTTAAATAAGAGCGTATATCCGGATTGTTAATAGGTTGAAAGCAGATCGCTAATTTTTTGACCAAAATCAACGGATATTACGTTAACTTTTGATATTTGATAAGCAATACATAATGAAGGTAAATCGAATTACCAATGTTTAAGCTTAGGACTATTCTCCGAAATTAACCAGAATGTAGAGAGTCTTTCGTCTAGAACCTTCACATAGCAGAGTTGGAGATGTTTCCCGGAAACAATCATTCGATTAACCATCGAGTGTAGGCTTCTTTCTGTCGGCTAATTGAATGTTTCGTCAAGGGTCGCTGTTCAGTTGATTGGTAGTTTGTTTGACTCAATTACTGATTGATTTCTACTGGAAATGTAAAGGTGCCCCAGCTGGTTCAATTTATTGGAACTTAATCAGCAATAAATTATTTGTATATACTAATCGGAACACGTAATGTTAGGTTAACTAACTTAATTATACTTCTTCATGGAGACATAAATGAATACAAAGAGGGTGCGGCTTGCTTGTGTATGCGCGCGTGCGCGCGTGTATCTGTGCGTCTACGTGCGTGTGTGCAAGACAAGGCCGGACGCGCATTGTATTCAGCTTTGTCTCCATGAAAAAGGCCACCGGATAGGCTGAAACTATAGTCGGAGTATCCGATATAATTAAACGTGAGTAATCCCGCATAATTAAAACAAAAATGTGTTAAAACCACGTCATTTTACAAAGGAAAAAAAAACTTAAAGAGTAACAATTTCCTAATAATTGTAAACTATCTGTGAACAAACTACTTGTAAACTGTTTGTTGTGTTTTTAATAATAGTAAAAAGAAGCTGGGTAGTCTAGTAAAATTACGGTAGCCTAGTGAAGCTAAGTGAAGCAACTGTGACCTAGTAAAGCTACGGAGGCCTAGTAAAGCTACGGAGGCCTATTGAAGCGGTAGCGTAGTGAAGCTATATAGTAGGGAGCCTAGTAAAGTTACATACAACAGTTTAGTTTCGAGACTGTCAAAATAGGGGTTCTAAGGTCAAAATCAAATTAGCTATGTCTTTTCTAAGTTATGTGCTTATGTCCCTATGATGTTGTGACTGTGATTATTAACAAGTTCCCCAATTGGTGTTAATAAACGAGCTATTGAGGGCGCATTCGAGTGGTTCCGTATCTGACCGAAGCTTGATCCGTGCCAGTTAATAGGATCCGTCGCGAACGCTAATAGCTATTTGTCACCCGTCATGCAACTCAAATGAGATTACTTGATTGCCCAATCTACCTATTAAGGACTCGAATTAAATTCGATGACTGAATATCGATGATGTGATAAGTGATTCAGTTACGAATCTCACTTCTTTATGACTAATGTTTTCATGAATAATGCTAAAAATCACTTCATAGTTAATAATTGATGTTTAATTGTTTATGGTAAAAAAGACACTAAATACTACTATTTTACTACTAATTGGGTAATGAGAACAAGTACCATTTTGTAAACGTAACGTTTACCTTCACCCAGAAATTTGAACTTAAAGAATTCGGTATCTTGCATGACTGTATTTAAGAGACGTTTAGAAACGTTCGCGCAGGGCTCGGTGCGTGGGGGACTTAATGAGTAGTTAGAATTTGAACCCCACTAATATTATAAATGTGAAAGTTTGGATGGATGGATGTTTGTTACTCAATCACGCCAGAACGGCTGAACGGATCTGGATGAAATTTTGCATCTAGATACTTTAGGCCCTGGAATAAAACGTAGGATACTTTTCATCATCATCATCTATCACCGCGCGGGTAAAACCGCGTGGCGGAACTAGTGTATTATGTTTTTGACATGTTTGTATACAACAATTAATTATTTGAATTGTAAATAGATTAATCATAAATAAGTATATTATTCAAAAGATTTTATTTTTATTTTTAGTGTATTTCCGCTTAAAATTCGTTTTGATTTCATTTAACCATTTATCTGACTTGGCAATTTTTAATTATCTATCCGAAATATTCCTAAATATCTAAAACTATATTTAGTTTAAACTACATTAATTTATTTACACCTAACTGCGCTCGCCAACCCGCCTGCCAAGCGAGGCGAGTATTGGCAAAACCCCCCCAGGAGGAGGCCTATGTCCAGCAGTGGACGTCCTATGGCTGATGATGTGTGATGTGATGTGAATTTATTTTTTATGTAAGTAATTTATTAGTTAATTAGTTTCCAAGCTTTGTTTTGTTTGAGGCGCTGTGCATAAAAAAACTGCGATTGATAAAATGCGGGATTTTCTCAGCTGTATCATTACTTACCGTTGTATGTCCATAAATGTTTAGGTATATTTATTGATATGGACTTATTTTGAGAATACGTGAGCGGTTTTCGATATTACTGCGAATTTATATTCAATAAGTCACAAAAACGTAATACAATCTTTCATTGTAAAGTATATTCTATACTGGAGCGTGCAAGGCAAAATAATACCGGGGAAGTTTTTTTTATAATAGTAAGGCTTTTTGTATAATATTTTATATCATTAACCAGAGCTTCATAGATAGATAGATAACTCTTTATGGTGAATATTAAGATTACAGAAACAGAAATAAATATTTAAATGAAGTGCAACAATCGGCGGCCTTATCACCTTTATATAAGTAATGGCAGTATGGTTTTAGACGTAGGTACTTTTACTCATGATTGCAGAAAACTTATTTACTTTTGTTTTACACCAGGTACGAGAGAGCGCACGCAATTTCTTGCTAACTTTGTAATGTACACATGTAGGTGTGATCTGAAGGCACGGTAGTACCCCCGCCAAGACGAGCCAAGCGAAGCGCAAGGGCACTACCTACCTTTTCTCGTAAAGTTTCGTGGTTTTTTATAACCTTATAACTTGGGTTAGATTATACCAGATATTGGATTATCCTGTTACATGATTCTGTAGTAGCTCTGTTTCATGTACTGTGGTTGTTCCGCCCAGAACAAACATTTTGTGAGTGACGAACAAAAATGTTCTGTGTCTGTTTTAAATTTATAGCTTTACAAAAAAAAAAAAACTTTTAAATAAATAGTGCTTAACTCTCTTTCTTTTAAACACAGTGTTGTATTTTATAGAAGAAGAAAAAGACAATTAAAAAGTTGCTAAGTAATGTT
The DNA here is from genome assembly GCA_950106695.1 of Biston stratarius. NCBI lineage: Eukaryota > Metazoa > Arthropoda > Insecta > Lepidoptera > Geometridae > Biston > Biston stratarius. Next base: position 16,037,440 of record OX467115.1, on the reverse strand, counting down.
TATAGGTAAGGAGGTATAAGTATGTGTTCACAAAAAAAAACCTATGTATATAAGTACCTATTATATTAGTTACTAGCGACCCACCCCGGCTGCGCACGGGCTTACACGGGGCTTTTGATCTATATCAAAGAGATTGGGCAGAGTTTTCGATGAAAGCTCCCAGCTTGACTTTTTCCGACACTTCCAACCATTATCATCATATTTCAACCAATTTACACAAAACATTGTTAAATTATATACCTAAACCTTCCTCATGAATCATTCTATCTATTGGTGGAAATTGCATGATAATCCGTTCAGTAGTTTTTAAGTTTATCGCGAACATACAGACAGATAGACGCTGTGGACGACTTTGTTTTATAATATTTAGTTATAGTTATATGATTCCCATAATACAAATAGAAAATGACGTGGTTTTGACAAATTTTCGTTTTAATTTAGCGAGATTACTCATGTTTACTTATATCGGATACAATTAAACCTGCAACCTATTAGTTTGGAGTTAGATGGCGCTGGGTGGAATGCCCTCCAATATTTATTTTTATTTACTTTTCTGACAAAATATAGACGAAGGCGAAAAAGTAATGCTTTTAAAAGGCCATAAAATGTTCGCCGGATTCAGGCTCCCTGTCAATCATAATATGGAGAATGAAGAGTTACTGCTGTGGTGTCATCGTAGATTTTTGTCACACAAGCTTATACTTAACTAAAAACCGTCGAGCCATATAAAGCTTCTTTATTCTCCGTATATTTGCCGATGCATATTCAGTTTTAACTGAGGTTGGTTTCCAAACCAAATGGAACGGAAAGGCCGCCGTGAAATCCACTAAAAAGCCCATATTCTCTACACACAATTTACGAATGGCTGCCACTAATCTTGTATTTTACTTATCTTTATTTGTGTACTATTCAGAGTGTTTATGGCTCACGTACTCGTATAAAACGGATCACATCTCTAGGGAAATTTTATTGATCTAAAACCTTCCGATCTAGGTATTGTGCATTGAAAATTCATGTTTGACGACAAAGTTATAGATGAAGGGTAAATTTTATAAACTGAACACAGATAAATACTTTTAAAATAAAAATTTGTATAATACTATTAAATTTTATACCTAATCTACTTAACTTATGCACAAAATACACGTAGATTATATTCACATTAATGACAGTTGAACACAATAAACAATTAATTCATGTGTTTATGTATAAACAAAATGAAGTAATTCGCCAGAGAACTAAAGACACCGTCACAGCTCAGCTTATTAGCAAGCTGATGCAGCAGTGGTCTAGCTATATCTGCGGCAGAATTGATAGCGGGATAGACGTGTTTTTAGAGTGAAAACTGCAAATTGGAAAACGTTGGAGGTGGCGTTGTAGGACGCCCTGAATCCAAATGGAGTGACGATATAAGTAAGGCAGCAGGCAACGAAAAGCCAAAGACCACGCTGACGTGTCTTAAAAGAGGCCTATGTTATAGGCTGATTATGATGGTGTAAAAACTCGTTGCTGAACATTCGTAATGTTGCTGGCGGCCATAGATGGCGATGAGCTTACCATTAGTGTTGTTAGTTTGTTTGTAAGTATGCCACAGCTAAAAGTCACAACCCTATTTTCTGAGACTATAAAATAATTACACTGAATGAAATTTTGGTATAGTCTTATCAGCTATCGGTATATATTATAGAAAAATAGAAAAAAACTTAACTGTGGATGCTTGACAACTCAAGTGTGAATAAAAAACTACTTACCCCATATAATATGTATGTGAAACTCGTTCAAAATTACGTGTCATTTTAATCTTTTAAGTATTATGCAGTGGAGATTAAAAAATTTAAGGAATAACAAAGAAAAAACTGAAATTACTGGAGCCGTAACAATTTACGAGATATGGCACGCAAATTAATGCTAATTAGGAGTAAAACAAAATGGGTCGGAAGAACCGCAAAAATAACTTTGCAATCTAAGAAAAAACCTTGTTATATTTTTCTATAACAAGATATAGCTGCGGTACACTAGCATGAGAGTGTTATTACTTATGACAATATATAGATTTCGTCTTCAGCAAATATTTTATCATCAACATAAATTGGTTACCCTCAAAATATATTCCACAAAACAATGTAATATACTTTGTGCACCATTTAATTCCTTGAAATATTTATTGAACATTCATAAACGACAAATTTTGCTATTCTCTTGGCGCTGGGGTTATTTTAGATTATGACCGATTTCAGTCATTCTGAGCCAGGTAGAATTTGATCCAGTGCAAATTGGAAAAATAAAATTGTATTCCACCTTTTTAGATACATGCATTTCAGGCTTGCGAGTTTAACGTTCCAAGTTAATGTACTTAGGGTGATCTGTTATTATGAGTAATATGCTGAAGCTCATACGTGGTACGTGGTTGAAGATCGTTTGTAAAGTTTACATTGATGCTTGAAACATAATACAAGTTTGGCCGTAAAGTGTAACAGCTGCAATGTAATGACTCTACTGTTACCCCGCAAAGGATATTGAAGAGACTATGGATAAGGAAAACATTGGCAAAAAGAAAGGAACAAAGGAACGAAATCGCTAACACCACGTTCATTGAATGGCCGAATACCCTGTGTGTTATGGAAGCTATCTCAAGGAGGGTCGACTTCCAGACATTGCCTCAACAAAGCGTCATTGTCATTTAATATACTCTAATATACTGAATAAACAACTTCTGTCTGGATATAGGGACGAAGCTTTTGTGTATTGAGTTGAGATAATATTTTTGGCAGGTCCACAATTTCATTATTCGTCCTACGCCTGTCCTATGTAAGTACACTATTAAATGTTTGTGATTCAATTAAATACTCCGTATCCCGAGATATTTTTACTATCTCTAAAGCAGCCATACTCAACCTTTTTTTCATAAGGGGCACAAATATGATTGACGATGATTTAATCAGGTGTCGCGGGCCGCAAAACCTTATTAAATCATCCAGATGAGTCTGTAAGATCGTTTCAGTAAACATTATTTGTGGATTTTAAATACTATTTTCATTATACGTCCTTTTATGCTTAGAAGAAACTCTTGAGATTATTTTGGAATTAAAATAAATAACAATGCAAATTACCAAGCAAGATTAATGTACCTGCAATTTAGATATAGTTGTGACATGTAATCGAATTAAGCGACTTACATTTACATGAAAATATGAATAGGAATGGGATTCCCACTGTCTCGCTCTCACGACGCGCACTAAAACTTAATGCAACGCACCGCGGTAGGATTATTTATCTACAATTTACTCAGTATGTTCACAGTTTGATGGGCGTAAAATTTAAAGTTGTTGAAAATAAAGTAACACAAGGTGGGCCAACCACAAAGACCCGGCGGGCCGCAGGTTGAGTATAGCTGTTCTAAAGAGTTTACTTAATTCTATAATAGTTATTATTTGTAGTATTCTTTATACTAGAAATAATAGCTTTAAACTTATATGCGTGGAGATGAAAAATAGTACGTGGAAATCAAAAATCAATAAACTCAGACATGTTTAGTTGGAAAATTAATAATATCAGACGAACGAAACGCTTTTATGTTAAATGAAACTGTTTTCGAAGTATCTATCAAATTTAGTAAAACATTTTAACGTGATAGCGTTGTTTTAAAAGAGAAAAAAAAAAAAATTGGTTCGCTGTAATTGGCTTGTGTCCACTAGAAATAAAACGGAAAAAAAGTTTCTAATGATAAATAATAAGATGTAAGTAACAAGAAACAACATTATTTATTAGAAAAGATAAAGACTGTAATTATTTTTGGAAAATATGTTCACAAAATTTGGTTTTTAGTCATGGGATCGTGAACACCAAACAGATACAAATATTTTATTGATAACACCAAACTTAAAGGACATTTTTCCATTCATGTTTAAAAATAACATTAAATATCAAAATTATAACAATATGTCAAATATAAAGTATGTCAATATGATTAAATAGAAAAAAAACAGGATTTGACGTCACATCATGCGAAACTTCATTGCTGTAGTTAATATCTATCTATCTATCTAACCTAATACCTTTAAACGAGCAACTCTTGTAATCTGAATCTCAGAAACGGCTCCAACGATTTTAATGAAATTTAGTACGCGGGAGTTCCGGGGGCGATAAATCGATCTAGCTAGGTTTCATTTTTAGAAAACGTTGTTTTATCAGTGTTTTCAGCCGAGCAAAGCTCGGTCATCCAGGTAATATTCGTTAACTGCCATAATATGAGAATTATAATTTCACACGGAATGATTAATTAACCAGAAGCCATGACAATCTTGGTCGTTCTCATGGTAAATTTTAATCGATTTTTGAAATCGCAAAACATGTATTGTAAATTTGCGATTTATCATAAAGAACACATTTTTGAGGTTATCTAAAAATCGAAGTACAGTAATGGCCCATTCTTTGAAATTAGTTAACAAGCCTATTCAGTACAAAAAACTAGAAAAAGCATTGTTTAAGTTAAGCCCTTACATAACTTTTTATGAGTGGTCACACTGTCCACCCGTATTTCAGAGAAAATGTTATATTTGGACAATTTGGTCAGTAATGAGGGAAGACTTGTTTGCGTGGGTTTAATTAAGCACAGAACTGGAGAATCACTCGCAATTCGTCAAGTAAACGTCGTAAGCAAACTATCTCTGGAACAATTTTTTGAGGATTAAAATTAATTACCTACAGTGTCTCTTTTATATTATGACAGTGGTTTATCTATAGATCTGTAATATCTATATGTGTGAAAAATCTTGTATCACGGTGTTTGTGGTCGTAATCCTCCGAAATGGCTCGACCGCTTTTTTAGAATAGGTCGTAAAGTATACGAGTATTTCCTACCGCAAAAATCAATCAGGATAAACCAGTTATGCGCTTACCAACTAACATTTAATTTTTATTTATATAGGTAGATAATAGATAGGTTTACTTCGATAGATTTGGTTTTAGATTCACTTCGAAGAGTGTGCTTCAGATGTGCATGCTCTAATTCCCCCATGCCCATTTTTCTATCGGACGGCCTGAAGCTTGAAAAGGCGACATCGTTACATGATTGACGTTCCAAAAACCCGTACAAAACGATTTGAATCTACTTTCATTGTTCGAACGGTTAAAGTGTGTAATACGTTACCCGAGTGGGTGTTCCCTGATGGATACGTTCTGGGTGTCTTCAAGTCGAGTGTGAATCGGTATCTTCTAGGTAAGCGTGCTCCATTGTAGATCGCATCTTCACTTAACATTAGGTGAGATGGCGATCAAACGCAAGCCTATATTTTATTCATCGTAAAAAAACTCCAAGCTTGATGATGTGTACTTTTCACACCGGCCCAGTTGGTGTCGGGGAATTGACATATGATACTGAATTTCTTCCCCGGACATAAACAGTTTTTTCATGTTGTTTTCTTTCACAGAAAACCTTGTAGTATAAGTTTTCAATTCTTTACTTAATTACGTACCGGGGTCTGAGATTTAACCCACACTTCACAACTGTAAGTTGCGTCTTCTGGCTGTATGTATATGACGATCTTTGATCATTGTGACAAAGCATATAATTGCATAAAGACATAATCTTTATGATAGAGAACAGCTTCGAGCTATGATACTTGACAAATCAGTATACCTATGCCGTTAAAATAAAATAATAAAGTACCCATTATTCGAAAATAAATTTTCATAACGTCCACACTTTAGGGACAAAGTTTTAATTAAAAAATATTAGCTCACGTAATCACCACCCCAACTAACGAGTAGTTTTAGTTTCGCCATTGAAACAAAAGCTGCTCGTGTAATGTGAGGCAATGTAAGCCCCGTATTCTGTGTAGAACGTTTTATTAGTCTTCAGGGGAAGCTCCACGAAAGTTTAGATTTCTTGCAGTCCGCCCACTTCGGTCAATAGACACATAAAAACCGTCACGAATCGAAAAACTTCCAATGTGATCGTGTATTATTAGTTATATCGTTCAGCTTTTTATATACGACACAAAAACGCACGTAAAACGGAATTCGTGAATAGATATTATGTATACATAATATCTTTTCACGAATGAAAATATCTTCTGGTAAATCCATCCTGTCCTTTGACAGTATTTCGAATCGCGAATGTTGTTTTAGATCTAAATTAAAACGTAAAATCCGACCATTGAAATAAACGTAGTTATCTTCAAGAAGGAGATTTACTTTCTGAGATTCCGCACTGGGCCCGGCCGCCCTTGGTGAGCTCTGTTTGCCCACTTCCAACGCGACGCGATTCACTGAACTTCGTGAAATTCTCGTTTGAACACGTCATATTTTTTTTTTGTTTGTATATTTTATTTTATTATGAGCTCACCCGTATCGCGACATTTTTACGGCGCGCACTGTGTTGACAAATGTATACCAAAACGCTTAATAAGCGAAAAGAGATTTTTTGTATTGTTTTGAAGCTTCGCTGCGACCGAGTTAAGGGCTGTTTCTGAATTGTGGGATGAGTTGGCAAGCGGGAGCGGTTGTAGGTATGCTAATTTATTAACCCGGCCAGTGGATAGCTGGTTATTAGCATGGAGATTTTGTAGAGGCGTCACGATCCGCGTTTGCGATCTTGTTAGATCGCATTACATCCTCAGATGTGCTACTGTAACTTCTGTTTATTCAACTATTAATTTACCTGAGTGTTCTATATGTGGAAGTTTCATTAGCCTAGTTGGAAACCTAGCTTTCAGTCTGGAGGTCCTATGCACCTCTCTTTTCTAAATTATATGCGTATCGCCAATAACTTCAAAAGGTGAAGGTAAACGTGAGGAAACACACCTACGTCTGATAGTTCTCGTTTGCCCACAATCTGATGTTAAACAACGATGTGGATGGAACACGCTTGCCTAGAAGGAACCTGTTCACACTTGTTCTTAAAAAAAGTTGAAAAGTGTGAAGTCTGCTAACCTGCTCTTGGCCAGCGTGGCGGACTATGGCCGTATCCTTCTTACAATAAGAAAAGACCCGCGCACAGCAGTGGGCTAGTTTATAGAAACAGGGCTGACTCAGAATATTTGTAGAGTAATTCGGATATACTAACGACTTTTTAATTTTATTGCTGAGTTTTTTTTTCACTTTTGGCATCGTACTTTGTGCACTCTTCTAGCGTTAAGTATCTCATGATAAAATCAAGTGGGCTAAGTCTTAGTCACAGTCAAATTACATAAAGCAAGTCATGGACAAGTTCAGTATCTTTAAAAGTAAAGGGAATTTTACTAGAAGCTTCTACGGAGTTAAGAAAACAACTGCTTGCGATGCGTGTTCGATCACATTATATTACTCGCCCGCGATAGTACATATGGTCCGGCACTTTATAATAAATACATGTAGGTACATATAAGCTTTGGAAAATAATATAATGTACCGGCATAATTTTTCCATATAACTGCCACAACGTTTTTATTCATTTACATTAATTTATTAGTTTATAACCCCTGTTACCTTCATTTATTAGTTTATAACGCCTGTTACATTCATTTATTAGCTTATAACCCCTGTTACATTCATTTACTAGTTCATAATCCCTGTTACCTTGCTCTAATACCATCAGTGGGATGTAATATAATTTCTAAACAAGAACATTGTTAGAAACACGATTTCGCATAACGTAAAAAAGAACTTTCAAAAGAAAAATATGGCTCAATATGAGCCAATATAGCCGTTTGTATTATTAACCGCTTTCCAACATTATCATAACAATGCGATATAAGATAAATAGGAAACGGCAGACACGACTCAATAATACGAGTTAACAAAGAGTAGTACCTCGAGACGTGACGTGTATTTCTGAAACAAAATCTGTCGCTGACATCTTATATATGTATATGCGTTTTAGCTTGATTGTCTTTGCGTTGTTAGAGCTCTATGCGATGTGCATGCTCCACATGAAATTTAGTTCTCCAAGGAACCTTGTTCCAACCGATATAATTAGGTTGCAACTATGTAGATATGTTATGGAAACTTGCGGCACACTCATGACATGATTACTAAACTTTTACCAGGGAACATTCCTACATTTCTACTATTTGTATAAAACGCTACTTGAACGAGACCCAGTTTCAACTAATAGTCTTTCTTACTGCGAGTAAAAAGCTTCTTGTATATTACCTATTTAGAAATCCGCGTGACTTATGAAATAATCACTGAGAATCCGTTGAGATAAGATCTTTTTGTTGTATACCTTCACAAAAGAGTAAAATCATTTCCAGAATTTTGCCGGGAATCTTATCTTGAGCTTTCTTTTAAAAGGACCCGATCGAAAATATAATTAACTTTGCCGCAGAAATTAAATGTATTTTTTTAAGTAAAAGTTAAAAACATGTAGCGGTTTCATAATTGCTTTGCATTGTGGTGTCTCGCTTGATGATTTAATTAAATTGCCGTTGCCGGAAGTGCTGTTTTATAGCGGATCCAATAAAAGCCAACGGGCTCGGTTTTGTTCGATCATTATATTATTATCCATTTTAATTTAAACAGGTTATCGTTGAACTACATACATTGTTGGTTTAACTTACGAGGTATTTTGACGAAAATTTCAGTCAATACACGAGACCTACCAAGGTTTTGTAACGCCATGGAAGTTTCTATGCAAGTATCATTTTAATTTTTTATCTTGCCATTATATGTAAATAATTGCATCACTATCTGTATATCTGACGCAGGACCGATAACCGCTGGGGTAGACGTGTTCTAGAGTGGAGACCGCGAAGTGGCAAACGTAGTGTAGGACGCCCTGAGACTCGATGGAGTGACGATATACGTGAGACAGCTGGCGGTAGATGGAAGCGAAAAACCGAGGATCGGGCTGAGTGGCGTGTCTTAGGAGAGGTTTATGTCCAGCAGTGGACTACAAAAGGCCGATGATGATGATGATGATGAATTGCATCACTTATGCACTAAATACAAGTCAATGCACGACCACTGCTATAAAAGATTTAATAATACCATGAAAACCTCTGAGCGGGTATTATTTGAGTTATTTGTAATATTTATCTTGCCATTTTTTTTTCATATATACACAAAAAACATAGGTACTTAAAGAACTAAACGCAATTAAAAGTTAACAATAGAACATCAAATTAGACAATCTTTTAAATTCTATTTTAAATTTTGTCTTTAAATGTAAAAAATTGCATTACTTATGCGCTAAATACATAAGAGCATCTTATAACAGTGCAGGTTGAAATACAATAATTACAGTTACATAATAATATGTACAATAAGAACTTGAAAAAAAATGATGCAGATAATTTTGTCATATCTTACTTATTTCACTAACCGATATAATTATAAAGGGCTACTGAATGTAGGATGTTGAATGACGTCAGTCCATAATATAGAAGTGTAGCGATCATACCTCAGTGGTTAGCGCGGCCGGTATACGGGCGTGGTTTCAAACCCCAGCAATGAGCTTAAGCTGTCGATGGAGGAAAACATCTTGAGGAAACCATAGCATGGTGGTAGGATATTTCTAGTACTCGACTGGCTAACTACCACCCTCAAATAGATAATCTACCGCCAAGCACCTAACGGTGTGTTCTGGCAGCCTTACTTAAGAGCCTGTTTCATTCCAGGCTTGATGTGCTTTACCATCGTCGACCTCACCATCACTTAACCTCAGGTGAGATTTGGTCTAACACCTAGCCTGTCAAACATAAAAAAGGAATGTTTTAAACATGTATGTAAGCAGTTTTCACCTTTCTCTGACCTAAAGCACGCCTTGTGCTTAAAACCGTTATTTAAAAAAAAAATGTTCTTTATAAAACGTGCTATCAATTTTCAAATCTTGCGAATGTTCAATGCTTTATTTACGGCTTAACCGTGCGGACGTTTTACTTTTCACGAATTGTTATCGAGATGAAACTTGTTTGTTTACGAGGACCCATTAATTATTATAGAATGAGCTATTTACGGGGTACTTTTTGCTCGTAGGGAGACCTTTTGCCCCTCTGTCGACTTCTATTAAGCTGTTTCTCGTTCCCGCTCTCAAAACAAATGGTACAAATTTGTACAGCCCCGGTGGAGAATGACTATGCCTTTGTTTTGAGCCTCTGCTCCGTCTCACCGTAGGCACACATTCTCGTTCGCGTTATAAATCGAACTTGACTATTGTGTGAACATAGAATTATTACGACACATTCTGACTCGACCTTTACTCCCCGAAGCCGTTTGGATGGATGTCAGTCGCTACAAAACCGAGTTGTTTCTTTATGTAAACACATTTGTGTGTGTAGTTTACATACACTTTTGCATAGGACAACTGTTATGCTTGTGTTAGAGGTTACAATAGCCTCGAAGTAATATTTTATGGTATCAAGGTATTGGTAGACTTTTATTGGACAATGTAGAAGAAGTCTAAAAACTATCAAATTTCGTAACGTGGTAAGAATATTTTTTAACTTTTATTGTTTTTGATTGAATATCTAATAGCCATTCTTGTATATATGTATATATATAATCTGAATCTCGGAAATGGCTCCAACGATTTTCATAAAATTTAGTATGCAGGGGGTTTTGGGGGCGATAAATCGATCTAGCTTGGTTTCATTGTTGCAAAACAAAAAAAAAACGAGTAAAACTCGGTCATCCAGGTACTTTGATTAATGCATGCCGTCTCCGCCTATAATTATAATTGCTATGACACTTAACTTGACATTTTATAATTTCGTAGTTTAATTTTTCATGCATTGGTGTACATTGTGTTGGCGGACTTTATAAATAAATTATTAAGATCGCCTTGCCAAGGGTGGCAAAAATCACAACACGAATCCTGGTTTCTCAAAGACGTGAACTTAGAAAACAAACTTGTTGTCACGACGCAGTCGGGTCAAGGCTTCGTTCTATTTGTTTTTCATTTCGTTTGAGCACATTTTGCTATTTCCAGAACCTATAGTAGGTACTTACTAACAATTTTGTTTCGTCAAATATGCGCGTTAAAATTTTGTTTACATGTTATAATACAATTCACTTTATCTCATCGTTAAGGACAAGTACAAACTGGAATGGCAAATTATACAGATTGAAAATTTCCGTTTCAGAAAATAGCTTTGTACAAAATATTTATGGTTCATAAAGAGTGAAGTAAAATTATACTTACAACTTGTCTGCTTCGTATTGTCGGTTGTAGTTACGCTTGCCAAAATCCTTTCAAAGTAATATACCATAACTTACCATATATAAAACAAAGATTCCGAAACTAAGTTTTTTTCCATTCGTATCTCTTGGTTGTAAATCTAGAGTTAACTATTTATAGATTACGAGAAGTTACAATTTACTCTTATGAAGGCTGTGAAAGAACACAAACATCAACAAATACATCATAACATCAAACAACAACAACATAACATCATAAACATCACATAACATCATTAACATCAACAACATGAACAAAACAAAAAAAAAGTATATAATACGTATTCTATCAGTTATCTGACTTCCATCACAAGTTCTGCTTAGTTACATATGACGCTGTGTGTCCTACGATATTTATTATTATTTAGTAACATCATTTGCATTATAGTTATTACGTGAAGTATCGAGTATCTTAAGGATTCACTTGTATATTTTTCGTGTTAAAAAGTGTTTTAGTAAAAATAACATATAAATTAATTTATGTTTTAAATTTTACTTAAATCCGTTGAGCCGATACAGCGTTAATAGAATATAGTGTAAAAGTGTCAAGCAAGCTACCGGTCACCTGATGGTCAGTACTATTACCTATTAGCTCATTTCGCAGAAGTTCTGCTGCCTGACCTGTGGCGCATAAGTTTGATTCCCATTCAGGACATATTTTTTTTGTGATGAACATATAACGTTTGTTCTGTCTAGATGTTCCATTTGTACTATAAGTAAAAGTAAATAAAAGAGTATTAAATAATTCTATCAATTATTTGGTTCCCACAGTATAACCTTTGCTTAGTTTGGGGCTAGATGGCGCTGAATGAAATGTCTCCCAATTTTTCTTTATGGGCAACTACAATATGTAGAGCCAAAAATCTTTGAACCTTTTAACTTTTGGTTCGAATCTACAACCTCATGGTAATAAGACAAGAATTCTCTCAAAAGGTTAGTGGAAATGTGATTTTCGTAATTTGGAATAGAAGTAAATAATCATGGTTGATCGTAGAACTGATGGGCGATGGGGCTGTAAAGTTGGAAACCACGGACCAGCAAGCACAGCGTAGGACGTCCACCCACAAGGTGGACAGACGACCTAATAAAGACCGCAGGAACGCGCTGGATGCGAGCTGCTTCCAACCGGTCTTTATGGAAATCAATGGGGGAAATCCTATGTCCAGCAGTGGACGTCATACGGCTGATGATGATGATGATGAATCATGGTTGTATTAAACGTCATAACTGAGAGTAGAGATCAGGAAACAGTTTGTCCCTCAACAAACTATTCCCAGTATTATTTTGACAGTAACAGAAATACACACAGGGATTTCTTTCAGAAAATCTCAGATATCTATCTATAGAAGTTAACTCGAAGGGGTAGTTGAGTGCACAGGCCGGATGTTTTCCCAGGCCTATACTTCCGAACTCACACCGCCTCTACTCTTGACGTATTTGCCATTTTTCCTTAGCTTAGTTCGCTTTATTTGACTAATGTTGAATTGTTTATCTTGGATCCCTTTTCCGAAAACAGTGAATTCTACCACCTCACAAATTTCCAGAGACTGCGTTAAAAATAAATGATATCCGTATAGGAGCATTCTTTTACTGCTGGATTTATTCGAGTGGTAGATAACTTAGTTTTCATGTTTTCAGTGGACTTTTTCGATTTTCTATTGTGTCCATTGCTAGCGTCGAATGTTTGTTTTAATTTATCTGAATCTGGTCACATATTTTTGATTTAGGAGAACTGGTATTTTTGGACCTTTTTTATCTTACAGTGTACCAATTATTCAAACTAAAAGATTATTCAATTACTATTAAGTGAGTATGATTTTTTTAAACATTTTATTATATTGACAATATTTTTATATTGACATATTTTATATTGACAATATTTTTAGGGTTCCGTACCGCAAAAGGAAAAACAGAACCCTTATAGGATCACTGTGTTGTCCGTCTGTCTGTCTGTCAAGACCCTTATTCTTAAGAACGCGTGGAGGTATCAAGCTGAAATTCATATCAAATACTCAGGTCTACTGTCCCTTGGAGCTGTGAAAAAATCAAACTTCTAAGCCAACGCAATCAAAAGATACAGCCGTTTATGCTGCAAATTTTCGACACTCGCAAGGGAATCAAAACCTACAGGGTACTTCCCGTGAACTCGGAATTTTGAAATTCGGTACGAAGCAACGTCTTATAAAGGAAAAATTGTTGCTAGCCAGCCGAGTACTAGAAAATACCCTACCACCACGCTATCGTTTCCTCACGATGTTTTCCTTCACCGGCAGCTCGCTCATTGTTGGAGTTGAGCCCACGCCTTTCGGCATGCGAACCGACCGCGCTAACCACTGAACTATCATCGCTAATAAATACATTTTTAATTTAATTATATATATATTTAGTTTTATCTTGTGATTCTTAAGGATACTTGTTTCCTATATTACAAGTAAGTTCTACAAGTATTACACGTTTGAGGTTTCTTAAGAAAAGTCTAAAGGGATTATTTTAAACTAACATAATAAATCTGTATTTTCTCGAACCCCTTTTTATGAAAATACAAAGATACTATGCGTCAGCGATTTCGATAGGCACTCACTTACTATGAAGCTACTTGAGATATGATAGCTATTTGACTTCTTACTTTTCATACAATCTTCGAAACTTTCACAGAGTTGGAGCTTAGTTCAAGTGACGTTATATAAAAGAGCTCATGAATTCCGACCTAAATGTCGATTTCTCTATAGTATAACGTATGGCGCCGACACTTACTACTTCGTTAGAACGTTCATGCTGAATAATAAATTAATATCCTTTTTCCGTCATTGTGAATCTCATTGCCACTGATTTAAATTGTACAGAATTGGTTTATCCAACTACACGATGATTGCATCGAGCGATTCGGTTTGTTGAAGCGTGAATTGAAAAGGTTATAGCCGCTATTTTCACCTTTCGAGACCATTATTTTGATTGTGTTGCGTCCGTACGGGCGCTTTTTTGCAGCTAAAGGCGAGCAAATGTATCGTAAATCGTTCGAAACAACGGACGTAGCAGGCGTTTTATTTGTTTTCTATTCACTCAATCTGACAACGCTAATCCCATTTCAAGTAGCAAGCAGCAATTTACGCAGTGGTGCTATATCTTTCAAGTTCTCTCAGTAGATTTTCTCTTTTTAGCTAGAATTTGCGCGTTTCATCCCGACCCAGTTTAATGGAGAGATGCGGGAATCGTACAACATCCGCTATTTTCCATCTCCTTGCTTACTTTTCTTTCGTTTTGTTCATCGTCGACCGCAAAAATATCGCTGTATATCGCTTAGTTGCCACAATAACTTGTTTTACATTCGTTTCGGTACATGTATTAACATATTGTACTTTATATTGCTATATTTTAATGAAATTACTTGAATTACGTATTGTGTAATTTTGTTAAAACGTATTAGTATTGTTTTTGTCGCCTCTGATAAAAAATTTTTTTTATAGACTTACGTATTTAAAAAAAAATGTTTTATAGGTTCGATGTTTGAACACATTTCGTCTGTTGTTAAGTGACTATGTGGTCACGAATGGTAAACACATCTAGCCAGGAATGTAACTGGCTCTCAAGAGAGGCAGCCGGTATATATCATTAGGTGCTTGACGTCAGATTTTCAACTTGTGGTAGCTAGCCAGTCGAGTACTATAGAGTACCCTATCACCGTGCTATGGTTTCCTCGCGACGTTTTTCCTTCACCGGTATCTCAATCTCATTGAACTCACGGCCTTCGGCGTGTGAACCTACCGCGCTAACCACTGAGCTGTCATCGCTACATATTGCCGCGAAATTAAGGCAAAATGTCATCAAATAAAAAATATTTAGTGGCTAATGAGCAAAAAAATCAAAATCAAAAGTCATTTATTCAGTTTAGGCCCTGGTAAGGCACTTATGAACGTTAAGTTACATGTTTGAATCTACCACCGGCTCGTAATTACACTTCAACTGAGAAGACTCCGGCAAGAAACACAGCAAGGCATTTTTTTGTGGATCTTTCTTTTCATATTAGGTTACAATTTACAGTTATAAATATTAATACATACATTATGCTTACTACAATTATCACTTAGCCAGGGGGATGCAAGTGCAGAGAGAAGCTACAACAACCATATATTCGTCTTCCACGTAATGAGCCACCTTATAGTAGGCTTTGTCAATAGAGCTATCTCTATAC
This sequence comes from Biston stratarius, assembly GCA_950106695.1. Taxonomy (NCBI): domain Eukaryota; kingdom Metazoa; phylum Arthropoda; class Insecta; order Lepidoptera; family Geometridae; genus Biston; species Biston stratarius. The sequence goes on along the minus strand of OX467115.1, from coordinate 16,022,094 downwards.
AATTTAATATTGGTTAAATATCGTATTAAAATAGTACAAAAACTGATTTTAATTTACTCAGTCAAATTGTACAACAGTATAAGATAGTTTTATTTCAAATTAAAATTAAATTACATCGAAACGATCAACAGCATTTAAAAATGAAATTGACAGTTAAAAGTCTAGCTACAGTTAAATAAAATTAAACATGGATGGACCATGTTATGGTCAACAAGCACAGGAAATCTATATGGAACAAAGCGAGGTTTTACGCTAAAACGTTACTAATATAAATAAATAATCGCATGTGTTCCAGAAAAAAATTCAACACGCGTAGCAAAGTTTATACAACTTTGTCGTCTAAATCCGCTGATTCCAACTGCCAATGACGTAGTTTTTCTTCCAAGTCCCGAACATTATACATAAAGTCACATTAAGACCTCGAAATGGCAGGAAATAAGAAGTTGTTCACCAACTACGTGGCTTCAGATAGTTGTACTCCTAGTTGTGTGTGATCTCGCAGCCGCGACGCACGACATTGCGGGAAACTGCTAAAAACTTCATGCTTCAAGTGCTTCCATAATGACGTTCCACTAAACTGAACTCACATCATACTTAACATATACGTACATGTATTAAGACTCTATATACTGAAATTTCGAGCACGTGCAGTCAGTTTCGTGCAATCAATCGTCAGTCTAATTTTGCTTACCAAATTTTTACAAAAATGTGGTGGTTTCATAAGTTCTTGCGTGTCAAATTTCAATATTTGAGGTATTTGCTAACCAAGTTTTTTTATATACTATATAGGTTTGCGCTTAACCACGCCTTGCCTTATGCTAAGCAGGATGTAGTCTAATATGAAGCACGCTTACCTAGAAAAAAAAACCTGTTTACTCTGGATTGGAAGACACCCAAGATGTACTTCGCGGGAAAAACAGACGCCGGCAGAGAGTTCTACATCCTCGCTGTACGTATTAAGAATGTGAAATCGGAGCATTCAGTCCGTACCATATCCACCATGTAAGGATGGCGCTTTGACCGTGTCTGCCTAACCGTCCGGTAATAAAAAAGGGCAGGTGGAACCAAATTATGCAATTCTAAGGCACACTCTCTGAAATGTATCCGATAGAAGACAGACAAACAACCACGTGGGTGTTCCCCGATAGTTCTTATACTTATTCAAAGCGGGGGCGACAGTCCTGCACCGATGTCCCGCTATATACTATAGTATCCATCCGAGCCAACCCAGCTCCTTGAAGTATCAAAGCGAGGCTCTGGCTCGCTGGCATCGTAGCTCCAGTGAGTTGGGTGGAATGTTTAATAACATTGATGACGAAATGCATTCAAATTATTGTTGCGACATGAATGACATGGATGCTTCATGCAGCCTTGTGGCAATTCTAGTACCTTCTGTGGCTTTGCAATGCAAAAGCGCATGTTCTACAGTTTCATGTAGCTTAGTGGTAATTCTAATAGCTTCTGTGGCTTTGCAATACAAAAGCATATGTTCTACAGTTTCATTATCTTGCAATTTTTTTATGTTTTACTGTAATGTGAAGTTATATTCTATTCTATTCTCCACGATAGTTACAAACTGGGTGCTTCAAATTCCGAATGAATCGAATTCCTCTGGATAAGCGTGCTCCATCGTAGACCGCATCTTCATTTAACATGACGAAAGTTTGCGTAAGGTGAAATACAAGCCTATTCAGTAATTGAAAAAATCTCACATTACCCGAAAAGTAGAAACTAAATCTAATTCTGTGTTCTAAGTTCTAAGAAATGAAAAGACCTATATATTTAAAAAAACATACGTAAGTTTTTACAACGAAACCTCTTAATAGATCTAGATAAAAATACCAGTGTGTATGTTAAAACGTGTAACATGTCCTGAAATATGACGACGTAACGTAACGAATTCTTCGATCCCTTAGCTATCGAGTGGTGTAATTACATTTTTGATGATTATACGTAGTTGCTACACCAAACTGTATCTCCCGAATTTGTTATCGTCAGTTTTCAGAATTACTATCCATATCATCCATTTCATTCCATAGAAGCAAATTTAAAGGTCCACATCCAAACACATATTTAGTGTTATTTTTGATTTTAATTTCCATTGAGTCAATAATTCTAGATTACTTTTAAAAAGTTCTCGTTTTTTTTTCAAATACCTTTTTTATTAAGGAGTTATAATTTGGACAAAAAGTTGGAGAATATCACCTTAAATTCCACACTAATCCTTTAGTCCGTCATGGCGGCGGAACACCCGCATCTAGAATACGGTAACAGATTTTCACAACGGTCGTTTCAAATTAGATTTAGGACAACTGAACACTTCAGATTCAATGTTTCAGAATAGGAATTCTAGTTAAAGTGGCGAAGAATTCGATTGAATTCAGGTTTCTTTTGTTGCACCTTTATTGGAAGTATGTATGCTTAAATAGAATCTGACTTTTTGAGTGAATTGGTTATTTAGGTTTACCTACTGATAATGAAACCCATTAAAGTACCATTCGTGGGTTTTGTAATATTTTTGAACGTAAGCTACGAACTTAGCTTTCTGAACAATTACTTATAACAAAAGAATATCTCCGCTTTGTTTACAAAGATTATGCGTAAATAATTAAACTGGGGCTAATTTTTTGCTTAAATTTTTACATATTTATGAATTCAATATTTCCTAAAATATTAAATGATCTTGCGATTTGGCAAAAAACGAAACATAGATGTGATTGAGGTATTTTTTTATAATTGAGAGGCTAGGTGTTTGTTCACTGCTCACCTTGATGGTAAGTGACGGTGGTAAGGTACCTAGCCTAGAATGAAATTGGCTCTAAAATAAGGCTGCCAGAACTCGCCGTTTTAAGTGTTAAGTAACAGATTTTGAAACATTTGATGTTTATTCTCAATAGCACTGTTGTTTTTCAAGCTGTCCCCTTTAAACTATATTAAAATAAACCAAGTATATTATAAGATACGTGAGATCGGTTCATGGAGGTTACCTGCTCCCTTGATTATCGTATGTCCATTATTCAGTTCTTGTAGATCTAGTATGAAACCTCATTAAACGTTACAAACTATGCATATCGGAAACAGATAAGGCCAAGGTACAAGCTCGATTGGCGCCGTCACTGGTGGTAAATGTGTATGCAATATTTAGTAGCAATACACCGTGTAGGTCGAACCTCAAAGCGACTATTAATAATCCTTGTGGCATCCTGCTCAATTGTACATTACCCGGGCCTTTCTATTGATCACACTCTTGTCATGAGCACATTTCCGCTAATGGACCCGCTCTGCCATCTTTTGAGACACTATTGTTTTTGTCACACAATCAGCGGATAAGGGCCACTCTCTCTGTACCATTTGATGCTATAAATCATTGGGGAAAACATAATAGCAATCTGTTTGACCCATAAAGCGTGGACAATGTAGGTGAAATATGTTTTGTTAGGTCGGCATAGTCAAAAACAATCTACGAAAATGCTATCAAACGATCCGAAGAAAGAAATGGTATAAGATTAATTATGCTTGACCCCGATTGATTAATTTAAAAAATGGTAAAAGAGAATCTGTCGATTCATAATGAACAAGATTGATTTTGTAAGTAGCTGGAAAAGAACTTTTCGATCTAATTTTTTACGTCGGTTTGGTTCTAACCGAACCTAGCTTTATTATACGAATCCCGACGTCTAGTTTACGAAATTGGTTTGACTTTGCTTTCATCTGCAAACAGAGAGAGGCTTTTATCGGCGGAAAAGATTACTTTATCCGTCGGCAGCAACGAGATTGAACTCCTTACACGCTGAAACCAATATCCTGTGATATTTCCATGTATCGAGTCCGAAACCTCGAAACGTAGCCCCTAGCGCCTGCGGTCCCTTGCCGGTAACCTTGTTTTGAAGACAACAGACAACGTATTGCTGATAAATGTTTTTTTGAAAAAGACTAAATTTTTTTACGTAAAAGACTTGTTGTTTTTTTGCCTATATTTAGCAAAATTTTATTTAATGAAATAGCGTTCGGTCTTTATTCGGTACCGAGATTAGAGTTGTTATTACGGACCAAGTAAGTTCAATCTCTTTTATCGCAGCATTATAGGAGAGAATGGCGCGCTTGCCGGGTATCCCTGTTCCTATGGCGAGCGCCCACTCTCCCGTAAAATTATGTTAAACTTGCCCTGTGTTTTTATATCGTTTTCATTCCATGTCCATAAAAAAGAACTCTACTTCATTGCCGTTCTTAAGAAATAACCTTGATGATATTAAAAATGTTTTAGAGTAAATAAACTTCTCATATAATGTTGGGCCTATCTGACAAAATGTGTATTTTATGTGAATTTATGTTAAAACACCAAAATTACACTATCTATCTAAGTAGATAACAAGACCAATTTTGAAAGGTTTAGTGGGCAGATCTAAACTTATAAAAAATGTTGCTGTCCTTGTCTAAATGGACTGCAAAAAAAAAAATGCAACATTTTTAATAAGTTAAAATGTATCAACAAAAGTCCTCATAATTAATACTAGTATTTATTTTTTATATGAACGGCAGCTGAAGTTTTATTATACTTGTTTCTACTGACTATTTTCGAGGCAGGAAATTTCCTGAATGTCAAAGACAGGTTCCGATTTTCCTCAGCATTAGCGATGCCATGGCGCGCCAGACATAGCGATATATTTAGTATCGGAGAGCGGATTTTAAAAAATAGCTCTCTGATTATGCGGCGAACCGACGCGACGGCGTGTCGTAATTACGCCATCATTCGGCTAAAACGACGAAATAAATTGAAAACCGACTCACAGTGAAAATTCGGGACCCGAGAATATAAATATATCCATGCTATGCCACTTGAGCCTCGAGTGATGCTCGCACAGATAATGTTATATATATTATCTGCGTGCGTGTCATATAAATTTTTGGCCAAAAAGTCATTGTACGCGAACAATACATTTTATTCTTTCACAATGATCGCGACATCCCTACACCAGGATAATTGCTTCGTTAATTTTAATGAACCTGTGTTAATTTCAACTGTAGATTGGAAAACAACTCGTAATGGAATTGTTATGAGCCATTTGTTGGTTTCCTTTAATTTAATTTCTTTTTGTTTTAGTTAAATTCCAAATGCACAAGCATACACAAAACAAGATGTTAGTTTTCGCGCGCTGAAGTCAGCATAAAAAGTCCTTTTTTTCGTTTTTGGCATCGCACTTTGTGCATTTGTCAGTGTCAAGTATTTTAAAATAAATCAAGTGAAATAAGTCTAAGTAACATTCAAAATCGCACAAACTACGTCAAGGTCGAGTCCAGTCGTGCTCTAGTAAAGTAGTAAAAACTTCGATGGAGTTTTGGAAGTAATACGAAAAGCCATGATTCACATTAAATGACTTTCCCTACGCGTACGTAATTCTCGTGATGTGCTTTTCTTCGGCGTTGCTGTGAGTACCATGTGCAAGTGCCGATGTCGGAGCGAAAGTACTAATGTAGGTAGGGACTTTTTGTACTTTGTTTTTCTTTATTTTGCATTTTTTTTGTACGTTGCCGTTTTATATTTGGTGATATTGTTTATTTGTTTTTTTTTCTATGAGTATTTGCAAATGGACTTTTGTTTTTTATTTTATATATTTTGTTTATTATTAAGTTGGATTATTATTATGAATTCGCCACATTCTGAATAAAACACCACTATACAAAACACAATATTTTAGAAAATAACACAAACATAACATGACACATAATTTTTCCGCGATCTACCAAAACTCACCAACCAATAATACTTATTCCCATTCAATGCATGTTTACATTATTCCCAAAGATTAAAGAAATGTTTTCATTCGGTAGCTCCCTGGCCTGGCTCTATAAGATGAACGAAGATAACTTTTTATAATCGACTGACGTCGTCGGCCCACTACGTGACTTAAATTTCGGCGCTGCTTCTTTTGACCATAAAAGGCGAAAAAAATACAAAATTCACTCGAAGGCAATGGTTATCGCGTTTACTATCAAGACGACGCACCCTGAATAGGGTTGCTTTACACAACAAAGAATTGATAACGTTGTATCAGTTTACTTTTTAACCTGAGCAATGACAATTACTTTTAACCTTTAGGACCTTTAACCTTTTATTCCAACGTTTTGAGCGCGTTTGCTACTGCGGACGATCATCAGTCTAATGCTATGTGAGATAAGGTCCATTTAGCACAGCAAAAATATGGCGCTTACGTAAATCCGTACGTATCTAACTTCGATTATTGAGAGTTTTCTCACATTCCTTGAGAAGTAAATAACTTAACCCATTATTTTTATAAGATCTTAAAATTAAAGTCTTATCTTATAAAATACATTTAAAAAACTATAATCCGACTAAAAACAACTTTGATTAAAGGAAAAAGCATAATCAACGAACATCACACGGACCATAACAACGAAATTGATGCCTTATTTATCAAAAGCAGTTGAGTACTTTACTAATACAGTACCCGGATGAAAATGAAACCTAGCTAGATCGATTTATCGCCCCCGAAACCCTCTGCACACTAAATTTAATGAAAATCGTTGGAGCCGTTTCCGAGATTCAGATTATATATATATACAAGAATTACTCGTTTAAAGGTATTAGATATACTGCTAAAACCATAGTCCGTCGTTTTGGTTTAGCTATAATCTGATTAAAAACGTATAATTGGCTATAAACTACTTAAAATTAAATTTATAACATCCTATATATGTATACGTTCATACAATTGCCACGATGTATTGCATTGATGTTTTTGGCATAAATAAACTCCAGCATTCCGGTCACAACCATTGGCCAGATCCCATATATAAATCATAGGCGACTTGTCCCCAAGGACCTAAAGTGTTGACCTCAAACGGCATAAATATGTACTTTCTGTCTAAGTACCAATATGTCGTTTAAGGTTTTCAGCATTAAGCCCGGTAACGCCAGCATGAACATTCGTGCTGGGAAGATGAGATGACTAGTCGACACACGACCAAAGGCGACTCCATTTTCTAATGGAGTAAATTTATGCACCTATATTGTCTTCCTTGACGTGTCCGTCAACGGCGAACTTGGCCAGCTTATGTTACTCGAGTTACATTAGCACGAAAGGTGGCAAAACCAAATTTACTTTTTAAAGTTCTTGTGCAAGACGCACAAGTGCAATTAACCATTATATTCATTTATTTAACGCGAACTTAAGCTAAAGTAATCTTTGGACTAGTTTTAATGATTGGGAGTTTTGTGTCTGGGTCTTGCAATCGCTTTTCTTCGAGTTAGTTACAGCCTTATAAATAAAGCTGCATCAATCTTGTCTCTGTCGTGCGAGCTCTTCCCAACACTGGAATATTACATGATGGCGCTTTAGATAATCCTTGTAGCGTAAGTATTGACTTTCGGGAGTGCGCTTTCTCTTGTTCAACAGCGAGTATAAGTCAATTCAGATTTAGGCAACCAGTTCCCGCACTATGAGCTTTTTGCGAATCCTCTTACGCGACAGTATATCGTATGCCCGCGCAATAAAGTCGCAGTCGCTTAGCATTTTCGTGAGCGCCGTTTCTAGGAATTGTAAGATTCTGTTACAATTTGTGTTGCTCGCAGTTCAGGATTGCAGTCGTCTATACTAGAATTATTGTTATTATTATCATCCCGTCGGGTCCCTTACCATCTTTCCGCACCAGGCCAACCAGGTCCTAAATCATGTCTAAATTTAAGAAAATAACCTAACCTTTAAACAAATAAACATGTCAGGTATTCTAACAGACATGTTTATTGCACAGTTTACGAGAGGCTTACTATCTACTTACATACTTAACGATCCAACTTTGTGATAGATGATGTAAGAAGTTATGCTCAACTCGCCCATATGTATGGCATAATGTATCTAGCAAGTATATGTAACAAAATTAGACAAGTTTCTTCCGCGATATATATTCAGAACAATGTGTCTTAACTACGAAAATGGTGCGTGGAATAATCAGAGAGTTGGAAACATGAAAAAATCATGTCGTTGTATTGTAACATTTTCTAGAATTTGTATCTTTTAAAATGGCGGCGAACGTTTTAAACATTCAGTTACGTGCATAATTGTGATCAAGTAATGTAACGTAAAAAGAAAGTAAGAGTTACAACTAGATGCTGGAGTGGATTTGATTTTCACTTATTCTGTGTGACTAACACCAAGTGGACTTAAAATATATAAAAAATATCAAAACATTCAAATAATAGAAACTATCAAAACACTGGCAAAATGTAGAAAGATCATTGCCAAAAAATAACAAAAATCAAAGAATAATTAAAGCCAGCGATATAAATGTACTACGTACTAAATGACACAATGAAACAGTAACTTCTTTAAGCTCAATTTAAAGAACTTTGTTCTTTACACCATTAAAATGATAATTAAATATTTTGTTAATAAATCGGTAATTTTGTGACATTACACAATAATTATAGTTAAATAAATTAGTATCGGTCATAAAAAACATCCCCGATGACAGTCATCTACAGAACAATCACGCAGATTGGCGATTTTTCATTTGGGTTTGTTTTGGAGTTATCTTCTAGATACATTCAACTCGTTGATTAAAGAAGTAAGAGCTGAAAAATATATGTTTGTAATAAGTAGTGATGGCACAAAACCGTGATATTTCACAGTTCGAAAAGTTTGCCGAAAGACGATAAAAGCAAACATGAAAGCCCTTGGAAAAATCCCGCACACAGCTGGTCCATTACATTATCCTTTGTAAACAGAGGTCAATTCAATTTCGCAAGAAAAGATTCTTTATGTTTGCATCTGTCTAAAGTACTCATTAAAATTATTATTCCAGATTACGCTAACTAATGATCTGTTACGTTTAAAACCCGAGCAAATTCATGACATCCATTTGATTTCTCGCAGTCTCATTCAGCGTTAATATCCCTCAGTACAAATCCTCTTTTATACATTTGATGGAAAAGGAAATATACAGAAAATGTGACTTCGCAAGCTAAGGGACAGCTGGATATTTCTGAAGAAGCGAGTGCTAATTTACTACGTTTTGTAAAAGAGAACGCAAATATGAACTTAACGGAGTTTTCGTTTACACTCATTATATTAGTATTTTTTACAAGAGGAATATTTTTACGACTCAAATGTATCTAAATCGTGATGAAGTAAAAATTTTATAACCTTTTGCTTGTGCTTACTGAATACGATCATCATCATCATCAGCCGTAAGACGTCCACTGCTGAACATAGGCTCCCCCATTGACTTCCATAAAGACCGGTTGGAAGTGGCTCGCATCTAGCGCGTTTCTCGCAGATGGGGCTGCAAAATTCTGGAGTGGAGACCACGGATCGGCAAGCGCAGCGTAGGACGTCCACCCACAAGGTGGACAGACGACCTAATAAAGACTGAATATAACATTTCAGAATTGTGAAAATACAAAATATATAAAAAATACATATGCTTAACGCGGCAACGTTTGGGCTATTAACGGCCACAAAATACAAAACAAACCATCCGATGATATGTTAATATTGCGAAAATATTATAGTTACGCAGTGGATAGAATTCTACTATTATAATGAGAAGTTTGTGTGTTAGTATATTAGTCCTGACACGACTACGCAATAGCAAAGCGAGACTGGAAGAAATTAAGTAGGGGTTTAGGTTTTGTCCTAAATTTCCTTTAACAATAGTATTTACATATATTTTTGTTCTGGTACAATAACAGGTAGACATAATGTATATTTCATATGTTTTGTACGCATAGCAAGAATGAGGAACACTGCCGGGCTGTTTCCCAATATCTAACATGAATGTGCCCTTTTTAGAAAGCGTGTTTCATCTTAAAACGCGTCATTGTCTCTTCTTTTCTTCTAAACAGTATTAAACAAAGCCGCTGTCCATATCTGCGCATTTCTATTTCTCCGGCTATTTTTAAGCCATGTAGAGGTATGTGATACGTCACTATCATTATAAACAAGAAATGAAAATAAACATTTAAAAAACCCGCTACGCAATTAACCAAACATAGCTAAGAACCACCGCAAGAAAACTGGCTTTCAAATGAAAAAAAAAAACCGCATCGAAATCGGTAATCCGTTCGAGAGCTACGATGCCACAGACAGACGTCGACGTCAAACTTATAACACCCCTCTTTTTGCGTCGGGGGTTAAAAAATTACAAATGTCAATTTAGTTGGAAATGTAAATAGTACTGTAATGTTTTAGTACTTACTCAATTTTAATACCAACAATGAGGATTACAAAAACTTCATAGACATGTTTAATTATTTTTTTTATGGATTTCTTTCCTACTTTTTTTAAATTCTATATGGTTTAAATTGGTACTAGTAGGCAGCTTGTAATTTTTTTGCTAGACTTACATTATAGGTATTTACGATCAGTACCTACACGCGTGCGTGACACCTGCCTGTCTTAACGGGAGACCAGCAACGGTTGCGTACAGCCGGCAATATGCTGAGTTGAGGCTAGGGTGTAACATAAAAATTTATTTATCATTAAGTTTTGTTTTCTTGATTTTTATGTTTATCACATCACACTTCATCAGCCATAGAACATCCACTATTGGATTAGGCCTCCTCCTGGGGGGGTTTTGCCAATACTCACCACGCTTGCCCATCTTCCGGATTACATCCCTTAGCCGACTCTTACGGCAACCACGGGTAGAGAGGGTGCGGTACAATTCTTACGCCGGCACCACCACGGCAAATTTATGTTTATATACTGTCATTATGTCTTTTGTTATTTATATATTTTATTAGTTGTTTGTGTATAATTTTTTGTAAATTAGTTGTTTTTGTTTAAGTCGAAACTCTATGTTTAGTAATCAAGTCGTCAAAAAAGAACTATCGCTGCTAAGCCAAGGCGGGACGCTAGTAAAAAAATGCAAATCTAAAAAAATACATATTCTATTTCCCGACAATAAAATTATAGGTGAAAAACAATTATACATGCACGATTTGTCGACAGTAAAATTATAGACGAAACCTGCTATTCATCAAACAAAAAGAAAGTGTCAAATTTTTCTGCCACAACCAAACCATAATTCCAAGTAACAAGCGTAAACAAAATAACCTTATTTAAATTCTGCGTGACGTCTATTATGTTGTATATAATATATTGTAACGGTGTTCTTTAGATATTAAACTGTATAATTTATTAGCGTGAAGGCATTACACATTTAGAAAATATTTATAGCTAGCCCGACTATGCTGCTATATGGTATGCCAGATTTAGTGCGACACTTTTATAGGGCTAGGTAATTGCTAAATGGCACAGGTTGCAATCAATCTACCGCACTGATATTGCAACTAAAGAGATACCTTCGTTTTTATTTTACGCAAAGCGGCGGTGCCCCGTCAGCCACGATAAATTACCCATTGTTGGGCATCGAATCCAACAAGAGGCTTTTTTGTTCAATTCTTCGTCTCGTCGTCAATGGAAAATTTATTGCCGCTTCTGCCACATTTAAATACGGCCGATTATATCACAGAACTTAAAATGTTCGGGGAGCACTCAAGCGGGATGGTAATTTTCCCATTTTGTTTTCACCTTGAGGAAGGTACGAAATTATCATGGCTATTTTGTGACGTCCTAAGTAGGTACTTTTCGCTTCTTTTGATGGGCATGAAGAGGGAGATTATAGATAGATAATTTTACAAATAGCCATACACAAAATGGTTGGTAAAGTAATAAAGAGATTTATGAAAAACTGTCACGTAAGATTTCAATTTACCTGCTATGTTTATTTCTTACCGGCAATGTTTATATATTAGTAAAACATTATTTGGTGAATTTAGGCTTATTTTCACGACATTAAGCCGGATTACAAAAGTCAAGCTTTGTAAGCGCACAACCATAATAAACTAATGATTTCGTATAAATAATATTTTTCCAATATCGGTGATCAAGATGTGATGCTAAAAATTTGATGCGAGTTCTAGAACGGAGATTAATATATAGTGTGGGGTTTTGTACAGTGAAGTAACAAAATAGATGGGAAACAACTAAACAAACACTATCGAGCATAAAAAAATATTATCGAACATTAAATTTTAAATAACACCATTTACCCCCAAACTAAGCCAAAAGAATCAACTGATAGAATACCTACATACTTTTTTTTTTGTAAATACGTACCTATAATAATAGATACATTTAAAACACTAAGACAGAACAAACATCAAATGTTGTCATTGTCCTGGGTGGAAATAGAACCTACGTCCTTCAGCTCGGGAAGCAGAGCTACTACCAACAGCTAAAAGAGCAGTCAAAACTGAGCGCCAGCCATGATCAGGTATATTCATAGAAAGCGTAAGTCTAGGCATTGGACGGTCAAATATGATAAAAGTCAATAAGTTACGTGTATTTTAGATCACATCACATCATGAGCCATAGGACATCCACTGCTGGACATAGGCCTCCACCTGGAGGGGTTTTGCCAATACTCGCCACGCTTGGCAGGCGGGTTGGCGAGCGCAGTTAGATGTGATTGTTCAAGGAAGACGCTGCTGCCCATCTTCTGGATTACATCCCTTAGCCGACTCTTACGGCAACCACGGGTAGAGAAGGTGGGGTACTATTCTTACGCCGGCACCACCACGGCACGGCACGGTATTTTAGATGCTTTTAGAATAATAAAAGATCACAAATGCGAAGATTTTTCACTAAATTTACTGCTGTAATTTTGTTACATAAATTTTAAAGACAGCCACAAGCGTAATAGCCGACCGTTCGGTAGATTTACGCTGTCTTTCAAATTGCAACAAACTTGGGCGCGTATTGCTGTTAGTGCAAAATGTAACGCGTCTCGGCTTTGTAATATGAAGTTACCACAGGATACATTTAGTGTTCTGAAATTCGGAAACTTGCGGTAACAACTTGTCGCTATCCATGTTCGGTTTCATACTTGGCAGTTTGACACCATTAAATCTGTTGAAACTTTTAATTGATACATCTATTGAATGCTATCTTTCTCTTGACACAATAGAGATTAAAGAAACTTTGCTCAAAGCGACCCCCACAATGGCGCAGGAGATCGAAGAGATCGCGATCGTCTAGGCCTCATTTGAAATCAAAGCAGCTTTTTTGATCCCCCGAATGGGACGGGACAGGTTGAATAAAGTTTTTGGTAGGTAAGCGGTGACCGTAATCTATTTGGTGCTCGGGCCGACAACATGTGACCGAATCGGCCGTCAGTCACTTGACCTCACACGTTTCTTCCATTCTCGTTACTTTTGTGAACACCGGGAGCCCATCTATCATTTTGCCTCTGAACTGATGACCTTTCACTCGAGACGGGTGGGAGATTTCCGTTCAATGTCTACGTTTATAGGTGTATTTGTGTACGTGAAATCTTTGAAATCAATAGAGCGTTTGTGCGAATGAAATGCGGGAAGAAGCTTTCTCATATTAGCGCTGACTTGCCCTTCGGCCGGCTGCGAACCTAATTTGTTACTCCCACACGCACACACGCGCTTGATTAGGCGCCTGACACTGACGCTTCATTGCTTATCCCATTCCATTAGTTAATTCATTTCTACTGTATTCGTTTATATTCAGTGCTCTTATACGTAAATCTACTCTTTGCATATATACAGGATTATAAGCTTGGGATATACTTGGGGTGTACTAAAAGGTGTGATTCGGTATATCGGTATAGATAAACTATTTATATATTTATTATTCTTACATATAAACTATTTATTATTATTACCTGAGACTATAATTCTACCCATCCCAACGTTGCCTAGAAGAGATCGTTTTTAGCGACAAGGCTGCCAATATATCAAATACAATAGAAAATAAAACTTAAAATCTAGTGTAACAATAAGAACGATCTTTTCGAGGCAACGTTAGGATGGACAGAGTTCAAGAATCAGTAGAAAAGGTAAAAAAGGTGTGTGCCGAGTTTAAGAGTTGTAGGACGTAGGTTTGATTCCCATCCAGGACATACATTTTGTGGTATAAACAAATGTGTGTTTTGTGTCTGGATGTTCTGTATATGAATTATAAGTATATATTTACAAAAAAAAAAAAAAAGTATTTATCAGTTATGCGATTCCTATAGTACAATCTTTGCTTAGCATGGGGTCAGACGGCGGTGTTTAAAAAAAAACAGTGTAAAATTTTGTTAAGTCAATCAATGTTTTTCACTAGAATAGAGAGTTGACTTACGTTTTGACATGAAATGAACTATCCGATTTCGAGAAACAAAATGGCTGGCCATGTTTATCAAAGCCCTTAAAATATTATTTTAACGTAATACAAACTGTAATGTAAACTATCTGGTATTTAACCAGTCAGATCCAATTATTTTCACGTCCATCATTTTAACAGAATATCCGAATTACACACGTAGCAACTACATACACATAATCATAAAACGGTGTGTAATTGTCGCATTGCATCTGATTCATATCTCGTTAATTAAGCGTTAGTATATACTTGCCGTGGTGATGCTGGTGCTAGCTATGTGTCTTATTGATAATCGGAGTTTCCCTAACGAGATCGAATCAGAAATGAGATCCGTAGACGAACTAAAATTACCGGCATAGCCCAGCAAATTAGCAACTTGAAGTGGCAGTGGGCAGGGCACATAGCTCGTAGAACTGATGGTCGATGTGGCTGCAAAGTTCTGAAGCATAGCGTAGGACGTCCACCTAAAAGGTAGACAGACGACCTAATAAAGACCGCAGGAACGCGCTGCATGCGACCCGCTTCAAACCAGTCTTGGAAGTCAATGGATGAGGCCTATGTACAGCATTAGACGTCCTACGTCTGAGATGATGATGATGATATACTTGCTAACTGGTTAGATGTGATTTAAACTTGGTGCTGAATAATATGAGGTTACGTGAAACGGTAATACTAAAACGTAAAAGTGGATTACTGATCACTGGCATTGTAAACAACTATTAGTATTAAGTGATAGTGTGGCTGAATATGACGTAGCCTAAAATGAAATTGGCTCTTAAATGAGGCTGCTAGAACGCACCGTGACGTGTTTGGCGGCAGATTTTCATTTTAAGGTTGGTAGATAGCCAACCGAGTACTATGAAGTACCACCAAGCTATGGTTTCCTCACGATGTCACCGGCAGCTCCAGCTCATTGTTAAGATTGGAACCCATGTGAACAGACCGGGCTATAAACTGAGCTATCATTGCTACAACAAAAAAAAACCTCCGCTGTTATAAGTCATATAAATATTTTACGTGTTGGATGATGCGATACGAACTGCCCGCTCCGTTTAGCTCAACTATAGAGCAGCGTAAGTATGAAAGTGTTTTGAATCAGTAAGTTTATTGCCATTCGACTCAATAACGTCTCAATACATTTGGACAACCTTCTTTTACCTTCTTTTAGTCTAGTCTTGCATTTACATGTAGACTCAAATCTTCAAGTAGGTAAATATAGACAAGATCTTTACAGATCGTAAATAATACGATGATAATCCCCGAAATACTCAGCATTTCAGACTGGGCCTGTGTCCAAAGCACAGATTACACTAAACCTCCCGACGGCAAGTAATTAATGTGACTTCTCAGACCCGCCCGTCTAGTCGTGGGCCAGCGACTGCAATAATGAACAGTAGATCTACTAATGACTGTGATTTCAAAACAGTGAACCTAGAACTGAATTATTCTACAGGACAGCAATAATAACTTTCTATCCCTTAGGCACTGTTCTAAACTTAATAATCGTACCTAGAAACTTAATTTATTAATTAATTAGGAATCATTTTAAATTTGAAGTGACTCTAGTCTACAAAGTCAAGTAAAACGTAACTTAAATATTGGATCAGTGTGATATTACGAGTACTTCTTGACAAAATTGAATCTAAGTATTATGACTTCTGCCTGAAAGGTTACCTGGTGACCTCTCGTGTTGGTTTGTCTTTTATCTGAGCCATTTCTAAGAGAACATTCAATATTTATGTAGCGTAACTTAAGTTGTTTTATATTCACTTCAGAAGCTAATATAGAACTGAAAAGGTTGTTATATTTTTTTGCGCACTAAAATGGGTCGTAAAGTAAATCAGAAACTAGATCAAATAATATTCTTAAATTTAACTATCTTATAAGCTCAAAAATATCTAATTGTGAACCTTAAAATCGTCGCATTAATATTTAAAGAAAATAAAAGTAGGTAATTATGGACAAATCTTTGTAGCGAAAGTTTAACAACCTGAAATGAAAATCTCTGGTGGGAAAAGTTGTATAAATTAGAGGCCCAAAGGTGGCCACGTTTTAATTGCTCTTTGTTAGGTATTTGAATTACTTAGTTGCTTGGTAATTAACACGTTATTTGATATCTAATACTTGACAAAATTACCTGAGAATTCGCTTGTGAGAGATTACAGGAAAGATTAGCTTGTGTCGTGTTTAAGATTCCTTACTTTTGGAAAGCTTTTTGCGGTTTACCATATAAATGTACATAAAGAGGAAAACATGGATGTAGAAACGCACATCGAAAAAGCTAATGAACTCCGCTAGATATAATCGAGCTTTCCCTTTTTCAGATTCTGATAAGGTTGTTTAACTGTTATATTATGCTTTTAAATAATGGGAGTACAACTCAACAGTCAGTTGCGTTTCTGGGAAAATTACGGTTTTCCAAACTACGTGATATAAATTTACAATCAGCCAGTATCAGAGTTTCTATAAGTTGCTTGTACTAGTTTGAGGCTACATAGACGGTGCTGTGCAAAATATGTCATTGCTCCGATACTAAAAAGTGTCATGTTTCTTGATCTTGAACCATTTCATACTAAGATATCCTGGAACTGCTCCATGAACTGGAAGTCGTATTGACTTGCAGTTCGTGGAGATGTTCATCCATCTTGTCATTCAATATATTTGGAGACGGACGACGGACCTACTAGTTGACTATATTGTAAAAGCTTGGGCATACATTATTCGAATATCAGTCACCTAGGCTAATATAACACTTTGGTCAAAATAGGATCAAAGTTTCATGATAGGGTATTTCTAGTACCTACTCGGCTAGCTACCATCCTCAAGCCGTCAAGCACCTGTCACTGACTATTGCCACTGCTTTACAATGGCATGATCAGACTTGACCATGACTTATTTTGAGTGGCTTAGACTTACTTCACTTGATTTTTATAAAATACTTGAAAATGTATAAAGTACGAAGTCAAAAATAAGGAAGATGAGATAATACTCAAAATAAAACACGGGTTGTATTCTCCTTTTCTGAGTAGTGGTGTAAAAAGGTTTTAATTAATGTAGTCCGGGTAAGAGCACAGTGGGTATTTACTTTTGTTTTCGCTATTCACACTTGGTAGGCTTAGTATATTCACACAGAGACACAAACAGCCTGCTTAAATAATCTCTGTGATTATTTCGGTCAGTTGGAAACAGATACTGTTATGTTTCGGTGACAGATTAAGCTCTGTTTTTGTTTGCGGCAAAAAGCGAGAATGTTAGACCTGATATATTTTGCATTAGGTAAGTGTACCGGAGAAATTGTGTACAAGAAAAGTTTATGAATAACGTTGTAAGCTTGCTGTTCAAAACGTAACGCCTCCTTGGCGTATTATAGCCCAGTATTTAAAGCTACGCAAAAATAGTCCAATATAGCCGAGTATCTTTCCCCAGTTCACAGTCTCAGTCTCCACCTAAATGAGAAACCGCTGTAGCCTACTCCTTTCTTCGCCGCTTCGTTCCGTGCTTTTTGTTCCAGTTTACGCTTCAACTTAGTTCGTCATTAAAATAACTTGCCTTCATTTCCAGTTCACAAGGTTTAATACTACTTAAAATATACTATGGAACTAACTAATAAAGACCGCAGGAACGCGCTGGATGCGAACCGCTTCAGGTCTTTATGGAAATCAATGTGGGAGGCCTATGTCTAACAGTGGACGTCCTACGGCTGATGATGAAGGTTTAATACTTGCTTTTTCAGAAAAATATTTTTCATTATCTTTACGTCGGACTGTTAAATACTGTGAGAGCTCTCATAAATTAGTTTTTGTTTGCTATCTCCATAGGTAGGTGTGTAGTGGTTGCTATTTACGAGATACTCTCCCCAAAATGCTGCCAAAAGTACGCGTCCAAATAACTTCCTCAATAACTGTGCGGGTCGGCGGTGAGCTATTGACCTCTTTTTATTAAAAACTAGTTTTTCGTCCCTCATTATGGCTTTAACGTTTCGGGACGGAGGTGGCGTAGTAAATGACTCGGGCCATATTGCAGAGTTATGGCGCGGGTTCTAGGGGTGGGTGGCCGCATTGGCGTCAGTTATCTTCATAGGACAGGCTGCGATTCAGGGCGCAAGCCCCGAGCAGCGTCCCGTGAACGCCTCGGCCAGTTGCGCCCGTCACGACTCAACACACAAATCAAAACGACACGCCGTGGGCCCCTTTAACCGCTTTTTAAAAACGTGATTCATTCTGTGACAGCGTTATCCTCACTCCTAATCCCCTTGTGAATTTATTATTCTGAAACTTTGTTGTGGCCGCGGCTTGAGTAATCCGAAAGCTTCTGGCGCTTCATCTCCGCAAAAAGGATATTTTATAACCCACTTCGGCGTCGATTGCTCACATTTTGGCCTCAAAAGTTTAACAGTTGTTTACAATTAACGCGATCAATACGGCGTTTAATACAGATCTGTATCGAATAATAATTCTATTGTTCCAATAACCGCATCATTTCGCGACGGTAATGCGAGGCCGCCGAATTTAATCTGGATTTTATTACTTAGGTTGTTTGAGTTTTCTGTTTAAGTTTGCAATTGATTTTTGTTTTAAACAATGAAATAGGAGTTAAAAAGTGAGTGTAATGGATGGAAGTAACTGGAGAGTAGGTAAAGGCGTAGAGAAGGTATATACGAGTCGTAATGTAAGGTTCGCGTCACAAGCCCTGAGTTGCTTTGTTCGATATCCTTTCATGCTGTGCCATAGCCTCTCAAGGCGACCCGCGTGTTTGTATTCTGTTCACGAACTTTTCGAATATATTATTTTGTAGGGGTATGTACTCACAGATGTGGAAGAAACTGATTTTAAGAGTCCGTATTGAATGGAGCTCCAAAAGTGTTCGGATAAATTACGTCACGCGCGTATACCAAGCTATGTTGTATCTTATTGTCCGATTGCGAACCCTACTGTACCTGAAACGTAGGGTTTTTAACATTACCGTTATACTTGGGTTATCTAATCTCCGTACTATATTTGACCTTCTACGTTAAGTTTACGAGTTGTCCAAGTTGCAGTTTTGAAAATATATATTTACTCGGCTACACTAAAAAGAGTGTTTTGTTTTCAGTAACAGTCTATATATTTTTAGCGCGTTCTCTCTTTTTATGACTGAGATGTCTATACAGTTATCTTAGCATTGCGTGTGAGAGTAAATTTAAAACGGATATTTTTATTACATAAATTTGTATCCCTAATTTTGTTTTTCATATTTTATCGTTTTTGTTTTTGGAAAGCATTAAATGAGCACATTTTAATAATCATATCAAATTATAATTTGTTAACTACGAATGATTGGGAAGTGACTTACAATAAAAAACGGAATTGCGTCAGAAATCGCGCAGATCTAACCTGTAACGTATTTTGCCTTTTCCAGCACTGAAGTATAAAAAACCTTCCATCGCACTCTACAATTGTCGTGAGTGTATTTTTACTTGTGTACGGTAGATTTATTTTATTATACTAACGCAACACTTCCCGTATATTCAGGAATCTGTGCGTATTATATAGAAAATATATTGCCAGCATTCCAAGACTCTCAGATAATTGAAATCAAATGGTACAGAAAAATAAAAGCAGTGAAACAATGTAGTATCGTAGTTTATGATCTTCGGGTATCATGCTCATGATGCTCGCAATTTCTGTTTTATGAATATCTAGAATGTGGGTTATATAACCAGATGTCTGTAGTTTAACATTCGTATCCCGCCGTTCTCATATGTAAAACGATATATATACGTGGGTATGTCTAATACGTACAATTGTTCAATTTCTAACTAGGATTTCGTGTATTATGGAAATCAGACTGCCACCAGCATTCCTCGTGTACCAATAGAATTGGAATCAGAAATTAACTTTGTCTATTTCCAGTCCAAACAGAGCTTTATTAAATGCGACGGCGATTTTAAGAGCTTAGAAATATAGAAACGTTTTCTTGCAACAAATGAAAAGAAGACATTTTCTATACAGATTTTTTTATTTAAAAAGTTAAGAGTCGAAGGAGTCATTCTCCTGGTGGTAAGAGATAGCGCCTGTCCATGACCGTTACACCAATAAAACAAAGTCCAAGGCAGCGCTGTTTTGTTGCTCATTACTTTGAGACTTTCGATAGTCAGTCTCAAAAGCCCTGTAATTTTGCTAGCTGCAGTACCCTTCTAACCGGAACACAATAATGTTTACACACTACTGCTTGGCGGCAGAATATCTGATACAGCGGTGGTATCTACCAAGACGACCTCTTGCTAAGGAGATCTACCACCAAGTAAAATTGGAAAACAAATATACGACTCGTCTTCTTGTCAGCAAACAGTCACTTGCAACAGTGATGCATTGCTGACGTTACTAATACCTTACATATCATCACTTACCTGTGATAAGTCGCTTGTTTGCCACTTTTCATAAATAAAATAAAAAAACTTAAAATCTGCCGTTTTCACATTTATCCTATACGTGCAAAATTTGTTATTAGATAATAACACATAGGCAAACGGTGTAATGCAAATTAATAGAGCATGTTCGATGGTGCTCCTTGGAACCGTCTCGGGGACTAACTGACTCCGGGATCCATAGACATTGCAATGAAAACCCTCTTGGGGATACAGTTGATTGAATCGTGGTAATCATTAGTATTAGTTTCCTTTGAATTAAGATACATAAACATAACTCATTGATTCGCACTAATTTATATATAGAATGTCTTCCTTGAATGTCTTGACTCAGAACAACATCACCGCTTATGTCGTCACCGTCAAAAAGGTTCATCCCCATAGCGTACACCCCTTTCGCGCACTTGCAAAATGTGGAATGTAGGTACATCCTACAAAGGTTTTTCCGTAGAGTTACAATATGGAGAGTTTTGAAAAGGGTGTCTATAAAAATATTTTATAGTTGGTAATGCATCGGCAACGTCACTGGTGAAAATGTAGGTTATTTTCGCGATGATTCGAAAATTGTCTTAAACGCTTTTTCTCAACAAAAAAAAAAAGGAATGTGGGACAATTTTTTTAATTTTTTTTATATCTGACAGGCTTGGTTTTTGACCACAACTCACCTGATTTTAAGTGACGGTGTAGTCGAAGATGGTTAAGCACACCTAGCCTGGAATGGCTCTCAAGTGAGGCTGCCGGAACACACCGTTAGATGCTTGGCGGCAGATTTTCAACTTGAGGGTGGTAGCTAGCCAGCCGAGTACTAGAAAGTAATCTACCACCTCGCTATGGTTTCCTCACGATGTTTTCCTTCGCCGCCAGCTCAAGATCATTGTTGGGGTTTGAACCCACGCCCTTCGGCATGCGAACCGACCGCGCCAACCACTGAGCTATCATCGCTATACGACAGACGAGGCTGTTCTTGCCGTTGCTCACCTGATGCTAAATGTCGTGATCGAAAATGCTAAACACCTTGCCTGGAATGGAATTTAGATCTTAAGTAAGACTACTGGAACACCATTAGGTGCACGACGGTACACTTTCAAATTGAAGGTACCGTTTTTTTTCCTTCAACGGCAGCTCAAACTTATTGTTGAAATTTGTATCCACGCACCAACATGTCATCAAGTCGGTACAAATTTGAAACTTACTGCAATTTAGCATATTGTGTATCCTCGCGTAAAATGTATCTTGGCATTGTTAACGACCGCACCTACATCATCTGTTTCCTTTTACAATGTCGAAGTCAAGTGATCTCTGTAAGCAATAAGTGTCGCTTCTCGCCTATAAATGAATGTTTACCATTTTCCCGAGTTTTTGTGTTCTCTACTAGCGGCGTTCCGTCGATGAGGCCGCACAAACAAAAGGACAATTTGCATTTTAACCAACTGATAACTTGTCTAGTACGCCGCGCCGCTCTCTAATTTCCCGCGGACCTTCGAGACAAAGTAATTTAATTATTTTTTTTGGCTCGGAATTAAAGATAAAGAAGAAGTATCCTTTACCATGACAACGAGATAAAACTTTTCTTTCGTTCTTTTTCTCCAACTTGACGCTATTCGTTTAAGTCACACTAAGCGGAATAAGCGGATACTTCTAGGTACGAAGTACGTTTTTTCTCTTATCTGGGTGTTTATTTATTACAGTCTGTAGAAGTAGATACGAAAGCACATTAAAAACTTTTCGGTTCACCTACTTCCACCTATTTGTTGATTACTTTCCGCAGTACCGAGAATCCTCGGTAAACAGCTTTTAAAAACAACATTCTCTCGTTTACTTTTGGGATGATAATACCCATTTACTTTTCGTAAAATATCAAAAACATTGTCGTGAATAAATCACGGAAAAGCTTGCATTTATTCGTAGCGCAAATTAAAAAAGTTACTAACAATTTTGAATGAGTTATTGTGCAATACGGTCCGCCTTTTGTAAACATCCGTATTATTTTTAACGTCTCAATGTAAAATTGGAAATGATTCTTGAGATGAGAGAAAATTGAAATATTTCTACTAACAGGTTTTAAGTAGGTATCCTAAATGTTTTGCCAATATTTTTAAGCGATATGTTTCGTCTTAAAATCATTAAAAGCATATATTAATTTTAATAATACATTCGATTGTTGTTTTCGAAACACGGTATCGATTTTTCCCAATAGAAAATAATATTTTCAAATTATCTCTGAAGGTTGTTTTGTGTGTTATTCTTATATCAAGTCATATTAATTCAATTAGCTAATTCGAGTATTACGCATAAAACTTTTTTTAATGGCGCTGTAGTCTTTTTAATGCAATTACAACGTCGACGCCTAACTACCGTTTACTACTTTTACTGCGTATTGCTGAATAAGCTTAGTAATTAACTGAGGCTCTAAAACACTTTCGCAGTAGCTACCGGGAGCGATTTTAGAATGTGAATATCGGTTAAGACTTGGTGGGACTTGTTAAATGGAAGTGTACATATGTTGGTGCTTCGGCGGTGGCGGGGGTTGATGTGATGGCTCGCTGGAGGGACAGCTCGGTGACCAATGGCTAATTCTCCAGACCTGGGCATCCTCGCTGCCAGCCTGCTCCGGCTCATCATTGGTACGTACCGATTATTATTTTTTTGGTACTTTCGTCAGTTTCCCCTCCCTGGACCTTTTTTATATTTAAAATATACGCGCCACAAACACCGGGGTCCGTGACCTTTATCAACTTTGAATTACTTCTTTTTGTACTAGTTTGTGTACAAGTATATACCACGAGCAGACAAGCGATCCGCAAGCAGCATCCGATCACGAGTATAACGCATGTGCTAGCCATCACTTTCCTCAACCATATCTGAGGGAAAAGAGCGACCCGACACACGACGCCGCCCAATAAGCCTTAGATGGTGAGCATGAATGCTCGAGGCATACACACAATCCTTATTTCAATAGTCTTGTAGTACCCTTTAAACCGGAACACAGTTACGATTACACACTACCGCTTGGCGTCAGAATAGCTGATACTACGGTGGTACTTACCTAGACGATCTGCTTAGATTTACCACCTAGTGAAAACTGTATGTATTAAAAGTATTTAAATAAAAAGTATAAACCTATATTAGTTATTTGGTTCCCATATAAGGTTAGGTTGTAGCTATATGACGCTGTGAGAAATGTCCTAAATACGCTGTCTCTGAAAAGCGTTTCGCGAGAGACTTTTCAATATGTTCAGTAAACATCGACTAACGATGTCGACAAGACGCGCTAGCGGTGACTTGACATCCAAATAGTAACTAAGTGAGAACGTTTTTACTTTTTTTATCGTTCTGATATGTTTGTGGACTGAGAGGATAGACCGAAAAATGTGTAACAATGAAAAACGACTCCAAAATTGTCATCTTTTTGAATTTATTTTTGAGGCACTTCCCGATCACCTAGGAAACTAAAACATTTTTCTATCGATTCAGCTTGCCGTCAATTTTGAGATTATATATTTAAAAAAAATTATTATAATTATAAAAAAAGCCCTAAAAGGCGTTCCAACCGGGTGTCCATAAGATACCTCTTAATATTAGTTGTGTAAATAATATTTTTTTAAATATGAGATATGTATCTGATTCTTGTAAGGTAGCGAGTAAAACTGCAAAGCGCTTGTTTTATAGGTATTTTTAATTTGTATGTTATAGTTGGATGCGCTCTGGAATTTCACCTCTTATAAGACTGGAACTTTGTATATTTCCGGCATATAATGTTGCCTATGTGTTAATCCATGTGGCAATGGACTGGACTTGACTGTCGCAGAACCGATAACCGCTGGGGTAGACGTGTTCTAAAGTAGAGACCTCGAATTGGCAAACGTAGCTTAGGACGCCCTGAGACTCGATGGAGTGACGATATACGTATGGAAGGGAAACCCGAAGATCGGGCTGAGTGGCATGTCTCGGGAGAGGCCTATATCCAGCAGTGGACTTTTATAGGCTGACGATGTGCTAAACCAGTATTTATTTAGTATACAATAAGTTTGCTTTTAACCGCCAACTTACTTAACGTTAAGCAAATATGTATATCAGTTTACGTTGAACGGTTGCTTAGAAGAAACTGATTATATTAAAGCGCACAGTTTGGATCAATCGGAAAACATCTACTCGGCTAGTAAATCTTCATTCCGAATTTACTCAAATCCGTTGAATTGTTGACCGTGTGAACAAGTTACGAACATACAAGGTCAATCAAGCACGATTTTTACTTTCGCGGTTTGAACACAAAATACATTTACTATGAAATTAGTTATGTTTATATCGTCTCTATGACATTGTCAAAGTCAAGAACGCAATGAAGTTTGACACAATTAAAAATAAACTTTAAAAGCGTATAACGATAAAAATACTATAGTAATTAACGTGGAATCTCATATGCGTTTGAGAATTAGGGGCCAGGTGAAAAAAGATCAGGAGACCGCGAGTAGTAATTACGACTAAGCGCTATCGTTGTTCGAATGACATGCTCAGGCTCACGTGCATGCATGCACGTTGTTAAATTTCCCGTGTTTGTAACATAGCGCGAGGTCACAGTTTGGCGCGAATAAATAGTTATGGAATCGTCTATTGGTTTCCAAATTAGTGATGTGCCCGTTATCCATATAGCAGAAAATGTTTTCCATAACTAGTTAAACTATAGTGACACAACTGCGGAACGCAAACCGCATTTAACTGCAATAATAGTCCGGGCTTTGACAAATCAAATCCAATGCGGATTAATTATCGCTCTACCTCGCAGTTAACACTGTCACTACTCGCTACTAAATTACATAGATTAGCTTGTGGTTCCATTAACCGCTGTTTGTATTATACCTTTCTACGAACATCGATATTTGTACCTACTGCTCAAGTGTTCTTATAAGTATGCAGTACCTGGTTGACCGAGCATTGCTCGGCTGAAAACATGGATAAAACGACGTTTTCTGAAAATAAAACCTAGATAGATCGATTTTTCGCCCCCGAAACCCCCTAGATACAAAATTTCATGAAAATCGTTGGAGCCGTTTCCGAGATTCAGAATATATATATATATATATATATACAAGAATTGCTCGTTTAAAGATATAGATTTACAAAAAAGTAGGATTACATAGTTTTGCTTAGTTTGGGACCAGATGGCGCTTTGTGAAACACAGTAATGTAAATGCTTATTGTATTTACTGCTAGAAATAAACTTCTTCCAAGGTTTGCCAATTTTCGGCGATAGCTCTTACCAATATCGTCACTCCTATTCCAGGGCGTCCTACCCTGCCGTCGTGATTATCGTCCTTCCTCGACCTATTTTTGGCGTCTTGTGAGTTGACCTCCGGGATTGCTCTTATTTGCCATAACTGAACGTCAATAGCTACAACCTCTTGAGAATTTTCTTACTACGAGTGGCTGCTATGCAGCCTTGTCTAATTCGTGATCTTCACCGTAGAACTTCGGGTTTTTTGTTTGAATACAATATTATTTATGTCATTGATGTATGTAAAATGCGTTTAAACACCTATTTGATCTTAATTTCCAACTCTGTAACGGATAAATGAATTTGAAAGCAAGATAACTCATACACTGGTTTTATTATATACCTCATTTTCTTTACTTAATGGACCAAGTTTAAGAACGCTATATCGAAAGTATCAAATTTTGATGCAAGGAAAGCCACGGTTGAGCAAGTTTTAAAAGTAATAAAGTTTAGTAAGAAGCTATATAGAAATGCAAAAATAAAGAAGCAAGAAATAAACAAGCGTTCCGTTTCACGAAGCCAGGCGCTTATAATTTTTCCTCTGACCGCGCTTCCCAGAAAGCGCCTCCACTGGTTGTTTCTACTTATTTATGTACGTATGTTACTAGTGACATTGCAGAGACAGTTGCTCCGCTTCTTTGCTTTTACAAGTTTTAATCTTCCTAATGCGTTCGTCTGGTGAGCACACTTAGCAGAACGCTCGCACTTAAGATAACCGGCGCTAGTTTCATGTTTCAAACTGTACAAGCTTTACGTTTTACACTTTTGGGCTTGTTCCGCAACTGTTGTTTATATAGTCATAACATTTTACGTTCAGTGTCTAACAACTGAACGGCCTTTTCCCTTGACATAAATCCGTTTGGTGCTGACAGAGGACCCTTAACAATTACAATTTTGTAAACCAACAAAAAAATTTCATTGCCATAAATAATCTCTCATTTTGGTGAGTTGTTCGCCCCACCATTCATCTTGAGCAATAAAACCACGGACATTAAGCGCCAGTCTCTTCATAAAAGCAACTCGCAATTTGACGCACAACAAATTGTGGTCCAGTTTTAACCTGTTTTTTATTCGTAGTAAAGTTGAAATTAAAGTAAAATGAGTGCCGCAGCTTGTTATGACTCTGTTTACTTTTGTTTTTCTCTTTGGGTATGCGGCAGTTTCACAGCTGGTCCTGGCTTGACTAACTCTCTAGCTTCAAATGCTATTGTTGCACCTTTATTTGACAAAAACAACATTTCACCCTCATATTATGGTTCACAATGTAAACTAAACGTTTTACTCCGCCTCTAGTCTTTGTTCTCAAACGCTGCGTTGTAGTTTCCTAGATGGTAACGCTATTATTGATGTTCACCTAAACGGCAATAAGGAAAATGTCAGGAATATTTCTACTTTTCTCTATTGATCTAATGTATTGGGTCCTCTTACCTGTGATCAGGATGGGTAATAAATTAATTAAGGAGCGGTCAGGTACCTGATTGTACTAAGGACCCATAAATATTATAGTCTCGATAATTCGTCAGGAATTTATAGTTCGGAATATTAAAGCGACAATTCAGATTAAAATATAGAAATATTAAATCAAATGTGTATTTAAATTCGAGGGTAGGTTTAGAAGCGTATTTTGCGTGCGATAATATACCTGGATTTCTACAAAGTTGTGATTCAAATATAATCGACTCAATCTTGATTTTCTCAAGTTTTAAAATAATAAATAGGTTTACGTTTGAGCCTCATCTTACTGATGTTAAGCGAAGATACGGTCTATGGACGAGCACGTTTGCCTAGAAGAAGCCAATTGCCCAGCGACTTGAAGGCACTTAGATTGTATCTATCAGGGAACACACACTCGGGCAGTAAATTCCACTGATAAACGGTTCGCACGATGAAAGTGGAATCAAACCGTTTCGTTCAAGTTTATTTTTATTATTAACGTGCTCTTTTGTATTAAAACTGAGCAAGCTCTGGATAAATATATAATTTCGACCGTAAATTTAGTTCAGCGCCAAATGAAGTGTCAAACTCAGCATACGAGAAAGTTTAAACTTAATTATTAACTTGAGAAGATAATTAATATCTGTGCTGGCTGGCTGTGACAGACGCTGTGACCAATAACTGACCCAAATATACTAAAGGTAAACCATTAACTCGTGAAATTTTAATTTATTAGTTTAGTTTTTTTTCTTCTTTCTTAGCACGTTCGTGCATTATGCCGTATGTTCTCAAGTTTTCATTAGTTAAATTTTTAATTTAAATATATTATACAGAATAAGTTTAGGACGTATTAAGCTGAAAGGGGGGGAAAGGATAGTACTCATCCTTACAAACAACTTTTACTATGAGAACAACTTAAAAAACGCGAATAACACCAACTGCTTCATACATTTGATATTAGTTTAATGAACTTTTTTATAGAAGAGCTGAATTTTTTATTTGCGTTTTCTGAGTTGTTCCCATAGTAAAAGTTGCTCATTATAGGTACGACCTTTATGCAAAGTATAGGTACTCTTCTTATGTTTCTGTTAATTGATTAATTCAGGCGCTACTTTGTGGAAGTTCATTTTGAGTGTTGAAGGTATATATTTAGTTTATTTCTGCTTAACAGTCGTTTCAATTTCAGTTCAGTGTTGAGGATTTAAATTTAACTAACTTGACAACAGTTACAGATTATATATTTAAAATAAAAACTTAAAAACAAATAAAAAAATAATATAATAATATAGGCTCGCCTTTAACCAAATTAAGCAGTAGTGCCTACAATTAAGATGGAGCACGCTTATCTAGTAGGAATTTCATTTGTATTTGATGAAGAGAACCATATTATTCATTTCGGTAAACACAGACGTCAGTTTTTTTTTGACGACTTGTAACGTTTGGTACATAATAACTTATTTGTTTATTTAGAGCTTGTAAAAAAGTAATTTACTGGCATTTAGGCAAGAACTACCCAAAACCTTTTCAAAATTGATTCACCAATGTCGGAGCAATCAAATTGAGAATTCTTTTTTCCAAAATCGATAAACAAACATAATAATAAAATAAAAGTACACATCGAATATTTTACTAAACGTGTTTTCTATTTCTTTAAACACATGAATCCATATCATTTTCCTGTTATCCTCTAACCTAACCCAAATAAATCAAATATCGGTTGTGATTATTTAAAGTATTTTTGATACTGTGGCTTTTAGATATCCCCGATACAACCTCACATAAGTGGAATACTAAAACGATACGAAGCAATTTAAAACGGCTTAAGGTCTTTATCATTCTTTGAAATCTTATTCTGTATTCTCAATTACTCTGAGGTCGCGTGTCACTTTTTATTGGGAGATTTAAATATTCGTTTATCTTACTAATATTATAACTATATAGTAAGAACTAATATTATAAATGTGAAATTTTTTATTTTACTCAATCACCCAAAAATGGCTGAACTAATTTAGATGAAATTTGGCATACGTATAGTTTATTACCTAGATTAACATATAGAATACTTTTTGTTCAAATGTTAGGTTTCTGAGGTATTATCAAAACACTAACTACAGGAAGTATCCACTTGAATTTTGGTAATGTGTCTTATGGAACATTATTCCGGAATAAACGCTATCCTTTATATTAATACTAGCAGACCCGGCCACGCGTTGCTGTGGCCAAATTGAACACACGCGTGTAACGTGAAATAAATTGTAGCGCATATGAAGCGTTTGGACTTTTAACGTAGCGCCATCTATTGGATACTTACTCAATCCAGTTAATAAATTACCTTACACCGCCACCTATTAGAATTTTATGGAACTCACAGATAATAAATTATTCCTCTTTGTCGTATAATAAACAAATAATTTGCAATAAAAAAATATTGCGATTATAATTCTATTCTAAATATATATAACTCAAAGGTTACTGACTGACTGACTGACTGACTGACATAGTGATCTATCAACGCACAGCCCAAACCACTGGACAGATCGGGCTGAAATTTGGCATGCAGGTAGATGTTATGACGTAGGCATCCGCTAAGAAAGGATTTTGATTAATTCTACCCCCAAAGTGATAAAATAGGGCATGAAAGTTTGTCAATTTTAAACCGATCGAGCTGAGACTTTGCATGCATAAAGTTACTATGACGTAGGCATCTAGCGCGTGAAACCGCGGGGCACAGCTAGTTTGAGGTATAAAATTCTAAATCCTATCTCTCAAGTTGGATCCAACTGCACACAGTGTGCAAGATTTAGTTAAAATCGGTTCAGTAGTTGAAGAGTTCATCGCGGACAAACAACGTGATACGAAATTTTTACATATAAAGATAGGTAATTAAGTAGCGCAAGTTTCACGGTGAATGAAACTATTGCTCTTCTGTTACTTACACATGTTTGATTTCACTCTGAACCCAATTCTTAACTTAAAGCGGACGAAGTCGTGGGCGCAAACTAGTCTATTTTTTGTATATTAATAGATTTGTTTAATCTTTTACTAGTGGGGTAAGGGATTTGTGGCGAGTACAGGAAGATAACAGGAAAGAAGGCCTCTTCAATAAAATAAATAAGACCCAACGATCACATCTTCAGTGTTTCCTCTATTAGGCCTTATTGACACACTTTCTTACGAAACAAGAGTTTATTGCTAGTATTTTTTTTTTTTTTTAGTACAGAATAGGTTCGCGTTTGACCACATCCTGCCTGATGTTAAGCGCCGATGTGGCCTAGGATGGAACACGCTTACCTAGAAGGAACCTATTTACTCTTGATTTGAAGACACCCAAGTTGTACTTCGCGGGAAAAACAGACGCCGGCAGAGAGTTCCACATCCTCGCTGTACGTATAAAGAATGTGGAATGAGCGTTTAGCCATGTCTGCTTAGCCGTCCGGTAATAAAAAGGGGCAGGTGGATGCATCCGGCTAGTACCCTCAGTGCTGCGGCTTGCAGTAGCGGACGAGGTCAATATATATGTAACATGTCCCACACATCCAAGGCCTGCGGTAATAGCTACATTTGTAGCTACTACCGCAATCTCTGCCGCAAGCCGCGTCAATGAGACCACAAGCTTTACATTATCATCTTTTAACCGACATAAGATTTTCTTTAAAAACTTAACTACCACTACATTACAACGTCTATCCATCTTCCAGCTTTATATATCAATCGGAAACAATTCAGTAACAACAAACTTTATTGACGGGCACTTTTGTAATTAGAAATACTTCGTTGACTCTGTTAATTCAAGAAGATCTATAGATTTCATTCATTTGTATAATTCTGGATTGGAACGCTCCAATTGGCGTCAACTTATTTGAATTTACATTTCCTTTGGTCGCTTGTGAAGGCGAAGTTGGCTTGTTCCGATGGCCCTTTAAAAATTATGATTATAACAGTTGGCATGATTAACTTTGGTTCTGTTTTTCGTTTGTATTGAAATTATGTTAATAGAATCTTATCTTTTAAGCTCCATTTATCTGATTAGCTTCTGATTCAATGTTTGTCGTATAATACCCAAAAAATGTAATTTCTTTTTACTACTAAAATCTGGATGTTATGCATTATATATTATTGTAGGTACTATATTTTGTTAGTCTTAGACATCATGGATGAAATTTAGGATAAACAAACCAAATGCATTAATCCTTTTTTGTTGCACTTAAAATACTCTGATTATTGTTTTTTTTTTGCCACAAATGTAATTAGACCAACGAGACACTCTCCTGATGGTAAGAGCTAGCGTAGATGGTAGCGGCTGTCCATGACCATTGCAGCGATACAAACTTTTAGTAGTAAAAGAAAGACCAGGTTATAGCCGTTTTGGCGCTTAATACTTTGAGACTTGCGATGGTTAGTCTCAAAAGCCCTGTAGTTTCTCTAGCTGCAGTTCCCTTTAAACCGACACACAGTAATGTTTACACACTACTACTTTTTATGATTAAGTTGGATGTTTGACTACAGATTACCTGATTTTAATCGACGACGTGGTTGAATGGCTATACGCATCAAACCTCGAATATGAATTGTTTCTCGAATGTGGCTGCACGGACTCATCGTTAGGCGCTTGACGGCAGCTGTTCGACTTGGCTAATTTCCATCAATGAATTTATAAATGTTCTTAACGGGTATTTTTTAATCTCTACTACCATCATATTTTTGTGCAAAAAGTAATGAAACGATCGAGACGCTCTCCTAATGGTAAGAGATAACGCACGACCATGACCATCGCAGCTATATACAGAACTTTTGAGTAGTAAAACCAAGTCCATCGCTGCTTTGGCGCTTTGAGACTTTCGATGGTTAGTCTCAACAGCCCTGTAATTTCACTAGCTGTCCCTTCAAACTGGAACACAGTAATGTTTACACACCTTTACCGGCAGCTCAAGCTCATTATTGACTTTTGGACACACGCTTTTTGGCATGCGGCCTGACCACGCTAACCACTGAGCTATAGGTACACCTGTTAAGATATTCAGTAAATAAAATAGTCAGATTATAGTTTTGCCCAAATAGATACATTGGTCTAGACGTCGCTAATGAATCAATTCTTTCTAGACAAGCGTATGCCATCGTAGACCGCAAATTCGCTTAACATAAAGCGAGGCAATGATCAAACACAAGTCTATTAAAACTAAGTGTTAACCTGACATATAACGTGTACTGTACATGTTGCTTGATTTATTAATATTGAAATCCGTGACGTATAAAACGGTTGCCTTGTTTATAGTTTTTGGTCCTTTGGTTTAAACCCAACTCTAACCTGCCGCCACAACCACCTGTCCATTAGTATTCTAAAGTGGAAATAGGAAATTACGTTCAAACATTCCAATATATTTTAATTTAATTATAAGTATCTATAAGAAGTTTAATAATATATGTTTTTTTTAATAGGTAAACTATACAAGTTTCACTATATTATATATTTTTTAATATTGATAGTCTCTCAAAATAGAAGAAAAATATTTTATTTCGATGTAATACTCGTGTATATTTTATTTGTTAGTAGTTCTGCTTTAGAACATGTAGAGCGTGGGTTCGATTTCCGCTCAGGATAAACATTTATGTAACGAACATAAATGGTATTAAAATGAATAGGTACCTATGTAGGTACGTATTCTGTTATCTGATTTCCAAAGTAGGTATAAGTTTTGCTGAATTTGGTTGTGATGGGTGGTAATGGTTTAATGTAAAATGTCCATCGGTATATACTATATAACGAACTACTGTACGACTTCTTTATTTACATGTTTTATTTTTTTACGCCATTTAATAAACTCTAAAACTATTAAATAAAACTATTCAATAACGCGATTTAATTCGGGCATACAATTTTGTTAGTTGTACTAACATTACAATAAAAAAAAAAAAAAAGATAAATTACGTGTCTATTTTTAGAGATATTTCTAAAGAGAACCATAAAAAAACAAAATGTCACAAAAGCTGCCCGTATCTCTATTTTCCTATTTCAAAAGTACTCAAGTTAAGAGTACTTACTTTCGCATTTTTTTCGCTGGCGGCTCTGCAAAACAAGTGTGGAAGGGAAAGAATCGGTCCCTCAGTCCTTTTTAATAATACTTGGGGACAATAAAAGAAAATAATTGAAGGATTTTGGAGGTGCACACGTTGTCGGCGTCTCGACACTCCGCCGGGTCGGGTCAACAGGCTATGAGGCGCACTCGACCTGCAGCTCGCGACAGCTTAACTTCACCGAAACACCGGCTTTCATTAAGCCACGTGTACAAGTACCAGTCCGCGCAGTTTTTCTTAATGCACCTGCTTTTATGCTGGGCTTAAAAGTAAAGGTGAAATGGTAAAAGTGGACTTAGTGGTAAACTGAAAAAATAGGGAAATCAATTATTACCTGTTAATTGAGCATTGGTAGTAATTATTTTACTAGAGAGATTACAGAGGAAAATTAGTACGAAGACCTATGTAATCTCAAATACAAATATCTTATTGATAACACCACAGCTACAGGTAATTTTTCCATTCATATTTAAAAATAACATTAAAAATGTCAAAATCATAACATGTCAATATGTCATATGACAAAGGAAAGAAAGAAAAAATATTTGTAAGATACTAATGTTACTGCTTGTTCATTTCAAACGGAGACGTCAGGAAGCCCTACACCAAATTTACTCCCTTTAGAATTTAAAAATATTAATTAAATTATTATGTTATTGTATAATTTAATGGAAGCTGTATAATTAGAGCAAGCTATTATAGAAGACACATAAGTGTTTTATTTTCATGAATAAAAATCTTGTAAACTGTACTTATTGCATCCAACGTCGTGAACTCGCTTAGATGTTACTTATTCATCCGAAGGTTGTCTATAAAAGATCACTCTTAGCGTAAAGATTACCTTTTGAATCTATTTTAATATTTCTCTTTATGTTGTATTGTGAAGCTAAGGATTCAGCTTCGCTTTCCTTGTTTAAGTCCCACGTCCCTCTTAGCCGCAAACTGTGTTCGTTTAGTTCAGTAAAAAAAAGGATTTGAAGATTATCTCTCAAAACGTACTTAGGTGATGAAAATTTCCTGAAATAAAAGAAAGCAGCTTGCACAACGTACCTAATCAATAAAATTTTAACAATTTCGGAATCTGTAGCAGCTCAAGTCAGGGTAAGAAATTAAATTACTCTTGTTCTTTGTGTTGTACCGTGGTCTCCTATAAATCACTCCTGCCGTCTGGCTCAGCTGTCAATCCCTCTGAGGTACACACGGATTGATTAAACATAGTTAACTTAGATCGTGGTCCTGTAACCACAACTTGCGTAGAACCTGATCATGTATTACCTGGAAACGTAGATTAAATCCATGAATGTATATGTTACTAAATTCGATATAATCACAGACAGATATATGTATTATGCTAGATCTCCTTAGTGGGAGGTACTACCGCATCTGTATATAATTTAATTGATTTTTATACACCTTTTAGGGACTATAGACCTCAGTATCTGGTATAAATATCAACTTGCTAGGTCCACCCGTTCCTGAGAAAATTGGTGGTGACACACGGACAGACAGACGGGCAGACGGACAAGAGAGTGATCTTATAAGAGTTCCTTTTTTTACCTTTTAAGGTACGGAACCCTAAAAATTAATGAAATCGGTAAAGACGTTCTCTTCTCGTAACACAAGCCGCTGCAACAGTTATGGACTGTTACCTTTTCCAATTAGGAGAGTAAATAATAAATATCGTAAGACATTTCACACAGCGCCATCTAGCCTTAAACTACGCAAAGCTAGATAAATACTTTGTGTTTCGTTCGTCTTGTTACTTTACTCGCTATTATTATAAGACACTTAAGATAGAATAAATTGTGTTAGAACTTCTACGTCTCATCCTGCATTCAATAGTTCTTGGTCCTAAAAATAAATAAAAAACCGGCCAAGTGCGAGCCGAACTCGCGCACGAAGGGTTCCGTACCATTATCTATGAAAAAGGCAAAAAAACGCGTTTTTTGTATGGGATCCCACCCTTAAATATTTATTTTATTTTGTTTTTAGAATTTGCTGTTATAGCGGCAACAGAAATATATAATTTGTGAAAATTTCAACTGTCTAGCTATCGCGGTTCTTGAGATACAGCCTGGTGACAGACAGACAGCGAAGTCTTAGTAATAGGGTCCCGTTTTTACTCTTTGGGTACATAACCCTAAAAACGTTTGTTCATTGAATAGTTAGTCATCACGCACAATTAACATCATTTGGTTTCTTTGATCTTGTCCCTAGACGGAGAGGCTTAGACTACCTGTAATAATATTAACGGGGTGCCTATAACTACAAGGCAAATCGAGGACAACGCTGCCAGATCAGCACAATTCTACGGAACGTACAAAGGGCGAGGTCTAACGGAGTGGGTGTAATTTAGACCCTTTGTGCTCTGAAGATCGAGCCTTATATGTATGTACATTTCCACATGTGTAAATTGTCTGCATGTGTGGCAATCGTCATCGAAACCCGAGGTATACCTACGGTAATACGGCATGACTTGCCTACATAATGCGGTATTTAATACCAAATTTTCGGGTCCCTTCTACGTCCTAGTAAGCTTTCTGCCTATTGATTTCTCACTACAGCGTACCGTATCTAATATTGTATTCCAATCAGACTAGTGTAGGCGGTAATGTTGATTTTCGGTAATCAATGATAAGTCTGGAACATTCAATAATATTAAACAGCGCCTCTTGCATTTACGGATATCGTTATTTATATACCCTTTCTAAACGACTTCAAAAAAGGAGGTTCTCAATTCGAATGTCTTTTTTTAAATGTTTGTTACCTCGGAACTTTCGACTGGGTGAACCGATTTTGATGATACTTTTTTATTTGAAAGCTGGTGGTTCCCTTGTGGTCCCATTTCAATTTCAGTTTAGAACTGGACCAAAGTGAAATAGGACCACAAACATTATTTTGCCCAACGTTTGAGTATTGCCTTACAACGCGGCAGTGGGGCCAGCGTTTTAAGCACTATTCCCATTGATAGCGGCCTTTTTGATAATTTTATTTTAATTTGTAATGATCAGTTCCTCTTAAACACTGTAGTTTGTATGATAGGATGTAATTTGTAGATGAGTTAAATCGACACAAAACATTATCTAAACCAAGCTGAAGAGTTTAAAAAATCTTTAATCTGACTGCGATTAAAATAGCTACAATTAAAGGACAAAAACTTATTAAATACATTTAAACACATAACAAATATTGTAGTTCTCTTTTAATTTCCTTTATTTTGATACCTTACTCTATGAGATTTTGTTAATAATTTTTTATTAACCTATGTTTTATTTATGCGGGATTACTCACGTTTAATTTTATCGGAAACTCCGACTATAGTTTCGGCCATATCCGATGGCCTTCATCATGGGGACAAAGCTGAGACAACGCGCCCGCAGCCTCGTCTTGCTTCGCACAAGAAGCAAGCAAGCAAACAAACAAGCAAACTTGCACGCTTAAAAATGTGTCAAGACCACATCAGTTTCCATAATAAAGTTTACATACATACATACCTACAAGATACGCGCGAAAAACATAACCTTTCCTTGGCGATCGGGTAAAAAATAAACGTTACTCTTTCATGTGCTTCTTCATCCTTGTTTTACGATTCTTTAGAAGAATCTGGTGTGCTTGTTACAATGTAATTTTACACCTTGCTACAACTTAATATTTTATTGCTTTTTGATATCCTTTGTAAGATAATTCACACCTGGCCCTGTGAGATAGTTTCACATGCGATGAATAATGCACATGTACCATTTGCATAGTTTTAAATCTGTCTGAACTAGGAATAACACTAATCTGTTGGGGTTTTTGCGTCATGTAAAACACGAGTAAAAAGCTTTTTTTGCTTAATTGTGACATAAAAATATTTGCCGCAGTATACAAGTAAAGTACATATATTATTTAAAAAAATATGACAAGCTCGCACATTGCGTAATGCGGTCGTAATACCTGAAATACTTATAATATTAGTATTACGCAAACACGGATTCGCTTTTATATTTATGAGTTGGTTCGTAAAGCTCACGCAGACGTCACGTCGTTTTTAAGAACAGACAAAGAAAATCACAGCTTTGCCTATTCCGCTAAGTAAATCTGCTAATGAAGTAATCATACAGTCAAGTAATGGAATAAGGTGCTGATCTTCATTTCTGCTTAAGAAATATTCTAGATTTTCTCAAGGTTAGTGAATAAATCTTTTAAATCTTCATGTTTCTTTTCACAATACGAGTACATGATTGCTTACCAATAAGTAAGTCATCTTTCTTAAAAGTGATAAAAGGAAATGTAATAAATAAGGCACACATAAACAGTGAATAAATTTCTTATAGATTAACGTGCTCCATCCTTGGTCGCACCGCCGCTTTACACCACGCGTGTTGGTTGTCAAAATGTCTACGCGTGTTGGTTGCCTATTTATATAGAAATCGAGTCGATTTGATAACCTTCCTCCTTTTTTGAAATTGGATAAATAGTTAAATGATGTTAGGGTAAAACACGCTTCATATTTATGAGATTGCGGCTGCGATCCTGGAATTAATAATTTTAAAAGTCATATTACAAATAAATATCGCAGGACATTACACCGATAGCGCCATCTGACCCCAAGCTAAACAAAGCTTGTGCTATAGCACCATATATACATATATAATAAAAATCAAATGATGTTCGTTTGTTAAAAGCATTACTTCAGAATGGCTGAATCCATTTAGCTGATCCTTTTTAAAAAATGTTCATGGTTCTTGGAATAATGTTCTTAAATATGCAAAGCCGAAGTCCGAGCGCTACCGCTCCGGGTAAGTACCCCTGGTCAACCCGGCAACGAGGCAGATGACATGGATGGAAGTTCCAACAGGCTTCTTTATCCAGCTATAGCACGAAAAAGCTATGTTTTTATATAAATATATTTTTGTTTAGCTCACAGCGTCAATTGCACGTTAAGCTAACGTGAACTCAATGGATATATGCATTGTAAAGTAATGAAAACGAATGTACCTACGTTTCGAATTAATTAGCAAATCTGGGCGCGAGGTGTGACCGCAGTGCGCCGGACGCGCTGCGGTCTCCCCACTCATCCACCTGTCCGGACACAGCTCGCTTGCTCCTACGTAATCCGATTATCATTCGTCTGTTTCTGACACAGAAAATAATGCTAATTGACGTCTCGTAAACCCCTGTGCACTTTGGAAAAAGTGACAATGTTTTGACTTTATTTTTGGCATCGCACTTTGAGCGTTTTACCATTCTCACGTGTCATTAATATTCAAATGTATCATGATCAAATCAATAAATCCAAGGTTCTCTTCTTGTTTTTAAGTCATTTTCGCTTTAACTAAATTTAAAATCAATAACATATCCGCTTTAGTATTTCATTTACTATCTTCAAATAAATACAAATATTTTATCAAATTGATAACACCAAACTTATCATTTTTCCATTCATATTATATTAAATAAAAATCATAACATTAATCAGTTTGCTAATTAATTGGTGTACAATTAAGTGCCGGTGTCCATAATTATGTGACTTTTTGCTACTGCTCCATAGTGAATTACAGCAATTTTTACACTAACAATAATACCTAATCATAATTATTTGTGTTCAGATGGCTAAAGTTTAATACCACCGCAGTGCCAGATACTCTGCCGCCAAGCAGTAATGTGTAAACATTACTGTATTCCGGTTTGAAGGGTACTATAGCTAGCGAAATTACAGGCCTGTTGAGATTAACCATCGAATCTCGCAAAGTAATGAGCGCCAAAGCAGCGATGCCCTGGTATTTGTATTGGTACTCGAAGTTCTGTGTATCTCTGCAATGGTCATGCGTTATCACTTACCATCAGAAGAGCGTATCGTTCGTCTAATATCCCACTAATATTATAAATGTGAAAGGTTTGTTACTCAATCACGCCAGAACGTCTGAACGGATCTGGATGAAATTTTGCATGTACAGTAAGTACTTTAGGCCCTAAAATAAAACATAGGATACTTTGCAACATCATCATCATCTACCACCACGCGGATAAAATCGCGGGGCGCAGCTAGTCTTTAACATAAAAAAATTTAAACAAAAGTTTTGTCATGTTCAAGAAATCCTAAATGAAACCCACGGACTACAGCAAATTAAATAGGGTTACTATCTATTGCGCTAACAAAGCTGTCATGATAACAATGAAACCTTTTTATTTTATGACAAATCTCGATGCGCTCACTTACAAAACAAACACAAAGCAATATAGTTAAACGTTGTCACTTCACGGTGTTCCCGATTCACTTCTTACTCTAAAGCCAGAGGCAACCTTGTATAAATATTGGATAATAGAACTTGTTTACTTATTTATTCAATCAGAATAGAGCCGGAAAACCGTGAATATATCTTCCGTATGAATAAGGGGATAATAAACATGAAAAATAGTCTAAAGTATCGCAATGTGCATTTTCTTTCCCTTTGGTGTTGTTATTATGAAGCTTTTAGAAGGTCTGTTGTGTAATTGTTTGTTTACGTTGTGCCCAAGGACTTTTTTAAATTTTGTTTTACTTGTCGTTTTTTTTTTTCTTGTTCTTATTTTTCCCCTCATTTGTTTTTTTTACCTGGATATGCTAGTTTTTTTTTTATTGCAGTCTACTAGACAAGTAGTTTAACGTTTTTAAAGAAAGTTTATTCAATAATAATAAACTAAAATTCCTAAAATAATACTAAAAAAATCCTACTATTTACACAACGTTTTCAATAAATTTAGGTATGTCAACCAAAACCTTCAAAATTATTGTATGTACATATTATTGGGTATTGCTCGGATTGTATATGAAATTGCTCTTATATTGTATAATTATATTATTGGGTATTGCTCTGATTGTATATGAAATTGCTCTTATTGTATATATTATTATTGACTGCCCTGTTTGCTCATTTGATAAAGTTCTGCTTCGAAAACTGATCGTGGGTTCGATTCCCACTCAGGACTAACATTTGTGTGACTATGTGATATGGATGTTTGTTCTGTATCTGTTTTTTTTTGTGTTCTGTGTGTATTTACAAAAAAAAGTATTTAAGTATTCTATCACCTGTCTGGTTTCTATAGTACAAGCTTTGCTTAGTTCGAGGCTAAATGGCGCTGTGTGAAATGTCCCCGAATATTATTTTTATATTTATTTATTGTATATAGGTACGTATGTTTCGTAATATGGATTTTATGGAATTCAATTTTTGAAGTGAAAACTTTAGCCGTGTTTACGATTTTTTGGTAGAGGCAAAATTTATGATTTGCGAAACCGACATGCTAATGTGACTATATTTTTTATACTATCAAGTCATAATATAAAGTAGATTTCAATAAAAATCAGAATTTAAATTATAAAGTGAATTCTAATTCTATTATTATCAGTTATTACTCTAACGCTTTTTGTATGAACCTATTTGTCCTATTTTTAATATTTGATCAGAACATCATCTGTTCGATGAACCGGAAAAAATAAGCGTTTTATTTCTTAACTAAATAAACATCGGTTGAACGAGCAAACATTTGTCTATTGAAAAAGCTTTTTTGCCGCATAAAAATGTGGTTCACACCTAAAATCTATGAGGGAAACAGGAAATTGAATGAGCTGTATACGCTTGCTTGACTTTGAGTCAAAACACATCAATGCCACCTCGTTACCACCCAATACCCTATCGTCAACGCCGAGTTGATCGAAATATAGATAATTTACGTACGTCACGTGGTATATTATGTAAAAAATAATCCATGATTTGCTCACATAACTATCTAACATCTTTACTATTCTAGATTATTTTTAAAATTATTACTTAATATAATTTAAGTGCAGGAAAGAAAATAAAACTATCTATAAATGTGAGGTTATATATTAAAACATCTAGAGAAAACTAAACTAACTTAAAATTAAATAAAA
Organism: Biston stratarius; assembly: GCA_950106695.1. Taxonomy (NCBI): domain Eukaryota; kingdom Metazoa; phylum Arthropoda; class Insecta; order Lepidoptera; family Geometridae; genus Biston; species Biston stratarius. Next base: position 15,980,815 of record OX467115.1, on the reverse strand, counting down.
AGGCCGTCAGATGAGGGATATGTGGCCAGAATGCTGGCAGCATTGCCACGTTGGATGGCAATGCTAAGCTTTTAACCAAAGTAGATGCCAGCATTCTGGTCACCTGAAGCCTCCTTTAAACGTTTGGCCAGGTCCCGATACAGATCGCTAGCGGCCGGCCCCCACGGTCCTAAAGTTTCAACCCCAAACGGCACAAACAAGTACATTCTATCTAAATAGCTATATTTGTGCCCTTTGAGGTTTTCGGCTCTAGATGCGGCAGCACCAGCTTGTCCCGAAGTCACAGAAAGATGAGACGGCGCCAAGGTGTCGACACATGTGGCATCCCACACCAGAGGCCGTCCCATCTTCCATGGGATAAGGGTCATACCGTCAGGTCTCTTGCCGTCGTCCCGCATCAGTCCGTTCGGTTCTAAAACTGCTGGGACGCCGGCACTGACAAAAGCCCGACGGATGATGTCGTTCAAGCTGGCGTGCCGAGATATATCTATAAATTATATTCTAACGTACATATTGGCTTCTCTAACATCTTAAAAAGTGCCGTAAGTAGCTTTGTACAACAAAAATGTCGATGCTTTTACATATTTGGTATGTCAAAAACATTCCAAAGATAGAATTTACTTATATACCTATAGGTATATTACCACAATAATTTTAAATATATATTATCACTGTCGAATTATGCTCCCTATGTTCAAAGAACAAGACGCTTGACTAAAAACGCCATCTTGCGGATGGCAGAAGAACAACTACTTCTCTGACTTTGTAAATAGCATTTTCTGTCGCCACCTGTAACAGTTTCCTAAGGATGGCGCTAGTTGCCTTTAGTTTCACTTAGTTGCTTTTACCACCCCACGCTAGGTGGCGCTATCCACACCGTCGTTTTCAGGTTCGTTTCTATCGAGCTTAGGGTTATTCACGTAACTTGCCTTTTCTGGCTTCTTTTGGAAGTCGACAGGTGGCAGCACGTGAAGGTTTTCTTTGTAGCTTTCTACGTTTCTTACTTAAAGTTAGAATTAGTACATAGATGGCGTTAGAAGTCTGTTTAACAGTTATAGCACAATATTATGTTAAAAGGTGCTAAGTAATTGTACTAATTTCATGCGATCTCTTCTAGGCAAGCGTACTCCATTGTAGACTGCAACTTTGCTTAACATCAAGCAATATACCAATCAATCGCAAATCTAATAATAAATAAGAAAATGGTAATAGACATTAAGATGTATCGAACATGACAACAAGAATAAAAAGATGCCGTTGTTATATTATTTTTCTTTTGGCTGAGCGCGATGTTGATACATATAGCTAATTCAAAAATCACCTGTTTTTGTGCATATCTATATCTTTAAACGAGCAATTCTTGTATATATATATATATATATATTCCAAATCTCGGAAACGGCTCCAACGATTTTCATGAAATTTTGTATCCAGGGGGTTTCGGGGGCGAAAAATCGATCTAGCTAGGTTTCATTTTCAGAAAACGTCGTTTTATCCATGTTTTCAGCCGAGCAATGCTCGGTCAACCAGGTACTAATATGTATATGTGTATGTATACTTTTTAATTTAGTACAATGCTGAAGTAGGTTAACTGAAGCTATGAACTTGGTGGGGTATCTATATTCAGTCTGAAGAAAAGCTACTGACACGCTCGGTTTAAAGTTTCCGATACTTTCTATTTGCATATCTCGATCAAGTGAAGATTTCTCTGATTCTCTTGGATTGCATCCAAATAGATGTGCCAACTAACGTCTTTGACGCTAGTAGGTATTCTAGATAGCATTGCGATTTAAGCGTACTTACTTCTTTTTTGGCTTACCTGACGGAATTAAACTACCGGAGCAAAAAGGATGGTTTACTATTTTAGCGGAATGTGTTTGTACTAGCTGTTGCCCGCGTTGTGTGTTCATGAACATTTAGGAACATACAACCGTGTGTAGGTACATTTATGGACACTTATGAAGACCTTCGGTATTTGAAACATGGAAACATGTTTCATTCACTCAATTTATCGAATTCTTTAATCTTACTTTTTTAATTTTGGATTTTGATGATTATTGTACACCAATAAAAAAAATAAAAAAACTGGTCGTGCTCTGCTGCATTGCAGCCTTTATCTGGCCGGTCCATCGCATCTGTCACTCGATCTTGTTTCCTCAACTTTGCCTTGCCTCAACAATCATAGCTAAGAAAAAGTAAATAGCCAAAAGTAAGTTTTTATGAGGTGAAACAGATAACCGAAATTTAAAAAGTTTATTAATAAAAATATGTTATTTTTAGGGTATCATTTACTTTAAGAATGTAAGAGTATACTATGTTACAAGGCTCAATTTATGCGACAATTCAATCAAAAGCTGCATTCAAATTATTGAACCGTCGTCACGGAAATTGGGTTAAGGGTCCAGCATAAGGGTAAAAGACCGCTTTTGAATAAGGGTTTTCGCCAATATGCAAGCAAATTTTCGGTCATATATACCCATTCTTACGGACGAGAAACTCAACTTGATTGTTCCGTTTGTTTTATTATAAATAAAAAACAAGATTATGAAATTACGAAATTATTTTAGTATGGCACCGTTTGGATTACAATGTTATTATTATGTTCTTTGTTTTTGGCATGGTACTTTGTACATATTGCCAGTGTCAAATATTTCGATATTTTTGTTTTATTTATGCGGGATTACTCACGTTTAATGTTATCGGAAACTCCGACTATAGTTTTCAATAAAATTAAACGTGAGTAATCCCGCATAACCAAAACAAAAATGTGTCAAAACCACGTCAGTTTCCATAGAATTTCGATATTTTGAAGTATGATGATAGATCTAGTAAAACAAGTCAAAATCAAGTCTATTTTACAGAGTTAAAGAGCGGGAACTCGGAAGAGTCCTGTCACCGCATTATTTCATTTATCAAAACTTGTTTTTTCGATTGTTTATGAATAAAAATAATGGTACTTTATTCATAAAGTGCCGATTTATAAGCGCAAAGATATATGTATTAAGTAATGTGGAGAAACATGACTAGTCGTATTGCTTCCAAATCTCGTTTGAAACTTGTAGTTGCCACTACTTACTAGGGCATGATCACATTTCACCCTAAGTTACTTTGTGTGGCTTAACCTTATTTTACAAGTTTTATCATATATATTTAAAAATATCGAAATACTTGACACTGGTAAATGTACAAAGTGCGACGTCAAAAACAAAGAAGAAAAAAATTACATGATAGAATAATGACCACATTTTACAGAGAAAACAACCATCAAAATCTGTTCACAAAACCGGAGATACTCGTAATTGACAAAATAAATTAACTTGCCCACAAAGAATTTGATTAGTTATTTACTTACTTATATACCATTGTTGCCAGGCCCGTGTATCGACTTATCTATTAGGGCGAGTGATCAATTATTGTTCTTTGTTTCAGGTAAGCAGACCTTTCTTCGGCTCCGATCAGATAAGTAAAAGAAATATATCCCCGCTTACTGGAGCAAGATGGAACTGGTATAAATAGGGGCCACTCTCGGGATGGATGGCCGGAAGTTTACTAACTGACTTAGTTTCGTGATCTCTTGTTACTGAAAATAATGGACCGTGACGCAGCTACCTGGACAAAGGTAATAGCGTGGGCTAGCGGGAAATGAGTACTGAAAAAAATCGGTATTCTTAGTAACGCTTATACGTTTTTAGCCTTTTTTTATAATTACTACTATTGCGTTTGACTGCCATCTCGCCTGATGTTAAGCAAAGATGTGGTCTACTACGGACCGCGCTTACCTAGAAGAAATAAATTACTCGCGAAGGCACCCATACTGTATCTATCGGGGAACACTCGCTAGTGAACCAAAATAAATATATTTACTCGTAAAATATCTTATCTTGTTTTCGTCTTTAGACTGTCATTCTTGTACGTTTATTATTATGGTTACTCATACGAGCTTTTTTTAAATGTTTATGTTTCCTTGGGTACGTACCAAACGTTTTGACTCTACGTTTCTCATCCGTACGGCCAAGGAATGGAACAAGCTACCGGCTTCCTTGTTTCCTGAGAGATAGAATCTAGATCTTTTCAAGGCCAGAGTGAATAGGTATCTTCTAAGTCTGCGTGCTTTATCTTCGACCACATCATCGCTCACCATCAGGCGAGTTGGTGGTCAAACGCGGACTTATCAGTATTAAAAAAAAGCAATGACTCGAACGAGACGCTCTCTTATCTCCTAAGATATAATGCCTATACAATATACATAACCATTGCAGCGATACGTAGAACTTTGATTAGCAAAACACCTGACACCTTGACACTTTCGATGGGTCTCAACATCCCTGTAATTTCTCTAGCTGCAATAAACTTCAAACCGAAACACAGTAATGTTTATACACTTCTGCTTGGCAGCAGAATATCTAATACTGCGGTGGTACCTAGACGACCCCCTACTAGAAAACGCGTCACTCGAACCGTCCTTTATGACTAGTTTAGCCCTGTTAGTCCGCAACTCAATCAGAAACACGCTGTAATGTTGTAACAGCTTTGTAATTTGTTTTGAAAGGATTTAAACCCACTTGGATGTATATTATTTTCATTTATTCCTGAAACGTTAATTATTTTCATAGGAATAATTACAGTATTCTGAAAGAATAAAAAGTGTAATTGATAATTTTTATTAATGTAAGTACTGAAACGAACACGCTCTCCTGATGGTAAGAGATAACGCTTGTCCATGATCATTGCAGCGATACACAGAATTTTGAGTAACAAAGTATAGGGTATCGCCGCTTTTGCGCTCATTACTTTGAGACTTTCGATGGTTAGTCTCAACAGCCCTATAATTTCGCTAGCTGCAGTACCCTTCAAACCGGAACACAGTAAAATTTACACACTACTGCTTGGCGGCAGAATATCTGGTACTGCGGTGATACCTACGTACACGACCTCCTCCTAAAGAGATCTAACACCAAGTAATGTAAAAAAAACGGTAGATCGAAAGTTTGCTTGCTTTAGACAAGCATTGCGGTATGACCGGTATCAACCTCAAAGCAATTAGTTAAGTAATAATAGTTAGTTTTAGTTCTGCTTTGAGAGCTGTGGGATGTGGATCCAATTCCCACCCAGGACAAATATTTATGTGATAAAATAACAGATTGTTGTTCTTTGTATGTATAAGTACATATTTAAAAGATAAATATATTTTTTTATTCGGAATACATAAAGTGATAAATAGCTTAATTACTGATCAATATTATTAACTTAACACCATTAATCAGTTTTCACATATTGAACCTAAGCTTGTTTGCTGGTAGAGATAAGAAAATGAAAAGTAAAAGTAAGTAAGTACGTTTAATAAAGTAAAAGTCAGACAGGGGGGGACACCAAACCAGTTTGTAGTCAAATTTGTCTAATCAAATTAGTACTAGTATTAAATAAGTCAAATTCAGGAAAATCTTCCAGTTTATTTACGAAGTTAGATGATATTATGAAAAATGAATTTCGTCTGTAATTAGCCACACTGTAAGGAATATATAAGTATAATATTTAGTACGTCTTGCGGTTATTCTAGGGACATACAGTTGTATGTTAGAGCGGAGATGTGGAGAAACAATATAACATTGAGCTATTTTAGCTAGATATATAATGTTAGTCATTTTGCGTTTCTCCTCAAGTGATATCTCCTGCATCTATAGTCGTTGTCGTATCTTTTGCATTTGAACTGAAGATATCTCACAAATCTACGTTTGATTGATTCGACCGTATATCGCATGCAATAAGGCTTGCAGTCGCGTAACTGTTTCGTGTTCCCCTAATTTGGACGACAGTAGGAGCTCATGCTACGGCTTCTGGACTGAGAAATATCCTCAGGTATTTTATTTGTTCAAAGAAGAGGCACTTTTAGAAGAAGATCTTATAATCTCTACATAGGTTTTTTTTAAAATTGCTGACAGGCTTGGTGTTTGACCACAGCATACCTGATGTTAAGTGGCGGTGTAGCCGAAGATGGTAAAGCACACCTAGCCTGGGATGGTACTGGCTCTCAAGTGAGGCTGCCAGAACAAACCGCTAGATGCTTGGCGACGGATTTTCAACTTGAGGGTGGTAGCTAACCAGTCGAGTATTACAAAGTATACCCTACCACCACGCTATGGTTTCCTCACGATGTTTTCCTTTACCGGTAGCTCAAGCTCATTGTTGGGGTTTGAACCCACGCCCTTCGGCATGCGAACCGACCGCGCTAACCACTGAGCTATCATCGCTACAAAATAAATCAAAGCCGTTTCCCGCCGTGTGGATGCTTAGATCTTTTAAACTACGCAACATATTTTAATGAGTTTTCCATCAATAGACAGAGTGATTCAAGAGGAAGGTTTATATGTATAATACATGCATGTACCTCATTAGTATCTACATTGCACCCGTGCGAAGCTGGAGCGGGTCGCTAGGAGGAGGATATAAAAATATCAACTAACTGAAAAACCATGGGTGCCGGTGAAGTTAGAGACCTAATTATTATAACGAACGGACTACAATCAGTAAACTGTCACCAGTAATTGTCATGCAAATCTCTATTGTTGTCCCCAAGTTAATTTGCAGTAAATACCACTTCAAGTTCGCGATTATGTTTGTTTAAATTGTTCGCTTCGAAATTGTACATTCTAGTCCAACGTATTTACCCTAAAATTATTCAATACCTAAATTACTAAATTCCTTTGTCAGGGTACAATAATATTGAATACCTTGTGTGTCGTTATCTCATAATTCTAGTACTACAATAATTTTATCGTATATCGAAGTAATATTATGTATCGGCGTCGATGAACAATTTAGTTTTGTTTCTTACGATACAATTCAATAAATAACATTATAAAGAATCACACTAATATTATAATGACGAAAGTTTATGAGTATGCAAGTGTGTTTGTTACTTCTTCACGCTCAAACGGTTGGACCAATTTTGATGAAATTTGGTATGGAGGTAGCTGACACCCTGGATTAACACATAAGCTTTTAATCTGTATTTGTTGATGTTGGATGTTCTGTATGTATTTTTTTTAAAGTATGTCAGTATTGTATCAGTTATTTGATTCCCATAGTATAAGCTTTGCTTACTTTGGGGTCAGATGGCGCTGTGTGTAATATTCTAGAATATTTATATAATTTATTTTAACCTAGAAAAAATATAGTGATTACGTAGGAACAGCGGGTAACAACGCAGTTTTAAGATATACAAATTCGTAGAAAATTATTTTGATCTATCTCGTAAGGTCAAGGATTCAGTGTTTGAAATGTAAGCGCAATTGTAGTAAGCCATGGTACAATCCAGCCATGCTGTTAAAGTAGTAGTGATCATACTATAAGCTTCGATGTATTCTCGGAAAATTTGTCGAAAACACAATTCGAAATGTTTAACTATAGTGGAGGACCGTCAGAGATTTTCAAATATAAAATAAATAAATATAATAAAGACCCTACAGCGGGGAATATTCATAGAAAACCTGAAAATACTCAAAGTTTTTTTCGCCTATAGCGAAAAATAGTCATGATCTTTTCAACTTAGTGGGAAATATGTTTCGATGAATTGTTTTCGAGGAATTTTCCGCTTCAATGGAGTACTTAAGTTTTTTAACAACACGAAAAGTCATGTTTCTCAGCATTTTAATATTATCCCCACACTCACATACGTAATTTGGCACCCTGTATTTATATATGTACGTAAACATTTGAAAAAGCACACATTTTGGAAATTAATACAGCATAATTTTTCCGCGTCCCTGTCAAAACTCCGTTTTACATGTTATAGAGTAAACAAAGGTATCTCGCTCATTGACTAGATGTAAAACATCATACTCATATTGAAAAACAAATGTACGTATGACGCAACGTATACAAGTAGTTGGATGCGAGCCGCTTCCGACCGGTCTTTATGGACCGATGTCCAGCAGTGGACTTCCAATGGCTGTTGATGATGAAAAACAAATAAGTATTTGTGTAATATAATTAAGTGTTTTCACCTTGAGACAAAAATAGCTATCACTTAGAAGCTTAAATTAGGTAAATTGATTACCTATTAGCCTGATTGGACTAAATAGAAATTACGGGGCGCCATTAAAAATTTTAGGTACCTACTTCAAGGAAAAATTAAATTAAATAAAAAGTCTCATAAGTTGATTATTAGTTAAGAAACAAACCTTTTAAAAGGCAAATTAATGTAAGCTTGTCTTTGACCCAGCTATATTTGTCAGTTTATTGGATACTAAATCTTCTAAAAAGCCAACTAAATCCCATAAACATATATCAACGCCTAGTAAGAACAAACAATGTAAAGCCAGACCTGAATACATCGATAGCCGTATCATTAGAGATTTAATGGAACTGTTGTTGGAGATCAATTAACGTTGTCGAATAAACGCTTCTTTTGAAATTTGAGCGTAAAGAGACATTGACAGCACATCTGAGAAACGTGTTCAAGCAATGATACATTATACGATTTACAGAATATAGCTATTGGGCATGATATATAAATATTGGCTAGGTGTTTGACCTCAACTTACCTGATGTTGTTAAAGAAATAAGCACATCTAGCCTAAAATAGAACTGGTTCTCTAGTAAGGCTGCCGGAACACACGATTAGAACACCTTTAAATGAGGCGTAGAAGCATTCTTAGGTTAGTTAAAAAAAAAAACCTCTATTTTGAGCGCGATCCTTTTCTTCAGGTTATGTTTTCCTCTATAGTTACTGAGGCGTGTAAGTTAATTGGAGAGGATATTGATAGGATTAATTTAATTGAAAGCTAATTTTCTTCTTCCGCCATACGAAATACTCTCAAAACATTAAAGAAGAAAATATATCTAAATTTATCTGAAGAATACAATTTGAAATTACTTAGATGACAAAAATCTAAGATCTTTTTAGGAAAAATAACTTTATTCTATGATAAATATGACAAATAATAAATATGAATGCTGTAGCATTACAAAATAGGTAAAAATATGATCTGTAGTTAAACACTTAGCCCGACAACCATATAAAAGTGCTATCGGTAGCTTTCCTGAAACTCTATTACACCTTTTACGCTCCTATTAGACTCGCACACTGAAAGTTAGCGAGTGAATAGTAACAAGAGAAGCTATAAATTCGCCTCGTCAATATACCGGTGGCCGCGTGTCGTACAGATGATTGTTCGAACGGAAACGTGGTCATTTCCGTGACCGTTGCGCACTATTCACTGGCATTCACATGGCCCCACAACGCGAGCCTCGTTTTGAATAGGTACGACAATTATTGTCGAGGTTTTAGCTTAATGTCTTTTGTAATCGTACGCTTATTGAAATCAATCATTTTACTATCAAAGTAAATCGAAATGACTCGAGGTGTCTCGCAATTAACAACCTCTACATAGTATAAATCAAACTCACTTGGATGGATTTTAATGCGGTTTCCATCAATAGACAGTGATACAAGAGGAAGGTTTATACGTATATATAATAAATGCATATGCACCACGTTAGTATCTACATTGTAACCGTGCGAAGCCGGGGTGAGTCGCTAGTCTAAATATATATAACTCAAAGGTGACTGACTGACTGACTGACTGACTGACATAGTGATCTATCAACGCACAGCCCAAACCACTGGACGGATCGGGCTGAAATTTGGCATGCAGGTAGATGTTATGACGTAGGCATCCGCTAAGAAAGGATTTTGATTAATTCTATATAATATATAATTTATCTTTGAACTCAATTCTAAAGTCAGCGCGTACGAAGTCGCGGGCGTAAGCTAGTTATAAATAAATTGATGTTGTTGCAGTTTAATCATGTTTTTAAATTTCTCGACGCAATTTCTATTTCAAACGTTTTTTGGTAACATACATAGTTTTACATAAAAATATTCAGATATTTTAAAAACAAAATGAAAGATATAAAGAAGTTACAGCTGTAAAACTTTTTTGTGCGATGTAGACTTCTTTTTGTTTTTTAACCGCGATTTCCTTATAGAACGAAAAATAAAACGTAATTGAATATAAACACATTATGCTGATTTAAACAAAATTACGTTAAGACTAGTTTAATGTAGCGGTTGGAGTACCATTAGGTAACTAAGCTGACAACTTCCATTTCGATCTAAAGAGATTGTCAGCTCAGTCAACGATACAGATACTGACATTACGAGTATATGGATATGATTATTGTTCAAACTTAATTCAAAATACAAATATGTATTTGACAACTATTTCGAAGGTTTGGAAACTGAAGTGGTTTTGACATATATTTTTTTTGTCGTAGTTTCCGATACAATTAAACGTGAGTAATCCCGCATAAGTAAAACAAATATATTTCGAAGATCCGTCACGTATTTAAACTGACACAAACGCCTGGTACATTTTGTCGACGACGACGTTAGTTAAAAATGAGTTTTGGCTTTGTGTGAGAATTGTGGCTGGAATAATTATTTTTTTCACAGCTCCGGGCACGTTTCTGTTCCCATTTACAAATGGTTGCATTCAGGCGTCCATTTCGTATATTCAGTTTTAGAGCGCGCATCGTCCGATTGTGAGGAAACTCTGAAATGCATTCTCGAGTCAATTAATAGGTAACCGGCACCCACATGCCATCAACAAATGCTGACGTCAATAGCACAAAGCACACATTGAAAACGCATATGATAAACCTTAATACTGATACGGTTAATAAATCAAACATGGAATTCCACAAATAAGCGGAGAAACTAACCGCAGTTCTTATATATAAATGTACTACAGCTGGCAAATCAAAGGAGAAAGGTTTCGCTTATGAATAGTAATAGAATTCGCTGAAGAATGTTGGAATGTCAGACCGTGTACATACTCGTACCTGCCTTACCTATGTATTGTCTTACGTGAGCGATGGAATGCGACAAATCGCGACACGGCGTGTTGCGACTTTCGGATTACTACGACAACTGGGGCTTTATTTTGAATCGTACTATTAAATTTTCGTTTAAAAATAAGTTTACTTTCGATAGAAATCCAAAAAGTCACATTTTGTTAATATTAACATTATGAGTAATCGAAATTATACCATTTGAAAATTTGACGGATTCAATACACAGGCTATTTTTTATCATTTCTGAGTGGACGTCGAAATTTTTTCGAGCCTTTGTTGGTGTCAGAATTCTTATTAAGTAAAATAGATTTTTGTATTTTTTTTATTGACATTCCTTTTAAAAGTAGCAGGAAAAATAAAGTTAATATTTTAGTATCATTTTCTGCTGCGTGGAACGAGAGTTTTCAATCCATTATAAAAACCGTTAACACAACTTTCGTAAAGTCAGGATTATTGAAAATCGATGTCAAATGTTTGTAATTCGAATAAAAATGAATACGAATGTAGGCGTACAATTCAATAATAGCCCTTGGCCACTTACAAAAACTGTGATAATTTATCGTCGCGTGGCATCGCGTCGCATTGCCTCGTTTGTCAGTAACGTAAGACAAGTCTGTTTATTTTTGAAGTTAAACGTAAAATGCAGGTACCGTTCGACGTACCTACATACGTGCAGATTGTTTTGCATAACGTTTGAAGCTCGACCTGCAGTGGTAGTGGCGCACTGATGTTTCGGCCCGTGTGGCTCTTTCGCATAATTACTCCCGAGTATTGTGGGGCACTACGTTCTACGTGGCCAGTTTACTGTCGGAACACCTGAAAAGTAGTGAGGCACAGAAAATAAAGCGCCATTCGACTAACCTAGCAGCAACTACGTAGACGACATGGCTGTGCTTGTAGCAGTAAATGCCTCGCATGCACCCACTAACAATTTGTCTGCCGTCGCGTGCAGTTAACTATTAACTATGAAACTATAGTAAGCGATATCGTGTTTGACTCTGATGTTATCGTTTTATCAAAGGGAAAACAAATTTCGTAATTCTGCGAACGAAACTGGGTTTATTTAATTATTTACAATTCTAGATAATCAAATGTACTTTGAGCACCCGCATGCATCGTACACGACCGCTAGTACTTAATTAACATGGAATGTTTATTTAGAAAATGGCGTTCAGATTATTCAAGCGATTTATACGTAGCTGAGCTTGCGTCGGAACATTGGTTCGCTCAGTCTGTTCTACAGGTATTATTATGTTCTGATGAACCTTTTGGGCTTGACCCACCATCTCGGTTCTACTATCATAATGGCCATGCCAAAAGTACCACCCACATATCATAGATACGTGGAAGTCTTGTATACGCTCGGTTTAATCGACTGTATCTTCCGCGCATCTGTCTTATGTGGAATGGCTTACCACAATCGGTTTTACCACCGAATTTTGATTTACCTGGCTTAAAAAAAAGGGTAGGGTCCTTAAAGGTAGGCAATGCACTAACATTGCCCCGGGTATTGTGGGTGTCTAGAGGCGCCGGTGACCACTTACCATCAGGTGCTCCGTAGCTTGTTTGCCACTTTTTCACATAAAAAAAGCTTGCTGGTAAAGTAGAAATCACACTAATATTATAAAGGCAAAAGTTTGTGAGTGTGTTTCTTACTTCTTCACGTTCAAACGGCTGGACCAATTTTGATGAAATTTGGTATGGAGGTAACTGACACCCTTGATTGCCAGATAGACTTTTTATCCCGAAAAAATTTAGTGTTCACGCGTGAACAGCGGGTAAGACCGTGGGGTGCAGCTAGTATTAAATAAAATCACTATGATAAATATTCGATGTATACATGTATATGCAAAATGTGTATCTAGTGAAATGATTTATTGTATAGGCAAATATTAGTGCGGGGTTCTATTGACAGCTAGATACGAGTTCCGTCAGTGCAAATAGAGTTTTATCGCAGCATCATAAACCGTCATACGATTCGGTTTAGATTTGTAGGAGCTTATTGATCGGCACCCGCGGTGTAGTCGCGTCTGGCTTGTCTCAGATAACACCAATTGTCATTCGTTTACAATCCACAATAACTCGTAATATATTACTGCAAGATTTTTCATGTTTTTTTTTTTTTTTAAGCATATTTTTATAACTTAGGTCAGAGAGCGCTCATTATGCAAAGCTTCTCATATTTTTATTTATCCCCCGTCGGCCGTAGTTAACTTTACACGTGATAAAAATTTTAGTGATCCCTAATAGGTACGAGGTTTTTTTTATGTTGTTGTTCTGAAACTTTCATTACTGTGAAAGCTTTTAAGAAAATTAGATTTGTTTTCAGAGCTTTCTGAGAGGTATAGTTTGTTTGCCAAGTATACGGGACTAAGATTGGTATATACCTGTAATTATGCATATAGTGTCATACTCCACGAATGTCATAAAGTTGAGAGAACTATTCCACTGTTCTACTTAATTCAACTTCTACAGTTCTATGCTTGTGCCGGAGACCCACTTTCTTCGTTTATGGAACTCAAATAAAACTTAGTTTGCGTTGACACTCTTGCATACAGCTTTATCTTCTTGAATTCGGTGCAAGCTCAAGTTTTCCTGAGGACCTGCTTCGTAATGTTTCAAAAGCTTGACACTTGCGAATACGTAATTTGAAGAAAATTAAATTACTGTAACTACAAAGTCAGTGTATTTGGAAGTTGAAACTAATATAAATCAACCCAATCAGCAAACATGTTAAAATCAAACTCAGTTATATTGCTTCAGATTGAGCGAAACTACAGGTAAACTTTTAGGCGAAGCTACGTTCGGCGTTTTTCGGAATAAAAAAGTGAACTGTGCTAGGATATGATCCGTTAACATGACAAAACTAGTATACAATATTTATATATCAATCTCTGTCTCTCTCACACACACCCTCACAAACACACACACACGCACACACAAGCACATACACATTCACACACACATACACACTATAACATACGTATGCGCGAACTTTTACCGTATAAAATATTATTATTTTTATTACATTTTAATATGTTTAAACACAAAATAATAAGCTTTAAATTCAGACTTTTTTTATAATTACTTTAAACATGGCCACAAGGGAAAAAGCAAACCACGGGTTTTACAAAAAAAAACATTATTTGACTTAATTTCATTAAAAAAATATTATTAGATACTCTAATATTTATGATACGGTTTTATCTAAAAGCGAAAGTATTTAAACACAAACATAAATAACTAGAATCCAGCGAGATACGACAGCGGCCAGTTTATGTAGCGAGCTCGCAGTCAGCTTCAAACCATTATGATGAGTTAGTACGTTTATCAGTGACAGTTTTAAATTCCGTCATTCCCGGATACCTTATCTAGCAATGCTGCTCGGTACTCACATCGGACAGTGCCTATTTTAAGTAAGCATGTTTTTGCTAAAAACATATTTTTATTTAACTACGCCTTGAATTTACATATGTTTATCGAGATACATGTAATGTAATAAGATGAAAATTTGAAATACTTGACACTTGATACAGACAGAATGAAAAAAGTGCGATGCCAGATATAAAAATAAAAACACGTGGTGGCACATGTCGTCTACGCAACACCCGCTCTATACCGGCTGGCGCGCGCATGCATATCTACACGAAAAGTAGTAAACTTTACCTATGTCAGAAGCAAATCTCTCGTAGCAGCTCTACGAAGCTACCAGATACTATATTGTCAGTAAAGCTTCATGAACATATTCGTACATTTTCCAAAGTCTCGCGATCATAACCGATATCGTGAATTTATTATTTTTTTGTTGTATTTTTCTTAACTAACTTTCTTTATTGGACTTTTGGTACTTTTACTTCCTAATTCTTGTTCTTTTCGGTTTCGAAATACGTTTAAAAGTTGAAATTCGACGCCCATTCTCGAGACCGTTGTTTCGCTGGGATTTTGTTTTGGCTTTTGGAATGTTATTTTAAAAAGTTTTTGGTTACATTGAACGATGTTTTAGCTTTTTATAAATTCTAGGTTTAAATTTTATACTTACACCGCCTACCTATTAGGTACCTATCTCGTCTCGTTAGGGACGTATAAAACTTTTTATGTGGCTATCAAGGCTCATTGTCGTTACGTGATCTTACTGAATCGTTTTATAGCTTATCATCTGGGTACATAAAATCAAGTCGTTCGAGAATATGAACCGCTTCAAAAACGTTTCTTCGCTTGTTTATTCTAGCACCACTCAAATACTACCACAAGCTTCACAAGAAAAACGGTTTTTCATAAGCTCATAGCCTCAGTCTGGATTTATCGACTTTGCTTTTGAGAATAACCGCGGAACAATAACGGTCGTCCAAATCCAATAAATCTGTCACGCATCCATGGCACCATAAAAAGGCAAGGAAAAAAGACAAATTGTGTTACTAGAAACGTGTGAATTGTATCGTTCGAGCTCATCCAATTGCAATATTGTTCTGGTGACGCTGTTAGCGCGGCACTTGCAGCGCAATATCCAGCTTCTCGGCGTAACATTGCAATTTTCCTGTTCAAATATTTTACCCTCGTGTTGTGCCGTTGTAATCACGTTAAAACTCCTGGCAGACACTTGTTCCGCTACATTTTATTTTTGTAATACACGTCTTCTTATCAAACGAATCACCTCATTTTTGTGTTGATACTGTAGGCCACTTCGCTGCTTTATCGGCTCACTTGTTTTTCAGACTTCAACTGTGAGAACTTTTGAGACTAGATTTTATTAAAACAGTCAAGACGACGAAGTTTGGAAATTTCATGCACAGTGAATTATTTTTTTACGCGATTTAATCTGATGCTGGAAACTGTACATACGTATATTTAGCTAAACTAGGTTAGTTATGCATGTGATATATGATTCGAACTATAGTTCTATATATAAAAGTGTAGTTCAGTATCACGAGAAGCGTCTCAATTTCCCGCCAGCTGATCGCAATTTCCTTACGTTTGTCGCTGTACCATTCTTATTTTGTGTCCAGGAATGTTCATAAAATGGACATACATATCACGTAATAAATACTCAAATGAATAAAAGTTTATTTCTATTATCGAAATCACATGATCCGCTAAATATGACTTTTATTTTGGGCCCTATAATTGAAAATAGCAACTATAAGTACGAATGTATGTGCTATATAAGAATTGTTCGTGAAAATGTTAGGACTTATGTAAGCAGGAATAATATATGTCCCACACAAATAGGCTGTTGGCGCGTGACGCCATATGTCGGAGTCTGGCATCACAGATAAAACATCGGTATACTTTGCATACCAATCGCCGAATTTGTCTCGTGCACATTTTTTGCTACGTTTAACAGCGCGACGATCCATCCTTCCGCATTATACTCACTGTTTATTTATAAGGACTCCATTAGAGGCTATCGCCACTCGGTGTGGTGAGTTTTCGCACGCAGCTTGATAGAATTTGACGGGAACAGGTAAAATAATGTCGCCGTCGTATTGTTTTCCAAAACTTTTTTTAAATAGTAAAACACGGCTTTTCGTGTTGCTTCCAAAAACTCTGTCGAAGCTTAGAATATAGTCACAACTACTTTACTAGGGCATGATCGGACTGGCCTTTAACTTACGAGTACGTTTTGTAATTTTGACTGTGACTTAGCCTCATTACACTTGCATAATTGTATAAAACACTTAAAAATATCATAATAGCATTTGCCAGCGTCAAGCAAACAAATGTAGGAAATACGATACAAAATAAAAAATAAGAAAAACTTATCTATTTGCAAACATCGTTTCGACCGCATGACGACACTAGCTCGGAAACTCGGTCACTCGAACACATCCTACGCCCTACTAAGCTCGTCAATTCAATGCATAATCTCGAAGCCCCGTGTATTTATTACGTTTCGATGCGCGCAGTCCGTCTACATTTATTTATTCTACAACCGGCTATTCGCAACAATGTGCTACGTAAGCATCAAAACATACTTCCGAAAACAATACAAAGAAATATAAACAGTTGCGCTACTTTAATGTTAGTTTCACGTTCCCGTATAAATAGACGATTACTTTTCTACTGTTTTGTCGTTAAATTAGGTAGAATCTATTCTAATTCAAACAACGTAAAATTTGTGAGCGGGTGGATCGTAATCGGAGCTCATTCTTATTATTTTACTGTGATGATGATCTAGAGTATTCTAGAAAATTTTCAGTTAACTTTAAACTATTTTGCTCTGCCAGCGAATCGCGGTGAAATGGGTAGCATGCTTTAAGTTATAAACCAAGATTCCTAGGAAAGTTTGATCGTTTTATGAAGATTGGTTGTGAGGGAACTTTCCTCCATGTCATAGATAATCCGTTTGGTACCGGAGCGAGATGTTTGGCACAAATATTGTTGACATAGCTGGTGTGTTGAATACTTAACTGAACCATAAATATAACAATAAACGTTCCCCTAAAAACGTCCTCTTAACGGTCAAACTTAGCATCTGTGGTATACTCATATACAACTTTTGTCAGTGCGTAATATTTCAGGCGCGAAATTCTTCCTAAGTGCTTTCAAACCTAATTTCTGTCTAGTAATGCCCCGGAAGCGACCCATAAAGTGGAAATAAGAAAGATAACCGCTATAAAAAACATATGACCAGTAATCCTACATTTTATTGAGCTTTTTGTGGTAAAGAAAATCTTGGACATAAATACGTAACACTAATAGAATTTGAAAGCGGCTTTTGGCATACGACGGAACATTGTTTCGTGGAAAGAATCTCGTAAAGTAGCGCTTATTTTTGAGTTATTCGTTTGTAATTTTAATAAAGTTGGAATTCATAGCACGGCCGGTAACATCAGAGCCTGACTTTTTCAGTTGCAGCTTTGTTTTCCGGCGTTGGCGTTCTTTCAGCGTTAGCGAAAAATAATGAAAATGACACGAGAAGTGTGACTGTGGTGTGCCGTCGACGGCTAATGTGTCGGAAAAAGTAGCTTTTGACAGAGCCGTAAAAACGTAAAACTTTTAAAAGTTTCTGGTGGTTTTCTTGTAAATATCTAAGCGTGTCACAGCCAGATGGTGGCCTTTAATTAAAAAAAAGTTGCTATGGGATAGGTAGGTAGGTTCAACAAATGTTTATACGTCATCACTCTAGTTCAATACTAGACATATGAAGGTCTCTCTTAAATTCACAACTTAACCCGACCTTCAGCTTAAAACTTAGTTTGGATTACCTTGAGTCTTGGCGTGATATTCATTTATTTACACTAGGTTTGAAATAACTGTATTTTGTTGGTCGGCGGATGATCGCTGGTTAAAGGTCATGCCACATCGGGTCCCAAAATCGATCAAGATGAAAGAGGCGTGACGAGCTTAATTCACACGACAAGGTTTGGATCAACTAAGATCAAGATCGGGCAGCCTGGACAGAGGGAGATCTTTGTCTGTCTTTAAGCACATCTTAAGCTTGAAAACAAAAATTTCTTTAATAATATTTTGACTAGGTTAATTCATGACGCTTGTGCCAGTTAGATTATATGCGAGAATCGAAGCGAGTGGTGCTACAATAACTGCCTACTTTGACGATAAAACATGGTTATATACATATACATATGTAAATGAGTAATGCGTGAAACAAACAGCTGGATGTTCATTTTTAGGGTTCCGTACCCAAAGGGTAAAACGGGACCCTATTACTAAGACTCCGCTGTCCGTCCGTCTGTCTATCTGTCCGTCTGTCACCAGGCTGTATCTCATAAACCGTAATAGTTAGACAGGTGAAATTTTCACAGATGATGTATTTCTGTTGCCGCTATAACATAAAATACTAAAAAACAGAACAAAAAATATTTAAGTGGGGCTCCCATACAACAGACACGTTTTTTTTGCAGTTTTTATAGATAATGGTAAACGGAACCCTTCTTGCGCGAGTCCAACTGGCCATTGGCCGGTTTTTATTCTAGATCGAGACTTTTAAACCACCTCATAGTTATCTGCCAAGTCTAACGCCTCACTCGTAAAAAACTAAGCGACAAAATGTAAAGAAAATTGCTAAAACAACGCCAGCTGGCGACCGGGACCATTTCTCGAGCTTAGGTCACAAAAACAACTTTGTCAGAATTTGTATGCGATGTCACCCAAGCTTTGGGTAATGGAAATACAATAACAAGTGAATATTCCAACTAATGGTGTCAAAGTAACATTTTAGGTAATTCGTTCATCTTATATGTATTTATAGATGAACAAAACTTGTTACAGAGTTCGTTCAGAAACGAAATTCATTTTATATCAGGTAGAGATATCGGCACAATAATCACGATTTCTCTATTCGAAACAATCGCCTATCGTTATTTCAATACGATGAACAATGCAATACTCATATCATTAAGCATTATTAACTCCATCACTTAGAGCTTTACAAATTCATCGGCTTTTGTTCTAGAATTATCAACTCCACGCTATTGTTGTTAGAATGTTCGCAAATAAACAGCAAATAGGCACGCAACCGAACGTTTTGCAAATCGTGTATCAATTTCGGTTGCAAGAAGCTAATATTACTCTCATTAAGACAGATTAATGCTTCTATATTAGCGGTAATGAGACGCAGCTTGTGCACATTTGCCTCTTGGCTCTGTTTCGATCTCTAAATGTATAATGTTGAGCATTAATGACGTCACTATATGGAGTTTGGAGAACTACCTTTGGAGCAGTTCACGCTACCTCACGCACTAATGGTAGCAAATTGCTTGGAAATTATTCGCGTAGGTTGACTTGTAATCGATTATATTGTTGCGCTATTTCATGATGTGTTCGCAATCAAAGCTATTTCGGGAGCTCTAACGTCGAACTGTCAAAAATACTGACTTTGTGGCACAGTCATCTGCGTAATTGATTCTATCATATACAATGCATGGCTTTAGCTATTACAGTATTTGTAGAATAATTGTTATTGAAACTTTGTATGTACCTACTTGAAACCAATGATATTATAAAAATACGCTGCGTTCATACTGAGCGGCGTTCAGATTTCGTTGTTATTACAAATGCACTTACAACTGCGAATGCGATAGACAATAGGGAACGTATGATACAGAAAGAGATAGCTATAAGTAGTGTGTTGCGCTTGAAGTACACTGGTGCAAAACAAACTGCAAAAATTGTCTGAATTTGTCTGCAACAATTTGTGCATGCTAATGCGATATCTACCTATTATTATATACATATACCACCATTGCTTGATTTATTTATTAACCACGTTGTAACTGCTCAACGAATTTATATAAAGTTTGAAATGCAATTAAGTAATACTTTAACTCAGGAGTAACCACGAGGCATAGCTAGTTCATTTCGTTTTCGCTAGTTGAGAACCTGTCGGTTTGGTTATTATAAACCTAATTCAGTTTAATCATACATAACTATGTTTTATTGATTTTTTTAAATTTTTGTTAGGCTGTGTTTGACCACAGCTCATCTGATCTTAAGTAACGGTGTGGTCGAATATGGTGGACACACCAAGCGTGGAATGTAACTGGCTCTCAAGAGAGGCTGCCGGAACACAATGTTAGATGCTTGGCGTCAAGTTTTGAACTTGAGCAGTAGCTAACCAATCGAGTACTAGAAAGTACTCTACCACCATGCTACGGTTTCCTCGAGATGTTTTCCTTTATTGACGGTTCAAGCTCATTGTTGGGGTTCGAACCTTCGGCGTGTGAAGCGACCGCGCTAACTACTGAGCTACATAATACACTATATTAATATGATCAAGAATTTTCCGTAGTCTATGTTTTCCTTATATATGCCTACAAACCCAGAGATTCATCCCAGACCGCATCATTATGTACCTAATACGTTATAATGTCAGACAGGTTGTAGTCAAACGAGAACATTTTAAGAATGAAAAAAGGCACAAAGGTTTGACAGAAAATGTAGGTCGTTAAGAAATAAGCAAACAACTCAACATTTCAGACCCTAGTTTCGATACTTGAGTCGCTCTTTCATCCACTCGAGTTGCTCACTTACCTTCTCAATATAACTATAAAATCCAATGGAGGCCCTTACGTGTTGACTGAAAATCTTGAGCAAATATTTTAAAAATACTCTTTTGCTTGGTTAAAGGATTTTCGTTCCGATATTTACTAAAGTCCCCGTTGAAACATACTAATAAAAGTTAGCTTTACTTGAGAAATGCTGGCTTTACTTAAATATTTCATTGTGAACACATGTAGGTACAACGAAAATAAAGGCACTCACTAGAATTGAATTTAACAAATCAAAAAATCGCGAGAAAATGTTTTCTTTCGCTTCCTAAGTTAATTTTATTTCTTTTTGGTTTAAACATCAAATTTTGGCGTCTTGGTTCATAAAAATGACGGTTGTAATAAAGCCATCGTGCTATAATCTCCACACGCGTCTCCGTATATCACATTTTATTGTGCTGATCGATATTGCATGTTTTCTTCCCCCTACCTTTATCAGGGTTTTATTGCGACGCTATAAACTGGTAGCTTCTGATATATCCGAGGTATACTAAACATGGATAAGTATTTGAACCTGTCAGCCTGTCACGGCAAATAAAGCAGGAACGTGCGGTGCGTGTCATAATATCCACATTATGCTGCTCGCGGCCTATCGCTTCCTTCCGACGTATTAAATTATCGCCAAATGTTGCGTCCTATCCCGCGCCATGTGGTGAATTTACATGTGTTGAAAGTGCTGGAAACGTGGTTATGGCAAATATAGCATATCTCTTATATGTGCGTTAAATCTAATTGCCGATTTAACTGAACTAATAGTTCCTCCCATGTTGAGATCTAACAACATCAGATTTAGACTTTAGAGCATTGCTCTTGATGGCAAGATAAAAATCCAGTCCTCGTGAGACGGTGTGTCAGCATTAAAAAACACACCATCTATGGCAGATTTGAGTAAATACTGAACAGTATTTATAAATACAATCATTAAAAATTTTATAAGCACTTAATTGATTTGGTTCATAGTTGAACTTAATGTATTTACTTTTACTAATTAGTTCAGTACTAACAGTTCCCAACTCCAGTTTATTTCCATTTAAATAATTTTTTAATAAATTAACTAAACTAATTTTTTTTTTTTATAAATCTAATAAACTAGTCAACAAAACAATTTAAACATTAATAGTCATACAGAGAGAGTTGAAATTATTAGCTTTTGAAATGTGACGTATCGAAATTTAGCACCCGTCCCACCCCTTGTCACACAATGTCACATTTCGTCGACCTCCATTCCCCCCCTTAATGTGTGGCATAATTTATGTTCCCTTAGGTGTTTTGACGGCAGATTTTTAACTTGAGGGTAGGCTAGCCAGCCAAGTACTAGAAAATACTCTACTACCATGTTATAGTAAGGTTTTTTTAATTACTAATAGCCTTGCGTTTGACCGCCTACCCGCCTGATGTTAAGCGAAGATGCGGTCTACGGTGGAGCACGCTCGCCTAGCAGAAACCGATTCACTCGCGACTTGAAGGCACCCAGATTGTAACCGTCAGGGAACACCCACTCGGGCAGCAAACCTTCTTTATCCCACTGCTGGGTATAGGCCTTTCTCTTGTTATGCCATCTGCCTCGGTCCTGTGCCAGACTGGTCCAGGTTCGACTCACGACCGTGACGATATCGTCGACGTAGTGCGTAAATCTTACAAGTACCTTTTAAACACAAAAAAAAAACGTAAACTTTGACGATGAATAAATATTTTAACAAGTCAAATAAGTACTTACGTGATGTTGGGTACTTTTGTAAGTCGAATGTATAATTAATCACTTTTTTAAAGAGCCATAGCAAAGCGATACTGCTAACTTTGGACAAAAATATACGAAAGTATTAAAATTAACTAGATACTGAATTAAAAGTCACTCTTGGATGTTGCAAAGATAATTTATGAGCAAGATTTCTCGGTTAGTACCTTTTGATCTTACTTATCAAATGAGTGCGGTATCTAACTGTATGTTTTAGGCTTAAGAGAGCTACTAAGGTTATGGTCTCGACACTTACTACGTATTACATTACCTACTCGGCATTTTATTATGTAACGAGACACAAAGCTCTCATAATCGCTGTTCCAAACTTAAGGCTTAAATCAAGTTTTATAGGTACTAAAATCGGTCGAAATTACCATCTTAGGTTTACAGAGATATGTAAATTAGGCGCTTCAAGCAACCGTTACGTCTCGGTCGATGGTTATTATTACAACAATGTTCATAATTTTGATGAACGATAGACCTTTAGATTGTCTCCAACTACCTGAAGCTATTTGGGGTCACAGTGTTACCGCTTTGTGTGCGCAAAGCAAATATTTGTATGGAAGGTCAGTTCAGTAGTTTAAAGTCGGCAATCTTAGGATTCAATGAGTATACGTGTACATAACACGTGAGTTAGTAAATAAATCAAACTTTGAATTTACGTGATGGGTTGGTGTTATCGTCCCTATTGCAAGTCGACCGTGATCCTATTGAACGACAACGTAGTCTACGTAGTCAGAATGATTCAAAGTCCACATTAATTCCTATAGTCGTGATTTCAATTTTTACATTATACTAAATGCTTATTAATACCCAGATCACTCACACTCGCCTTAGGACTCCAGAATCTAGAAGAAAGAAATTATACTGATATTATAAATGCGAAAGTTTGTCTGTATGTTTGTATGTTTCACGCTGTAGCAGCTTAACGGATTAAGATGCATTTTGGAATTTGAATTGTGTACCAAATAAAAATGAATCCACGGGGCGCAGCTACCTGTCCATACTGTTTAGTATAAGACTAGGAAGAATCGAAACTTCAAAACAAGCACTTGGCATGTATATTTTATCAAGTTCTACATAAAATAGTACGCACAGATGGGATAAAATGGACTACACTGAGAGCGTCGTGGAAAATTCGCAGCTGGGAGTGATAGAACAGAAAAAAGGCTGTATTTTCTTAGCCGATAAAACATGGAAATAATATGGAACACGCAAGGATAGTGTCTAACATTATGTCAGACACCATTCTTATTTAATATAGATTAGTAGCTTACCTTCGTTTTAGGGTTATAGCAAGTTTCAACGCTAGCTTAAAAATAATTACTTAGTAACTTACCCCAATAAAGGATAATTGGTAGTAAAATCTACCAATTTAGCTAGGCCTAAATTGATAGATATATATCTACCAATATAGCTAGACCTAAATTATTGAAAATAAGTTAAAATCTTGTTGCCAAATTATAATTTTTTAATGGTTGACGGGATGTTTGACCACAGCTCACCTGATGTTAAGCGACGGTGTGGTCGAAGATGGTAAACACACCTAGCCTGGAATGGAACTGGCTCTGGTTTCCTCACGATGATTTCCTTCACCGGCAGCTCAAGGGGTTGTAGCTTGCACCCACGCCCTTCGGCGTGTAAACCGACCGTGCTAACCACTGGGCTACCATTATTTATTAACTGTCCCACTGCTGGGCGCTGGCCTATTCTTTTTAAGAGAAGGGTTGGGCCCCACGTGTTAATTAACGAAATGTATTACGACCACATACTGACCTAGTACCGATCGGCAAACTTCATACATCTTCAAGATTTTTTTAAAAACTCTCTTGAACGCAGGTTTTAGTCAACAGCAATACCCATATTACCTCGAAAAGACCGAAATGCGTGCCGTGGGATTCGAACCTACGACCTCCAAGAACCAGGCTGCCGAAAGTTTAAAATAAATTAAGGCTATTTAAAAAAAAGTTTGTTTATATATTATTATTACTGTCTATTTGAGATGTGGGTGTAAGAAACTTCGGATGATGATGATGATGAAAAGTATCCTATGTTTTATTTCAAAGCCAGTAAAGTATCTACATGCAAAATTTCATCCAGATCCGTTCAGCCGTTCTAGCGTGATTGAGTAACAAACATCCATCCATCCATGCATCCATCCATCCATCCATCCAAACTTTCATATTTATAATATTAGTGGGATTAGTGGGATTGCAAAGACGATCAAGAAAGAAACAGAAATGAGTCTCGCTAAAATTGTAAGAATTCTTAAAAGGCAAACAAACGAGTTTGATTTATCGTGCTTACACACAAACTGTCATTTACAATATTCTTTTAATTAAAGGCGCAGAAAGTGTTTTCCTTGCGACAGGCTTTATTTTTCTCTTATTGCAATCTGCAGAGTCAAATCACCCCGAAGATAATTTGAATTTTCCGACCTCGCTCGAAGTTTTTCTGTCATGTTTGTTTATCTCGCGTATATAAATAAAGAGCGGATGTTTGCTACTTTTCACTGTACGCAAGTTGTTTTAGAAAGTGGCGAAGTCGCGAAGTCGATATCCTGTTTAGTGGGTATACAATATATTGTCATAATATCATCGTGCAAAGCCATTAGTTGTGTTGAGTGAGTTTTCTCTGCGGCCGATCCGATACCAGACAATCCAATTTTGCTTCCGAGTTTGAAAAGCTCTGTACTGGAGGAACGATCTATTCGACAAGGACGCGACAGACGTGGATTGTTTACCGACTATGCCGATGTGACATCACTTTGACAATGTTCAACTATTACCTCTAACTTTGTAACAACTAAGTTTGTATAGGCTGAGTGGCCATCCTTAGAGTCAGGGCTAATGTGCCACCCGAAGGAAATCTGAGATGTCATTATAGTTGTTGTTATCTTTTGTTTTTAGTTTATAAAACAATGTCGCTGTCCGCGCCTATCTGTGTTTCCGTTTATCGTAAATTGACACGGTTTTCACTGTCATTCAGATTTTTTACGAAAGGTTTGTGTATATGACACATCTTAATTAGACTTTTGTACAACAAGAGTAATTCAATGTTTTGTTATAAATAAATAACACCCTTGTGAAACCATAGTAGGCCGCTATTATAAATATATAACAGCTGTTCTGTAGAAAAAGCACGTTGATCTTTGACAAAATACATAAAGTAGCCCATTTATGAGTTAAGCCTTAACTCAAGTTTACTATTGAAGTCTATACTCTACCCTTTGATTTAATTTCCTGATCTAAAAATTGTTTTTTAATCTAAATATTCATACGTTTCGTCCAGTTTAAAATCATTTTTTTACGAAACTCACTTTTTGCGATTTAATGGCTTGCCCTATGGTAAAAGTAGTTTACAACGACGAGACCTACATTCGCCTAAGTACTACCGTTCCATGTAACGCAATATAGTCGTCTTCAAAGCATTTCCGACACCCTCAACCTAGTTGCTTTACTATGTTTACTCTCTGAAGTGAACGACGTATGCCGTTACATCTATTAACTGTGTCATAAAGAATTTAGGTACTTTTTTTTAAATACTTGTGCGAGATTACTCACGTTTAATTATATCGGATACTTCGACTATAGTTTCGATCAAATCCAGTGGCCTTCATCATGAAGATAGGGCTGAGAACAAATCGCGCGTGACCTCGTCTTCCAAAACCACCGGATGTGGCCGAAACTATAGTCGAAGTGTCCGATACAATTAAAAGTAAGTAAAAAAAGTTCGATGACCCTATTCAGAATGAAGCAATTGATTTATTTCACTATCTCGAAGTTGTTGGACATAGTGAGTGATAGTGTTCATAATCTAAAATCTCGAAGATGTATTAAGTTTTCTAACCCGCATTTGGCCCGCGTGGTGGACTGTGGCCTTACCCTGTTCACAATGAGAAGAGGCCCGCGCCCAGCAGTGGGGTAGCTTATAAAAACGGGGCTGATTCGGGAATCGGAATCATCATCATCATCATCATCAAGTGCCATCTTCATATTGAAGTTTGGAGGTCAGTAGGCACAATTTCTTGTGATCCCATGCTGCGAATTTTAGATGCTGATAACTCTGTTCAGTCCACTCCTTGATGTCGTCTAGCCACTTCCGTCTGGGGGCTGGGCTTCGCTTACCCGGGATTCTACCTTCGAGGATCAACCTTGGAAAGTCATATAGGCAAACTCTTTGTTAGTGCCCGATGAACGCGACCTTCCGTCTCATGGCTATTGATATAAGATTTTTTTGCAGTGAGCCATTTCTAGAACCTTGGCATTTGATGTGAAACTGGTCCAAGGAATTTTGAACATCTTCCATAGAATCCACATCTCAAATGCCTGTATCCGGTCGGAGATTTCTTTTTAGCAAGACCCACGTTTCGCACTCATACAAGAGCGTGGACCAAACATATCATCTCATAATACGGTATATTTTACAGAAACTAATTTTGGGGTTGCAAAGGACTTTGGACATTTTGTGAAAGGCAGTTGTTGCTTGTCCGATTCTACATTTTACTTCGTGTAGATGACAGGGGTCTTAGGTGCATACATGACCGAGGTATTTAAATGTAGCAACATTGTCAATATGCTTGCCTCGCAATTGAAATCGGAATCGAAAAAGAAATATTATATTTTTTAGAATCAAACCTTGAAATAAAAGAGCATAACAAAATTAAATACTAATCGAATCAAGAAAATAACTCCTTGAATAACGGCGACATGTAGATATATACTCATAGATATCATATAATAGATGATCGTGAATACAATATGGCACTGAACGGAGGGCCTCGAGGCTAAAAAGCCTATTATAATGCGTGTAGTTAAAAATCAGTTCACGTAGTATCGGTTGCGCTGTGGGTTGTATCGGTGAGGCTTTCCCATAGATCACGCTTTATGTGTAACAAATAGTCTCGAGTTAGGCGAAATTGCTTTCCGATCCACTCTGACAAATAATGTCAGGCCACTGACGCGTGACCTTACTCGTTTCAGAGACGATCACAATTTGCCTACACTCCGATTCCGGAATCGGGAAGGGATCTCATTTTGTGTATACGAATGGCGGATGTGTCCGTTCTTTTATTTGATGTACCCTCCGAGTGCTTAAAAGATTACAATGGACAATATATCTCTTTCATATTGCAAGTATTGATGGAGCTCAACTTGAAAATAGCGGAAACTTTTTCACGTGGAAAAAGTTTTGGCTCAGTTCGCAATGTTCAGGGGAATTAAATCGTTCTCATGTCGCTAGTGGTGCATACCATTTTCACCGATGTTGTCGTTTATTGGAGCTCGATGGAGTCCAAATGCGTCAGCGAACATTGTGAATTACAGTTTTTGCGGCCCGCGGGTTCAACAGCGTTTTTTGTGTTTGACAAGCTAGGTGTATGACCACAGCTCACCCGATGTTAAGTGAGAGTGTTGCCGAAGATAGTAAAGCACACCTGGCCTGGAATGGAACTGACTTTCAAGTAGAGGGTAGTAGCTAGCTAGCCTAATATTAGATAAAAACACCTTAGCACCATGCTATGGTTTCGTCACGATGTTTTCCTTTACCGGCAGCTCAAGTTCATTGTTGGGGTTTGAACCCACGCCATTCGGCGTGTGAACTGACCGCGCTAACCATTGACCATCGTATATTCTTAAATATACATTTTGCGCGTAGCCTATGTTTTAATTCATGGTATGAATTCCAACAGAATTCGTCATTCGTTAAAGTCAACACAGAATTCGTCATCATCATCATAAAAATTAGCTTACCATAGACCACTGCTAGACACAAACCTGTCCCAACGCACGCCACTTATACATATCTCTGTTTTATTATTATTATTCCTAGTTGTAATTAATTAGACATGCATGCATTTGACGACGATATCACCTGATTTTGACGCATGCCTAGGTAGAACCTATTCACGTTTTTCTTGAACACCTCCAGGTTGTACTTGAGCGTAAAGTTAGACGCAACAAACAAGTTCCACTACCAAAAAGATAGAAGTTCATTATAAAATACAGAACTAATTATGTACTTACTTATGTTTTAACATAGTGGTAATTTATACAAACACGGTAACATTTTTATTTCGAAATCTATCTGCATTACTTATCAAGTTATCTGCACTCCAAACTTCATTAAAGTCAGTTGACATGTACAATTTTTTTTGGTTTGTACATTTTTTTAAGCCTCGTGCATCTTCATAGTTTAGTGCTCAAAATCAGCGCTGTGGAGAAATCCGCAGCACAATTGCTGAGCAATGGCCTTTTTTCAAGCACTAGACATCGCAGCGACAATATTACTTTTTTATTATGGAAACTGACGTGGTCTTGACACATTTTTGTTTTATTTATGCGGGATTACTCACGTATAATTTTATCGGAAACTCCGACTATAGTTTCGGCCACATCCGGTGGCCTTCATCATGGAGACAAAGCTGAGACAACGCGCGCGCGGCCTCGTCTTGCTTCGCACTGCGGGCCGCCGCGCGCCTCGCACGTGAAGATAGCGGTTGATGCACGGGCACTATAGTCGGAGTTTCCGATAAAATTATACGTGAGTAATCCCGCATAAATAAAACAAAAATGTGACAATATTACTGTTATTTAAAATTTATTGTGTCCATATATTATTATGTTAGTTTACAAACTTGTGTTTGTTCTCTATAGTTTTATTAGTTGTAGTATCTAGTGTCTAAAAATGATTTCTTTCTTTCTGTACTTATAAAAAGTTACAACAAAATGTTTTTAGTTCTCTCGGAATTAAATAGTGTACAGCAAAATAGAACGCGGCTGAATTACACGAATGCGTTGTCGCAGTTTCATTGTGTTTGGCTTGCCAGATAATACACGAATCTTTTATTCAACTGCCCTGGCCCCCATCCCCGACGGAAAGAAATAACAACAAAGATGAAGGCAACATTCATTGTTCCACTCTCAATAGGATTTTGACGGATCTAAAAGACCCTAGATATAAAACGAAAACATTGGAAAATACCTTTTGTTGTGTACACGGTATTAAATTTAAATAAATCCCCCGAAGTGTCGCCATTTGGGTAAAAGCATTGTAATACCGACGGACGGTACTTTGTAACCTATTTATACTATCAACGTAACTGATAATAGATTTCGGTCAATTGTTTCTGTTGTCCTGATCAACATTTATTGCCTTATTTGTATTCAGGACTAAATCTAAAAAGGTCCGGGAACATTCAGTAAAATTTTATTCAGTTTTTAAAGATATTACATAGTGTCTTTAGTATAGGGTCTTCGTAGCGTCATACAGAACTACATTTCGATCAAAAATTACTTCACAGATATTTCCAATTATTTATATATTTTTTTAGGTTTGATAGCAATCTTAATAATTATAAATATCTTAGGGCACTTCACACATCGCCATGTAGCCTCAAACTAAGCGAAGCTTGTAATATGGGATCCAAATAAATTATAGAATACTTATGTATATACTTTTTTCATAAATACATACTTATAATACACCACTACCTCCACTACCAACACCACTAATGCGCTGTTCATACCACTTAGTATGACCAGCATTATGTATTTTGTAATTGTCTGTTTCTGATTATTTGGTTTTGTGTTATAAAATAAAATTTCTTTCTTTATTTTTTCTTCTTTCTTTCTTTCTTTTTTGCTTTAATACATAACACCCAGACAAAAAAAATACATTTATCGTCACATAAATGTTTGTCTTGGTGGGAATCGAACCCACGCCCTACGGCTCTTAAAGCAGATTTTCTACCAAATGAGCTAACAGGGTAGGGCAGCGCATTTTAGAATTAAAATCCTATATTATTTCATGTCATAGTAACGATTGATGACGAAGACGACTTCTTTTACATATCATTATTAATCAAGTAAACCAATATGTACATATATATATTGTTTACAATTAATTTTCTGAAATCTGAATTTTTATAGCTAGTTTCACAAACGACTTGTAGATGTAGATCGCGTTTTGTTTTAGTAAGTAACGCTCAGTTGCAAAATGCATGAAAAGGTATAAATAAAACAAGTTAGGTACATTAAAATTATTTTCAACCTATATATATATAATAGACAGCAACATAGTTTTTAATGTAGTGGAATTACATACTATGTCTTTATGAGTTGATTTGCATTCATCTCAAGCACTAGTTTCTTCTAGTAAAACTATCGGAACTGGGTTAAACGTGGCTGAAAGGTCGACGATAAAACGAACAAGTGTCATTGCGTTCCTTGGGCTCCTGAAGAACCGAGACGTAAGCAAATGCGAATAGTTGAAGTTAAATGAGCCGTGTGCTCACACCGTATCTAACTTTGAACAAACTGCTATTTAGCCGTCGATTTTTCTTTCCTACTTTCGAATTAAATAACTGAAACCCCATTTGAACTTCGTGCGGCGCCGTCAACGCAGTCAATACACTATTAAATAAATAAAACGACAGTAATAGCTTCCGTACCTTCCCTCTTACGGTTTCCGTACACATATTTTTAAAATGTTTACTAAGAGTGGCCATTAACTACAGTAGTTTTTATTGACATGTACATAAGTGCCAACTTTCTAGTTACCTTAGCCAATAACTTTGTAGTGCTAACCACAGTCGAAATAATAACAATAGTATTGCCGCCTTTTACACATTGTTTAGGTTTTTATATTATTCTAAAGAAAATAATTGAAAAGAAAGATCCACAAAAAAAGGCTTGCTGAGTTTCTTGCCGGAGTCTTCTCAGTTGAAGTGTAATTACGAGCCGGTGGTAGATTCAAAAATGTTACTTAACGTTCATAAGTGCCTTACCAACTGAATAAATGACTTTTTGATTTTGATTTTCTATGGAAACTGATGTAATAAATAAATGTGAGTAATCCCGCATAACTATTGTATTTCCTTATTTTATTTTACTATGTTGTGTTTTATTTTCTGTAGTTACACCTGCAACGTGTGGGTTCCTCCGTCCCTGCAACGCTAAGAAATTTTCTCTGTTTGTAAATAATAAGTAGGTTTAGATGTATACACATTTGAGGTTTATGTGTACCTATGTAATATTTGTTAAAGATATTATAATATCTGTAGTGAGCTTTATCCGTATGCGTTATATTACCTTACACACTCTCTATTCCAAATTATTTTCTTGTCTATGTAACTCGATTCTCTGCTCTGCAATAAAGATGGATCCCGATATTAAAATGAATTTAATTAAATATCACAAAAATATTGTAATTTTATAAATGAAAAACATTAATGCCGTGTTTGATAAGTGCTTAGGTTCATATTTTATACATTGATTTATTAATAAATATATGTTTTATACTAATAAAACACAGTATACTTCGAGATAGATAAACAAATCGAGTATTAAGATCTGTTCTCCAGAATTGGCATAGCAAATGCGAGCAACAAAAATGTCAGTATGAAGTAAGCATAAGCGCGTCGTATCTGTCGCATTCGAAAAGATGGATATATCTGTACAAGCTGCGCCCGCGGGACATTTATTCAGAATAAAAAGTATCTAATCATCTAGCGGAATGAAATATACTTTATGACCTATTCTCATACCTACCAAATATACATAAAACATTTGATAAAAATCGGTCGAGCCGTGACGCAGGACTGCGACCACAAATATCGTGACACGAGATTTATATATATATATATATTATGATGAATCGGGTGGCTGAAGACAAGTATAGATCCCAGAAAAACCCCGTTGGTGGGACGCATAAGCTCCTTTTGTCGTAACTGATCCCAGCGAGCAATGGAGTGTGGCAAAATGAAGTATTGCAGACCTACTTTGCTCAACAATAAAAAAAATAACACCGATGGACCGAAAATTATTTTCCTCTTCGTGCGTACTAGCAAAATAATTAAACTCACCGAGTAATCGTTAAACACGTTTCAAAGTTAAATGAAGTGCTTTGGCTCTATTACACTCTGATGTTTAGTAATGAACCGCACATTGTTGCGTATTAATTACTCTTAGACACTTCTGTTCTCCTCTCTTAGTCATTATTTACTGTGTAAAGGATTTGCTTCGAATTTCCGATAATTTCGGCAATTAAATGCGGTCGTGTAAGCAAGTTGGTTTAGTAAGCAAGCTATTTATTTTTATTTCCATTAATGATGTAAAAGACGTGTTACAAATTATTTTACAACAATATTGGCAGAATATAGCACGTAATACGAGTATCAAAGCCCTGCTAGTGATTTTGTTCTTTACAGCAGGGACATAGAATAGCACAGCACACTAGTATATAGTATGGACATCAACGTCCATTAAATTTAACTTTATCAATTTATTACATATTTGCTGATTGATTACTTCTAGATCGTAATACTTACAAGTTGGATTAAAATTACTAAGTGTAAAAGACTATTAAAAAAAAAGAACTTATTTATCGCAGTTAAAATAAGTTATAATAATAATATAAATAAGTTGTGAAATGAAACAATAATTCTTATCTATCTATCTATATCTTTCTTGTATATATATATATATATTCTGAATCTCGGAAACGGCTCTAACGATTTTCATGAAATTTGGTATCCAGGGTGTTTTGGGGACGATAAATCGATCTAGCTAGGTTTAATTTTTAGAAAACTTCATTTTATCCGTGTTTTCAGCCGAGCAAAGCTCGGTAGTCCATGTACTAATACCTTTAAACGCGCAATTCTTGTATATATGTATATATATATATATAAACTGAATCTCGGAAACGGCTCCAACAATTTTCATGAAATTTAGCATGCAGTGGCTTTCGGGGGCGAAAATTCGATCTAGCTAGGTTTCATTTTTAGAAAACGTCGTTTAATCCGTGTTTTCAGCCGAGCAAAGCTCGGTCATCCAAGTGATAATGATTATATAGATAATATTAAATTTTTAAACTGTTCAATTATATTTTAGAGAACGCTATGCTTCTCTGGTATGAACAATAAAGTAAATATTTATATAGGTTACATAATAATGTTATTATATTAAGTAACTTATGTATATAAATAATTAATCTGTTACATTTTTATTGTAAATAATATAGATTTCAATAATAGAACCGCTCTTGCAAGTATCGTAGCATATATTACAGGTATACTTTGATTATATACGTAGAATGCGCTTTTTTACGTATATAATGATGTCACAGTAAATCTAATATCAAATATGCGTTTATATGACGTCACATTTGACCTAATAAGTCTGGTTTAATAATAAATAAATGTTACAAACTATTTGAGTCTTTATGTAATATCAAATTCGCATCTGCATGTGTCGTGACGTCACGTATACATATATGACGTTACAGTAAATGCAATACGGCGGATTGTATAATTGCGAATGGGGTCGTATGTTGGCGGGTATTTTTATACAATAAACTATTAGGGTCTTTACGTAATTTAAAATAAATATTAGATGCCCATAAGGTGTGTTCCAATAGATTTCTTGTTTGTAGATATCTTCTTTAGGTGAAATAAGTGATATATTTATTGTCGTACCACAAGTGCTGCACTAAATTTTGTAGCTGTGGTTTCCTGAACTAGATTCCCAGTTGCGAACGGGCTATTTTATGGTCGGCGTTAGTAGCAATCACCTCGACTAAAGAGAGAACCGCACCGAGTGTGGACTTGTTTGTACTATCGAGTCGTATTTAGCTCTAAATACGTGGCGGTACTCGCCCGTGAACTGACTCTTAAAATGGGTCTAATTTTAGTAATCTCTAATATCATTTTGTGTAAAGTAACAGTTTGCAATATTAGATTATCCCACGTTTGTCCCTATTATGTTTATGGAACATTTTCGATGAATGCATAAAATGTACCTACCAGTAATTGTCCAATAATAGTATTTAAAACATTAAACTATAAATTGATAGCTATCGTATATGTGTCAGTTACAATCTCCAAAAGATTATTTTGATTGTAAAACCACAGAAGAAATTAATCTAGCCGTATTTATATGTTTGCTTTGATGCCGTGGCAATAGAATACGTCGATATCCCCTACTTGTAGTAAGAGCCTGCTAATAGTGAACTATATTATTTTTTTTACTATAAAAAAAGAAAGAAAATAATTTTATTTTGTACATAACACACCGAAAAACATAAAACAAACAAAAGACTAATAGTTACATACAAAATAGGGCTCACCTCAGCATAATGCGGGCTGGTATGACCAGCGCTGGTCTTCCGGTGAGCCCTTGTAGGTCTAACAAATACTATACTATTACTATACTATACTATTTTTGAGGTTGGTAGCTATCCATTCGTCCATAGTATCAAAAAGTACCCTACCACCACGCTATGGTTTCCACCGGCTGCTCAAGCTCATTGTTGGGGTTTGAACCGACCGCGATAACCACTGGGCTACAATAGCTACAACTAAGCCATAAATAGCTGCTAGCTACTGCTCTATCTGCTTTGAATTCTTAGAGATGGGATTCCGTAAAGAAAACTATAACGTTGGGTGGCTTACGTTGTCGTAGATAGGTTTGGTGTTCGGGACAACATGCCGCTGTATTAGGAGGAACAGCAGTGCTGAGGGCGCAGATGTGTCTCACTGTAGAGAGTGCCTGAGGCCTACCGTCGAGCACCAAGAATAGCCCTCCGAGGGGAGTTTTTCAATCTCACATATCTCGACAACGGCATTACACAGTCGAGCATCTATAGAAGATATCACCATCGTCAAAAAAAAAGTATATTTATTGTGAACACAGGCAAACAATATTGAGCGAGAGCGCCAACACATTCTTAGGTTATTGTTCGTATATCATATTCAGAACTCGTCTTATAATAACATGAATAAGCGAAAGGGTTCGTACTCCCGCATCTAAGGTGATTTGTATGTGGTATGTGGGCCTACGATATCCTTTACTAACTCCGTCTTTCCGCCTCTTCAAAAACTTCATCGGGAGATCATTAATCACACATCAAGCGCTATCTCGTGTGCGGATATAGCGTAATCAGCTCTGTGAAATAGCACACTCATGTGTTACTGTAATTTGCATTAGGCACATCTTCGAATAATTTATCTCTGTACATATATTCTCCTGGATTGTGTACACAGTCAACAAAGTTAAAGCGCGGACAACTACATGAACCGTAATTAAAGTATATGTAGCTACATGATTATATTATTTTAGTCTCGACGTTATTATACCATAGGGACAGTTATTAGTCCGGAGAGGTTGCTGATGAAGTTATTCCTTACATAAATAATGTTTTATTTCGCACTATGTTAGATTGAGTCGTAAACGAAGGATTTTGTAATTTATATTAGGTGGGTAAATGTTATTGAGATACTATTTGTGCAGGGTACCAACTTAGGTTGCTAAAAATGTCTTACTATATTTTATCAATATATAGACTTATTTTTGACTGCTATTTTGCATGTATGCGGTGGGCGTTTGCCTAGTAAAAAGTACTATCTACTCGCTACTAGCCCAAATTGATATTTCATATATTAAAAAAATGCGTATATAATATTTACTTTTTAAGTATTTAGTTTAGTTCAATTATTTTGGCAGTGAGTAGAATGTTCCGCTTCTGTTTTGTTTTTTGCTTAGGTCGTTTTTCGCAAAATAAAAACTGACCACGTAAAACTGACGTAACGTATATTATGTACTATACGATATGAATATTGTATACTTATATGCCTTAGTTGGAAACCGATTTTAATTTTGTTTTCGTTGATAATTCACATGGTTTGTAATATTATGAACCCAAAAAAAAATTGTGGCGTAGAATATACCGCCCGTGTGTTAAGATCGATTCGAATAATGGATTTTGCTTTTGTGGGATTAAGGGGCCGCTTCGTGTCCAATGTTTGGTCGGAGATAGCAGATTGATGCCTTGCCAGCTCTTGTCCTCTCTGAACACTGTAACTACTGTAGCGCTGCTGTATATGACCAGGATGATCACAATAAGCTATAGACCAACTCTGTATAGAACTTCATTTATCGTTCTACAATGTTGCGTTTGGATTACTTTATTTAAAAGTAGTGCGATGAACGAAACGCTCTGATGGTAAGAGACAACGTCTGCAATGGTCTTGCCATTGTAGTGGTATCCAAAACTTTGAGTAAAGTCTAGGGCATTGCTGTTTTGGCGCTCATCACTTTGAGACATTAGATTATTTTCCATAGCCTTATTATTTTGCTAGCTACAGAGTGCTTCAAACAGGAAATCATCAATGTTTACACACTACTGCTTGGAGGTAGAATATATGGCATTTCTTCTGACAGTTCCCACATTTTATGGATTTCATGAGACAGAAATCACCGCGACAACAATGCCGCTCATTTCGAAGCGTGCTCTTAGCCCATTATCAATTTCTATCAAAAGTAGAGCTCCAAAATTGCGTTTTGCGCTGGTAAAGGAGATTTATTTCGATTATTTAATTAATTTTATTGCCGTATCTTTCATCCCGGGAAGTTTGGACTGTTCTCCATAAAGTTTTGCGCTAAGAAATTATTCTTTGAAGCATAGTTCATGAATACTTCATACCGAGTATAGCTTTGAAATACAGATGAGACGTTCGAAAAATTAAAATTTGATCTTCGGTCTATCCCACTCTTGTTTCTGAGTAACTTTTTAAGACTTAAAGATATATTTTTTGTGTTTTATTAAGTCTAATGGATTCCATCCTATCCGTTCTGTTAGCTTTTCTCGCGAAGTAAACTCTGAAGGAGTTTGAAGAAGCTCGCTGATGACGTTGTTATTATTCATGGCTTATCGACGCAATTATCCATTACGTTACAATGACATATTAATATTAAGATCGAACACGAGTAGTTCCTCTGTACAATTAGACATATCGTTTATTAATTATCTGCTAATATATAGACATGAGCAATATGTATAAATTTGTTTTAGGACCCTTCTTGTAATAGATTAAGTAGTTTATTATGTTATATAATCCTTATGTAAACGGCCTTCTGAATCCATTTATCAGAAATTAGCACTTACTGATAGATATATATAGCTTTGTATAGCTATTTAGGGTTCCGTGATAAACTATTGAAACCTTATGACATGACTACCCGTTTTTAGCATAGTTATTGAAATGTTGTGAGATATGAAAAGATTCAGAATGGGATACGTTTTCTTTGTGTCAATAATTTAAAAAAAACTGGGCAAAATCAAACTTCACAAAGATAATTGGATTACCAATAGGCAGATGAAAGTCTATCACACTAATATTACAAAGGCGAAAGTTTTTAAGTGTGTAAGTGTAAGTTGTATGTTTGTTACATTTTCACGCTGAAACGGCTGATCCAGTTTTGATGAAATTCGGTATAAAGGTAGCTGACACCACGGATTAACACATAGGTTACTTTTTAAATCAAAAAAATGTAGTGGGTAACACTGCCGGGCGCAGCTAGTCTGTCTATAAAAAATCGTGAAACAATGGAACCGTCATTGAGCAAGAGAGAAAAATAATTCTCTTGTCTAAAAATCTATGAGATATCTTAGAGAAGAAGTCTCATCTACCGTGTGAAATGATTATAACTTTATTACAGTTTAGAACGCTGTATCCTGGATATATGAAAATAATGCATTTTGTTCGGAACTTCGATTATATTTTATTTGCAAAGTTTTGCAAGTCGCTACATTCGTGTAGGGAATAAAATTTATATTACTTATTTGACCCTCGTAAACCGACGGGACGACTTATAGGTTCGGAAAGCTTGTCAAATAAAATTCATATGTCCGGCGTGACAATAAATGGGATTGCCAGGATTTCGTAACTAATATTTGTCTATTTATCGGTATATGACAAAACAAAGAACTCGAGATTAGTAACTCATAAGGAACTACAAAACCACTATAATCTCGTTAGTATTAATTTAGACTAGCATCTCAACGCGGTTTTGCCTACGCTTTCTGGCATAAAAAGACTGTGTTACCAAGGTACATTTATTACACTACATACATACAAACATTCGAATGTGTTATATAACTGAGATAGCTTTCCGGAAAGTATCTTTTCAAGACACTAAAATGTTACCAGAGTCTTTACGGAGACAATTTTGACAATTTCTCACCATTGTTAATAACAAGTAAATGGCAGAATCTATTCAAATTTGCTAGCTATCCCACTGTCAATAAATATCACTTTGGTAAGCTACCGACTACCAGCGGCCTTATTTCCTATGATCACATAACACTTAACGCAGTTGCGTAACGCGGCGCCAATCAGCTTCAATTTGAATGGAATGATATTCTCTATGCCAATTTTTATATTAAAACACGTCGAGAAATGTCACTTGCCCATTTCGAACCATCAAAAAAACTTCATAAGCATAACACGTTGTCAACACTATACGCGTTTTCGACAAGGAATTTGATTTGAGTTATAAGGCCCAGGTTCAACACCATTCGAAATTAACTAATCATCCCACTAATATTATAAATATTTGGATGGATGGATGTTTGTTACTCAATCACACCTGAACGATTCTGGATGAAATGGTTGAACTGGATCCCATCATTAGATCCTGACTTGGTGCTAATGGGGTAATGGGGCTACCTGGGATTTCCCGAATCGGTCCAGGCGTCTTCGAAAAACCGACGAATCGAGAACCTCTTCCTTTTTCTTTCGAGTCGATTAATTAAACAGATAGAAATGAGAGAAACACACCTTCGGCATCTTAATAGCACCTACACTAATTTCTAATAACATTCTACGAACGGCACAAAAGTTGACATTTTCTGAACAATAAATCTTATATACGTTTTGTTTCGTGGAACTAGAAATACTGTTGTACAACAAGAATTTAAAACAAGCCAAGTAAGATTTTGACTCGCTAACTGATGTTTCCGTTTCACATAATAATTTGATGTTTTTACTGCCACAAAATTAGGTATATTACCTAATTTAAAGAAAATAACAAATTATTCTATGAAACATAAACATCAGTTAGCGAGTCTAAATCTTACTTGGCTTAAATTAGGTTATATACCTAATTTTATTAGTTAAAGTTTCGTTGTCATTGTTCTGTAAATTTTAGAATTACTAAACTAACAAAATTGGACGACCTGTAACGAACATAAATGTTTGTTTTGTATCTGGGTGTCCCTTATCATCACTACATATTATAAAACAGAGTCTGTCTGTCTTTTCGCGATAAACTTAAAAACTACTGGATAGATTATCATGTGAATTTCACTAATAGATAGAGCAATTCATGAGGAAAGTTAAGGTATATCATTTGTCAAGATTTTGTGTAAATTGGTTGAAATATGATGATAACAGATGGTAGTGTCGGAAAAAGTCAAGCCATCTGGGAGCTTTCATCTAAAACACTTCCTAATCCTTATAATAATAATAATTCCTAATTCCTTTGGATATAAGAAAGTAATGCATGTATTCCTCTTTTATAGATCTACAATAAAGTCCGCGGTGGCATACCTATCTACCTTTACTATACCCATTCGCTTCTCGCCGTCTGTACGCTTAGATCTTTTAAACTACGCAACAGATTTTTTCATCAATAGACAGAGTGATTCAAGAAGGTTAATATGTATAATACATGCATATATACCACATTAATGTCAACATTGCACCTGTGCGAAGCCGGGGCGGGTCACTATTGTATTTTAAGTATGTATTTACAACAAAAAAAAAAGTAAATATGTATTCTATCAATACCTACCTGTTTCCCATAGTATTGCTTAGTTTGGAGCTAGATGGCATTATGTGAGATGCCTCCCGATATATCAATTCATTTCATATATTCAATATCATAAAAAAAAAAATGAAATAATTTTAATAAAATTCCATTTACATTTTACAGATCTGAATCTCAATACAAAATTATGTATAGTCTAGGTGCAATATTTTTTTTGTCATACGTCATTGCATAGATAACCTCAATTATTGAGTGTTTTTGTTTATTCATAATCTAAAACAAATTTGGGATTCATATTATTAACCTTGAAGAACAATAGACAGAAAAGACGATGACTGTGGGATTTGCATACGTAAAATAAATCAATTTAGTGATGTGGAACAAACAAAGTTTTGATCCAAACAGTTGAGTCTGGAATCTTACAGAGGGCATTTCAAACATTGTGAATAAACACGTTTTTTACTAGAAATAGATGACGTGTAACTTCATTACTTTGTTTATACTGCTTATGTGTTTTATAATTTGTATACAGTAGTTAGTATGTATGTAGGTACGACTGCGCGTATTTCGACAGTCGCAATAAGGTGTATGGCATTAGTATAGAATTATTAGCTTGGAGTGTACTGAGCAGAAAAAGGGTCACAATTCACCATTATGACAAAATTTTACTACTTACTCAACTCTGAAATCGCGAAAAACAAATTTGCTACTACATAAAATATTTGGTCAAGGGTCTCAGTATTTTTTAAATCATAATATATATATATTTTTTGCTTTTAAGTTGATCATAGTGTGAATGCAATGACTCTTCTTTGGCTTAGTACGATCCAAGTGTATCCCTGTATATCTGTCTATAAAACTATTGAACGTAATATTCGAAAGTAATTGCCATTTTGTGATATGTGGAGATATGAATGGGGACAAGCTTATCCTGTCTCCTTAAATATTATGTTCTACCAAAAGGTATTCTTTAGGTTTGAAAGGTATTCATTGAATGGAATCTAGAGGGGATGCCATACAATATTTAGTCCAGTATCGATCGCGCACTGCCGTCGCTTCTCTCTGCTTTGTGGTTTGAGATGCACACAAATATAATTTTGTACACAAACGCGCGTTCTTGGCTTCTATAGAACTACATAACTACGCGACGCCGACGCTACGTTGGATTTCGGATTCATATCGAAATATTGGAATTTTGTTATTAGCAAACAAACAAAAAAAAATTATGATCTTGCATACCCGAGTTCTTTATATGAGAACCATCATATTTAAAAAAAAAACAGTCGAAACGTGCAAATTTATGTGAAATTACGTTGATACGAATTACGTTTTTGTTTTCCTATGAAATAAATATCGGAAGACATTTCTCACAGAGCTATCTAGCCCCAAATTGAGAAAGCTCGTACTATAAGTAACTTAAATCATTTTTATTGTAAAATAGCTACGCCCCACGACGTAACCCGCTAATTTTTTTCGAGATAAAAAGTAGCCTGTGTGTTCAAAAGCAAATTTGATCGTTTGAGCGTAACGAAGTAACAAACATACAAATACACTTACATACTCACACACTTTCGCCTTTATAATATTAGTGTGATGATACATATTTATAATACGTATGGAACACCTAGACACAGAACAAACATCTATATTTGTCATATAAATGTTTGAAAGGAAACAAAGCTACTAACTACCACATGAGCTGATAATGACGCATAAAATATCACCTTGAAATAAAAATAATCTGTAGGGATCACTGTTTTTTTTTATACGTCTAAGTCCGCTTTTGACCACCAACTCGCCCGATGGTAAGCGATGATGTGGTCGAAGATAAAGCACGTAGACTTAGAAGTTACCTATTCACTCTGGCCTTGAAAATAATATAGATTGTATCTATCAGAAAACAAGGAAGCCGGCAGCTTGTTCCATTCCTTGTATTGGCCGTACGGATGAAAACGTACGAGTCAAAACGTTTGGTACGTCTAGGGAAATTCTACTATGTATGGGTGGTAGTGGGCCGTCTTTCTACTTGTCCTGTAGTAAAAAGGGGATGGCAGTACATTTTCATTAAAATTAATTAACTAAGCTAACCCACGTACAGTTTTTAAACTTGCGCGACTTGTAATTATGTTTTTCACCGGGTCTTAATCGCGCACAAAATACTATGAATTTAGTTTTGTTTATTTACCTCGACGTTTCAGCCACGAGTCGTGGTCACGAGTTGGCAGCTAACTCGTGACCACGGTTATTGTAACATGGCAACATAAACATAATTAACCCATGTAAATTGGTTTTATAAAATGACGCTGAATACGTTGATTGATTTACTTACACAAATGCAGTTTTAAACTAATGTCACAAAACTAAGAAACCTTTCAAAACATTGCTTATAATAATCTAAATTTAAATGACTAAGTAAATGCTTATTTAGTGCTTATGCATTGCACGAGGTGACTACTGCATACTAGACCGCGGATATAAAGGTATTATATAAGGCAAGTGTCGGCACCGACCGCTCTCCTATTAACGACCTGCTTCTCTAGTTTACCCCTCGCCTCCCTGCGCCAACAATCTTACCCGATTTCCCTTTGTTATCTCACAGTCCGCGGCTGCGACCCGCGGGAACCAACGCACGGCGAAATTAGCTCTTAACTTTTTTGTTCACCCTGCACACAAGAGCTTTGTTGCCTTATACTCAGTTTTGAAAAGATTTTTATCCGAACACGACACGACGCTTGAAACTTCGTTATTACTGCTCGGAAAGAAAC
The DNA here is from genome assembly GCA_950106695.1 of Biston stratarius. NCBI lineage: Eukaryota > Metazoa > Arthropoda > Insecta > Lepidoptera > Geometridae > Biston > Biston stratarius. The sequence goes on along the minus strand of OX467115.1, from coordinate 15,937,842 downwards.
GAGAAGCTTGTAGATTTTCATTTACAGTTTATTTTTTGATAAGTTTATGTAATCGTCCGGATAGGTGCTTGTCTTATCTGTGTTAGTATTCGCTGAGTATAAGCGTATTCGCTAAGTATAAGCGGTCGCCAGTTGAAGCTATTATGTTGAACGTGTGTGAGGAGATACAAGACACTTAGCTTCTCACGTTACCACACAATAGCGCCAGTCTGAGTCAATATAAAAATGTTTTTATTCGCTCAGTGCCAAGAAGAGATTCGTTCAAATAATAGAACATTTTTCAGTAAACAGCTGTGTTTTACTTTGTCAAATACGTGTTGAAAAAGTTGATTCTAAATAACTACAAATCTATAAATATGTAAGTGAAAAATGCGAGACAAATTTCTTTCACTGTGATTATATACTTTAGGCCGTTATTTAAGAATCAGACAATGGTTTCATTTGGAGTACTGCTTATAATAAAAATACGAAACAATCAACACCTACTCGAGATATTTCGTTGTCTGAAGAAGTCGTGACGTGACTCTTTGATCATTTTTGAATTATTCTCCTTTGTCACGGAATGTTTGTAAGAATGAGAAACTTGGAAAGATTTGCTATGAGCGAGTTTGAAACTGGTTAGATTTATTTGTTACCGTTGTGCGTTTTACTTAGAGAAAACTCATTTCAAAGCGGTTCGGATACCTTTTCTGATTAATCATGTGATTAATTGCACTTTCTTCAATCTGTGATAATGGGGCTGTGCAAAATAAAATTCTAACATTTCTTATTACAATAAAATCTTTAAAGAACCTACTACCAAAACGTTATTACACTCAACACTTCCCGGGTTACCCGCTAACTCAGAGAAACCGTATGTTATTATTATTATTTCAGTTATTTGTTTTTTTTTTTTTTGCATATTATGTATACAAAAAAAACATAAATAATATAAAAAACCTTAAAAACTACGGTGCCGCCGGCAGCGGGGCAGGGCTCAAGCTGCCGGTGGTTTGGGCTGCAGAATGAGGAACCTCTTAACAATCCGCGCAGTGTCAATGGTCACTAAACCCAACTTATTTTTTTATGTTAAGGTAATGAGAAGTACGAGACGCTCACCTGATGGTAAGAGATACCGTTTGTCCATGACCATTGCAGCGATACACAGAACTTTGAGCACAAAATTCAAGGAACGCTGTTTTGGCGCTCGTTACTTTGAGACATTAGTTAGTTAGTCTCAAAGGTCCTGTAATTTCGCTAGCTGCAGTAAACCTTCCTCTATGTTAGCAGCCCCTCACAATTTAATCTGCTATACTTTCAGAACAGCGAAGTTATATTTCCGGGATAAAAAGAACCTTATGTGTTAATCCGTAACCTATCTTATTCTGTTTTTTTTTTATTTTTATATTTTAATCAGTTAAACTGTTACGCCGTGAAGAATTAAGATATGTACTTTGTAAGTTTGAAGGTAATATATATTTTGGGTCCCGCGGTCTACAACCGCGTACCCGCTTCCGTCCGGGATGCACCTTCCTTCGCCTGCTTCAGAACCAAGCTAAGATCTTGGCTTCTAGAGACCTTGTTTTACGACTTTGGCGATTATTTAAAACTAAAAGATTATTAAATTATTAGTAGGTACTTTTTTATTATTATTATATGGACATATTTATTATATATATTGACATATTTTTATTCATTGACATGTAATCAGTGTTTTAGACATATTTAATTATTTGTTTGAAATCAACTAACGGATTTTGAGTTATTACTTTGGTGTTATCAATAGTATTAATAATATTAATATCAAATATGTTTTACACATAATATTTTTTTTGGTTGACTTGCTTAGTGTTTTATCACAGCTCACCTGATGTTAAGCGACGGTGTGGTTGAAAATGGTAAGCACATCCACCCTGGAATGGTACTGGCTCTCAACTACAATTAATTTAATTTAGTACAAAAAATCATACACATAAACCACAACCGTAGCGTGGTGGTAGGGTACTTTCTAGTACTCGGTTGGCTAGCTACCACCCCCAAGTTGAAAATCTGCCGCCAAGCATCTAACGGTGTGTTCTGGCAGCCTCTCTTGAGAGCCAGTTCCATTCTTGGCTAGGTTTGTTTACCATATTCAACCACACCGTCACTTAACATCAGGTGAGCTGTGGTCAAACACCTAACCTGTCAGCCATAAAAAACCATACTAAAGATTAAAGCGTATGCAAAATTTTGCTATAATTTTATTTCATCTTTCTACATAACACTGGCAACACAGCACTTAGAATCTTGTTAATAAAACGCGTTATATCATTATTATTTAACGTACTCATTTCAGAAGACGCCTGTAATAAAATCGTAGAAGTTTATAGAGAATCAGTCATATCGGCGTTGGACGCTAACTTCACAAAAAAGTCATCTTAATTTGGTCGGACTATAGGCAACAAAATTTGACTGCCAAGTTCACACTGGTAACGCGTCGTTTCAATTATGTTCTTGTTTAATTTCTAAACAATAATTACAACAAGTAGATTGAAAAAACCATTGACTGTTTCAGTCAACTAATTTAAGCTTATTTATCTAAAAAATGCTTAGCAATGAAAGCTGTTGCTCTTTGCTGTTGAATTCAACAACAATATATGAATATTTTAGTTGTAGTACGCTACCGTAGGTACTATTTCTTGAGGCTTTGTTGGGATACAATACAGTCAGCTACATTGTAATGGATGAATAAATTATTTTGTATGTAGCCAAAATACCGATGTCACTCCAGCTCATAAAGTAACTTTACTACCGTTTCTACAACTTGTGCAACTATTGGAATGCTTCATAATTGTATGTCATAGAAGCTCAGTTTATTTTAACGCTCCTAAGCTCCCGAAATATTTGTCAAGCTATTTTTTTTTATTACGCTCCACAGACACTTGGTTCAGTGAACTTTGTCAACTTTGAATTATAATTTATTTATTATTTTTAACAATATTGGAAGAGGCAAGCTAGTCAAATCAATCTTAATCTAGGGTTATAGTACTAGTTTGTGTGTATACCGTGAGCAGACCAGCGACCCGCAAGTAGCACCCGATCACGAGTATGACGCATGTGCCAGCCATCGCCCTCCTCAACCATATCTGAGGGAAGAGAGCGCCCCGACACACGACGCCGCCGCAAGAAGGAGCCTTCGATAATGAGCATGAATGCTCGAAGCATGCACACAATCCTTATTTTTCTTTACATTTAACAATTACATTACAACATTTTAATTTTAATCGCCTCTACTATCTGTTATATTTTAGTGTTAATAAAGTCAACTAACTTCGTAAAGTACTACAATTTATAGGTAAACGTTAATAACAATGTGGTACGCGTACATTATACCTAAGTGTACCAAACCTCCCCACTAATTTACAAGCCGTCGCGGCGAGTAAAAAGCTCCAATGCATTCGTCTATTAAAATATTAAATTCAAGCCACAATTAATTAAAACACTTTCATTTCGGACTCCGCTATGTTTTCCTCGGGTTTGCGTCGTCGAGCTCGCTGTTTGTTGTCTTTGCGTTCGCGAAAATTTGTTGACCCTTTTCATTAATCGTTTAGTATGCAGACAAGCAACTTTCTATCTTAAACGGGCTCCGTTTTTACCTGACTACGCAAAATGGAGGATTATAAATTTACCAGTCTATATTACGAGTATGTGTGCATTTTCGTTTGTTACCTGGTCACAGTGATATTATAAAGGCGAAACTTTGTGAGTGTGCTTGTATGTTTGTTACTTCTTTACGCTCAAACGGCTGCACCAATTGTGATGAAATTTGGTACGGATGTAGCTGACACCCTGGATTAACACATAAACTACCTAACTACTACACATAACATGTAGTGTTCACGAGAGAACAGCGGGTAACACCGCGGGGCGCATCTAGTATCTCATAAACTACAGAGCATATTTTAAGAAATTATCTGTGATCAATATGAAGAGGAAAACATCGAAATTGGTTCAACCGCTTAGGATCTTTCATACCACAGACGCAAAAAGAGGGTTGTTATACGTTTAACGTATACGCGTAGACACTAACTGAAAATCTATGTAATCTAGAAAATCCACATACAGTAAACATCTACATATGTTTGTCATATAAATGTTTGTCTTGGAGAGGAATCAAATCTATGATCATCTCATGAAGCAAAGCTACTACCGTATAAGCTAACAGGGCATTTAAAATCATTAAAAAACATTTAAAACTTCTTCCAAATCCATCATGCTATCATCATTTATATGATATAATATATCATCGTGTAAGAAGTAAAAAATATACTGACTTAAGCTTCTATAATATCAGTGTGATTTGTTAAGACAAGTCAAGTCAAAAGTAAAATTATAAATTCGAAAAAAAAACACCGACACCAGAAACAGAATCCCAAATTTCAACTCGATGGGACCTGGATATGTTTACATCCATTCATCAACTAGAAAACAATCATCAAACTGTTGTTCAGTTTTTTCTTTAAATCACAGTTGAGAGCACTCTCGTTCAAGCCACGTAACTAACAAAAAAAAAAAAAAACATTTTAGCCGTTTTGTAGCAACGATAGCACAGACATACAAGTTAAACTGACGTGTCTTTTTGCATCAGGGGTTTGAAATATGGCGCCGCGTGAGGAAACAGACGGAATTTAGTTTTCCTTCGACTTGTTAAAATTTGCTTTCGGACGAATTAACGAGAAGAAAGAAAGTTACAAAGTCGGTTTATCATGTTCGGTAGAGCAATCTCAATGACATAATGTGGCTGAGCGTGCATTGTGGCCCCGAGGAGCCAAGTGAAGTGTGACTCACACGGGGTGAATATCATGTTTACTGCACGCGGTATCCGCGCTTAATGGAAGTCCGCAGTTACCGGAACTCATTCTGTGATTAATTGCGACGTCAACTGATTACAATGGAACGTGGGCGTCATAACGCAGAACAGTTTCGGGGAGGTTTATATCAGCGGTTGCGTGCTTATTTTTTTTTTTTGACAATATTTAAAAAATATTAAGTGTTGTGTGTTCTCCGATGGATATCTGGGTGTCCTTAAGTTGAGAATGATTCGGTATTTTCTCGGTAAGTGTACTTCATTGTAGACCGAATGTTCATTTAACATTAGTTATGGCGGTCTAAAGCCTATCTTATTTATTATTTTAAAATAAATCAAATATAAATTACAAAATTAATATATTTTATTGATAACACCAAAGTAACAGTAATTTTTCCATTCATATTTAAAAATATCAAAATCAAAACATATGTCAATATAATGAAAATGTTAATATAATAATATGTCAAATATAAAATATGTGTAATATATATCTTGTGTCTAATAGGTACAATAATAACCCGCTCCGTACACGAAGGTTCAAGTTTCGCCGTGCGAGTCACACGTGCTAACTTGTAGTCCAGGAACGTAGGATTCCGACCTAATGGTTGCCCGTCGGTGCCGGAATTCATTCCGTGATTAATAGCAATCTTATCAGATTCCAACACTATACATTTAACGGGCCGATCGCTTACGGACTTAATCGCCGGCCTTCGCCCTAAAAGGTGCGAATTAATTACGCAGATAGCTGCTACAATCCGATACATTAATTTGTAGCTAATTGATTATTTGTTCGGATCTCTTTGATTAAAATCTGTAAACATTATTGAAAGCTTTTGCCCGTAAAGCTGTCGGTTGTTACGTTAATTCGTAGTCGCCTGATTGCTTTTCGAAGGAACAAGTGACTTCACTATTTGCTATTAATGAAAATTAAATGTTTATTGAAAGCTACATTTGATTTTCATTTGGGGTACAAATTACTAATTGAGTATTGGTTAATCTCATAATGGATTTCATTTTCTGACATAAAACTTACTTTGACACATATATTTTTTGACACACAGGTCTATACTGACGTTGCGGTTGTGGCATGGCTTGCAATCGTTTTCCCAAAACAATCACCAGTTAATAAAGAAAAGACAATCCTGCCAGTCTTTGGGTTTGCAACCGTGTATTTATTGCAACGTCATAAAGGTTACATGCAGATCTTATTGATGATAATAATAATTACCTAGTTGTAGTTACTTCGTAGCCATTGTAGGTACTTCGTAGCCATAATTACTATGTAGCGATGATAGCTCAGTGGTAAGCGCGATTGGTTCACACACCGAAGGGTGAAGGAAAACATCGTGAGGAAACCATAGCATGATAGGGTATTCTATAGTGCTCGGTTGGCCAGCTACCACCCTCAAGTTGAAACTCTGCCGCCAAGCACCTAACGGTGTGTTTCGGCAGCCTCACTTGATGAAAGCCAGTTCTATTCCAGGCTTTGTGTGCTTTACCATCTTCGACCACACCGTCACTTAACATCACGTGAGCTATGGTCAAACATCTAGCTTGTCAACCCTAAAAATTTTTACTTCATAATTACCCAGTAATATACGAGTATATCTATAAAAATAGTGTCGAGTGGCACGATTTATCCCGTAAATCATTTTCTATCATCAAAATATTCAAGAGATTATAAGCTCATTTCTATATGAGAACATTTGATAGTTTTCATTAAAAAAATCCGTGCACAATTTCTTTTACATAAATTTTTAATTAATTATAATGAATCATTTTTGTAATAGCTTTTCAGCTAATAAGGTAAGTAGAGAAATAAAATTTGTTCTTATTTGCGTTTTAATTAGCAATGGCGGTCGTCAGCTACAAACATATTTTTTTGTCAAACTTACAGATGAAAAGATTATTTTAATAGATTTTTCTTGCTAAGTCGTATGACAGTTTTAAGAACCCGTTGGCGGGGCAAACGAAGGGGCGGGCCGCCGGGACGGCAGTTCTGCTGAGGCACCCTCGCGGCCGCCCGCCTATTCGCCGCGCTCCCAATCGCTACCCCTCCTCTATAACCATTCGTACTAAACACCATGTGCTTTGTGACATATTAAAATGAAAAATAGCTTTGTTTTTGCTACTAAATTTGTGTGTGTATGTGATAATAATAACCGTTGACATTTAGAGTGCACCATGCGGTGAAGCGTGCGGTGCAATCTTCGGATATGGTGGACCCGCTGAAAATATTTTGGGTTTTAACTAACAGCACCTATTTAGGTAAGAGTGAGCGATTTCAAGTTAGAAATATGTCGTGCTTGACGAAAATTGTATTACCTACATAACTTTTTTTATTAACAAACAAATTTGAATGAATAGGTTTCCGTTAGTCCTATCTACTATCTTTTAGTTTGGCATCGTAGATCGGCGGTTTACGATTGATTTTACTGTCGTTCCACATTCCGATAGTATCTTGTTCTGAATACTAAAGTTTGAGACACAATACCATTGATATTTTGCATGGCCTCATCATGTGGTACTTACTTCTAGTAACTACACACATGTACATAAGTTATTGTATTGTTATATGTTAACTTCATCTTGTTCTGTTTATTATATTTATGTTGATGTTTAACAGAAAGACTGGAAAAGGTTAGGGGTCAGGAAGTATTCGGCAATCATCACTGTCTCATACAGATAAATAAATAAATTTCGTAGGACAATTTACACAACACCGTCTAGCCAAGTACCTTAGCAAAACCTATACTATGGAAACCAGATAAATAATGGAATACTTGTTTTTTTTTTTTTGTAAATACATTAATTTATTATCACTTATAATAAACACAATACAAACATTTCCATCGCAAAAAATTGGCTTCTTCAACAAAATTATGATTCTACCGAAGACATTCTAGTTGATCCGTCTTAGACTACAAGAGTTCCAAATACTTGCACATTTACATTAAACTTACACACCTACATACATACACGCGCGCGCGCACACACACACACACACACACTCACATACAAACACCCGCACACACACCCACCCAGTCACACACATACCCAATCACACACACTCTCACACACACACACACTCGTTCATTCATTCATTATATCCCCAAATATCCCTTTTCTTTTCTTCTAGTTTAATAACTTATTGTTTCACACACTACTTTGTTTATGACGTGCATGTAGAGATTTTCTTGTCCGGCGGAGGGTATTGTTATGCCATAACACAGGTAAATTCCTAGCATGGGTAACAATGCTTCTCTATGAATTTCCCTTTGAACAACACTTGTGTATGAATTATTTTATTAAACGTCGTAGTTACTTGCTAAATAAATTTCATTTAATTTCATTTATATGTAAATATATATACTGTTAATCGTTCACAACAAAATTAAAATAATTGAATAAAATAATTTAACAGGAGTGCATCAACCAGCGACCTTATTTATATTTATTGCTAAGAACAATCACTTCCTTTATAATAATTCTCTTTAAAAATCTTTACGGAAATTTCAAGCAAAATAATGAAACAAAAAGTAAAATTATTAAAATCAAGTCTGTTTTATTTTTTTTCCTCTTTAAAAAAAGTCGAATAAATAAGTTTATCAGAAATAGATAAAAGTTTGTTCCGTCGAATGTTTTTCGCAATTGTTGTGAATTACGGTATAAGTAATCATAATTGTTTTAGGCGAATCACCGCTCGGCAGGCATTCTTTTGAAGGTTTTCATTAAGCCTATTGTCAGTTTTATGCTTTGCATCCGTCTGTGCTTACAGCTTTATTGTACGGAACTGTATTATTAACATCATCCTACGCCGACTTCTGGCTTAGGCAGCACCTAATAAGGAAAAAGAGTATTCAAGATTTATTTGGAAAATTATTAGCTATACCCTACTCAACTTCGTTATTACGAGAAAACATTTCAAAATATAATTTTAATGGTTCGAGTTAAATAATTTAAGACTATAGGCGCTGGCGATGTAGGTATGGAAACTTTTCTAAGTAAAATGTGGTTCGTGTTTGCAACTGAGGTTTGCCATGACAAGGGTATTCAGAGCTTTAATTAACTTTTTCATTTTGAACTTTAATGTTCGTCGCTTTTACGTTTGTGTGTGTAATTATACAATTTAAGTGAAACCTTTCATGTGAACAGGTTTTGTTATTTTCGGAAAACTAAATTGCGTCAGACATTTTTATAGCGCCTCGAGATATTATCCTAAGCACTATGAGAATTATTAGGTCTTTAAACCTAGAAATATTAAAGTCAAAAACAAGAATTACCCTTTCATTTTAAGGGTTCCGTACCTCAAAAGGAAAAAACGGAACCCTTATAGGATCACTTTGTCATCCGTCTGTCTGTCAAGACCCTTTTTCTCAGGAATGCGTGAAGGTATCAAGCTGAAATTCATATCAAATACTCAGGTTTATTTTGTCCCTTGAAGCTGTGAAAAAATCAAACTTCTAAGCCAACGCAATCAAAAGATATAGCAAATTTTCGACACGCGCAAGGAAATCAAAATCTACAGGGTACTTCCCGTGAACCCAGAATCTTGAAATTTGGTACGAAGCAACGTCTTATAGCACAGATAAAGGAAAAATTGCGAAAAGCATAAATTACCATTAAAAAAATCTTTTGAATAAAAATAGCTTCTACTTATATACCTACAAGTTTGTACGGAACCCTCGGTGCGCGAGTCTGACTCGCACTTGGCCGGTTATTCTTTATAAATATACGTAGCTTTTATTCAATAACCTGTAATGACATCCCATTATCCAAAATTGTTACGTAAAGGAGTTACCTAGTTACTATAAATATGTAAGTCTTTGATTTTTTTTAAATACCTAATTAGCGTTCTGACACTAAAAAAACTTAATAGCTTTTCTATAAAATAGAATAACTTTATTGCACACCAACACAGTATAGCATACAAATATAATAATATCTTAAAGCAGAAACAGGGATTAATTAGCGGTAGTACAAAGGTGGCCTTCTTGCCTAAAGCTATCTATCTATATGTTCATATATATATTATTCTTGTTATAGAATAAGAAACCAAGATCTATAATTTGACATGTCATCTGAAACGGTAGCGCTTAAGTATAAATACCACTTACGGTCATATCCTCTGGTGATATATAGACTTGATCAGCCTATGTTAACAGTTTTTTTTTTTTAATAATTTGTGAAAGTGGACACTTTGAAATTTCTGTGCATTTACCAATTTAAAAATTTATGTGTGAAGGGCCAAGCAAAATGTCCTGAAAAACCTATAAAAATATTTTATTACGCTAATATCGGGTCTATAATTTAACAGTTGCTACAAAATCCTACTATGATTGTCACGGCCCGCATTTTATATTTAATTTTTAACCAAGCATTGCTTATGTTCGTTATTTGAACAGAACTTATTAAAAAGCAGGTTATAAACATGAGTTATTATAAAATATATTTTTATGGAATTCCAGTTCTTGCCAACTTTGTAGAAAAGTTCAACATGTTTCTACCGTCAGGTACGGTACTTGTTGCTGTCAAAACTTTTCAAATACTAACTTTCGACATGCACAAACTCAATCTACAGGTCGGTAAACATCAAGTAAACGAGTATTCATAAATTCTATGTTTATTATATTTCTTGATACCCACTTTTCCCCGGCATTAGACACGCCTGGTTGTTGCCTAATAGGTCGCATGTTTAATTAAAATCTTTTGAAAACTTTGCGTAGGATTAACTCACCCTTTCCAAGATCAGATAAATTTTATAAAGCTTTTAAGTAAAAGAGCTGACGGTCTGATTTACTAACCGTGTTTGAATTTCATCGTATAAATGAGATGACGCATTAATCATAAATTCAACGACAAAATTCTAGTTCAAATGAATTAAATTAATGTCTCGGTAAAGATTTTTAAAATAGTTTGTTCCTTGGCCAATGGCCATGTCATAAATAATTCTGATATTTATCGCAAGCAAAGAACATTACTCAAACCAATCTTGGGTGATTTTTCATAGGTTTCTTCTGCGAACATTTTCATTACTTTTCTATTCTAGTCACGGAGCATAGGTACAAGTTAGTTATTCCGGGCAAAGAACTTGATAACGGGAACCGTGTAACTGTGTAAAGTAAAGGATTCAATTTTAGCAAAGTGGTTACAACAGAAACGTGGTAGATTTATTTTATTTAAAAAAAAAAGAATTGGTTGAATGCAAGGGATACCTGAAATTGGAGTCTAGACCGAGATGTATCTAAATCTACTACAGACTCAATGCCTATGCGGTAAGCGAGGCGAACTCGCGTAACAAATACCGATATCAAATTTATGTGTTCACGGATCTATCACTCGGTGGTATCCAGAGATATATTCTATAACGATACTTGAGTCAATTATATGCAGCACATTTTTAAACTGTAAAATCACATTTTAACATATATAATCACCACAGTACTAACTTGGCTACGGTAATACAATACGATACAACACAATGTTTTATTGATAACACTATAGTAACTAATATTCTAATTAATGTCAGTGTCAAATGTGTCAACAATGTTTCAAAATCAAAATCAAAAAGTCTTTTATTCAGTTAAGGCCCTGGTAAGGCACTTATGAACGTTAAGTTACATGTTTGAATCTACCACCGGCTCGTCCTTACACTTCAACTGCGAAGACTCCGGCAAGAAACGCAGCAAGGCATTTTTTTGTGGATCTTTCTTTTCATATTAGGTTACAGTTTACAGTTATAAATATTAATACATTATGCTTACTACAATTGTCACTTACCCAGGGGATGCAAGTGCAGAGAGAAGCTACTACAACCTATTCCTATTTGAAGTTATTCCTGATATAATATTGATAAAAATATCAATATAAAAAGAACATGTGAGTATAGTAATAACTATAATTATTAATTTTATTACTAGTGATTAAATAATCGCCAGTCATAAAATAAAGTCTCGAGTGGCCATGATCTTAGCTTGGTTTTAAAACGTGCAATGGAAATATATATGGTAAACGAATTATGGTCCCGATGACATAGATTTTTTCCTGTAGTTAAAGTTATTTTATTTTTTGTAAAAACTTACAGAAACACCAAAACAGAATACACAGATACAGAACCCAAATAATAATTATCTAAATACTCTTTCATACATATATGTACAAACAAATACATATGAATAAAAACATAAATCAGATAAACGCTGTAAACAAAGACGCAGTATCATTTATTATCGTAGTTGAGATATAGTTTTTAAAATGTATTTGTTATGTTATATTGTCGTTTTTCTACACGTTGTATGTAATGATAAATGGCTCAACATTCATATATATTATATTTTTACATATTATGGAAAGTTGAATTTAGTTTACTACATACGTTAGTTTCACTAGGACCGAGTTCTTGACATTTTTCTTTCTTTATTTTCGGCATCACACTTAGTGCATTTTGTCAGTGCTAAGTAGATCAGTCTTGACTCATTCGGCATCTCTACCTATAACATGTCTGTGACGGTATCTGATATCGATGCGTACGAGATACATAAAAGTTTATTGAGTCGAGATCACAGGTTCTTGCATATCAATTTACGAGATTTACATATTATGTATAAATGATATAAAAATGCAGGGAAATTGAGATAGCGATTGTAATTTTTTAGCAAATTGATATGATATGGCATCTTGCCAGTAACATTGTTGAAGGTATAATAGCTCAGTGGTTAGCACGGTCGCTTCGCATGCCGAAGGGCGTGGATTCAAACCCCAACAATGACCTTGAGATGCCGGTGAAGAAAAACATCGTGAGGAAACCATAGCATGGTGGTAGGGTATTTTCTAGTACTCGGCTGGCTAGCTACCACCCTCAAATTGAAAAATCTGTCGCCAAGCATCTAACAGTGTATTCCGGCGGTCTCACTTGAGAGCCAGTTCCATTCCAGGACAGGTGTGCTTTACTATTTTTGACCACACCGTCACTTAACATCAGGTGAGCTGTGGTCATACACCAAGCCTGTCAACCATTTAAAAAAAACACTGCAACGCCATTGTAGTTACTGCTGTTATGTGAGCGAAAACAAGTGCTGTAAATGTTATTGACACAATCCCTACACAATCAGCCAATCCACAACCAGGCGAACCCACTTATACTAATGCGTCCCATTGAAAACGACCGCGCTTCACTTTTTGCTAACGAGCGTTTTATTTGTTAAATGCGTGCCTACCAAACAGTTTAACCTTTACATTACCATTCGAAGCAGGCTCTCTATCAGCACTTTCTCCTCTCTTTTTCCGATCAATCGTGTACGGTTAGATTTAATTTGCATACCTTGCCTTATTTTAGCGTGTCAAGAAAAATGTACTACAAATAAATCATATATTTGAAATTTATTTGCCACAGCACATGTTCTAGAGTTTCATTTTCTTGCCATCACACGGGATAGCGGACTATCTGTGGAGCAGAGCGTGCGCTGTGACATTGCAAAGCTACAGAAGAAACTAGAATTGATACTAGACACGAATGAAGCGAAGCTACGTCACTACATCAGCAATTCATCATCTTTTTCTTCCCATCAAACTCACTGTAACCACTATACTAGCAACCAAGAGGTCGCTTTGATAATAAGAATACTTGGTTGGCTCGAGTAGATGAAAATTGGGGGAAATGCACAAAATACCCCAAGCGTAACGCCAGTTCAAAACTTATACACTTCTAAAAGAAACATTTATATTGGATATATCTTTAAATTTTCTTTCATAGTGAAACGAAATTCAGAAAACTGATGATAATAAAATCGGGGGATACAGTTTGGTGTTTGTGACTACATGATGTTAAGAGATCGCCTTTAGCTATACGGTGGCGACCTTTTGTTGTTACACCTATTACTTAAGTTTATTTTTCTGTATTTAATCTTTGGTGTGGACATAAAAGAATATCTATCATCTACATTCAAAATGTAATTACACCACTTGATAGCTAAAGGACCAAAAAATTCGTTGATAGTTGATTGTTGTTTGGAAGCCTTCCTGGCGTTCAAACCAAGATAATTCTTTTGTATAACCATTAAATATTTTCTTCGTATATCTATCTGATGTATAAATAGTCAATGTGTATATAAAAAGTACACTAAATCACCAAAGCCCAGCAGCGTTTTGTTTGCGGTCATCGCTCACGTCGATTTTTATTTCTAACGTTGGGCGGCGGATCCATGAATATTTTTTGCACATACTGGACGCTCTCCTTTTGGAAACATAAAAGTAATTTCTATTTTGCAGCTTGGCCTATTCCCGCCACAGTTCATGGCGGCTTAAATTTTTTACCGATCTAAATAGAGCTTGAATTGAACACACGGAAATATCTCACCTGCAAATTTTTTTACAATATGAAAAGGGGGTGGTTTATTGGTAATATACTCGATATTGCGGCATGTTCCATACCACACTTATCATCACGGACAATGATACCTTCAAATATATCACAGCCAATCGCACGGCTCATAGATTTCCTCTCACTCCGTCGTATTTTTTGAGATTTTCATATATGCGACTCGTATTTGGGGCAAAAAACTGCTTACTTGGTTTCTTTTGGCAATGTTTTACCTTGAACTGAGGTGAGATGAAAAAGTAACATACTTTCGGCTCTACGTACCCGTAAATACTGATATTATTTTCCTCATGACGTAATAACTATAAAAATGAATTGCTCTCGCCTAAACCTATTATCGCTGTAGCAAATTACAACAATGGTCTCCCTCGCAATTAATTCGTATAAATGCGCTAATAACTGCAACCCAGTGAATCATCATTATAGAAACGTGTCAAGGGCCCGTCGTAGGCACACGCCCTACCACCGCTAGACTCTTTTTACAGCCCCTCAAACGGATGAGGGTTGCCCGAGTAGAGAGTTTATTTTATCAACCAATTCAATTATTTACGTCCATCCACGAGATTCCAGGTAATCTAATACAACCTCCAAGCAAAAGTACTACTTACTCATGTGTTTTCTCTAACATACATACATAATTGGATTTAATAGTTTCCTTGAACTCAGTATGGTCGAGCTAAACTTTGTCCTGCGATGTGGATCCACCGGTACAAATTATTTCCGCTTTGGTTAACTTCCCTTCCCTCCGCAAATTAATTAGCATAAACAGATTGTTCATTGTATTGCTAAATAGTGGTATAGATAGTGGTGTATAGTTATCAGAATTATTGGATATAATGTAAACCTCCTACGGTTACCAGCAGATCAAACTAACCATGCGATCTAATCACATAACACTCGGATCTTACTATAGATAAATTGGTCTTACCAATCAATCTCACCTTATCCCCTACTCTTTGACGAACGCGACCAAAACTTCGTGATTCCCATCTCTTCCTTAACCTCTAGATATCCTAGACCAGACATATTACCCTAAAAATATAATTACCTCTGAACACTAACGCAAATTAAAATTCATTGAACTGATGGCAATTAGAATTACTGTCGTACAAACTCCGAATTATTCTAGTAGACAAAGAAACCCTATTCCTTGAACAGTTCTGTTTTTTTTTCTGACCCTTCACTCGATCGTATGCAGAGTAATTTTTAATGAAATGGCCACCGTCCAGACCTCTTCCGAACATCATACATGAAAACTTTTGTTTGTGTTTTGAAAATTTAAACGAACCAAATATTTGCAAAAAAAAATATTTTTTTAGTTTATAATTATTTGGTTACAACACGTTATTAAGCTTAAACTGAAATCCTGCGGTTTTTTTTTTAATTCTGATGTATCTGTTTACTTATAGCAATTAAAAGCTCCTAATTTAAATTAATTTGTGGGTGAAATTAATAAATTAAAAGTAGAAGAAAAGTCAAATTATTATCATTAATGATGCCATAAAAAGCAGTGGCTGGTTATCTAAAAACGACTCTGTATACACGGCTCACAAAAAAGTGAACGAGACAACAGGACAGCAAATCTTCAGATATATTTTTTTAGTAATAAAGTGTCCTAAAGTAATAACTGTTATATTTGTGTTGTATTATGGTTGTACAGTAAACCTAACATATCTTATTGTTATCTCTTTTGTCTTTTTTATTCTATGTATTTTTTTACTATTGTCACAAATAAACTATAGTTTATTGTATTCGGGAATAACATCATACATATATTACAGGCTACTTTTTATTTCGAAAAAGCGCGAGTAAAACCGCGGGATAGCTAGAAAATAATGAATAGACAAAATACTGACGAAGCTCTATAATCTACCGAGGACTTAATAAGTAGCCAATAATGACAATGATAGTAAAAGTTGGAATCCTAATAAAAAAGATCATTGGAGTATAAATAACTGCAGTGCAACATTACGCAGGTATTTATTGAAGAAGCCCGCAAAGGTCCTTTCTGCTGTCAACAATAAATTGAAGAGGCCGACAACCATAACTGCTTGGGTTCGGGACATCAATTCGTATTGCCTAAAATTTTGCCCGCGGGACGTGTTAGGGGTTCGTTGGCTGCCAACTTGTAACACCCGCATTACTTTTTTCGAAATCGACGAGAGAATTGCAAAGGCATTAACACTTCACATTTCCTTGGTTCCGTATAAATTGGAGTTGGCAGCGCATAGTAGGTAAACAACAATTTCTACGTACTTAAAAAGTTTGTTTTATGCTCATTTTAAATCACGTTAAGCAATGAAATTAAAACTCGAGTTATACTATTATAGGAGTACACACAAAATAAAAGAAAATAGCGTAGTTTTATGTACTAAAGATTAATTTTATATCGTTCAAAACCAAATGCTTACACTCGTACGTAATAAAAGCTCGAATGTGTTACACATTCCGCTAATCGCTGCAAAAGGTGTGACTAGTGATTTTCTCTTCGCGACTTTGTTCATATTCTTCCCTCATCTGAATATTATTCGATTGCGTGCCGACTACATCTGAGGAAATTGTTTTTTCTCCAACAAAGAAATGTCGAATCTCTGCTTCCGCACTGGGATTGTGACGTTTAAAAATATTTCCATATTTCTGCGCTCTTTTCTTATGACTTTTCTTGTGAATCTTCCGTTTATTTAAAGAAATTCTATGTTAAGTAGAATCCCACGCAAGATCAACTGGAGCGATATGCTTTTTGTAAAAAAGAAATTAACGCTAGTGTCAGTGGAGGCATACTTTGTCTTGACACGAAAGTATGCATTGTACCAGTATCTACAAACACTCATAAAATATTTGTCCACATACCTTAGAGGTAAATCTAGATAGAGGGACCCCCCATCTTTCACGTAGCGGTGGTAAAACATCTTGTATTGTACGCCTTCTATACGTTGTGTGTCGTACCACATCGGAAAATGACCCCAATCATACATACACATACGAGCTTCTCCTGTGGGAAATCAAGATACAATTTCCGATATTCATCTAATACTTATGTTTATACGTGTATCTTTTTATTATTGCGTAGCATATTCTGAAATGTTCAATGCGTAAATAAGTGAATTTTGAACGTACACTACTTTGTATAATACTATTAAAGTTCTGCGATTACTAATCTTGTTTGAAGACAGAGATACATTGTCGGACACACCTCGTCAATCAATCCAATTAACGAATTTTACACTGGGCCATTAAAACTTTGCTGACCCGTTTCGGAAGTTGTAAAGAGCTAAACGGCGTACGCCTTGTAGCTGAAACGAGTGGCTCAATATTATCTCAATATTTAGGTGTTGGAGAACGCGCCAATAGCAGCGATTGCGATTCGTCCGAATTGTTTGCTCTCAAATTACTGCGTCATAAAAAATCGAAAAGTATCCGTGTTTTACAACATCGTTGGAATTGGTAAAACATCTACGAGGTATAGTTTTCCGTCACTTGCAAAATTGCAAACTTGTAACATTGCTGTTTTATTGTTTCCGAAACCATTATTGCGATACACGCCGTTAAACGCAAAAACGAAATGTTGGGGCCGACGAAAAGCCGAAAAAATTTCGACGCTTTGCTCCCACTAGTGCCCGAGTACTCGAACTAATAATTGAAACTGGATCGATTCTAGTAATTAATGGTTAGGCCGCTTACTGTCTACGTAGCTAACACGTAGCTTCAGACAAGATTCCTTTTTTTTTTAATGTCAAAGTAACGTTTAATGTAAAACATATAAGAGTAATGAGTAATAACTAATGAACAAAGACGAACGCATGAGTGATAGCATGAGATTTTTTAATTTGTTTTTATGGTTGACAAGCTAGGAGCTAGCCTGTCATCTATCAGCTATGATGAGCTATCATCGTTACTAACCATTGATGATAAAGCCAGTCCATGACCATTGCAGCGGTACTAAGACCTTTGAATAACAAAACAAAGGCAAGGGTTACTATTTTATTGTCATCGTCACTACGGCTCACATCAATTGGATTCTGAGTGTACTGCTGTCCGAAGCACACTCTTGACAAAACACCTCGCCACGTCTTTTAATAAATAATAATCATTATAATATAGATATTTTATTCGCGTTCGCAGAATGAGAACAATACCCATTTATCTTGTGGTAGTAGTTCGCAAGATCAGATAAGACGATCTGTGGACGGCGGATTTTAGCGGGTTTCAACGCGAGGCGTAAATTCACAAGGCGTCCGATTTATCGCAATGCTGCAGATAGACGATGTATAAAAGCCAATACACAGCCTTCGCTATCTTTTTAGCTTTAAAAGTGTGGATCAAGTCCCATTCATTATAATTCATCTCTCAAACTTAGCTTAGTTAAATAAGATACATAATTATGTCTCTCACCGGGACATAATCGCGCAAAAAATACTATAAAATGGTTTTATTTATTTACCTTGACGTTTCGCCTATTGTTATACATCGAGGTATAAACAAAAAGAAGATAAAAATTACATATGGATAGGCAAGTAGAGAACTAAAGTTATAGACAACGTATTGGCAAACTGAAGTGGCAGTGGGCTTGACATACCTATCGCAGAACTGATAACCGCTGGGATAAATGTATTCTAGGGCACATGTGAGGTGAAACGGTAAACGTAGCGATGAGAGTCGATGGAGTAGCAATATACATAGTCCAGCTGAAACTGAAAAATCGAAGACAGGGATAAGAAACATGTCTTAAGAGAGGTGTATATCCATCAGTGGACAACGGTATGAGGATGATGAGGTAGTTAAGTGTAAAGAAATAGGAAACATCTGCAAATATTACTTGATTATCCGAATTGGCCCTGTTTCTATGAACTTATCCCACTGCAGGCATCTTCTCATTGTGAGAAGGGTGTGGCCGCAATCCACCACGCTGGCCAAGTAATTGGTAATACGCTCATAACTTAGAAAAGACAGAGGTGCGTGACGTGGGATTCGAGTCCAGGACATCCAGATTGGAACCACGCGGTCTCCCAACCCGCCTGCTGTAACTGATAAATCTTAATATATAAACATTTCGTGTCATATTGTTTATCTGCGATAAACTCCTCAACTAATAAACCGATTTTAACTAAATCTTGCACACTGTGTGCTGTTTGATCCAACTTGAGAGATAGGATAGTTTATATATATCTCAATTTATAATCGCATTATTTTTTTATTGCAAATTATTTGTTTATTATACGACAAAGAGGTATAATTTTACCTGTGAGTTCCATAAAATTCTATTAGATGGCGGTGTAAGGTAATTTGTTAACTGGATTGAGTGAGTATCCAATAGATGGCGCTACGTTAAAAGTCTAAACGTAGATATAACAAAACAATGCGTAGTGGGATATTCCTCTTTTATAGATATTCTAAAAAGTCCGAAGTGGCATATATGTACCTACCTTTTAAGGATAGCTTACTATACCCATTCTTAATACCCGTGCGAAACCGGGGCGGGGCGCTAGTTTAAATATATATAACTTACCCTATATTTCTTTCTTCACCATTTACTCGAATCTTACCTAAAACGGATATTATCGATTCATGGTTTATACTCGTTACACCGCAGTGGTAAATGAGATAAACTCGATTTTATAACCTTTTTTAGTCTATTTTTTTTTTTTTAATCCTTATTAGAATGCTATATGAATATAATCAAACAAAAATATATAATGCCTTGTTAGTTTCTGTACAAATAAACTCGAAGATTAAAAGGTCATATTTGTAAGGGGCTTTATATTAGCATATTACTGGTTCGTTCAACCTTAAGTTTTGTTCGAGTGTAAGTGGACGAATGGTCGCCTAAAATAATTCCAAATCTGCATTATTTCTGGATCTTGGCTCTCGACCTTCCCCGGCGGAGCGCCGAAGCACGTACAGACACTCTACACCTCTTGATAAAGAATTTCATTATCAAGCACGCAGCTTGTATTATGAATGTGTCCTGATAATAAGGTCTCGCCTCATTTCTGCTTCGTAATTAAACGTTTCCATAAAAAAGTTAAGTTAATGGCGCTTAAATTTTTTTCATGTAAAATGTGACATCGTCTCTTTCGGCGTGTGTTTTTGATGCGCAGGCTGTAAAATTCATAGCAGGTTATGATAAGATGGTATGGTCTAAGTATCTTTCCACAAAAAAGCTAATGAAGATACATATTTTGTTTAAACAAATCCGAAAGTCCCAGCTGGGAGAAAAATGTCTGTTCGACGAACAGAATACAGATTTTAGCTAACGCTTGCTCCATTTATTTCTAAAACTTGCTTATATAAAAAGCCCTAAGATTTTTTTCACTGCCACTGTTAACAGACTAGACGTTTGACCACAACTCACCTGATTTTAAATGACGGTGTGGTCGAAGATGGTAAACACAACTAGGCTGGAATGGAACTAGCTTTTACTTGGTGGTAGAAGCAGGAAGTCGTCTAAGTAGGTACCACCGCAATACCAGATATTCTGCCGCCAAACAATAGTGTGTAAACATTATTGCGTTCCGGTTTGAAGGGTGCCGCTTGCGAAATTACAGGGTTGTTTGACACTAACTATCGAAAGTCCCAAAGTAATGAGCGCCAAAGCAGCGATGCCCCGGGCTTCGTTTTGCTACTCAAAGTTCTGTGTATTGCTGCAATAGTCATGGACATGCGCAATCTCTTACCATCAGGAGAGCGTACAGTTCGTCTCACTACATTTACATATTTTTTTTAAATTGCTTCAAGTGACTGTGCCGGAACACACCGTACTATAAAATGGGTATTTTTCAGTACTCGGCTGGACTCTACACAACCACCATGCTATGATTTCTTCACGATGTTTTCTATCCGGTACCGGTATACCGGCAGCTCAAGCTCATTGTTTGGGTTTGAGCCCACGTCCGTCGGCGTGCGAATTGACAGCGCTAACCACTGAGCTATCATCGCTACAAAAATACATTGAAAGGCTTTCGATGCCTTGATTCATAGACGTATACTAATTCTACCTTTTTATAAGATTCCCGAATTTAATGAGATAGAATTAATTGCTCTCCATGGCACTTAAATATTTGATGAAAATTATGTCTTGTAAAAATTAAGTTAAGAGCATAAATAGATAAAAGCATAACTGTACCAATATTTTCTTCGCAATAAAACAGAGATTTTAGTAACAGTTTTCAAAGCAATTAAATAGTTTTGCTGTCAACCAGTCTTGTCAAGTTCAGTTGGGTTTTTTGTTGAAATTAAAAGTTCGACTCTACTATTCAGTTTGATGTGAAAAACTTGTGTTTAACAGTCCCCTCAAGCTATTCGTTCATGAGACTGGAAAATTGTCATAAATTGCTGTTTTTAGTATATGGGCATGTACAGCGGAATGTGGACAGCTTTTGAATTAACACTAAGAGTACCTACGTCTAACGTGTATTTATACTCTTGTTAAATTATAATCAATGCTTACTATTAATTAACCGAATCTTTCTAACTTTTGAGTGTATTTTTATAGCTCAGTTGATTACCATACTTATTAAACAATACACAGTGTCGCATTTAGCGGAGCAAAAATATGGTAGTTGCGAGTCGACTTGGGATTCGTACAACTCATTTAGCGGAAAATAATAAATTACTTAAAATCTTTGGAGTTTTTTTTGAAATAAGACAACAGTACCGTTAATTAAAGTATTGTGCGTAGCCTTCAATAGTTTAATTAATATGTCTTCATATAAAATTTACACAGAAGATGTACCTACTTTAATAAATAAATGATTGATTCAGGCGTTACTTTGCGGAAGTTCATTTTGAGTATTCAAGGTATATTGTATTTCCACATAAAAGTCGTTTTGGTTACAACTGTGATGAGGATTTCAATTAAAATTTATTTAAGATGGAGGCAATTTCTAAAAATCAATCTAAAATATTTTTTATATTTAATACTATAATCCTAATCCTAACTTAATATTATAAATGCGAATGTGAGTTTGTTTCTTTGTTACGCCTTCACACGTAAACTACTCAACGGATCTGGGTGAAATTTTTCATGTTGGTACTGGAATAAGACATAGGATACTTTTCATCATCATCATCATCATCTTTCACCACGCGGGTAAAACCACGGGGCGTAGCTAGTACAATATAGATGTACTTTTCTATTATTTGAGTGTACTTTAAGATTTTTTTTTCTATTGAGAAAATTTATCGTGATAAGGTTCTGAACACAATAGTTTCTTTAGAAATATCAACATTGACTTTTCTTTTTCTCAAAATTGTATTCACTTTTGTATCTTTTCTTGTGAAACTATTTCTACGAGCTGCAGCGTCTTAATTCGACACTCGGGAAATTTCGTAATCTGATTGTTTAAATATAATGTTAAGTTTGAATACGAGCAACATAAGTCCAGTAATTGTGTGTATACATCACATTTTAAAATGAATATATTAAACAAATACTTACCTTACCTTTTCAAAGTAAATTTGTGCATCATACCTTAACAACTTTTAATTCCACAATAATAGTTTAAAGTCCGTCACAGACGGTAGCTATGCTATAATGTATATATCAAGATTCAAGATATTTATTACTTCCATACAGTACAAGATGTTGTATAATGTTGTTGTTGTTGTATTACTATCTATGCGGTCATTAGCTATGCGATTGTCGTCGATCTTGCTATAATTCCTATCTCTGTTCACATATTTTGATGACGTTACAGAAATACTAAATCTACATAATATTAGAGTGACGTGTGCAATTACTCTTTTTTTTTTATAGCTGACATGCTTGGTGTTTGACCACAACTCACCTGATGTTAAGTGACGGTGTGGTCGAAGATGGTAAAGCACACCTAGCCTGGGATGGAACTGGCTCTCAAGTGAGGCTGCCGGAACACACCGTTAGATGCTTGGCGACAGATTTTCAAAGGGTGGTAGCTAGCCAGCCGAGTACTAGAAAGTACTCTACCACCACGCTATGGTTTCCTCACGATGTTTTCCTTCACCGACAGCTCAAGCTCATTGTTGGGGTTTGAACCCACGCCTTTCGGCATGTGAACCGACCACGCTAACCACTGAGCTATCATCGCTACAAACGATTACGATACGCTCTTACGATAGTACTGAAAATGTAACTTAATATAGGCATATTACGTATATAACTATAATTTATATTATAGCCCCGGCTGTACCGGGTAAAACAATAATAAAAACTTAATTGGAAATAACTATATGCGATCTTAAAAGAAATGGAAAGTAACTTGAACAGTCAACTCTTTAAATTAGGAGCTTGCAAGAGAATGAAACGGTAGAACATGAGCTTTTGCATTGCAAAGCCAGAGAAGTTACTAGAATTGCCACTAGGAAGCTGCTTGTCGCCGCAACACCTGGGATGCTTCTCGTCATCAATCATTCCACCTAACTCACTGGAACTACTATTACAGCGGCCCGGAGCCACGTTTTGATACTTCAAGTAGCTAGGTTGGTTAGGGTAGATGCTGGTAAGGGAAAACGCACAAAACACCCCAAGTAGGACGCTGGTGCAGGACTTATCGCTCCAATTTGAATAAGAATAAGAAATGGAAAGCAGAATCCTAGGCTAAATTTAGGAGGAGAATTTACACCTAAAAAGTAACCAGTCAGCTAACTTTGCTGACGCAGCAATCAAAAAGGTATCTTGTCCTGCCTCTGATACTCAAAGTCTAAACAAAAATTCAATAAAACTGACCTTTTTTTTTAACTTTTCGCTTTATCATAAATGTCACATCAACTACACGTTCACTTAGAATGTGTAATTTATGTGACGTTTGTATTAAGTTATAAAGCAAACAGTCTTGTAGGATATTTTATTCATTAAGTAAAGTACCTGGATGACCGAGCTCGATTTTTCATTGCCTGAACGGATAAAACGTTTTCTAAAAATGAAACCTAGCTAGATCGATTTATCGCCCCCGAAACCCCTTGCATACTAAATTTCATGATAATCATTGGAGCCGTTTTCGAGATTCAGAATACATATATATGTGTGAAATGTCCTACGTCATTTATTTATACAAGAACCTTGTATATATATATATATATATATATATATACAAGAACCTTGTATATATATATATATATATATATATATATATACAAGAACCTTGTATATATATATATATATATATATGTACATATATACAAGAATTGCTCGTTTAAAGGTATTAGATAGATAAATAAATGACGTAGGACATTTCACACAGCGCCATTTAACCCTAAACTAAGCAAAGCTTGTGCTATGGAAACCAGATAATTGATATAATACTTAGATATTTTTTTGTAAATACATATATACTTATAATACGTACAGAACGCAGAACAAACATTTATCGTCAATTTAATAGATAAGTAATTATCAAAGTCCTGAATTAAAGTAAGCAAAAAGACAAGATGGAATCATTTAGTTTTAAATCTGTACTTTCAGAAAATCTCTACAAACATAGTTTAGTATACATTGTTAAGGCATCATCGAGGTTATGTTCAAACATAAAGTGTGGCCTGTTCTAAGATCTTGGAAATGGTTTGTTGGGAAGCTCGTTACGATGTGGTCGTATTTGATTGCTGTGCAAGGAGAATACTAATAGGAGGCTCTGTCTGATTGATTAAATAGGCGAGTAGAAGCCTGGTTCGGAATACACCCTCTGGCCAACAACTCAACTGCCCTTTGAAATCACCGATCAAAGTTTAATTAGTGAACGGACAATTCAAACGCAATGCAGTTTTTCCTTGTTACTCGTTAACTGACAAGCTTTTTAATTTTGTGCCGAAACCATTAAGGATTCTCTGGTGTTTTCAGCCATTTTAGTTTCTTATTCTATGCGGGTAAATGATGCTGATGATGCGATGATAGCTCAGTAGTTAGCGCGGTTGGTTCACACGCTGAAGGGTATGGGTGCAAACCCCAACAATGAGCTTGAGCTGCCGGTGAAGGAAAACATCGTGTGGAAACCATAGCATGGTGGTGGGTACTATCTAGTACTCGACTGGCTAGCTACCACGCTCAAGTTGAAAATCTACCGCCGAGCACGTAACGGTGTGCTTTGGTAACATTTTCAATTAACATCAGATGAGCTGTGGTCAAACACATAGCTTGTCAACCTTTAAAAAAGTTTGGGTGAAAGTACTGAAGACTAATACAATGTAGAGTTATCATTCAGTTTTAAGCCATAGCAAAGAAAAAAACATGGTAGTTTCAAGCCGAAAAGAGGTGTCATGTGTCATTTAGAAAATAGAAAAAAAAAGTTAATAAAATAAAAGTTGAGTAAAATGGGCTCCTTTCAGCTTATTACAACCATTTCGCATAACCCTGTTAGTAAGTAATAACGATGCAATAAGTATTCACCTAGTGAAGTAAATATCTACAAGAATTAATAACTATTTGTGCATTTATGTGCGAGCAGTCGTTGTTCGAGTACCTACTGTTGATCTAAATTTCATGAAATATTGTTAGCAAGTACATAGTTAATTTTAATACGCTTTTTTTACTCAGCTGAAATATGGGGTTTGCGAGGTCATCGCTTGGACCGAATAACTAGTATACGTATTTCTTAAAAAAAAGTAATATCATTTACTATAATCCTAGTTGAACTGTAAGACTTGAGTAACATTTCTTTTTAATTTTCTCGCTCGGTCTTAATTTTCTTAATTCTACTTCAGATTCCAAAATACGATGTTGGTTGGCTTTATTCCCGCATTGCCTGTAAAATCCACTAACGAAATTGTGCCTGCAAAGTTAGGACAGTCCGCCTTTGGCGTGTTTGTTTAAAAGTCACCCTCGACGTCGTTATATGGCTTTTAACGTTCCTGATTGGTTTTTATAGTGCTATAAATTCCCTTCTGGCGTTCATTCAAACTTTAAGTGGAAAAATTGGTAAATTCGGTTTTCTGCTGTTTTTTCTTCCTTTTATCCTTATGTGTAATATAATGTACATATAAGCGTCGGAACAATCGCTAGGTCACCATGTACCTCACGTCAGGGTAAATTTGCTGATCACCAACCCCTTAACGATATTAAATATCCGGCCGGTATCTTTCCTTTAGTTGCACAATTTCCGTTTTACTTAAAAGGGATTACTCACATTTGATTAGGTCGGATACTCCGATTATAGTTACGGTCACATCCGATGACCTTTTTCAAGGAGTCAAGGCAATGTACGACACGCACGTGGCACCATCTCGCTTTGCATAAACCGATCTAATCAAACATGAGTAATCCCGTTTACGGTAAACGAAAGTATGTATACACACAACGTCAGATTCCGTAGCAAATTAGTTGCACAATATTATTCCGTTTCTCATCGCAGATTTTTCTATTGTTCCGACAAGTCAATAATCGTAGAATTGATTTAATCTTAACTATAAATATAATGCAATATATCTTATATTCTATTGGTTTATTCAAATAGCCTGTGGTCGGAAAACTTTTCGTCGTACAAATATTGGAAGGTTGGATCAAAAACGGGAAAGCTATTATTTTCTAGTGTTTGTCGTATTCTTGTCCTATTGTCAACAGGGATACGTATTGGTCCAGAGGATATTTGTTATTCCGGAAACTTCTCTGAAATTTAGTGGAGCCAATTAATTACATCCGAGTGAGTCGTGAAAGGCTTTCCTGAGTGAATGCCTGGAGTCAAGGCAGTAATAGGTCTCGTATTCCGTAAATGTCGCCATCCGCTTCCTTGGAGGAAAAGAAGTCCGGAGCTGAGTCTAAAAGCGTCCATGTGTTTGGTAATAAAGCCGGACACTCGCCAGAACGGGCTCTAATTTGTCATTGTTAGTGTGTACCTCAAACGAAAGCAATTTCAGCATGAATACTTTTTTCGATAAGAGATTGGAGAATTCGGATTAAAGCTCATTTGATATCGTCCAATTAGGGTGGGTGCCACTAGAAAAAGCTCTCTTTTCTGAAAAAAGGTATGGCGAAATATATTTTCTTGAATACTTTACGTATTTGTATATATCGAACAAAATGGGTTTCGTTTGTTTGCGAAATTTTAAGGTAACGCGTGTTAAATAAGTTAAGTTACTACCTAAATATCATAGCTAATTTATTTTTCAAGTCCTAGAATTTAAATTGTTGTTCTCGTTATTCGAGTGTTACTTTTTGCACTAGAATAACAGCAGATAAGTACAGCTAGAAGAATTGTGTAGTACTTTGTTGTGTAATTAAGTGCAAACAGGGTTATATAAGTCGTTTTGTTGTCTAACCACGCTACTCCATATGAACTTAATTAAATAGTCGTTCGCCTCGAACTGTGCCCTCGCAACTACTCATACCGACCGATTTGTCTCAAATTTGACCGATTTGTCTCAAATTCGAAATTGAAAATTTTATTTGCACCTATAACATTTTATGAAGATATTAAGTAGTATGAGCACTGTTTTTTTGCACTGTTTGACAAGCAAGGTGTTTAACAACAGCTCATCTGATGCTAAGTGACGGTATGGTCAAAGATGGTAAATACAAACAAGCACGAAGCAAGTGTAAAGCAAGACAAGGCCGCGCGCGCGTTGTACTCAACTTTGTCTCCATGATGAAGGCGACCAGATATGGCCGAAACTATAGTCGGAGTTGCCGATAAAATTAAACGTCAGTCATCACCATCATCTCAGCCCTAGGACGTCCACTGCTCAATATAGGCCCTTTGACTTCCATAAAGACCGGTTGGAAGCGGCTCGCATCCAGCGCGTTCCTGCGGTCTTTATGAGGTTGTTTGTCTACCTTGTGGGTGGACGTCCTACGCTGCGCTTGCCGGTCCGTGGTCTCCACTCCAGAACTTTGCAGTCCTATTGGCCATCAGTTCTGCGTGCCCTGCCCACTGCTACTTCAACTTGCTAATTAGTTGGACTATGTCGGTAACTTTGGTTCGTCTACGGAACTCCTCATTTCTGATTTGATCTCGTAGGGAAACTCCGAGCAAAGGCCTCTCCATAGCTCGTTGTGCATCTTTGAGCTTACCAAGAAGACACACAGTCAGAGACCATGTTTTAGCGCCATAAGTCATCACCGGTAACATACACTGGTCGAAGACTTTCGACTTGAGGCACTGAGGTAATTCAGACGAAAAAACGTTGCGCGGTTTTCTGAACGCTGCCCAGTGTTTGAGTTGAAATCGACGACTGACCTCTCTCTTGAAGTTGGACCTACCTAGTTGGACTGCTTGTCCTTGGTAAATGTACGTATTAACGACTTCAAGAACTGAGTTCCCAACTGATACTGGGGTGGGCTCAACATGGGTATTAGATATCACCGTTGTCTTATCCATGTTTATTTTAAGTTCCACCCGTTGGACAACTCGATTGAGGTCTTCGAGCGTTGTGCCGAGATCTTCTATCGATTCTGTCTGTCACAATATCGTCGGCAAATCGAAGGTGAGTGATGTATTCGCCATTTATATTGATGCCGAGTCCTTTCCATTCCAGGAGCTTAAAGGCATCTTCCATTGTGGCAGTAACCAGTTTCGTAGATATAACATCTCTCTTTCGTCAACGTCAGTCAGTCCCGCATCAATAAAACAAAAATATGCTAAACACACTTAACCTGGTTAAACACACTTAAAATTCGTAATCTTTCCAACCAAGAACAAAACAATATTATTCTATGCTATAGAAACGAAATAATATACAATTTCGACACGCAAAAAGTTCAGTCGTCTTTTGTTTTTAGCTAGTATAACATATCTTAGCAGATCGTGCACGAAGTTTTTACCTAGTTTTCCATTTCGTTTCTTACCACTACACGGAATTATTTGACCGTAATAATAGTAAATTGCTACATAAATTGCTTTTACGGTAAAAGTAACAATATATTTCAATCAAACGTCCATAATTCTGCTGTCGAATTATTTCTCCTCTGTGAACACGATAATGCGTATTGAATTGTTAAACAACGTTAAGACCAATTTTGAAGTCTTCGGCAGATCGAGATTTATTAAATATATGTGCTGTCCTTGTATAATTGAGTGCAATTAAAATGACAGCGCCATTTTTAGTGAGTTAAGGAATGTCAATTAAAGCTTTCAAAATCGCTCTTAATTGTTTATTATTTTGCACTCAAAAAAAAATGATATTATTTGTAAAGACTCAGCCTCGACTACACCGTCATTTAACATCAGGTGAGCTGTTGTCAAACACCCAGCCATTCAATCATAAAAAAACACATTAAAGTTATAACATATTTCTGTTTGTGTCTAGTGTTAAAAACTCTTTTACTTCACACAGCAACACTTGAAAATTTAGATGTATTTATACAATATAATACGTAAAGCTACGCAAATGTTATTTAGGTAATTTGATAATACTCTTTTTGGAGTTATCCAAATGTACATTCGGGGTTGTAGAATGTGATAAAAGGAATGTTGTGAGATTGCGGCACACTTTTGTTTTTGCATATTTTCAAGAAATCTCTGTAAGCATGACTGTATTCTTTCCCAACTTCATTGTTACACAACGTCGGGTCACAATAAAAGCTTTTTTGTGTTGTCGCGCTACAAAAGGGTGATATCCCAGTTTGATATGATTTTGAGGATGAGATTGAATATTTGATAGATGAACTCACGATTAAAACAGTCTTGATTAAGATAAAAGAACTCCTTTATGTGTTGATTTTAGTTATCTTTTTAAATCGACGCAAACAGAGGGATGGCGTAAGTTTAACTTTGAGAACTGTGTATGTGTTTGTGACATAGTAAATGCGAACCGGCGTAACCGATTTTGATTTAGTTATTTTTGTTGGAAAAGTGATTCAATTGAGAGTGTTTTTAAGTATTGATGTTTTTGAGTGCTGATGAAGTAGAAATTTGGTATTACAGTTGTCAGAAGTTTCTTAATTTTTTAAATTATTCTTGGTCTTTAATAAATAGGTTTATCAGTTTTAGGTTTGTGTATGACCGCCATTTTGAAGACGCGGTCTACGATCATTGGTTAGATAAAGATTAGGCAAAGAAAATGTTACGTGGATATTGAAAGAAAACTTCTTTGTCTGATAAAGCATGTTTACTAAAGATGTAACGATTCACTCAATCTATCGATTTAAAATTTCTGGGCTGAAAATGAACCTACAGTTAGTTTAAAATGCGCCTTAAAAAAACAGCCTTAAATTTGTAAGGTGTATATTTAAAATCTAATCGCTGGGCATGCTTACCCATAACAGTTTTTTTTTTTTCTTTAAATATACTCGAATATACGAATTTTCCTTTGACAACCTTCTGCAAAGTAAGTCGAAATATTTGTATAGGTCAAATAAACGCGAGCGTTGGTCGGCAAAGTAATTAATATGAAAATCCCATATCTGTCATGTTATATAAACGAAAAAGTAGAACGAGCTTTTATCTTCGAAATATGGCAACCAAGGAGGTAACTTACCAAATAATCTATTTATATTTCGAACTGGTTCTGAAATAGTAAGTATTTTTAGTAAAAAAACAAAGATACCAATGAAAATGTCGACGCATTAAATTCTTTTTCTTCTTCGGTTTTGGCGTCGCATATATTTGCCAGTGTCAAATGTTTCGATATTATGGCACAGTCAAAGTCACACAAAGTAAACCTTGATCGAGTCCGGTCATGACCTAGTAAAGTAGTGCTGACTTCACTACAAGCTAAAAGCACATAGAAACCAACAATAAAATTTTCGCATCTATCATATAAGGGAATATACCCATACTACGTGACCTACGTGAATTTTTTACATTTATTTTTCCCTAAGTGACCATTGAGGGTTATGTATGTGTGCTGGGATATTTAATTAGGTTTATTTTACAAGGCCGCAAAAATACCTACCTGATTTAAATTTATTTGTAATACAATTTTGTATACTTTCTCTAACTAGCATAAAGTTTTACCCTTGTTCCGAAGTTTTCGACCGCCCAAGGGTACAAATTAATTTAATTTCTTCGACCCAGTGGTTTGCCGTCTTTAACAGTATGATCCAAATTTAACATTTAAACAATTTTATATCTACTTTTAAAATTATTATCCCATAAAGGGTTAACAAAATATCATTTAGAGCGAATGTGTAATTACATGCGATAATTATTTAAATCAAAATTGAAGTAATGACAATATATGTATATAATTAATTCTAGTATTTATAATTTAATAAAATAATAGCTATAGAACATATAGACGTACCAGATTTTTTATTTTTTATGTATATCTCTCAATTCTAGTTCTTTTAATAATTATAGTGAAAATCATTAAAATAACTAGAATTGGTTTCGCAGTAGAAAAATTAAAATGTGGCGAAACATGACTTTTCATGTTGCTTCCAAAACTCTGTCGAAGCTTGTAGTAAAATTGCCACTACTTTACAGACTACACCTCGACTCGATACTCGGACTCGACCTTAACTTACATTGTATGACTTCGACCGGACTATGTCACATACATACCATAATTTCCAGTTAAAACTCATTATGATAAATTGTGATATACGGAAACCGTGATATATGAAAAAAATAAGAATGTAGTCCTTTGCCCTGCTTTGGGAAGCTCATGACTAAAATGAATAACTCTTCTTCTCTTCTTTTTTCTTTTTAGTAGTTTTTCTAATTTCTCTAAGTACATACTTACTTTTGAGAATATTTATCAAAACTTCTTAATATACCTAGACACTTACACTCGCTATATGCATAAAATAGACACTTCAATTAAAGGCAAATAATATTCGTATTCTTAGACTTTCTAAAATATTTATTGCTCACATCTGGGTGAATGTAATAAATTGCGTATAACACAAATGATAACATCAAAGCACACCTGATTCGCGATTTTCAAATAAAATTTATTTTCATCAAAATTGCGAAATGACGCTCATTGAAGTTCATGATTTTTGATGTTTCCATTAATTGCCATGTCTCGGATGTCATAAGCGAATTCTTTTATTTACAGTGACGAAATTCATCCGTATTGGCATCGCTGACAAGAATGACAACCCGCCGTACTTTGACAAGGAGCTATACGAGGCTGAAGTCGACGAAAATGAAGACATACAGCATACTGTGCTTACCGTCACCGCCAAGGATCACGACGAATGTGAGTACTAGTCATAAGTAACTGGTATATCCAGCAATTACTGCTCCCGTACCGACCACATTGCAGGTTTTGTTTTTTATAGGTCACACCTACCCTGTTTGTCTACGCGACATATCGACAGCTTAATCATAATCATAATCAATTTATTGGTAATATGTCAATTACAAGTCATTTGAATATAGAATATAGAATACAATTAGATATAGAATACAATAACAATTACACAATGTCAAAGTTTAAATAAAATTAATATAATTAATGTTACATCTCAATCATAATTGTAATGTCAATAATAAAAATTAATAAAAAATAAATAAGAAAAGTCAAGTAAAGAAATAATAAAATAAGTTATATTAAAATATGTCAAATTTGAAAAAATAAAATTAAAAATGAACATTACAAACATAATTAAAATTTAAAATCAATGAATTCGTTATAGCTGTCAATGCTGCTTATGTCAATACCGTAATTTTTTGGGCTTTTCTGTTAACGTTATCTTTATCTAGGCCCTCTCATGGCTCTGAAGTAAGGCGACCGGAACATACCGTTAGGTACTAAGCGGCTGTTTTCTTATTTAGATTGGTAGCTAGCCTGTCAAGTACCCTACCACCATGACATAGTTTCCTTGCGATGTTTTCCTTCATCTTAAGGTCATTCTTGGAATTCGAACCCACACCCTACGGCGTGTGATCCGCCAGCACTAACCACTGAGTTATTGCTACAAAAAATTATGCAACTCATGTGAGTTTTGTTGCTGCAAAAGTTTATAAATTAAGGTTAACTTTTTTTAAAATTTAAAATGTACGCTCCATAGAAACCGGGGTTCGTGACCTTTGTCAACTTTGAATTACAATTTGTTATTTTTTACAATAGGTACAGGAACCCTTAGACCCTTATTCTTTACTCACCCTATAATAATATTTCGTTATATTAGGTCAAATCGATACAGTCATAAATAAAAACAAATAAAAAAAAGTCAGACAATTATAGGGTGTCGAATAATTTAATAAAAGTCGAACATTTAGAGTTAGATTAGACATATGGCCAAAAGAACTTGGTACCTAGGCCGGATAACAAATTGAAAAATAAAAACAACTAACTTTTGTGCTTTGCGTAATCTTTAAACACTTGGTAGCACTAGCTTGTGTTTGTATATATATATACATGTTTTTTTTTAAATTTTCATTTCAATATGAATTTCTAAGAGGTACCTGTATATATAGAGTGTAATAATAATAATTATTATTATTTAAGCAAAAAAATAAATATTCAAGTTCTGGCTGTGGACCTTGAATCTCACACCAGGCAGTCCCGTGTCGTGAGATTTAGTGATTCCCACCTTTTAGAGTTTAATGTCTATCTGATCAAAATACAAAATCTCTGTGTTTGTGTGTATGTGAGTGTGTGAATGTAAAATCATTTGTTTGTTTCCTCGTATCCCGTAGAAACTTCAATTAAGAGAGAAAAAAAATGGAAAGGAGGATTGATGACCTTAATTTTAACATTATACATGTAGATCGCCACTGCCGCCCATATATTGCGGATATTCCCCACATACGCACTGATTCCTTTAATTCTTTATTTGTAATTCACACAGTGAGGAAGTTGTATTATCCACCAGAGTTGTCTTCAAATCAGAGTAACCAAGTTTTACCTACGTATAGAAAAAAACATTAAAGACAGCATAAACATTTTTTTAATTTGTATAAGCATACTCCACTTTGGACTGTAACGAAGTAAACTCGGCTATGGACTGCTGCCAACCGCGATAAGTAACAACAAAGTAAACTTTAGTGTCCGTAGACCAGTATATTATGATAGATTAGTGGTAATAAATTAGTCTTCAAAATTGCTAACCTTCAAGCACCGCCTTGTAACAGAGACTAACAGACCCGGCCACGCGTTGCTGTGGCCATATTTAACACACGCGTGTAACGTGAAATAAATTGTAGCGCATATGAAACGTTTGGAATTTTAACGTAGCGCCATCTATTGGATACGTACTCAATCTAGTTAATAAATTACCTTACACCACCATCTATTAGAATTTTATTGAACTCATATACCTCTTTCTCGAATAATAAACAAATTATTTGCAATTAAAAAATCGATTATAAATTGAGATATACACTATCTCTCAAGTTGGAACAAACTGCACACAGTGTGCAAGATTTGGTTAAAATCGGTTCAGAGTAGTTGAGGAGTTCATCGCGGACAAACAACGTGACACGAAATTTTTATATATAAAGATGTACCTGTTTTCTACTGGACACACTGCGAGTGAGCACAAGATATTCATGACAATATTCCTCTTCTTTCTTTCACTATAAAACAAGTAATAATAGCAATCTAAAAATTTATAGGTGCGCAATATTATTAGCGTAGACTTACTTTCCAAGAAATGAATTTATTTTCATCGGCGTTATTTTCTGAGAGCTCCAACTAAGTCAATTTTAGGGCCATTGTAAAGGTTTCTTCGAAATTCATGTGCGCCATCTCTGACTCATCACCATGGTGACATGAGGCCACATTATTAATAATTTATTTCCAATAAAAGAAATTAATGACACTGCAAATATTTCACGCTAATACTCGCTAAAATAGAATTACCGTACCTATCGTACTGAAGATAAATACTCCGAAAAGTACCGCAAGTTTTTCTTTTTCAGAACCGAAAAAAATCAGTAAGTTAGTATTTAAATTGACAGTTCAAATATAAATACTCGTATTAACTTTTCAGTTTTATCAAATGTAATACATAGTTTTAGGTTCAGTAAAGTCAATACTTTCTAAAATATACTAACACCTATGCAAAGAAAAGTCACAGTTGTAAAGATTTCATGTAAGAAACCAACACTGTAAAAATTCACGCATCACCGCTTCACTAACCCCAACGTATAACAGAATAATCATGTTAACCTTGCGTACTTTTTACGATGCATAATGCGTGTGATCTACAACGAACGAGGTTTAACTTTGTATAAAAGCAGAAAAATATTTGTGAAAGCAGCAATGTTGCTCGAATTGGGCTAAATGCGGGCGCACCAATTAAAATGACTGTTTCAAACAAATCCTCCAAAGCTCTTGAGGGGGACATGTAAACTTTATGTCGTAGAGTGAGTTTTTATTTTAGACTGAGCTGACATCACGATAGTTTGTATTCGTTTGAACAGAGCAGTAAAATTCTGTGTCGAAAATAAGACTGTCGGACCCGGGAAATGTAAATAAGGTTTATGCCCTGCAATATATGTACATATGTACACAAGTAGATTCCTTTTCTAATTACATCCAAGGCAGCTAACACGTATTATTACGTTTGGTATCTTTGTTTACTCTCGGAGATGTCGTGTGGTTATAGTATGTTATACATATCTATAGATAAATGAGATATAACATAGCAGGACGGACGTTATGAGTTATGTAATAATGTTGCTTAGTTCAATGTGAACGAATATAATTGTAAACATTTAGCTATAGTCGCGATCTGACCACGGCAATACCAGATATTGGGCCGCTAAGCAATAGTGTGTTTACGTTACTGTGTTTTGGTTTGAAAGGGACGGCAGCTAGCGAAATTAAAGGGCTGTTGAAACTTACCATCCAAATTCTCAAAGTAATGAGCGCCAAAGTACCGATGACTTTGACTCTATGTATCGTTGCAATAGTCATAGACAGGAGTTATCTCTTACCACCAGGAGAGCGTCTAGTTCGTCTCATTACGTTGTTTTTTTTATATTTTATAGTGCTACCATATCTTTATATTAAAAAGGGACAACAAAATCAAGTTACTTAATAAATTCTACTTATCATGATTATATTTGAATCATTGAAATTATAGCAAACAAAAATAATAATTTTAATAAGTAGCCTTTTCACATGAATACGTCTTTAAAGCTTTCATCACTATGAAAGCTGAACTATATTCTGAATTGCCTCTCACTAGAGGCAATTCAGAACCCCACCCCACCACCATGCTATGGTTTCTTTACGATGTTTTCCTTCACCGGCAGCTCAAGCTCATTGTTGGGGTTTGACCCACGCCCTTCGGCGTGTGAACTGGCAGCGCTAACCACTGAGCTATCATCGCTAAAAAATGACGATGAATGATGCTGATGTTGCAGCTACATATCTACATTCAAAATATAATTACACCACTCGATAGCTAAAGGATCAAAGAGCTTGTTATTTTGAGTGAGTACTTGAAATCCGAAGGGATTCTTAAAGTTAAAAATATTATATATGGCCGTGTCCACGATACAGACACAACCAGATTTTTTTAACTAAAATAGGTTTACGTTTGACCACACCGCTTATGG
Source organism: Biston stratarius (assembly GCA_950106695.1). NCBI lineage: Eukaryota > Metazoa > Arthropoda > Insecta > Lepidoptera > Geometridae > Biston > Biston stratarius. Next base: position 15,901,274 of record OX467115.1, on the reverse strand, counting down.
ACAGCAAATAGTAGTTTTATCGGTACGTTACCTTTATTAAAACTAATACATAATTATCATCAATGCAAAAGTTTTTTTTTAATTCGGGTCTCTAAGGCAGGACCAAATTACAGAGGGATGCCATTTTGCCATAGTACGTTCAGGGCCCGAATACCGAACAATTTTAACCGACCAAAAGTTACGGTTTGAGTGATTATCCATACAGGCAAACTATGCAATAGTAAGATATTATGTTAGTAGTTAAAAGATTAGCTAGCTAAAAAAAAACAACCACCAAATCTCTAAACGAACGTGTTTTATGAATACAAATATCTATTGAAATTCTATTCTGGTCAGAAAAAGGTATATGAATTTTCAATTAACATATTTATTTGCTTCCAGTTGTTTAAAAATGCAAATCACTATTTATCTGAACATTAATATATATCTTGAAATATGATATAATTTTTGTGACAGGATTTCGGCTGTGATATGAACTAAATTAAAAATAGATTAAAATAGGAGCCAGGTTCATTTGCTCAATAAAAAAAAACATTCACGTTTAATTAATTAATTTTAATCACGTTAACTTAAAATTTTCGTTTTAATAACTTATACAATAGAATGCTGAAAGCTTAGAGGTCAACTGTTTAACGGTACTTTTGTTTAGTTTATTTTCTTGCAGCTTTTGTTCAAGCCTTTGTATTGTTCGTCTCTTTTATGTCTTTATAAATTGCTTACATCGCAATTATTACCTTTATAGGTAACTACAATACACTTACATTAAATTAACTGACTGTTAACAGCATTCACGTGAACGTGTACGACTGTATGTATTGAATATTTTCACCAACAAACACATAATGTTTTAACCGATTTTCTCAAATTGGATGTCCATGTTTTAGCACAAATTCTAGGGATTTTTCTTAGTAAGTGACGCCATTACAAATACGAAATAGCTATCATACGAGTAAATTGGGTAAAGAAAAATATTTATGCTATCTCATGTTGGATGTTATTAAACATTAAGTAGGTCTTTTACACATAAAAATCGGTCTCGCGCACCGAGGGTTCTGTACAAACTGTATTTTTTTAATTGTAATTTATGCTTTTCGCATTTTTTTGTTTATCTGTGCTATAAGACGTAGCTTCGTATTAAATTTCAAGATTCTGAGTTCACGGGAAGTACCCTGTAGGTTTTGATTCCCTTGCGAGTGTCGAAAATTTGCAGCATAAACAGCTGTATCTTTTGATTGCGTTGGCTTTGAAATTTGATTTTTTTACAGCTCTAAGGGACTGCAGACCTAAGTATTTGATATAAATTTCAGCTTGATACCTCCACGCGTTCCTGAGAAAAATGGTCTTGACAGACAGACAAACGGACAACAAAGTGATCCTATAAGGGTTCCGTTTTTTCCTTTTGAGGTACGGAACCCTAAAAACTAATAAAATAAAAACAAATATCTTCTCCCAAAGTAAATAATAAACGAACATCTAAATACAATAAACAGGTTCACGTTTGACCACCATCTCGCATGATATCAATTGAAGCAATCTTCGATCCTCTTTTTAATTCGTTGTTGTATAATTACTTGCACTTTCTATTACAATCGAATTTAAAACAACCATAAACGTGATAAAAAATACTAACGCAACGCAAAAACTACCTAATTAGTTAGAATCTAGAACGACATTGCAATACCTACCGACGGGCGAACTTCTAAGTTATGTTGTGTGAATATTGCTGGCAGTGCGGGCCGTCATCGAGTTGCTTGCGAGGCAGTTTGGCACATGCATGCCATCGCCTCGTCGGAAACTTTCACGTGAGAGTATCGATGTACCGATGCCGCACATACTGCCGCTGTTTACCAAGTGCCGTCGCATGTTTGATCGATGAGCTGAGTTGTTGCGATACATTATATCACAAAATTCTCCTTAGCTTCGCTGGTGACGTAGCTCTGAGGTATTCGTTTTTCGCCACCCTCAACCTTATTAAGCTCCGGAGATACCGACCTTTCCGTGCCTTTTCATAACGATGTTACAGTAGCAAATTCTCTCAGACTTGCTAATATAATTAACTTAAGGCAGGTATAATGCTTCAAATTACCGACTCTCTTGAGCGGCCGCCAATCTGGTATGATGAAGAAATTCTCAGGTAAGTGGAACCGACTCCCTTGGGTTATCGACGCCTATTTTATTTCACCCGCAGGGTTTTTACTTGGAGCACCGAAGAAATTGAAAGAATAATGAAAAAACTCTTGCTACGTCGCAAATCATTTGCTCGAAGCGTCTACTTTACTGTAACTTTTGGATACAGCGTGTCTACTGTTACGTAATTAAATTAATCTTTGTTATTACAAATGTAAAATTTTATGTGTTATGTTAATTTATATTTATTTAGTTACAACTTTTACAGAAGGAACTATTCTGATTAAGACTGGCATGTGGGTTTTACAGATTAAAAAAAAAACAGATTCTGTTGGGCAACGAAGCTACATAGCACAATTGTACTCTCTTGAAATAAATATTATAAAGCAGAGCACGAGGGAGACACGCTTGGCTTTGTCTTGTTTCGCAGTGCGGATCGCTGCGTTACGTCGTGCTCTGCTTTGACTCCTTGAAAAAGGTTGCCGGATTTGAAATAAGCCTGCATGACTCTACTAATTACATATCAATATTGATATGTACATACTAATAATTGCTTGTTACATATTATATAATATAATCATAAATCAATATAGGTCTTATTTTAAAATGCGTTAAAATATAATATTGCGGACATCATGTCTAAGACGTTTGTTAAACCCGATATTTTAGTAAACCCTTAGCATTGAAGGAATCCTAAGACATGACTAGCTTGGTTAAGGTAGCATGATTCCTTCATAAACTACGGGTCAATTTCCAATCTAGGCACATGGTGGGACAATACATTTGACCAGGTCTTGGGTTCGTCACGAATTCTTCTGTGGGGGCTATAAATATGAAAACAACACATTAAAAACATAAACAAAAACAGTACATTACAGTTACAGTTACATTAAAAAGTGTAGGGCAATATCTTTAGAGCTTGGAAATCCAATAAACTTTGGAGTTATTGATGAGAGAACACGTAAAATTTCTTTTAGGATAAGTGAAAACTCTATTAATTTCTAGAAAATTCAAAACTCCCTACAAACATTAAAGAATACTTCTAAAATACGATTGAACTTTTTTTCAATCTTTTATTAAACTTGCTATTTTTATTCTTACCTTGTTTTATGATTTTATTTGAAATTTGTTTCTATGATTTTATTTGAAATATTAAAATGTCGAGATAGGTTTTCTGTTTAGTTTTATGTTAATACGAAATCTCCAACTGCGATTCGATAAGTATTGTACAGAATTCGTACGTCAAAAATTTCTGACGATTGTTTTTCTGGATTTATTGAAGTAATAAAAATTATAATAAAAAATAAGGGGTTAAAGCTAAGAAATAGAAGTACACTCCATGTTCAAGAAGTTTTTAAAACATTTCGTAGACCACTTATTGTTACTACTTATTGTTGAAATTTTTTTTTTTTGTTAAAAATATTATAATATATTATGTATAAAATATTATTATATTTTATATTTTTTTTGCAAACAAAAAATAATGTATTGTCACTCTCATTTCAATAGTTCTTAATATTGCTCAAGCCTTTAAACGCTACTCGGGAACGTAAATAGGTTATATACAGTTCATACACATACCCTACCGATGTATGACTATGACTATGACCATGTGAGTATATCTGACTTTTAGATTATCGCGTCACTAAAATAGAACTAGTTTTTATACTTCAGCAGGTTAGGTTGTGTATAAAAGGAAAAACAAATTACGCGACGCCGTAGCAGAATTACGCAGCGTGTACCTCGTAGCGCTTGTAGTAATAATCGTAGAGCTCGTAGCAGAACTTGTAGCGCTCGTAGCTTTCCGCTGGCAATGTTGGCGCCTCCATAAGTGCATACGTATTAAAATCTCAAGCATACGTAACAGATGTTGCCGGTGTGCGACGATATTGCCGGTGTGCAACTCTACCGTCCAATCAGGTTTTCAAACTGCCTCCGTTTCTCTTTCTCGACAAAATTAAGTAGAAACGATAAGATATACCCTGCTCCGTGAGCATCGTAAACCGTATTCCGCGGCGAGGAACTATCGTGACAAATTAGAATCTTATCTATTGTTGCAACCAAACTACTGCAATCTTTTTGGTTTCGCTCTATTGCTGAAATATAACTGTAATTTAGTTCCATTTTTACTCCGAGCAAAATGTGAGGCAGGTTACATTTATGCAGTATTTTTTTGAAAATGTTAAAACTAAAATGGAAACTAGATCTCAACGTTCTCTGGAGGCTGGCGAAATACAGTACTGCGCGATATAGCGATAATAGCTCAGTGATTAGCGCGGTTAGTTCCTACGCTGAAGGGCGTGGGTTCAAATCCCAACAATGAGCTTGAGCTGCCGATGAAAGAAAACATCGTGAGGAAACCATAGCATGGAGGTAGGGTATTTTCTAGTACTCGGCTAGCTAGCTACCACGGTCAATTTGAAAAATCTGCCGCCAAGCACCTGACTGTATTTTCCGACAGCCTCACTTCCGAATTAGTTCCATTAGTGTTCCATAGGTGTGCTTTATCATCTTCAACCTTACCGTCACTTAACATGAGACGAGTTGACACCTACGTAGTATAAGATTGTCAACAGTAAAAAAAATATTAATTACAATGTCTATTGCTTTTCGAATTAAAGATTGTAACTAGTCGAATACTAGAAGTACCAAAATATTATGCTCTAGTTTTTTCATGATGTTGTCATTCACCAGCAACTTAATTTTCAGTTGTAAAAAGCAACCTCGCCCCGAAACTTGTAATCCAAACGCGCTAACCGCTGACCTATCTAGCTAATCGCTCAAGTTATTACACCTAACTTGAAAAAATATATGTAATTACAGTTTAGTAACACGACGTGATGATAATTTCGAAATTTCGGAAGTGATTGCGACTTACTACCTGACTTAAGCATAAATTCTGCCTACCACTCAAAGTAATTAATCAAACCGTGCATGTGTGAGTGTGTGGTACAGAAAATTGTTCCTGTCAAGTTAGTTTTGCCAACGAGTTGAATCACGTTTAGTAAGCGTGGGAATTCAAACAATCACCCGTCGGAAATAACTTTAATCCAATTTCAAACATGGTTCAAAATCTTAAAATGTCTCAAGAATACTGCCTTTCCTTATTATACTGGAAAATTCTCGAGAAATACTAGGTCTGTCGTCAAGTATACGTACTTTTGTTGAATGACGGGGTGTAAGCAACAGATGCTGCTGAATAATCAGTTAATATCTGGGCGGAGGCGGCGGCGGTGATGCGCGCCATTTACCGCTAGCCTGGGAGTAAGTGGCGTGTCTAGAACGCACCAGATCCCATAAGACCATTACACCACAGTCGTTAAGGCTCAATAATTGTGATTGCGTTCTGTTTAGTTATAGAGCGGGGCCTAGATCCTGTTTGGCGACTGGCGTTTACTTTCATGATTACTTTAAAACATTTAATTACCGAACAAATGAGACTCGCCATCGAAAGTAATTAGCGCTAATGCGGTGAGGCTATACATTTGTTTTTGTACTTTAATTTCTGGGTAACGCTAATATTGTCATAGGCTGGTTACTTCCAAACTCCAGAGCGTACTGAAAAGTAACCTTTTAGATCGTAATAATTGTTTTTTTTTTTTTAATGAGACGAACAAGGCGCTCTCCTGATGGATAGAGATGCCTGTCCATGACCATTACAGCGATACACATAACTTTGAGTAGTAAAACAAAGTCCAGAGCATCGCTACTTTGGCGCTTATTACTTTGAGACTTTCGATGGTTGGTCTCAACAGCCCAGTAATTTCGATAAGTTACGATATTGATACTATTTAAACTTGCTAATCTATTCGGGCTTTTACAGTTAACAGGTTAGGTGTTTGACCACAGTTCACCTGATGTTAAGTGACTGTGTGGTCGCAGATGCTAAACACACCCAGCCTGGAATATAATTGGCTCTCAAGTGAGGCTGTAGAAACACACGGTTAGATGTTTCGCGGCAGATTTTCAACTTGTGGGTGGTAGCTAGACAGCCGAGTACTAGAAAATACCCTACCACCATCCACACGATTTTTTCCTTCACGGGCAGCTCAAGTTTTTTGTTGAGGATTGAATCCACGCCCTTCAGCGTGCGAACCGCGCGTTAACCAATGAGCTATCATCACAATAAAAAAAACAATATAGTAGAATAAAAAAACTCTCATACATGCATACCAGACCCCAGAAAACATTACTCCTTTTTTGGGCAAACTAAAAATAACTTTAGTAACATGAGTTATATTTTTTATAATTATTTATATTATAATTAAACAGTTGTTCGTACAAAAAAAAATAATTGTTTGCCGTCTAACAATCGTTCATCGTTTATAAATGTTCAAGAGAAAAATTTGGTGTATTATCAGTAGCACTTGATTATGAACCATATAATCTGCTAACCTAAACAATTATTATTATCACTAACTAGATTAAAATTCTGGCTTCGACAGAACCCTTTACCGACAAGTCGCCCTCTTGTCCAAGTAACCTTCGACCCGCTTATCCCAACAGACCTAAATCAATATTTTCGGAAACGTTGTATAAAAACCTGTAAGTTATATTACAGTTTCAAGATCAACACGATATTACTCTTGCCGAGATTATTCTATAACTTTTCAGTTACTTTATAAATAGGTACTAATAAAATAACCGTGAAAGTATACGTGTATAATATCGTATTTTACAGCTGAAATCTTGTGTTTAAAAGAAACATTCAAACATTCAATTAATGTTGATTGACAGCCCTGTTGGCTCATTGGTAGAATATCTGCCTTAATAGCTGTAGGACGTGGGTGCGATTTCAACTTGGAACAAGGATTTTGTGGTATAAACAAAATGTTTGTTCTGTGTCTGAGTGATCTGTGTGTATTATATAAGCATGTATTTACAAAAAAAGTATTGGTATTCTATGTATTCTATCTATTAGACTGCCATTACAATCTTTGCTTATTTTGGGGTCAGATGGCGTTGTGTGTCGTGGTGTTATTTATGTTTTTTGTCTTACAATTTTGTGTATAAAAAATCTCTTCTACAAATCTTATCGTTGTAATAAAAGAGCTGAATGAAAAAAATTAACTTCTTTTGAATAGCTCTATTCTTCTAAATTCAATAGAATTAATTTGTTAGCCTTTACACCTCGAGTGATTCACTTGAGGTCTTTTTATGTTAGAACTTTGAGCCTTTTTATGGCTTACACCCTAAGACATAAGGGCCCAGTTTACGAACGTACAAACTTTAGAGGTTACATACAAGTTTTCTGGCTTCGCTACTAATAATGCTTGGCTGTACTTCACCGCTTATGACACAATCAACCTTAAGTAAACGTACTATAAAGAAGTTGCTTGTAAGAGGTGCTGTAAAATCAAAGTGCTCGAAGAACATAAAATTCTGTCAAAATAAAATTCCCTACATTATAAAAATGTTATGTAATAATTCTTCCTCTGTTTGCTTCATACAAAATTCTTTGTTATGACTTCGTCGAATAATAAAAGAGCCGTTAATATTATTAATGGCTTTCTCGAGAAAGGAACTTAACCTTTTCAAAATATGATCAAACAAAAATCCATTTCATTATTAAGTTAATTTATAGGCTCGAAAGTCTATTTGTCTTCTTTATTTTTGACCACTTTCTAAGTATAGATAACAAAATGCCTTTAACTAAATTGGACTAAATTTGGCTCGTATCGATCTGCTATATTAAAATCGAAATTTTAGACGAAACTTAAACTTGTTTTAATGTGCTTACATTAATTAATGAATAATGCAATGAAACGAACATCAAAATCAAAATCAAATCAAAAGTCATTTATTCAGTTTAGGCCCTGGTAAGGCACTTATGAACGTTAAGTTACATGTTTGAATCTACCACCGGCTCGTAATTACACTTCAACTGAGAAGACTCCGGCAAGCAACTCAGCAAGGCATTTTTTTTACGAACATAAACGAGTTATGTTCGTATGTCCTCAACACTTTGTCTTCCAGTAACTGTATTTTTTTATTTAGTTTGCCTTTTGCATATTTCAACGATTTTTCTATAGATACGCTTGAATTCACTTTTGTTTTAATTCCACCTTACATGCTTATTATCTGCTTTGTTCACTAAATCACTACCCTGTTAGTTGTCCTGCTGCTAGTTCATGGGTGTATATAGGTGCGATTTCTACCCAGGGCAAATATTTATGTGACGAAAATAAATTGTTCCCTTGGATATTTTATATTTATTATAAGCATGTATTTACAAAAAAAGTTAAAGTATTCTATCAGTTATATAGAATACATAGAATAAGGAAGGCTAGATAGCGCTAAGCGATATTTATTTTTTAATGTTAAACATACTAATAACGTATTTTTTTTTTTCAACTAGTAGTTATTTTTTTATTGAGAGATTATCAATGGATTTCAGGATTTACCCATGGCAATTTCTGAAACTAAAAACTGTAACTTTAGTTAAACCCGTATTTTCTTAAAGCCAAACAACCGATAGATATTAATAAACAAGTCGTAAAATCAAACCGCGGCGCTAACAAAGCCGTATTGCAATAGAATTGACTATTAATAGAACTAATTGCGCTAACTCCTCTCTGTACCCACCTCAAGTTAGCTTAAGAGCGCTATTCTCCCTGCCACTGCAAACCGCAGACTGCATAGATTGTAATTGCCATAGGAATTAAATCTCATAGATAAACTAGAACTTAGTGAACTGCATTCTGTTAACATTCCTCTATTGGTCCTCTATGACCACGCGGGTTCCTTGCGGATGGGCGAATTCACACAAACCATTTAATTTTTTCCAAAACTGTGTGTATTTAGTTACTATGGAAACTGACGTGATTTGGACACATTTTTGTTTTACTTTGTTTTTTGTTTTACGCGAAGCAAGACGAGGACGCGCGCGCTTTGTACTTAGTTGTGTCTCCATGAAGAAGACCATCAGATGCAGCTGCCATAATAATCCGAGTAAACAATATAACTAAATGTTTGTATGTAGTTTTTTTCTAGGGTTCCGTACCCAAAGGGTAAAACGGGACCCTATTACTAAGACTCCGCTGCCCGTCCATCTGTCTGTCTGTCCGTCTGTCACCAGGCTGCATCTCATAAACCGTGATAGTAAGACAGTTAAAATTTTCCAAAAAAATAGAATAACATAAATATTTAAGGGGACTCCCATACAATAAACGTGTTTTTTTTTGTCGTTTTTATAGATAATGGTACGGAACCCTTCGTGCGCGAGTCCGACTCGCATTTGGCCGGTTTTTTACAATGTCTTTCTTTAATAAACGCTAACGGTATAAGTTTTAAATTTATACGTAAATTCAAAAGAACTCATTGGTACACACTGGAACACAGACTTCGGCTGAGGTCCACAACCACACTGTACGAAAAAAAAAAAGTGGAATCAAAACGCTTTGTGCGTACATGGGGAATATCGACCGTTTACGTATGACGTTTTGGTCGCGTTTGTCTGGCCGTTCGGTAGTAGAAAGGTGCAGGGGGAACCAAACATAAATTATACTGAAAAACATAGTTTTGGAACTCCAATAGTGAACATTTTTGTAATTGTAAGTTTTGTTTTTCAGATGGTGTGTGTATAGGTACAATATGTAATTGGGGTGGTCAGCAAATCTCCGATAAAGATGCAGCATCTTATCCTTGATCCTCATTTGTTTAGCTTTTCCGATTAAGCCGCGTTAAGCGAGCACCGCTAACAGCGTACTGTTTAGGATTACTGGGATTACTTGATGGGTAAGTTAAGGCGGTAAATTAAAAAGAACAAGCACTTTACTAAACCTTCGTGAAGGTTGATATAAAGAGCGCTTAATTGCGGTATAAAGTTATTTCTCAGTTTCAAATACAGTTAAGACTTAACAACTTTTTTTGACTCTACAATAAAAAAAAAATATTATGTCATTTTGTTTGTTTTTTTGTACAAGTAATTAGATGAACGGGATTCTCTCCTGATGGTAAGAGATGACAACTATCCATGATGTTTGCTTCGGTGCAGTTTTTGTGAGTTATTGTGATATAGTGTTGTTCCCCTTTTCAATACAATTATTTTTATTCGCATCAAAAAATTTAATTTATTGTGTCTACTATTATATTTGTGTACACTACTTATTCTTTCTTATGTATGTAATTAAAACTATATCACGCTAAGAACTATAAGATTATCTAGAAATTCAACTAGTATTGTTAACCAAAGGAAGTGAAAGTCTCAGAATATTTTGGAAGAAAAATGTTTATCTGTGTTTGTTTTGTGTTAGGTTTAGTCCCATTGATCCGATCGACTTGACATGAAATTTCGTATTCTTGTACTTTTATGCAATTTTAAAGTTGAAACACGAGGTACATTTTACTTGCTAACTTAAGTTATTTATTAAGTTCTGTGTGACTCTGCAATGTGGTCATGGACAGACGTTATATCTCACTATCAGGACAGCATCTCGATCGACTTTTACATTAAAAAAAAATAGCTAAGGAGGGTTTATGAGATCATAGTTTGTACCGAACAACAAGTTAAACTGATAATGCGACCACTAGCTACCATATACACAAACTCTAACTTCATAATGATACTCGATAATGCGAGTTAAGGTACTTTAATGTCTCAACTAACTTACTAAAGCGTATAATACAGAACAATAAGATCAAATGATATCATTGCCGTACGTATTTTCGAAACGATTCAATAACAGCCTTAATGTGAACCTAAAGTGTCCTCGGTCAGTATCTAAGGGTCGAATCTGAGTTAATAAATTGTGGCCAAAGAAAATGAAAAAATAAAAGAGTTGCAAAAAGGTTCTGATTGGGTGTACGATATGCAGCGCGCTTAGCGATTCTCACACTGTAACCACACTCTTTAATAGATGATAAAACGTCAACATTCTAACAACGAAATAAATTAAGGAAACCCTCTGAAATACTTGATTAATTGCGACGCGGCTTCGTATGTTTAAGCGTGCTTAAACCGTTATTAATGCGTTAAATATGTATCTTTCATAATAGTCTCGCTTATTTGAGATGCCGTATTTAAATTAGAAGTGAAATACTTTTTAGGACTGCTCTAAGACGACTCGTAACATCAAAAGCTTTGTGACTTATCCGGGAAGTGATGGAGGATTCACGTTAGTTTGCGCCTCAAATGTGACCAAGAAAATAGTGACGCTATATTTCAGTGTCAAAAGTTTTGTAATGTTAGCCAACATGTTTAACTTTCATAAACTAACATTTTGTGATGATTTATTTATACTGCACTACTGAACCCAATATGAGTCTTAAACATAAAAAAAAGTTATTTTACTAATTTTTTGGAAAAAATATATTTGTGTAAACGTTTTGTGCTTGTGTCAAAACAAAACGTTAGTTGAACATTGCAGTTGTAACCAGAAATAGAAGTAGTAAAAGTATACTAGACCACTTCGGCGCTCATTAATTTGAATTTAAATTCGCTAGTACAATACCCTCCAAACATAAAACAGGAATGTTAACACACTACTAATTGGCGGTAAAACAATCTGTCAGATACTCACCAAGACGACCTCCTGCTAAGATGTTTTTTTTTTCTATCGAAAGTGGTTAATCACTTAGCGTAATAAACGTTTTGATTATATCTGGGAGATCTTTATGAACTATAAAGGAGTTATTGTGATCGTAAAGCCCGCGAAGTGTATCTAGCTGATTCGATTGTAAATAAAACAAAACTATATCAAAATTTAATTTTCGTGTAACCTATATTTTCATTTTTGTTTTATTTATGCGAGAATACTCACGTTTAATTTTATCCGAAACTCTGTCTATAGTTTCGGCCACACAAAGTGAGTGCGAAGCAAAACGAGGCCGCGCGCGCGTTGTCTCAGCTTTGTCCCCATGTTGAAGGCCACCGAATGTGGCCGAAACTATAGTCGGAGTTTCCGATAAAATTAAACGTGAGTAAGCCCGCATAAATAAAACAAAAATGTGTCAAGACCACGTCAGTTTCCATAATAATATATTTTCATTATCCGTTCTAAAAAATACTATGTTCTAAGACTACATAGGGATGCGTGTGCCGTCAACGCACATTCAGGTCAACTTGAGCTAGAGTATTACTGCTCTATAGTGTGGTCCTCCATTTGCGTCCGCAGGGGTACTCGAGTCGGGCCATAACGTCCCGCTGAGCGATTGTCTCGCTAATTCGACGTGACGTACACGATCAGTGTCCAACGTCCTCAGGCCGCGCTCTCCAGACCTCCTTTCATTACTAGATAAGGACGGTCGCCTCTATTCTCTAAATAATAGAGGTCGGTTTCGTGACTATGAATTTGCAAGACATTTCACGTAATAATCATACACCCGCCACGGAGCGAGCTCTGAGTCAAGACCATTTTCCTCAATACCCTTTATTGTGTGAGCATAACCACGATCCACACAAGTTCTTATACAAAGTAATATGCAAGCTTTTCACGTGACACATGACAAATTACATTATGATTTTGTTCTGTCGTCTGTTGAAAACTGTTGTTACTTAATTTGGAACTTCTGCGCGTGACGGTAAGTGATAAAGTTTTACGGACATTTTCACATACCTACTGTAATTTTGCTTTTTCGTATTAATGGAGTCGTATGTTACTTCCACGGGGTAATTCAGTGGTGAAGTTGAGAAGGAGTTAGTTTTACCTGTAATGAGAACGGGCCGGCCGCGCTCAGTTCTCTACGAATGACTCTACGTCCTGTCTAACTTTAGTTACTATTTTACATCTTAGTTGCCCCATATTTTAAGGGATTAGATTGTAGAACTCAAAGAAAATTGAAAGTCTAGTCGAGAATTATAAAAACATTCAGAAATCCAATTCAATTTACCTAATAGAATGTATATTTTTTGTATATAAAGAGATTAAATAGAAAAATTCTTTGATTATAGTCAAAGTTGTAACTGAGTTTTAGAAATTCAGCGCAGAAACAAATAATTTTGGTATACCGACTTAAAATCATGATCTTTATCCATGATGATTATGTTTATTTATTGTTAATATACCATAGCAAAGATAGCTCAGTGGTTAGCGCGGATGGTTCACACGCCAAAGGGCGTGAGTTCAAACCCCAACATAAGCTTGAACTGCCGGTGAAGGAAAACATCGTGAGGAAACCATAGCATGGAGGTGGGGTATTTTCTAGTACTCAGCTAGCTACCTCTAGTTGCTAGCTAGCTCAAGTTGAAAAACTGCCGCCAAGTACCTAACGGTGTATACCGGCAGCTTCACTTGAGAACTAATTGCATTCCAGGCCAGATGTGTTTACCATCTTCAACCACACCGTCACTTAACATCGAGTGAGCTGTAGTAAAACACTTAGCTTGTCAACCATAAAAAAAATACTTCAGAATTCTACTATTTGAGTAAAATTTTAATTATTTAAATAAACAAATCAAGTACTCATAATGAGCGCTAAAATAGCGATATCCTTGTTTTTTTTTTTCCTGAAAGTTCTGGGTACCACTGCAATAGTCGCGAATAAGCGTTGTTTCTTACCATCAGGAGAGCGTTACGTTCGTCTCATTACTTTTAAATAAATAAATCACTTTACTAAACGCCAAAACTTACTGCAGCTTCCATATTTTAGCGTGGCGCGTTCTATAAAAAGCCATAATTTTCCTTATAGTCAAGGGAAAGAAAAATACCTTATAATGATAGAATGTTTCACGAAGAATATTTTCAAGCGCTCCAGTGGAATTCTCTGAAATGTTTTTAATGTTAATGGCACATCCTTCTTCGTCAGTCATTGTGTTTGAACACTTATTGTCACACCATTTTTTGTTCGCATTATCCCTGACGTGTTTAGTGACGCGGTACAGGTTGAGAACTCTCTCGTGATGAGTTACGACAAAGAGAGACGATATATCTCCGCAATAAATTAGAGTAACAAAGTGAGAGCGGTCGGGGTCATCAAAAAAATCAGCAACACGGAAGGGTTTTGACGCTGTTATGAGGCCCATACGTAATAAACCAGGAAGTGCATGAAATAAAAAATGGTGTACCTTTTTATCGTCCGTCTTCATAAACTTTAATAACGTGTATATTTTCAGCGTAGATTCCTTTCACAATATGATTAAGAAGGTCGAAATAATTTATCATTTGGATGATCTGAAACACAATCATGTCTGAGACAAATAACTTGGTTATAGCGTCTCATATCACGGTTTTGAGGTTGGATAATCTTCTTAACGTAACACACAAATCTAAATATTAAATTCTAATACGTCTTATCTCTCAAGATAATATCAATTTATTCGTGTTTTTGTTATACCAGTATAATAAATAAAATATACAAACTAAAGCTGTTGTGTAAATTTATCAAATTTAGCTACAAGAGGTCGTTTCGTTTATATTCATTTTGGACTTATTCTAGTTTCTGTATTTTGTTTCTGGTATTTATTTTTTGTAGGACTAATTAAAAAAACTGGCTTACCCTGGATAATTAAGCCTAGGAATTAGCCACTCCATTAATTCTGGACAAGGATTTAGAGCACAAGTTAAGCGGATATAATTGGATATTTCGAATCTAAAGTAGACACTGAAATGAGTTACTAGGATATTTATCATGCTGGCAGCTAAAAGCTTCTATAAATTACACGATTAACCGTTATATTGACATAACTTGAGTATTATGAACAAAACACCCAATGTTTTTTTTTTGTTTTTTATGCAAAAATATTGAGGTGAACGAGACACTCTTCTGGTGGTACGAGATAACGTCTATCCATGACCATTGCAGCAATACACTACAAAGCCACGCCACTCCTCTGGCGCTCATTACTTTGAGACTTTCGATAGTTAGTCTCAACAGCCCTGTAATTTCGCTGGTTTCAGTACCCTTCCAACCGGAACACAGTAATGCTTACACACAACTGCTTGGCGATAGAATATCTTCAATCAAAAACTCCAGTGTGTTTTAACATTTATGCAAAAATTAAACACACTTGGTAGCATTGTGTAAAGGCTATTTAGGTATTTATTAGGTGGGAACGTAATTGAAATGTAAATAGATTAATAAATTTCATTAATTACTGCATTATGCTCGTGGTTAATAATTTTTCATTGACGATCCCGTAATTTCCAGTTGAACAGTCTCATAATATTTATTTGGCATCACACTCATATTTCAAATTGATATGGAGCTTTCAAAGGATTCGATATAAGCGTGTCAGAAATATCTCGAATCCGATCTCAAAGATAGAGGAAAAGAATAGGAGGGTAACTATCATTTGATATTCGATATGTGGGATGCTCAAGGAATCCGCTAGAGTAGCTGCGGTTATAACTTACGTAATAAAATTGGGGGATGTCACACGTACGGCGATGTTATGTAGATATAGTTCTACAGATTTGAATTACGGGGAGTCTTACGCTTACATGTAGTTATTGCACGACTTCACACCAAGACAAGTTCAGTTCAGTTTATACGTGTCGTGAGTTAGACGTAGCGCATGGGAAATTTGGATCGGTTTCAAGGAATTAGTTGATGATGCGCATCTTCAAAGACGATCAACGCTTGTCATCGGCGTGGTAAGTAGCCGCGTCAATATGCAGTGTGCGCTCACTATGCCATGTGAATGATTCCCCGTGGACGAAGTACGCGGTATGCTCGTTAGAAATGTCGGTTAGAGTTTTATTAATGTTCAAAATAATAACGACATGTAGAGCGGTCGTGCGGCCGGTCACAACCGGCAGGATTACTGACGGCCCGCTGAATTAATAACTCGCTTTACTGCCGTTACGGGCCAACAATACGTGTTTCAATTCCTACTTTAAATTTGAAAACGCTTATATCCATGCTGAATTATGTATTTCGTTTAGAGCTCATTTCAACAGCGACGAAATTTGCACAAGTTAGTCGCTATTACTTTTCACCGACGCATATTGAAATATTCACAAACATAAGCACGAACACTTGTTCCTGTCTTCTCTCGTAGCTCTTTATTACGCTCGAGATAAATAATAGCCATCCGAGTGAAGAAGCACACGCAAAAATGTTAACATTTATGACACACGAGCCCGAAGGCTGAATTATTAATAGCGTGATATATCTGTGCGGGAAAGAGAGGTAGGAGAAAGAGCGCATTGTCTCGCGATTACGAGCCCCCGTCACTCCCATCACGCCTTTGGCTGAAGATTTATGTTGTTGCAATAAAATCTCCTCGTTTGAATAAACATCTCCGCTGGCGGGGCTGTGACAAATTGCTAGAGTTCTCCGCCAAAAGTCAGACCAACATTAGCCGGAATAATTCTTTATAACGAGTGCGCCCAACTTGCCGCCTAATTATTCATGTAGAAAGAGGACTGATGGTTGCCAGTTTGCCAAGCCGGCCGCTCCGCTACCGTAGGTAACCGCATACGCATAATTACCTACCTTGGTTACGTTTTGTAAACCACATTTATCTTTACCGTCCGCACGGAGGGCGCGATATCTTACCATTACAAAAGATTTGAAAGTTCATATTATGTAACTTTATTCATATCTTTATATGACTTGAGAATTAAATACGATTCAGTGAAGTGTTAAGTGATATAAATTAACAAAATAATTTAAAAAAATGTAAAAGTAATAAGACGAACGATGCGCTCTCATGATGGTAAGAAATAAATGATTATGGGCATACGGCACATGATCATTGCAGCAATACACAACGTCGAGTAGCAAAACAAAGTCCAAGGCATCGCTACTTAGGCGCTCATTACTTTGGGACATTAGATGGTTAGTCTCTATAGCCCTGTAATTTCGCTAGCTGCAGTACCTGTCAAACTGGAAAACCGTAATTTTTATACACTACTGCTTGGCGGCAGAATGCTACAATACTAGATGTCGCGATCTTAACGTTCGCTTCGTTCAGATCAACAGCAGAGTATTACCGTGTTTACACAGTGTTTAGTACTATACAAAAAAAATATTTAAAATAATTATATACAATATATCGAAATTAATTAAATATATAATAAAACATATTTATCGTAATTAGTGAATCAATAATTTCATTACATGACACTCCATGAAATTGATTTCAAAATAAATATTTTTTGAAAAACAATCGCGCTGGTTGGTTCGTCAAACGACCAACCAACTAGCTGCTTACACTTCTTTCTTTAAATATCTCTCATAGATACATAGACGTTAGTGAAATCTCATTCGAAAAAGTAAAGCCGCAATAATACACTTCGCTCATCAACTGGTAAATGCAATTTCGGCTGTTGGAATTTTTTATTACGTCTGTGTAATATAATAAATCAATGGCTTTTGCCGCCGCGCCTCGCCGCCGCTCTGTTTGTTCTTCGCCACAACTTTTGCATATTTTTTCTCTTTCCTTTTTGTATAATAAATAAACATTTTTGCTTTCTGATCCACTTTAAATTAGACAACCTATCCCAAAACTACTTACCATTGTTATTAGAACTAACTATAATACAGACTTATTATTTTTTGTGGGACGAAGCGAAACGAAATAAAATGTTTCTTTTTATCGCGTCGAGCAGCTTAGTGAATGTCCAATTTCTTTGAGAGCAAAGAGGTCGAGCTGATTGTAGGTCGGCTAACAAAAACTAATTAAACCGAACATCGACATGTGTAGAGTTGGAGTAATGAATAGTGGAGGTCCGAGCGGGCCACCTCGCCCCGCGCCTTCCTTCGTCAACCCATCGCGCCACTGTGGCCGTCCGAGGAAAAACAACTTTCGTGAAACCTCGGCACTTTCCATCTGGTCTTTTATTGAAAGCTCGTTGTCGATCACTATTTCTATAACTGTGTTACAGCTCATAATAATATTCAATAGTTTTTTTTATGTTATGATGGTAAGGGATAACGCCTGTATATGCCCGTAGTCGCGGTGCCCGAATTTTGAAATAATTTAAATTATTTTTTTATTACTTTGAAAAATTTACTCATTAATTTGAAACATTTGATGCAAGTCTCAATATCCCTGTAATTTTGCTAGATACAATATTTTTCAAATCGGAATACGGTAATGTTACATACTAAAGCTTGCGATAATACTTTTAATGTTCATTTGTCAAGTTATCACCACCTTAAATTAAAAATCTGTCACCGATCATTACATCATGCCTTTAAACATCGACAATACAATCACGATCGACTAAAAAACGGTAAATATACAAAAATCATAATTATAGGGTTACATTATCAATTGGACCAGAAACATTATCAGAGCCAAACCCGGCTACGTCAATCTCTCATAGCTACTGACGGACAACCGTCCGCAAGTTATTAATATTTAGAGCGACCGTAATTACCAGCTATTGCAGAGGCGATTAGTGGATATGTACGTGAACCCGATTACGATATGATCCGACTGTGACAGGCCTAATGCCTCCGCTCGTTTAATTGATTTCACACTGTCAAATTGTCCATTTCCTTTGACGGCCAACCCCGCAGGACTAATCTACCCGACCGACCCAGCTCTGAACGGGTTACCTGAATTGATAAACTTTTAATACGAACACGAAATGTAATTTTATATCACACAAATACATCGAAAAAGTTCCATGCGCTCGTTTCAAATTTCAAACGAGCAATGCTGTCATGCATAAAGTTACGGTTCGGTATATAAAGCAAACTGTAACAATGCAAATTATAACTCTTGGTTCTTATAGTGGTTAACCGGAATTTGCACTAAAACCGTAATGCTGAGCCATTTCACGGTGCTTAATTAAATGAGCTATAAACAACACAACAATAGAACGGAGCAACATTTGCCGCAGAGCGTTAGAAACCGCAAAAACTATGCGCCGAGCGCCGGCGATGTCTCATGTAATGAATGGACTGGGAACAACTAAGAAGAACGGACATCTAGCACCTTTAGTGCAAGCGACAGATCGTGACACCGGAATGCAAGTTACGCCGTTTGAAGACGTGAGAAGCGCTGATATGGCATATTCGCTGTACTGCTCCTTCCTACACCGCTCCACTTAATCGTCGCTTCAAGATCACTCAGCATTCCGAATGTCCTGTGCTTTCCCTTACTTGTCTCCATTATGCCGCTCAAAACGCTTAAAACTTTCTTTGCAATAAATTTTTACAACCGCCTCAAAAGCGGAAAATAAGCATGATTTTCTTTTGGCAAACGCTTCTTATATTTCGATTGTTATTACTTACAAAGTACTAAAGCTTGCAAATATTTAGGTAAAATGGAGTTATGCCAACAATATCAGCATTCAATAAATGTACCACTTTGAGTGTATATCTGGGTCTAATGGTTGACGAAACTGTTTAAAGTGCATACTAAAATTAGGAATGCTTACTATAATTGGCGCTTTTACGTAATATTATTGTCATATTGTATGAAGTTTCTCATAGTACACAATTTACAGAATTTACGACAGTAGAGCCACGTATAACGGCATAATTCGCCGAGATCCCAACGCCATCAACCGCATATCAGCGTCATGCAGTCGTAGGTTAGAGGGTTCACCGTCGGTAAGGGATGTTAATTTTGCGACTGGATTATTCTCATAGTTGCTTAAGTTGTATGGCCGCCGCGTAATTTTAATTTAACGATTCGTCCAAGCCGTACTGAAAGCGCTTCCTCGGGAGTGTTTCCATTAGCATTAAGGCACGAAATGTAAAACTAGTGAGGAGTAGGCACGAATATAAACGAGTTAATCGGTGTTGGTGCGGAGTGTGAATCTCGCGGGTCGCGTGTCGAAGCGGCCGGCGGCGGCGAGGCGCCGGTGTTGGCCGCTCCGACAGGCCACTCGGATATTATTCCGGAACGAGCGGACCACGCATGCATATTCATGGTCCCGATCCTGAGGCGCGTATTAATTTGCATCCCGATTTAACACCGGACTCGGTACTTTGTCCATTTTTGTTTCTTTATGAGTGCGGACCCGTGGAGTGTGGACGGACACGCTTTCCTCC
Source organism: Biston stratarius (assembly GCA_950106695.1). Lineage (NCBI taxonomy): Eukaryota > Metazoa > Arthropoda > Insecta > Lepidoptera > Geometridae > Biston > Biston stratarius. Next base: position 15,881,252 of record OX467115.1, on the reverse strand, counting down.
GCCATGGTGCAATGGGACGTAAAATCGGAATAGTTATAGCGCCGCTTTGAGTAATTTGCAAAATTTCATTTCATATTCATCTTCAGATGAACGGCGCGCTTTTTATTCTGCAGCCGTTTTCTCTGATAATAAAAAGTTTACGAGAATACCTTCTCCCTACCTACCAGTTAAACTATTGAGCTGAAAACGTAAATAAACAAATTCATTTTAATGTTCGTATCCAAAGGAGGCGTAGGCTTAGACATAAGTTTACATAAATAGAGGCTGTTATTCTAATAAAAATACTCAATAGAAATGCTTAATAGATTTCACTTGCTCTCATACCAACCTTAAACATAAAACTTGTACAATCCACAAAATTTACTGTTGCAATACGTAATAAATTATTGCAGTTAAAAACACTTTAGAGGTTGCAACGCATGGCCAAGCTAGGAGAGATACCAGCGAGCATAATTCATATAACTTCGTACAAGTTTTTCAACTACAACTGGTAGTCAAGTCCTAGGTATGGCAGGTATACTTATCATCTTGTTTGGGTGTTTTAGGGTTCCGTACTTCAAAAGGAAAAACTGAACCCTTATAGGAACACTTTGTTGTCTGTCAAGACCTTCTATCTCGGAAACGCGTGGAGAGATCGAGTTGATATTAAAATCATATATGCAAATCTATAGTCCCTTGCAGTTAACAAAAAATTAAACTTCTCAGTATATCGTAAAATCGTTTATCGTAAAAAAAGCTACAGCCGTTTATGTCGCAAAAAAACATTATCAAACTTCATTAGCACAAGCTAAAACAGGTTTTTAATTATTTTACAACTAGTTTGTACGGAACTCTTGGGCGCCGTATGACTCGCAATTGTCCGTGCTTTAAAAAAAATTCAATTAATGAACCTCTTAAACCGGAAGACCAAGACGGTATCATTGCTACAATTTTTTTATGTTTGACAGGTTAGACCACAGCTCACCTGATGTTAAGTGACGGTGTAGTCGAAGATGTTGAAGCACACCTAGCCTGGAATGTAGGTGTCTCTTTAGTGAGGCTGCCGGAACACACCGTTAGGTGCTTGGCGGTAGATTCTCAATTGGAAGGTGGTAGCTAGCCAATCGAGTTCTAGAAGTACCCTACCACCACGCTATGGTTTCCTCGCGATGTTTTCCTTCACCGGCAGCTCAACCTCATTGTTGGAGTTTGAACCCATGCCCTTCGGCGTGTGAACCGATCGCGCTAACCACTGAGCTATCATCGCTACAAAAGCTACCATAGTATACATCATTTTATTCATAGTACCTGGATGACCGAGCTTTGCTCGGCTGAAAACACGGATAAAATGACGTTTTCTAACAATGAATCCTAGGTAGATCGATTTATCGCCCCCGAAACCCCCTGCATACTAAATTTCATGAAAATCGTTGGAGCCGTTTCCGAGATTCAGATTATATACATATGTATACAAGAATTGCTCGTTTAAAACTATTAGATATTATTATTAAATTGGTCATAGATCACCTTAGCAGGAGTTAGATATTGCCGCAGTACCAGATATTTTGCTGCCAAGCAGTAATGAGAAAACATTACTCTGTTCCGGTTTGCAGGGTAGTGTTAATTAAATCGCAGGGCTATTAAGACTAATTAATTATCGAATGTCTCAAAGTAATGAGCGCTATATAGCAGCGACGCCCTGCACTTGGTTGTGATTGATTGTGACAGCTGCAATGGTCATGAGTATGCGTTATCTTTTACCTCCAATAGAACGCTTCGCTTGTCTTTTTACTTTTACATTTAAGAAACTAGTACCTGGATGACCGAGCTTTGCTCGGGTGAAAACACGGATAAAACGGATGCAACCTAAAATTAATAAAATATATATAATCTGAATCTCGGAAACGGCTCCAACGATTTTCATAAAATTTAGTATGCAGGGAAATTCGGGGACGATAAATCGATCTAGCTAGGTTTGATTTTTAGAAAACGTCGTTTTATCCGTGTTTTCACCCGAGCAAAGCTCGGTCATCCAGGTACTATACATAAATATGTAAAAGAATTGCTCGTTTAAAGATATTAAATAGATACACTCACGTGCCCATATTCTGACCTCTTCATAATTATCACGAACACAAATAGTTTTTTGGGAAAACCCTCGTATATCTAATACCGCAAGCTGCTCCAAAATCTAGACCCAACCAGATGCCTTTCACTGTTTTTGTTACTACGTAGGTTTATTTTAATACCCTTTGTGTTTTACAAACACAAATGCGGGTTTGAGAAAAATAACTCCATAAATTTCAAAACTTTCAACGGGTTTAAATTTTTAATTGTATTTAAAGTTTGTATGTGTTATTTTTACAACAGTTTAACTTTTGAAGAGTGGTACAAACAATTTTACCTTGTACGTAATAATACATTATTGACACGAAGAAAATAAAAAATCACACGAATATTATAAAGGCGAAAGTTTGTGAGTGTGTTTGTATGTTTGTTACTTCTTCACGCTCAAACGGCTGGGCCAATTTTGATGAAATTTGGTATGGAGATAGCTGACACCCTAGATTAACACATGGATTATTTTCAATCCCGAAAAAATGTAGTGTTGACGTTGGAACAGCGGCTAACACAGCGGGGCGCTTAAAACGTTAAGTATGTTAATTTCTTACTTACGTTAACATTAATTTCTAAGATATAAATCGAAAGTTGCGCGCCGCGGATTCACCCACAGTTTTCGTTATATAAGTAGCATATTTTGTGTTAATTCAAAATAATATCCTATCTTTATTCCAAGTTTCATCCTAATACGTTACACTAAAGAAGTAACAAACACACATACATAGAAACAGCTTTAATTGCTATTATAATAGTGTGATCTTATAGGTACTGACAGCTCTGTTGGCTCATTGGGAGTATGTCTGCCTGAGTTGTAGGGCGTGGGTTCGATTCCCGCCTAGGACAAATGTTTGTTTGGTATAAACAAATGTTTGTTCTGTGTCTGGGTGTTCTGTATGTATTATAAGTAAGTATTTACAACAAAAAAAAGTATTTATGTATCCTATCAGTTATCTGACTTCCATCACACAAGCTCAGCTTAGTTTGGGGTCAGATGGCGCTGTGTGTAATGTTTCCTACAATATTTATTTATATATTTACTGTAAGTTACAACTGCCGATAAAATCACGGCCTGTAGATTGTATAAAATGCCTAAGTAAAAGTTTCGCACATGGGGGAGCATTCATAGCTTGTTAGTTTTTTCTTTAGTTGTTTCTTTAGTTTGTTGATTTATTTGTTCACTACGCATGTTTGTATGGCGCGACACATGGCGCGAATTGTCTACCAGTTAGTTGGTAGACAAATAGATGGCGCAATCTCGACACAAAATATTTTGTAGAACTTTGCAAAAATTGACTAGGATTGTAATCGTTTTTGCAACTTGTGTATTCTTGCTTAGTCATAAATTTCGACATGTTGAACTGTTTCACAGCAGCTTAGGTACGTGATGATCAGCGAAGCTGACGTTGCTGCCTTAGATCATAAAACATCTAAATTGAAAAGGGAATTAGCTCCTAAATATTATGCGGTTGCGGATTGCAATTGCGGTCAAACGCAAACCTATTCTGAATGAAAAGTAAAAAAGCCCTCAAGCTGACGAATATTTTGAGATGCAGTAAATATAATCTGTCGTCTTACTAATAGTATTTTTGGTATGTTGTTGGTTAGTAGAATGTTTACTTCAAAAGCAGTAGGGCGTTGGTTCGATTCCCACCAGGACAAACATTTATGAGACAATAAATGTTTGTTCTGTGTCTGGTTGTTCTGTAAGTATTTGCAAATAAATAGTATATAAGTAGTATATCAGTCATCAGCTTTGCTTAGTTTGGGCCTAAAAACAAAAGAAAATTAATAATTTTAAGCAAAAGTACTAAGTATACTAGTATACTTAGTACTTTTTGTTTTTTGGCACTCTGTGATTCAGAGTTGATTTTCACTTCAAGCACATTCAACTTCATAGCACATTCTTCCAAATTAAATGTACACTTTGTAAAATTCACATTGGAATCAACGTAGACTAAATTTATGTATTTTTACGGCCCCACTTGAAATTATCATAGTAATGAGACGCTTTGACGCCCTCATGCAATTTAATTTTATAATTTTGCTGCGGTGGCGCTCGTTTAGTATAAGGTAGTTATTACAATGTTAGATAATTCAGTCGCGCTAACCACCAAGTCGTAATCAAGATCCGCGGGAAACCGTAATGATATTTGGTTTGCAACATTAATTATGTAGACGTTATCAGCTCAACCGTACATATTGTGTGTGATCTAAGCAAATCAGAACAGGTATGCTCTATGTATTCTGTCAGACCTAATTTCTAAATCGTATTTCATTTTTTAGATATGGAAAAAGTTATCGAAACTAGCGTTGAGCAGAAACAAATGAATTACCAAAAAGTAAACCCATTGCATTGAATTTTGAGCGGGAATGTAGAAAAAGCATGCCGCTGTATTTAATATTTTAAAAAATTTGTGTCTTTTCTGCAATGAGTATTTTGATTAAAAATTGTTGATCTTAATGATTTGATGGTAAATTTGATGTAAATTTCGTGGTGGTAGGGTACGTTCTAGTACTCGACTGGCTAGCTACCACCCTCAACTTGAAAATCTGCCGCCAATCTATCGGTCTAACGGTGTGTTCCGGCAGCCTCACTTGAGAGCCAGTTCCATTCCAGGTGTGCTTTACCATCTTCGACAACACCGTTACTTAACATCAGGTGAGATGTGGTCAAACAACTACCCTGTCAGCCATAAAAAAACGCTATGATAAAAAAATGCCAATAAGACTGATATATTTTATTACAAACTCTTGAGTCTTATTTCATGAAAAAAAATATAATTAAAGAAAAAAGTATACTAATTTAATCACTTTAATATTTCTACTATCGTTCCGATCACAATCGATTGCTATGTATAGCAAGAAGCATTGTTCTGTGTCTGGATGTTCTTTACGTATTTACAATAAAAAAAGTATGTACAGAGTGCGCTTTGTCTCCTACGATATTGTTTTTAATTTTAACAACGATTAAATTTAATTATCAATTTATATGTCCTGTGTTGTATAAATGACTGTCTACATTTTCTTCAAAAATATGTCACGTGCAATCGCACCCATATTTCTGTACGATTACAAACTATATTTGTATTTACAAATAAATTAAAAAGCTTAAAAAACTATAAACCCAATTGCGGTACTTAACCTGTGTCACTGTAAACCAACTTTATTTACCAAAATCGGATGAGAACATAACCCTTACGTTTGGCTTTGCCGTAGTCGGGGTTTTTTTTTTTTTTAATTTTGGATTAACCCTTTGTCCCACCGTGGCTTGATTACTATTGATTTATACATATAAACTTCCATGTACAATCTTTACCAATATTATACAGGAAATGTTTTCAAAACAATTACACCAACCTCCATACTCCATTCTACTGCAGCATTTTACTTGGCAGAGACATTCCGAGAAACAGACTTCCCTGTCGGCTAATATGAAATGTAACTGCAAAATGATTACTGAGACTTTTTACTTTTTCTTGAAAACGAGCTTTTATTCGTTGCAAAGCTCGATGCTCGGTAATTTCTTTGAGAGATGCTGCGCTGGCATCGAATAGAGTTCGACAGAAACTAATTAAAAGCGAACACCGCGCAATCTGGCGAACTTGCTCGGACCTTGCTACCATTCGGGACACAGTTTACACAATGCATAGATATTGATTTTAGACTGAAGACGTATTATATTGTCAAAGTCCTTGATAATATCGGACATGTTAACCCTGCAGTGTTCGCAATATGTGTTTTAACATCTTTTCACAGAAAAAATATTTTGTTTAAAAGTTGAGCGCGGCACAAACTTCATTCGTATACATTTTCGAAAAATAATTAGCGCCTTACACCGTTTCAATCTTTTCTTTAAGTTTTTAGTAAATATGTCCCTGACGTACCGTTTCAAATAAAAACATAAATTAAAACCGCAGATTTGTATGCTGTAGTGAACGTTCTTCATCATATTTGGCGAAATGCCATTTACAAAATAATTTTTTTTATCATAACAAAATTTATTCAACATTAACTTATGGTAAAATTGAAGTACATAAGCATTTTTTAAGTAACAATTTTAAACTAATTGATCCATTGCCATTAGAAAACTGTTTCGACAGTATATCATAACTTAAAGGAATTCTATTTTAAGTTTCCATAATCTTTTAATTCAGTAAAATCATATGCCAAACAAACATTATTTCCAAAAACATCTTTCGTGACATTTTTTTTTATAACTTGTGTTTTTTCGAGTTTCTGAGTAGTGCAGTCTCGATGGATAGCCATACTTGGAACATGAAGCGGTCGACGGGCATTTTGCTTTCCGGCAGTGCGAGATAAGCCAAATATGCCAAATATACAGCAATTGGATGTGATCGAAATTATGGTCAGAGTATTAAATGTAACTATGTAACGTAACGTATGTAACGTAAAAAACGTTAGTTTCTATAGTAAAACGTTTTAACAACATTAAACATTTTCCACCTAAATAAATTGCTTTTTTTTCTTTGTTTTTGGCGTCGTACTTTGCGCATTCTGCCAGTGTCAAATATATCATACTTTCTCACGATAAAATCAAATAAAAAATGTCTAAATCACAATCAAAATTACGCAAAGTAACTTACAGGCAGTTCTAGCCCATGTTTAAGTAAAGTAGTAGTGACTGTACGAACGCTTTTACAAAAAAATGTGGTCACTTGCGCATATTTACGCGTAATTTGATGCTTCAATAATATTGCTCTTCACTACCAGCAGGTCTTTAAGAATCCTCCAACTGCCGTTATCACGGTAGTTAGGCCCAAATCTACATAAAATCTTTATGTACTGAATCCGCGGCAGAAGCACAAAGAAAAAATTACACTTATCATTAAATATACGAGTATATAGTCGTAGCTAACTAGTTACGATGGCTGTCTGTTTAATAAAGTTGACCTTTTGTAAAGGAAAATAAGCAAATACAAAATTAAGTATTGAGAGTATAATTAGAATGTTTTATAAATGTTATAAATTTTTAAACGTATTTCATTAAAATTTACAAGCAAGTTTCTCAAATTTCCTTAGTGGTTTTACGATGTACGAAATATCCAAGTAAGGTTTACGCTACATGAGGTTTCTTAAGAGGAAAGCAGTCAACTGAGACATTTGAAAATTAGGAATTTCACCAAGCTATTTCTGTCGCGCCGCACGCAGCACCCGCGTACATACTGAGCGAAAGGGACAACTGCACCTCGGGCTCATTAACCCGAAATAAAATGAGCAAAATTGAGGTTTCGTATTCCTCTGTTTCCTCCTCCAAATTTAGACCGATTTTAGTATTTCTTTTAACAAGCAAATAAGAAGGATGTGTTCTTTGCCTGTGCGTTTTATTTTTTAAGATTATGTTTTTGAGAATGGGAATTTGGACGTTGAAACACAGCGTTGAAACTAGGAAAATTTTAAGATTTTTGAAGCTTCTTAGCTCTTATAAAAAAAACATATATCAAAAAATCAAAACAGAGAGGCATGAAACTAGCAAGTATCTACTTCCTATCTAAAATGTATTGCTCTAGTGTTAAAATCCTGGAAGGAAAATGGGGAAAGCGTTTGTATGAAGAAAATGACGACTTGTTTCCTCTTAAGCCTTATTCGTCATGTATTTTCTACATTATTTATCTTCTCTTCACATATCTGGTTCGATGTTTTCATTTTTACAACAAAGATACTGTTATGCAGGAGCAAGGGGCTGATAAACGATGCTGTTATTGTTCCCCGGGGAGGATAGATAAAGTTTTTTACGTAAATATCTCAATAAAAAAAAAACTTCCAATATTGTGCATCGTATTTTACAGCTTAACAAAATATGGGAGAGAATAGTTTTTTTGGGAGTAGACTGCGTCAATGCTTTGTTGTAAAAACCGTAGCGTGTAATGATTTGTTTACTCGCTAGCATCGACCCACAGTTTAATTTACTTTGCAATATAAATTATAAACTATAGAAAAATGCACACACCAACTTTGCACGTTAGTTTATTTATTTTTGTTGTATTATCTGTACCACTGTGATGTGATAAAAGTTACATACATTTATTTTATTTCATTTATATTTGGTACAATAACAATTAGCAAACCTAGTTTCATAATTGAAACATATTAAAAATAAAGAGTACATTAATTTTCTAACCTAAACATTGCGCACATTATTATATAGTACCTGGATGACCGAGCTTTGCTAGGCTGAAAACACGGATAAAACGACGTTTTCTAAAAATGAAACCTACCTATATCGATTTATCGCCCCCGAAACTCTCTGCATACTAAATTTCATGAAAATCGTTGGAGCCGTTTCTGAGATTCAAATTATACGACATGGATACTTTGTATCAACATTAAATTCACACACGGGTAGGGTTAATGGTCACTAATCGTATAAGCAATGTAAAAAAAAAATATTCGCAAATTTAAAAGAAATCAATTTTCAAACAAACTAAATAATAAATCAAGTACCCGAATTAGAATCACCTGTGACTCGTTCATATAACTACAGCTGTGTGCGCTAGAGGGCGCGGCGATTCTTTGACACCGTAGATATCAATTGATTCAAACGAAACTGCACAGTGCAAGCCGCATTGCGGTGCGCTCAGAGCACTAGGTATGATATACATCGCATTCACAATCACTATTAATACTTTCTCATTTTTAACCGACTTCAGGAGGACGTTATCAATTCGTCGGAATCTTCTTATTTTATTTTATTTTTATGTATGTTCACCGATTACTTGAAAACCACTGGACCGATTCGGAACTTATTTTCTTTTTTGAAAGGGTGTACTTCCCATGTGGTCCCATCGGTATCAGGTCTGGATCTGATGATGGAATCCAGGAGAAATCGAGGGAACTCTTTAAATATTTTAAGCACACACTTTTGTAAATAAAGCATGACAGACAAACGTCAACAAAGATTCTGCCAATGTCAGTAAATAGATTGGTTCATACAAATAGATCAATGTTTCAAACAGTTTGTATAAGTTTGTTAAAACCTTTTTAAACTTATTTTATAGTAACTCGTGCATGGTTTAATAATATTTTAAATGATGTTGTAATGCTGTGAATTTGACATCATCAATGGCAAAATAACTACTTATGTTACACAGTCACATACAAAACACGATCTTATCAACACAAAGTAACAATAAGTTTTAATTGAAAAAAGTTTTTATAAGTAAACTTTTTGCAAACTCATCTCTTTGTAAGAACTAGTCTATTAGGTACTGACATTGTCAGAGTTTGTTATTTATTGTTTGTTTACAAGAATCAAAAATCTTTGTGAATTAATAATGGTTCATGAATAAAAATCAGAGTACTACCACCATCTCCTAGCTTCATCATCAGAACTTTACCGCACCGTCTGTAAGCAAAGTTATTTATGAGGAAAAGAAAATAGGAAGCGCGGTCAAGTTTGTGCGAGCTTTCAGCTCATTCAGTAAGTATTTCTTTATCGTTTGCATTTAAGAAACGCGCACACGTGTCTTTACAAGGTTCTGTGCACCGTTCGCTCTTAAAATACAGGACTATCTTAATTTAATAGTATTTCTTTTTTAATTGATAATACGTTTTGATTTGTCTCCGGCTAATGACATTTGCGCTGCAGTTTTTGAGATACAGGTTGCTCTAAATGGTATTTTTGAAAATTGTGAATAATTCAGTAAATAATAACAATTAATGAAATTAAAGCATACCGAATGTATAAGAACGTGGAACTGGATATGTGTTTTCATTTAATGTCGTCGCAGTAGCGCCTCGCTGTATATATACAAGAATTGCTCGTTTAAAGGTATTGGATTAAATATTTCGTAATCACTTTATCCTTATTAATATACATTCATTTCACTACTGTAAAGAACGAATATATATAAAGTCCTTTGAGACAAATTCAAAGCTAATTCCAGTAAGTAATGCACTAACGACACACAAACGAGTACATATGAAGTTGAACATACGTACCTACATAAAGTGCTGAACATTACTAGAAGTATTTCAGGTACCTATCTAAATATATTAGATAAACCTATTCGCACTATTGTAGTTGACGCTACACGAGCTATAATCGGTAGACTGGACAATGGGATATTCAATACGTTTCAAAGGAATCTCGTATAACAGGCGCATAATAAGAACTCTTCATCTGTTTGGAATAAATATAATACGTTTTCATCAAATCTCTAATTTCTCAGCGTATGAAATATAGAATCAATATTTATAGTTAAACTGAAAATTCAGAAAGTGTACCTATTAACTAATGTTACATTTTATCATGGAAACTGACGTGGTTTTGAAACATTTTTCTTTTACTTATGGGGGATTACTCACGTATAATTATATCGTTTGCCCCGACTATAGTATCGGCCAATCCGGTGGCCTTCATCGTGGAGACAACGCAGAGTACAACGGCCTCATGCAAGACGTGGGCGCGCACGCGTCAGCAAGCCACATATTATATAAAACTTTTTTTTTTTTTTATAGAAAACAAGGATGAGTCGAGGCTATATGCTTGGGGTGTATTAAGGCGAACTACAACAACAACACACTATTATGAACAACTTTTACTATAGACACATCTCTGAAATCGTAGAAAAAAACAAAACAGTTGTTCTATAGAAAATGTTCTTTGACCCTCGACGAAACCTAAGGAACAGCTGATGAAAGTAAAAAGAAAACTATTATTATTATAAACAATCTAAAATTCGATCGCCATCTCACCAGATACTAAGTGTAGAAGCGGCTCACAATAGATCACGCTTGCCTTTAAGATATATATCACTCGCGATTTGAAGATACCCACATTGTACTTATAAAAAAAAGAACAATCAGAACTTAGTACGAGTATTACACTGTGAAAACCAGTATGCCAGCGAACCAGGTTCTATTTTTATTAGTTGCTCAAATACAAAAACAGCGGTATTGTTAGGTCTTTTGGACGCTCCAACGGGGCGCAATCAAGCTCGCAGTAGAGTCGAGTTAGCAAGTCACATTGTTTCAAAGAGCTTTGCTTTGGCCTCTTACGAATTCACCGCTTTTATCGTTTTATTAGCGTTGTTTAGGAAGTTTTCCTTTTGCGCGTTTCTCTTTTGATTCTGTATCTTTGAAGTGCTACGGTCTCCACCAACCTACCGACCACTAAACAATGGTAAAAATTATTACAGAATTACCATAAAAATATCATTTTTATATCGCAGCCGGTTTCTTTAATTAGCCGTCGTCCAAAAAAGGTTCGCTTAATTACAAAAGTTTTGTTATATAAAGCTTTTCCATGCGATCATTAGAGGCGGACGATTTCTATTTGTCAAACCCCGAGACTGAACCACAAATGTTAATAATTGATAGAAATACCGACACAAAGAAGCGGTAAATTTTTACGTTATTGTTATCGCCGAAAACTGTCATTATGTTCATATTTGATGAAAGGTTTCACGATTTGGGAATTCGTTGTCGGTCACCGTGATAATTCGTGTGCGAGCCCGGCGATTGTTTCCGGGCTTTAATTTTGTGCGGCTATACACGACGCGGTCGGCCGCGCAATGAAGCACACAGTCGCATTGTTTAATACCCTACAATTTATAACCGCTTAAATTCGGACTGGTCCTCACTAAGAAAGAACATTTCGTGAGCCTCTCGCGTGAAATCCCAACGGCGCGATAAAAACTGACGAAAATACACGTCTAAACTTTACTTGAGAAGAGAATGAAAAATGCTCCTACTTAATTTAAGATGATGTGCGATAGGTGAGCGTCGGGTGTGTCATCTGTTACAAAATACTTACTTTTTACGTATGAGTTACTCGTTTATTTTTATATTTTTTTAGATATATGTATGACGGTTTTAGGGGTTCCCATATCCAAAATGTATCCAACGAAACGTTATTTCGGACTGTCTGTCAGCAACAATTAAATGTCAACAATTAAATAAATTAAATTAGATCGAAATTAATAAATGTCATTCTTTATAAAAATCAATAATATACATTTTTTTTTAATACACTTAAAGGCTTTGTACAATTGTACAATCTTAATCCTTATAGTCGAGCATTTCCTCTAAAAATATTTCCTCCTTATAACTGTAGAACGTCTGATCAACAAGCCAGCGCTTCAAGCGGGACTTGAAGCAAGCCAGGCTCGGGGCGGCGACTACTTTGCTTGGCAGTTTGTTATACACTGTCGGGCCTATGACGTGAGTGAGCTTGTCTGACTTCGCCAGGTTCCTAGGAATCTGTTTCAGCTGCCCCGCTCGTCTTGTGGGGACTGTAGTAAGGTCTCCAAAGGTCATGTATGCATGCAAGTATTTCCTTACATACAGCGCCACTTGTAGGATTACATTACAGGGAAACGTAACGATTCTCTATTTTTTAAGTGACGGATTGGCCTACTACTACGGCTCGTACAGCCCTTTGATAGTTTAGAGGGTTGACGATAAATCTTATAGATAACGAAAGCATTAATACTTCTTTAAACCCCACAATTTACATGTTCTATACAGCGTTTTACTATCCAAATTGTTATAGCAAACTACAAGTTATATAACTTTTCAAATTATGATTTTCCATTACAAAATATAAGGTGATCGTATGCTAAATATTTCTCATTATTGTCTAGCTTGAATAAAAATTGAAGTGTTCGGGAAAAACTACCATACTCCTTTGTATTACAGCATTGTTTGGGTAAACAACTATTGTATGTATCTGCATAACTTTGCTAAACGTTTCAAAATACGAGCAAAGAGATAGACAAATAATAAGCAATCATAATAACGTACCGCATAAGTGGTTGTTTACCAACATTTGCAAAGAAATTTAAGCTCCCAACAGAGTTTGTTTGTGTGAGAGTGGTAATAATGTTAATATTAAACGAATATAACTGTTTGCGCACACGCCTTAACACTTCTGCGGCAGTGAATAATTCAGTGGCGAACGGCACTCTCCCCTCGCTGAAAGCCAATTGTTTACTTCACCATGTATTTCACCTCGATAAACATCCAAAAAATATTCTCGCCTAACGTACACGGCGAGTTAAAACATCTGTCTAACGAGAAACTTTAGCGTTGCTCATGAATTCAGTTCGGCGTTTATGCTGGGAAATTGTAATTTTAAGCATGCATTGTGTGAAGATATTTACTTAATAATGAATATAAATTTTCAGTTTATATAGTAAAATGTTGTAGTAATTTGGTTTTTAAATCAATGCAATTACGACCATGATTTTGATATAATTATTTTCTTTTTAATATACATGGCCACAGTCACAGTCACAGTTGATATGCCACTGTTGTTTGACGGATGTTATTAGAGATATATAAAACAAACAAATAATAGAAACAGTAATAAACAAATATAAGATTTTACCCGGCGGTAGATCTCCTTAGCAAGAGGTCGTCTAGATAGGTACCACCGCAGTACCAGATATTTCGCCGCCAAGCAGTAGTGTGTAAACGTTACTATGTTTCTGTTCGAAGGATACTGCAGCTAGCGAAATTACAGAGCTCTTAAAACGAATTATCCATAGTCTCAAAGTAATAAGTACCAAAGCAAATGAACCCTGAATGCCCTGAACTTTGTTTGGTTAATCAAAGTTCTGTGTATCGCTGAAATGGTCATGGACATGGGGTATTTTTTATTATTAGAGAGCGTCACGTTCGACTCGTTACTTTAACAAGAAAAAAATAATTAAAAAGTCCCACGAAAAGAAGAGTTTGAAATTGTATCATGCTACCAATATACGTATGTAAGTATTAAGTTCGATTGGAAACGAACTGAACTATTGTACTTATGCAAGGTAAACTTGGTATTAAAAAGGGGCTTCTTAAATAACCCCTACTTTTACAGTAGACAAACATTTTTGCAATTCTAAATATGTGGTACCGGTCTCCGAAGGCTCGAGATTAAAGCACCCTTTTCAATGATAAAATTAAATAGAGAATAATCAAGAGTCCCCGTTTAAACTTGTCCTGTTTCATGAGACAATAACGTCAAGTTACGCATTAAAGTGACCCTACCGGTCAGTGTCCTAATAAGAGGGACGTGTATGGTCGAACATTGCCATAAATGGGCCGCTGTGGGGATTTTCATCACGCCAGATCGTCCGCAAGTTAAATGGAGTCACGTCGGCAATGCGTAGCGCACCGATAACGCACCGGGCGGCGAGGCAGGCGCCCGAGCCGCCACCCTCCGGACTAACGGCCCACTCATATTTAAACTTTTACAATGGCACAGCCCCGACGCCTACATAAATCACTAGAGCCTTCCTTCACACATCTCGCCTGAATTTAAATAGCTCCCTATACACGATCTCCTGTGATTTAGGACCCACTTACTCGGCCGCCGCTGGTTTTTACATTTTGTACCTGATTTATATCAAATTATGATTATTATTTCATCCCTATGGCTTTCATTTGGGCATAATGTGACAAGTTAAACTCTTGCACCGAGCTGAGATTTGAAGCTTGGAAATTGGAAGCTTCAATAACGGAACATAAAATACGAAGACGATCCATCTTAGATATGATGGTGCTAACGAACCGTGCACGTTGAAATCATACATGTAAATTATGTAGGTGTGTGCGCAATTTCTGAGTATGTAAAAGGCATTTAAAATGTGACAGCAGTACTTAGAGCCGAGGAAGATAGTCATTAGCTACATTAAAGGATTTTTTATATATGAATAGAAATACTATTGCAAATTTTAAACTTTCGTGACTTCAACACATAATTATGTTTATCGCTTAGTCAACTCGTGACCACGGCTATTGCAACATGGTCGAAACGTCGAGGTAAATAAACAAAACTAATTTCATAGTACTTTGTGCACAATTAAGACCCGGTAATAAATATAATTAGAAATACGATTGCCCACCAACTTAATTAGTCGAAAAAAAGATATTCAAACTATAAGAAACCTATTCACAGTTTCCGTAAAATGCTTAGACTGTATAGTTCACAGGAAAAAAGGTCGTCAGTGGGTTTCATTCTTGGGTAGTACTTATGAGGAAAGTAAAACCAAACCGTTGTGTACGAACACTTAGAAAGAGTTTTGGCGGGGACGTGGAAAATTCATTTCGTTGTATCGTATTATTTTCTAAGACTTGTGTTTTTGTGAATGTGTGAAAATTGTAGTGTTTCGATTCATAAAGGGCCAAATTACGCGCGAATGTGGAATTGTGATGTAATGTGGTGAAACATGACTTTTCGTGTTACTTCGAAAACTCCATCGACGCTTTTTATGGTTGACAGGCTATGTTTTTGATCACAGCTCACCTGATGTTAAGTGACGGTGTAGTCAAAGATGATAAACACATCCCGCCTGGGTTGGCACTGGCTCCCAAGTTGGGCTGCCAGAGCACACCGTTGGATGCTAGCGATGATGTTAGATGTTAAGCTTGTGGTAAAGTCACTGCTATTTGACATGGCATGACCGGACTCGACTATGAATTACTGTGTGACTTTGACTTACAATTATTTACTTGATTTTTGATAAAATATCTACTTTAGAATATCGAAATACTTTATACTAGCAAATGCATAAAGAATGATGCCAAAAAAACCGGTCAAGTGCGAGTAGAACTCGTGCGCCGAGGGTTCCGTACCTACCCATTATACCGCTATAATAAATTGTATGAGCGCCCATACAACTCAGAGGACTATCTTCATTGGCTTCAGCTATGTATGAACGGGGAGACCGTTTAATTTTCAACGTTTTTAATTTTTTCTAATATTTCTTTTATTTATGCTGTAAGTCCTTGCTTTTTGCCAAATTTCGTGATTCTAGGTCAACGGGAACTACCATATAGGTTTTCAACTCAAAACCTATAAGGTACTTCCGGTTGACTTAGAATTGTATAAATTTGAAATTAAAAGCAAGGTCATACGGAACAAGTAAAAGGAAAATTCCGAAAAATAAAATAAAAAAGTTGAAAATTAAGGTAAATTTTGGTACTTACAAGTTTTGGTGAAAATCTAAATTTTCCCATATCTTTTTATCATGTTGACTCAGGGCCTTGATTTTTATACACTAATAGGGACTATAGACCTGGTATAAATTTCAACTTACTAAGTGCACCCGTTCCTAAGAAAATCATTTGTCACACTCTGACAGACAGACGGACAGACGGACAAAAGAGTGATCTTATAAGGCTTCCTTTTTTACCTTTTGAGGTACGGGACCCTAAAAGAAGAACACTGGAAACAGTCCCAAGGGGTGAATTGTTTTCTACTAGTCCTATTGGGTAAAAAAAGGTTATGCAGCTCTTGCAAACTTTTCAGTGTTCAAACTGCTGAGTAGAGCAACACTCGGCTGCGGCATTTCATTCCATAAGAATCATAAAGAGCTAGTATTAATCCAACCACTTAGCAGAGTTCGTACGTCGCCGTTTTAAAATGTAAATAGCTGTATTCGCAATAGGCATACTTTCCGAAGTGGAGCGAGTAAATTACAAGACTGTTCCCGTCGACTAACTCGGCTCAGCGGTATTAGAGACTATTAAAACTCCGTCGTTAGATCTACCGTGATTTACATGAGCTTACGGGTTTAGTTAAGCGCAATATAAACGTTTGTTATTTATCGTTTCCTCTTGATTTCCGTTCGTTAAACTCACGAAAAAATGCACGATAAAGCGTTAAATGTATTTTCTTAGATATTATCTATCATTCAAAGCGCTGCAGAGTATTGGTGAGCCTTATACGTCTTTTGTCAATCTTTAACTTTGGAAACTGACGTGGTTTTGACGCATTTTTGTTTTACTTATGCGGGATTTTACTTGGTGGTAGATCTCCTTAGCACCCCTCTCCGTCGTCTAAGTAGATAACACCGCTGTACTAAGTATTCTGCCGCCAACCAATAGTGTGTAAACATTACTGTGTTTCGGTTTGAAGGGCGGCTAGCAAAATTACAGAAAATCTCTAAGTAATGAGCACGAAAGTAGCGATGTCCCGAAGGCCTAGACAAAGTAAATTCGATATATTCCATGGCGCTAATAGACAAGTCCGCATATGTATGGGATTGACATAAGCTGCCCATGTGATATATCGACAGCTACATGTCAATCGCGTACATTTTTTGTGTTTATAATAGCGTTTTCTCTAATCGAATGTTACTTTGTCTAGGCCGTCTGACCTTTAGTTTGTTACTCATAGTTCTGTATATCACTGCAATGGGTGTCTCTTTCGTCTCATTACTTTTACCAAAAAAAATGGATTACTCACGTTTAATTAGGTACGTTGGATGCTCCGATTATAGTTTCGATTACATCTGGGGGTCTTTTTCAAGGAGTAAAAGTAGAATACCTAAAACGCGCGCGCAGCCTCGTCACTTTCGTGCTACGCGCCTCGTACGGGAAAGCAATGGTTGGTGACCGGGCGTACTGCGCTCTGCACCCCTTCTTGACCAGCGTCCTCCAGTATAGTGTCACGTATATTGTATATTCCAACACATAAAGATTACTGCGACGTCTTCAGATGCGAGATCATCGATACGACCTCCGCTCACTTTGGACGCTTATCGATCTGCTGTAACACCGAACTACTCTGACCAATAACACCCCATCGTTTTTGCGTCGCGGGTTAACAAGGATAGTTTCATAAATATCAGTAGATATTAGTTATTTAAAGAAATGGTACATCAACAGTAATTTACCTTACTGTGGACTGAGTATCCTGGACAGTGGTGATATCTTTGAGCCTTTTATGATTGAAACTTTGAGACCCTTGGGAACCGGTAGCAAAAAAATGTATTTGAAGAGTTATCATCGCGATTGGTCCACTCCACACGTGAACAAAACGCTGGCCTCTATTTTGTACAGCGTTTAAGTATTGCTATAATACGCGGGATTAGGGCCAGCGTTTTGGTTACCTTTGATAGTGACCTTTTAGATTATTTTATGTAAATTTATTAGTGCCTCTCTAGTATGTCTTATTTATAATTGTATTAGGAATATATAACAGTTTATTACTAATAAGGACTTGGGTGCAAGTTACAATTACGGTAATTAGATTAATATTAATAAACTAGTGAGTATTTAAGGTATGTATGTTTTGTGTGAGATTCTTTTTTCTTTATAATTAACTAGTGATCCGCCCTAGCGCCTAGCGCGGGTAGTAAGAATGGGTATAGTAAGCTATCCTTTAAAGGTAGATATATGCCACCGGTGACTTTTTTGGAGATCTATAAAAGAGGAATATCCCACCATGCATTGTTTCGTTCATGTATATCTCAAAGGGATAAAGCAGCGTTTTCGATGAAAGCTCCCAGGTGGCTAGACTTTTCCCGACACTTTCAACAATTATTATCATATTTCAACCAATTTACACAAAACCTTGACAAATTATATACCTTAACCTTCCTCATAAATCACTCTATCTATTGGTGAAACTCGCGTGATTTATCCGTTCAGTAGTTTTTAAGCGAACAGACAGACCCGGCGGGCGACTTTGTTTTATAATATATAGCGATGATATAAATTTTCAATGCATATCATTAATTGTTATAGAAATGTGGTTTTGAGGAAATCAATTAAAACGAGCATGATTTTAGCACTTTTTTTTTAATTGTACTAGGTGGAAATCATAAGCATTAAGCATTTTTGCGTAGTATCGGAATGTATTCGTTTCTAACATTAACGTAAGTAGGTATGTATTGGATGAATAGCCAGCCCTAACGTCAGGTAGCGTAACTTCGGTATTTTCTTTTTCAAAGAAAGCCGTGTTGAGTGATTTTTTGGTAGGGGCAAGACTTATGGGTTCGCGACACCGTCATGTTAATATGTCGTTTAGTTTACACTACTGTAGGCAGTCCCTATGACATTTACAATTTTACAAACATAAATGGTACTAAATAAAATATCAACAAAATAAATCTCTAATATATATAAGAATCAAAGTCTTGACTCACTGACTGACAGACAACGCACAGCCTAAACCGCTGGTCTTAAATAAATCCTAAACTATTTAATGGAGTGTCTTGTATCGGTCAAGAAAATAATGATCATACATTATGTAGAATTATAAAGACGGGGATTGTCGGGCGTCTCTGATCAGTAAATAGCATTACCCTTGTTTACAAGGGACTCACTAATCCTGTCTCTGAATTTTAACAAGATTTGAGTGATGTCCCGATCCCAGGATTTCGAGGGCTTCATTGAGACGCTGAGAGATTCGAGTCTTATTTGCACGTGGCGATCGAAAGTTATTTTGCTCGGTTGACAACAGGATAACAAGAAAGATATTTGTTTTAAATTAATTCTGTTAGCAAAGAAACGAGGTCGATTTTTCCTTTAATATTACATTTTCTGCTGGACATCTGGAACAGTCGGGTAAACATATTAGATAAAGATATCTACAATGCCTATTGTTAAAAAACTTAAATTTCTTTTTAACTTTTTCGAAACTTTCATTCTAATCATTTTGGAACTATAAAAAGCATTTGAAAGATAAGTAAACGAGCTCAATTTTGTTTAAAATCACTACATATTATAAGCCAAAGTCGTCCGCCGCATCTGTCTCTCTGTCTGTCTGTCTGTTCGCGATAAACTTAAAACTACTGAACGGATTATCGTGCGAATTTCACTATTAGATAGAGTGATTCATGAGAAAGGTTTAGGTATATAATTTGTCGAGGTTTTTGTGTAGTATCGTATCACACGTACGAAGCCGGGGCGGGTCGGTCAAATTGAAAATATATAGCATTTAAAATGAGTAATGAATTAAAATGAAAAATATTTTAACACAAAAATAACTGACATGTAATCCAAAGCCGAGATAAACAGATGTTGAGCGGGAAATGATAGAAATCAGTCTTATCACTATAACTAATCTCTTTTAGGTTTTTTCTTTTTTTTTGCAGGGTCAAGTATAATATTTCCTTTCATAGTTATGAAGACTAGCAGTAAAATGTTGATGTTCCACACAGTTTATTATTGTGACGTAACTGTCACAAGTATCTTTACTATACATATAGGTATAAAAACACAGTAGGTACCTACCTACAAAATATTACAAGCCTCTTTTTCACCGGCTTCCGGCGGACGCCTGGCAAATTTCCAAGAAAATTATGTTTAATATAATGCGTTTGGAGTTACAATATCTTCTTTATCTTTATGTGTGCTAAGTCCTATATAGCTAAAAACAAATAATACAAAAGGACAAGTTTGTTTACAATGTAATCGGCCGTTTGTTTTCCTTCATCGGAGTAATGAATGAGCCCTTAATAAAGTAAGATGAAAAGATCCTGGGGTAAGACCGGGTAATCACAAGTTAACTAACCGTGGTAGGCAGGCCCGGTCGGCGCCCGGCGCGGCTTCGCCTCGCCTCGCCTCGCCTCGATACTCCTGTAATGAGCCCGAGACAATCTTTTATTGTCCGCTTGGACTAGGATAAATTGTGATAGATGATCTCTCGCTTCTCTGAGATTTGGAAATTCAAAGCCATCGTTATCTGTTTCTCGATTTGGCGTTGCTATGTTCACGCTATTCGATATCTGCGAACGTCAAGTTGTTGGCGGAGAATAAACGATTCGTTTTCCGTGTTCATCTCTCGACTAATGAAATGCGAGCATGTCAAGACTCGAATCCTGAAACTTTTTATTGTCAATGCATACTTGAGGCGGTTTTGGTACAAGCCGCCATGCATATGAAAAATGCTGAACTTTATATAGATTTTAAAAACTGTCACATGAAAGAACTAATTAACCATTCAGACGAGAGATTAGCAAGGATGAATGAACTTGCCATATTGAAGGGAGTCACTTGTACCTAGCGCCATATTTTAACTTTGTAAATGTATTCAAGATGTTTTATTCATAAAACGTGTTTATATTACTTCTGAAACAATGAATAATTGTTATAAGATTATAATACAACATTTATGGGAACTCAGATAATTTATCTCGTCGAGATTGCTTTCATAATTGCCTTAACTTCGAAGAAACATTCCGTAAACTAAACCACTACAGGTGTACTTTCTAAAAGAGCCGAAACGTGGTTTTGAGTTTAAGATAGATAGAT
Organism: Biston stratarius; assembly: GCA_950106695.1. Taxonomy (NCBI): domain Eukaryota; kingdom Metazoa; phylum Arthropoda; class Insecta; order Lepidoptera; family Geometridae; genus Biston; species Biston stratarius. The sequence goes on along the minus strand of OX467115.1, from coordinate 15,860,156 downwards.
CGAAAATAGATTTGCAGTGATGATAGCTCAGTGGTTAGCGCTGTCGGTTTACACACCGTAGGGCGTGGTCTCAACCTCTAATAATGAGCTTGAGCTGCCGGTAAAGGAAAACATCGTGCGGAAACTATATTATCTGGGTAGGGTATTTTCTAGAGCTCAGCTGGCTAGGTACTACCCTTAAGTTCAAAATATATGGCCAAGCATTTAACGGTGTGTTGTACTGAATGTCACGACACGGGACTCGCTCGTGTGAGATCAGAGTTCACAGATAATGTTTATTTAAAATTGTGTACATAAAAGTCTTACTTATATCTTATTAGTAATAGTTTAATTACCAACTAACTTCACTGTGCTACTATTATTTTTTGCTCGTATAAATTATGATTAGTAAATTAACTTCAATTACACTAAATAAAACAATTTTGAACAAATATACAGAGCATAAAGAAGTTTACGACATTATTAAGTTTTTTTAAGTATGGCGGATTCAACAAATTCTTTTAGCAAAGCATAACGAAATCATTGATACAAAAAGATTAATAAAAATAAATATTGGAAGTCGCCGATATGCCGTGGTGGTGCTGGCGTAAGAATTGTACCCCGCCCTCTCTACCTGTGGTTGCTGTAAGAGTCGGCTAAGGGATCTTATCCGGAAGATGGGCAGCAGCGTCTTCCTTGAACAATCACACTTAACTGCGGTCGCCAACCCGCCTGCCGAGCGTGGCGAGTATTGGCAAAACCCCCCCAGGAGGAGGCCTATGTACAGCAGTGGACGTTCTATGGCTGATGATGATGTGTATGATTGGAAGTCATTTCACAAAGCGCCATCTAGCTTCAAAAGCAAAAGTTTTAAAATAGAACCAGATAGCTTATAGAAGACTTATATATTTCTTTATTTGTATTTGACCAAATTTCATCTTGCCTATTCTACTATCAGACAGCCAGGAGCTCTAAGAAGCGACACTGCTTCATGGTCGATATTTCAAAACTAAACGGTTCGAATCTGCCTTCATTGTGCGAACCGCTAGACAATGAAATTTGCTGCCCGAGTGGATGTTCCCTGACGGTTACAATCTGGGTGCCTTCAAGACGCGAGTGAATCGGTTTCTTCTAGGCGAGCGTGCTCCACCGTAGACCGCATCTTCGCTAAACATCAAGCGAATTGGCGGACAAACGTAAGCCTATTTATATTTTTTTTTAAAAGCTACATATTGAAAACCCGGACATATCAAAATCAAATCAAAATCAAAATATATTTATTTGCCTATGTGTATTATTATTTGTACTATGTATTTGCCAAAATACATAGTACAAATATCACACAAATGTTTGATGAAACTCAAAATGAAACGCTGCTCACGCGAATCGAACATCGGATATGCGGAGATCATAGCGTGCATGAGATAATGTTGATCACAATACTGCTTTCGTGCCTTCTGAAGACAAATTGAGGAGGGTCTGGGAGGCGAGGTCGCATAGCTCATTGCCGGTGACGTATGACGGAAGGCTCACTCCCACTAAACTCACCTAGCCGTCCGTCTCTCTGCAATTTCCGCTTTCGAAACGACACCCTCGTTCCTGAGCCTGTCCATGAAAACATGCCGAGAAAGCCCAGCGTTTTACTTTTTTAAAGCCACGCTTATCTCTGAACATAATACAGTCTCGACCGTGTTGCGTTTCAGATACACAAATTTTAATAATACAGGTAAATAAGCCGGAAGGAAATGGCTACGTTAGCGCGTAACTGAAAAGAACTAGGTCGATTGGAAAATTTACTTTTTTTTATCGAAGTAATTTATGTTTTAAATGGAATGAAAACATTGAACGAAACCGAAATTTACTCTCTTGTAATTTTTATTTAGTCCATGTTAATAAAAAGGTTAAGTAGTATTATTTACATTTGATTTATTTATTTACTACATGTAAACATATTTTGTGTATTTTTCATGCTCATCTAGAACCCCATCTCTTGTAGAAAATGCTTTAGCAATTCGTTTTCTTATTGTTCATATTATTTGATTGTAAGTGTGCTTAGTTTGCTCCGCATCCTGAGCTGTAGGTTCGATTCTCAACAGTACAAAAATTAGAATTACAAGCATAGGTGTTTGTTGTATATGAATATCTCACATATATACAACCATACATTTCCAAAAAAAAGTATCATGTCAGTTATCTGGCTTCCATAGTACAAGCTTTGCTTAATTTGGGCCTAGATGACAATACATATCTAAAATGTCCAATATTTATTTATATAAGTAACAAACAAAAATAATTACCGTATTATATACTTACAGAGTGGCTGGCTCTAGTAATAAGCTTAGCAGATTTCCAGTTTATTAATTTTAGCATAAACGCATTTTATCATGGACGAAATCCTGTGAGGATTTTGCAACGAAGTGCCCGCTTATCCACATTCCTATCCCTTGTCAAAATATAAAGCTATATGGTTTAATCATTATAAAATAACGAAATTAACTGTTTTGTTTTTCAATTTGTTTAATCCTACTCTTTACATTTTAATGTACTTTTAAGTGAAGAACAAGTGATTACAAAATACGGAAACTCAAAGCGCGCTACCTACAGTAAATTTAACCACGCGCCATGGTTTAATACACTCAATTGTGTAAAAGTCTTTCCCACCTGTCTGCCATTCAAACAATAGTTTCAATATGCCAAGTGTACGACTGTGGAAACATAACAATGAAAAGCTCATTCAAATCCTTTCACATTCTTCATAGTTCCATATACTAACAACTGTAACAGGCTGGTGAAGATAAAGGGCTTACCATCTTTGTGCATTCGCATGCCCGTTTGGTTTTCATTTTATTACCCCAAACTGAGTTTCTTGGTAGCCAGAACACTGCCACTCGACATTCGTACGTAAGTAGAGGTAGGGTGATTTACCGCGCACGCCGCTCCTTGCTTTATTGAATACCTACTTCGACCCAAAGGGAGAAAAATCGTATATTTTGACATTCTTGCGGTCCCATTTCACAGGAATTTATAAATGCCATTCTATTTTCAGTGACATACGGTAATTAAACCCCTTTAAATTATCTGAACTTACAGTTTGTATTTTCCGAGTTGAATTAGTCCTTAAGCAACGAATTCTTGGTTTCAACATTCGTCTTGTTAAGTCAGTAGGCATTACAAACTTCTCTTTAAAGCTACTAGCTCGTTGTAATTGTTCTTGTAAGTTGATTAAACAAAGTAGAAAGGGTGTAGGATGAAAATTTCTTGTTTAAATAATATTTTTGAAATTCTGCTGGTTATAAAATAAGGGGAAGCAGAGTTACTTAATTTCCGATAATATGAAGGCAGTGTGCGATCGAATGGGGCTATTATAACTGAGGCCGATCGTACCAGGCCATTAGCGCGGTCATTAAGCTATCTCGATACTCCTTGAATACTCGATTTCGATTATCGATACAAAAGAAACATATTTATGCAAGTACGGGCTATGAAGCCTAGTGCAGTTAGAGATTTATCTGATAATGGATGTATTCATTAGATTTCTTACAATCTCATCCTAAAGGATGTAGTGTGCATATCTAGTTAATGCAAGAATGTTTTGTTGAAGTCGTCTTGTAGACGGTCTTTAGGTCTTACCTTTACTTTATGCTGTATAATATAGAGTAGAGTAAAAATATGGCAAATACGCAAGGCCAAACTAAACTTTCGATTTGAAGGAAAAATATATCAAAGTGCATGAAAGCTTGACATACAAGTAATTGACAGCCCTGTTGGCTCATTGGGAGTATGTCTGCCTGAGCTGTGGGGTGTGGGTTCGATTCCCGCTAAGGACAAATGTTTGTTTGGTATAAACAAATGTTTGTTCTGTGTCTGGGTGTTCTGTATGTATTATAAGTATGTATTTACAAAAAAAAAAGTATTTATGTATTCTATCAGTTATCTGACTTCCATCACACAAGCTCTGCTTAGTTTGGGGTCAGATGGCGCTGTGTGTAATGTGCCAAAAAAAAAAAAAAAAAAAAAAAAAAATGGAAAAGAAAATTCAAATGCTATATAATGTATTATTTGAAAAAAAAACATCTAAAAATAAGCATGTATGACTTTAATTATTTATCAACTTAAGAACTCGTGATCTGTGAGAAGGATAACAACTACCAAATTTTATTACGAATATATACGTGTAATGTTTATCTTTAATAGGTGGTGTAATATTACTGATTTACATTTACTGATTACGTAATTAATTTAATTTGGCTGACAAATTTTAAACAGATTTGTTACACTCGAGCAAAAAGCGAGCGTCGGTCGCCGAATATAACTTTTACTGTTCTCGCGATTTTCTCGACGGAGTAAAAATAAAACGAAGAGCAAACGGCATTGTTTTTATTCAACGAACTTAACTATCAGTTAAAGTACCTACTTATTTTTGAAGAAATTATTTAAGACTTAGTTAAAATTTAGCGCTAAGAAGCTCAGGTTAAACTCCGACGCCTTACATCGTCGCAAAGCTGGTCTATCGGTTTTTTATTAAACATATTTTGTAGAGTATGTGTTATATGATACATGATCTGGTCCTCTCTATCCATTCTACTATTGGATGTCGAGGATTTTGAAAAAGCGACGTCATTATATGGTAGGTACCTCATACTACATAAACCTCGAAATACTCGAACTAAACAGGTCGATTCCGCCTTCATCGTATGAACTGCTAAACAATGGAATTTGCTGCCCGAGCCGATTAGGTTGTTGTTCCCTGATAGATATAATCTGAGTGCCTTCAAGTTGCGAGTGAATCGTTTTCTTCTAGGCGAGCATGCTCCACTATAGACCGCATCTTCGCTTAACACCGGGATAGATGGCAGACAAACGCAAGCCTTTGTAAAATAAAAAATAAAAACAGACAAAAATAATAATAGACAGAAACGCTTTTCGGGTGGATATTCCATGAAACTACTTATTGAATACAATCTTTTTTTCTTACTTGTGTGGGTCGACTTTTAAGCTTGCCTGAGCCCCCACGTCCCATGCCATTTGTTATTCTACAACGTATTCAGCGTTTTTGTACATACCTAATTTAAACTTAATTTAAATATTTTTATTTTGGTATGAAAGAAAAAAATAACGATTCACTAAAACTCGTGTAATAGAAATGATGCGTGAGGTTTATTCTTTACTGAAAATGACCCTATATAGTATGGATACAGTACGAATTTACCTAATGGATACAATTTTGGCACGTACTAATAAAGGACAAAGCTCAAAAGGTTAGGTACCTTACTTCGTACGATTTTAGAACAATGTTGTTTCTTTCTCCTTTAGATTGTTTGTACAGGAACAAAAGCCAGGGAAACTACCGAAAAATTATCCTGCGCACAAAAATTAACTGATATTTATTTACAGGCGAAGCGACGGCCCTCGGTAAAATGAAATTCTGCCACAAAGGGCGGTACGGGGTGCTCTTCTTTATTGGCCAATTAGTCTGGGGATATAGTATGCGTTCATTAACCGTTTCACCAACGATCAGACCAATCTATGTACAAAGTTAATTACAAGCTACTGCACGCGACGTTACTCGGAGCTAGGCGATTGAACTCTTGAGACATTCTACGTATTTATTGTATGTATTTAAATAATAAAGAGCGTTGTTTATACTGCAAAGCTTTTGTATTTGTATTTTAAGTTATCATGTACGCCGATTACTTCGATTTTTGTGAACTGATCAACGTCTATATTTTTTTGATACCAGATACAAACAGAGAGATGGGTATATCGTCTTATGGTTGACAGGCTAAGTGTTTGACCACAGCTCACCTGATGTTAAGTGACAATGTGGTCGAAGATGTTAAAGCAAACCTAGCCTGGAATGGAACTGGCTCTCAAGTGAGGTTGCTGGAACATACCGTTAAGTGCTTGGTGGCAGATTTTCAACTTGAAGGTGGTAGCTAGCCAGCCGATTACTAGAAAATACCCTACCACAATGCTATGGTTTCCTCACATGTTTTCCTTCACCGGCAGCCCAAGCTCATAGTTAGGGTTTGAACCCACGCTCTTCTGCGTTTGAACCGATCGCTCTAACCACTGAGTTATCATCACTATAAAATCTCTATTCCAATTTCACATTATTTTATTGTAGGAAGTTCTTGCGTAAGAATAGAAACGTAATTTAGAATGGTTGATTGAATAGAAATGTTTATCAAAAATTTCACTAAAATATTCGTTTTCGAGACCTTCTTAAAAATTCATTTATAAAAAATGATTATTTTATAGATATAATAATATGAATTTATAACTTTAAGATAAGTCTTGGGATCTATCCTGTTTGATAAACTGTACCAATGGTTGCGACAAGTCTTTTCTCATTGTAAGAAGAATATGGTCTTAGTCCACCATGCTGGCCAAGTGCGGGTTGGCAGACTTCTCATATCTTTAAGAACATTAAAAGATCTCAAACAAGCAGTTTTCTTTTTCCTTCGCCTTTTAAAGTTAACGGCATGTAACGATACGCATATAGCTTAGAAAAGAGATTTGATATTGAACACAAGACCAGGCTTGAAGGCAGACGATTTCCCGACAATGTTGCCGTAACTTCTATGTAATTAAAATAGACATTATAAAAAACTTTCCGCATCCTTTGGTTGTTAAAACAATCATATATTTATAGCTTTGCGTAATATACATAGAAGTCTCGATGCGGTTGAGTACTTTGCTGTAATCTCACCCCCACCATGCACACTAATCCCACGTAATTATATCAACTTTATTACGTACATCACAGCCTGCGCCGAGCGATACGGCTTTCTTATTATCAAATAATAAAGCTTTCTCAAGGAATAAACAACGGAAATACTTACATGTAGGTTCACGGAATACGTTTTATTTATTAACGCTACTTAAGACTCCGTGATTACTCGCTAATTACTTTGTAAATGGTTTCGCTTAAGGGAGTTTCTCAATATTTCATATCGGAAATCACAAACATAAGCTGAAGCTATATTATTAGATTTATCGTATTTAATCAGCAAACTTAATCCAGATCTCTCATCTCTCAGAATATGTCGAATCACTGCACAGGAATGCTCCTTCAGTAAACAAGAAGTATTTCAAGATAAAGGATTTTCGTCATTTCCTTCCGCTCTCATGGAACTTTTCCAATAGCTGCATTATCTAGGCTACTCCTTGTCTTTGCGACCATAATGTTAACGCGCATAAGATCATAAGACAAACGGTTTCATACCGTCCAAGTTATCCGAACAAAAATACACATTTTGATTACGACCAGGCCCGAAATGAAAGCAATCTTCCCACAATCATGGTCCCTTCCAACTAGCAAGGTCTCTTATCTGCTAACCCCGAACATTACTAGTAATGGAAATCGAATTACTATTTAATCGAGATAAAGGGAAAACGTGAGGTTTGACCGCAGGCAGTCGTCTGTGCCACAAAGTCACACACGAAACTAACTCGACTAATAAGTCAAATATCAGCGGAAGGGCCACTGGACCTCGATAAAGTAAAAGGATGATATTTTTTTATGATTGACAGGCTAGGTGTTTGACCACAGCTCATCTGATGTTAAGTGACGGTGTGGTCGAAGATGGTAAAGCACACCTAGCCTGGAATGCTATTGGCTCTCAAGTGAGGCTGCCGGAACACACCGTTAGATGCTTGGCGGCAGATTTTCAACTTGATATGGGTGGTAGCTAGGCAGCCAAGTACTAGAAAGTACCCTACCACCGCAAACATTCAAATTCATACAAAAGGACATTCACCGCATTATATTACTTTCCCACACTAATTCACATAATTCCGCATTTAAATAATAAAACACCAATATTTTTAATCATGCTGAAAAAACATAAGTTTTGGAAAGTAATTTATAATTTTTCTTTTTTCCCTCCAAAACCTCGCTCTCATTCTTCCAGTAATATGACGTGAGAATCAGTTACAACCCAATACACATCACACCATCAGCCATAGAATGTCCACTACTGGACATAGGCCTCCTCCTGGGGGGGTTTTACCAATACTCGCCACGCTTGGCAGGCGGGTTGGCGAGCGCAGTTAAGTGTGATTATACAAGGAAGACGATGCTGCCCATCTTCCGTATTACATCCCTTAGCCGACTCTTACGGCAACAACGGGCAATACCCGGCATAATAAAACGAAAAAAAAAGGATATTATTAAAGTTGAGTTTGCTACTCTTGTCTTCAATATTTCTTGCAACTCGAAACCTCTACAAAAATGTGTGATAAATATCACATTGAATAGAATATTAAATCAAAGTGCAAGTGACACTTGACTTTTCCACTCGATTACTGAAGTATCGACGCAAGGAGAGAAAGCTTTTATATTTCACTCCATCACGGGTGGCGAACCGTGAAGTTTCAACTTTGTTAAAAGTTTAACTCCAATGTTGTCTTGATAACGAAAATTTTAGTCAATGTAGTTTATTGGAAGAAAGCGCGTGTTTCACAATTGTGGAATACACATCTCAATTTTAAATCTGTACCAATTAGTTTATTTAATTTTCGAATGGAATTCGTTAGAATCGGGAATCGAACCGGCCCGACGCTGCTCACGAGGCAGAACTAACAAGACAAGAACAAATATAATTATCATCAGCTCAAGCTCAATGTTGAAGTTTGAACCCAATCCCTTCGGCGTGTGAATTGACCGCGTTAACCACTGATCTATCATCGCTACAAAGATTTTGATTATTGAACATAAGAGAGTTAAATAATGTCGAAAATGTTATAAATCTTCAAAATCCACCTCCTATTCAGTATTATACTCGTGTTTTCCAAAGTGACTAGTCTATGTAATCAGTTTATCAAAACTTGGCGGCGGATCTGAGTCCGCAGCAAATTGCTTAGTAAAGTTTTAAAGTTAAAATTGTTTCAGCTATAAAGTAAGTATCCCGACCATCAGAAGAATCAATCGTCAAACTCGATGATCAAAGTAGTTCTATCTACCTGATTAATTGTTGTTATGAAATTCACGCTTTGAAACACTGTATTTTTTCTTTTAAATACTGTAATTTTAAATTATTTAATGTACAGTATGTTGTTTATTTATTTATCTTTCGAGTATCGTAATTTTGACACAACCGTCCCTAATTCGTTTAAATGCTTCTTATTCTTCAAAAAATTTAGTGAAACAGATTGTTCTTAGCGGTAAGACTGCCTTTTGAGCCTATTCTAATGTACTTGTTCTTTTGTGATTTCCTTTTCTGTGGTTACGACAAAGAGTTATTTTGTTATGTTGTAATATTCAAATTAAAATGATTTATTAGTAACAACTTTGCTATAAGTCATATTAAGGCTAGAGTGAATAGATTTCTTCTAGATCAGCGTGCTCCATTCTCGCCCGCACAGTCGCTTTCCAACAGGCGAGTTGGTGGCCAAACAGATTAATAAATCAAAAAAATAATGTATAATATATTTTATATTTCTATTATATATATCGTCGATGTTATGAAATGCCTGTTCGACAAGCCAGGTTTTTAGACTTATTTCGCATCCTTTATTTCCTTCGGTAGCCGATTGTAGGTAGGTACACTGACGACGCCATGACATGCACTGACTTAAACTTTTTTGGAAGTTGGCGAGGCCACGAGTACAGCCTGCATTAGCCTGCCTAGGGCCCGCGGTCTACAACCGCGTACCCGCCTCCGTCCGGGATGCACCTTCCACCGTGTGTTTCAGAACCAAATTAAGAACTTGGCTGCTAGAGACCATGTTTTATGACATTGACGAATATTTTAAATTAAAAGATTATTAAATTAGTAAGTAATTATGTTTTTTTTTTACTTTTAGTATATGGACAATATTTATTTATATTGACAATATTCGTATACTGACATGTTTGTATACTTTGACATTTCGTTTTTATTTCGTTAAAATGTTCAGTGTTCTTAAACTCTTACATGATAAAATGTAATTATGTTACGGAATTGACTTGTAACATTGGTGTTATCAATAAAATATTTGTATTGGCATTTATGATATATATTTGTTTATTTTGTTACAGCATCGCGTATTCGATACGAGATCACGAGCGGGAACATAGGCGGTGCGTTCGCCGTCAAGAACATGACAGGCGCCATCTACGTAGCGGGGGCTCTCGACTACGAAACTAGAAAGCGGGTAAGTTGTTTTAACTTTAATGTTTATTTTTTCTACGTGTTGCCGACACTTATTAAACAAATACAAGTGTCGGCAAACGGTCGATTCGGATAAAACAAAGAAAGCCATAACTACCGCTGACTATTGAGTTTTCCAAAATTCAAGATTTTGTGTTTCAAGCCTAAATAATAAGCCTTACTTAAAAATACATTTTTAGTTTTAGCAACGTTAGATATTACTCTTAAATCTAACCCAGACAAACATCACTTGCGGAGCAGATTCAAATCATCTCTATTTATAAAATGTTCCTTTTCTGGGTACTCTTCTCATAGTGAGAAGGATAAGGCCATTGACCACCGCGTTGGCCAAGTGAGAGTTGGCAGGCTTAACATATCTTTGAGAACATTATGAACTATCTCAGATATGCAACGCTCAATAATGGCGTGCATGATAACAAACATTAAAATGTTCTTCTGGCGCAGACCACGTTAATGTGACAGCTTTTGTTCAGCACTTGTGGCAGCGTTTTTAACTACCTCAGTGTAAAACCTACTGTAAATTTCCATCATATCGAAAACCTAAGATTTTTTACTCGTTTTTTATTGGGTATCTATTACCCTTAATCTCGATAGAAAATTAAAGAGGCCTAAGTTATTTAATACCATTGTTTTAATATATTTAACATATACCGCAGATTTAACATTGACATATTTGACATTGACAGAAACAGATATAACATTGGGTGGAAATTGGATGGACTTCTTGGTCCTACAATTTCGCTTGACTTACCTACAGAAACTACACGAAACTACACAAATTTTCTACGCAATATTATATCAATCCGTACATGTTATTTCCATATCATTTTCATATTATTTTCCGTGCATATTTATACGTATTATTTTTTAATAAAAATTAATTAAGCGAACGAAAAATTCTCTTATTGACGCTTGTCTATGACCCAACCCAGAACTTTGAGTAACAAAACAAAGTCCAAGACAACGTTATTACTGCGACATTCGGTGGTTAGGCACAAAAGCCCTGTAATGTTGCTAGCTGCAGTAAGTACCCTCCAAACTAGAACACAGCAACGTTTACGTACTATTGCTTGGTGATAAAATATCTAATACTGCTGTGGTACCACGTATTACCACTTACCACTACCACTTATTAAGTTTCAAACCGATTATATTGTTTATTTACAATTATAAAATACTTGAGGTTTTGTAGTGTTATGCATCACGTTCAAAATGTAGTATTTGCAATTACATCGTGTCACGTAATAGATGACATGACTTCACATAAGTTTCTCGACAAGGCAGGTCCTTTGTCTACTAAACCAGTTTTAATAACTTTTGTTTTCCTAAACATTTTCATTTACGCTTACAGTTCCTTTAACAAAACGTAACGTATGCCATTTTATGCCTTTGTTTTTGGAGTGTTTCACTCGTAAAACGTATAAATGTCGTATACATAAGACTAGGTAAACAAAAACGAACCATCGTAGGAGCATGTAGAGGCATAGCTGCTCATTTTACACATAAAGAATCTTTGCGTATGTTTTGAAAATAGAAGAAAGAGGCTTCTCTATTTTATCAACAAAGTAAGAAAATTCTTTTAAATAAATTGTAAGGCCTTTTCCTTAGTTTTTATTTTTATTTATCCTCACTTCATTTGATATTAAGAGTGATATCGTGGTAACATGTTGGTACTTACAACCTATCCATCTCGATCTTAAAACTGGGAAAAACAGCCACGACGGAATGATATATTAAAGTACCACAGGCCTCTCGCTAAAAGCTTTCAGCTTTGCCTTAATACGTAATACCTCCACAAAATAGGCCTTTTTTTAATAAAAAGTAATAATGGAATTTAAACGTAGCTACCATTGAATAATTCCATTCATTATTTATCATTGCTCCTTCCTTCTGTCTTGTAAATAAAATTTGCAGCATTATACAAAAACAACAGTTTATTATAAAATATAAGAAAGAGCTTTTAAAATTCGTGTTGGTTGCTAAAATTAAAGGGAGGTAACAAAACACACATGCGGGTAAGTTTATCTTCGCAAACTTCTTCACGTCGGCATAATCCCAAATTAAACAAGTTGGGTATCGAAAATACAAGCGAAGTTATTAAACACGAACCGTTTCCTGCAAACACGAGTGTGTATACAGAACGTGTGTTTGAGAATCAACCATCAATTAAAATCCAATCGCTCGCTGCAGAAATGAACCCACCGCTGATTTTTTATCGGGCTACGCAATAAATGCCTCTCTATTTTATCTTGTTAGTTGTGTCGTAATTAAAAGCGGAGGTGAGCCGACTCTAAGGAGAATTAATCGCCCTTTGAACATAATTTTGTACTAAAATAAACGGCGTTAAACGGCAGAACGTTGTTTTACTTTCTTTGCCTGTTGGCAAGTTTCAATTTAGAAGCACCGTGTCGTGCCGTCCGCTGAAAGAGCCCTCTTTGTTTCACGAGAAACTTTTACTAACTTTCGCGAGATAAATAATTTAATCTTTAATATCCATTTAAGACAATCGAAAGCGCGAGCTCGAGCTGTATCGCTATCGAACTGAAATTTTCTCACAGCTTTTATTGGATTGCATTGAAATGCCTAATCCTAAGATTGTACCACGGCTTTTAGTATTCTGGCGCCAGCTCTTAAATGTTCCAACGACGTTTTATTGTTATATATTTAGATACAATAACAATGTTTCATTGTACAGTAAAAGACAAGGAAAGACCCGCCGGCAAATTGAATTTTCTCGGCTTATTCCTTTGGAAACGTCTGGCGTGACATTTTACGCTCCGGAACCTGAAATCTATTTATTGAGTGTTCTAAATTTCATTGTATTTTGATGCTTTGGAAAACCCATCAGACTAAACCTGGTTAAATCCTTCAGAGCTAGCTTGATATAGAAGCACAACGGCAACGCGGTACTGGATTCCTTTAGTTGACAAATCTGGAAATGGGATTTCACCGGCTTTTAGCCGGCAACCCGCTCTAGAGTGCTCACCTGTGCCAGGTTAGCTTTGTTGTTTACGTCTTTACGTGTGTATTAGGCGATAACTTAATGGTTTACGTTTCAATATACTGTAAGCGCCGCTTAAATACACAAAGTTTTAAGCGTTAAATGAAAACTTCACTTTCAACTTGTATAATATGCGTGAGATGACTTTTGAAACAAACATTTCCCTCCCGGGTGAGGAAATTACTGAGCGACACTGACAGATGACACCAATAACTCCCTCGGCTCGCAAACACGCTCTCTGTATAACCCAGCCTCGTGTGGACTTGCCGTATTTTAGTGACGATTTATAATCCAGTACGGTTTTTTTATTTCTCCCAATTACTTTGAACTTTCAACGGAAAAAGCTGAGTTTCCTGAATACGCTCGACTTTACTGGGCATCATTAATATCTGTTATCATTTTTTTTTTCTCTGTTATCACGACGACGACCCGAATGAAGTTAATTACAGTCGGTCTTAAATTACTTCGTTCTATTTCTTGTTTAACTTTGTGGATTACTTTGTTAATTTTGTAATTACGAAACTCGGATTTTTATCTGGTAGCTTTGAAAAAAACACAAAATTTTCGAATATTTTGTAACTAGATTAGGGAAAGTAAGTTGTAACAAGGGAATTGAATTAAACGCTTGTCCTTCGCTGCATTGCGGAACAGTACGAGCTGAAGCTGGCTGCTTCAGACAACCTGAAGGAGAACTACACTACGGTAGTGATCCACGTGAAGGACGTCAATGACAACCCGCCAGTCTTCGAGCGGCCTACCTACCGCACACAGATCACAGAGGAAGATGACCGCAATCTACCAAAACGCGTGCTACAGGTCCACCTCGACACAATTTTACTACGTTCGATACTTTACTGAACCGCCCTGTAAACTACCAAATTGTAAACAAAAAACATTGCAGGAGGCTCAAAAAGCATCGAACTGTGATATGAGTGCAGATAGACTTCCAGTAGATTTGTCGTTATGCATGGCATGGGTTTTTTTTTTAAATTCGACGCTGTATTTTTCCGTTTGGTTGCTAGTTTTCTAGTTGATTTTTATTTTCGTTTTTAATTGCATCGAGCTTGTTTATTGCGGTTATTTGCAGTTTCAGCGTACAATTATTTCTATTCGCATCTGTTGATAGGATATTTGTTGTTTTCAGTGGAAAAAATTGATTAATTTTTATTAGAAATACAGCACTAGATCTCAGATTTAAAATGACGACTACTCAAAAAACTAAACACATCATAACATTTTTAAGAACACTTTTGAAAGAAAAATACACAATGTAGAGTATATAGAGTATATGGTATTTATATATATGTATATATATTAATAACAAGTGCTTAAGTCGATAAGCTAAGTAAATGCAACCGGGAAACGTTACTGAAATCAAGCGTAAACATTGGCAATCAACATTTCTATCAGTACGCTAAACCAATGAACGATATTGAAATCGCCAACGGAACATCACTCAGAGGAGAGAGTGGAGACGAGTAGGGTTCAGTGGGTCGCGTAATACCGCCGTCACTGCGATAATGTTCTTTAAACAACCGCCTGCGGTTTTTATATTTATTTACCTACTCCACCGCCACTGCCGCCAAGGCCTAAGTATTTTTTGATATAATCTTATTTTGAACTCGACTTTTCCAATTTTTCTAACGATAATGTCGAGAACTTCGCCGGCTGGGTGGGAGTTTGATGAAAACTCGCGTTTGAAATTTGTACTTTTCAATTATTGCACGAAACTCGGAGAGCAAAGTTCTTCGGGCGGCATAAATTAACTTCTTCGTTTCGATTAATCCGTTGCGGCTTTTGATGAAACACTTTCTGTGATGATTTTGCTGAACATAAATATTTACACAAAACAAAGTATAAAATAACAGTTGGACGGCATAAATCACGGCGTATCGATATGAAATATTACAAATACTCTCGGCACTCGTTAAAATGGCTACTGCGTACGTGTACCTGACTTATCTGTAATGAAAAATGATCCGTTTGAAACGGATTAATATATCGTTTGATGTGTTGTTTACAACCGACTTATATACAATTACTGTTATGACAATATACCGTGAAAAATTACGATCGCTGTGTAAGCAAGACATTTTAAATTCTAGCCATTTTGCTTCGATTGTTTTCGATGGACCGTGCAATATCTGTTTCTTGTCTATTCTATAAGAATAATATTTAGATCATAGATACGAGTATTTTCCAAATCAATTAAGTTACGTTTTACCTGACTAGCAAGATAATAATAACATAAACTTTTATAAATTATTGTTTAAATTTAGCTATCCATAAATAATATATGAATACGGAATTGTTTTTTTTACTTGTTCCTTTAAGTGTGTTGTTTGTTATGTAACAGAAATTATGTTTTCTAGTTCTCTTTACAGCGGTTATAAAACTTGAACATAATATTTACGAGTACGTTCAATAAGTCATGTGAATGGTTATATGGATGATTTGTTTGGTAAAACGATATTATAACCAATTTCCGGTTCTAATAGAAATATTACTTATTTCTGTACTTAATAAGAAAAGATATCTGTTGTACTACTTTATATAAATCGAAATATATAATAAGGAAACGACATTTTACTTCGTATTGTATTAATTCAATTCCGTCTCATTTCTTTTTATATGAAAGTAATAGGACGGACGATTTGCTCTCCTGATGGTAAGAGATAACGCCTGTCCATGACCATTGCAGCGAAACACAGAACTTTGAATAACAAAACAAAGTTGAAGACATCGCTGCTTATGCGCTCATCACTTTGAGACGTTAGGTGATTAGTCTCAACAGCCCTGTAATTTCGCTAGCTGCAATACCCTTCAAACCGGAACACATTGTGTCATGCATTCATTACCTTGTCGTAGTAATCGTTAAAATGATCTTATAACATTTTAGTAATTTTTCCAAGATTTTGGTACTATCGACAACAAATCATAATCAGAGTGAAAAAGGACAATAAGTATGTATCGCAGGTTTTAGAATATTCCCGCTCCGATTAGTTATTTTTTGTATTTTGAGTTTAGTTACCTAGTATTAAGTTTGTTTTGCATGAGCATGTGTTTTATGAGTGCGTGTGCGCAGTACGACCTGACGCTGGTGGCATCTGATGGGCGCAACGAGAACTCGACGCGAGTGGTGGTCAGGGTCCTAGACGTGAACGACCTCCCCCCGAAGTTCTCCCGAAGCGCCTACCTCACTCAAGCCCTGGAAGAGACCGGACCTTTCCCACGTTCCCTCATACAGGTTTTGTTTTATTTACTTTGGTTATCCTTATCAATCCCTCTCTTGGTTTTTTCTTTTATTACTTACCTACTTCCTTGGTGTCATTAATTTATTTTTGTTTGTCTTAGTTTAAACTTCGTTTGTTCCCGATTACCTTACAGTCTTATTTATATATAATAACATACGATTGTTGAAAAGGGATAAATCAATTATGTCCTACAAATGTGAATGAATATCTTAATGATAGATTTATTAGGATATCAAATTGTACCTATTTACGTCTGTTCATAGTATTACTTAGCTTGCCTTCTGACATTTAGATTGTGGATTGTAGATGTGTTATAAAAATAATGTATTTGTGTTTTACTATCGTATGAGATTCATACATTAATATCTACAAGTCTACCTCCACAGCCCTTACATATTTATAACATGAATCACTTCAAAGATATTTATGAGTCATGAAAACTTCCTGCTTAGTAGATCTCCATTATTGCCCAAGATATTTTCACCGAAATCGTATCTCGTCCAGTAACATTTTTACGGTGACATTTGCATTAATTTTAGTTTCAAGTCTCGAGTATGACGTTGCCCAGATAACCTCAAATTATAGCGCGACATCATGAAGCTCTGCTGTCATAAATCCAGCTTCAGCTTTCGGCACAAACCGAGCCAAGCAAGACACAATGATCTGTTAATAAGTTCCTATCTCCAGACTTCTATGTTTATACTTCGAACAATTCATTTTAACAGCCCGTCTCAACAGATGAAACACAATAAACAAATTGAATTCTATATTTCCCTATTTCATTGTAGTTGAACTTTCACAGAATTAATTGAATAAATTATGAAGTCGGGTTAGTCAGAATGATAATTATATTTTGCGAGCAAATAAACCCGATATATTAAAACAGTCTAATATTCGAAGTTACTGCGTAACAAAAGGCATCATCAATTTGTTAAAAGGTTATTAGGAAACTGTTGCTAGTATATGAAATTTTCCGTATTCCAAAATGTAGCATTACTTTTTTTTTATGGTTGACAGATTAAGTCTTTGACCACAACTCACCTGATGTTAAGTGACAGTGTGGACGAAGATGGTAAACACACCTAGCCTGGAATGGAACTGGCTCTACTTTGATCTATAGCAAAATATGTCGCCGAATGTAATATAATGTCGTATAATATTTTTATAAAGAGACTATTAAAATTTGTTACACGTATGCACCCGTATAAAGTGAATCTATCGAGTAAAAATCTTGTACCTATCATTGAAAAGAAAAACCAAGGTTTCAAAACTAATACTTATTTTTTAATATTAGTCAAAAGTAGTCATTTTTAATCGTTTACAATATTCAGAGTTGCTCTGGAAATAGCTTTATAAAGACAAATAATTACTTGGGGACCGCCTTAGTTTGAGAAATAGGCTTATGTTTGACTGCCATCTCACCTGATGATAAGTGATGTTGCGGTCTAAGTTGGAGCACGCTCGCCTAGAAAATACTGAATCACTCCAGACTTAAAGATACCCAGATTTTATCCAACGGGGACCTCAGGCAGCGTAATATACGCAGTAATAGGTCAAATGAAAAAGTATTCAGACGAACGAGACGCTCTCCTGACGGTAACAGATAGCGCCTGTCCAAGACCATTGCAGCGATACACAGAACTTTGAATAATAAAACAAAGTCCAGGGTAACGCTGCTTTGGCGCTCATTACTTTTAGACTTTCGTTTATTATATTTATTTAAAGTAGCGCTTAATATCTTCTTAAGGGTAATAAATAAATCCAACCCAAATACTGTAAGACCAGGTATCGTATTTAAGGTACACTAATACCTACTAATAAAGGGCTCTGATCGATATTTCTAATTGCCTCCTCTATAGCTTCAAGCACCTGGTGAGTAATTTATGTAAATTTTCATTAGAAAGCTTTTTGTTCGTACTATCGTGCTTTAATTAGACGTGCTTTAATATCTTAACCCACTTTATAAAGAGTAGATTGCATGCAGTGTTTTAGTAAAAAACTAACTTTCTTTTCATATTTTATTTGAACGAGAAACAAGAGATATCGGAAGACGTTTATGACGTATTTGAGTTTATTTCTTTTTTTTTGTGTGCCAATCGAATGACAAACATAAGGCTGTTTTTTTTTACTCCAAATTTTTGGATAAAATATATCAACAATCAATTGTTCGTATATTATGGTAATAACCTTTTCCGACATTTCGGATGAAATTGTCTAAAAGATGATGAACCATTTCAAAATCCGTTACGTAGGTTATAAAAACTAAGCGAACAGAGCCACGAAAATGCGATAAAATATTATACTATTTAGTGATTCCAAAACTTGAACTTTGTGCTTTAATTATGTTATAACTGTCAGCATATTTCTTTCAATAAAAATAATAACACTTTAGCACTTAGTCAACAAAGTTCTCGGTAGCAAGAAGCAATTTGTACAAAACTGACAAGTTTCACAAAATGTTAGTCGATGTTATTCGTTCTTTTTTACAAAGACAACATTGTTAACATAGGGCCATGTCAGCTTAACGTGACTTTACACCCGAGTTCAACCAATCATGAATCGCCATTTATCATGAGAACAGCCTCGGTCCCTAGTCGCTTGTAGTGACAACTTTTTTTATAATTTAGGCCAAATTCGCAAATGATCCGAGTAATTATGCAAACGTCGACCCTCTTCATTTCTGACGCTCCGACCGACTCTTCGTAATTGGACATTCCGCGTTGGACTACCGACGTGTAGCAAGATTTGATAGTGACCAATTTGTCCCTTAAATATACTTTACTATAAATGGAACTTCTGGTTACTGAAGTATCCATTACTTTTCGGTAGTGTATAAATATATTCATTAGGTAAAATGGGAAGTAGTTAGCATCAAAAAAGTTTGTCATAGGAAAAGCTGACCAAATTTTGCTAAGATAGGCTAACCAATCTTTGTTCAAAGCCTTGTGTGTAAATTACACTTAATAAATATCACATATTTGAGTCTATTCTCGTATTTCGATAAATAATGTTTTTGTAAGAATGAATAAGTTATTAATGTGAATGGTGGGAACGTGTGTGGAAATAAAACTATATCACAATGCTGGAAGGATTTGGAGTAAGCCGAATCTTGACGATAAACTAACATGATACAAATAATAATAATTTAAATTCGTCATAACCTAAAGAATAGGAATAGATTTATGCAGTAAGTGTAAAAGGATAATAAAATTCCTGCAATTGTCTCTTTATACGCACAATTTTACATTCTTAACTTTTAAGAGAGTCATTTTACCAATTTTGTTGTATTATAACAGGAGTAATTTATTATATTTTAGACTTAAACTTGCCATTTCTGGAGATAAACGGCGATATCATTAATAACAAAACGGTCCAATTCACCCACATACTCTTTATGTAGTGATAAAAGTTGGCCAGCGTTCTTCGTCCAGATATCCTTAAAGAGGAAAGTTTTGGTTACTTCCGGCAACGTAGCTCGCTATATTCGGATGCTGATGCAAACAATCCCGGGTGTCTGTGGGTTCATAAACTCCGAGAAAACTTCCAAAGAATCAACCTCACTATAAAATAGTACCTAGTTGAGTTTCACGAGCTCAGTGCCGTTTTGCGAAGGCCTTAATATTTCTCGCCATTATGACAACTCCAGATTTCTCTGTAATTCATTCTCTAACTAAATGATAGGTGTACAAACTTCTTATTAGACATCTTGTTGTATCGCAACTATGTATATTGGGGCGTTTTGAATATAATGAAGGTAAATCAAATTGGAAAGTTAGAGACAAAACATTATTTTCTCGTCAGAATTTGATTTGGTTTGTGGAATATGTTTGTATTTCGGCGAATAATAGGCTCTGTGCCGACGCCCGGGGACACGGCCTCGTTGTACTCTCCTTCTCTAACCACAGTTGTGGCGTTTCTATAAATATGTAATCAAATAGATCAACACAAAGGTCAAGTTTTGGAACTGTCTGATTCAATATTTAACTTGGCAAATTGCTTAGGTTACACTAAACCACGAACAGATAATTTCCCGTAACATTGTTTGATAATCTTAATTAGTTGCATTAATTACCTCATTTCTATACGTGTGTACTATAACTATGTTTTTCTTGTAATTTAGGTCACGGCCACAGACGGCGATAAAGACAGGCAGCAAAATATCGTTTATTTCCTTACTGGACAAGGAATCGATCCTGACAACCCCGCAAATAGCAAGTTCGATATTAATCGCACCACAGGAGAAATTTTTGTGCTGAAAGTGAGTATTGGAAAAAGTTTTTAATTCTAGTAGTTTTATACCTATTCTTACGAGTTGAAGTTTTAACAATATGGGTGTCGTCGGTATGAGAGCACGGAGTCGTGACTAGATAGGGGCCGGCAGGACACCGCGTGCTTCGCATGCAAAATGCAATCACACATTTATTGCGTTCCATTTGTCTCATAACCTGAACGTAGATATTTCTGTAACGATAAAACCCGAATGGTCGCTGAATTTTAATTGCCTACTTTTAGAATGCTTTTACATACATATTTGCTAGCTTTATTTATCGAAAAGAAAATATTTTTAAATTTAAAAGAATACAATAACTATCTATTATTATCGTAGTTAAATTTTTAGGCAAACGTATGCAATGCGTGGAAACGACAATGTCTATTTAAAACGCTGTAACGGAATTTCAGATACGCGTATAACACACTTGCAAGATGAATCTTGAGTTTGTCGAGAAAACAGTAAAAGTAAGTGGGCCATTTCTCCCCACATGTTTCACGAAAATCGTTTCAGGGCTTATTACCTACGTCACAAATTATACTTAAGAATGTTTTTATTACCTTGACTCGTCGTCTTTCTGTTAAAATGTTGCTATTACCTTCATTATTTACCTTGAGATATAACTTAAATAAAATATCGGCTGTGTAGTTCATGTTGCACACGGGTAATAGTTATCAAATAAAAAGACACTATTTAACTGAACTTTTTTGTTCGCAGCCGCTGGACCGAGATCAACCTAACGGCAGGCCTCAGTGGAGGTTTACTGTTTTTGCTCAAGACGAAGGAGGGGAAGGCCTTGTAGGATACGCAGATGTTCAAGTTAATCTTAAAGACATTAACGATAATGCTCCTATTTTCCCTCAAGGAGTTTACTTCGGCAATGTCACGGAAAACGGCACGGCCGGCATGGTTGTTATGACGATGACCGCAATAGACTATGACGACCCTGCCGAAAGCAATAATGCTAAGCTTTGGTATTCTATAGAGAAAAACGTAATAGAGGAGGAAACGGGCTCTCCTATATTTGAAATAGAGCCAGAAACCGGTGTAATCAAAACGGCAGTTTGCTGCTTGGATCGAGAAAGGACGCCAGATTATTCAATACAGATAGTAGCGTCAGACGGAGGGGGGTTAAAAGGTACAGGCACGGCATCTATACGCGTCAAAGACATTAATGACATGCCTCCGCAGTTTACGAAAGATGAATGGTTCACCGAAGTAGACGAAACAGATGGTACTAACTTACCTGAAATGCCAATCCTCACAGTTACTGTTCACGATGAAGATGAAACAAATAAATTTCAGTATAAAGTTATCGAAAATAGTGGATATGGTGCTGATAAGTTTACTATGGTAAGAAATAATGACGGTACTGGGTCACTAAAAATTGTACAGCCCTTAGACTATGAAGACCAATTACAAAGTAATGGCTTCAGATTTAGGATACAAGTTAATGATAAAGGAGAAGATAATGACAACGATAAATATCATGTAGCTTATTCGTGGGTAGTAGTGAAACTTAGAGATATAAATGACAATAAACCACAATTTGAAAGGGCTAACATAGAAGTATCTGTATATGAAAACGCAGAAGTAGGAAAAAGTTTAGAGACGTTTAAAGCAACTGATCCTGATCAAGGTGGGAAAAGTAAAGTTTCCTATGCAATTGATAGATCATCAGATAGAAAGAGACAATTTTCAATAAATCAAGAAGGCACTGTAAGTATACAAAGATCATTAGACAGGGAAGATACTCCTCGACACCAAGTAAAAATACTGGCCATAGATGATGGAGTTCCCCCAAGGACAGCTACTGCAACTCTTACTGTAATTGTTCAAGACATAAACGACAACGCTCCTACATTCCTAAAAGATTATAGACCTGTGTTGACTGAACACATTGCTCCTAAGAAAGTGGCTGAAATCCTAGCCACAGATGATGATGATAGATCGAAAAGTAATGGACCACCTTTCCAATTCCGATTAGACCCTGGTGCAGATGATATTATTAGGGCATCTTTTAAAGTTGAACAAGATCAAAAAGGTGCCAATGGTGATGGTATGGCAATAGTTTCCTCATTGCGTTCTTTTGACAGAGAACAGCAAAAAGAATATCTTATTCCTATTATTATAAAAGATCATGGCAATCCAGCAATGACTGGCACAAGCACGCTTACTGTAGTAATTGGAGACGTTAATGATAATAAAATGCAGCCGGGATCAAAAGAAATTCTTGTGTATAGTTACCAACATCAAACAGCAGCGCCAGATACTGAAATTGGCCGAGTTTACGTCTACGATCTTGATGATTGGGACTTACCTGATAAAAAGTTCTTTTGGGAAAGTACAGAACATCCAAATTTTACACTGGATGAAGAATCAGGCATGATACAGATGAGACATAAAACAAAAGAAGGCAGATATCATTTAAAGTTTAAAGTTTATGATCGAAAGCATACACAAACTGATGTTCCAGCTAACGTCACAGTTTATGTAAAAGAAATATCACATGAAGCTATTATAAATTCGGGCTCTATACGGATATCTGGTATATCTGATGAAGATTTTATAAGAGTGTGGAACTACAAAACATTAAGCGTATCAAGAAGTAAACTTGACATTTTCAAAGACAAATTAGCAGATTTGTTGAATACAGAACGCGAAAATATCGATATTTTCAGCGTTCAGCTAAGGAAAAAGCACCCACCTGTAACTGACATTCGTTTTTCGGCTCATGGAGCTCATTATTACAAACCAATCCGGTTAAACGGTATTGTACTTATGCATAGAGAGGAGATTGAAAGAGCGGTCGGAATAAATATTACTATGGTTGGTATTGATGAATGTCTGTATGAAAACCAAATGTGTGAAGGGTCTTGCACTAATGTACTGGACATTAGCAACGTACCGTATATGGTCAACTCGAACAAAACTGCTCTTGTCGGTGTTCGTGTAGATGTGATTGCTGAATGTACTTGTGGTGCTCGAAACTTTACTCAAGCAGAAACTTGTCGCAATTCTCCCTGCTACAACGGAGGAAGATGTATCGAAGGAAAATACGGTCTAACATGTTCGTGCCCACCTGGATATACTGGGCCAAGGTGTCAACAAACATCTAGGAGCTTTAGAGGTACAGGATGGGCTTGGTATCCGGCTCTAGAAATGTGTGATACTTCTCACTTGAGCTTTGAGTTTATCACAAGAAAATCTGAAGGCGTACTTTTATATAATGGTCCAATAGTGCCCCCAGAACCCGAAGAGATTATGGTGTCTGATTTTATTTCTGTTGAATTAGAACGTGGCAATCCGCGACTACTAATAGATTTTGGTTCCGGCACTTTAGAGCTAAGAGTAAAAACAAAGAAATCTTTAGATGATGGAGAATGGCACAGAATTGACATATTTTGGAATACTGAAAATGTGCGAATGGTAGTTGATTTTTGTAAATCTGCCGATATTCAAGAAATGGAAGATGGTACTCCACCTGAATTTGATGATTCCACATGTCAAGCAACCGGAACCATTCCTCCTTTCAACGAATATTTAAACGTCAATGCACCTCTCCAAATTGGTGGGTTATACATTGAGCACTTTGATCCTACACATTATCACTGGCAGTACATGCCTATCGGGAAAGGTTTTGACGGGTGTATTAGAAATTTGGTTCATAACAGCAAGTTGTATGATTTGGCTCATCCTGGGCTCTCCAGGAATTCTGTAGCAGGATGCCCACAAACAGAGGAAATATGTAATCAAGCCGATACTACATCAAGATGTTGGGAACATGGGACTTGCGTCGGCAGTTTCTCTGAAGCCAGATGTCAATGTCTACCGGGTTGGACGGGGCCATCTTGCAATTTACCTACTACGCCAACAAGTTTTAGGCCTCAGAGCTATGTAAAGTTTGCGCTGAGTTTCGAACCCGACAGATTTAGCACCCAGATCCAATTGAGATTCAGAACGCGTGAGCCTCACGGTGAACTTTTCAGAGTAAGCGATCAGCACAACAGGGAATACGGAATATTGGAAGTGAAAGACGCTCGATTACATTTCCGATACAATCTGAATTCCTTACGGACCGAAGAGCGAGACGTGTGGCTCAATTCTGTCGCTGTTGACGACGGTCAGTGGCACATCGCGCGCGTCAGCCGGTACGGTAGCGCCGCTACTCTCGAGATTGATGGCGGCGAGGGCCGGAGATACAACGAGACGTTTACATTTGAGGGGCATCAGTGGCTGCTTGTAGATAAACAAGAGGGTGTTTATGCTGGTGGGAAAGCTGAATATACTGGTGTCAGAACGTTCGAAGTATATGCAGATTTTCAGAAGGGGTGTTTGGATGACATTCGGCTGGAAGGCAAGCACCTTCCCCTGCCGCCCGCTATGAATGGTACTCAGTGGGGTCAGGCAACTATGGCTAGAAATCTCGACCGTAACTGCCCCTCCAACAGTCCCTGTATCAACGTGCACTGCACCGAACCCTTCGTCTGCGTCGATCTCTGGAACGAATACGAATGCACGTGAGTATAACTTTTTTTATCACAATATTTATTTATGAATAAATATATTGTGACCCAAAGTAAAATCACACCAAGAATGAAAAGTATTACATTTAAAATACTTTGTTTGAAACGCAACATTTTCTTTCGTACTTACTTTTAATTTTTAATTTCACTTTGTAAGTTTAATTGGCGCGCGCTGAGTTCTATCTTTAGGTTGGTTTGGTTTATGTTATATCGCAATATATCTAACATATACATTTACATTTATACCTACTTACTCCAATCTATAACCAACGCTTAATACTAAAACAACAATATAAATATTCATATGCCATGCGTAGCGGTTCTGATACTAAGAACCTTACTGTATACTTTCTAAATACGTATATGTTTACTCTTGTTAACGCTTATGTGATGTATTAATATGTATATTGGAATGGTGTTCAGTTGCGGTGAGGGTTTGGTATTATCTTCGGACGGCAAGGGTTGCGTTGACAAGAACGAGTGTCTCTACTTCCCGTGCCGGAATGGCGGCTCGTGCTTGAACCGGGAGCCTGGATACCGCTGCCTCTGTCCCGAGGGGTTCTGGGGGGAGAACTGCGAGTTGGTGCAGGAAGGCCGCACGCTCAAACTCAGCATGGGCGCGCTGGCTGCCATCCTCGTCTGCCTTCTCATTATAATGAGTGAGCACTAACAACATTCGTCGTAGCACCCACTTATCATACCCACCATCTCACTCATACACCATCCGTATTTATGTATCACGTCGCTTCGGCATTCTTATCGACACGGTATAGTACCGGCATAAAAAACAAACCTCATCGGTTCGCGGATCACGCACCGCTGCCAAATTTTATTGTTGTCGATAAGGATTCCGTATTATGTAGTAGTAGTGCATGGTAGCAGGGGGGCTCAGCCGCGCCGCGTCGCTACGGAGGGTATATCGCGCATTGCGTAGGTGCCCTGCGGGGTCAACTCGCGGCGGAGGGAGTTGCGTGAACATCGACGAGTGCTTGGACAACCCTTGCCGGAACGGCGGCAGCTGCGTGGACCGCGAGCCAGTACGACGCTACGACTGCATCTGCGCGTTCGGATACACCGGCCACGACTGCGAGCTGGAACTCCTCGCCTCGGGCATCATCACGCCTTCGCGAGACTTCATTATAGCTATCATTGTTTGTTTGTTCATGCTTTTAGGTGAGCACCGACATTCCATTTGTTTGCATGCAATAATTGTTTGTTTGATTGCAATACAATAAAAAAATTACTCCAAATAATGAACGCCAGAGCGGTGAAGCACTGGACTTTGTTTCGTTAATCAAAGTTCTGAGTATCGCTGGAATGGTCATAGACAGTCGTTATCTCTTACCATCAAGAGAGCGTTTCGTTAGTTTCATTATTTTTATTTTTTTAAATATATTCGTAATTTTACCCAATGCATACATATATGGGTTTTGATTCACTATACTATTGAACATTTATAATAAATAACGTATTGAAGCAAACAAACAAAACGTTTAAAATATCATCACAATAAAGTAACATTTACTAGAATCAAATATTATCGTAAGTATAGAAATTCATTTTCTAAATATGCTCTATAATAAGTAATTACTGTAATTCTATAACATAATAACACTGTCAAAACTATAATTGATTTTTATCACTACTGAATACTCGACTAATAAAAGCTGCGAGGCCAGAACAAAACGTATTACCCACACGTACTCAACCCATTATATTCTAAAATCAACGGAGTCCCTTTATTAAATGCCTATTGCCTACCTTCCTTACGGAAATTGAAATGACTAAAGCAATCCCCGTTCTAATATCGCAAAGTTCCTTGTGATATTACAAAAGCAGCTTTAATATATTATACCTATTTGCTAAATCATTATAGAAGAATGACTATTAGATTATGTGTTGTTATTATTTGTTTTTCACATTCGGAATCTTTTTGTTAATTTTATGTCTTTAAAAGACTTGCGAGAACTAGCTGACCCGACTTCGTATCGAACAGTCAACAGACATACCGACAACAGTTTCACCTACCAGGTCCAATTGTGTTTTCAAACCATCCAGGAACCCATTGAAACATACACACATAATTTCATCCAAATCGGTCCAGCCGTGTAATGTCTATACATGCAAGTTATATCTTTGAAACACACACACAACCAAATAAACAAACACACACGCGCACAGACACACACACACACACACACACACACACGCACTTGGACACTTGTGAAAAACACCATGTACCTAGCTACTTTCCCATTTACTTTACTCCAAAAATAGACTAAACTCCGAATACACGAGCTGATAATTACATCTGGCCTATTTTATCAATTTATCACTCATTTTACTAGAGTTACTCCTACTAGACTTTTCGTTATTTAGCATTAAACTAGAATACCTAACATTTAGCTCTGGAAATAAGAGTAAGAGTAAGTGCCAAGAGTAAGTACTTACTAACACCCAGTAGCAGTAACTTAGTTTTTATTGGACACTTAATCGAAATTGTAACTAGATGCCTAACAATTTCTAAAAGTAGATTGTCTGGAGTAATTAATTAATTAGTACAAAATAGGTAAGTACAAATTTTAAGATTATGTAGTTCGTTAACACAACCCAATTCAACTTACCGATGGGCCATCTAATACTTTCTGTTGAGTAGGGCAATGACAAAAATTGCGTTCCGTCTATTTTCTATTACAATTGCTCCTTCTCGAGTTTTTTTTTTATTGCTGACATGCTGGGAATTTTACCACAACTCACCTGATATTAAGTGACGGTGTGGTCGAAGATGGTAAAGCACACCTAGTCTGGAATGGAACTAGCTCTCAAGTGAGGCTGCCGGAACACACCGTTAGATGCTTGGCGGCAGATTTTCAACTTGAGGGTGGTAGCTAGCTAGCCGAGTACTAGAAAGTACCCTACCACGCAAACCATAATTAAAAAGAAAATAACGAAAAAATAAAACAATAAAAAATAAAACAATAATAAGGTATATAAATTACTTACTACTACTTACCTAAATAAAAAATAATAATTTCAATAATTTCACCCTTAGCTTAGTCATCTCTTATCACAAAACGTTTGATATGAACAAATGTTTACCCTTGCGAAGCCGGGTTGGGCCGCTAGTGTTTTATAAATTAGTGAAGTGAAAATCACCGTTAATTAATAATTGGTGCTGTTTATACTTTATTTCAAAGACATTCTTAAATGTTTCACCGATCTCCCACGTGGCCTGAATGGGTTAAACTCCTTGAGGCACACCGGTGACTGACATGGCTCCAACGGAACGTATGAAATTTCCTTAACGTATTAATGCAATTTTTATTCAAGTCCAGAAACGGCATCTTTTTTGCCAGTTTGTATAATTTTATACTTCGAAAAAAATACATGTATTTTTTAATGTCAAGTAATTTTTTTATTACTAGCTGCGTTGTCTATTGAAAAAAAATACAAACTTATTACACATGAACCCACACATACAATCGTATACAGTACTTGCGACTAATAAACTTTATGGAAGAAGTTCTGTGCCTTGCTTGAAGACTACTTCTGGCAGTGGACGTCAAATAGCTGTTGATGATGAAGTTACAAAGAGACACGTGAAATTAGAATTCATTTTATACTATATATGTAAATACGTATAGATGTTAAATAAAAATATATGACGTCTATATTGATTCAAACTAAAACAAAATACACACAATCTAAATAAATAACAAATCCAGTTGGTAGCATATCCAGTATGCTGGCAACATAATCACGTTTAATAGCGACTCTTTTAACACAAGCATGTTACTAATCTTTCTGTAAGATCAAGTCTTAAAACTGTTTAACATTACAGTTCTGGTGCTGGTATTCGTGGTGTACAACCGACGGCGGGAAGCTCACATCAAATACCCGGGTCCTGATGATGACGTCCGTGAGAACATCATCAACTACGACGACGAAGGCGGCGGTGAAGACGACATGACTGCCTTTGATATCACGCCCCTGCAGATACCGATAGGAGGACCCTTGCCTGATCATGCCCCTCAGAAAATGCCATGTAAGTTCAAATGAGAAAATTATTGCCACTTACAGGTTTGTTTACTTAGACTATATACGAGTAGATGTTTTTTATAACAGGAGAATTTTAAAAAAATAATAATAAAATCCTTTTTATTATTGTTGTAATAATAATCGTATCGTGTTGATATTTGATTACTTTCATATGTGGCTAGTGGCCGTACTTATATAAAACGGCAATGAATTAAATTTAGGATATATATGTACCCTAACATTGCCTTTTTATATGCTATTATGACACGAAAGATGATAGATCTTTTGATGATAAGGGAGTGTGTTAAAATTTTGAGTAACAAAACAAAGCCCAGGGCTTCGTTGTTTTGACGCTCACCACTTCGAAATATTCGGTAATTAGTCTCATTAGATGAGTCATTGAGAGTGATTGGTTTAGAGTTTTAATGTGTGTGAAAGAAACTCAATTACCCCTTCTGTCGCCAAAGACGTATCAAAGACAATCGTGACTATAACCATATATTATTTGTTTAACGGCTCTTGTCGTCGAAGTTCTTATTAGAAAACAACCTGAAAATCAGACCAATATTTCACAGTTAAAACTTTAGTCACAAATTAACGTTGTTTTAAGATTCATCTGTACCAAATTTGTGAAAAAATATTTTTTGAAAAATATACTTACTTTAATTTCACTTTTGTATAAAACCTCTGAATTGAAACATGAAAAGGCGGCCTGTATTGTAAATAAATCAGTTATGTTTAAAAATAATGAGGATGACCACAGAAGTGGGTATACGCTCCGTGCCTCGGGCTTAGCCAAAATATTTCCTCCAAATATATTCCATGTAAGAAAATAATGACTAGGTATTCTGCCACTTTATGAAGGTCTTGTTGGCGGCTTACTGTGAGAATAAAATTTTAACACAAAAAGTGTGCTATACAGTTTTCCTTTCTTTGACAATTTGAAGTTAAAATTTCATTATTATAATCATCGTCATTTTTCCTAATATCATCTATATGTGACTTTTTTTTTTATGGCTGACAGGCTAGTTTTTTGACCACAACTCACCTGATGTTAAGTGACGATGTGGTCGAAGATGGTAAAGCACACCTAGCCTGAACTGGCTCTCAAGTGAGGCTGCCGGAACACACCGTTAGATGCTTGGCGGCAGATTTTCAACTTGAGGGTGGTAGCTAGCCAGCCGAGTACTAGACAGTAACCTACCACCACGCTATGGTTTCCTCACGATGTTTTCCTTCACCGGCAGCTTAAGCTCATTTTTGGGGTTTGAACCCACGCCCTTCGGCATGTGAACCGACCGCACTAACCACTGAGCTTTCATCGTTACAAAAACGTGTGTTGGGTTAGATATCGTTACTTCATCAGGCTGGTTATCTACCGATAAAATGCTTGTCTGCTATCAGTAACCGTTCATTCAACTCATCTAGGTACGAGTCGTGTCCAGCACCATTTGAGTCACCATGAAACGGTTTCCGACATCCGTAACTTTTGTTTCAACCGTAAACTAAAATAATGATAGTCACTTAGAATATTTGAGACTGACTTCAGTAACTATATAATCAGAGTCATTTAATCATATTGTGTGAGTGCGCATGTGCGTGGAACTTTGTATTTACTCGTATATGCGTGTGCGTGTCGAAGAATAGAGTCTGCAAGGAAACGTGTGTAAGAGCGTATTGCGCGCTCTCGGCAAAAGTGCGCCGTCTCGCGCAAATCGAGATATGCAAATATTGCAACAAGCAAGTTCAACCCATTAATCCAAATTCATAAGAACGCAGCTATTTATAGCTATATCTTATGAAAACGCCGCAACCGCGCAGCCTCGGAGCCATAATTAACAAAATCCCGAATTCCACATGCCTACTTAATTTCTGTCCGTGAAAGTAATAACGTCGACCTTTACACCGTACAAATAACTCATTTCTGTAATTTAATTTGGCTTCATGACCGAATATCAATAGCAACTTAATAAGGTACCTATCAAATTATATCATAATTGAGTTTCTTTTCGTCATAGATCCGTTGATGGGTGTCGGGCTGGGTGTGGGGCCGATGGGAGTGGGTGTGGGCGTGCCCCCAGGCGTGGGGGTACCCATGCCCGGCGAAACGAACGTGGGCTTGTTTATTGAGGAGCACAAGAGGAGAGCTGACAGTGACCCTAACGCGCCTCCCTTTGATGACCTGCGCAACTACGCATACGAAGGTGGCGGCAGCACCGCTGGATCCCTGTCTTCACTGGCCTCTGGTAAGATTAAAAGCTTCAAGTAATCATATCTTTCGCGGTAGTATTTCGAATATGCTGTCAATATAGGACAAACGGACACAGATGAATTTGAAGTATTTGCAAGCAGCAAATAAAATGCTATATGAAAATTACGTCTTGAAATTATTAACAAACTAACTATATATTAAAAGTAAGATTGATTCTAACCTAAAAAGTAATTATTTATTCCTAGTAAAAGTAGTATAATCTACGGGAACTAAGGGAGAACTATTAAGAAATTTTCACGAAAATGCATTATAAAAACGCATCATTGCTTAATATTAAACGCCAATCACAGTTAGACAATAAAAAATGGGGGAAAAAAACAGAATTAAATTGAACTTGTATTTACTTATATAGATAAGCCAAAACTAGATAAGAGTTTTCAGTAGGTAAGTAAAATAAATATCGAACAACATCGCTATCTAGCCTTGGGGCTAGCAAGCTAAGCAAAACTTGTACTAAGGGAACTGATACAACACTTATATAATTTTTTTGTAAACACTTATAATAAACAAGTACAATTAGAACACCCAGACATAGAACAAAAATCTATGTTCGTCGCATAAATGTTTCCCTTGAGTGGAGTTGAACCCACGCCACGCCCTACAGTTCATGAAGGAAAGCTACTCTCCAATGAGCTAACAGGGCAGTCAAAGAGTATACCATCACATGGGCCATTCGGAAGCGTGATCTATAGCCACCTATATACAAACCTAACTATATCCTATGTAACCTAAGAAAAGTTCGTGATAAAGGCGAACGATGACAGTTATTTTACATATCTATTTTTATATCGTTTTAAGGTCGAGTTAATCTGATTGTTACATAAATCTGTATGAGTAACTCGGGACAAAATGTAAAGATAATAAACGAACGGATCAAAGGCAAATCTGGTAAACAAATTTAGTTGAAGGGACTTGACTTTTCAAAAGATGCAGAATGCTTTTTATCATGAAAATATTTTGTTAGTTTTTCCTATAAATGACAGGCTTGGTTTTTGACCACAGCTCACCTGATGTCAAATGACGTTTGGTTGAACATGGTAAACACACTCAACCTAGAAAGGGAACTGGCTCTCAGGTGAAGCTACTAAAAAAACACTCTTTAGCGCTTGGCAATAAATTTTCAACTTGGTGGTAGCTAGCCAGCCAATGACTAGAAAGTACTCTACCACCATGCTATGGTTTCTTCACGGTGTTTTACTTCACTGAAGCACAAGCTCGTTCTTGAGATTTGTACCCACGCCCTTCGGAGTGTGGTCCGAACACGCTAACCACTGACCTATCATCGCTACAAAAAACGTTATGTTAATGAAGTTACGGTAACGCTTACATTTGCATAAAAAAACGGCAATATTGCCTTTGGCTAGGAAGGTATTAATTAACTTTAATTTGGAGCAATAAAGATGATTTTAAAATAAGTTAATGTGTGTAATGAAACAGAGTTCTCTACATACATTAGTTTACTTGAAAACACAAGTAACTATCTTCGTAAATATATGTATATTGTACAAACAGTTAATATAATGAATAGGTAATGATAGGTAGATACTTGGTATTCTTAAAAGAATACCAAGTATCTACCTATTACATATTTTACAAAATAGCCGTACGGTTTGTAAAGAAAAAACTGGAATCTTTTCAGCTTTAACAAAGTATCTTGATCAAAGTCAAAAGCTTTTAAAATGTATGACCCATTCTGTACAAGGCAATATATTTTCTACGTATGAAGCGAAAAATCGGAGTTCCAGTCTTCGGGTCCGAATAAATCTAATAAATAATTCAAAAGGTCCTAATGCAATGTGTTCTGTGGCAGGTACGGACGACGAAACGCACGATTACGATTACTTGGGCGCATGGGGCCCGCGGTTCGACAAGCTTGCAGACTTGTACGGCCCGGACCTCGACGAGCAGCTGTAGAGTCTGCGCTAACACGCAACCCTTAGTCAATTGTCTCCTCACCGATCCACAGCCACCGCCGACAGTCCGGTCCAGCCAGACTCCTGCCGCCCGGTACCTTACACGCGGCGCTTCATTTTGTAAATAAAGCGAGCCATCGACGACCGGACAACATACCGACACGCGACACTTATCAATTTTATACGATTTTATTTGTGGTAGACCCTTAAGCTTTAGTACTATAAGATATAATTTAATAGCGACGTTGTTTTATAAAACGACTAAACGTACATCTTCACCAAATATTTGATATAAGTTTATATTCGATTTAGCCATATTATGAGTCAGTATTTTATTGGAAGTTACTGAGATAAGCCAATTTCTGCAGCAGGGCCAGACGCGGACCTGAATTGTGGGTGTGTGTAGATAGTGTGCTATAAATGTGAATAATTTATACGAGTATTTTGTAAGTTCTCAGCTTTACGTGATATCAGTCGCGTGTGGCCCTTCGCGTGAGATTTCTCTAAGTAACTAGATATAATATGAAAGAATAATGTTATATTTTATGATAATGGTAAATATAAGGAACTTGTGGAGGTCCAGTCGGACATCGAGTTAATACCTAATGCTCATTCGAAATTAAACAGCGGGGTTGTATATACAGTAGTAAACACGAACGACTACCCCAGATTTTAATTAACTTTAACTATTGACATTATTTTAGAACGTAAGCGAAATGTACAGTAACCGGTGTTCCTCTCCTAATGTCTCCGTGTAGTGCTAGTTAAATAGAATATTCGAGAGTGACTTCTCTAACTGTAACCGTAGTTAAATAATATTTAGTCATGGGAAAGTGTGTAAGTGCGCATATGCGCGGAGCTGTGTATTTATGTGCGTGTGAGTAGTCCGTGAATGGAGTTGTGCAAGGAAGCGTGTGTAAGAGCATATTGCGCGTGAATGCGACGCCGTGCACTCGGCGCGAGTGCGGCAAGCCGAGCCGAGCCGAGCATGCACGGCGCGGATATGAATGGGACTGTGCCAATTTCTTAGCATTATGGACACAGCTAATGACGTAGATATAAGTGTTTGCACTTTATTTATTCGTATGTTTACATATAAATTTAGTCGCACCTAGAAAAATATCAATAACTTATTAAGAGTGTTGTGCTAGATTACTATTTCTATCGTTTTCCAAGTGATATAATCGTTGATATCAGTAGAGTCATTAATTTATAAAAATAATAATTAAGAATTTAAAAATAGTAAAATTAAAATAAATCAAAGGTCTCTGCGATTGTATCACTTCGATACCGAACTACGATCAGTGTAAATTTTAGAATAAATATACTGAATTGCGTTAAAATGACTGATTTTATCATATGTTTGAAAGCCTAAGATTTTTTGTAGACTCGGTTTATAAAGAGTTGTATTAACTTACCTGACGTAAGTTCACCCTCTAGTTTGCACCAACGACAAGTAAATAATAATCAATTGTAACATGAATACTAATTAAAGCAATTCTCGTTAATAATTAATTACTCGTGTAAGTAGGACATTTCATCGGTGTAAACAGTGACAGGTATGGAATGAAAGCACGTGTTCGTATTTAAATCTCGTTCAAAACTGTTTGGAATAACAGAACTATTTCAATAGATGCTACTTCTATTGAAAACATTAATTAACAGTACATAACATATGAACTGAACGCTAGGATTCATATTTACCGAATTGTTGACACCCTATAAGTTATTACTTAATTATTTTATTGATATCATTACACTGCCAGTATCATACATATAAACGAATTACGATAGTAATTTACGTCGGATTTTATATTTCTGTCTTATACAATATATTGTAAGTTTTTTGAACTGTTTTACATGCAACGTTTTGTTTTCCACGCGCGTTGCGCACTACCTTTTATTTTCTGAGCTCTGCGGCGTCTTACATGTACTTTAATATGTATAAGCAGCATTTAGTGTTTACATTTGTCTTTTTATACTCTTGAGCAACGCTTCCTAGCTTTGTGTGTGCAAATGTTTGAAGTAACAGATTGGCAAAATAGGAGCGCCATTAACGTTTACAACAGCTGTGGCGTCTAGCTAGTTTGAATTGAGATCGATTAGGCATAAAAGTACCATTTCGCCTTTACTAATATTTGCAAATAGCCAATATCAATGCTTCCAAACCCAGATGTTTTAATGTAAGACCCATTTTTCTGTAAAAATATTCGCAACCTACTTTTGTTGCGGTCGCTCGGAAAATTCTAGCTGCTTAGCTTCATCACAGATTATACCGGGCTATACGCTTGGATACTAACAAGGGGACGGTCCAAGAGGTGCATCGAGTTACGGGTGCCCACTCCGCGTGCTTGTAGCGTGAGTAGGTACCAACCTAACCCCAAAAGTGTAGGTGCCAACTCTTCTTCGTTTTCGAGAAATCGCCGGTCAAAGTCAAGTCTGTTTACTCGGCTCGTTGTGTTCATAGACCAAACTTTACGATACATAATATAATCAGACTTTGATTAACTCTCAACGACTCCCAACTTTAACCGGTGATTACTCGAAAAAGAAGCCGAGTTAGCACCCACAATTTAGGAGTTTGGTTGGTACCTACTCACACTATAAGCGTGCGCAGTGGGAGCCCGTAACTCAATGCACCTCGGACCGTCCCTGTGTAAGTCGAAAGGAGGTCATTGTAGTCATCATATTGATTCATGCACTAGGTCAAAGGTCAATGTACTTTTCTATAGAATAGCTGTTTTTTCTCGATCTTACGAGATCGAGATGTGCTCATTGTAAAAGTTCTTCGAACTGCTAAACACAATGACCTCCTTAAAACACCTCTAGAATTATACCTAGTCTTTGTCATTATAAAACGTAAATCCTTTAGCTTTCCAGACACTAGAAGCCAGGTTCATTTTTCAACTCGTATTTCAACTCTACATTTACATGTACACTTGTAGACAGCAGAGCACACAATCCAGTACAAAATATAGAAGCGATATTAATATCGCTATCTGATTGCTCGGTTCGACACCGATGCACATAGGTACACTTTCTACTTATTTTATCTTTGACATTAATTATAATTATTATACCTATAATTATGTTTTGTTTTCAACTGTGATTGTTTAGTTGTAACAACTCTGATGATTACATAAAAGAATGAATAAAATAAAATTATATGAAAAATATATTTTTGTTTCATTTCATTTCATGACCCATTTACCTAGTTAAATAAGTAATTGAAGTAGACACTATGAGCTAAAATAATTTATTTTCACTACTACAAGAAATGTCGAGAGTTTTTCTAAGAATAGCTAGATAATATTAGGAAGCTTATTTTCGCTGAATAGTAGACAGGCTTTCTTAAAAACTGTACATGGCCTTAAAAAACACAATATTAAAAAAAAACAATATAACCAGAATACTACGGAAACTGACGTAGTTTTGACACATTTTTGTCATACTTATGCGGGATTACGCCCACACCCCGCGCCCGCGCACAACCGCTATCTTCACGTACGAGACGTGCAGCGGCCCGCAGTGCGAAGTATGACGCGGGCGCGTGCGCGTTGTACTTAGCTTTGTCTCCATGATGAAGGCCACCGGATGTGGCCGAAACTATAGTTGGAGCTTCCGATAAAATTAAACTTAAGTAAGCCCGCATAAGTACAACAAAAATAATATATAAAATATTTGTTTTTGCGTAGATATTATTGTCTGTCAAGCTTTACCGACTGCCATATTAATGGATACTCGAACTATACGTGTCGATTCTATTTTCATTGCACGAACCTCTTAACAATGAAATTTACTGCCTGAGTAGGTGTTTCCGATAGATACAATCTGGATGCTTTGAGTCGCGAGAGAATTGATGTTTTCTAGGCAAGCGTGCTCCATCGTAGACCGCATCTTCGCTGAACATCAAGCGATGGCGGTCAAAATTGCCTTTTAGTTATTAATAAAAAATAATATAGATAAAGGACCGATGATGGCTCATCAACAAAATGGTCATGATTACCAAGATTATGGCCTACGTAAAAGATTCTGCAGTAGCAAAAGAATAAACAAAGTTAGATAAAAAAGAAGTTCCGATGATGATGAAACTGTCGATAATATGGATAGAGAGATACAAAAACGTACTGTTTGTTTGTTTTGCTAAGGAACCAGATATTGGTCAGAAATAACAAAAATCTGTTTTTACTCTCTAAGCTAGGTAGGATAGGTATTATCGGTTCGCAATCATTGTCCCAAGCCAGAGCTCATCTGCTAATACCAAATAATCTAAATTGGACCCGACGTAGTTTTGGCTGCCGAATGTCGGACATTTCAACTCGGAAATTCGGATATATTGGATAAAACAAGGTTTTCGTAATCTGTTTTTTGTTTGTGTTTGTATATAGACATAAAGTACGCGATGTATATAATGATAGGAACTCCTTTACATCATAAATTAAAAATGAAACAAAAAAAAATTGTTCAGACTAAAATACCTTATGAGATAGTGCTACAGGTGGTGATCTTATATCTTCTAGGCAGCCATGGGATAAAACAAAACGAAATGAACTGTTAAGTGTTTGAGTTAGCTTGTAGTCTTGATTGCACATTCTTTCTTCATAAAACATGAATAAGCAAATTCCTTCTGTGGGATGAAAAGACATATTGCCATAATCGTCAATAATAAGTTACTGCACTACAGTACAAATTAAACAGTACTGTTATTTCTTAAATTAGTTATTATTAAAAAGTAACAGTATTGTTATTTTTAAAATCAATTAAAAATAAGAGTAAAGTTATTTTTTAAATTAATTAAAAATAACAGTGCTGTTATTTAAGTTAATTACTATTAATTTACGTTCTGCGCTAATCGTTAGCTTAGTTTTTATATATGTAGTTGACATCTAAGCGTTCACCTAATGTGTGACAGTTTGGTCAAAAATATTAAAAACATCTAACATGGAATGGGAATTGATACAGTGAGGCTGTCGGAACGAGTTGTTGTTTGACGACAGTATGTGATTGTCTTAGTACCTACTTATAAACATGATTATACCCAAAACAAAACAATTTGTTTTCGTAAAGAATAACAAAAAATGTACTTCATACAAAGATTAACGTGGAATTAGAACCCACGCCAAAGTTATTTATTGTAATCATTAATATACTCGTATATACCTACTGTTCTGCACTGCAACTTATAGGGACCAATTAATCTAATACATCATTATTTTTTACTCGCTTTTAATAAACAAATATCAAAAATGTTAATTATAATGTGTTATTTTTATTTTCGATTTTTTATAATAAACTAGCTGCTATTATATTTTTATAATAACCGGTACTTCGTATTAATTAGGTCTACAACCTCACTTCTAGATAGGTGATCCTCCTTCAATAAATACATAAATATCGTAGGACATTACACACAGCGCCATCTGACCCTAACTAAGCAAAGCTTGTACTATGCAAGTCAGATAACTGATAGAATACATATAATTATACTTTTTTTTGTATATACATACTTATAATACATACAGAACACCCAGACACTTTATTACACATTTATTTATACCACAAAATGTTTGACCTGGGTGGGAATCGAACCCGAGCTACAGCTCTTTAAACAGATATACTACCAATGAATCAACAGGGCTGTCAAAATTCAATGTATTAATAAATTTAAAAAAAATATTAAATCAGTTCAGCTGTTTTCAAGTTATGGACTTACTAACGATTTCCATCATTTGTTTTTATTTAAATCAATAACAATGATAGCAAAACATTTAAAACGGCTTTGTGAAATTTCGGCATACTTTAGTCACAAAACAATAAAACCAGGCGGCGATGTTTTACTGTCATTTAATTCCACAATAACCAAAGCAACAATTCATAACACTAGTGGAGTTAGATTTTAACACTATTTAATTACCAAACCAACAAAGAGCTCGTTAATTTCTGGTTTCATGAATGGAACCTTACACCGAGGCAGGGTGAGGTACGACGTAGAGAACGACCAACTTGTTTGTATAATCGCCACAACTTATGAAAACTAACAATATGTACGTATGACTGTCAATTCTGCTTAGAAAATTCGATGGTGTCTCCCTCAATCAGCTCTACAGCTATAATTGCTCTGTAACTGCGGACCCTGTATTGTACTCGAAGGAATGGCTCACTCACTTTTACGAGCGCAGATTACAACGTCTGTAACCCTAATAACGTCAACAATTAACATACGAGGGCTTAGCTGTGGAAATAGTAGCTTTTTTGCTACTTTATTCTGAACCATAAAAACATATAAAACTTCATTTCATGCGTTCAATACTAAGGCTTACTGCAGAGATTCTAACAAGCTGAAAAGTTTAAAAAATCCGACTGCGATTAAAATAGCTATAACTAAAGAAAAAAAACTTTTTAAACTAATTAAATTTAAACATATGACATATGATTTTGACAGCCCTGTTGGCTCATTGGGAGTATGCCTGCCTGAGCTGTAGGGCGTGGGTTCGATTCCCGCCAAGGACAAATGTTTGTTTGGTATAAACAAATTTTTGTTCTATGTCTGGGTGTTCTGTATGTATTATAAGTATGTATTTACAAAAAAAAAGTATTTATGTATTCTATCAGTTATCTGACTTCCATCACACAAGCTCTGCTTAGTTTGGGGTCAGATGGCGCTGAGTGTAATGTGTCCTACAATATTTATTATTATTTATACTTATTTATATTTTTGTAATCCTCTTTTAATCGACTTTAACGTTACTCGGACTCTAAATATATCTCAAAATTGCTATACCTATATTCTTTTTGCTTGCAAGGGCCTATATAATTATATTCAGCCTACTTTATGATTTCGTAGCTATAAAAAGTTAAAAAACGTATTAAAAATCAACTACCGCACAGAAAGACAAAATATTAAAATTAGTTTCATAATATTTTATAAAACTAATTTTAATATTTTGTCAAGTTTAAGTTTACTATCAGTAAAAAATATAAAATAAATATAAAAAACTTTGCATACCGAATTCCATAAACTAAGTTAACTTATTTTTTCTTAGCATTATTTTATGTAAGTAAATACATATTATACCTAGTAATCGAATGGAATTGAATAGCTACACTAACTAGAAATGGTCGGATACTCAAAAAACTATCACTTACTTAACGTGATCATTTACCTTCCAGCGAGCGTATTTCTTAACGACTTTCCTCTTCAAATGTAACATTTGTTTTCACTGAGGTAGGTCTCGTTATATTTAATGACTAAAGGTCTACGCCGAAAAATATCGAGTTATCTATAACATACCTACCTACTTATGTAAGTAACTTCACTTGATTTACTTAATTATTGAAA
Source organism: Biston stratarius (assembly GCA_950106695.1). NCBI lineage: Eukaryota > Metazoa > Arthropoda > Insecta > Lepidoptera > Geometridae > Biston > Biston stratarius. Next base: position 15,819,407 of record OX467115.1, on the reverse strand, counting down.
TTACCAAATATCAAGAATCACATTAATATTACGTTCTGTCTTGTCTAGGAGGTACAAAACATCGGCACCATCTGTCGAAATCTAAGGGACGGCCAACATTTGTTTTAGCAGCTAAAGGCTTCTATGAAATAAATATTTGACTTCTGTTACTTTTATTAGTAAATTCAGCACGAGATCAAATATTTGTTTATGTAAAAGTAATATAACGAACAAAACGCTATAAAGAAATATCTATACACAGTGAAAGTTTGAACATGAGTAATATTGATACAGGGGGATCAGTACTCGATTGTCGTTCCAAATAATAATAAAAAATAGGTAGTTAATATTTGACCTAATTATCCTGAGCAAACACAAAAATACAGACACTCAAATCACGCACCTACAAACCCTACCCGCGCTCCTAGAGCAGGAAAGGCAAAGGTGTCCGAGTTGGGCGACAACCACGCCACATTGGTAGCGGTGTGGAGCGCAGCACGGAGAAAGGTAAGTTAGTATGTATAACAAGCTGAAGAGTTTAAAAAATCTATAACCCTACTGCGATTAAAATAGCTATAGGTAGATAAAGGAAAAAATCTTATAAAACAAATTTATTATTCCATATTTATATAAACATATAACTCATATATTTTTTTAAATGCGCGTGATTGCCGTATGAGTCGGCTAAGGGATCTAATACGGAAGATGGGCACCAATGTCTTCCTTGAACAATCATACCTAACTGCGCCCGCCAACCAGCCTGCCAAGCGTGGCGAGTATTGGCAAAACCCCTCCCCGGGAGTAGGCCTACGTCCAGCAGTGGACGTCCAATGGCTGATGTGTGTGATGTGATATTTTTGTAATCCTCTCTTAATTCTCTTTATTTAGATACCCTACTAGATAGGTTTGGTTATTTTTTAAATAACGTACTATTTCGCGCCATATATCCGCCATTTTGATTTTTTATCCACTAAGGACTTTTGGATTATAGAGACGAATCTAACGATACATTAATTGTCGTAATCCATAAGGCCGTTTGGAAGATACGAGGTAATAAATAAATTTACATATAGGTACATAGGTACATACTTACAAGATATGCGCGAAAAACATAACCCTTTTTCGGCAGTCGGGTAAAAAGTAAATATATGTGTAGCTAATTCAATATTATTTTTCACAAAGACATTTTGGGTACAGAACTCCAAAAAAAGTGAAATTAATGAAAAGCTCATTACCCAAGCAGATATACTAAGTACGACAAGATTCTGCTTGCTTACCAAGTTTAAATAAAAAAGGTCGCACTTCTTTATCTGAGCTCAACGAACATGACAGGAAAGTTTAAAATAATTCCACGAAGGTAACTTTGCCGTAGAAGGTCATTAGGTGTGTACTGAGCGAATCAAAAACAGTTTTAATCTTACACAGCGATGATGGGTACAAATCTTTGCTGAAGAAGATTTATTATTTACAAACTTATATACTACTAGCTGCGCCCCGCGGTGTTACTTGCTGTTCCCACCTAAACACATTTTTTTTTTCTGGATAAAAAATAGCTTTTGTGTTAATCCAGGGTGTCAGCTACCTCCATACCATATTTCATTAAAATTGATCCAGCCGTTTGAGCGTGAAGAAGTAACAAACATACAAACACACTTACATACTCACAAACTTTTGCCTTTACAATATTAGTGTGATTAGGTATACTTATGTTACCCATATATTATATTAACGACCTGCCCCGGTTTCGCAAGAATGCAATTTATTTTGACGACTCGGGTGAACTGATTAATTTTTTTTGAATTAATCTATTTATAAAAAAGTTTAATAGGGATGCATTATATAATAAACGTTCCGTAAAATAACAGTGACAACTGTATCAAAATTCGTTGCCTGGTTTAGAAGAAGTAAGCGGAGAAACAGATAGACGCATACGGTGACTTTGTTTGGTCCTAATTTAAACGACTTAAAAAAAGGAGGAGGTTCTTTTCTTATGATTTACAGGCTAGGTGTTTGACCACAGCTCACCTGATGTTAAGTGACTGTGTGGTCGATGATGGTAAAGCACACCTAGCCTGGAATGGTACTCGCTCTTAACTGATGCTGCCGGAACACACCGTTAGATGCTTGGCGGCTGATTTTCATCTTGAGGGAAAGCTAGCCATCCGATTACTAGAAAGTACCGTAGCTTACCGTACTTCACCGGCAGCTCTAGCTCATTTTTGAGGTTTGAACTCACGCCTATCGGCATGCGAACCGACCGCGCTAATAAACCACTGAGTTATCATCGCTACAAAATTCGAATTAATTAAGGTTCTCGATACGTGTGTTTTTTTATTTATGTTCCCTATTACTCGAGGACGGTTATACTTCCCAGGTAGTCTAATTGGCACCAAGTCAGGATCTGTTGATGGGATCCTAGAAAAATCGAAACTCAAATTTTATAGTGATGCATAATGTGTTTTATATTTTTTTCTAAAACTTTCTATTCATGTGGTTGCGTCTTGTACTTATCATCTCATGTTACTGAGCTGATGATGGCAATATACCTAACTTCTAAATTATTGCGAGTTTGTGGATAATTCTTTAAATATTATAGGCTCGTATATACCGCTACTTATGTTTCTTTGAGTTATTCAGGTAAGCTGATGACGGAATGTATAACATTGTTATTTGAAAGGATACCTTTCAGATTGGTCCCCTTAATTTTTTAGGGTTCCGTACCTCAAAAGGAAAAAACGGAATCCTTACGGATTACTTTGTTGTCCGTCTTTCTGTCTGTCAAGACCCTTTTTCTCAGGAACGCGTAGAGGTATCAAGCTGAAATTCATATCAATACTAAGGTCTACTGTACCTTGGAGCTGAAAAAAAATCATCTTCTAAGCCAACGCAATTCGGTATGTAAAGTTTTTTTTTGGTATTTATTTTATATTTTTTTCTGATAGTTAACTTTATTTCATGAAACTAATTTGAATATTTTGGCTTTTTATGCGGTAGTTGATTTTTAATACGTTTTCAAACTTTTGATAGCGATGACGTCATGAGGTTGGCTGAATATCCATAGTAGGCCTTTGCCATATAAAACAAAAAATAATATTTTGACACATTTGATTGGCTTTGACAACTGACATGAAGTAAAGAATTTTGTTTATCAAAGCTTCTTAATGTTGCTAATCTATTACTTTTTTGTATGGATTATTACGCTATTACGCCGCTGGCAAATCTATTAAGATTTAAAAAAATAGATGGATCTATTACAGCTGTTTTACAGAAACATTAGAACTGACAGAATGCACAGAGTATGATGCCAAAAAGAAAAAGGACAAACCCAATGAACTTTTTTTTTACATGATTTGGCAATACACGGTTGTTATATTTACCTATTTTGGTATTTTATAAGTGAAGTAACGAAATTATAGTATTTTTCCGTACTATCCTTAGATATGGATAGTATCTAGTACGGAGTATGAAATAGTTGTTCAAATACTGTAATTATAGTACGAAATCCAACGCTGCGTTGACTTGACATTGACAGTTTTTGTTTAGGTTCGCCATTGCTTTTGCACAGCGAACTACATGACGTCATTATGGGACTCATTGAAAGTCAAGTTTATCTTGTGTATTTTATTGAAATATACCCCATCTCATAGTTTAAAGAGTTTTAAACGTCAAAATAATGTACAGGAATGTAATATTTCGAAATGGTTTTGGAATCAACAAAGTATTTTTTTCTTTACATACCGAATTAAAAGCTACAGCCGTTTATGCTGCAAATTTTCGACACTCGTAAGGGAATCAAAACTTACAGGATACTTCCCGTGAATTCAGAATCTTGAAATTAGATACGAAGCAACGTCTTATAGCACAGATAAAGGAAAAATTGCGAAAAGCATAAATTACAATTTAAAAAAATATACCATAAGTTTTACTTATATACCTACAGGTTTGTACGGAACCCTCGGTGCGAAGTCAGACTCGCACTAGATCGGTTTTTTATAATCAATTCAGTAGTTTGATCAATAAATCAAATTCCTAGCCGTGTTTGGGCTTAGGGTCATGGAGTCGGTTTTTTTAATGTAAATTTATACTTGTATAGTATCTTACAAATTTCACTCTTATACTAAATGATCAACTAACAACTTCTTTTAATCAATTATCAGGGTTATAAATTAGGGGTACATTAAGCCGAAAAGAGATGATTGTACGTATCATTGTTGTTCATATCATTGTGAATAACTTTTACTACAAGCGTAATATTGAAATCGTGAAAAAAACTCAGCGGTATCAAAGTATCACGTCAAGGTATCGAGCGCAACTTCTTTTTTCACGATATCAGAGTTGTTTCTATAGAAAAAGTTGTTTATAACAAGTACAATGGCCTGTCGGCTGTCAGGCATAACAAATAACTTTCTACCAAATATTTATTAAGCTCGTGAGAATAAAATCATCTGTTCATTTTTCCGACGATATTTATGCAAATATTCTCTATAGAAAGAACAATTCTATAAAAAAAAATCGCGAGTTTTTACAATAGTTATATGTTTTGTGTTGTATAGAAGTTAATCTAAAAATAGTTTTGGCATCCTAGTTGGGAGACCGTCCGACTTCCAAGCTGGATGTCCTGGGTTCAAATCCCATGGCACGCACCTCTGTCTTTTTCTAAGTTATTTTATTACCTACATATTGTCGCTGACTTCAAACGGTGATGGAAAATATCGTGAGGAAACCAACAGGTAAGAGAGTTCTTAAAAGAACTCACAGGTATGTGAAGTCTGCCAACCCACGCTTGGCCAGCTTGGTGAACTTTCCCTTCTCACAATAAGAAGAAGCACGCCCAGCTGTGGGTCAGCTTATAAAAACAGAGCCAATTCGAAAAAGATAATATTATGATGTTAGTTTCCAATATACAGTCATGCTCGTTTGGGAAATATCCCAAGATTATGTTCATCTACCCTATTGCGCTTAAACTCACTACTTTAAAATGTTTTTAGGGTTCCGTACCCAGAGGGTAAAACGGGACCCTATTACTAAGACTCCGCTGTTCGTCTGTCTGTCACAAGGCTGTATATCATGAACCGTGATAGTTAGACAGTTGAAATTATCACAGATGATGTACATAATATTTCTGATGCCGCTATAACAACAAATAAAATAACTATTTAAGGGGGCTCCCATACAACAGACATTTTCCATTTTTATAGATAATGGTACGGAACCCTTCGTGCACGAGTCCGACTCTCACTTGGTCGGTTTTATTATTGTTATGTTATACGTATATCTTAGTAAAACATTGATTGATCATTTTTATTCGGTAAATATTCTCTTCCACGTTTTTGGACTGAGTTCCAGCTGAAAAAGTTCCTAAGCCGGTTAGTTGGTACCTTTTTTAAATTAACCAAAAACCCCAGTAGAGGGAGTTGCTTACGATACGCGAGCTTCCATTCAAATACAAATGGCCTACTTGCGCATGTTTGTCTCTGGTTTCATTCGCATATTCTTACCTGCTCACGAATTCAATTTTCCCCTTTTCTCTCGCACAGATTACAGTGTGCATTTGTACAAATCTGCAGCGCACGAACGAGTTGCGCTAGAGAAGAAAAGACAATACATTTTCTGTGTAGATAGATCTGCATAACACCATATATGTACCTACCAATAAAAAATTAAAAAAAAAAAACCTACCTATAAATAAACTACGTACCTACTATGCCTTAAAATGAGTAGTTACGTTTGATTTTTTTTTTTTACCTTTTTATCACGGCTTACCTAATGTTAAATAAATAATAATATCGTACGACATTACACACAACTCCATCTGACCCAAACTAAGCAAAGCTTAAGAAGTCAAATAACTGATAGAATACATAGATAGATACTTATTTTGTAAATACACACTTATAATACATACTCAGACACAAGAAACATGCGAGTTCTACTCATAATTATGAACAACTTTACAATGGGCACAAATGAAATTGTGAAAAAAAAAAACATATTCCATACAGCTAGTCCATAGAAAAAGTATATTAACCCTTGTATGGAGCATCTAATTTTATTTTTGTGATATCAGATACATACTCGTATGTGCCCGTAGTATATTTTGTTCACAACACACAAAAAAAAAAAAAAATGTTCAGAAAACAGTACAATTCAGAAAATACCGAAGGCTATTTTTTTTTATACGATATTGGTTCGCATTTGACCATATTATGCTGCCCGATTTTAAGCAACGATGTGGTCTAGGGTGGAATATGCTCACCTAAAATGAATCGGTTCACTCTTGATTTGAAGACTTATATTGTACTTTTCGGGAAACACAGACTCCGGCAAAGAGTTCCACAACCTTCATTGTTCATTCAAGAGTTCGTGCATGCATGCATGCGGCACGCACACACTCTCAGTTTGAGCTCACTCACACAAAGATAAGTTAGTTAACGCGGGTGCTGCGTGCAGCGCAACAGAAATAGCTAGGTGAAATACCTAATTTTCAAATGTCTCAGTTAACTGCTTTCGTCTTAATTAGAAATTTCAATTATTTATCTAGCCTCATATTAAAAATATACACATACCTATATAGATAGAAAGTACAGGTAGTTAGGTTACTAACTAGGTACCTACCTACCAGGCACTAATCAAAGCTGATACATACACATTTCCTGTTTTTGTTGGTACCAAGCTGTAGTGATTAATGAGATAGATAATCACAATGGATCTTCTGGGCATCATTGGTCTTCATTAAAGTCTGTAGGTACAGAGTTCCTTTCCTTTCCGTTCACCGAATGCTAGGAAGCATTCGGTTGAAATAGTGCATTGGCAAATTATGAGAATTCATTGAGCCCCTTTGAACAGATGCAACTGAGCCTGGTCATTCGATACTGTGGCCTACTAGATACCTACTAGAGGCAGAGGATAGAAACACAATGCGGTCACCTGTAAATCTGGTAAGTACCTACAGAATGTTTTGTCGATAGCTATATAAATATTCTAGGACTTCACACAGCGCAATATAATACATACCTATAGGTAGCGCAGGTACATATATTAAACTTATGACTCTGCGTCGGGGGTTAAAAATAAACGGTAAGGTAACATACTAACTAGGTACGATACCTACCTACCTACCCGTAATCAGTACCTAGTTACTTTCAGACCTGCCATTAGGAAAAGAGGTCAACCCAAAAGTTCGTGGCGAAAGAAAAAAGTATGATAAAAAGTATCACGCGATCCTAGACTAAGTAAATAGTAGGTACCTAAGTAGGTATACCTAATATTTGGTAAACACCAAAGACCCTTATCCAGGCTAGAATATGATACGATTCGATAATACCTACGTTTGGTATTTCTGTAGATATAGTGTGCACTTTGGTATGAACTGAATAATGGTTGGGGAATAAATAATGGGATTTCATTTTATATCTTGAAAGACACGAGAGTAGGTACCTATCTACAGATACAGGCAGATATACCTACTCTCGAATAAGGCCGTTGAAAGCTTTCTCTTCTTATTTTATTGTAAAATGTAGTACCTACCGGCACGGTTGCCTAAATGGCTTAATACTTATCTAAGTATTGTCTACAATAAAGCTATGACAGCTTAGTTAGGAGAACGTCTTTTATGGTTGACTGACTTGGTGTCTATCCACAGCTCACCTGATGTTAAGTCACATTGTAGTCATAGATCGTAAACACACCGAGCTCAGAATGAAACTGGCTTTCAATAGAGGCTGCCGGAACACACCGTGAAGTGTTTGGCCGCAGATTTTTCACTTACGTACCTACCTTGCCACCATCTGTCTGCCAATCTGATAATTACATTACCGTGTTCCGGTTTGAAGGGTACTCTAGCTAGCGAAATTACAGAGCTGTTGAGACTAACCATCGTAAGTCTCAAAGTAATGAACGCAAAAGTAGCGATGCCCTGGACTTTATTTTAATACTCAAGGCACAGTGTATCGCTGCAATGGTTATGGACAGATCAAAATAAAAATCAAAATCAAAAGTAATTTATTCAGTTAAGGCCCTGCTAAGGCACTTATGAACGTTAAGTTACATTTTTGAATGTACCACCGGCTCGTAATTACACTTCAACTGAGAAGAATCTGGCAAGAAACTCAGCAAGGTTTTTTTTGTGGATCTTTTTTTTTCATATTAGGTTACAGTTTTAAAGTTTACAGTTATAGATATTACTACAATTGTCACTTAGCCAGGGGGATGCAAGTGCAGAGAGAAGCTACTAGTACAGCCATATATTCCTGTCTTCCACGTAATGAGCCACCTTATAGTAGGCTTTATCAATTGTCAGACGTTATCTCTTACCATCAGGAGAGCATCTCGTTCGTTTCATTACTTTGGCATTAAAAATCAAGTTCTGAGTTCACATCCCACGCTGCTAGTTTTAAACGGTGTAGAAAATTTCCAAGATGTGAGAAGTCTAGGTGTGTTTTACTATCTGCGACCACGCCGTCACTTCACTTTAAGAAAATTGAGGTCAAAAATCTGGCTTGTCAACCATTTTAAAATACTAGTTTTAATTAAAGGTAATACCATACATACTAGTTTTAGTAAAGGTAAACCAATAAGGTAATCAATTTTACTATTATAGAACTAAATACCATATATTTTTACATATATTATCACATATTTTTTTGCTTTTATAGGAAATCAAATCGTAGAAGCCAACAACACAAACATTCACCCTAGAGAATTGATTTCTACGCTGAAGTTGTTATTCGGGAAAGGAGACGATAAGTTTGCGCTTAAATCATACTTAGTTGAGACAACGAGCATCCGAGTCATGAACGGTGCAAGCGACTACCTTCTAGACTTTCTAAAGCATGTTCAGGTGGGAAACTGGATGGTTATCTATGTACCTACCTACGCAAATGCACACAATGCGCTTAGGTAGAGTAACTATTACCCAGATATATTTATTTGACAAACGCAACGACAACGTTTAACAAATAATGTTACCAAAGCTGAGTACAACACGCGTGCGGCCTCGCCTTGCTTCACGCTTGTAAAACAAAAATCTATCAAACCCACGTTCAGTTTCGTAGCGATGATAGCTCAGTGGTTAGCGCGGTCGGTTCGCATGCCGAAGGGCGTGGGTTCGAACCCCAACAATGAGCTTGAGCTGCCAGTGAAGGAAAAACATAGTGGGGAAACCATAGCGTAATGGTACTTTCTAGTACTCGGCTGGCTAGCTACCACCCTCAAGTTGAAAATCTGCCGCCAAGCACCTATCAGTGTTACGGCAACCTCACTTGAGAGCCAGTTCTATTCCAGGCTAGGTGTGCTTCGACCACACCGACTCTTAACACCAGGTGAGCTGTGGTCAAAAACATAAACAGGTTATAGCTGGAGGTCTTTCAATAAAAACGTGAATAGATACCTACTTCCTAGGCAAGCGTGCTCCATTTTCGGCCACATTGTTGTTTTCTATCAGGTTAGATTGTGGCCAAACGCATGCCGACAAGGTATTTGTAAAAAAAAAAACGTTATATGCGTAAATACAACCAATACAAAAGAGACCATGCGGGTCTCTTTTGTACCTACTAGGTATGTACTTTTATCTTATATTAGTAAGACGACATATTTTATAAACGGCTTAGCTGGAAAATATTTAACAAAATCATCTCGACAGGATAATTAATAAAGCAGACTAAAAACGCTATCAAACAGTTGCGACCACGCGGTAGTTTAATTAAATTTTTAATTTATTGTGAAGGCGGCGCCTGTTCCTGTTAGCCGGGCGCACTTGCAATTTGCGATCGTCTCTTCACTAACTATTCTTGGCTACTATTTTATTATTATCTTAGCCCATCTTGGCAATGGCCTCTCTTCCACTTTTCCATGCCTCTCCGTTTGTTGCTTTTGAAGGCCAATCCTTTTTATGTCATCTTGGCAATGGCCTCTCTTCCACTTTTCCATGCCTCTCCGTTTGTTGCTATTGAAGCCCAATCCTTTTTATGTCTTCTAGGCCGGCCTGGTGGCCGTTTAACCCAGTGGACGTCTGGGACCCAGTGGATGGTGATTGTGGCCCATAGCTCCGCTGGCATTTGGCAGAGATGTCCAGTCTGTCCAGCCCAGTCCTACATTTGTTATTGTCTTATAAAAAAACAACATTTTCTAAGTATATTCTAGCATCTAAACTGATAAAATAGATGCATTATTTAAACAGTAATTTGGGATTTTTACACAACTCTCCAAAAAAGATGTGTCATGTTCCCACTGTTCATGTATGTATCTAATTATTTATGAGAGTATTCGGTACCTATGTATCTAATTATTTATGAGAGTATTATTTTTTATTTCTCCATAACTTTTAAATATAGGTACACAGTACACAGATTACTTAATCAATTTCTTTTTTTTTTTTAATAATATTTTAATCATCGTCCCGAGTGACACGGGCTATACCTTCTTTCAACAAAAAAAGAACATTATTATTGTCTTATTTTTTTTTTTCTTACTAAGCTTGTCAATATCTATTAGATAGTTATCTAAGTAGAGACTTGACGAAAAGTTGTAATATATATCTAATAGCACACAGCTAACCTAATAAATAGAGATAAAAATTAACTGAAGTCGTTTTGAAATCAACGTGAACTTTAGTAAATGAAATGAACATAGTTGATGAGATCTATAGACTATCACATTAACGCCAATAAACTCTTTATCAACAGGACTCAAGTGATTTAATGTCCCGCATAACTTGACAGTATCAAGATGTTGGTTAGGAAGGTTCGAATCGCTCTGGGCGCCAAATTCATAATATCTATTTTTTCAAATATTTTTTTAATAATTGATTGGTTAGATATTTAAACACAGCTCACGTGTTAAGAGACGGTGTATTAAAGTTTAACTACATATAATAAGTTTATGAAAATTGATTTAGCGGTAATATAAACAGGTCAACAATCGATACCTATTCAAATACCACTTTATCAAAGTGGTATTTGACACTGGTTAAACAACAAATGTAAAGACGCTTTCATTTCGCTTTTGGCACAAATCTACATAAACTGCTTTTTATGTAGATTTGTGCTCATCACATTGCACATTTTTTTGATGTCCGTTATTTATTAATACAGCCTTTATTGCCACGAAATTTGTTGTCATTAACCTGGCACGAGTTTGAAATTTTAAATTTGGCGTCCTGAGCGAACCACTAAAAAAGTCCCATTTACCCAGTTTCTATAAATTGCACCCGTCGTCGAGGTGGGTTGGTTAGTGTTGCTAACAGGTTGAACAGACGTCATAGTCATACCCTACGTATAAACTTCGTCTAGGCATTGATACGTAATCAAAACACTGAATAGATTTTGGTTGTTTATTTCTCAGGAAGCAAATGATTCACAGCATTGGTGGGATACAGGTTGACCATACCGAAACATTCATTTTCCTGGTTGTCACTAGCAGAAGGTACAACAGCTTAATATAGTAAGTACCCAAATATAGAAATGAGGGAAAAACAACACCAGCTGTAAGATATTTAGTAAAGCGAGTTTTCTTTTTTTATATTTTTTTCGTATAACTACACACCTTACTAAATCACAATTTCTAATTATGTCAAAAATCATTTATCACATTTATAACATTCTGTACAAAGTAAAAAAATATCTTCATACCCCCTAGTACAAGCTGCGTGAACATTGCAACATTATTACTTTACACACTATTACTTGTGTTGCAATTATTTGTAGAAATTAAACGCTTAAATAACAACTAGATAATATTTTCCTTCATACAAGTGAAAATTTATGTACTTTACTTAACACAAAGACACTGTTTAAATGTTTGGTGACTTAATTGAAAATTGTTGAATGATATGCATTGAAACAGCAAGGGCTGTCTGTACCCCAATCACAATAAAAACATCTTAATATAACTCAAATTCAACACTGCAAACTCGCCTCGTCTCGTACTTGTTAAGACTTTCTAACTGGCAGACAACGCACATCTTAAGCTGGGCTAGGTTCAGAATCAGCACTTTCCATCGTTCACATAAATTTCAATTGTTCCAAAACGTGCATTCTTAAAGAACACTTCCAATGATGGGCACGTTTCAATTAGGGCACATTTTTTTTAGGAGTGAATACTAGTTTAGAGTAATTATTTTGATATCTTAACTTCAACACTTCTCCCTTCCCCTTTTATCCTTTAACCCCTTTTTTAACATTCTCTGATGATATTTAACCCCCTCAAGAATTAGAATGTTACCAAAGGAACTTCTCTGTAAAATTGCATGTTCCTAGACTCATTGGATTGAGCTGTGCTTTGCGCATTAGTCAATAATAAGTATCTTACTAAATACGAGAAGAAAAGCAAAGCTGAAGCCCTAGGTTCCAAACCATTCACCTGCCAGGCCGATGGTCATGGGAACTAGGAAGTAATTACATAGATATGTAAAGGTATACAGTACATAGTGATTATAAAGTAAGAAGTTTTTGTGATTGCGATAAGCCCCCAGATCAATTTTAGCGGCCTTATTTCTTGTACCTGTATGTATTTCAGTGGCTGTGGTATTCTGATAAGAAACTATTCTGCGGTGAGCAAGGCATAATGCTATCTCGTATAGAAGGTACTTCAATGCTACAAATACGGGTAGGTATTCAAACTTACACAGGTAATCATTAAATTACTTTTTTATCTATCATATGTCAAACCAGGATGTATATGTAACTTCCACGTTTGAAGAACCATGTCCATAATGCTCCGTGTGGTTACACGAAAAAAGTACGAAGCTGAAAGGAGCTCGTACTCACCAGAATCATAATTAAAAATGATTGCAATAAAAATTCAGTACATTGAAAAATTGTTGACTCTAGATTTATCGAGAGTTAGAAAAGATGACTTTTTTTTTAAAAGTTTTAACTAACAGAATAAAACTCAAAAAACAAAATGAATAAATAAAATAAATAATATAAAATTTACTTTTATACTTTAAAAAAAAACCGTATAAAAGTAAATTTTGAGCTAGTTGCTGTTGCATTCTGTGGGAACTAACGAAACACAAGTTATGATCATTTTCATAAAATCATTTTAGTGAAGCTCCTTGCGGAATTTGTTCATCCTAATTTCATCAAAATCGAACAAGTAAATCCCAGAGGAACATGGATTTTATAAAAACGGCCAGTCTTGTAAAAAGCTTTAAATTTAGATGCCTTCATAGTTCACAAAAAGTCGAAGTTACATTTACATGCAAAATAGTAAAATTGTTATGATATAAATAACACAATAATTACGTTACATGGACATACAACCTTCATAAGGAGTGAAATATCATATTGTATGTATCTAACTTACATTAGTCCCCCTGCTATTCGTATTAGATTGAATCTCGAATGGTTCGCGACTCCTAGCAGAAACGAGTTCTCTCCGAGTTTTTTATTTTATTTTCTAACATTTGTACAAATGAAATTAAGTATCATATGATTTAAATGTGCTAAAATGCTTTTATAATAGGAACATTTTCTGTTTAAACTGACTTAACTATGGTGAAAAAATTATATATATATCGAAGAGAAAAATATCTGCAAAGTAGTTTTGAACTAAAGTGAATTACGGTCAAATCTAATAATTCAGCCACAGCTGCTACCCGCTACCCACCACACGCGACTCAAATGATTCCATAAAAAAAAAAAAACATTTTTTTTAATCATTATGCAAAAACAATCGTACAACCTTTTAAATTTGAACTTTCTCCTTTAAAAACAGGGACATTAAAAATGCAAAATTGTGATTTGTGACAGTGATTATAGAGAAACAATCAAATATACTCTATAAGGGACACTCAAATCGTTACAAATTAATTTACAAATATACTAAATTTCTAAATATCAACTATTTTATATAAACTGAACTATTTACAAAATATTATCGCGTCGTACGCGACGCGTCGACTCTCTTACACATTTTTTTTTACTATTTACAATGACTACAATATAAACATTAAACATTACGAGCATTGCATTTCAATGAGCTTGATCAAAATAATCCCTTGTTCAACACAATACAACGGTCTGCATTCAAAACGCACGCGTACAAATGATGCGGTCAGTCATACAATATTTACTTTTACTACATTTATACATATTATTATACATGCTAGAGAACATCAAACAGAGCAGAGCAGGAAGGAAGGTCAAACATCTGATCTATCACGCGTGCTTTGTAATCGAAATATACTTCATGTTCATTGAAATATGAACTGCGTACTGGAGATGACACAGCACGATAAACCGCGTCCCATTTAGTAGTCGCGACATCGTATTTCTTCATTCAATCACTTGTTGCTCGATGCGGCGCTATGACCCCGTGTTATGTTACATTCTAATAAATATGCCCAGACTACACGGTATATTTAAGCGAGTATTTCTGCAATATTGTAAGTGAAGTTGCAATATTGATATTAACACAAATGAAGCAGTTTTATTAGAACGACATCGTCTTTAGTACGTTTTAGTCTCTCTTATCTAGCACTATAAAACTCTAGGAGTTGCTGAATTTTCAGGTTCTGTAGGATAATTCCAGGCAATTCAAATTAATTTTGAAGACCAGGTTGCCAGTTTAAAACATATTAAAAATTGATGCAGTCCTTGTCTATTAGACTGCAATGAAAAGGACAAAAATATTTTCAGAAGTTTATATTCCAGTTTAGTTTACAAATTGCCTTCAAAATTGGAATCAGTTTATTGCAAGCTTTACCTTGCACTAAAGGGAAATAGAGCACGAATAAGCTTCGAATATCGACGCAAACTTGCTCGTCTATCAGTATTCTACCGGATACACTTTGGAACAACCCAACGCAAAGTTGCTTGTCTATCGGTGTTCTGCCGGATACACTTTGGAACAACACAACGCAAAGTTTGCTTGTGTATCAGTGTTCTGCCGGATACAGTTTGGAACAACACACCGCAAAGTTGCTTGTCTATCGGTATTCTACCGGATACACTTTGGAACAACACAACGCAAAGTTACTTATCTAGCGCTGTTCAACTGGATATACTTTGGAGATTGCGCTTTAGATTTGTATGATCTAATTTACCCTGCCCGTTCAAGTACCGGATAGCCACGATATCTAACAAACAACACCGTTTCATGGTTGATGTTCCTAAAACTAACTAAGCGGTTTATTTAATTTCCATCAAACGAACCGCTAAGCAGTTTATAGCAATCTGGATCCCTTCAAGTCGTGAGTGAGTAATTCGGTTCAAAGTGAATAATTCGGTTTCTTTTAGGCAAGCTTACTCCATCGTAGACAGCATCTTCGCTAACATCAGCGGTGAAATGGTGATCAAATACAAGTCAATTTGTTACTAAATAAACTGTTAATATGTTAAAAATTAAAATAAACCCTCTACGCAACTAACCGAACATAGCTAATAACCACCGCAAGGAAACAGGCTTTCAAATTTAAAAAAAAAACGCATCGAAATCGGTCCATCCGTTTGAGAGCTACGATGCACAAACAGACACACAAACACACAGACAGACAGACATCGACATCAAACTTATAATACCGCTCTTTTTGCGTCGGGGGTAAAAAAATAACATTGGTGTTGTTTCGTTTAGTGCTCCATCTTCTATTCAAACGACTGCCTTAAGCATACAAATATGCCCGCCTGTCACAAGATATCATTCGAAAGTCGGACAAATTCAGAAGAGAAAATCGTTCGTACGTTTAAAAAAAAAACTGGTTTTGTTAGGCTCAATGTTTGAATCGCTCAAATGTGTTTTCGCGTCAAATATCGTTCCAGAACGTGTCGATTTACTAAGTGAGGCTGCTGTACAGAATAATCAATATTAATGCTACATTTTTTTCTTAGGTTTTTCTTTTTAATTTATTGGCTAGTTCGAGGAAACATTATCCCCCATGTTCTCTGTTTGATGTTAGCGCTAACGAAACGGTCCTGATATCAACAAAGAAAGGCTTCATTATTACGGAATTGGTTTGTTGCACCTAACGTTCAGAAGCCCAGTCGTGAACTAGTTAAAGAGATCAGTCTTGGGTCAGAGGAAACAAATTACTATTCCTGTATAAAAATGTCAGATATAGAAAAAGACTGCACAAGATAGCGATATTTACATATTCATATAACAATTGCGTACTATGCGAAGACAATAGTAAAGGATTCCATGACTGTACCATAATAATATATTTAGCTTTTTAGAATATTAGAATGATCATAATTTTTATCTTACATAATCAACGGAAATCCGAAAACTTGTACTAAACTGTACTTTTACTTGGTGTACTTTTTTTTTCTAAAATTGTCTTATCACATTTTTTTGGGTGCATATTGTTACAACTTTTTTTAAATAGTTTTTGCATATTTTTTTTATATATACACCATATTCGACCACACAAATGAGAATAATGTCGAACATAAATAAAATTAAATGTAAACCTATCATTTATTTTTTTAAGTCTATGCAAAACTCATGTTTAATACACTAAACTCATTTTTATATACCTAATCATTTTAGAAAACGTAATTAAAAAAATTACAATCTTTTTATTCTCCTAAAAAGATTGAGGCGATGGTATTTTTAAATCTAGTATACACAACATAAAATCAATTGATTTACGATAATTAATTGTGTTCAACTGATGACTACGTTTAGTGATATATATATATATGGAATAGATGAAAAGGCCAATAATTTTTTATTACTCCAATTCAAGTGCCGTTTTCTATTCGCCATTTCAAAAGCTCCATAATTAAAATCGAGGGTCCTTTTTTGATAAAATAGTTCCAGTCTCCATATTTTTTACTGTTCAATTTCCGTAGTGTAGAAATAAAGTCGTCGTGAAGAATATTAAAAGATTTTAGAAGAAATAGAAGGTGGGATTCTTTATCACAGCACAAACACATAGTACAAACGCTCGGTAGAAGTGAGCACGTTACGATTTTTGTTACAGATATAGATTAAATTATGGGTCATGAAATTACAAAACATTAATAAGTATACAATGTAATAAACAGAAAATAAAAAAACAACAATGTTAATGACCAAACGACTTCAAATCAGTAGATGTACGAAAAAATCTGACGAAATTATTGCGGAACCGTAACAAGAGCTTCATCTATTCTTTAATAATAAATACGTAATTACAATCTCAGTCCAAATAGCAGTGATCAAACAAAATAAACGCCTAGAACTGAAATGTTAGAGAATTGCAGACTATATAATGTGCTATAACCTATAAATATAATAAAATTATGTTTTGGCAACACCAGCAGCTGTTTTTTTGATTTAATGAATATGATGTTGAAGTTTTTAAAAAGAACCATATTGTTTTGTACAATATTTCGACTTAAACTAATGTGGAAAAGTAGCTTACAATTGCATAATTCTTAGCTACTTCGTTTTATAATCTACCCTACACATTATTATGTACGTATGCGGCAAATCTAATTAACTAACCGTGAGTGTTAAATGTGATTAGACATAATTATTAATACCACCTGTTTAATATGGCACGCGATAAAATACCTGAAATAAAATCGAATCAGTACGAAATTTAGTGCTGAGCACCTTTTTAATATGCAGTTCTAAAACGGTAGATAGCATATTGTAAATAATTTATGATTTTGTATTCCGCAATTTTTAAATCTTTACATTCTGCAGATACAATAATTTTCATGTTTGAGTGAAGTTGTTTCAAATTATCTAAAAAAAAATAACGTTGTCGTCAATCATGGAATCCTTTAATTATTTTTCTCAACTTTCAATGAAAACAAATAATTGCACTTTCAACGCAAGTAACAGATAGTTAATGTGTCATGTATTAGAGATATTTTCAAGGTGTCAGTTTGCTTCCTAGATAGCCTAACTTCTGTAGATGTAGGTATTTGTATGCACCTTAAGCGAAAAAAACAAGAGCCAACGAATGAGATGCGGAATGATCGTTCAATCTGCCATCTCACAAACATATCCACAAAAACAGCATTATTATGCCTTAATGTGCCGTGAAACAACGGCAACGGCCGTTTCTACAAAGTGCAATAGTTGTATACTCTAGTTTCCTTTTTTTTGTGGTGTATACCATAATTTATTCTTCTGCCATAATAATAGCCACTGGAAAGGGGAAACATAAAAAAACTAGTTAGCAGACACAACATGTCCGATGTTACAGACCAAAATAGCCTGTCCTATTTCTGCAACACGGGGCACAATGTAGGTTAAGCGCCAACGTAATCCATTTATGTTTAATGTTTTAACAGAAATTCGAATTTTCATTCAACCGAAATTACTACTAAATATTGGAATGTGGTAGATCTATAGTCGAAAGTGCAATTACTCGCAAAAATATCACGATTAGTCTTGATAAGCACACAATATTACCAAATAACAACGGTAAACCTAATTATTTTCTACGATCGCGATACCGTCCGTTCATTCGTAAAATATACAACAAGTGCGCGGAGGACGACTAGGTCGAGCGTCCGCGGGTGTCACTTTGGTAGCAAGGGACAGAGCGCGCGGCGCGGGCGGGAGTTGCGCCGACGACGTCCTACCAAGTAAAAGGCCAGTCCTATTTGTCGTGATGGTCCGGCGGCGCGCCACCGAAGTCCAGCTGGTAGCCGCCGGCGCGCGTCATCTCCTCCATACTGGGTTCCTTGCACTCGTGGCCCGCGTGGCCGGCCGCGCCGCAGTTCCAGCAGGAGAGCTTGGGTGGCGCGTACAGCACCGGCACGAAGCCGGCGTACGGCGCGCCCGCGGCGTACGGCGGCGGCTCGCCGTTCGCGAAGGGCGGCGGCGGCGGGCGGTACGCCGGCGGCGGCGTCGGGAAGCCGAAGGGGCGCGGGTACTGCAGGAACGGCACGGGCGGCGGCGCCGAGGGTGCGACGCGGCGCGCGGCCGGTGCCGGCGTGTCGGGCGGGGAAGACGTCGCCGACGAGCCGCTGTCGGACGACGAGCGCGCCACGCCGCCAACCGCGCCCGCACCCGCGCCCGCGCCCGCTCCGTATATCGCCGTCCGTCTCCGCACACCGTTCAGCTTCTCTAGCGACCTGTACTGTTGTATGCTCAACTCTCTTAGCCGTTCGTCTACGATATTATGTCGCATCTGAAATGTAACAAGTAACATTTTAACATAAAAAAATACCGACCTCATGTGGTTTTCTCATGGATGCCATTGTCAGAACTGGACCAAATTGAAATGGGACCACACGGGAAGCACCAGGTTTCAAGTAAAAAAAATAATCATCAAAATCGGGTCACACGTTTCGAATGCTGACAAGCTGAGGTATCAAACATAAAAAAAAAAAACAGTCGAATTGAGAATGTAATAATATTAATTTCAATTTAATACACATTATTATTTTAGATCTGTATTACATTTCAAAACTATGTAATATGTCTAGGAGCATTATAATTACATTTTTTAACAGTCACTTGATAATTTATTTGTAAGTATTAAGTCATTGATTAATTAGGATTATAACTATAAATTCAAACAATAACAATAGGTAAGTAATAATCAAAATACATAAAAAAATATAGTTAACAACTATATTTTAAAATTAGAAAATACTCCAGATATGTCCGTTACACACATTTAACTACAAGTCATAAAATAATGTCACAAAAATGCATTAAGGTTATGTGCGTGTGGTTCCTATAAATCAAGCGTAATTGAAAGTACTCCCATTTTATACGCAATGTATACCTTTACCAAATTGTGTGTAATGGATAGAGACGAGCGCGATAAGTCGTCCGATAAGCCGGTATGATCGAAATGCAACTCATTTTGTATGTAACTGGCAAACTTCAGTTACAGTTAAATTGCCAAGGTTGGTGACTAAATGTATGTCAATTAAAAAAAAATGTGACAAAAGAGTAGTTACGACAAGAAACATGCTCCGATTATAAGCCTATGTATCACATATTCAGGTGACAGCTTAACAAAAAAAATTGTCAAATAAGTTTGGAACGGACGCCCGAAAACTAAGGATTCGGCCATTCGTTCGTCAGCCGATGATACAAAGCAACTAACGCCTGCCGCTGATACGAATAAACATCTGCAACGGTTTAAAGTGTTTTCAACTGATCATGAAGAAGCAAAAATTCACTCAAAAAGCAACGCCATCTGTTGATTTAACATTATACTATTATTAAGTGGCCAACATAAAACTAAATTAACCCGTAACCTGTACAAAGAGTGACGCCATCTAGATCCTCAGCATGACACTAAAAAATAACCTTAAAGAATAGGCAGATTTACCGTAGCGCCGTTTAACCAATATTATGTTTTCTGTGGTGTTTCATACCTCACTCACTGCTAGATTGTCAAAGTTGCTGGCTAGGTGTGGCATGGAAGAGTGGTCAGGCGGTGGCAGGGGAGGCGAGCGGTCGTGCGACAGTCGGCGGCGTGAACGTGGTGACGCGGCGCGACTGTCACCCGGCGAAGACACCAGTGGCGACGTCGGTGCGCCTGTCGCAGGCGGTTGGTAGTTTATTACCTGGGGCCAAAAACATATTCCCTTAACCCTTTAACTACCAGCTGTAGTCATACACATGGCTTGGATACATATATGTAAATAGAGTGAGTAATAAGCATATAGCTTCGAACTGTTGTGCTGCAATCGCAGCAAAAACAACAGGCCAGGTTTGAACCAAACGCAGCTTATCATGCTATTTTTTTATTTTATTTTTACTAGCGACCCGCCCCTGCTTCGCACGGGTGCAATGTAGATATTAATGTGGTGCATATGCATGTATTATACATATAAACCTTCCTCTTCAATCACTCTATCTATTAAAAAAAACCGCACCAAAATCCGTTGCGTAGTTTTAAAGATTTAAGCATACATAGGGATATAGGGACAGAGAAAGCGACTTTGTTTTATACTACCTATGTAGTGATGGTCTGGCTACAGAGGCCTTTGAACCATGTCTCTATTTGGAATTACAGCACTTCACTTTTATAATTTTGTCAGTGTTTTTGAACCGTCTTTTGAAATCAAGCACTACATGCCTTGTCTTCAGTTTTTGCAATATACATCTATAGTTACAGGAAAAGACCAGTCTTGGTCAAGTCCAGTCGGTACCAGTCAAATCAAGTCATGCCTTTGTAAAGTAGTGGCGACTTTACTATAAGCTTCTGTCTGGATGGAGTTTTGGAAGCAACACGAAAAGTGATGCTTCACCATATAATATCACTTTCCCACACCCGCGCTTGTAATTCAGCACTTTATGAATAAAACACCACTATTTTTATGCATCAGATATGTCCAGCCCATATTATAGCCCACACTCGAAAAAACACTAGTTTGGAAAAAATACAATGGGCCGACACAACCTTTAGTGCGTTCCCGCCAAAACTCCTTTCGAATTCTACAGGAGCAATGAGTAATTACCAGCTGTTAAATAATTTTCTATAAAGGTGGGGAAATGTACGTTTTGATTTTGAGGCCGATCTTTAAAGAGGCCTATAATGCCCAAAACACTTTCTAGTATTTTTTGTCGTTTAGATAGCAAGAAAATAATACGGAAAAACATTTCCGTTTTTCTTATGAGATGATGTATTTGCACTAGTATTATATTATCTGAGCCTAATGATAATGAGTGAAGATTTTCATGTAAGTAATCATACCTCCAAAGGTTGAGAAACAATGATATTTGCTGGCCATGCATGCTGTCCCATGTATTCTGCCATGTTGAACTGTGGAGGTATTGGCAAGCCGGGTGGTGGATGTGTCATTTCTCCCAGAATTGACATCACTCCGCCGGCAGCGGTGAGCACAGGAGGTGAATTCATTTCAGGCACTCCATCTGAGCTTGGAGGCTGTAATAGATTGGAGGTGTAGAATAAGTATTAGAAACAGGTTGTTAAACTAAAACTCGAGATTATGGCTATTTTTATAGCAGTCTATGTATTCCTTTTCATCTCCCAAACTATTAAATGAATTTTGACAAATTATGTGGTGTTTATTGACAAGTGAAAAGTATGATGTATGATGTTACAGTAAATTCAATATGGAGGATTAAGCAACTAAAATTAGCTCTTTTTTTTTTGAGGACAACATTTGTCTGTTATTTAATGTAAAAGTACATTGCATATATAGGTAGGTATATACAACTAGCTGGTACACGGCTAGCGCAAGAAAAATAATATACTATGCCTTTAACTTTGTACAAGTGCAAGCAATAAGTTGACCAAGTTTCATTGCAGTTGGATAATCAGTATGGTAGCACATAAAATATGAACAAGCAACCATTCATTTTCATATATTAAGATTCGTTGATCCAAAAATGTGATGCGGTATATGGAAGTACTACTGAATTTGTGGTGAGAAAATCATGATTTATATGTATAATAAGGAATTTAAGAATGTTTGCAGTGTTTAATAATGTGAACCCTTTGGCATATCATAATACTCATTTCAAATGAATACATAAATATACATATATTTACCATGATTATGTGTAATATAAATTTGAATACAAGGTGAAACAAGTTTCTAACACTAGTTATAAAACTAACAATTTGTATAAAGAAATATTCAAGTCTCAATAAATGTATGTGATAGATAGAAATTTAAGTATCTGTTTTTAAGCCTGAATTTTATAAAGCCGATTAGTGTGACAGGTTCAGAAATTTGCAAACTGGAAATGCTATTTTGGCAGCACATGACTTGGTGGACTTGACGAAACGAAAATGCAACCAGCCAGTAGAAGGCAAGGGAGCAACCCATTTGCATGATTGTCTTAAAATAAGGTTTTGATGTGTAAAGGTTGTAAGGTTCTTGTAGTTGAATTAATCAGTAAAAAAAAAATTAACATCATGCCTTATGAAACCAGTTAAAGGCAGAAAAAAAATTAAAACCCACTAAATTTCTTATGAATCGCCATTTTGAAATACTCGTGTGTGCCAGATTTTTCATACAATGGCAGACTCACAACAGATTCAGATTTTACATTTTTTATAGCCTGATGTTTTAGACAGACTGGCCAAATTTTTGTTTTATTTAAAAAAAGTTTTAATTGCGAGAGTTAGAAAGAGTGCAAGGGAAAGAGAGGTGCCGAGTGGGCAATACACACTTCCCTGCAGCTGTATGCACTAACGAACTTCTGATGATGTTTGTTACTATAGCTTGTAGAAATCTGCAATTTTATTTTTTCCACTGTTATTAAATTATTTCAAGTCAAAACAAGTTTTTTTGCAATTTTGTAACCCTCCCGCTCCATTATGTTTCACTCAAATCATCAGGTTATTGAAATGCACTTTTCAGCATGTAATTAAGGTGGGTTAACCCACCTTAATTTAATCTGTCTCACTCTACAATTTCTACAAATAGATTTTTTTACAATTTTGACCCATTGCTTTATATGAACGGTGGTACTACCAACAAGTGTAAGGCATTCCCCCTTATGTTAAACTGCAGTGCTTAAATTCTCCAAAATTTAAGCACTGCCCAAAAGCCCTATTGGGCGTCCCTACTAATAAATTAGATTCATAAAAGGTAACAAAATTAAATAGATATTAGGTATGTAACCTAGCATAAAACCTATCTTAAGGAAGACAGCACACATTTTAAAACCAGACCGGCTTTAAAATGTGTTACTTCCTTAAATTGACAAACAAATCATTAAAGTTCAGTATAATAGTAAAATTAAAACTGTCTGCAATACTAAGGCAACAGTTTTGTTAAGATTCTGGAAAAATCAAATCACTGATTTATACGTTTTGTAAGCCTTGCTTTTTTTCACTTTCAGCATTGTTATTAAGTTAGGCCTAAGTATAGCAGTAAAACAGTAATGACTCAGATTACGGTGTTTAAATAGATCACTGACTTAAAAATGTGGATTTCAAAAATGTAAACACTAGAAAATGGCAGAAATGAAGGCACAACAGTTACAGTACTTATTAAGAAATCCACACAAAAACACTAAAAGTAGATAAAAGTGGGTTCATTATGTAGTGTTAGATTGGATTGGATTTAGATACATATCAATATTGCTACTTAATTATCCTGATGTATCATAATTTTTATCCTAATTTTTTGTATAACTAAATCTAACATCTATGAAATACTTATAAGCATAGATAATATAATTGATAAGATAAGAATTTTATGATATTGTTTGTAATGGGTGTGATGTCATAAGAGAAGCTTTCCCATGAAATACACAGTATAAGATTTGTTTTGATGGGTATATTATAGATGTACACATATATGTAGGTATATGTACAGAAAAACTTGGTATGATAACAATAAACTATTTCGAATGTTCAAAATAAATAAGAACATAATGCAATGTAAGGAACAAAAATCAAAGGAGAAGTTTGTGTTGCATGTGCTGTTATTGTTATTCTATTTCAAGTTAGGATTTTCACATTCATAAAAAATCTAATTGAATGGTTCAGGAGATTTTTTATAAAACAGCAGCTAGGAGAAGGCTAGAGTCATAGTAGATTGCCTTTGATGATGTTATAGATACCAGTTTTGAAATTTTGTTTGGCACCTAATATGAAAAAAAATGCCGATAAACTAAGTACTATCAATTTAAAGAATGGCACTACAGAATCTATAGCTTCGTTATGATTATATTTACTCGCATAATAAATAATGTATAGAAGCTTAACTATACAATTTGTTAATATAGGATCTTAAGTAGTTTGTTGAAGCTTGTATTATAACTAAATCCTAACACATGTAATGAAAGCAATGACATGGTAATGACACTGACCTGAACCCCAGGTGTTTTGACATACATCAAACCAGGTGGTGGACCCAAGCTTGATAGATTTGGCGGTGGAACTGACATATTGGGTGTAATACTAGGTTGTGTATGGCATCCACTCACAGGCACTACATTTATGTGTTCTTGTTGTTCCTGAAACTGTGTCCGCTGATCTTCTAACTTTAATTTCTCTAAGATGTCACCGAAATGTGACTTTTGATCAAAGGTAAAAGCAGGATGATGTAACGCCATCGTGTATAGAAGTAATATTTCTTCCAACAGATCACCATACAGGCCTTTTAAGAGACCACTCTGCTCCAAACTGACCATGGCATTGTACAATGTGGTAGCACACGCGAAATTACATGAGCGCAACAACGATACGTATAGGGCCATTTTCCGTCGTGTCCTGGGATCTGTGTTGGCACCTCCGATGTCCGCAGCTAAGTCTGTGGGGTTGTTGGCCCTTAGTTCTGCTCCCCGCAACTCCTGGAAGTCTCTCTTACCGAGCTCCTCCAGGTAGGTGCCAATGAAACGTAATTCGAATGGCAAGCACATATTTAACAATGTACACATTGCATCTATGCGTTTATAGCTTTCCAATTCTTTAAACCATGATACCACGTCCTCTTTGCAAACCATTTCCAGAACACATTGAAATTTTATGTTAAGAATCAACCGGTCCTCTGCAGCCGTAGCGCGTCCGTGTTTTATATTTTTTGGCACACACGCTTTCTGTAATTAAGTGATGGTTTTAATCCAAGGATATTCGATTGTAACATTAGTAATTCAGGGTTTTAATAGTATTTTCTTTATAAGTTTGCTTGCTAGTTTGGTTAGCAGAGTAACCAATGCTAGTAGTTTTGAGCTAGTCTATAGTCTATGGACTAGAAAAAGCACAGACAAAAATTTAAGAAGTGCATGCTAGAATCAAGCGCGAATATGACAAAAATGCCAGGTTAGATTGTCTCTACTTCGCACGAGATAAGATCAAAAATTCACTGACAGAACTTCGCTTGTTTACTGACTTTCGGTTAACTATGGCTGGGGCTTTTTTTTTCTGAAACATCTTATAAATTCCACCTTACACATTCAGTACGGCAATTTTTTTATCATTAGTAATTCAATTTTTATCTGAATAAGCAAAGAGGTTTATATATGATTTTAACAGTCAATGTATTTATGTTTCAAGTTACAAGCTCTCTGTCTAAAATTTTTTAGATCCAGACAAGTTTTTACTATCAGTCACGTAAGCGCAAATATTGTGAAAATAAAAGACACTGCTATTAGGAAATAATATCACAAATCAAGGACTTTTAACTTAGAACTATCAAACCCTGTAGTTAAATATTCGTGTTGTAAAAAGATGGCATTTAACTATATCATCTAAACTACTTGCTTCGTTGCCTAACTATTTAGGCTCATACCTTTTGTTTTCTTACTTTGATACATATTATAGGAGGGATCGTCTAATTATATTTAGCCGATCATGGAAAGACAGACTTTCATTTCGGTTTAATTTTGATACCAATCTACACAAACTACTCTTCACGCTAGTTTTTCGGCAGTGCAACTTTTTTAACACTGCAAAATAATTTTTATCATTATTGAACTCCAATCACACTTCAATTACTATTTAAAAGTAATTGCCACAAAAAGCTGAAATAAATTTTAATTTGGCGCACTGGATGACATGACTCTCCTTGATGAACCTGGAACGAATATTTGAGCGTTGTTAATTTGAAGGAACGACGCCGAAGACAGAATTTTTGGGAATAATCCGTATAACAAAGTTTTTTGTTTTTAATTATTCTTAAAAAAAAAATGAGCTCTATATTCTAAAGGCCATATAAGCACTCAACCGTCCGAGGGTACTGCAGTACCCAGATTAAAATTCCGGTCTTACGTCCGTGGTTAACACAGTACCCAATCGCTCTCGATTCAAATAATTCAGAAAAGTAGCACCTAGCGAAATACTTTTGAATTAAATCACAGTATATATCGATAGTCTATGAAATAGTTTACTAGAAAATACAAAGATGTCATTGTCGAAGTAATTTATTAAAGAGAGTAAATTTTTCGAAACTCTGTTGGTATATGCGCGTGCAAGTTTTGGTTTGGCAAATATGTCTTTAGTTTTTTAAATATATTATGTATTTTAACGTTTGTAATATATTTAAATTATGTTGAGGATCTTTGCTGTAGGATTAATTAATTTATCAGTGTTTGAAGTGGTATATAATTAACGAAATCAACCTCAAAATGGTACGCGCTCGGAAACAATAGTTGGTTAGCGTTTTTAGCGTTAGACATTTTTGTCTATTTTTTGTGATAATTGCTTTATTTTAGTAAAAGTTTGGTAAAATATTAAATAATGTTTCATAAATATTGTCCTTATTTACTTTTCGAATCGTATTATTAAAAGATTTACAAAGATTTTAAGGAAATATCGACGCGTTCCACAGACTTTTCTTCCGTACGACTTCAATATCACACCAACAGAATGTGATGACTATGTCTAAAGATCTGATTAATTACTTCTTTTAAGTAAATAAAACATAAACATCATAGTACCATTAGAAATGTAGAATCCTCTTCTTTACATTTTAACAAGCACATTTAAAAAATAAGGTTGAATTAATAACATTAATCTATAAATAAATAAAATATTACGTTTTTTTTATCAAATCCGCATGTTTTACTCAGTTTTTAAGGCTTAAGATTAAAATCCAAGAGTAATTTTAATATAAAGTTTGAATCTGCGTTTTTTGTAGAGTTTTTACATATTTTTTTATCTTCTGTAGCTACTATAGTTTAGCCATAATCACGGGTTTTGTTGACAAGGTTATGCATAGCAGGCTCAGATCAAAAACTACATAGCAGGCAACGGCGCTCGCACGCGAAAACGCTGGGCGTATGACGGGAAAGCTCGGACGGCCAAGCGGTTATAATCGGGTGAAACAATTTGTTATCTTTTGTTATGTTTCTTTTTTATAATAAATTATTTCTAGAGTGTACTGCTCAGGGTCCTTACCTGTCATGACTTAAATTAGATAAAGGATGTTGGAAACACTGAATGCCGATATATTATTTGATTCTACATTGCTTAACTGCTTACATTCTGTCAGGCTCGTCAATATTTGAGTGACTACGGAGCGCTTACAGCATATCAAACTACATAGAACACTTAATATCACTACCATAGTGCACTCCCTAAAAAGAGATAGCATAAATGATATTTGCGTAGTTAGAAAAGAACAAAAAAAGCATGCTAAAGATAAGAAATTTAATTTTGTAACGCGTCATGGGTTACTCGGCATTTTTTGACAGATAGAAATATCAAATCATCTTGTTCTGGTTTCTGATTCCTATTCTTAAAAATTTTGAATAGTGCACAAACATCAATATTTGACTAAAACTCCATAATAATGGCTCCAACGGAAGACGTTGAAATGAAAAGTGTGGAAAGTCCGGCAGCTGCCAGTGATTTAGAAGCTTCAGAAGTAAAGAAAGACGCTGATGTCCTCACTGTGCAAGATCTCCGGGAACATGTTCGACAAATTGACAAAGCAGTTACATCCAAGGAACCCCGTTTTGCAATGCGCGTTTTGAGGTCCTTGCCAAGCACGCGAAGAAAGCTGAATGGTAATGTACTACGCGCCATTATCAACCAACTTTACCCGTCTAGTCCTGACAAAGAGACACTGCTAAGCTTTGTTGAAAATCCATTGCCTGGTGCTGTAGAAATAGAACCCCCTCGATCAAGGAGCGCTCCTAAACAACCAGCACCTGAGGTGGATGTGTACATGCACTTGTTAGTTTTGTTGCGTTTGTTAGACACTAACAAGTTAGAAGAAGCTACTGATTGCTCTCAACAACTTATGACCAAGGTAACTGCCCAGAATAGAAGAACCCTTGATCTTATTGCAGCTAAGTGCTACTTCTACCACTCAAGAGTGTTTGAGCTCACCAACAAGCTGGATCTCATAAGAGGACTTCTGCATGCTCGTTTGCGCACTTCCACTCTACGCAATGATTATGAAGGTCAAGCTGTGCTCATCAATTGCCTTCTGCGCAACTATCTGCATTATTCTCTGTATGACCAAGCTGATAAATTAGTGAGCAAGTCAGTATTCCCAGAAAATGCTAGTAACAATGAATGGGCTAGATTTTTGTACTATCTTGGAAGAATTAAGGCTGCTCGTCTAGAGTACAGTGATGCTCACAAACATTTGGTTCAAGCTCTCAGAAAAGCACCTCAAACTGCTGCTGTTGGTTTTCGTCAAACAGTGCAAAAATTGGCTATTGTTGTTGAATTACTGTTGGGTGACATCCCTGAGCGAGCCATTTTTAGACAAGCCCCACTCAGAAAAGCTTTGGCTTCATATTTCCAACTCACACAAGCTGTCAGACTGGGAAATCTTCAGAGGTTTGGAGAAGTTTTAGAGAACTTTGGCTCTCAGTTCCGCAGTGATCATACATTTACTTTGATTTTGCGTCTTAGACAGAATGTCATCAAGACTGCAATTAGATCAATTGGCCTGTCTTACTCTCGTATATCTCCAAAGGATATAGCAAGAAAGTTGGGTCTGGACTCTGCAGAAGATGCAGAATTTATTGTTGCAAAAGCGATTCGAGACGGAGTAATTGAGGCAACACTTGATCCTGAGAAGGGCTATATGAGTAACAAGGAAAGCTCAGATATTTACTGTACAAGAGAACCCCAGCTTGCGTTCCACCAGCGCATATCATTTTGCTTGGAGTTACACAATCAAAGTGTCAAAGCTATGAGGTATCCTCCTAAATCTTATGGTAAGGAACTAGAGAGTGCTGAAGAACGGCGTGAAAGGGAGCAGCAGGACTTGGAGCTTGCCAAGGAAATGGCCGAGGAAGATGATGATGGTTTCCCTTAAACATTCATATATTGTAAAGTAACTCTGTTAAGCATAAAAGTTTGAAAAGCTAATCTATATAAAAACTTGCTCAGATTTCACATATTGGTGAAAATTTGTTTTTTTTTATTAATCATTAGCTTGTCTAGTGTTTATGCTTCAGAGAGTAATAATAATTAACTTTTGTCTTTTATTAGATGTAATACTAATTGAACTTTCAATAAAATATAATTAAATGTATTGGTAGTTGTTTATATATTTATGTACCTATGTATTATATGTTGCCTAGTCCATTCTCTAATGAAAATCTTATTTTTCATCCATGGCAAACAAAATCGTGATTTTGATTATGCACTTTGATCAATATAATTATGTTCTCTATGTATTTTTTTAATAATTAGCTGCATTTGTCAGTTATCCAATAGCAAAGGGGTTATAGTAGTTTAATTTAGTTTAGAGCAGTTTGTAGTACTAAGTTATGTAGTAGTAGTAACACATAATAAATTATTTTGTAATAAGTACCTGGAAAACAAAATATCAAATGTGAATGTCTTAATAGCACTCTAATTACTTAATCTATAAAATACATCTGTACCATTTCAGTGTCTCAATATGCTAAACTGATTTGAACATTTATCAATTAGACATCTTCTCATGTCACTATAAGAACAATCTGAAAAGTTAAAATATCTATACCTTGACTGCGAATAAAAAAACTATAATGAAAGGAAAAACTTTTTAAAGCAATTTATTATTCCTAATTCAATTTAAACATAACTTAAATATATTTTTGTATTCTCTTTATTTTGATACCATACTCGATAGGTTTTTTTTTATTAACATACTTATTACTATGCACCGAAATCCGCCATTTTTTTTTCATACATCTATCTAAGGGCACTTGGATTTTTAAGACCAATATAACGATATCTTAATTGTCGAAATCCATCCAGCTGTTTCGAAGATACGAGGTAATAAAGATCAAATATACATGCAAGATATGTGCTAAAAACATAACCCAACCTTGTCAATCTGGTAAAAAAAGAGGTATACACTTTTTATTTTATGAGAATGTCATTCCGTATGTGGAAAAACTGGAAAATTTATGCGTGATTTAAACTAATGTAAGGTGGTTGGGCTGAAGACTGAAGACAACCTCATAGTCCTACTAACATTATAAATGTGAAAGTTTCTATGTTTCTATGTTTGTTACTCAATCACGAAAAAACGGATTTGGATGAAATTTGGCAAGCATATAGTTTCTTACCTGGAATAACATATACATAGAGGAGGATACTGAATTTATTGATAAGGTGATGATCAAATTTGGACAGCAACCTAGACGCCTTCAGTTTTTATTCAAACAGTATTTTTTTTTCTAATTATTCTCTTTCTTGATATACAAGTGCATCCGCTTGCACCGTGCTGTCGGTGCCCAAGAAAAAGTTTGTTGACCCCAAATGTATGGAAATTCCTGTTATGGTATAACTTTAACTATGGGCACAACTCTGATATCCTGAAATGAAAAATCAGTTGTTCAATAGGAAAAGTTAGTTGAACCAAATGTATAGAGCATACTGTTTTGTTTTTGTGAGAATTGCACCCGTTGTAAAAGTTGTTCATAATGCTGAGTGTAATAACCTCCTTTCGGCTTAGTACATCCAAGCTTGTGACCCTGTACAATGTTATTTGTAAGCCTACTTTGTATGTATTATACCATGTTTCGAATTTGGGAGTCTGGAGATTAGCCTCATAGCCTTAAGTGACCTACTTTCAAGATACTATATCCTAGCCTATTTTGCAGAAAAAAATCAAATTGAGAGTTCTCATAGCAACTGCCGACTTGTTTTGTCAATATTTATACTAGCGTCATTATCATCACGTTGTGTAGAAAAGTTGGACAAGATAAAAAAAAAGAATTGTTACGTTGTTTAATTCCTAGATAATTATAATTT
Organism: Biston stratarius; assembly: GCA_950106695.1. Taxonomy (NCBI): domain Eukaryota; kingdom Metazoa; phylum Arthropoda; class Insecta; order Lepidoptera; family Geometridae; genus Biston; species Biston stratarius. The sequence continues at coordinate 15,787,885 of OX467115.1, read as the reverse complement.
TTTTCTTAAAAAGTTGGTTGAATTTCAAAGAAGCGCTACTCATTTTCGCCAAAATGGTTGAGTTTACAGCTAGTACCATGCAGAAACTGGCAGAGATGCTGAGAGTCCCTGAGCCCGAAGTTCTGCAAGGCGAAGACCTACAATCTTCTGGTAAGATTCTACGGTAACTTTTTTTTACTTTGGCTACTCTGGCAGATCTTCCACAATATTCCGGTTCAGCTATGTTTTTAAACTTTTCCCTCTGGGCGACCCTCTTCTCACCCCTTCCCCTTCTTACCGTGAGAAGGGTAAGGCCATACTCTACGGTGGCCAAGTGCGGGTGCTAGACCTTTATTAATAGATCGAGAACATTAAGAACTCAGACAAAAACCTGCACGGTTTCTTTTCGATGTTTTCCTTCGCCGTTTGAAGCTAAGTATAGTCTTGAGTGCCAGTTCCATTCCAGGCTAGGTGTGCTCTACTATCTTCGCCCACACCGTCACTTAACATCAGGTGAGCTGTGGTCAAAACACCTAGCCTGTCAGCAATAAAAAAAAGGTAAAACTGTAGACAAGCTATATGTTGGACAGCTAACATTTGCCTCCTCTCTTACTTATTTTTTATTGGACACTTACGCCACGTCGCCGCGTTACCACTTGCGAAAACGTATCCATCCATGCACCGAATCGTCCGTTATGAATGATTTAGATTGCGCTACAAAACTTGCACATTTCAAGCAGTTCATTATCGAGTTACATTTCGCAGGTTTTGAAATAACATCGAACCGGGATAAAATAAAAACTGAAGTGAAGGAGACGCCAAGAAACATTGAAGAGTTCGAAGAACAAGAGGCTAAGGAGATGGAAGAGTTGAGTTATGCTGGCGCCGGTCTAGAGGGCCGGAAGGCGCCGGAATATTCCATGAACTATCAGCAGGCTGTCACCGCCGAAGATGTGTTTCTACAGGTGAGAGCTCGTGGATAATTCAACGCAAATAAAATAAAAGCAAAAAGCTCTGTTACATTCTCTTAATTACAAGTACCTACACATTTACGTGATAACCAAACGTATCTATAAACTTACGAAATTATACCACCTACAAGTGTGATTACAATAGCATATCTATCAATTTGCGAAATTTACTTATTATGTATCTAAAATGATAAAAAACAATGTAGAATGATACCGCGCTCTCCTCGGGCGGGAGTAAATGGAAACTGGTGTTTTTATACATTTTGACTATCGATTACGAACAACGTAATTTTTGCAAATTAATATGTTAGACCTACATGTCTCTCTCAACGGGCTATGGAGAGGGCTATGCTCGAAGTTTCTCTACGAGATCGAATCAGAAATGAGATCCATAGACGAACCAAAGCTACCGACATAGCACAACGGATTAGCAAGTTGAAGTGGCAGTGGGTAGGGCACATAGCACGCAGAACTGATGGCTGATGGGGCTGCAAAGTTCTGGAATGGAGACCACGGACCGGCAAGCGCAGCGTAGGACGTCCACCCACAAGGTGGACAGACGACATCATAAAGACCGCAGGAACACGCTGGATGCGAGCCGCTTCCAACCGGTCTTTATGAAAGTCAATGGGGGAGGCCTATGTCCAGCAGTGGACGTTCTAAGGCTGAAATAATGATGATGAAACCTACCTATATGATCATATAGGGCTTAAAATAATCCATAACCATTAAAGGTTTCTTCAAAATAAATAAATTAGTGCTAAACACGTGACACTTGGAGGCATTGCTTAAAGTAAATATAAATATTGAAGGATTCATTACACACAGCGCCATCTGACCCCAAACTAAGCAGAGCTTGTGTGATGGAAGTCAGATAACTGATAGATTACATAAATACTTTTTTTTTGTAAATACATACTTATAATACATACAGAACACCCAGACACAGAACAAACATTTGTTTATACCAAACAAATATTTGTCCTTGGCGGGAATCGAACCCACGCCCTACAGCTCAGGCAGACATACTCCCAATGAGCCAACAGGGCTGTCAAAAAGTTAATCTCTGCTCAATGTAGTCTGTCCTATACATGTAACATTTTTGACGTCAGCGAAAAGTTCACTACATTTTAGCATTGGTTAACTTTGAACAATGCTTATAAGTAAGACCTTAGGTGTAGATTAGGTGTAGGCATAGATTATATACCTTTGTACGTTTGTACTATGTACGTTTGCCGCTCATACTCTTTCAAGGTTGCTTGGCAGGTATTTAAACTTATTTATCACGATATAATCTACTAGCGATCCGCTCGGTTTTGCACGGATGCAATTTTTTTCATGATTACAAAAAAAAATTTTTTTTCGGCCCTGTTCTATAAATTGTCCCATTGCATATCATTGTCCCATTGCTGGGCATATCTTTGAGATTTTTTTAAGAGCCCTTGAGCATTTTGTTTTCCTCGCGATGTTTTCCTTCACTCCGTTTTAAGTCAGCGGTAATACGCACATAATTTAGAAACGACAGAGGTGCGTGCCGTGGGATTCAAACCCAGAACATCCAGTTTGTATGTCAGACGGTCTAGGCTGCCTAAACTTCACTTTGAATTTCTCTACTTATACAAAAATGAAATTAAAATGTATTGTATATATAACCTTCCGAAAAAAACCTCAAAATGACAGTGAAAACCGTATCAAAATTCGTAGCGTGGTTTAAAAGAAGTAAGTAAGCGTACATTCAGACAGACGCGGTCAGCGACTTTATTTTATACTTTTTAATGATTTAGAGATGTAAGCTTTAACTTACGCAGGGTAGGTAATCGAATGACGTAGTATAAAATGTAACAATGTAAGAATGTTTTTACTTTGTTTTAAGGGTTCCGTACCACTTTGGATCACTTTGTTGTCCGTCTGTCTATCAAGACCCTTTTTCTCAGGAACGCGTGCAGGTATCAAGCTGAAATTTATATAAATAACTTAGGTCTACTGTCCCTTGAAGCTGTAAAAAAATCAAACTCTAAGCCAACGCAAGCAAAAGATACAGCCGTTTAGGCTGCAAATTTTCGACACTCGCAAGGGAATCCAAACCTACAGGGTACTTCCCGTGAACTCAGAATCTTGAAATTTGGTGAAATTTGGTCTTATAAATAAACTAAAAAATGCATAAATTACCATAAAAAAATAAAAAATACCATAACTCTTATTATATACCTACAGGTTTGTACGGAACCCTCGGTGCGCGAGTCCGACTCGCACTTGGCTCGTTTTTTTATTTGTAGCGATGGTAACTCTGTTGTCAGCGCGATTGATTCACACATCGGAGGACATGAGTTCAAATCCCGACAATGTGCTTGAGCTACCGGTGAAAGAAAACTATAATGATTGTCAGGGTACTTTCTAGTACCTACTCAAGTAGTAGTAGATTTTCGAGTTGAAAATCTGCAGTCAAGCATCTGTGTTTTCTGGCTGCTTCACTTGAGAGCAAGTTCCATTCCAGGTTAGGTGTGTTTACCATCATCGACAACACCGTCACAACAACACCGTCACAACAACAGCTCCACCGTGCCAATCATAAAAAAAAAAATTATCCTAAAACTTCACAGATCGGACCCAAGACGCCGTCATCAGCTAGCTGCGAGAATCTCATCGTCAGAGTGAAGATGCCTGGAGACAAGAAGGAGAATGTTGACCTGGAAACTACTACCGCCAGCGTTACCGTGAGCTCTTCTCGATATTACTTGAAGTTGCCTTTACCTCATGGCATAGATCCTGATCGTTCAAAAGCAAACTGGGATGCTGATCAGGAAACCCTGATCTTAACCCTGAAATTGGACAGAGAATTCGATTTTGTTAATTTTTAAAATAAACACTACTTAGTTATTATAATAAAATAATGTGTGAAAATGCGATTTAAAATGCGTATTAGGGACTTACGTACAATTTCTAATACCTCTAGACTTATAAATGTACTTACTTATTTTAGATAGAAATTAAAGATGAATAGTTATCAAATTGTTGGTATCTACATCATCTTCGGATACCTGCGTTACTTAAGTGTTATACTGTAATCGATATCATATACTCGTATATGAATTCAATAGGTATTGAACGAGTTTCCTACCTACTATTACGTACCTACATAATAATAGGTAGGCCACGACGGGAAGACTCATTAATACAAAATTAAAAATAATTTTTTAGTAAATCTCGGCATCAAACACCCGATGTTCCAGACAGGCGCGGCAAGCGGTAACGGTTAGTTAGAAAAAATTGTACATATCTCAGCACACTGGGGCGTTATAGCAGAATTTTTGGTGGGACTCAAATAAGCGTATAGTCCATAATCCATACTACCGCAGCTTGTGGTACTGGGCGCAATGGCGTATACCTACAGAAGTCTGCCACATAGACACGGCCTGCCCAATGTTCTATTGCGGCATTTGGGATGTCTATATTCTATTGAACTTCACTACATATTACAAAACAAAGTCATCCGCTGCGTCTGTCTGTCTGTCCGTCTGTCTGTTCGCGATAAAATTAAAAACTTCTCAACGGATTATCATGCGAGTTTTACAAATAAAGACAGTGATTCATGAGGAAGGTTTAGGTATATAATTTGTCAAGGTTTTTTGTTAATTGGTTGAAATATGACGAAAATTGTTGGAAGCTGTTGAAATTAATTAATTGCAACACTGAACTCCTTACGCCATCTATCGAAAATTATGTGAACTAATAACACTTCTAACACTTGTCTTGTAAAGTAAAGCTCAGTTTGCGTATTTTATTAAAATAAATAGTTCTGGAATTACATAGTCTTTCATAAATTATTTATCAGAAGCGTCGGAAAAAGTCAAGACATCTGGGAGTTTTCATCGAAAACGCTGCCTAATCGCTTTGAGATATAACAAAACAATGCATGGTGGGATATTTCTCTTTTATAGATCTACGAAAAAGTCCGTGGCATATTTACCTTTTAAGGATAGTTAACTATACTAATTCTTACTACCCATGCGAAGATAAGGCGGGTCGCTAGTTTACTAATAAATAGGCTTGCGTTTGACAGTTATTTCGATTGATGTGATCTGCAGTTTACAATGGAGCACGCTTGCGCAGAAGAAACCAATTCACTCGCGAGGTAAAAACATTCAGATCGTATTTTGTGATGATTCTGGTTTTTAGAATAATGACGTGAGGTGTAATTAAAATGCCTTTAAGTTTATGATGTATCGTGAATTAATAAAATGTACAAATTTCATATGATATCGCGTAGCTATTTTTTGTTTCGAAATTCCTACTAGCGAAGTTGAAAAACAATTATTTAACTAGTCAAACTTTAGTAGGTACGTATAATGGTTATAGTATAATTCACCTTTGCCAACATAATGGTTTTTTGTTCGTCCCGTCCATTTTATTTGAGTGTCTTAATTAACTCGTTCAAAAATACAAAGAGTCTTTTGTACATTTTCTTTGTTTGATACCTACCCATCTTTTGAGAAACATTTGTCTGGGTATAAAAAATGCTACAAATAGTTGGTAATAAATGTAGATGTGCGTATATAGTTCAGTGTACGTAAGTCCTTATTACGCATATTTTTATACTTATTCTAATTATGTGCAAATAAAGTCTTTTGAAAGAACACTTTGTTTGGTGAGAGAGCCAATTGTTACTATTTCTATAGGAGTTATTAAACATGCGTCTCTCTTGACGGCCATACATAAGTAATAATGACATAATGTTTTTATTAATGTACTCACCTAGTATCGTAAAATAAGAATAACTAGCTTTGGAGCGCGATTTGGTCTGAGCTATCTAAAATATTAAATTGATTTTGAGGGAACTTTTCCATTTCATTACAACCAATGAGTAGTCGTAATATTCTTATAGGTGGTAGGTTATTAGGAGATCGTCTAGCTAGCTACTACCTACCACCATAGTATCAAGTATTGATAATTTCTTTCCTTCATTTATACATAGGCCAGTTCGCATAAACTGTTTCTACCGCCATTTAGTATAGAAACATTACAGCATCCCGGTTTGAAGGGCACTGCAGCAAGTAAGTTAAAAAGTTATTGAGTAATCATCGAATATATCAAAGTAATAAGCGCTAAAGCAGTGTTGGCTTGGATTCAGGTTTATTACTAAAAATACTGAGTACCGCTGCAATAGAAATGGATAGGCATGATCTCATACCATCAGGAGAAAGTTTCATTCGTCTCATTACATTTATATAAAAAAAATAAAATGTATCTACCTAGTATGGACGCGTTTGAAAAACATTAAAAACCCCCTGAGGACTTGGGTCTTTCGTCACCAAGCCAGACATTACTTATCTCAAAAAAATATCAAACGTTTAGTAGATACTGTATCTTGGGGAAAAAATTTATCTGAAGACCACACGATAAAACTATAGGTATAGGTTTTATGATGTTACAAATGAAGTGACCATACATTTTTTCATCAATCAATTTTGGTAAATTTATATGCAGTAGAAATGGCAGAGGGAGGATTTCCAGTAAGATCTATTTACAATCTTATAAAAGAACTCTGCCAAGAACATTTATAAATTCATTGAAGAGTATCCAAAGCAGCGGTTGTAGATTAATATCAAATTTGGTTGGGCAGGATCCAGGGATGGAAACACGGCACGGGCAGTGAAGGTAAGCGTATTCAAAAGGGTACCCTAAAACCTACATTCGGGCCGCAGGTTCTAGGCGCTGTACGGGTACCTGCCTCCGCAACGCGATGGAGGCTACAACCGCACGGTGATACCAATTTCGTCTGTCGTGAAAACGACGCATAAACATAGATACGTCATTTTAATACAAATACATAAAATCACATCACACTAATAGTAGATATGTACATTAATGTGATTTGTTTTTTTTTTTGTATAGTTAACTTAAATTATGAATGCGGAACTGTCGTATTTTTATGTACGTCGCTCGAGGTTTTAATAATTTTAGTACCGTGTGGCACACTGCTTTTTATCTCCCTCTATGAGAAAATATATTTTTCTCCTTTGATAAATTATCCTCTAAGTTTTTTCTCTCGATTTGCTTGGTAGCAAATTGTTTATGACAGTTTCTGCGTTTAATATTTCACTTTCACTGCTAGAACTCGTCTTTTATTCAATTTTTGTGAATCAAATTAAAATTGTCTGTAATATTTTGATAAAAAGTAATGAAAAACGAATAAGAAGTTCCCGCGTATTTTTGTTAATGCCGCCTCGGCAGGCGCGCTTTTTTTATTATCGGCCAGGACATCATCGAAGCGAATTGCGTCCAAACTTTTTAATTAAATAGTGTTCCAAATTCAAATGTCTTTTCGTCACTGTTAGTACGCCGGAATGACCCATTTTGCTCGCACTTATCAAGAAACCCTTCGCCTCATTTCGAATAGATGGGATGAAAATTATATTGTAATACATGTCATCAACAATTCAACAATAGTAAAGTGTATAAAATTGAATAATATACTTTTAAAGAATATCAACAAGGTTGCCAATTGTCACGGACAAAAGTCGCTAGTTATCAGATAAATCCTTCATATTAAAGATCATGATAACCTTAAGCTGCCGGTGAAGAAAAACTTCACGAGGAAACCATACTTAGTAGTATTCGGCTGGCTAGTTACCACCCTCAAGTTGGAATTCTGTCGCTAAGCTCCTAGCGGTGTGTTCCGGCAGCCTCGCTTGAAAATTCCATTCCAAGCTTCCTAACTTCGACCACACCGTCACTTAACATCAGGTAAATTATGGTCAAACATCTAGCTTGTCAATCATAAAAAAAATGGCATTGCTAGATTTAAAAATACAAACAGTCTTTCCCAATTAGTTTAATATTACAAATTTTATCTATGTACTAGTTATGTTATTTTGATAAAGGTAAACATTATGTTGGTATATTTATTTATGTAGTTGGCAGGACGGTAAGTTCGTTAATAAATACCTGCGTATTTATAAAGGCGGTATATAAGTTGGTAATTTAATAGTTTAATAGTAATAATGTTTTGACATAATTGTTGGGAGAACGTATCTGCGCCGCATTTTTTTTTTACCGATATCGTTTCATTCATCTAGGATCATTAGCTTGTATGGCGGCAAACGTTGCTTATTTCAATTCAAACGTTCACGAGGTGCACCAGTACTAATGGTTATTTTATAAATAACCACGATTCTCGAGAATGCACATACTAAAATAATAGAATTTAAATTAATGTGAGAACGGTTATTGAAAACGCATTGTTTTGATTGTTTTAAGTGAATATACAGTGCTGCTTGGACAAATTAATTAGACATCTTAATATAAATAAATTGACAGTTAGATTTTTAAACGTAAGTACCTACTTTAAAAATTTATATTTTTTACCTACGATAAGTTTATTAATAATAATTATATTAAATTTAGGATATTTGAGCATATAACATTTTTGAAAAAAAAAATTGAGTGTCAGTGTTTCCGACTAAGTGGGTTATGGTCAAATAACGGTGTTTGGACAGTCAATTCTCATTCTAGGCTCCGTGTGTTTACCATCTTTGACCATACCGTTACTTTATATCAGGTGAGCTGTGGTCAAACACTTAGCCTGTCACATGTAAAAAAACTACTTATCGATTTATTACTAGGTATTTTATTAAGAAGTACGATGAACTCTTACAATAGCTTTTTCATCAATCTTCATGAAATTAATTACGTCTAACATAATTCGTCGTCCAATCAAATGTTTCGAGTATCGCTCTACATTTCGTTGTATAATATCGGAGCAAGTGGTGACTGTTAGGCATTCTGAGTTATTAATTTGTCCGTCTCTCCTTTGTTTAAATCAGAAAATAATCTTACGCAAAAATAATACTAGGACAAATGCACCTACGGTAAGTAAAGAATTGTACAATTATTTTGATTATTATCTATTGAAACAATAATGACAATTTGATACAATCGTGTTAATATTTTAAATACGAATATTTTGATTTTAAACGAATCATAATAAAAATATATGAGGATTATGTTAGCGCTTAAATATCTGCTTAAAAGAGGGAGTTTCGTTTTTAATCTAGACTATCTGGTTTCACGGTACTTAGTACCTACCTGGTGCTGTAGTGGTAGAAGTTATAAAATTCATCAGTACCTAGCAGTAAGATTTATAAAAAAGAATCAGTTGAATCGGTTCCGCCGTTCTCAAGTTATGCGCTTACCAATGAACATCTTTTGATTCTATTTATATAGATAGACATACTTAGGTGCAAGTCACAATACATATTATATCTTATTAATCTTCCGACTAATACACGCTATGCCATAATCTATAATTAAAAATGATGAATGGAAATTATTTTCGTCACTTACCGTGTTAATGTTGTAATATAATGGTTTCCTCTTGCAGAATGTTACTTCGCGGTGCATTATGGTTCCAATTATTCGTTATTTTAAATGCTGGCTATTCGCTAGAAATCTTCAAATCATGGGGAGAGAAACGTGAGTATGGTTTTATTTGTCATTACAGATCGTTGTCACTGCTCATTTTCCTCGTAACTCTGCGTACTTATATGAAGATTTCACTCTAGATCTTAGGTCATGACCATACAGAAAGCCTTCGGATTATCTCACAATAGATTTAGAGCACACACAAGGATCTTACATAAGGATGTGAGAGTTAAAATCTTGTAGAGAAGGTAAAAAGATTCGATTATTCAAATATCATTACTTATAATATTATGATAGTGCGTATACCTAAACCGCGTACACATAACATCGTGAATATAAACATCAAACACGAATATTGTTTAATGGATATATGGCGCCAATTGAAAATGCGGTCTCAAATATACATAAGAGAGCTTTGCCATAAGAAGTGGTCGATAGTGAATTAGCCGAAATTTGTTTGTTACTTACAGTTTTAATGAAATATCGTTTCTAAATCTTTATCATATAGTGGGAATCGAGCTTGTAGAAATCGCCCCCCAGTTTCAGCCCGCGGCGTTCTGTACAATAATTTTGTAACGTATCGAATGTTTAGCAACTATACAGAACATCTAATTAGATCACAACGAACATGTTTGATGTTCGTTGATGTACGAACAAAGTTGTTGCGTTGTTCATAAGTGTGTATGGTGCTGCGTATGCGACTTTAGGAAGCATATTGTGGACGTAGGATCTGTTCTCGATTAATTGGAGATTTAAAAGATGCAGATTGCAGGTAATTGGGCTACCCTTAGTTATATTATTTATTTGTACCCTCATTTTTTGCAGAGTTATTTCCGCCTCAAAATATCCCTGAAGGCGCATTGGACACTACGAGAGCAATTATTCGAAGAAAAATAGTGCTCTACCATAACTTTTTCCGCACCAAGGTGCGGCCCACCGCATCTAATATGTTGCTAATGGTAAGTGTAAATTACTTCGTCTCTATAAAACAGCCTCGTGGAGTTACAATATAACTGTATAATGATTAGGTAGCGTGTTTGGTGAAAATTAGATTTACGCTCCACGTCAAAGGCTTTCTTAGACTTAAGGCGAATAAATATAAATGATTGTTTCGACGAACTGCTTAGAAGTTCTAAGCATATAGTTTTTTGGTAAGCAAAAACTGTTGTTCATTAGTTATTTGCACAATTTAATAGCTATTCATAACAAACATTAATATATCTCCAGACAAGACTCTAATTTGACCGTCCGGTAACACAATTGGTAGCTCAGGTTCATAAGCTGTAGGACATGGGTTAGATTCCCACCCAAAACATATATTTACGTGACGAAAATACCTTGTACGTTCTATTTCTGGCATTTAACAAAAAGTAATAATAGATGATGGTTTTCATAATACAACTTTAGTCAGTTTTTTGTTCGATGTGCTGTGTATAAATGTTCTATAGTATTTAAAAGAAAATGTGTTTGCTTCCCATGTTTATCATCTTTGCCGCACCGTCGTCGTCGCTTTTGTCAAGATGGAGCCTGGAAAAAGAAGCGTATTTCTCCTGCAGTAGAACTCAATGAAGAGAATCGCTGGAATTATAATTTCATATCACATTTTTTCAGTCTTGGCACAACGTTGCAGCGCAACAAGCACAGGATTACGCCGAGAAGTGCATATACCTTGCACATAATGATCCACAAGAGAACACTGTTCCTAACCTGGGCTCGTGTGGACAAAACCTCTTTGTGGCTGCACAGAAGACTCCTTGGTAAGTATATATAATATTTTAATTTTGATTATAATATAAGGATAAACAATCGAACTATTTGTACGACGGTAGTAACTTTATCGAAAATTTTGAATTCTATAAAAAACGTAAGGTCCTTAGTTGAGAATGTGCTGATTGATCATTCCCTGATAGGCTTATAATCTAATTTTTAACTGTTATGTGTTTTTTCTCTACTTAAGCGCTCTTTACGGTTTGCCTATCAGGTGATGTGATAGTCGAAAGCCGACTTAATTATTTAAATACAAAAAAAAAATTGCCCATTATTTTATATCTATATGTTCTTCATAATTTAAGTGCTTAAGTCATCTTTGGTGTCCTTGAATTTTACAAAATTAGTAATTGGCTTGTTCTTTGTTTTTGACGTCTCCGGAAATTTGTTTAATTTGACTATTAGTTTAGAAAATAACGGAGATACAACACATAAAAAGAAACCGGCCAAGTGCGAGTCGGACTCCCGCACGAAGGATTCCGTACCATTATTTATAAAAACGGCAAAAAAACACGTTTGTTGTATGGAAGCCCCTGTAAATCAACTGTCTAACTATTCTAATATCTATGTTCATGATATACGGCCTGGTGACAGACGGACAGACAAACAGACGGACGAACAGCGGAGTCTTAGTAATAGGGTCCCGTTTTACCCTTTGGATACGAAACCCTAAAAAACAAGGCATTTCCAACAGAAGTTTCATAAACTTCGATCTAATCTCCGACTGTAGTCAAACAATTATGTAACATTATTTACAACAATTATATTACAATTGTATTGACGCAAATTGATTCAACGCAAACGCATGACATTCAAGTTGATAGATATGAAATTATACGTATATACCTATAGGTTTATCCTTTTCTAAGTTATCTAGTTATCTTCACACCTAGGTAATATTTCCTTTAATAATCGTAACTACTTGAACTTATTATAACTCTATATACCTATAGGTATAATTAAAGGAAATATTGCCGAGGTGTGAAGATAACTAGATACTCATAAATTGTGCTAATAAAAATCCTATTAAATAATTATGTATCATTATAAGAACAGCCTTTATTAGGCATGTATGTATGCTTCTCTAGGCATACATAAATTAAAATTTTATTGTGTCTAATACACGATTTTGACAGATGTTTGTACATCAAGGTCCCCCAGTAATTGTAGATGTGATTGCGTTGAATTGAAGATGATACATCAGCCTTGATACTCTTTACTCAGTTTTTGTAAACTTGTTGCTTCCTCTTCCTTTGAAAAATTAATAATGGTGTAAGTTATTAGCTGGATAGAAAAACTCATGACGTGTCTTCAAAAGGAAATATAAAAACTTGGTAAACAAAGTAGCTAGGTACACTTTTTACTTATTTGCGATTTTATCGTATGAGTCATGATAATTGCGGTTTGTTTGCAATGGTATTGACCCAGAGAGCCATATAGTTTAACCATTTGTATAACCATTTGACATTTAGATTTACCTTATATTGACACTTGTATAATTTCTTTTGACATTTGTATTACCATTTTGACATTTATAATTCTAATTTATTTTGATATCTGAATATATATATTTTTTTTAATTGTGAGATAGATATAATTGATTAGAATAGTCGTTTTTATCTCAATTTTTTTTTAATTTTTTTTTTTAATTATAGTTTTTGAGCTCTTGGTTTTTTCCCCGACCTCCAAGGAAGGGTTATGTTTTTCAGCAGAAGCAATACCAGTAAATATATATTTTACAGGTTTATCACATCCTTGCTCTCGTGCACGTTCGCCACTTTATGAATGAAAAACCAAAATTGTTATATAAAAACATTTAAAAAAAAACTTTGAATGACAATACAGTGGAGCGATATGACTTTTCCGCGATATCACTTAAAAACTGACAACCTTCTTTGTCGATTATGTACCTACTTTTTGCATCGCACAATATCCGTAATTATTTGACAAGGTTGTGATTTACAATCATAACAAGTTCGTAGCTCATAATACGTACTTATTAGGAATCCTACATAGGTCAGTAATGCGGGCAATTGACCTAGAATGCGCATCGCTACTGTATTTTTGCGTCTCGATAAAAATAACCAATTGATAAAACGTGTTCTGAAACTCGTGACCATTGTAATTATACCGTGTTTACTACGTTAACTTCTTACACGATTAACCTTTTAATAAGTATAGGTTTTTGTCTGTTTAATAAAAATAGAACGAGAATCGATACTTATATACATTTATGTTATTTTTTGTTGCACATGACCAACGGACTCTTCACATATTAACTTATTTAAAATCATTCAAATTAAATTTGTTTTTCTCATCTAATACTATACTATAAAATTAATATGAAAAGTAATATTAGCAATGTTAGCTAAGTGGTTAGCGCGGTCGGTTCGCACTCCGAAGGGCGTGGGTTCAAACCCAACAATGAGCTTGAGCTGCCGGTGAAGGAAAACATCGTGAGGAAACCATAGCACGGTGGTAGGGTATTTTCTAGTACTTGACTGACTAGCTACCACCCTTAAGTTGAAAATCTGACGCCAAGCACCTAAAGGTGTGTTCCGGCAGCCTCACTTGAGAGCCAGTTCTATTCCATGCTAGGTGCTCTTTACCATCTTCGACCACACCGTCACTTAACATTAGGTAAGCTGTGGTCAAACGCCTAGCTTGTCAACCAAAAAAACAGATACGTATGCACTTACTCATATGACATGCATAGATATAGTTGGGTTGATTTTGATGATTCTTTCACTATCGTAATCTACATACTCTCAAGAAAGTTTGATTGGATAATGCATTAGATTGCCACTCTTATGTATAAGTTTAGACTTAAATATCCTCTTTGTCACGTTCACCATGTTCAATGAAAGTTTCTGATATCACTGGAATGTGGCCTAAATAGACGAAAAGTGTACCTACGTATGAGCAGGTGGCAGTTAATCTTTAGTGTTAATAAAACATTTAAAAAAAAATTTTTTTACACTTTTAAGTAGGTATGTTTCTTTTGTGATGAAAAAAAATCTACAAAGCAAGATAGCATTAGCAAATCGATGCAGCAAATAGATTTCAAATTAAGTCATTTGAAGTCAATGAAGCATGTTACATTGTTCAATCCCAACCATGTGGCCCATACTAAGTACTTATTTATTTTATAGTAGGTATAGAAATACTAAATAGATCATCTGTTTAGATCTAGTCTAGGTAAATGATTTTAGAGTTGTGATCATTATAAAAGTTGTTCATAATGATGAATACAATGACCCACTTTTAGTACCTACATCCTAAGGTTAAGTCCTGTACGCAAGCAAGACGTCGCGACGACGTCTCGCTTGGGGCGTTTTGAACCCGAGCTAACCTAGCTTCTTGAAGTATCAGAGCGAGGCTCTGGGCCGCTAGCATAGTAGCTCCAGCGAGTTGGGTGGAACTTCTGTTCGTTCGATAGTAGAATGGCCAGGGGGAATCAGATCATGAAAATGCAAAGCACATTCTACGAAATGTCCGATGATAACATCTTTATTAGATACTTACATAAATGTACCTGTCCTATATATACCCAGCAAAATTTTTCCAGGTTCTTCGCGATAAAGTCGTGGTTCCTTGAGTATCGGAACTTTACATACGCAGACCCCAACTTAGACCTGAAGACTGTTGGTCACTACACACAGATGGTGTGGGCGACGAGCCACAAAGTCGGCTGCGGAATGGCGTTCTGCCCTGGCGGGCCCTGGGGGCATTTCTACAATTACGTCTGTCATTATTGCCCTGGGTAAGTTTCTTCTAAAATATTGGATACCTTTATCTTTATCGGCCTTCTCTACCCGTGGTTGCCGTAAGAGTCGGCTAAGGGATGTAATCCGGAAGATGGGCAGCAGCGTCTTCCTTGCACAATCACACCTAACTGCGCTCGTCAAGCCGCCTGCCAAGCGTGGCGAGTATTGGCAAACCCCCCCAGGAGGAGGCCTATGTCCAGCAGTGGACTTCCTATGGCAGATGATGTGTGATGTGATGGCATAGAGCCATTTTGTCGTTACTGCAATTGATTATTACCATAATGCTGTGTAAGCTAGGGTCTTATTTAGCGAAGCAAATATATAACGGTTACATAAATTTATTTCTTTTTTAGTTTCGGTGTTGAATTCAAACTTCGATTTTTGAGGTTTTTCTCACACAATTCGAAAAGTACAATTAAATCCGTATAAGAAATTTTAAAAAAGTCTTATCTTTTGCTTTAACGTTCACATGTTTTTACAATAAAATCTCTTAGCAGGTCTCGAAATATGATTTTTTTAGTGTCGTCTTTGATTTAAATTTCTGTCGACTTTAACATTCTACGTAACGTTTCTACTTTATGAATACATGATCAGTTTTAATAAATTAGTTTCTTTTTGATTTAATGTAAGATATATTTTAGTACATACAAACTCAAACTAAAGCTGTAAAATACATTTGAAGAATATCGCTTTAAGACGTAGCTTTTTTAAATTAGGATAGTTTGAGCGTTTTTTGTATGTATGTATGTGTATAAAGTCATGGCAACACATTTGGAGAATGCTTGCCTAATCCTCAGATTCTGGAATACAAGCTTTTACCAATGAGTTTTTATAAATTTACGGACTAATTTAACAAAATATTTAGGCTTTGTAAACTTTTTTGTAACACATATTTTACTTAAAACACACAGTTTCTACATCTAAGCACAAAACCAAACATATATGACCTTCATTATTATTTTTAACTTGGATAGTAATCGAACTCACGCCCTTCAAGTCAAGAATTATATCCAGTATCATATGAGCTATCGGGATAGCAAATATT
This sequence comes from Biston stratarius, assembly GCA_950106695.1. Lineage (NCBI taxonomy): Eukaryota > Metazoa > Arthropoda > Insecta > Lepidoptera > Geometridae > Biston > Biston stratarius. The sequence continues at coordinate 15,771,935 of OX467115.1, read as the reverse complement.
AAGCAGGCTCCTAAGACTCAACCTAACATTAAGAATGTTTTATTTTCAGTGGCAACTACGACACAATAACTCACTTCCCATACAAGAAAGGTCGACCATGCGAGGATTGCCCGGATAATTGTGTGAACGGTCTCTGTACCAACATATGTGCTCGCAAGGATCTATATTCCAACTGTGGGGAGCTGGTCTCTTTAGCACCGAGTATATGTACGCAAGGAACTTGCAACGCCACTTGTGAGTGTGGAAACGAGAAAATACATAAGAACTATCCTTGGTAGGTGACAACTTTTAGACAGCAGACGTTCAGTTTATTCAGTATCATATCAAGAAGTAGGTACCACGCCAAGGAAGCAGCTTTATAGCAGCGTTGTCTTAAACTTAATTTTGTTATTCTACCGTCATAATGACCAAGATCAGGTAACAGAAACCGCGGTGAAAAGTCATTTCATAAAACATCATATTGTTTGTAGCATCTACAAGTCTATTTTATTCCAGTATATGGTTGCCTTAAAGAAATCGCTTATGGCGGTAAGGCTGCTACTTGTTCATGTCTTTTTTTTTTGTCTTCTAATTTCTGGTGTATATACAATAAAGAGTTTGTATCTATCTGACTTATACGCAAAAAATGAGTACACTACAGTAGACGATGCAAACACATTAGATATAATTTTTTACCGGAGTGCAAGCTATGACGTCACAATATAGGTCGTCCTATTGCGGAGGACAGGAATCTATGAAGGTACATACGTTGTTACCCCAAAATTTAGCTATAAAATCTAGTACGTAACCTCTCTTGTATGTGTAACCTAACCTATGATTTATTATATTTTGTCAATAAAAGATCATTATAAAAAAATGTGTTTTCTATGTCTGCATGCTTTATCAAGACATAATAGGAGTGGTGATCAAAGAAATAAGTCTACCTATCGTATTACAAACGTTTCAAAAAATGGTCATATGCAGGCGTTATCTCTTGGAATCTCTGGGTGACGCTTTCGGTTAACCTGTCGCCCACTGAATTTGAGTATCCCGACGATGAATGATGTGTGCCGTGCTCTCACATATCATCGTTAAGCCGGGTGGAGTAAAAGTTCCCCTAGATGGAGTCTGGTTGAGACTAGCGCTGTTGAGGTAGCGGATGAATGCTCAAGCGTGCCCGCTACTCCGGCTCTATAATAGGCGCTGAGACGGAACACCCCAGGGTTTTTAGTGGGTATGCCGTCATTCTGACGGATAGTCCTACTTAACCCACTCCCGTGGCCGGTGGTATCCACAAAGGGAAAAAAGGCGTTATCTCATAGTCATGCCCTTGTTTTTCTAACTCGCATGATATTCCTTGCCGAAAACATGGATAAGTAGTTATTAACAACTTTTATAGAGCAATCACATTACATGTATAGCTAGTACGTACTAAAAGTTGTTAATCTCGATTGAACCCTTTAGCTTTATAAACTGTCCCACTGCTGGTCGGTTCACACGCCGAAGAGCGTGGGTTCAAACCCCAACAATGAGCTTGAGCTGCCGGTGAAGGAAAACATCGTAAAGAAACCATAGCGTGATGGTAAAGTACTTTCTACTAATCGACTGGCTAGCTACCATCCTCAAGTTGAAAATTTGCCGCTAAGCATCTAACAGTGTGTTCCGGCAGCCTTACTTGACAGCCAGTTCATTTCAGGCTAAGTGTGTTTACCATCTTCGACCACACCGTCACTAAACATCAGGTGAGCTGTGGTCAAAACACTTAGACTGTCAACCAATAAAAAAAAAAACACCTCGTTTTCTACCTGTTTCTAAATCCTTACCATCCTAAGGTTGCCTGAAAAAGATCGCTTTCAGCGATAAGGCAGCTAATTGTTACACTGGTTTATATTTTTCTATTGTTTTAGACGTTTTCCTTTGGTGCGAACAATAAAGGAATATCTATGGTACCTACCTACATTTTTTTGTAAATAAAATCAAACATCTATGTTCGTCACACAAATGTTTGTACTGGGCGGGAATCGAACACAAATCAAGAAGCAGAGGTACTGCCAAATGAGTTAACCGGACAACGTATAATTTTTTTTTTTTAAATTCAAGTGGACAAAATAGACGTCATGGTACCTATATCCGGAAAGAAAGTTCTTTGAACTTTTTGAGACGCTTTTTTTTGGAAGTAATAATCATTATACCTTTAAGAAATCTGTATATTTAAAATATTTTTCCCGTAAAAGTAATTTTTAGTGTGGACGACGTAGAGTTCATTCATTCATTTAAGTATCTATATTTTCTTATTTTTTCGTAGGTACTGTTTGTCCTGTCAGTCGTTCTTGAAAACTGCGAATATTAAATCCATATTCATGTTAGTACTACAGGGAAAAATAACATTTTAATCATTGTTGTTGGGAAATTTATAATGTTGAATAGATACTTACTACTTATATACTATACATTCTGAAAAATTGTAGATACAACGTACTTATTATACTGTTTAAAATTACGTTCAAGAAAGCCACGTACATATGTTTGTATGCCTACTACATTATAAGTATTAGTATTTATAGTGTGTATAATTCTCCAGCGCAGGTGAGTCAGCAGGTGGGGTGCCTTGCGATGCGGAACCGGCAGCGTCGGGACCCTTGCTGCGCTTCCGTTGAACCGCTGCTATAACTTGACCTATTTTTAGAACAGACACAAACCTAATAATAGGTGCAATGAATATTGAATAGCTAAAATCCCTTCGCTAAATTTTTATTGAACATGGTTAAATTACGCAAACTAATCTTGATTGGATACCATTGAAAATCATTTTATTTACGAAATAAGTAATTCGTTATTAGGGGAAAATTGGGTACTTATTTGGTGTACGTAATCTCCGGTTGCATAATTCTAATAGCATTCATTGAGACTGTTTATACAAATCAATGCCGACAAATGCGGCGGATAGGTAAGTATGCTAATGATATTGGGATCAATTTGTATTCAACTACGTTCCCGACTGACCGAGCAACATGTTTCCCACCCCCACCACATCTCCGACCCAATTGTAATGCAGCGGGAGTGGACGCGCGGGTGCGGAGTCGCGGGCATTGAGGCATTGCGTGTCCGCGCCCGACCGCGCTAGCCGTCCACCTGCCGCGGCCGCTCGCCATGGTGTGCGAAGCTGACGCCGGCCAGGGGATCCGTGCTTCCGCGTCTCCGCGTAAGTCGCTTCGCCGGCTCGCCTCAACCCGCGGCTTCAAACCTCGCCCCGCCAACGAGTACGGCTGGATCAGAGTCTTCGAAGGCCTCGAGCCTTTTGCCGTCGATGCGCCCAGCAAACTCGTGAAGGTCACGCTCAACACCACAGTCGAAGATGTAAACAAGAAGCTGGGGTTTGGTGACGATTTATCACTATGGATCCAATTTGGTGGCGAGAACTCTCGCAGATTAGAATTGGATGAGTTTCCACTTCGGGTTCAGGAGCAGTATCTGGCTTCATGCGGATGGAAGTCTCAAGAGCGCAGATTGCGGTTGGCTGTGGATCCGGAGCTTCGACACTCGTTACGATGGTGTGCGGGGCCAGCGGATCGCTCTTGCGGAGTGCTTCGGTCAGGGACGCTGTACGTGCTCAAAGGGCATGTCTTCCCACAATGGAAACCGAGACCTGCTCACGTAATAGGATCGAGACTTCATACTTACGGTGTGTTGCGTTGCAAACACTTAGACTTTTGTTTCACAATGTATTTTACACCAGTAAATATTTCAGGAGCGACTTGGGAAACGCTCGAGCTTAGCGGTGGGACCATAGAGCTCTGCCAACCAAAGGCTCAAAAGCTGGTGCTGTGCATGAAACCTCGTTGTCAAGGCAACAGTTTACCGGGAGACAATGGCATGAATCATGTGTTCCTTGGTTTCTGTACAGTTTGGGAGAGAAATATGTGGTTTTGCTGGCTTAAAGAGGTAAGATGTCGCTATTTAGATTAGGTAACAAAAAATCCTTTATTGTAAATCTTATTGATAAATTAATCTTAACAAGATTTTTTTTAATGATGATTTGGTTGATCTTATTGTAAATCACTAAGCATAAAAGTAGTAAGTAATTGGAGCTCGTCTATCTCAATAAACACAGTTTAGTAGTCGCATTTCTCGCTACAAGCGCGCTCTTAGCAGACGGTTGGGGGTTTGATTCCGGTACACTTCCCAAACTAACGAACCGGCAACAAACAGCGGCAAATTGCTAGAAATTCTCTGAAATCTATCAAGCTTTTGACATTTGAATGTGCTATTTGAACATCAATCACTGTAGGGTTGTGAGTTACTTGTTGTGTAATATCATCTAATAAATTATTCATTTTAATGGACGTCTTATACAATAAATCGATCAGTACGTAGTTCGAAGCGTCTGCTTGCTTTATTTATTATGGTACTTTAGCTTTTAGAACTCGTGTTTTTGTCAAATAAAATCTTCCGCATTCTCAGTCGTGTCGTAAAGTGAGAGCTTTTTTACAAGCTCATTGTAAATCATGATCACTTAAGTGATAGCACTCGCAAGCGTTAGATCTTTTTGATGGGTTGTTTGAAAAGTGTGTTATTTAATTAGAAATTGCACGCGCACTGCCCTGAAAGCGAAGTCACGGTCGAGATGACCAGAGCGCGGGTGAGATTTGCGGTGACTGACAGATAATATGAATGACGAAGCTCGTTGCTTCAGAACCAAGCAGGCACTTGGAGAAAGAACATTGAACTTCACTTCAATATTACAAAATTTGTGCTCTTCTACGTGTTATTTACTACATCTGAGACGGGACTAACGAGAAAATTGAAGCTTCTAGAAATATAAAACATTTACAATTCGGTGCCAAGCTCTTAGTGCTGTTTCCAGTAAACCATTCCAAAGCAAGGACATGAAATGTCATGTAAACTCGCAAAATCGTGATCTGAATAATGGATTGGCAGATAGGAGTTTTGTAGTCTTTGGGAATAACAATGCTCAGCCAGTTCGTCGGCCCCATGGTTACAAACCGAGACAGCGTTGGAGCTGTTTTTAAAATGTCGTGTAATGTAAGGAAAACAATGAACCTTTTTGAATGGCTTGGTAGTAACAATCCTCGTTCGATTGTAGTGAAGTAAAGTGGTGTCAGTGATGGTGGAGCAAAGTAATATGCGATGCGAAGAAGAAGAGGTGGACAGTTTGGATGTGTTTCATCATTCTATAACCGAAGATGTGTTTATGGATAGTTTGGAGCCGACCACACTGCGTGAGAAATGCGAAATATCGGTAGGATGATTTATAATCGATTCATTATTTGAAAGTATTGACAGATCTTATATATTTCATTAAATACCTTTGCATACACATTTGAAGAGTGCCATAGTTACAGTGTTAGAGTAGAAAACAAAGAACATAACGTGTCATAGCTAAAAGGATTTTGGAATCTTATATACGAATAAGAAAGGTACAAGAGGATATTTATACTGGCATTTTCTGAAAGTAAACAAGGAAATAGACTATGTTATTGTATTCCAGCCTGTTTCTATCTTTGTCGTAATAGGAAAGATATTTGCTAGAGTACAAATTACGTCACCGCGGCTATAATTTTATTATCCCTGTTAGATTGGAATAGCAACGTTTCTAGCCAAAACATCCTGATTGTTACTAATTCTAAAAGCACGTGTCAGCTCTCGCTAATGTATTACATAAAAATAAAAATGATTTTCTCCGATTAGGTACAAAATTGAGAAGGTTGTTAATTTAGGGTTAGGTATGGTTTACATAAGTTGTGTCGACGTCATTAGTAAATTGTTATTACTTATTTTTATTTCACTTTTTATTGAGGCTTCACATTAGCAACTACAATAATGAATATACCAAATTATTTACTTAGGTAATGCTAAACGTGTTGCTTTTTCAAGGAAGCACAACATGCAATTCTTAAATTGAAAATTATATGAAATAGTTAAATAAAAAAAAAAAACTTATACACTTTTATAAATATTTTTTTTTAATTTAAGGTTTATAATTAAAACCAAAATAAATACAATTAATACTTAATTATGTTTTATTTTATAGAGGGGTGCAGGTTCGGCCCCACTGGGACAAACATTTATGTGATGATAAATGGGTATTCTGTATGTATTATAAGTAGGTATGTATTTACAACAAAAAAAAAGGATATAAGTATTCTATCAGTCATCTGGTTCCCATAGTACAAGTTTTGGTTAGTTTGGGGCTAGATGACGGTGTGTGAAATATCTTACGATAGATTACGTATTTGTACGTAAGAGGGTGTTCTTGCGTACACTATCAATGTTGAAACGGTCATGAAAATGTACTTTAGTAGGTGAGCACACCAAAACTAGATAATTGAAAACGTTTATCAACAAGGTTTTAAAAAGCATACCACTGGCTCTGCGATAAAGTGATACATCACTAAGAAACCTTCGTAAAATACGAATGAGAAATCAATGTTTTATATGGCGTATGTGGATCTGTCTAGAAAGATCGATATACGTAAGGTCCATCTACTTTATGTACAGCTGTTGAAAACAAAAAAATCGGGCCGAGTTGCGTGTCTTGGAAGAGCAATGTTAAGCCGTTTTTTTATGTGTATAAAAAAAGTATGACGCTGTCCTGACGGTAAGAGACAACGGATGTCCAAGACCATCGTAGCGATACGTATAATTACTTTACGTAACAAAACAAAGTCCAGGGCATCGCTGCTTTGGAGCTCATTACTTTGAGACATTAGGTTAATCTCAACAACCCTGTAATTTCGCTAGCTGCAGTACCTTTCAAACCGAAATACAGTAATGTTTACACACTGCTACTTGGCGGCAGAATATCTGGTACTGCGGTGGTACCTACCTAGACGACCTCCTGCTAAGGAGATCTACTACCAAGTAAAATGTGACAGCAGGGGACTATAATAAGATAATTGTGATGAATCCATCCATCTGCACCATTTTCCACTAGTGTGTAGAAAATGACCCAACCACCACGTACAATACTAATTGTTTATGCGGATGCCGTTGTCTTATTTCCAGGGTACACAAAGTACTCAGCCCCCCAACGTCCTGGACTTGAGTGGTGGAGGCCGAGCCTCGATCGGCGCTGCCTTGACTCTACATGCATCGAGCGCCTTCAAAATACGCGTTTTGAAGCTGCGGCAAAATGCTCTGGCGACTGTTCCGCCACAAGTGTGGGGATTACAATCCTTAACGCATTTGGATATCAGCAATAACAGGATAGCAGAGCTGCCGAAGGAACTATGTCAGCTTGCGCAGTGAGTAGTTTAGAAGTACCTACCAAATATATATTAAAAATAAAAATGTTAATAAATATCCTCGTTATATATCTGTTATTGACCTCGTCTTTCTGATGGTAAGAGATCCATGACAATTGCAGTGGTGTCCAGAACTCTCAGTAACAAAACCAAGCATTGCTGTTTAACGCTAATATAATTAATAATAACTATTTGATGATTAGTCTCAATAGCCTTGTAATTTTGTTAGCAGTATTCTTCAGAATCAATAAAAAAAAATACGTTTGTGTAGCTCGGTTTTTGACCACAACTCATGTGATGTTAAGTGACGGTGTTGTCGTTTTGTAACTTAATTCAATATCGAAACATATGTATATAATAATCGATATTGAATTAAGATACAAAGTATAAATATACATTAAGTTCATTACATTAAAAATCGACTATGATTATACGAATTCAAACCCAATGACCTCGTAGATAAACGCACCTTTACATCCAGATAAAATATCTGTATAATTATCCGCTAATTTTAGGATATTAAATCGTTTCGAACGATTCACTTCTAACGCAGTTGTTACACGTATTTCAGTACAGTTATATCATGAAATAACTGTTCTAGATAAAACACTTATTTGATTTATTGAAGCAATTTTATTTACTATTTTGTGAAAACTATATAAAAATCAAGCTTTTCAATGTTTCGGCTTGCGACTATTGAGGAAGAACAATTTGTCGTCTGCCACTCTAAAAGGAAAAGGTATTTTCTTTTTTTTTTTCACTGCACTTCAAGTATGTATGACCTCATTAGCGACCCGCCCTGGCTGCGCATAGGTTTCGCACGCACCGCTTTCGATCTATCTCATATGTATTAGGCAGCGTTTTTGACAAAATCTCCCAGGTGGCTTAACTTTTTCCGACACTTCCAACAATTATCATAATATTTCTACCTATTTACACAAAACCTTGACTAATTATACTCATACGTAAACCTTCCTCATGAATCACTCTACCTATTGGCGAAACTCGCATGAATCGCAGCTAATTTTTAACAGGGCCCGTCTAGAGCTACTTCACTGCTACCATGCTAGACACTTACTTGTTTAATCCCCAGTTATAAATAAGATTGTATCAACTACATACTCGTATACCTTGAGGGTGTAGTAATATTGCCGATTAACCCATTTATTTGAACAACAGATGTTCCATAGAAAAATGTCATTGGCCTTTGAGAAAATAAAAAAGAATCACTACCAAGTCAGTTTCCATAGTAAAATGTATAGAACCAGTAAAAGAAATCGCAATTCCATTTTTGCGTATTGGCTCATAGAAATAATTGTTGAATTTATGGGTACCACCACATTTCAGTATTACTAAACTTCTTCGAAATATATAAGTACTGAACATACGGCTGTCTCTACATTTCATTTCTCGCACTCAAGACACTACTCTCTACTCTCAAAATGATGTACTTAGTCAAATAAATGTGTGTGTAAATAGGTAGGAAGGTACGATTAGTAATCATCTGGTAATTATTTTCGGATGTTTACCATCACTCCGAATCCATACTCTCTTGGCCACGGCAGCTGTTGGTAACGCTCGGCCGGCGAAGCGTGGCGCCACCTCTCGGAACTCATTCGTGTAGCCTTCATTTGTGTTCCTACTAAGATATCCATGCGATGAGGCTGGCGTGATTTATACTTCCATTTCGTACTTTGAAAAATTAATCCTAATAATTCAAGCTGGTAGGTACATATGTATTTAAACCCATAATAGTCTTTCGTGTTTTTTATTTTATTTTTAAGTTGCCCCTTCGGGCAGGCTAAAGCTATAAAATTGCATCTAGCATCTTCGACCAGACCGTTACTTAACATCAGGTGAGCTGTGGTCAAAGCCTGTCAGCTATTTAAAAAAAAACATTCTGTCTTGTCTTCAGTTTTTTGCAATTCATGTCCTACATCTATAGTTACAGTCAAAGTCCAGTCTAAGTCCAATCCGGAGTCCAAGCCAGTCAAATCAAGTCATGCCTTAGTAAAGTAGTGGCGACTTTTCTATAAGCTTCTGGATGGAGTTTTGGAAGCAACACGAAAAGTCATGTTTTACAACATTATATCACTTTCGAGTGTGGGAAAGATATGACGCTTGTAATTCGGTACTTCATGAATAAAACACCACTATTTTTATACACTCGAAATAACACTACTTTTGGAAAAAATACAATGGGGCGACACGACCTTTACCGCATTCCCGCCAAAACTGTAAGTCTTTTGTGATGTTTTTTTTTGTCTTGTTATTCATTTTTTTTATTGATTTGATAGTATTGTACTTATTGTCGAGGACATAAGTATTGTACATATTAACTTCTTTGATCGTACCAAAATAGTTTTGTACGATGTTGACAACTTTGATTGTTTCTTTGCGTTTCTTTTTTAAACATTGTCAGGACCGCACCAGAAAGACGTGGCCATCATGAATATCCGTCATTGATTCTGAACATTCATTCAAAATCAAACCGTTGATGTTCGTAGATTAAGATAAAAATCGCTTAATACTCCAGAGGTTAGCTAATAGGGGTTGCAGTGAAGTGAACGTAACTCTTCACGCTTCGCTGCGCTGATGTAGATAACCCCTTGACGGCGCGTACGCAAGCGCTCGTTCGAAAAAATTGGCACACAACGGCAAATGGCTTATTAACGTTTACTATGACGACTGACTTGCACTAGTTGTGTTGTGGATGGTTACAATTATGATATCACTCGGCAGTTAACACTTGCACTACACCGTAATGTCTACCTAGAAGGCAATGTTGTAGTCTGCTTAGCAGTAGTGTTTAATATGTCATTATTACTATTTCAGTTTTAATGTTACTGTAGCTGAATTTAAAGGGCTAAATAAATAATACAGGATTCATTTCGGTGAATGTGCTACTGAGCTGTTAAACCTTGTACCTACTTCCATCCCCTTTTTACTACAGGACAAGTAGAAAAACGGCCCACTACCACCCATACATAGTGGAATTTCTTTGAGTACGTACCACAGGCTTTGACTCTGCGTTTCTCATCCTAAATATTGGAGGACATTATGATATGCGAACCAGACAGCTGATAGTTCTTTTTTTTTGTAAATACATACTTATAAAATACACAGAACACTCAGAATGGAGCAAGCTACCGGCTTTCTTGTTTCGTACCTTCCGTGTTGTACGGCATTCATAAGACCCTAATAGCTGTTCTGGTACAGACCCTAATAAGTATGTGTTTGGGTAGATGGAGTAAAATTCTGATCGAAATTTGTAAACCCAAGGTTCTTCAAGGTTTTGGACCTTCTACAAGTTGACGTCGCAATAGTATTCAAAAGGTCAGTAGTGATTGAAAGTGAAATTCCTAAGATCAGACTGAAGGAGTTATTTCAAAAAGAGTTTTATGTCCAATAGCGTACTAATGCAGGCTGATAATGATAAAATACGTAAACTAACCTTCTGTTCAAATACTCGTCCTTTACGTTCCTAAAAAACTTCCGTATTTACATCCTTCCCACTTTGAATAATTTATTTCCATTGTATATTTGTTTCATAATAATGTTAGACGACTATCTACAAAGGTTCGTGCTAATTTGTTTATTATAATTATATATGTGTTTAAAGTTATATGTATTTGTGTCTCCGCAAGTTTTAAATTTACGATATTATATAAAACCAAATCATAAATTTACAAAGCAAGTGTTTAAAAAAGTTAATATAATGGAATAGATTTTGCGTACAAAATTATGTGACAAAATTATAATATTAAAGTATTCTATATGTGGTTAAAGTTTTTTTTAAAACTTGCCTACACTTTAAAAAATTATAATCAACGTTTTAAACGTTTTTACTTTCGCCACGTCAATAAATAATCGCCCAGGTAAGAAAGATGTAATGTAACTTTCTCTATGTAAAGTATTATAAATCTCTGTTTGTTTCATACCCATGGACGTACTTAGATCTCTCAATACCTGACGGGACTTGATTCTCTTCAACTCTCTGTATAGAAAGCTGAAGTGAAGAAGCATGTCCGTAGGTACATACGAACACACGCCCGCTTGAACATTACATAGACCGCTACGACACTGCCACTAAGTGTACTACACAATTATTATTTTGAAAAGTACTAATAAATCATCTACCTTATTTGCTATACAATATTCTAAAACTCGAAAGGGCGACTAAGTACATGATTTAATTTGAAACATAATTATGTAATTCTCCACTACCTATCACTTAGGATTATCTTCCAAACAAGGAGTCAACAGTTAGCAAGGTATGTCGAAAGCACGTCGAAAAGGAAATGTAGTAACAATATGATGGTTAAATGTATTGCATAGATTCATTCATAGATACCAACAACAATGCGTGTATGTAACATCGGTACCTACAAGAAACCTATGGCCACAGACCAAACAATAGTTTCTTCGATCAATATGGTTTGCATTAACAGATACAATGCATAGTTTCTAAGACTAATAAGTACTGGGTTCATAGATAGATACATAGTTAGTAGGTGTAAAGCGAAGCCATTGCGTGCTTCGTCTTGCTGGGCTGTGGTCAGTGGCGCGACGCAAGCGCATGCCTCGGTCAGTCTTGCTACGAACTCTCAAATTGCTACATGCCTTGTACTATGACGATTCTAAGTGATGGGAATTAATATGTAACAACTGTGATTATAAAGTATGCTTATCAATATCGAGTGCAAAATTGTGATTAAAAGTTGGATAAAAGTGAAGAAATTTTATAGAAAGTCACTTAAAGTTAGGTAAGTGAGAGTATATAAAACTTTTTTTTTTTCCATTAGTACTTTCGGATGAGCCTTGTTTTTGTGAACAGTCCCATTGCTGGGCGCTGGCTAAGCGTAGCAGTCTTCAGACATCTTTGAGAACTTCTTTTAAGAACTCCCGAATATATAGGTTTCACGATTTATACATAATGTTTTCCTTCACCTCTTGAAGTGAACGGCAATACACAGATAACTTAGAAAAGACAGAGTGGGATTTGAACCCAAGACTTTCAGATTGGAAGCCAGCCGATCTCTTAACTAGGCTGGTATTTCTATTTTACTCTACCTTCAAATCGCTTAATTTTAACGTCGCAAAGCCTGCTTGCCAACAAAATCCTAGGAAATGCGTTAAGCCTTCAACCGAAATCAATAATAAACGTAATTCCACGTAAACCCATTACACACCAACAGTGCCGTTTGCCAAACAAAAGTTTTCATTTCAATTTAACGAATTCTTATAATTATGTCATTTAAATAACATTACAAACTCATTTAGTGATAATTGCGTAACTGATATTATATTTAACGCAGGTATATTATGTGGCGTCTCTTTTGTACACACACATTCATAATAAAGAAATGCAACTTTCCAAGTATCTGAACAAATGAAAACAAATTCTAGAAGATGGTATATTTATAATTACGTTGGTCACGGTGTGGGGATATATGGGTCATATTAACATAATCAAAATGGTTAATTATAGTACCTACTCGAAATATTCAGCACTTTTTACAATTATTAGAGAAAAAAACTCATATATTAACGCACGTAAACTGTTATAAATCTTTTATAAATACTTAAGTAAATCCTGTATCTCTTTTTGTTTACAATACAACAAAAATTCACTACAACTACAATTACTATATACATACCTACCTACGTAGCTACTTATCTTGGAATCAGTAAAAACAATGAAATATTGTATGTAGACGCAGCTCATGCATGAAGTGATAGAATCTCCTAGGTGCTATGTTGAATATTAAAAGTCTTGTTCTGCAGTATAGTTACAATGAAGATGCAGATTCTGACGCTATAGGTACATGCATTTACATCAGGTACATTGAACTCCATTCTCTCGTTAAACTGTCTAGCTGTTTATCGCTGCGTTCATTTTCTTAACGAATCTTACTAATCTACTAATCGTGTTTGAAGAAAAAAGCTGGATACAAAAAAATTCAATTTCAAAATCTATTATTGTAGGCTGTGTACTACATGTTGGTGTCATCAATTGGATATCAACAGCATTTTAGGCATACAATATTTAGTATTGGTATTTAAGATACTATTCTAATATATATATGTGAAAAAAAAAAAAAATATAATTAATAAATGGCATAATGAATTGTTAATGTCATAGTAAATTTTAAATGTCATAATGTATTATTAATGTCATAGTATAATTAAGAATGTCAAGAGAAGAGTGACAAGATAAGCCATTTTGACCCCAGATACGAAGTTGATAATATTTTTACATTCGTGAAGGGTTCGATTATGGGCTCAAAGAAGTACAAATTTGAAGAAAAAGACTTTTTTGTAAGGAAAAAGCTAATTAAAAACCTGAATTGCAATCGAAGATAGGCAATGTTGCAACATTTGTTGGTAGATCAGAACCGTAGTACCAGATATTCTGCCGCCAAACAGTAGTGTGTACACAGTGTTCCGGTTTGTAGGGTACTGCAGCTAGCGGCATTACAGAGTTTTTGAGACTAAGTAATCATCGAAAGTCTTAAAGTAATGAGCGCCAAAACAGCGACGCCCTGAACTTTGTTTTACTACTCAAAGATCTTTGTATCGCTGCAACGGTCATGGATAGGCGTTATCTGTTATCATCAGGAGAGCGTCGCGTTCGGCTCATTATTTTTACATTAAAACAATCCTTTTGCCACTTTTTAACCCTTTTGATGGTGGTGCACAAATGCGGAGTGTTTCAAACGTTTTTTGCATATTTTATTTCTTATCTACGTTCAAATGTTTAACAGTACTCTCCATATAATTTCTCCAGGCAAATGGGCTGAAAATTTCGATAACTACACGATTTCAACGCAACGCACCCTACTAGGGTACACCTATGGCAAGCTTATTATTTTGTTTTGACAGTCCTGTTGGCTCATTGGTAGTGTGTTTGCTTCAAGAGCTGTAGGGCGTGGGTTCGATTCCCACCCAGGACAAACATTCCGTGATATAAAGAAATGTTTGTTCTGTGTCTGGGTTGACTGTACTTTTTTTTAAATACGGTTAAGTCAGCGTTTGACCACCAACTCGTCTGATGGTAAGCGATGATGTGGTCGAAGATGAAGCACGCAGACTTAGAAACGCACTCTGACCTTGAAAAGATTATAAGTATTCTTGAATTATCTGACTTCCATACTAGGTATATAGCTTTGCTTAGTTTGGGGTCAGACCGGTCAGATGGCGCTCTGTGTAATGTCCTACGTATGTCATATTTGTTTGTTTATTTTCATCTATTTTTCTAGGTTAGAAGAGCTGCAAGTAAGCGACAACGAGCTCCGGTCGTTGGAGCCGGCGCTGCGGCTGCCTCGGCTGCGGACGCTGGCAGCCAGCAACAACCTGCTCACACATTTCGGAGTGAGTTTTAAAAATTACAAATGAGCTATGTAGTTCGAGGTACCGTTGCAATGGCCATAGGCATGCATCTCTTAGCATCTGGAGAGCGTTTTGGTCGTCTCTACTTTTACACTTTTTTTTTTTTATAGCTGACAAGCTAGGTATTTTACCACAGCTCACCTGATGTTAAGTGACGGTGTGGTCGAAGATGGTAAACACACCTAGCCTGGAATGGAACTGGCTCTCAAGTGAGGCTGCCGGTCACACCGTTAGATGCTTGGCGGCAGATTTTCAACTTGAGGGTGGTAGCTAGCCAGCCGAGTACTAGAAAGTACCCTACCACCACGCTATGGTTTCCTCACGATGTTTTCCTTCACCGGCAGCTCAAGCTCATTGTTGGGGTTTGAACCCACGCCCTTCGGCATGCGAACCGACCGCGCTAACCACTGAGCTATCATCTCTATAAAATTAAAATAAAACTTACAAATCACTAAAGTGTGCGTGTAAGTGTATGTAGTGTTGAACTTATGTAATACATATTATTTATTATCATCTCTACGTTACGTGTATACCGCGAGCAGTCCGACCCCCGCAGCTGCACTCGTTCAAGAGTCTGACGCATGTGCAAGCCATCGCTCTCCTAAACCATTATTGATGAAGCTGTTGCTCCAAGAAACCCCTTTTTTGTGTCCAGGGAAAATCTATTACGTAAACCACCGGCTGTGGGACTATCCGTGCTAATGACGGCCTACCCACTAAAAACTCTGAAGTGTTCCACCTCGGCGCTTAATGTCGCGCACGCTATCGCACTCTTCCGCGGCAAAAAGAAGCCCCTAGGCCAGCCTCAATAAGCAACTTAATTACCTTTCTTTTCTGTATCTTTTAGTCTGTGACTTCTGTTATTATTATTAGTCTGTGCCTTTCAGGCCAGTAACACCATGGCTCCCGATGATGAAAACAAGGCTGAATATCAATCGCCGTTGACGACAGTAGACCTAAGGCACAACAGGCTAAAAGGGAGTATCATACTTGGCAATTATGAAGTAAGTCCTGTTATATTTGGCAAGAAAATATCATACAAACCTGTAAGGCGTGGGTTCGATTGCAACTAGGATAAACATTTATGGGTCGATTAATGTTTGTTGTGTCTGGGTATTCCATAAGTACCTATGTATTTACAAAAAAATAGTACAAGCTTTGCTTAGTTTGGGGCGAGATGGCGCTGTGTGAAAATGTCCTAGGATAGACTTATTCTTATTTAGTATTGGGGCGATGTTCAAGTCTAGTTGTTTGACCACAGCTCACCTGTTAAGTGACGATGTGGTCGAAGATGGTAAAACATACCTAGCCTGGAATGGAACTGGCTCTCAAGTGAGGCTGCAGGAACACACCGGTAGATGCTTGGCGGCAGATTTTCAACTTGAAAATCTGGTGGTAGCTGTAGCTAGCCAGCCGAGTACTAGAAAGTACCCTACGACCACGCTGTGGTTTCCTCACGATGTTTTCCTTCACCGGCAGCTCAAGCTCATTGTTGGGGTTTGAACCCACGCCTTTCGGCATGCGAACCGACCGCGCTAACCACTGAGCTATCATCGCTATAGAATACACCCCAAGCTATAACCCCGTATAAATGTAAAAATTGGTTAAAAATATTACATTGAACTAACACATACATAACTGGTATTATAAATGTGAAAGTTGTTTGTTTGTGCATTTGTTTAACGGCTTATCAGATTTCGATGAAATTTGGATTTCAGATAGCTCATACTCTGGATCAACACATAAACTACTTGTGTGAAACCGTTGGGCCTAGTATCGAAAAAAGTTAATTCAGTAAAAAAATTATAAATAGCCAAGTGTTAGTATCGAAGGCGTTTTTTTGTCTAATATGCAATTAAACATTTTTAACAATTTCTTCTATATCTTGTGCGGTACAGTCGCTTGGTACGATCAGTCGTCCGACTAATCTCAAGTGAAGACAGGCAAGTGGCGGTGGAATAATACTAAGCACTGGAGAAGGGATTCTTGTTATTTTCTTTCAACAACTGTACCGTCTGACATTTATCACTATTCTTATGATTATTTCCAGCACCTGGTATCTTTGGATCTGTCTTACAACTCTGTGGAAGTGCTGGTCGTATCCGCTTTGCGAGGGCTGCGGGAGTTGTATGCGGCTCACAATACGCTTCAACGCTTGTCACTGCACGGCGCTTCGCTTAGGACCATAAAGGCGCCACATAATCGTAAGCAAAAACCTACAGCAAAATTTGTACATCCACTGATTTTTAACGATGATTTTTCGATGTCAATACCCCGACGTCATAGTTGAGGAGAAGTTTGGGGCAATAGAGAGGCGGCCTGGTAGAAATTCACGTCTAAAAGTATTTTTACTATGGGTTTTAACGGTTTACAACGAATGTCACTATGGAAATTGACATGGTTTTGACTCATTTTTGTTTTACTTGTGCGGGATTACTCACGTTTAATTATGTATATCGGATACTTCGACCATAATTTTAGCCACATCTTTCTTCATGGAGACAAAGCTGAGAACAACGCGCGCGCGGCCTTCGCGCTGAAAGCGAAGCAAGACGAGTCCCACATAAGTAAAACATGTTGAATTGTTTGTGGTTTACGTTTTACCAGAGCTCACCTGATGTGATGGTGTAACCGAAGATGTTATAATCTTCGACACACCTCGCAGTCGGGGTATAAACATATGAGATGTATTCTTATACTTACAAAGCATTTCTATAGAATATTCGAGCTAATTCTCACGGCGTTTTTTAAATTTCTAATAATAAATTGATACATTGTATCTATCATCTATTACCCATTTTCATACTACCCATTACGGGTAATAATGTAATATAGAAGATTTCTTATACATGATAACAATCCCAATAAATACTACTTATTTAATTTCGACTCGTCTATTCTAGATAGTAATGAAGTTTTCCTCATCTCTTTTCAGAACTGGAAACACTAACAACGACCGTACCACCCATAAACCTAGTGGAAATTGACGTTTGTCACAACCGATTGACGTCACTGCCACAATGGCTCAGTGGCTGTTCAGACCTCACGACCTTACACGCGAGCAATAACAAACTCACTTCCCTGCCCGAACATCTATTCTGCAGCGAACTATCCAGTTTAAGCAGTCTTCATTTAGCACACAACAAAATATCAAGCATTCCGTCAATGCCCAGACTTCGAGCACCATTAAAAGAACTTCTATTACATGACAACTGCATTCAATCATTGCCGGAAAATTTCTTCTCAGTTTGTGATAGGCTATGCGTGTTAAACTTGTCAAACAACAGATTGAGCAGACTGCCACCAACACGTGGGCCATCTTCTCACTGCCTTGAAAGACTTTACTTGACAGCAAATTGTTTGACAGACGATGTTGCTGATGTCATCATAGCTTTCAGAGGACTTAAGATATTACACATTGCCTACAATTGTTTGACGACGTTACCAGACAGTTGTATCAACTTTTGGCCGCATATTGAAGAACTAGTCTTGTCAGGAAATTCCTTGTCTAGGCTACCTGAAAACATGCCACAGTTAAACAATATAAGAGTAGTGCGAGCACATTCAAATAGGTTAAGATCGGTGCCTATGTTTGCATGCAGTGCATCAGTGAAAATTTTGGATTTTGCCCACAATGAACTTGACAGTATAGACTTGAGACTTCTGGCTCCTAAACAGTTGAAATTTCTCGATATTTCCTGCAATAAAAAACTTCAAGTCGACCCATCGCAGTTCAACGCTTATAAATGTCAAAGGCCACTAAGCTTAGTGGACGTTACCGGGCGACATTCTCTACCTTGGACTCAAAAGAGTGGATATCACGAAGAAATGAATGGATCAACACCTTGGATCGCAGGATTTTCAGAGTGTCCTAACAAATTATTACAGCTATGCTGTGCCCAAATACGTCTTCCAGCTTTTTGCAACAAGGAAGGCCTTTTTGCCATAATCGACGGAGAAACAGACATAGAAGTGCCAAAAATTTTACAAGCAAGTTTACCTGGCTTACTTCTCGAAGAAAAATCAATTAAAGAAACTGTGAGTGAGTACATGAAGTATGTAATTTTATCAGCTCATAGAGAATTAAAAGAGAAAGGTCAAAGGAAAGGAGCTTGCTTAATAATGTGTCATTTGTCACCAGTCACGTCAGCAGATATTGGATTCGCTCAGTCTCCTAAGAGATACAGTATGAGATTGGCCAATGTTGGCGATACGAGAGCAGTCTTGAGCAGACGAAGCGGGCCGATGAGCTTAGGTATTGAAAATAATAAGCGTGTGGGACATTCTACTCTTTATCCCAATACTATACCGGATCCAGATGTGGTACAAACCATAATAAAGGAGGATGATGAGTTTTTAATTCTGGGAAATGGAACGTTTTGGAATGCAGTTAGTGTGGAAACGGCTGTTTCCGAAGCGAGGGCTGAACGAAATCCAGTGCTTGCAGCAAAGCGATTACAGGATTTGGCGCAAAGTTACGGAATAGAAGATTGCGTTTCTGTGATGATTATAAGATTTGATGCGGGACGATCTGACGTGGATCTTTTGATGAGTGAACTACGACAAACGATAAACAGTAATAAATCAGTGTGTAGGTCTGATTGTTGCTGTTCACGGTTGGAACCATGTTGCCATTCAGTGTCCCCACCGAAAGCTTGTAGCGATAGGTCTTCTCCAAGTGGACAAAGCGACCGCCCCTCAAGCGAAACAGTGAGCCATCAACATTACGCTAGTGTTCGATCGCAGACGAAGGCCTCAGAGCGTAGAAGTTGCCGCGGTGGCGTCGCTCGAGCGATACGAGTGAGAGTAGAAGAAGACAAGGAAGACGACCAGAGAACAGATGATCTCGGAAACCCTGAAGAACAATTCAAATGCTGGGAGTACATGTTAGAACAGAATACACAAATGCTATTCGACAAGGAATTGGACAATTTATCAAAAGGAATACGATCTAACGTTAGCAGTTTGCGAAATTTGAAGGGTCTTTCTGGAAGCAGTCCACAGTTACATTTGCCTAATAAGCAGTCGAGAATACCTTTTTTGTCTAAGCATTTTGGCAGCGCGAGATCTTTCGGTGCGGCTGCTATGAAGCCAGAGTTTCGTTTTGGATCTGGTAGAATGCCGAATGGAGGTCCTAACGCTGCTTACTTTGGATCACTGCAAAGATTAATGCCTTATCACTTGGAGTATGATTTCGCTGTAATACAAGAGAAAACTGCTCATTCTCAAGATTCCTTGGATTTAGAAGGTCGCATGTCTCAATATTGGGGAGTTGCTACTACAGAGTTATAGCCAAAAAATTGCAGATAAACTAAGATAATGTTTAATGTTTATTATACGTGTAAATAAAACTTCCATGTATTTAGATGTAGGTATAATATTTATAGATACCATCTGTCGACTAGAGTTTTTTGCACAAAGTTATCACTATGGACTTGCCTATACGAACTAGATTTATGTACTTAGTTAATAATTTTACATTATAATAATTCTATGTACAATAATGTGATAATTTCTGTCAAACATGTGGAGACAATTAAATAAATAATGACTATAATTTAACATATATTACTTTATATTTTTACACATCTATTAAGTATTACGCTTAGTTACAACATTGGTTTTCTTATACTAGAAAAATATGTACATCACCTTGATATATAAGGCATTTTTAATTTTTTCATAATTGAATTTGCAAAGCTACATCCTAAAGTAGACCTTTTGCATTTTCGTTTCGTCACTTATTTACATTTAGAAATAAAAATTGTTACGCTCAAAAATGAGATGAGAATTGACTCTTAATTGGCAGCAAGTGTTTTGCCTTGTTGTTTGAATCATCATGAAATATGGTCCATGTGTTATATTACAGGATTAATAATTATTATCTGACAACATTTTAAGAGCAACCCTTGCACATAGTAAATAGCAATTTTGGTTCCATGGTTTTTAATAATTCGATTACGATTTTTTTTTACTAAGTACGAACTTAAAAGCATGGCATTTACAGTATGTATACATTTATAAAAACGTGGGCGTAGGTAAAACCTTAGAAACCGCACCTACAAAATATGACAAGAAGGTACTGAAAAAAAAAAAAAAAAAAAACAATTTAATTGGAAGTATTATTGAATTGTTATGGATGATGTTAAAAAGCTGTCTACGAGAGACTTATAGAATATCTTCCAAACGTTATCGTTCAAGAGTCCATTTTTAAAAGAGCACATGTCAACTTTTCATATCGTCCCCTGAATTGTCTGTCACTTAACTGCCAATTCCCTTTACTTCTCTTACATCTCTCGCTTGACGACAAGCTCAAGCGGCTGCGTGAGAGGCAGTGGGAAGTGCATCGGGGGTGCTGGCGGCGGCTGCGCATGCGCCGGCGGTGGCCGCCGCTAGGGGAACCCCCGCGGAGAGTAGTGGTGCTCGCCCAGCCACGAATCAGGGGACGGGGGGAAGTCGGGATAGCCCCCCGCAGCTGGCGACGAGGAGCTACTCAAGTCCGACGCGCCACCCGTACCTGAGGTGCCGATACCTGCTCCACTCATTGCCTGCCCTGAAATTTAGAATACTACAGTGATAATGTGATCAAATCAAGATCTATGTATATATATCATACTAAAACAAAATACAGAAACATTGAAACTGGCAGAAAGCACAGAGTGTGATGTCAAGAAGAAAGAGGAAAAAAAACACGATATGGTTCTGTTTGTAATCGTACTTACCAATATTAGTGTATACGAGATGGTCTGGTGGGTAGTGGTAGTGGTGTTGAGGTGGGGAGTGCGTGCGAAGGTACGGCGGGGTAGCGGCGTATCGTGCGCCGCCGGTCGTGCCGCCCGCCGGCGAGCCTTCCTCGCCGCCCAGCGCGACCGTGCTGTAGCTGTCATTACTTAGTTCTGAAAGTAAAATATGCTCTGTTTCATCTTTACAAACTTTTATGCTAGGTGACCGATATCCTAAGTAAGCACCACCACAGTATCGGGTAGGTATTCTGTAAGTTATTCAATTATTATTTATTCAAATCAAATATATAATTAAATATGTTAAAAATACTGATTACATGTCAATAAAAAAAACAATAATGTCTAAATAATAAATAAAATAAATACTATAGGACATTTCACACATCGCCATCTAGCTCCAAACTAAGCAAAGCTTGTTAACTATTCTATTAGGAATTGTTGGGGGCCAGGTAACTTATAGAATACTTATATACTTTTTTGTAAATACATACAGAACACTCAGATAACTATGTCAACATAAAAATATGTCTCATCAAATCGGTTCAGCCGTTAGTTGGAGTTCAGCATAAACACGTACAAAATAATTATATAGGTACGGGCTGACAGTTTGAACATTAGCAATATTCAAAGACATGTTAATTAGTGGTCATATAAAACGTATAAAGAAATAAAATCGAAACAAATGTAAAAATAAAACTAAGAACACCTTGGTTAAAGTTCTTCCCAAAACTCCAGAATGTTTGGACAGCGCGAAGCCTTACGCGCCGAGCTAGGGCAAGATATAATTCAGTACCATACGCAGACTATTAGTAACTGTTATCTAATCTGGGACCGCGCGCGATTACCATGTCATTTTCGGTGCACGTGATTAGGGTGTCCGTATTTTTATGTTTGCTTAGGATAATTAGGTCAAATATTAACCACCTATTTTTTTATTGTTTGGAACTACAATCGAGTACTGAACCCCCTGTATCAATATTGCTGCTGTTTAAACTTTCACGGTGTATTAATAGAAGATGATTTATAAAAATAGGTATATAACATATTTACTTGCATTCTGCCAATTCCGAACAAGAATATCTTACCGTGATGACTAAAGGAATCTAGGTCAATCTTGAGTTCGTCCTTGTCGAGGAGTCGCTCGTGCCGTGGAGAGCCGCTCCCACTCTTCATGGACCTGAAGTATTGCGACCACCGCGTGCGGCCGGCGTCTTTCTTTAGTCGCTTCTCTTTAGCCCGCCTGCAGAAAAAGTAAAATGTATTTTTTTTTATATGTTTTTGTCTTTGAACATTGAATGTAGTATTGAAGAGCGAAAGTACATCAAAAAGGTCCAGATTTAAATAGGTATATAGGTATTGTTACAAACTTATATATGTGTATTGGTCTTCCTAAAAATCTCTTATGTAAGTATAATCTAGTGAATTCTAGTGCCTTCCAATTAAGGAAAGGATAATTAGATGGAAAGAGAAATTGGAATTGAAATTTTAATCAGTTATTGTAAAAAAAATACAATTTCTCTCATTTGATACGAGAATTGTAGATAAAAGTTCGTTAAATTTTTTTTTATTGTTTAGGTATTGTCTAGTTGTTTGACATCAGCTCACCTAATGTTAACTGACGGTGTGGTCGAAGATGATAAACACACCCAGCCTGGAATGGAACTGGCTCTCAAGTGAGGCTCTCCGAACGCACAACTAGATGCTTGGCGGCAGATTTTCAAGTTGAGGGCAGCTAGCCAGCCGAGTACTAGAAAGTACCCTACCACCACGCTATGGTTTCCTCACGATGTTTTTCTTTACCGGTAGCTCAAGTCCATTGTTGGAGTTTGAACCCACGTGCGAACCGACCGCGCTAACTACTGAGCTATCATTGCTACAAATCGTTACTAAATGCGGTGTAGCTGATTTCTTTTGGTGCGATTTCAAAGTTGTGTCCATATCAAATACTTATAATGAGGAGAACAATGACTTCCTTTTTATACACCAACCTTACAACCCTTATTTGTCACTTGTAGTTTCAAGTGAGTCAAATAATATTAGTTTCTTTATAAATCGCATTAATTTTTAAATAAAACACACGACGCTTAGTAGTAAAGTAGGTACCCGGACGACCGAGCGTTACTCGGTGTATATGTCGCAGGCAATTTGTATGATTTCGCTTTTTACAAACGGCGTCGTCTGTTTAAAAACACTCGCAATTTTGAAATATGCCATTTATAAGGAAAATTGACAACTTGTTTAACGTCATAATTTCAACATTGATTGTTATTTGATATAACAATGATGATTATGATTTATATTGATTGTTTGTTATAGGATGACCATCATAAAACACAGCTTGAATTTAATCAGACTTTATTCTAGCAATCAGGTATCAAAACCTAAAATAAAAGTAAATTAATATGTGCTCCTTTAAAATATACAAATACTTAAAACCTGCACCGTTTGTAAAAAGCGAAATCATACAAATTATCTGCGACATAAATATATAATATACAATTTATTATTTAATATAAATTTAGAAAAACTGCCTTAGCTAGATCGATTTTTTGCAAAAACTTCCATAAGTATAGCAAATTTAATGGAAATCTTTAGAGCTGTTTTCGAGATCTCAATATACTACATAAATATTCTTACAAATATTGCAGATTAGATATATTTACTATTGTAACCTATTAGTTAAACTTGCACGTGATTTTCAGTAGAGTTATTGTTATGAGAAATTTTGTTCCTCAATAAAAATAAACCATAAGCACACCCTAAAATAGGGCGTTTAATCTTTAAGTGAAACTAAAAGACATGTACCACTTGACATGTTAATTGACTCGATTACTGATTTACTATACTCCGATTGTTGATCTTTCATAACAAAACTCGTTATAACGCTTCGATTACTCTCGATTTAAACAAATAAGTATTGCAGTATAAACAGAACACCCCACGGATCGCGTGTGCTATTAGTGTAGCGACGGGGGGTCGGGGGTACAAAGAGCTTGATTAATTAAAGTGCCCCCGCCCCCGTAGCCCTGTCCGCTGGGAGCCGTGCCAGGGTACAGCCGAGTCGGATTATTGAAACAATGAGCGTTGCGTATTGCCTTCTTGCTATAACTGGCCGTAGGTATGACGCAAAAAGCTCGTGAGAACAGACGCGTATAATTAGTTTATTTTTTTAAATATATAGATTTATTGCATAAAGAGATAACAGAGAACTGGGACGCGTAGGTATACTCGATAAGGATATAAGGTAATCGCAAGGTAATTATATCAAATTAGCTTTATCGGGATATTAGTTTCACATGGTACTGTAGGTTCTACAAATACCTACTAAACGTTTTCATGAGAAAAGTAATTCATATACCTATGCCTGGCCTGGATGGCGAAAGAGCCAAGTACCTACTCAAAGATTGTATAATAAATTTTATATGCCCATCCATAAGAGTCCAGTCAGGTGCCGTCCTTAGGATTCAATAGGGCTTGTTCTTAAGATTAGACAATAAACTTTCTTTTATAAAGTACTAGCTGCGCCCCGCGTGGTGATGGATGATGATGATGATGATGATGAAAGGTATCCTATGTTTTATTCCAGGGCCTAAAGTATCTACATGCAAAATTTCATCCAGATCCGTTTAGCCGTTCTGGCGTGATTGAGTAACAAACATCCATCCATCCATCCAAAGTTTCACATTTATAATATTAGTGGGATTGTTTCAATATAGCCTTGTTTAATTGATAACCAATTCTCGGATTAGCTGCCGGTAATCAGTAGCCAATCAAACTAAGACGATAAAGTGCAACCTTCAAACACCGCTTTCAAGTAATTTACCTGTGTTAGTATTGCCTCATAATAAAATTATTTATGTAACAGCAATATGTAGATACATCTTATCATTTTGTTTCAGTTGCTAAAGTATTGCATAGCTTCTTATTTTTTTAAAGTATGTTTATCTTTCTACTAGTCAAGGAGAAAGTAAAGCTGAGAACTACTAATCAGAGAAAATATAGTCACATACTTATAACACATCTGGTACTGCGGTGGTACCTACCTAGACGACCTCCTGCTTAACGGATTTTAATGCGGTTTCCGTCAGTTGACAGAGTAATTCAAGAGGAAGATTTATAATTATGTATAATACATACATTTACATGCATATTATTGTAGAGAAAATACGAGAATTTCAAAGATTTGTATGATGTCATAAAAAACATGTTTTTGAAACATTGTATATAAATATATCCTGTAGTATAGTCTAATCATAATAATAATATTATTAATCACTCAACACTGACACCATGTTGATATCTATGTACATTGCACCCGTGCAAAACCGGGGCGCGAAGTTAGTAAGCAATAACAGTAACTAATTTATAGTATTTTGTGCGCTATATGATGAATAGCGTAAATCTGGAAAAATATATGATTGTATACTTATACATAGCAGTAGGTACCTACTGTCGTAAGGACCAAAACGTAAACGTCAGGTAAGCAGTCAGCGCAAAATAGACCTCTAAACGGAACAATAGCATTTGAAACATGTCTCAGATTCAGGCAAGCTTAAGATTTCAAAACAGTAGGACGGTAACAATGCTATAACTAGCCAGTCGTGGGGCATTAAGTGAATTCGAGCGTCGATATCGCGTCCAGTTTACGAGCCGGAGCGGATGGCGCGCCGTGACCGACGCCAGCTAGCCGCAGCCCTTCTACAGGCTAATAAACGTTCAAGTGCAAGTTGCACGGAGAACTTTAAGTACCACCAAGTACTATAATGATGCTGTGTTTACCAAAACATGTTAAATATCGAAGGGCATTTCACACAGCGCCATTTTTGTAGCGATGATAGCTCAGTGGTTAGCGCGGTCGCTTCGCACGTCGAAGGGCGTGGGTTCAGACACCAACAATGAGCTTGAGCTGCCAGTTGAGAAAAACACAGTGAGAACACCGCAGCATGGTGGTAGGTTTTTTTTTTTAAATCTTTGACACACTAGGTATTTGACCACAACTCACCTGATGTTAAGTGAGGTGTGGGCGAAGATTGTAAAGCATACCTAGCCTGGAATGGAACTACTATAACAGTATACCTTCAAGTTGAAAATCTGCCGCCAATCATCTAATGGCATGCTCCGGCAGCCTCACTTGAGAGCCAGTTTAATTCCAGGCTGTGTTTAAAAACAAAGAAAAACTTTGTTTGTTGAATGCTCGTTAAATGCTTGCTGAATGCTCGTTGAATGCTACATGTGTTAGATGGTAAACTTTTTTCAAATCTCAAATTTAAAATTGAATTTGTCACTGATGTTTTTTACGCGTGGTCATAAAACTCTAATCTCAGTTTACGTCTTGTTAAAATCGCTGACCGTTTCAAAATCAGCGCTAACTGAACACAAAGGCCAAGTAGCTCGTAGGTAAGTTCTGGTTTACGGTCATGCTTGAACAGAATTGATTGTGGATATCTGAATGCCTCAGTTTATTTTAACTAGCTATAAGCGTAACTGAAAATCCATGGAAAATGCTCGTCATGCTATTTTACACGCTTAAGTTCCGATAAACTCGATTTTACTATGTTTTAGGACTACAAAATCGTAGTTCCACTTGTAGAATGTTATCTTTTGAGTGGTATTGATTTAAAATTACCAAAATAAATAGGTTAGATGTCTTTTTAAAATCAATTTAAGAAACAGCACGGGGTCACTATTGTAACCAGCCCTGATTCTCTCATTCACATGAGATTGCTAAAACGTGTATAGTAAAAAAATATAGTTAAGGAACAAATTGGTGTAATTAAAAATATATATATACTTATATATATAGATATGTTTCCACAGTTTCTTTAGTAATGGCAACAACCCATTCTCTCTAAATAAATAAATATATCCATTCACCATAGGAACCAGATAGCTAATAGAATAACTATATCTACTTATACTTTTTTTTTAATGCATACTTATAATACATACAGAACACCCAGTCACAGAACAGACGACTGCTTTCGTTACACAAAAGATAGTTCTGAGCGAGAATCGAACCCCTGCCCTTCAACTCTCGAAGCAGAATTTGACCTATTGAGCTAACAGGGCAGATACCTACCTACCAGTCACCACCTCTAAATTACTCGTGTAGTAAACAGTTTTGATCTATAACTTCGACTCCCGTATTCGGTACAGAGCTGTAGGGCGCGAGTTCAATTTTATTTTATTTTTATTTTATTTTTTCTTACCCGGTATTAACATTTACGTGACGTACATACATGTTTGTGCTGTGTCTGGGTTCCAGAAGTACTTACAAAAAAGCGTATAAGAGTTTTATAAGTTATCTGGTGGCCAATGTACAAACTTTGCATAGTTTGGGAATAAATGTTCTGTGTGAAATGTCTATATTTACACTTATAAAGTTCACAAAAAATCTGAGAGTCCTAATATGACAATATCAAAAGTTGTTTTACGGTGATACATTGATAACAATGACCCTATATATCTGTCTCTAAAGTATTATTTCATGACTGAAGTACCTGAAGTGAAAACTAAAATAATAATAAAGAAAGAGATTTGATTGAGTGACGATATGTGTAAATTGTGTAAGATATATGACGGTGACTAGAAACAAGAAGCAGAAGATCGGGTAGAGTGACGTGCAAAAGCTGATAATAAGCTGATGATGATTATGACGAATTTGAAAATCGTTTTCGTAAAAATATTGACGGCTTTGGATTTATATGACCAGTACAGTTTTAAACTAACACGGCAATCTGCTAAAAATTTAGACACGGACAATTCCACTTCCTTAGAATATATAGATATATAGAATAGAAAACCAAACTCACCTATTCTGAAACCAGACTTGCACGACCCGCATGTCGAGCCCGGTGTCGTGGGCCAGCTGCTCCCTTACATGTCGTGCCGGCTTGGGGCTGCTGCTGTACGCACTCTTTAGCGTCTCCAACTGCTTGGCCGTGATGGTGGTTCTCGGCCGCTTGCTGGCCGCGTCGCCGTCCAGGGAGCCCTCAGCGCCTGCATTCGTGGGGTCTACTACAGTTGGATTTACTGATTTTGCCCGATAAGCTTTAAATGTAACAGAAATATGGCTTGCACTAACGCGACTTGTGGCAACGGCCCGAGCTTTGGGTGGCTGAATCCGCGGCTAGATGGACAATGGCGGACATGGCAATAACCAGCTAACCCGATCCACACAACAACGCCTGTCCATGAAAATTGCAGCGATACACAGAACTTTGAGAAGCAAAACAAAATCCAGGGCATCACTGCTTTGGTGCTCATTACTTTGAGACTTTCGATGGTTAATCTCAACAGCCCCGTAATTTCGCTAGCTTTAAACCGGTACACAGTAATGTTTACACACTAATACTTAGCGGCAGAATAGCTGGTACTGCGGTGGTACCTACCGTGACGACCACCTGCTAAGGAGATCAAACTCTTAACGCTCATTACTATAAACAACTTTTAATAAGGAACACTTTTTACTTGGTGGTAGATTTCCTTAGCAGGAGATCGTCTAGGTAGGTACCACCGCAGTACCAGATATTCTGCCGCTAAGCAGTAGTGTGTAAACATTACTGTGTTTGAAGGGTACTGCAGCTAGCGAAATTACAGGGCTATTGAGACTAACCATCTAGTCTCAAAGTAATGAGCGCCAAGGCAGCGATGTCTTGGACTTTGTTTTACTACTCAAAGTTCTGTGTATCGCTGCAATGGTTATGGACAGGTGTTATCTCTTAACATCAGGAGAGCGTCTCGTTCGTCTCATTACTATAACATAAAAAAAAAAACAACCTTCTGCTACAATGAAAGCATTGTGGTAGCTTCCTGGCTGCCTTTACTACTCGACTATCTACCACTCTCAATTTGAAAATCTGGTGCTGCAACTTCACTTGAGCCAATTTTAGGCTATACATATATATAAACCGTCTTTGACCACACTACACATCATGAAACAAAACGTCTAGCTTAACCACCTTAAAAAAAAATTATAATCGTGTAGAAATGCCACCGGTACCATATAATTATTAGGTACACGCTCAACAAAATGGAACAAGTTTGTTTCCGCAATAACAGAGTCAGTCCCATAGTAAAAATTGTTCACAATGTTGAGCACAATTAACGCTCCTGTTCCGCGGTAATGAGTTTAAAGAAACATACCTTTAGCTCTAGCGGCTTCATAGTCCGGCTTGCAAACGAGTTTTCCGTCCTCCATTAGGTAGAACTCATCTCCCGTGTTGAGCGTCCTGGCGCAAGCGGCGCAGGCAAAGCACCGCAGATGGTAGACGTGTGTCTGCGCTCGCCGAACCACTTGCGTCGGCGGGATACCCTGCCCGCATCCCGAGCATTTGGTCCCGAACCGCCTGGGACAACAGCCGCAACAACAACAACATTATCAACGTGTCTGGGATAAGAGGACATCATAAATCTGAAAGTCAAAGACAATTTACAAAAAAAATATTCGTCAAATATTCGTTAACAAAATGTATGGAAAATTAGAGGTTTTTATACGGCTCGGTATAGAAAACTTAATGGGTTTTTTCGCATCTTGTTATGTTAGACCCCCTGAGTGCCAAGTGCTAATTTTACAAATTGCGTTTACGAATTCGACATAATTCCGATGAAATAAAAGCATTCACTGTTAATATGTCGCCCTAGAAGCACCGCCAGATGGCAGACTTTCGTCAGTGAAATGTCCTGCCAGCGCCACGAGCACTGATTTGTAATTAATCCAAAAAAAAAAATACGTTTGTATAGGTAGTGTTAATTCATGTGATGTTATACCTAGGTACAAATAGCTATACTTTAGAATACATAGGTATATCATAACATGGAACAAACATAATAATAGCGGGTGATTCTATCGGGCCTTAAAGGACTCTGATGTGAGCAATGAGCATGCTACGATTCAGTAACCTCTTGGAAACTGAGTGTTTTGCCTGTGCAATTGCTGACGAAGAAATCAAGACGAGCCCCTGATATTAAAATGGACGTACAAACCACAGACGAACAAAAGATATAGGCTTAGTAGGTAGATCTCTATGGATACTACAACGATTATTTTTTTGAAAAAATTAACGGTTAGAAACGTATAGAGATAGAAAAACCATTTATAAGACACAATAAATAAATTAAACATAGTACCTACATACGTATGATGTATGAGTGATAATAAATTGTTCTTTGTTTCTGTTTATAGTCTACAACATTCAAAATCAAAATCAAAATCAAAAAGTCATTTATTCAGTTTAGGCCCTGGTAAGGCACTTATGAACGTTAAGTTACATTTTTTAATCTACCACCGGCTCGTAATTACACTTCAACTGAGAAGACTCCAGCAAGAAACTCAGCAAGGCATTTTTTTTTTGTGGATCTTTCTTTTCATATAAGGTTACAGTTTATACAGTTTACAGTTATAGATATTAATACATTATGCTTACTACAATTGTCACTTATCCAGGGGGATGCAAGTGCAGAGAGATGCTACTACAACCATATATTCCGATTCCATACTTTATTAACCATATTTCCTGTCTTCCACGTAATGAGCCACATTCACATTCGGAACCTCAAAAATGATGCTTACTTGAAGAAATCGTCCGTGCAATAAAGCTGATTGTTTCTCGCGAAGCATTTCCCGGAGAGCATAGCGCGACACTCGACACAGCGCAGGCACCCGGCGTGCCATGTGCGGTCCGACACCTTGAGCACGTATCGGTCCACTATCATCTCGTGACAGCCGCCACATTTCGGAATACTGGCTGCAACAAAAGCAACGGTTATGCTACTAGGTACAAAGATTTAAATACTGATAACTATTATGCTTATTGTAGCTGCCACGAAAACTACTGTATCTATCTGATAGAATTGGTATAAAATCTGTAATTTACATCTTTAAGTACCACCAAGCTTCATACGAAGACTTGTTTATGTTTAGTCTGTGCATGTTTGTTCGTTCTCTCTTCTCGTTTTACCTCCAAGATGCAAGATGGTGTTTCTTATTGCTGAAGTAAATTGTAAATCGTATTTAGGCATTATAATAATCATAAATGCTAAAATATTTATAAGCTTTAAAATAAAGTGTTGGGATATTCCGTCTTTGAAAAATTTTGCTGGTTTTATTCTGTCTCCTTCCGCTTAGTCGCAAAAAACATCAATTCAAAAACTAAAAGGTAAAAATAATTGATTATATTTATTGTAATTTTAAATCCAAAATCTTGATGTCAATTTAAAACTTTGATGTTATATTTTGTAAAAACAACTCAGAAATAAACTCTAAAACAACACAGGCAAAAATATACAACACTACTTGTATTAGAAAACATAAATAGAATGAAATGAAATGAAATTAAGTCTTTGGTTGTTAGTTGCGTTTTTGAACGTAAGCGGTAACCTCCGGAACCACCTACTCACTGACATCTTTCACTGGTCGTAACACTGTTTGCGCATGTCGTACGCTATTTTATACCTAATAAGCACACCACATATCACATCATCAGCCATAGGACGTCCACTGCTGGACGTAGGCCTCCTCCTGGAGGGGTTTTGCCAATACTCGCCACGCTTGGCAGGCAGGTTGGCGAGCGCAGTTAAGTGTAATTGTTCAAGGAGGACGCTGCTGCCCATCTTCCGGATGACATCCCTTAGCCGGCTCTTACGGCAACCACGGGTAGAGTGAGTGGGGTACTATTCTTACGCCGGCACCACCACGGCACACCTAAACCTAATAAGCAAAACCGAGAAATTGCAAAGTGCAGATGCCTTATTAATTTTGAAACTATATTCGACCTACAATATTCCATTGATGGGCATAGTCCATGATATATTTATACCTACTATGACAACGCGACCCAAACACTCGCTTCATCATTCATCTCAACTGCAGAGCAGTGTATACACCTTGTACATGTACAGTGCTTCACAAAAACTATAAATATATTTAACAAATAAGTTGCAATATGAAGCGTTTTGAAATACTTAGGTCTATAAACATCTGTCTGGGTTAGAACCGCATGCTTGTCTGCTACTTTTATAAATAAAAAATATTTATATATTTTTACAACAATCCCGTAAACAAATCTTAAGAGACTTTGAGGAAATAGGGAATCCTAATCTGTATTAGACAAATCCTTATCGTCGACAAATCTTTGAGTATTATTAAAGCTAAAAAAATATTTGAATTTGTATTCAAGCTTAGGCTTGAAATAAAGTCTGTGGTAGTTCAGCGTCTGTCGTTCGAGTTCAGATTACCTCTCAACAACCGCTTTGTTTATCACTAAATACGAATTAAATGGCTAGACATATTTTCTTTTTATTATTATTTTTTATTGTTGACAAGCTAAGTATTTGACCACAGCTCACCTGGTGTAAAATGACGGTGTGGTCGAAGATACTAAAGCACGCCTAGTCTGGAATGCTACTGGCTCTCAGGTGAGGCTTCCGGAACACACCGATAAACTTGGCAACAAATTCTCAACTTGACGGTGCATGGTAGCTAGCCAGCCGAGCACTAGTAAATACTCTACCACCGTGTAATGGTTCCCTCACGATGTTTCTCCGTCATTGGCAGCTCAAAACCCATCAACCACCAATGTCTTCTCAACCACCAATTTGTTTGTCACTAAATACGAATTAAATCGCAAGACATGTATATATACTGTGGGAGTATTTACCTAATCACCAACCGATGCATTTTATATTATTATGTAGGTCGTAGATATATGAAAGAAGTTTAAATCAGCAGGTATACAAATTCTCTATAACACAAATTCCACTTTTTAACGTCTGAAATTTTGAAAATCTAATCCGATAGTAAATATCTGTATCTTAAAAGATTTTCAAAAAGACGAGGCAAGTTCTTAAGTAAAAGTTCATTTTAATATGGGTACGTGATGTCGAAAAATGGTACTAGGTTGCCTGGAAGAGATCGCTCTTAGCGATAAGGCCGCCAATTGTTCCACTAGTGTTAAGTTTATGTTGTAATAATTGTTTGTAATTGGTGTGAATAATAAAGAGTTATATTATTATTATTACTAGGTATGTCATTGGAGGCACAGACCTACTGTGAGTCGCTGCTATGATTAAGTAGCAAGTAAATGGTACGTAGACCTAGGTCAAGGTTTAGAAACAATGTTCGTGCTTTGACAAAAAAAATGCGGTCTGCGATGGAACACGCTTACCTACTTAGAGAAACCGATTCACTCGCGACTTGAACGTATCCAAATTGTAACAATCAAGGAGCACTCCCATAGTACAAGGGCAGCAAGTTACACTATATAGCGGTTCGTATGCTAAAAGTGATGGAACATAACATAAAACGGTGATGCTTTTTATAGAATGAGTTGATTGGAATTATGCAGATCTAGCACACTCTTCAAAATGCATCCGATAGAAAACCAAAAGACAGGAAAAACTTGGCTGAAACTACTATCCCCTGATAGTAGTTTTCAACTTAATTATTAACTTAACTTGAGTAATCCAGAAAAAAAAATTTATATGCCAAAACCATGTCTGTTTCCATAATAACAGATGCAAATCGCCTAAATAATTACCCTCGGGAGTTTATCAAACTATTTAGTACAATCTAAGCGGTCGAACCCTGTTTTTTACTTAACTATTATTGCCGTTCCACAGACCGTGACCGTTGTCAACGTATCATAACATTTTTTTTTAACTTCAACGTATATAACTTAAGCCAAACGCAATACAGGGAGATAAATTAAACCTAACTATCAATAAAATCAAGCCAAAATTTCATACAAACCAAAAAAAACCTGACGATTGAGGACTTGATCTCAATTTACAAATGGTGCTATCTCACATTAAGTAGGTACATATGTAGCGACAAGACGGATTAGAATGTAAATATAGGATAAATATAGGTCAAGCGGCACACACACGACACAATCACGAGCTACGTACACAGGAACACCTCGGGTAGATGATCTAGCTGGATTGGCGGCACGCGCATTTCCTCCAGGGTTTCCTCCGCGGGGAACATCATAGCGCCCAGCATCGCACAACCGTGCTGGCCCGCGGCGCCCAACGCACTGCCGCCACCCTAACCTGACACCCCAACCCTCTTATCACCGCCTCGCCGCCATTGGCCGGCCCGACGCGCTGATAACACCCGACACGCCTCCTGGCCAATCCTCATACCCGAAACACTCCCATCGATCGATAGAGGGAAAATTCGCAGCATTCCCTACCTACATCGAACGATTACAGCGTTGAAGTGTTTACAGATGAGCGCTGCTATACCGATTTACTTTTACACACCATTCCTTTTCTGAGAAGGATTTGCATTGCTAACAATGATGGTTTTTCCTTGATTAGCTTTCAGTAAGTTTTACGTTTTGATAATTCATAGGAGGCGGCCGCAATATATTTGAAATTTTGAAATACGTTT
Organism: Biston stratarius; assembly: GCA_950106695.1. Classification (NCBI taxonomy): domain Eukaryota; kingdom Metazoa; phylum Arthropoda; class Insecta; order Lepidoptera; family Geometridae; genus Biston; species Biston stratarius. The sequence goes on along the minus strand of OX467115.1, from coordinate 15,737,163 downwards.
TTAATATAATTATAATGTTACAGAAGCATATATTACCAGAAATATTCAATATGATAAGTACTTGTGCTCTGCTCTTAAGAAAAGACATCAACGATATCTATCGCTAGCGAAATTACAGGAATGTTAAGATTAACCATCGAAAATCTTATAGTTCAAATCAGCGATGCCCTGGACTTTGTTTTGTTTCTCAAAGTTCTGTTTATCGCTACAAAGGTCATGGATATGCGTTATCTCTTACCATTAGCAGAGAGCTTCGTTCGTAGCATTACCTACCCTTAAATAAAAAAATTGTTTAAAAATTCTCGTGTCACGCTTATTATAGTGTTAGGTAGCTAAGTATGACATACATATATCACCTATAATATAGGTAGGTATAAATACCAATACCAATAAAATAAAAAAGAATCATTTGCTATAACAGCCGATTTTTCGCGATTCCAGAGTGATGACCATAGTAAAAGTTGGCAACAATATCGAGTACCTACCTACAATTATCTACCCCTTTTCCGCTTAATATACTCTAAAATTATAATCTTGTATAGAATCCATGTATGTAGCGATGATAGCTCAGTGGTTAGTGCGGTTGGTTCGCATGCCGAAGGGCGTGGCTTCAAACCCCAACAATGAGCTTGAGCTGCCGCTGAAGGAAAAACATCGTGAGGAAACCATAGCGTCATGGAAGGGTACTTTCTAGTAATAGGCTGGCTTGCTACCACCCTCAAGTTAAAAATCTGCCGCCAAGCATCTAACGGTGTGTTTCGGCAGCTTTACTTGAGAGCCAGTTCCATTCCAGGCTAGGTGTGCTTTACCATCTTCGACCACACCATCACTTAACATCAGGTGAGCTGTGGTCAAACAACTAGCCTGACAGTTATAAAAAAAAAAAAAAACATATAGAATAAATAGCAGAGTCGTGTTTAGAGATTTATCAAAATATATTCAGGTGATTTGAACTACAAATCAGTCCTTGCAACGACACAATCCAGTCCCGGCGTCAGGCGTGACTCGTTCCACGCTGCGACTGCACCCGCGATAAATTATACAAGGGAATGCGAGGGCACCGGTACTTTACGACGGCATAAATCAGAACACAGTCACTTCCCCTAGAAGTCCAGTTTACACGGTATCCACACGAACGTGCTTGACTCGATTTAATCCGATTTTAGGCGAGGCTAGTGGGTCAAGATATTTACTGCTATCTCTGAGTTTGAAAAAAAAATTTAACAAACTCAAGAAAAAAAATTACGTTACCTTTGATACATAATTCTTTACAACAAAATTTACCAAACTCAACAAAAATATGTTAACTAACGTTACAAAACAATTAATGTCAATTTAATTGAAATTTCATGAGGTCTTATTATTAAATTAATCAATGACGCGAATCTGCGATATTTAGTCAAGACATCCTGCCCCGGACTGTACCTGGTACAAAACTACCTATTCACAAGGCTGACAGTCTTAACTAATAATTATGTTTATGACCGGGTCTTAATCGAACACAAAAAACTATGGAAGAACTGTAAATTATTTTGTAGTTTTTAGGGTTCCGTACCCAAAGGGTAAAAACGGGACCCTATTACTAAGACTTCGCTGTCTGTCTGTCCGTCCGTCTGTCTGTCACCAGGCTGTATCTCAAGAACCACGATAGCTAGACAGTTGAAATTTTCACAAATTATGTATTTCTGTTGCCGCTATAACAACAAATACTAAAAACAAAATAAAATAAATATTTAAGGGGGCTCCCATAAAACAGGCGCGATTATTTTGCCGTTTTTATAGATAATGGTACGGAACACTCCGTGCGCGAATCCGACTTACACTTGGCTGGTTATTGTGTTAAGACGACATTAATAAATGATATACGATATAAGTCCATATCAGTATCAATAAAATTAATAGGTAAATATAAATCCAAAGCTTAAAAAAATGTCATTATTATCATCATTATACACAAATACATTCAAAAGTCATAAACAAATTCAACATAAATATAAAATAAACTTCAGGTACTTCAACTACTCATCTTAGCCTATATATTTTGGTTTGTATAAAACATTTTTTATGTTTTTTCAAACTGGTGTTACATTAATACCTACTTATAGTACCGAAAAACCATTTCGGTTTGTCCCGATACCAATCACACTGCGCTGACTGAAATATACCGAAGTACCTATTGTTAGGTATCAGCGACTTTTATTATAAATATATGTTTTTCTTTGTATAATTTTCTATAGTTATTTACGAATAATAATATGAATAATGTTACCTTAATTATTTTGCACGAACACATGATTATTCTACGATCTCAGTTAAATCAATTGTTTAATTTTACGGATGTTGAAAGACGTCGGCCAATCACGAGCGTCGCCCAATCACAATTACTATGTCGGATGGCGATCGGGCGAGGCTCGGACGGGCCGGCAGATTTTGTTAAGCTTGAAGAGAGTAAATAAGTGAAGATTATAAGAATTATATGAACGTTGCAATACATTGAAATATAAAGTGAAACACTATTTGGAGTCTAAATTTATCCTGACCTAGTTCCAATAGGTCAGAAGTGGGATCATCGAGAAAATTTATAATTTTTTTCGTCACGCCTACTACTCGGAGAAAAACGTAAGTAATATCTATATTTCAACTATGGTTAGCCTCACAACCCAATAGTAAAAAAAAAATAGAACTGTTAATACGGGTATTATAAATGTGTTTTTTTTTTCTCTCTCATCTATCTCGAAACGAATTATCATGGCACATGTTAGTTTTTCTTTTCTGATCAGAAAATGCAAATAGTCGATGGTAAAAAAATTAAATTTAGATGATGTAATAAATATTTTGAGGGTAAATTCAATGAATATAATTGGCAACAAATTGAATTACTAAACAATAACTTGTGACTTGTGCTATTTAAAGAATTTGACGCCGGTTTATTTCGAATTTTGATTTTATTGGCTAAGCAGAAGTTAGGACCGTTTCGGAGAGGCATTCTGGTCCAGATTATGTTTTCCAGATAGGTCGAATGTTACGAGAACAATAGGAATCTTGTCTTGTATTTCTGTTTTAACATAAATAATTGGAGTATAATTAAAAAAAAAAAAAAAAATGGTTTTGGAACTTATTTTTATTTCACAAAAATAAAGAATAATGCAAATACGAATATATTATTGTACTACTAAACTACGACCACAAAAAGTTCTAAGTTTTGTTGTAATTGTTTGACTAGTGGCCAGGTTGTTGACATCAATCTGAACTACGTGGTACCCAACCCGCAGGTCAAAGGCTTGATTTGAATATTTCAATTTTAAATGTAGGGATTGCCAATACCTAAACGTAACTTAAGTCTTGTGGTTCGGTACCTAAGATTACACCATTGACAAGGAATGTTGTGACGTAGTATATTAAGCTGGTATGTGTAAGTTTCAGATAACGAGGCTATGGAAAAGGACATTGAAGGTGCCCTAGGTGGAGGGCCTAAAAGGAATAAAACCCTAGGTGGAGGGTTCAATTTAAGGAAGGAAACCCCAGGTGGAGGGTTAAGGTTAACGAACGAAACCCTAGGTGGAGGGCTAAGTTCAAGGGACGTAGCCCTAGGTGGAGGGCTAAGTTCAGGGAACGAAACCCTAGGTGGAGGGTTAAGTTCAGGGAACGAAACCCTAGGTGGAGGGTTAAGTTCAAAGAAGGAAACTCCAGGTGAAGGGGTAAGGTTGGCGTATGGGAGAAAAGCCGAGGAACTAGGCCGACAAAAGAATACGTTTAATGATGATGAGAAGATACGTTACTCGAAACAAGGACGTACGCGGTTCGGTATTTACGAGGAACAAGGTGTGACCAGAAAGAAGCTGATATCAAAGTCGCAGGCGCGTAAGCAGCGTTTTTCTGTATCGTCTGGTACTGAAGAAGAGGCATGTCCGCAACGTAAAAAGAAATCGCGGACGAGACACGGATCAGGCGATACACGGAAGAGAAGACGTGTCTCATACACATCGTCAGATTCCATAAGCGGGACATCTTCGCCAAAAAGGGTAAAGGTATCAAAATTTAGGGAAAATGATCAGGACATTAAGCTAATGGATAAGTTTCTGTCTATTTTAGAAAAAGTTAAGAGTTCAGATAAACCTAAAATAAATTTTGGCACAAATGTACTGCCGGAGTTTGATCCTTTGTCAAAGGATCAAACTGTTTTGACGTGGATCACTAAAGTAGAAGAGTGCGCTGAAATATACGGTTGGGAAGAAAAAGAAATTATTCACTATTCCCTACCTAAATTGAGTGGTGTTGCTAAGACGTGGTACCAGGGTTTACCTTCGGTGCTGCACACGTGGTCCGAGTGGAAGAAGAAGCTATTAGAATCTTTTCCATGTAGAGAGGATTATGCTGAGCTCTTAACCGAAATGTTAGCTAAAAAAGCCAAATACGGAGAGTCATTAGAGCATTATTATTATGCAAAAATTAATTTACTAAATAGATGCAAAATCACCGGCAAGCAGGCAGTAGATTGCCTTTTGTATGGCATAGAGGATCGGGCGGTAAAGGTTGGCGCTCAGGCAGCACAATTTCGTGAGCCAGAACAGGTACTCAAATATTTAAAAACCGTCAAAACTGGACAGAGCAGGGACAACCAGGATTCGGGGCGAAGAGGCAGGTTTGGAACGGCTGCAAATCGGGTGGATTCTTCTAAATCAGGTACTATGTTTAATCCTTCAATTAAATGCTTTAACTGTAATGAAATTGGACATCCTAGTTTCAAATGTGATAAATCGACGTATTCTATAAAGTGTCATAACTGCAACGAGGTCGGTCACCGTAGTTCAAGGTGTGACAAACCACCCTCGAAATGCACTACGTGTGATCGGACAGGCCATCTCACTTCTAACTGCTATAAAAGCACTGGAAGAAATGTTGCCGAAACAGGGAAAAACCCAATGTTAGGAAATGATTCTAAACAGAAACAGGTGTCCGAAGTTATGATTGAGGACTCGGGAATAAACAAGTATGTAATGAATATAAAAGTAAATGGTTCCACTCTTAACGGTCACGTAGACCTAGGTAGCCAGTGTTCCCTTATCAGAGAAAGCGATGTCAAATCTCTAGGCCTTTGTGTGACCTCTCGTTCAAATTTGCCGACCCTCAGAGGTATAGGGGCCAGTCTAGTGAGTCCATTAGGAGTAGTTTCCGCCACTGTAGATATTCAGGGTATATCGGAATCAATCGATCTTTATGTCGTGGAAGATTATGTTCTGATACATTCTATTTTAATAGGACATTCTTTTACGGAGAGACCGGATATTCTGATAGTTAAGACGCCGGATGCGATAAAGTTTCTGAGAATGCCTCCAAATAAAGTTAACTTAGTGACAGCTTGTGACTCTGAAATTCCCTGCAATACGATGCGAGCGGTACAGGTTTCTACAGATTCACAAATGTTGGAGTGCGAAGTTAATGTAACCGGTGCGCTACGTGGGCCAGAAGGTAAGGAATATTATCTCTTACCAGGTCAGTATGAAATCAAAAATGGTCGTGGTGCGATCTTAGTCTACAACGCCTCGAGGAACCCTATGGTTATTACTAAAGGTACTCTTTTGACAAGGTCTCTCGAAAGAAATCAAATCCCGGCAACTGATATTAAGAATTCATTCAGTATCGTCTTCAATGATACTGTAATGGAGGAATCGGTGAATTGTAACGCGAAATTGGATACAGTCCAACGGCAGGATCTGAAAAATGTATTGGACAGGTACGGTGAGTGCTTTTCAGGTGGGTTGCTTGACTTAGGATTTACGACAGTTACTGAAATGACTATAGAATTAACTGATGGGGAACCAATCGTTTATCGTCCATATCGTATGTCACACGCGGAGCGACTGATGGTAAATAATATGGTTCAGGAAATGTTGGACAGTAACATAATAAGAGAATCGTCGTCACCTTACGCGAGTCCAATCATCATGGTACAAAAAAAGACTGGAGATAAACGCTTGTGTGTCGATTATAGGGCCCTTAACAGGAAAACTAAAAAAGATCACTACCCGATGCCTCGAGTAGAAGACCAATTAGACCTACTTGCAGGTAATACTCTATTTACATCTTTAGATTTAGCGTCAGGCTATTATCAGATCCCGATTTCGGAGGAGTCACGTCCAAAAACTGCCTTCGTCACACCCGATGGACAATTTGAATTCAACCGCATGCCCTTTGGTCTAGTTAATGCGCCATCGGTTTTTCAAAGGACTATAAATAAAATATTGATGGAAGCCAAAATAAAGTACGCTATCGTCTATATGGATGACATTTTGATCCCATCTAAAGACTTTAATGAAGGTTTGCAAAGGCTAGAAGAGGTATTGCAATTACTGAAGGCAGGGGGGCTGACTCTGAAGTTGAGTAAGTGTCATTTCTTTCTTGACTCTGTAGATTTTCTAGGATTTGATGTCAGGGCTGACGGGATCCGTCCTGGTAGCAAAAAGAGCGAAGCAGTCTCCAAGTTTCCACGCCCTACCAATCAACATGAGGTACGTCAATTTCTTGGCCTGTCTGGCTTTTTCAGACGTTTCATTAAAGGATACGCAATTGTTACCGCCCCATTAACAGATCTGCTGAAGAAAAATGTAGGATGGTCGTGGAATGACGAGCAAGAACACGCTTTCGAAAAGGTAAAAGAGTTGCTCACAAGTCGACCAATACTCGCACTATACGATCCGAAAGCAGAAGTAGAATTACATACCGATGCATGCAAAGAAGGTTTAGCAGGGATACTACTTCAACGAAACTCTGATGGAATACTGCAACCAGTGTCTTACTTCAGTCGTAAGACAACCAACGACGAACGTAAGTTACATTCGTATGAGCTAGAGACATTAGCGGTTGTTGCTTCTCTAAACCGGTTCAGGGTTTATTTGATAGGAATACCATTCAAGGTCATGACAGACTGTAACGCACTACGGTCAACCTTAGTTAAGAGAGACCTAATACCTCGTATATCTCGTTGGTGGGTCCAGCTGCAGGAATATGACTGCACAATAGAATACCGACCAGGCACCCGGATGACTCATGCCGACGCGCTAAGCAGAAATCCAGTGGATAACGATGTAAGTGAACAGCATGTTTTAGATGTTTTATCGGTACAGGAATCTAACCAGGACTGGATATCGACGGTGCAGTCAGCTGACGAGGAGGTAAAGAAAATAAAAGAAATCCTCACTGATCCTGCTTTTGAGGAAGCCGTAGATATACACAAAAACTATAAACTTAAAAACGATAGGGTCTATCGTATTGAAGGGGAAGAAATGAAATGGGTTGTACCACGAGGTGTGAGGTGGCAGATTCTAAAAATGAATCACGACGATGTGGGTCACTGGGGATTTGAGAAAACCCTACAACGTATTAAAGAACACTATTGGTTTGCAAAAATGCGCAGATTTGTAAAAAAATATGTTGCTTCGTGTCTAGAGTGCGCACATCACAAAACTCCTGGCGGAAAACATGAAGGCGTGCTACATCCTATAGAAAAGGTAAGCACACCGTTCCATACTATACATGCAGATCACTTGGGCCCATTCGTCAAAAGTAAAAAAGGGAACTGCTACTTGTTAGTGATCGTCGATGGGTTCACTAAATACGTTAGTATAAACGCAGTTAAAAATACAAAGTCTATTACTTCAATCCAAATTATGAAGCAGTTTGTGAGCTATTTTGGGGTCCCGACACGATTAATTACAGACAAGGGTACGAGCTTTACGAGTAAAACATTTCAGTGTTTTATTGAAACATATGGTATAAAACATATTCAAAATGCTGTCGCTACTCCCAGGGCTAATGGGCAAGTGGAAAGGTTCAATAGAACTATTTTAGACGCTTTGTCCACATCAAACCACGGTGGAGACGAAAAATCCTGGGATGAGCACGTAGCAGACATACAGGTTGGTATCAACACCACAAAACACAAAACAACTCAAAAAAGCCCCTCAGAACTGCTTTTCGGTTTCAATATTACAAGCAGGACAGAAGGTAAGTTAAGTGAAGTAATTAGTGATACTCTAAATAAGGTCCCGACAGAACAATTGGGTGACTTGAGGCAGGAGACTGGGGATAGAATAAAGGAACAACAGGTAAAAGATGCTGCTTATTATAATAAACATAGAAAGACGGCAAGGCAATATAAGGAGGGGGATCTAGTACGGGTAGAAAGGCAGGTACCTCACGATGGTAAATCACAGAAACTTGTTGTGAAATATCAAGGCCCTTACCGCATAATAAAAACGCTCGAACATGACAGGTTTCTGATTGAAGACACACCGTTGACTCGTAAACATGGTCGAAAATACGAAACCATTGTAGCTATAGATAAAATACAACCTTGGATGAACTTCACTAGAAACTTTGAATCCGATTCATCAGAAAATGATACCGAAAAAGACGAATAATTTATGATTGTCTAGGTGTGTCTTCACTCAAAGATGTAATTTAAACCAAACCCAATAAATGTGTACCTAGACGTAAATAATATCTGTAACATGATGTAATCACCATATATGTATGTAAGTCTAGCTATTAATATAAGTTATTTTGTGATAATTAACTAATTATGCGTGTATACTTAAGAATATATTTAGTTAGTCAATAGTTTTAGGTTTATTATCGTTTGTCAATTGTATGTATAAGGTTATAAAAATAAAAAAATAAAATATATATATATTGATTAAGTTTAAAAATAAGCGATGGGACTCGCTTCAGGTAGGATGGCCGAGCTGTTAGGTATCAGCGACTTTTATTATAAATATATGTTTTTCTTTGTATAATTTTCTATAGTTATTTACGAATAATAATATGAATAATGTTACCTTAATTATTTTGCACGAACACATGATTATTCTACGATCTCAGTTAAATCAATTGTTTAATTTTACGGATGTTGAAAGACGTCGGCCAATCACGAGCGTCGCCCAATCACAATTACTATGTCGGATGGCGATCGGGCGAGGCTCGGACGGGCCGGCAGATTTTGTTAAGCTTGAAGAGAGTAAATAAGTGAAGATTATAAGAATTATATGAACGTTGCAATACATTGAAATATAAAGTGAAACACTATTTGGAGTCTAAATTTATCCTGACCTAGTTCCAATACTATAAAACGAACTTTAACGAAATGGAGATATGTACATATTTCAAATTAGCAATTTCTAATTTCAGGTTAATGTGCTCAAAATGTTGGCTGCTTTTAATTGTCAAGTTTGAATAGATTTTTAAAAAAAACTAAAATTAATGTCTCCAAGTAATGAGTGTCAAAGTAGCGATGCCCTGGACTTTGTTTTGCTACTCAAAGTTATGGGTACCTATTGCTGCAATGGTCACGGACATGCGTTATCTCTTACCATCAGAAGAACGTATCGTGCATCACATTTCACGTTTTGTAGCGATGATAGCTCAGTGGTTAGAGCGGTTGGTTCGCATGCCGAAGGGCGTGGGTTCAAACCCCAACAATGAGCTTGAGCTGTCGGTGAAGGAAAACATCGTGAGGAAACCATAGCATGGTGGTGGTAGGGTACTTTCTAGTACTCGACTGACTAGCTACCACCCTCATGTTGAAAATCTGCCGCCAAGCGTCTAACGGTGTGTTCCGGCAGCCTTACTTGAGAGCCAGTTCCATTCCAGGTTAGGTGTGCTTTACCATCTTCAATCACACCGTCACTTAACATCAGGTGAGCTGTGGTCAAACACCTAGCCAGTCAACCATAAAAAAAAAACGTAAAATAATAATAATCTAAACTTACAATCGGAATTTTCAGTTTTAATTAAACTTTATATTTTTTACATAATTTTATAATTTCTCTAAGTTTCTTGTGATCTATTTTTTTATTTATTTTAAATCCACATGTAGGTAAATTTCGTTCCGCATTTCACAACTCCAATTCGGTATGTAAAGAAAAAAAATACTTTGCTGATTCCAAAACCATTTCGAAATATTACATTCCTGTACATTATTTTGACGTTTAAAACTCTCTAAACTATGAGATGGGGTATATTTCAATAAAATACACAAGATAAACTTGACTTTCAATGAGTCCCATAATGACGTCATGTAGTTCGCTGTGTAAAAGCAATGGCGAACCTAAACAAAAACTGTCAATGTCAAGTCAACGCAGCGTTGGATTTTGTACTATAATTACAGTATTTGTACAACTATTTCATGCTCCGTACTAGATACTATCCATATCTAAGGATAGTACGGAAAAATACTATAATTTCGTTACTTCATTTATAAAATACCAAAATAGGTAAATATAACACCCGTGCATTGCCAAATCACGTAAAAAAAAAGTTCATTGGGTTTGTCCTTTTTCTTTTTGGCATCATACTCTGTGCATTCTGTCAGTTCTAATGTTTCTGTAAAACAGCTGTAATAGATCCATATATTTTTTTTAAATCTTAATAGATTTGCCAGCGGCGCAATAGCGTAATAATCCATACAAAAAAGTAATAGATTAGCAACATTAAGAAGCTTTGATAAACAAAATTCTTTACTTCATGTCAATTGTCAAAGTCAATCAAATGTGTCAAAATATTATTTTTTGTTTTACATGGCAAAGGCCTACTAGGGATATTCAGTCAACCTTATGACGTCATCGCTATCGAAAGTTTGAAAACGTATTAAAAATCAACTACCGCATAAAAAGCCAAAATATTCAAATTAGTTTCATGAAATAAAGTTTACTATCAGAAAAAAATATAAAATAAATACCAAAAAAAAACTTTACATACCGAATTCAGAATAGGGCATCGAAACTCGGTTCAATTTTGAAAACCCGGGTTTTCGGGTCTAAGAGTAATCAAAACCCGGGTAGACCGGTTTTTTCGAGCATTTCGAACTTTTTATTGCAATTTTTTTAAATACACTAATCTGCGTTTATATATCGATTTCCTACAATGAGTATAAAATATAAAGGATGAGGAAGAATTTAAATAAATGAAACAGTACTTTACAAATTATAAAAACAGTTTTAATGTTTAAAAAAGTGATAAAGATTTATTTTTTCTATTAGTGCGACGAGCTTCGCTACACCCTCCCCTCTCCACTGCTCCACACTTCACCCCATTCATGTCCTGAGATGGACGCGCGCGTTCCATTTGACTTGCATGGCTTGTTTTATTGGTAGGAACGCAGCAACGAAGCTACTTTTTACGTAATAAATAATAATTTATCAAAACGTGTTTTTATTCCATTTAGGTACTTATTATTGCATTCAAAGTGGCTTAAACTTAATAAATAACAAAAATAAAAGTACTAAAAAAACCCGAAAAACCCGAGTTTTAAAAACCAAACCCGGGTTTTTTTGTAATCCTCAGAACCGGGAAAACCCGGGTTTTTTCGGTCCGGGTAAACCCGGGCTCGATGCCCTAATTCAGAACGATGATGAAAAATATTTGATTTCCGAACGGTGCAATCCCGATGTGGCCGATAGCATTATGTTTCATAAATTGGCGAGGAAAGTCGCGTGCGGCGTCCCCAGGGCACCGACGCGTGCGCCTGATCCACAGCCCTTGTAGTCTCACTATTATATATTCTGCGGCTTAATAATTGATGGTTAGCGAAACGTCCGCCGGCACTGATGGAGCTTCAACCCTTGGAATCTGCTCATCGGATGCGACAGCCGTAAGGAAACGTGGGGCAAGTGCTTCCTTGAATGCGCTTGCCCAGACTAAATGAGATATCGATTTCAGAACCGTGAATGCGCATTAAACTGAGGGACTAATTACAATAACAATCCAAAAAATTGACAAAGACACCTAAGCTGACAACAGTAATAAGTATTTTGCTTTGCAAGTTAACATCTGTAAGGCGCTACGCTGTAGATTCTTTTACTAAGTTTGGTTAAATAAACCCGATTTCAAGTAATTAAAATACCAGTAAAAGTGGATCCTTATTATTTTATGTACCTAGTCTTTTATTGGTATCGATATTTTTTGGGAAACAAAAAATCATAGCGGTATAAATTATGCATATATAGGTATATACATATATATTGACCTGCTTCGTTGGCTCATTGGTATATCTACTTTAAAAGTTGTAGAGCATGAATTCGATTCCCATCCAGGACAAATATTTTTTGGTAAAAACAAATAAATGTTTATTCTATGTTTGGGTGTTCTGTATGTAGGTATCATAACTATGTATTTACAAAAAAATGTATTTATGTATTCTATCAGTTATCTGACTTCCATAATGATAGTACAAACTTTGCTTAGTTTGGGATCAGCTGGTGCTGTGTGTAATTTCTTATAATATTTAAATATTTATAAATATTCCATTTAAATTCTAATATCATCAACATACACAACTACTTTTACTTTCATATTAATTTCAATAAGTTTTATAGGTAGGTACTGCCTGTACATAGAGCTATCATCTCAATGTTGTTTATAGATTTTATCAATATCACACTGTAATCGTATTTGTCCTTTGCAGCAAAATGAATGCCCCAGAGATTTGGTGTCAGATTTCTATGGGAAACAAGCATTGAACGAGATCAGTCGTGTTCACATGGAATATTGATGTTTGTCAAACATTGTAAATTGATTTGTTCGCGGACATTCAATATATTATTTGGATAGTTAGTAAGTTGTTCCAATTAGAGTCTAGTTGAGGCTTAAATAACACTTTGAAAATTAATTGAACGAAAATGTAAAAAGAAGTATTATGAATAGATTTACGAAATATTTGTTTCAATTCGTTTTCATTGTAACAATAGCTCAGTGGTTAGCGCGGTCGGTTGACACCGAAAGGCGTGGGTTCAAGCCCCAACAATGAGCTTAAGCTGCCGGTGAAGGAAAACGTCGTGAGGAGACCATAGCTGTAGGGTATTTTCTAGTATCTACACGGCTGTCTACCTGAGCTACCCTCAAGTTGAAAATCTGTCGCCATGCACCTAACTATGTGTTCCGGCAGCCTGACTTGAGAGCCAGTTCCATTCCGGACTAGGTGTGCTTTCACACCGTCACTAAACATCAGATGAGCTGTGGTCAACACGTAGCTTGTGAACCATAAAATCAGTACCAGTACGTAATTATATATAGTATAAGGAAAATACATTAAAATGAACTGACTAAAGGAACCCGACTGCCCAAAAAGATCTTGGGCAGTTAAGTACTAGATGGAATGAAAAGAAAAGAAATAGAATTAGTTTTCATCTGGCATGGCTTCCAAAATCACTACCCCACGCAGCTAGTAGGTATCTACTAATAAGCAGACGAGACGAGCTGGTTACTCTCTCATGTTTAGGCACAGTTGCAATATTATCACAAGGTTTAAATTTAAACAGTTTTAAATTCGTACATGTATTAACTGAGCCAACGAAATACAAATGGAAAATTATAAAATTGAATCAAAAGTGCATCAGAGCACAGCATACGACTAGCATTAAATAATTTTATCGACGCGCTGCCTGGCCGAGCGGCAGCCGCTATCCCGCCTGCTAACTGAGCTATAATTTGATAATGTCTGCTTTATCTGATTATGGCAGAACCGAAAAATTATATCCTTTTGTAATTAGGTTAAAATGCAATTCAGAGCAGCGCGCCGCAGGCGGCACACGCCCCGTAACACTGCTTCTGGAGGGACTTGCCCTATTCTTGTGAAGTTTGATGTCAAATGGTTATTTTGTATGTTGAGTCGTACAGATGGTATTATGCTATGAAACAAGAAACTTTGTTACTAATCACAAGATTGGAATGACCCAAGGGTCATTCCAATATCGTATTTTTTTTATGTAATACTAATGGGACGAACAATACGCTCTCCTGATGGTAAGAGATAACGCCTGTCCATGACCATTTATTTAATTTTTTTTTTATAGCTTGCGTTTGACCGCCATCTCGCCTGATGATAAGCGAAGATGCGGTCTACGATGGAGCACGCTTGCCTAGAAGAAACTGATTCACTTGCGACCATTGCAGCGATACATAGAACTTTGAGCGACATAACAAAGTCTAAGGCATCGCTGCTTTGGCGATCATTACCTACTTTGAGACATTAGATGGTTAGTCTCAACAGCTCTGTAATTTCGCTAGCTGCAGTACCATTTAAATTAGAACACAGTAATGTTTACAGACTACTGATTGGCGGCAGAATATATGGTATATTAATAAGTAATAATGGTAATAAAGTATGTTTTTAAAAATACTGTTTTCAGTTAATTCCATGAAACTTGGAACTGTTATTTATTAATTAGTCGCTGGACCACTGGTCCGGCATCTGGAAAAAACAAGTCCAGCGTGGGGGACTATGGCCGTATCCTTCCACTATAAGAATATATATCTGAAGCAGACGAGTATCGGTACAGAATAAAGTTACGGCTCAAGTCTTCTTCAGCGTCTTATACTTCACTTTTGATGTCTGATTGAAAATATTATTAATAAAATTAATAATATTTTACAACACCTTATGTTTTACAGCTGTTATTACGCAAATTATTTATTTTTTTTACCTTTCATTCTCTTTTAAACCGACGAAGTAATTTGTAATTTGTAAAATAGACAAATGCTGAAATAGTCTTGATACGAGGAGAATCTATCTAGTTGTTAATTATTCAGGGATTCGATTTTTAGAGCATAACATATGTATTTATGTAAGTTATCATTCAATAGTAGATCATTTACGTATAGATACCTACATTAATATGTATAATAAAAATAAAAATAAAACAATTTAAATTATAGACATGTGCTTAAGGAGAGGTCTACGTTTAACAACGGATAATGCAAGGTACTAAATAAAATAATTCCTTATTAAAACATAAGATTTGTTTTACAAATATAAAATTTGTGAAACAAAAGAAGCAGGCGTTAGTGTTTTATAAAAGGAAAATAGTTTCTGTATAGATAGGCATCTAAGTGTTTTTAGAGTTGCGATTTGGTACAGAGAGAAATTCGCGTATGGAAGGTTACCGATAACTGGAATTTCTTTGAAAGTGCCGGAACGATATTGATAAAAGGGATGAACCTTAATATCTGCAGTGGGCTGAATGAACTATCATTGATACCTAATTATTATGATTAATATGACTAGAGACAGTATAGCTGACGTGTTAAAACTAGGTACTACATTCTATAAAAAGTAGGTTTGGCACCTAAAAAAGGTTCATTTTGAATAAACTGAATACTTATACAAAATGCTAGAGGGATTATTGATCTCGTCATTATGAAAATTAGGAACTATATGTATACAAGTGTGAAATCGAGAAAAGCTGTTTAGTATTTGATAATGTATAGGTATATAGAACAACTAATCGTTATTCACAATTTTAGAGTTGTGCTCGTAGTAAAAGTTGTTCATAATGCTATTTATAGGTAATAATTCCTTTTCTGGTAAGTACAACCCAAGCCCATCATAAAATATAAGGGAAATAAAAAGTAAAGCAATGTATCTGTAAATTTCCATAGTAAAATAAAAAACAGTCACTTACCTAAAAATTTCTAACAGCTCAGCTGGAGGCATGGTGATCCGCATTCATAACAAAATAAAGTACCAGAAAAACCATAAAATCAAAACTAATAAAACAAGCGCAGCCGACTGTCATCGCCCCTTCAAACCGAGTCACCCCACTTATTAAAATTAATAAGTGGGCCCTTCGTCTGTATTAATGATCGCGTTATGTCAATAGAGTTATAATATATTTGGTAAACAGCGAACCCAAGCGTGTCCCACAACCGAGGAGACTTAGTGGCTGTCTACGCTTCAATACATTGCTATTAAATATTACATTATTTTGTTTATCAAATTAGTCACCGCACACTCGTAATTTGTAAAATATGTACAGATCCCAAAAGATAACTTTAAGCTGATCGGGTATATTATTATACTTAATAATCATTATCTAGATATTGTAAGCATTCCCGTCAGTTCTTTAATCTTAAACTATTTTATCAAGGCAATTAATTAGGTTAAAGAAAAAGAATTTATGAGATAATGTTCCGGCAATAGTGATGACGAAAATTTGCAAAATAAACACGGAAAATACGAAGGAAAATTCCATTGCGTAGTGAAATGAGGTCATGAAATCTTTGATCTGTGTTTGCGATCGACTAGCAGCCCTTTCCTGAGGGGAACCAAAGAGGACGTTGGTTTGCTAAACTAATATTTTTTTATAAATGTGTTTACCCTTATTATTTGTTTAATTAATTCTGTATTACTTGTAAGCATTTTTATTTTGGACACAGCGACTTATCAAGAAACAAAAATTAACACAAAAAGAAGCCCCTTTAATTAATGTGACGCTTTACTATTACGAAGCAGCATTTAAACACCACTATTTATAAACAAAAAACACTAATTTTGGAAAAAATATACAATGAGGCAACACTACTCTTTCCGTGTTCCCGCCAAAACTCCTTACTTTTTAAATATTATAGCAACATACATTCGTTATACGTATTTTCCAAGGTTTTTTTTTTTTTGAAAACTAATTGTTACTTAGTTAATTGACTCTTTACTATCCACAAACCTTACATATGGTTTTTGGCGGGAACGCGGTGAGCGTCGTGTCGCCCCATTGTATTTTTTTCTAAAACTAGTGTTTTTTCGAGTTTTTATGCATAAAAATAGTGGTGTTTTATTTATAAAGTGCCGAATTACAAGCGCAAGTGTGGGAGAATGATATAATGTGGTTAAACATGACTTTTCGTGTTGCTTCCAAAACTCCATCCAGAAGCTTATAGTAAAGTCGCCACTACTTTACTAAGGCATGACTTGATTTGACTGGGACCGACTGGACTTGATCAAGACTAGACTTTGACTGTAACTATAGATGATAAAGAAGCTGAAAAATGAAGACTACTCACAAAATATAGAAACATTGAAACTGGCAGAATGCACAGAGTGCGATGCCAAGAAGAAAGAGAAAAAAAAAAAAACCTTACATATAAGAAAACTTAAGTAATATGTGTAACAATACGTAAGTGACCTTGTCGCAATAGAGTTTTGGCGGAACGAAAATAAAATTTTGTTGCAAAGTTATCCAAAAATGGGGGTTTGTTTTATTTGTTTAGAAGTAATGGTATTTTAATCATAAAGAGTCCAATTATACATACGAGTTTGAGCAAGCGATATGATGTTGTCAAACATAGGTATATTAAGGTATTATTTTTAGGTATTGGTGTAAGTAACGCATCTTATCCACTATAAAAACACACGATTCAAGAAATCGTTTGCATTACTAATGAGGTCCCATTCGTAAACCGTGGCGAAATAGGGCTCCGGTAGCTGAAACACAAGCTGTGAGGCATGTTCCAAGCCCTGGTTTACCTTTAGTCATGCTTCCTGATAATGAGTTGGCCACACAAATATTCACTGCCATCTTAGTTCTAGTAGTGACAGAAATAAAATTTACGTCTTTCAAGAATGTAAGAAAGAGATTTTTAGTTCCTAAGTATATTGCACAGACATGTGAAATATGCTAAAAACATCGACCCCCAAGTATGATGGTTGCGGTTACCATCCAGCTATCCCACAGGTACCTACTTTTTCGGATACACAAATTTTATACGTTTAGGTATTAGGGAGAAGAAACAAACCAAGTATACACCTTAAGTATTTCTGATAGAATCAATCAATTGATCTAATCATCACTGCCTTCTTTATCCCACTGTTGGGTATAAACCGTTCTCTTGATATACCATCTGCCTCGATCCTGTGCCAATCTGGTCCAGGTCCAGTCACTAACGACCCATCTAGCCCATCTAGTAGCTCCGCTTACCTTGCCACCACTCTGTTGCAACCTTACTCCACCTGTCATCACTTCACCTAGCAACATATCCTGCACAGTTCTACTTGAGATTCATAACTGTGATATCGACATCTTGAACTTTCGTTCGTCACCGGTTGTCAACATTACGAACTCGGTCTTGGAGTTTGATGCTGAGAATGGACCTCTCCACGGCTCTCTGTACGACTCTAATTTAGTGTACAGCCTCATGTATGAGCGTCCACGTCTCGGCACCATATGTCATGTTGCGCAGGACACATTGATTGAAGAGACTAGTCTTCAGACATTGTGGAATATGGCGTGGCTTGAGAAAGTTGTCTATATGTATGTAACTTTTTAATAAATTGATGACAGTTGTTACGAAATAGATGAAACTTGTTTCCACGGCAAAAAAAAAAGGAATTGGATTCCTTCTATACTTTCACTTATTCAAACTTTCGTATCCACCTAAAACTATGTATATGAACAAGGTTTCATTGTACGGTCGATTGTACGTGACAAATTAAGGATCATCAATACAATGACCTACCGATTACAAAAACCATACTAACAGGAGTTACGTCTATTAATTAGTATTCAATTAATTACTTCCTTCTTATTCTTTTCCCAGAAATCAATAAAAACAATGACAAAATATTTATCTACTTAAAAAAAGTGAAACTTTTAATACTTTTTACATTCAAACTTATTCGTGCGTTTGTGTACCGGTTACGAAGTAAACAAAAGTTACAAAAAATGTTTACGAACAGCGAATGAATCGGATTAAACCGGTTCACATTTAGTTTCGTGATATTCAGGTATTACGTAGGTAACCTGATTGATATCGAGAGCAATTTAAAGCTTTATTTCCTTGTTCTACATTTAAAGAAACAAATAATCTATTTTATGGTTGGTAGGTATTTATTAGCCAATACCCAATAAAATTTAGGAACATAGACGAGTAGTTACATAATTATGCTTTTTTTTATATTAAAGTAATGAGACGAACAATTATATTTATTATTTAATTAATTAATTGACCCAATATGACATTCACATGATATTTTATGACATTTTAATTTTAATTTTATTTGATTAATAGCATTATATTTTTTAACTGTATTGAATTGACGTACCTAGTATAACGAAACTCTGTTATAAGGAGAATAAATAATCTGAATCTGAATCTGAATCAAGACGATCTCTTGATGGTGAAAGAACATGATCATGTTCGTGACAATTGCAGCGATACATAGAACTTTGAGTAATAACCCATGCCCTTCAGCGTGCAAACCGACCGCGCTAACCACTGAGCTATCATCGCTAAAATATTTCTAAATTATATAGGTACACATTTTATATTATATGTATATAATTAAATATGATAAGCACAATGACTCCCTTTTGGGTTTGCACATCCCAAGCTAATAACCCTTTCACAATCATCATCACCTTCAGCCTGTTGTAGTCCACTGACATAGGCCCCTCCCAAGACACGCCACTCATCCCGATCTGCGAATTTTCGCTTCCATCCACCACCAGCTGTCTTACGTAGCCCTTTATATAGATACTAGTTACGTCCCGCAGTGTTACCCGCTGTTCCCACGTGCACACTAAATTTTTTCGGGATTAAAAGTAGCCTATGTAATATGCCGGCGTAAGAATAGTACCCCACCCTCTCTACCCATGGTTGCCGTAAGAGTCGGCTAAGGGATGTAATCCGGAAGATGGGCAGCAGCGCCTTCCTCGAACAATCACACCTAACTGCGCTCGCCAACCCACCCGCCCAGCGTGGCGAGTATTGACAAACGCAAAATTGAAACCAATAAAAATAAGATGAACGGAGTTTTAGCGGGAACGCGGAAAGAGTCGTGTCGCCCCATTGTATTTTTTTCCAAAACTAGTGTTTTTAGAGTGTTTATGTATAAAAATAGTGGTGTTTTATTCATAAAATGCCGAATTATAAGCGCGAGTGTGGGATAGTGATATAATGTGGTGAATCATGACTTTTCGTGCTGCTTCCCAAACTCTATCGAAACTCTAAAGTCGCCACTACTTTACTAAGCCATGACTGGATTTGACTAGCACGAATTGGGCTTGTTCAAGACTGTACTTTGACTATAAAGATAAAGAAGCTGCAATACTGCAACAAAGACAACAAAGACACAATGCACACAAAATACATTGAAACTGGCAGAAAGCACAGAGTGCGATGCCAAAAAGAAAGAGAAAAAAAAATAAGATGAACGTTCGTAACTGTACTAGGTACCTATAGGTATCATAATTAACAGTTAATTTAATGTAATTTTAAAATTATTCAGTGCGATTGTGTCTATCATAAACACGTCCTGTATTTCGTGCCAGCATCTTTACAATTACAGTGATCACCAGTCCTTGTGCCTATTTTTGTGTCGCGTGCTCGTTTGTACCTACTACTTGCGAACTAAGGTCGCTTCAGATACATGATGATAACCCGTAATAACATTTGTCTCCGCATAATTAACTATTGTTATGTAAGTTGGGCATTAAAAGGGCTTTGCAATAAAGGTGATATTAGTTAATATAAACGAGCCACTCAAGATTTATATTTATAGGTTTTTGTAAACGCTTGTTTGAGGTGTCAAATGGTCAGAATGCTCGCGTTTTATTTATTTATTGTTTTACTTGGTGGTAGGTCTCCTTAGCAAGAGGTCGTCTAGGTAGGTACCACTGCAGTACCAGATATTCTAAGCAGTAGTGTGTAAACATTAGGTACCACAGCTCACTTGATGTTAAGTCACGATATGGTCGAAGATGGTACACACACCGTAAATTTATATAAGTATGACGGTATAAGCGTCGTGTCGATGGTAGCGGGGCGATTATAAAAATGCACTTTGCATTTGCAAGGAGAAGGCGCCAGCGCACCACGTCTGCGAAGAATCGCTCAAGATCGCTATCCTGTGCTGGTTGCTGACGTCAATTTTTTATGAATCTCGATGAAGAATGCGTTTTCAAGTACATTAATACATATCGTCAAACAATGACGATCCTTTACTATAACTATACAAATTTCATTGGGATGTAGTAAAACATGAGTAGGTACTTTCATTTGTTAATCTTGTCCCATAAAATAGATAACTTATTTAGTTTATCAAACGCAATGATAAAAAAAATTGTTTTATGTTTATTTAGCGGTTATAGAATGTTTTATTTTTTATGAGTTTTACTCTAAAACTTGATACTATTGATGTTTATGTTTTATTCAAAGTGGCCAGTCTTTTTTAACGGCAATTTCATATTTATACATTTAAAATATGTTTGACAAGCTAGATGTTTAATCACAATTCACCTGATGTTAAGTGACGGTGTCATCAAAGATGGTAAAGCACACCTGCACTGGAATGGAACTGGCTCCCAAGTGAGGCTGCCAGAACACACCGTTAGATGCTTGGCGGCAGATTTTCACTTGAGGGTGGTAGCTAGCCAGCCGAGTAGGTACTATAAAATACCCTACCACCATCCTCACGATGTTTCCTTCACCGGCAGCTCAAGCTCATTGTTGGCGCTTGAACCCACGCCCTTTGGCGTGAGAACCGACCGCAGTAACCAACTGATAGCTCAGTAACTATAATCGCAACAATAGAATAACAAGTATACATTTACAATTTAAAAAAACTGACTCAATGACCCTTAGGCCAACTAAACGCACTGCTCCAATGAAATAGCGAAGTTATGGAGTAAAGGATAAATCAATTTCGATAAAAATATGAGACCACCTCTGAAGTACGATATACCAAACAAAAAAATAATCATCAAAATCGATTCATAATTGGCGGAATGATCGCGTAACATTAATACAAAAAAAAAAAAAACATACAGACAAATTGAGAACCACCTCCTTTTTGAAGTCGTATAAAATATAATTAATCCCAGTCATACAAATGTGTCTCTGGAATCATATCTAATATAATTCTACATTCGAGTTTGATTTAGTTTGCAAATTCCTGAGTTTGATGGTAGGTGGTAGAAACATATTTTATAGATCAACAAGTATTTATTAACCTACACAGATTTAAAGATATTGACTACCATATTAAGCGATAATGGTTTAATTGCCTGATCAGTATCGAGATTAGGGATGTATCTAATCGCACTTGGTACTCCTTTCATGAAACGATAAAGTAAAATATTTGAGTGAACCGGATCTATGATATCTATTCTAAGCAGTTGGAAGTTGTATAATCTGTCTAGTGTTATCAATGTTGATATATCATAAATACATAACTTGTAATAAATACAGAACTGTTGACGTATAGAGTGGGCTTACATCATCATTTTAAAAATAATGTTTAACGATGTTGATTATTGGTAACATGCGCAAACTTTCAAACAGGACATGATTTGATTTTTGCAAACGAGTAAAACCTTCTTAACGATTGAAGGATATCATATAATTATAATATAAAACAAGCCATAGGAAAACTTTAACTCGACTGCACGTTGCGCCATGATGATTGTAACTTCATTATTTTTTATACGTATATTTGGAATGTGCTCATTAAAGGGGGCATCCATTAATTACGTGAGGTAATCCCCCATCTCCCTCACGTGAGATTATTGTATATTTAATGTAGGTACGTCCTCAAACCGTTTCAAGTTATTACCATTTTTTATTTAGAATCATTTAACATTTGTTTAAGAAAAAAATAAATATTTGCTTAGATATATAAATTTTATTTTTGTAATTTTGTACCCGATTGACAATGAAGGGTTGTGTTTTTCGCGCGTACCTATCTTGTATGTATCTATGTAAATTTCTTTATTGCCTTGTATCTTCCAAACGGTCGAATGGATTTGTTAGATTCGTCTCAATAACTCAAGTGTCCTAGAGGGTTTTTAAAAAAAAACACGGTGGCGGATTTTTGGCGCAAAATAGTAATAGGTACGATAAAAAAAAACTTCATTATATTTTTGTAATCCCTTTTTAAATTCCTTTACTTAGATTAGGTTTGGTTATATTTAAAAAAAAATTAATTAGGAATAATAAATTAGTTTCTAAATAAATAATCTGTAATAAAGTTATTTTCCTTTAATTATAGATTTAATTATACTCTTCAGCTTGTTCTAAATCTTTTTTTGACTGGCACATTTGGTTTATAAAATCCTCTATTTTGGATTTATCGTATAAAATACCGTATTTTGATTGTTCGACTTTCAGTTGTTTTTATATTCTGAGCAAAATTGAGAGAAGTTTTCTAATATGGATTCCGATGTGGGACTGACACGGTAGAATGCTCGCAATGTCTATGCTATCGGAGAGGATATGGCTAACAAACTCACCGTGCCTTTTTGGGTTAACCACTTTTGTAGTGGAACCTTCGACTTGAAGACTGCTATGATCAACGAGGAAGATTTCGAATTTCGTGTTGTCCGATAAAAATAAACATATTATTATCCAAAGGTAGTCGTAACTACCTTTGGATAATAATATGTTTATTTTACGTAGTATTATTATCTGTTCTGTGGCGCTGTGCCACTTTCGATTCTCGCCCATATATAATTGTGCGTAAACACATTGAGTACCTATTGTGTGTGTGTGGATGTCCAAAGAGTACGATCCAAAATTTTAAGCTATGGCAGTACATAGCAGACAATGCTATATTAGAAGACAATTCAACCTCTTTGTACCCAGCAGATATGCAAAATGCTTAGTTGAAATACATAGCAGACCCTGCTATATTAGAAGACAATTCAACCTCTTTGTACCCAGCAGATATGCAAATGCTTAGTTGAAATACATAGCAGACCCTGCTATATTAGAAGACAATTCAACCTCTTTGTACCCAGCAGATATGCAAAATGCTTAGTTGAAATACATAGCAGACCCTGCTATATTAGAAGACAATTCAACCTCTTTGTACCCAGCAGATATGCAAAATACTTAGTTGAATACATAGCAGACCCTGCTATATTAGAAGACAATTCAACCTTTTTGTACCCAGCTGATATGCAAAATGCTTAATTAAATATTTTGTGTTGAATATATTCACCTAGGGCAGACGCTCGAATTAGGTAAAAACAATTATGAAAGTGTAGCCACCAGAAGAATACAGTTGGGCTGGGCAGCATTCGAAAAACTACGTTAAGTCTTTTCGTCGTACATGCGTTCTACCAGTCATAACGGAGCCGAAACGTGGACACTCACAGCTGGAATGGTCGGCAAGTTCAAAGATGCTCAGCGAGCTATGAAAAAAACTTGGCATTTGTCTGAAGGATCTTTCTCGAAGAAATTCGCTAAAGAACTGAAGTCACAGACAGTTAATTAGCATGCTGAAGTGACAGTTAGCTGGACATATCTATCGCAAAACCAATAACCGCTAGGGTAGACGAGTTCTAGAGTAGAAAGCGAATTGGTAAATGTAGCGTAGGACGCCCCGAAACTCGATGGAGTGACGATATGCGTAGGACGGATAACGGGGCATGAAAGCGAAAAGCCATAAATCGGGCGAGTGGCGTGTCTGGGGAGAGGCATATGTCCAGCAGGTTCTAATAGCAGATATTGAGGAGTTCCTCTATCAACCAAAGGCTAAAAAATTAACGATATCACACATAATAAAAAAACCGACCAAGTGCGAGTCGAACTCGCGCATGAAGGGTTCCGTACCATTATCTATAAAAACGGCAAAAAAATCATGTCTGTTGTATATAGGGAGCCCTTAAATATTTAATTTATTTTAATTTAATTATTTATTTTTAAAGTGAATATATAGCGTCTAGTTGTTGCGGTTATTAATATTGAGCAAAAAAACACGTTTGTTGTATGGGATCCTCCTTAAATATTTATTTTATCCGTTTTTTAGTTGTTGTTGTTATATTGGCAACAGAAATACATCATCTGTGAAAATTTCAACTGTCTAACTATCACGATTCATGAGATAGAGCCTGGTGACAGACGCACAGACAGACAGGCGGACGGATAGCGGAGTCTTAGTATTAGGGTCCCGTTTTACCCGTTGGGTACGAACCCTAAAACGTTTACGTGATTATACTAGCCCCCTTGATCAACTACTTGATATTAATGCTTGATGTCCATGGTACCAAATTATCATATTGTCATTGTATTGTCACCAACAAAATTTCAACTCGATACGACAATAAGAAGCAGGTTACAAGGGATTGGACTTGACTATAACTTACTTTATGAGACTGACTATGCCTGAGTCTTATTTTACATGATTTTTATTTTTTTGATCATTTTATAATTGATTTCTTCATTTTTCTTTCTGACTAGTAAACATTGTATCATTATATAATTAAACAAAAACGAAGTGTAGTGGGTAATAAAAAAAATTTAATAGCAAAAATGTAAAAAAACTTTTGAAATAATATATTAAAAATAATATTTGTGATCAGGTGCCCGGCGAGATAGTGCGTGGCGAGTGTACAGAAGCCCCTATATGCACGCCGCAGGCCGCCCGGGGCATGTCGGGGCTTCACGTGACGTCATCGACGGCATCTGCCCGCCAGATGGCGCCGCGCCCGTGCCTATCAGATCATATAGCACGCACGCAAACACCTCAGGATTGCTGTGCAGGGTTACAAGCTTGGAGTCTTCTAAGTTGAAAGGGGGACAACTCTAAAACCGTGACAACAAATCTGCTGTTCCACAGAACATGTTCGATAACCCTTGACCATAATTATGTATGGGAGCAGATACTTTTTTGCCATTTTAGAATTGTTCATATAAACCAGCATATAGCCCGATATTCTTACAGTTCATGCATTGATCTAAAAACCATTAATAGATCAATGAGTTCATGATAAAAAATTAAAAATGTCAGTAATAGTTACTATTAAAAAATCGAACAAAACTTAGGCTGCATACCAAAGAAACATACTTTTATTGATAATGATCAGTAAATCTTTGGATAGTAGGTAGGTATATACTATGTCCTCGTCTGTCAGTTTCTTCGTGTAGGTAGGTACTATTTGATACGATTTTTACTGTTATATGTATAGATATTTTTACGGAAGCTAACAACACGGAATACGGAACATTATGTATATTAGTTATTTTTGTAAGTAGAGATAATTATTCAACGTCTCGTAATCAACTCGCTAAAATAGATTGCACCCGCTCAAAACCAGGGTGGGTCACTAGTAAGTAGTTATAAAACATAGTTACGTATTCGTTAATATTTTAATTGTAACAGTTCTTTAACTATCCGATTACTTATTCATTTCCGTCGAATGAAGTTGTCCAATGTAAAGAAAGATTGTTTAGCTTTAAACGAACTAGATGGCGCGCGCAGCGAGATAGCTCGCGGTGATGTCACGTTTGCTAAATTAATTCCATCCCAGTCAAATGACAGATATAGGAGTATCTCATTGAACGCCGGATTGATTAAGTTTACCGTAAGTAAATTAACATACAAACTTTCATATTCATGATATTAAAGTAGTTTTATTATATAAATCCTATAAGTTTGTGGCAAATTTTTAATTATTAGAAGATAATTAAAAATTCACAGTAAAACAGCTGCTTAGACATGCGCTAATCATGTCCTGGAGCGGATTGAACATGGAACGATTTATTTCACTCTTGGAACTATGTTCAGGAAACATGTCCGCGGAACTATCTAGTTCTACCAATCCAGATTAGAGTCATGTTCTTGCGATTAGAGCTACAATTTAATGATTCAGCCAAACGCGTGGAGAAATAGAGCGCTATAAATTTTAACACATTTATAAACAAAGTTATTCAGTTGATTTACCTTCATACTTTTCAGGCTTAGGACTGTCAACCAAGAATCTAGAATAAATTAAATTAGCAAATGAAAGTATATACAACTAAATATTATGAACTTTTACACTTGGTTGGCGTATTTATAAATCAACTGATTTTATATACATTCCATCATTCTAAAACTATTTACATTTTTGTACATGTTTACAGAAGATATTTACAAGTATTACTTAAAAATATATTCACAAAAGATATTGTTTATAGTTTTTTTGTCTTTTCATGCTTTTTTTTCTTTTTTTTCTTCTCATATTTTTTTCTTTTTATATATGTATTTACAATTTTACAATTTACAAAGTTTTGGTTTAGTCAGCCAAAACTATCAGTCCTGGCTTTGATTACTGCCAATAAAAAGTAGCATTGACAGTTTCGATGCCTTAAGGCGTCTTCTACGGTTTGTCAATGTAAGCCCTGCCTTTGAAAATATTCGCTCACATGGCACAGAAGTGGCGACGATGTTTAAGCGTTTAATCATGTACGTGTATAAAAGAGGGTAAACCAATCTTCTGGTAAACCACCAAAGCAGGGGATCTTCCTGTCTATTTATGATGGGCTCTTGTAAGTATTTGTCTATTTCAACTATCCCGGCTGCTGTGGTATTTTCAGGAACAAGGCGAGCAATCTCTTCGTCAAAATCATTCCAGATTGATGGTGCCTTTGTAGGCGATGTCGATGTTGTCTTTGTCTGAGGTTGTGATGTTAACTCTGGTTCCGGCGTTCGCATAGACCCCACTCTTACTTTTAGCAGTGCTAAAGCTTTTTTATAGTTTCTGTCATCTCTAAAACCTTTCCCTTTAAATCTAGGGTCTAATATAGTGCTTTCTGCATATAATGGATTGGTTTCGATCGAATCGAATCGTCGATGTAGTTGATCGTCCAAAGTTCGCACCAAAGTGTGTACCTTGCTATCTGGTACAGTTTCACTTTGTGACAAATGATGTCTCATTTGTGTCATTAGCAACCGACAATATACGATTACTTTCGAAAGACTTACGGACTTTTCACTTGATACCTCCACAGTGACTTCGTAGAACATTTTTAAAATCGGTATTGTGTTCTCAATTAGCGTCCAATCTTCTGGTAACAAAGCTAGGTCAGCTCTAACTAACGCCAGTGTAGCTATTAGGGCTTCCTTTATTCTAACTACACGGTCTAACATATCGTAAGTGGAGTTCCATCGCGTGCTGACGTCTTGTTTGAGCTTCAGTTCGTCCATGTTCATTTGTTTTTGAACTGATTTTAATTTGTTGAGTCCGGTCGTGCTTCTTTGAAAGTACTCTACTATTCGCTTCACTCTGTTAAGCGTCTCAGAAATCGTCTCAATGCCATCTTGCACAACGAGATTAAGGGTGTGAGCAAAACAACCCACAGATCGCCAATCCCCTAAACGAACTGCTGCAAGTATATTAGGAGCGTTGTCGCTAACTATTACTCCTACTTTATTTTCGAGCTGCCACTCCTTCAGTTCATCCTTTAAAAACTGACAAAGATTAGCAGCAGTATGGGTTTCATCATACTGTATGCAGCCGAGTAAATATGCGCACAATCTACCTTGGTCTTGGTCGATGTAATGTGCAGTGACCGCTATAAAACTCTCGTTGTTATATGAAGTCCAACCGTCAGTGGTAACACAAACAGCGACCGCCTTTGATATTTTGTTTTTAACAATTTCTTTCAGCTTCATGTATTGTTGAGGAAGAAGGCTTTCAGACAACGTCTTTCTGGTAGGTAAATTGTAGGACGGATTTAACATATATACGAATTTTTTAAATTCTGTATCATTTACTAGGTTTAGTGGATGATACTCTTTGGCTATCATTATCATTAGTTGATCATCTATTTTAGATTTTTTGTGTGGTGGCAAGGGTCTTTGGGTGTATCCATCAATTTTTAATTGTGTAGGCAGTTTCTGTACCGTGCGTGCCGTCGATGTTGATGGTACTGTATTTGAATCTATAGGCACATCTACTGAGTCTATGCCAGGATTTGTAGCTACTGGTAGTTGTCGTTCCACTGGTGCAGTAGAAATTCCAGGATGTTTGCGTTTTAAATGCCTGGTCAAATTTCCTAGGCTGCCGGATGTAAATGCAATACTATTAAAACAATAGTTGCATTTTCCTTTTTTCCCATCTTCTTCTATAAAGTGGTTCCACAGCTCGCTGGTTTTTCTGCGCGATGTCATTGTACTTGGTAATTAGTTTAGTACCTATACTGTACGGTATGACGCAACGAAGTGAAATGAAGGACATAGGTAATAATTATTTTCTAAGAAATGGGCCACGCGGACCGCGTGTGTGTGGAGTCAAGGTCAAGAATTCAAAACAACAAATAGATTTTTTAATCGATAATCGATCCTAACGCCCATAGTTTATGATACATTATTCATTGCAATAGCACGTAACGAAAAAAAACGGCAAGTGTATACATATTTCGTCATTTGACCAACTTAAAATAACCTTAACTACTAATTAATAAGACACTTTATTGATTGTAAATAAGTTTTTAAATATTGGGATAAAAGAAAGCTCGGGTATGTTCGGTGCCGTTCGGAACACTTCGGGAGGCGTCTCTGTCGGTCGGTGCCGTCGGTGCAGTTGTGCAGTTAAATAGATCCAAAGTTCGTTAGCTCGATCTCGCACCGATTGGGACATGCGGACCGACTTCAGTCCAAACCGCGGATTGAACCGAAGTCGTTCCAGTACAGGAAATCGTTCTCGGAACTATTACGGTCCGGACCGACCCATCTTTACAGCTGCTATATACTGCCCACATTAATACCACCCTATTGTTTTTACGGCTAAAGCCAATTATCGTGGTATCATCATAACATAATAGTGATTTTGTGATGTTTAGGGTTGCCATATGGCGCTTGACAACTTTTTTAACAACAATTAAGCTTTAAAGGTTGTCATTTTATGGATTTGACACTGAGGTACCTATTTTTTTTTCTTTATTTCTGATATTGTACTTTGTGCAATTCTGCCAATGTCAAATATTTTATATAAGTACAAGTATCTCGTAAAAAAAAATAGTAAAATGAGTCTTAGTACTGTCTTGTAGGTCCTCGACATGCTAGCTACCACCCTCAAGTTGATAATTTGCCACCAAGTTCCTAATGCTGTATTAAATGGTAGTCTCACTAGATAGCCAGTTCCAATTACGAGGTAAAATTTCACGCCGTTACTTAAATTCAGACGAGCTGTGGTCGAATATCTAGTTTGTAAACCGTAAAAACCAAAAAAAAAACTAAAATTAACATAAATCACTTTATTGTTACGAATGTAAATAATACTCCGTCTATCTATTCGATAAATAACTTTTTCACTAAGAAACTTATGAAAATATTTGTCAACAACATGTTACACAATAAGAATACTTTTCCCCTGAGAAATGAGGAAAACTGAAAATTTATAAGCAAAATCGAGGGGTGCAACTGGTCTCATTATATATTTTTTTAGAACGTGTAACCCCAATACCTTGTTACGATTTATGATTGGCATTTGCTATAATACAAACAAATGAAAACCTTTTCTCCCTTATCTCAGCAAATAGCTGTACTATGAGAGTAGGGACGGCAAGTATAGCAATTAGAGTGAAGTAGGTGCATAGTACGTAAACCATAGAAATATTAAAACTAAGGCAGCTCCCCTATAGGACGTAAATCAAAACTTTAAAAAAAATTCTTTGTATTTCTTGCAAATTTCTATGCACTCTCTTATACTATTTTTTTTAAATGTAAAAGCATTGAGACGAGTTCCCTGCCCATGACTATTGCAGTGATGCACATAACTTTGAGTAGCAAAACAATTTTGAGGGCACCGCTGCTCAGGCGCTCATAATTTTGAGACTTTCGATGGTTAGTCTCAACAGTCCTGTAGTTTTGCTAGCTGCAGTACCCTTCAAACCGGAACACAGAAATGTTTACACACTACTGCTTCGCGACAGAATATCTGATACAGTGGTACCCACCTAGACGACCTCCTGCTAAGGAGACTTACCACCAAGAGTGTAACCCTCAGATTAAGTAGCGATTTAAAGTGCCTTATTCTTAGTTCTCGATAAAGATAAACGTCCATTCAGTCAGGCAACATCTTCCACTACCTAATGTAGCAATTCGCAAAAAGCAAAAAAAATAATTAAGGTATAAGTAAGTGGTCAGCCCTAGTGTCAGGATTAATGTGCCGCCTGAAGGCGTGTGTCGTGTACGCACGCCTTATTGAACCCCTTGTCTTAGTCATGCTTCAATCGGCATACCTTTTCTCTGTACTCGTACGAGACCTTATGGACAAAAACAATTAGAATTATTTTCACACTTGCTTATAACTATTTAATGATAATAAAAAGTCAATTTAAAAAAACTATATGAAATGTTACTGTCATTATCGTCACCTTCTACTATACCCGTACAAGCAATTAACCAATCTGAATCTAAATATTTAGATTAAGATTGGTAAACCAGCTAAAAACAACTTTCTATGAATTATAGCTTATTACCTAGATAATTAATTCAATGCCATAGCTTAGTGTATTAATAAAATCTTTAGGGGCAGTATGCTGCATTTGTCGTATAACTGAGTGAGGCTAGCAAATCTATTTGCGAGATTCACGTTCAACGTAAACGATAGAAAAACTGTATAGAAAATGTAACTACGCCCCTGGCAGGAATAAATGGAAACTGCTTTTTTACTTACATTTGACTATCGTTTACATAGATATTCTCGTAAATTATTATGCTAGAGCCACTGATAAGTGTTGGTTACATGTTCTAGGGTGAAAACTACATTTCAACTTGAGGGTGGTAGCTAGCCAGCCGAGTACTAGAAAGTATCCTACCACCACGCTATGGTTTCCTCACGATGTTTTTCCTTCATCGGCAGTTCAAGCTCATTGTTGGGGTTTGATCCCACGCCCTTCGGCATGCGAACCGACCGCGCTAACCACTGAGCTATCATCGCTACAACAGATGAAGACGCCACGAGCATCTGTGGAGTCTGAACTGTCTTACGAATACGTAAAACAGTTGGCAATATCTGGTAGCATAAAATAGAAGATCGGATTGACCAAATACCTGTAATAATACATGAATATGATCATTATAGATTTGTTGGCATTGGCATTGTACTTCGTGCATTCTTCTGGTGTCATGTATTTCATAATTTAAATAAATAAATATTGTAGGACACATTACACACAGCGCCATGTGACCCCAAACTAAGCAGAGCTTGTGTGATGGAAATCAGATAACTGATAGAATACATAAATACTTTTTTTTTGTAAATACATACTTATAATATATACAGAACACCCAGACACAGAACAAACATCAAAATTTGTGGATACCATAAAATGTTTGTCCTTGGCGGGAATCGAACCCACGCCCTACAGCTCAGGCAGACATACTCCCAATGAAGCAACAGGGCTGTCAATTGTCCAGTATAAAGTTAAGTAAATTAAGTCTTAAGTCAAATAAATTAAGTCGCAGTCAAGTCCAGTCCATGCCCTAAAAACACAAGTTTGAGATGCATAAATATGCATGCAACGAAATGCGTTTTATCTAATACTCAAGTAAAATGCATAGCTGTAACTATTATTTAAGTTGTAGCGAAGTTAACTAGCAGAATTCCCACATCCAAAAAACGAGCACAAAATAAGAATTGCCACCACAAAAACAATGAACTTTCACACGAGATGAACCAGGCTGATTTAGTGCGCCGTTGCGGAATCAAAGTAGGAAAGTTGCTCTGTGGCTGGTAGCTAAGCACCTAATTGAATTTAGAAAACAATACGTTTCTTTGCAGAGATTCTGTGATACATTCGAAACACGCACGGCCGGGGCTGGCGTACACCTGCCGCACTATATCCTGGTAAATGTCGGAATAAGAGCGAGTTTCATTCAATCCACTAATCATTTACAACAATTTTGATGGAATTTTGGCGGGAACGCGGAAAAATAATGTTGCCATATTACATTATTTTGCGAAACTGTTTTTGTTTTTGTGTTTTTTCAAGTATTTATTAAAATTGTATAAAAATGTGTGAAAGGGCCGAATTCACATCACATCACATCACATCATCAGCCATAGATCGTCCACTGCTGGATATAGGCCTCCTCCTGGGGGGGGTTTTGCTAATACTCGCCACGCTTGGCAGGCGGGTTGGCGAGCGCAGTTAGGTGTGATTGTTCAAGGAGGACGCTGCTGCCCATCTTCCGGATGACATCCCTTAGCCGACTTTTACGGCATCCACGGGTAGAGAGGGTGGGGTACTATTCTTACGCCGGCACCACCACGGGCCGAATTATTCACAAGTTATCTTGGAACAAACTAATTCATACATATAAATGTCTATTCGCATAATCAACTATGATTTTTTACTCGAGTAAAATTTGGTACTTTCTAGTACTCGGCTGGCTAGCTACCACCCTCAAGATGAAAATCTGCCGCCAAGGATCTAACGGTGTGTTCCGGCAGCCTCACTTGAGAGCCAGTACCATTCCAGGCTAGGTGTGCTTTACCATCTTCGACCACACCGTCACTTATCATCAGGTGTGTGGTCAAACTAGCCAGCTAGTCAGCTAGCCTGTCAACCATTAAAAAAAACCTGTAATATGTAATAAAACCTGGCCAGTCTGTCATCTACCAAATGATTGCAAAGACAGTACAGACGTAGAAATGAATTCTATATCATAATTATAATTTATAGTATAATTCTTACATATACTCGTATTAATCTGAACTTTTAACATAAAGGAAACGCTGCATTTTAACTTCATAAAAACTATCACAACATCAATCACTTCCCAAACGCGTGCCGCCAACTTTTTAGCCGCGAGAAAAAACAATAGAGCAATCTCTCACAAGTATCATTTTCACTGGATCTGTGTTACCCCGTGATAATTGAATAGAGGGGGTCTGTCTGACCCTTGGGCGACATTAGTGATACATTTGATTCGTATGTGGCCGGTCTGATCGTCCCTCTCCCGTTTTGAGCTAAACTCACCGTCGAACACGGTCCTATAGAGACCGATTAATTTTGTAAGAGGAATCACAAATATTATAATACATTTGAACAAATTATATAGCATTCGTACTTAATGCTAAGCGACACGTACTTACCTATTCGGGGAAGAAATGCTTTTATTTCTACGTACGTGATTTTAGCCATTGTTCTGTCGAATGAAAGATAATACTCAAAAAAAATTTTTTTTCCTTTTATACCTATAATACATACAGAACTTCCAGACCAGACACAGGCCAAACATTTCTTTATACCATAAAATGTTTATCCTGGGTGGGAATTGAGCCCACGCCCTACAGCTCTTAGCAGATATTCTACCAATGAGCTAACAGGGCTGTCATAAATAGAGACATCGTGAATAAAAAAAGCACATGTATGTTGCATAAACATATTGCAACAAGCACTTCTTATTCGATTATAATACCTATATTTAAGATTTAAAAAATGGCCAAGTGCGAGTCGGACTCGTGCACCGAGGGTTCCGTTCAAACCTTTAGGTATACATATAAGTAAAAGTTATGTTTTTTTTTAATGGTAAGTTATGCTTTTCGCAATTTTTTCTTTATCTGTGCTATAAGATGTTGCTTCGTACCAAATGTCAAGATTCTGAGTTTACGGGAAGTACCCTATAGATTTTGATTCCCTTGCGAGTGTCGAAAATTTGCAGCATAAACGGCTGTATCTTTTGATTGCGTTGGCTTAGAGAGGTTTTCACAGCTCTAAGGGACAATAGACTTCAGTATTTGATATGAATTTCAGCTTGATATCTCCACGCATTCCTGTGAAAAGGGGTCTTGACAGACAGACAGACTGACAACAAAGTGATCCTATAAGGGTTCCGTTTTTTCCTTTTGAGGTAGGAAACCCTAAAAATGGACCAAACTCGAGTTGGACTCGCGCACAAAGGGTTCCGTACCATTATCAATAAAAACGGCAAAAAAATTATGTCTGTTGTATGGGCCCCCTTAAACATTTATTTTATTCTGTTTTTTAGTATTTGTTGTTAAAGCGGCAACAGAAATACGTCATCTGTGAAAATTTCAACTGTCTAACTATCACGGTTCAATAGACACGGTCTGGTGACAAACGAACAGACAGATAAACGGACAGCGGAGTCTTAGTAATAGGATCCCGTTTTACCCTTTGGGTACGGAACCCTAAAAACTAAATGTATCACTTAATCGTTTTAAGAATATCTTAGTAGACTAAGTACCTTAGTAAGTATTTATATATAGGTAAACACAATGCCAGGGCAATCGTACTGCGTCATTCACGCAACACAATAGAGCGCGTGTCCTTGTGAGCCTTCGAAGACGGGAAACGAATCAGAAACACTATTTATAGATCTTGTACGTAGCACTTCTGTAGCGGATATATTAAATATGTATTTAGAAAACTAAGTCTACTTTCTAAATTTTAGTCCCCATACGGTCTTCACTTTACACAACAATATTTGAGGATCGTGCTCAGTACCAACATTCAGACAAAATACTATCGAACCAAAATTTAAATTATCACATGTACTATGTAGTCGTATTAAGATTGTCATTTGGCTCGAATTATATAATTTTCCTCGGAAGGTTTACGAAAGTGCGTTCATACTTGCAAAAACTGTTAGGAAATGCCAACTCTTAAAACTTTATATAGTTACATCTTAATATGTATAATTATATTAATCTTCTGTACGTGTGTTTGTGTCCTCCTAAGCAGCTGGACCGATTTGGATGAATTTTGTGTGGGTTCCTGGATGGTTTGAAACAATTGGACCCGGTAGGTGTCACTGTTGTCAGTATGTCTGTTGACTGTTAGGCGATACGAAGTTCGCCGGGACAGCTAGTATATATAGGTACTTATATATTCGTTTTAGTGTTTTATTTTGTATATTTTGATGCGCACCTTCTACCACATCTCATATACTGTAGGGATGGCTGCTAAAAAATGCTTTAACATGAAGTCCTACTTTTGTACATAGTGTAGTAAGTGTGCTATAAAGAATCGAATAAATAAACAGGTACTAATATTATACAAATGTGATATTAAACTTAAACATCCACAATTTTAGAGTAAACAGATTTCTTGTAAGTAAATATTGTCTATTAGACCATAGACTGCACCACCGGCACGGACTTGACTTGACCAAGACTGGACTTTGACTATAAAGATAAAGAAGCTGAAAACTGAAGACTGCACACAAAATACAGAAACATTGAAACTGGCAGAATGCACAGAGTGCGATGCCAAGAAGACGACGATTACGATCTTGACTGCTAGAGACCTTGTTTTATGACATTGACGAGTAATTCATACTAAAAGATTATTAAATTACTAATAAATATATTTTTTGTAGTTTTATTACATTGAAAATATTTTTTATATTGACATATTTTTTATTGACTTTTTTTTTATATTGTCATGTTTGTATTTCAACATTTTGTTTTTTATTCATTGACATGTAATCAGTGTTTTAAAATTCTTTTAATGATATATTTGAAATGATATTACGGAATTTACTTGTAACATTGGTGTTATCAATAAAATATTTGTATTTATAGCATGGTGTTAGAGTACTCTCTAGTACTCGGCTGGCTAGCTACCAAGCTACTACTCAAGTTGAAAATCTGCCACTAAAAACCTAATGGTCTGTTTCAGCAGCCTTACTTGAAAGCCAGTTCCATTCCAGGCTTAATGCATTTTTCATCTTCAACCACATCATTACTTAACATCAAGTGACCTATGATCAAACACCTAGTCTAACAACCATAAAAACAGTTGCTACAGAGCTTGCTAATTGCTAATCTCAATTGTAAAAACTTGAAACACTATTGAGTATTGCAAATAGTGCTTGCTAGAAATACTAATTAAATGACTCTGTAGATTTATTAGCAATATTACTCTTTGATGCCGAATTTGGATCTTTTTAATTTTTATGCGTGGAATAAATTATCGAGCATACCGGTATACTACATATATTTATATCGCAGATTCACGTTAAGTTATTCGAGTATTGAAATACTTTTTAAGTGGATATCGCAATGCATAATATTTACATAACTTACCAACTTAACTCAAATACAAGAAACACTTTCTCCACGTTTGACTCGTTTATCGAGTAAAATTGTTTGTAAATAAAAATAAAAACAAATGCCATCTCTCAGCGGGTCGCAGCAGTTTGTATTTGTATCCTCTGGGAGGGGGTCATTACTCAACTCCATTACACTTTTTGTGCCAAGTGTTTTGGTGGTATAACAAGGGTGAAAACGACCCTACCACCGAACGATGCGCTCTCGATAGCTTACGTTTTTTATCGCTTGTCAAAAAGAAAAATATTTATTGGATAATAACTCTTTTGTTCCATTTGAATCTAGTACAGACTTTTTCTTTCATTAGTTTGACTTGTATGTATGTAAAGAAATCCTTCAACTACGTCAAGGTGTTCAATTTGCGAAGCGTCTTTTATTAACTATTATTTACTAAAAATAAAATCGTTGATTTCTTAATCTAATAAGCTTGTGGTGTACTAAGTCAAATGGGGTCACTTGCACTCATCATTATGAACATTTTATTTTGCATGAACATTTTATTTTGCTACTTGCTGTTACTCGCAAATTAGTCCGCGTGTAATTTAACAAAAAAATGATTGTTCAATTCGCAGAATTTACGATAAAGTAATAATTCTGTAACCTTTGCAAGGAAATACCTTAATTTGGATTTTTCGTTACTTCCATTACTTTTCCTTAACATTTTAAAATATGTTCAGCCGTTTTTGCATGATTAAATATGAAATGTCCAAACATACAAACTTTAACGTCTATAATATTCGTAATTTTTCTGTTATAAAGTATTTTATAATATGTTAATCCAGCTAATAAACTGTGTGTGTGCCAAATTCCATAAAAACCCGTTCATCCGTTTTTGCGTGATTGAGTAAGAAATATCCAAACTTTCACATTTATAATATTAGTAGGATGGACATGGACAACCAATCTGAAATCGCCAAAAAAACAGCTTCAACAACAGTTAGAACAACTGATTTTTATTTCACGATTTCAAAATTGTACACCTATTAAAATGTATACTATGAAAACTGATGTGTTTTTTTAATAAAAGTATGATGAAAAGTACTAGAAAAGTTAGCTTACTGTAAGAATGAGCGCAGGATTCTGTTCTCAGAAATCGACCTCCCCGAACACGCAGAAATTCTATGCGATATTTTTAGTTTTAATAGCTAATTATGGCAAGTAAGTAGTTACTATTTTTAATTTCATAATTTCATGTTCATTCAGATCCTTTTATAAATATAAGTAGGTATAAGTAAACCGGCAATACATTTTTGCACGTAATTACCTACCAACTTTCAAGGCCCACGTAGGTACTTTACCAAGTTCAAGTATCAAGTTTAAGGTAGATTGTAGAGACTGTAGTAGAATGTCTGCAACCAAAGTCATGGACACAAATAAATCAAATTAATATCGGCATCATGTGGTTATTGCAAAAAAATATAGACACCAATATTTTTTCAATTACTAGCTATTATGACATAATTATGTATGGTTAAATTTAATAAAATGAAAAATGATTTCAAATACGCGAGAATTAATTGAATTACCTTCCTTTCATTAAGAAAAAACAGAGCGAACAAAATAGACCGAAATAGAAAGAAGGAAAGGGGAAATGCCCTGCAGTGGGACGAAATAGGCTAAATATACATAAATAAAAACTCTTTACTGTACAAACCAGAAATAAAAAATTATACTAAACAAAAGAGCCTTATGAGCTAGTGCCACAAAGCCTTGATCGGTTCATACGCCAAAAGGCGTGGGCTTAGACCCCAACAATAAGCTTGAGCTGCCGGGGAAAGAAAACATCGTGAGGAAAGCATAGCATGGTGGTAGGGTACTTTCTTTTGTAGCGGATAAATGCGCTGAGACAAAACACCCTAGAGTTCTTAGTGGGTATGCCGTCATTCTAACGGAGAGTCCCGTGGCATTGCCACACCCGTAGCCGGTGGTATCCACAAAGGATTTCACCCAGGAAAAAAAGGGCACTTTCTAGTACCCGGCTGACTAGCCACCCTCAAGCCGAAAATCTGCTGCCAAGCACTTAATGGTATGTTCCAGCAGCTTCACTTGAAAGCCAGTTCCACTTAACATCAGGTGAGCTGTGGTCAAACTTGTCAAATAAAAAAGTGTATAATAGTACCAATGTATATAGGAAAAATGACGCAGTGTAATTGTGTACCTGTAGTGGAGACCGCGAATCGGCAAACGTAGCGTAGGACAGTGAAACTTCATGAAGTGACGATATACGTAGGATAGCTGACGGTGGTTGGAATCGAAAAACCGAAGGTCGTGCCTAAACTTGGGAGAGACCTATATTCAGCAGTGGAATACGATAGGCTAAAAATGATGATGATGATGGTGATGAAAGAACAAATGACGAATACGTAATTACTACAAATAATTTAAGTTCGATAAACGTATGTAACATTTCAGCTTTAGCCTACTTCGGCAATGCAAGGTAATGTAACGAAGTGAAAACAAAATGGGGGTTCAACGACCCGCCAACGATGTTCACATTCGCACTGGAGCCAGTGAGAATTATTTAACGAGCTTTTGTGGAACCAGCTCAAGGCGCAGGTAGTGCATAATTAACCAAATCTTTTCCGTAAAAACATACATGTGAGACACTGAGAAACTCTATGCCAACGTCATTTGTTCTGAATAAATTTATTCCAAGTATTCTAGACTTGGTTTTAATAAAAATTATGTAACAAGGTTGAGAAACTATAAAGACAGACATTAACCCAAATTATCTAATCTCAAATTGAAACTATAACTGAATAGAGTGAAAATTTATTTAAATAATCTAGAAATCAGTGGCGGATACAGAAAATAAAACAAATGCTAAAGATATCTTGAGCTACCTTTACTTTTATCGTAATTAAAAAAATAATCAAGTCACATGCAAAGTTTAAGAAAGTTTTATTAAAACTGATTATACACATATAATGCCACCTTATGATATAAAAAGTTACAATTGTGATTCTCTTCTTTAAATGATGAGTTCCCTGTGCTTATTCTTCCTGACAAATTGGATAATTACATCGTCAATAGGACAATCAGTTTCAGGGTGAGTGTTCAACAGAGCGATCCTTCTTCATTGTCGACGTTAGCCATGTCTTTGTACGCCGCATTGTTGATAAATTTCTGTCTACTGGTAGACAAGCAAATATTTTGTACAGCGTGTGCAAAGTAGGATAGTCAGATCTAGGACAAACAGACAACGCTTGCATAACAGAATCACGATCATTAAGGGCGTTTATGCACGTTTGCTTGCATCTCTCCCATTAGTCTCTTTTTAATCACAAAGGGTGATTCTTCTTCAAAGAACGGTAGTTCAGTTAAGCACTGATTCAATTTATGTGCCAGATCATCACCGGCATGTTTCAGGAGATGTGAGGGCAAAAGTATGTTGATTTTTAAATGATAAATATTTTCTTCAGCAAAACGTTCTCTCACGTCAGTCGTAACATGGACTTGTGTTGAAATAAAAACAGTTATTTTCCAATATGTCATAGCATCATCGTTATGATCGCGATTTTCCATGTCTTTGTCTGCCTGTAAGACGAAGAACACTCATCTCCACGTCTAACTCTTCCAAAACTGCCTTCGCGTCTTCAATAATACGAGCAAAGTGTCTATCAGCATTAGCTCTGATGCCGTCATACACCTTGAGCGTCGAATCTAATTTTGCTTTTGCTATTGCGACGTCCATGCTAGGGTCCTGTACAGCGTGATAATAAACTCGCAATTAGAGAGAGCTCGAAAGAGAATATTGGCTA
Organism: Biston stratarius; assembly: GCA_950106695.1. Taxonomy (NCBI): domain Eukaryota; kingdom Metazoa; phylum Arthropoda; class Insecta; order Lepidoptera; family Geometridae; genus Biston; species Biston stratarius. The sequence continues at coordinate 15,696,788 of OX467115.1, read as the reverse complement.
TGGCAGCCGTTGTTCTAATCCTCCAACATTGTATTTCTTTAAGAATTTTGCAAACTGTTCCGAGATCAGCTGCTAATTGAATAACAGCATCATGTCGCTCAACCCATCTCGTTTGACAATGTGACAAGGATCTGAATGGTAGGACTATTATTTTGGAGCAAGAAGCTATTTATAAGTTTTCCTGCATAGAAACAGATGAACAATAGCGCTTGACTGGAACAATATTGAATACAAATTTAATAAATATTCGATAAGTAACAAAATATTATAATATTTGTAGAACCACTTTGTATATAAGTGTGTATTTACAACAAAAAAAAAGTATTTATGTATCAGTTATTTTACTTCCATAGTACAAGCTTTTCTTAGTTTGGGGTCAGATGTCTTACAATATATTTTTTTATATATAATTTTCACGTTACTGCTTGGCTTGTTTAATAACTAACAGGGATATAGTTTTTCTTCAGTCTACCTAGCTAACAAGCTGCGCCAAAAGTATTTCCAGTCCCAAAAACGAGACAGACGTATTCATAATCAGCCGTGTCGCGATTCCGCGTCGGGGCAGTTTCGTCTATAGCCAGTGCTAGGGGGGCAGGCTAACTGCAAAAAGCTCTATCATTACAAACATACGAGCACACCATTCTGTTGAAAATAAACGAATTTCACAATCTATTTGCCTAAGTGATCGCATAACATTTACATGGGCTAATACGCTCGAATGCAGAAAGAAAATTGTCATCAATCTTCAAGGGGTGCGCGAGTGCGGAGCGATAATGTGCACAACATATGGCGTCATCGGCGATAGTGCTTCCACACCTATGCTCGTTCCGCTCCGGTGCCACCGAATGGGCCCATGCGCCCATGAAACTCTGTGGCCCTGATCATCGACCTTAGATACGTCCACTGCCACAGTAATGTGTATTCTAATAGATCGGATCGACTACAAGTGGACACTAGACTTCAAAGCACCATTGTCATGTAAGCCTCTTTTGTGAATATCAATAGCAAATGTTACATTGGGATTGAATACTCTTTATAGATCCATTTGCAAATTACCCGCATTTGATCGGTACTATTCAGAGTATAGGATCAAAATTATTATGCTCTTATGTCACATTCAAATATGATTTTACTACAAAGCAACTTAGCAGTGATACTAAATCTACTGATTATTATAGAAAGTAAAATAATATTTAATAAATAAATTAATATTTAAAATTTAGACTGTTCATCATCGATATTCTATTGTTTTTCTTCAAGCGGAAGGATTATAAAATATATTTAAACTGTAAAAAAAATACTACGGTATTCCTTTGCCACGCCTCGGTGCAGTTTTATGGCTTTTTGCAAATTTTAAGTGAATATGTTAGTATTTAAATGACCCCCATAAATATTTATGGGAATGGATTTAGTAGACATCTAGGTGCGGATGGCGAGAGGGTACTCTCGTAGGGAGTGCTAAGTGCCGCGAGCCACATGTCACTCTGTCGCGCTAATCTCCAGGATTTGCCATCCTGTGTCCCTCACATTCGTCCATCCCTTTCCCCTGCATAGCAAAATAATACATCCATCTCACGCGACTCATTGAATATTATTGCTCTATGGGGATTTTGAAAATATGGAACCGTTTAGCGAAAGCCGTACATTGTATCCATATAGCGGAATTATTCATACGAGACCCGTTGCATTTATCACTTAATGGTATTAGCTATTAGACCGTTTAATCGCTCGATTTGCGACTTTATTGTAGGAGCTTAGCTTTAAAGAGATATCGCGCATGTTTATTTGCACATGTCCAGTGAAATGCACTTGATTCTTCTGATGACAGTTGTAAAGATGTCTATCAAAAAAAATTTGGAAAGCGGAAAGGTCGTGTCATCGCATTATAGATTTTATATTCCAAAACATGTTTTTGAGTGTTTTATAAAACAGTACTAGGTATGTTATACCTAAAGTGCCGAATAACGTGATCGAGCTTGGGAAAGTGTTAAAATATGGTAAATCATGACTATTCGTGTTGCTTAAAAAACTATCGAAGTTTGTAGTAATGACAACATAAGGCATAACCGGACATGACCTTGAGTTATTTTGTGTGACTGTGACTTGACTATTTTTTGTAGAAGCATGGTAGATTTATCAACCGATCTTTTTTCAAAATCAGTAATTATGCCCATCAAAACATAAATATTACACTTTGTCAGCACGTACCTCTAGATTACTTGCTCCGACCATTCACTTCGTTCAACTTAACTGCAGAGCAGTGTATACACCTTGTTCACTACTCCACAGAAAATAAAGTCATCACAACAATCACGCAGATTGGTTGGCCGTTTTGTACACACGTCTTTGTTTTAGGTTCTTCCTAGAGGTACGTAGAATTCGTTAATTGATCAGTAAGATTATTGTGAAACAAAAATCCATTGATTGAAATAAATCAGTAAGTCAGTCAGTATAATAATGATCGCATGGTGTAATCAGCACACCATGCGCCTATACAGATGGCGACTTCTGTGCAAATACCAACATATTGCTTACTTTCTACAAACGTGGTATGATATCACAAGCTTCTATTTCATGATCAAGAAGGGTTATTTTTGTTTAAAATTTTGGAAATTAATTCAAATGTGTGTTGGTTTAGTAGAGTGCATTGTGGGGACTCCGGCTTGTCATTGCTTCCCTCGAAAGTCGCGCAGCCCTAAAATAATTCCATTCTATCTACCGGACGAGCAGACAGGTTAACTTTTGTTGTTCACAAAAGCCGTGCATTACAGTTCAATTGTTGGCACAAATGTTGGGTATTACAAAGCATTTTGTGTTTGCCGACGATTATTTCAAGCTATTTCAAGTTTTAATTCATTAACGAGTTCCTGTTGGGCTCCAATTTTATTTGAATATGCTTATACTTGCTTTAAGCATAGTCCTCCTGTTGTAGTTTTTACACGGCTGCCCAAAACAGGAGTGTAATATTTTCAGGGTTTATGTACGTATGCGATTTTCTTTATTAGACCATAACTTAATGTCTGTATGAGGCATCGTTGAAATCCTTACAACAATCAGAGAGACAGTCAAAAAAAAATTTGAAATAAAATTTGGGCTTTCATGTTTTTTTTTTTAAAATAATACTTGTGTTTGAACGTGTGCAATAAATAATTTAATAATTATAATAAATGTGTGCTTACATGCGTATTTATTTAGAATATTTCATAGTCGTAATGAAGTTCAGTTTGTATACCTATATACACATAGCATATTCTTAAATGCATTAGTTTTGCTAAAATGTCACTTTTCTAATGTAGACTTTTTCAAAACAAGGACCATGTTGTAAAATATTTTTGCACAAAACGTTACAATGGAACGAGAGAAAAACTGCAGAGTTTCTTATTACGTCGTCTGGAAGGTAGGTATTGACTTTTCATATCAACAAAGACTTGAAATGAAAATATTTCTCTGGCGGAGGTAAGTCAATAGAGGTTTGAGGCATTGCCCTCGAGGTAGTGCGGGGGTGAGGTAGTAGGGTGCGGCGGGAGCGCGCCTGGGGACGGGTACTCTTCTTGATTACAGCACACCCCCTGGCTTCTCCTTCCCTCCCCTACATTACACCCGCCCCACTGCAATACACATAAGCCTACACGATGACAGTCGAGTATAACTTTCATTTCGTGTTATGAAAACTCAAATTACATATTTTATTTTTAATACAAGTGAAAATTTTATTTTTAACAGAAAGTTTACTTTGTTTTTACATTTTAGTTCTATAATTATTGTAATATTACATACGCATACATCTAAAACTACAAACCTATTGTTTGAAAATTAAAAAGTCAAAAAACAGCGAAAAATTTTTTTACGGAACTTACTAACTTAGATTTTTTGTTCAAAATGTCGGCATCGGCACTATAAGTATACGAGTATTTCGGAAGGCTGCTTAGGAGAGCGTCCGGTCAATTTTTTCTATTCACTATATCCTGGATTCTATTCCGCTGAGACACAGTTCTGTCTTTTCTAAATGTGTAAATTGCCTAAAGCTTCAAATGGTCAAAGATAACATCGTGAGGAAACATATATGTAGGTATGTGAGTTTGAAATGTTCTCTAAGATGTGTGAAGTTGGTCTTACCCTTTGAGAAGAAAACCGCGCTCAGCAGTCAAACATGTAATAAACAGGGATGATCTGTATACAAAATATCAAAGCAATCCATGTCAAGAGATTCCAGTATGGGCAATTATTTTTCAAGATCTAGACAATTCTGAGCATTTAACTTAGTAGGATCTAGAAGATTCTAAGGAGGAAGAAGTTGGCATTATGTTAGAAAGCAGTAGGGGGTTCCGTCTCTCTGCACAGGTGGCCTATGCCGAGATTGGCGCATCAAACATGCACAAGTTTTCGCCCTCCTGCTCGTAAAAATCCATATTTAAAACGCTAGGGACCGCGGAACTATCAAACAGTGATTCAAATCCTTACAAAACAGGTTAAGTTTATGCACAATATTATATTTTGTTTTATTTTCTTTGTTTTTGGCATCGCACTTTGCACATTTGCCAGTGTCAACTATTTCGATATTTTTAAGTATGTATTTGAATCGAATTCAAGTGAATTCTAAATACTGGCAAAATTACTGAAAATAATTCAAGGTCAAATCTAGTCATGACTTTATAATAGCTTCGGCAGAGTTTTAAATGCAACACGCAGATATATTTCACGCCAATTTATTTCACTTTTCCATGTTCGCGTTATCACTACATACTCGTATTATAAAACAAAGTCATCCACCGCGACTCTCTATCTGTCTGTCTGTCTGTCCGTTCGCGATAATCTTAAAATCTACTGAACGAGTTATCATGCGGGTTTCACTAATAGATCATGGGGAAGATTAAGGTATATAATTTGTCAAGGTTTTGTGTAAATTGGTTGAAATATGAACAGATCAGCCTTACGACAGACAAAACATATAGGCATAATATGCTCTACTACCCCTGCAAAGCCGGGGCGGGTTGATAGTGTTAGTTAAAATTTAGTACATAATCGTAAACATTGATTTTTTATCAGATGTATTGAACTTTAAGCCATGAAAAACAGAGTAACTACTATTAAGCATATTAGGTGAATTTACTAGGTCGCCATAATATATCATGTTTCTTTATTTGATTTCATACAAGAGCATGTAAGTTCAGCAGGGTACCTTTTCCTCATAAGACGTAAACCACTGTTCTCTAGTGTACAGTGTACGTACAACGTAAGGTACGTTGTGTGCAAGTGAGGGCTAGAGCCTAGAAGCTTTTAATACGGTACTGTAATGAGCACCATTTCGGCTCAGAGGTCGAGAAAGTCTCCTTAATTTCCGTATTTACGGACCCATTCAGGTGGATTGCCCTCGCTTTATTAATTGCTTTACAGCGGCAAGGCGGGGCTATTTCAGGACACTATGGCTCGGTAAGGTACTCTTAATGAAAAGCTCGTTGTGCTCCAATAGGATGTTACTTAAATGGTTATTCTAAGAATAAGAAATTCAAAGAGTAGATATCTAATGCGGTTTACCGCAAACAAAAAATCAATAAGGAGTTATATTATGTATTATGAAGCAATAAATATAAGTAGGTATAATTAATTTTTTCTGCAAGATACGTAGGTAGATGGGGTAATATCCAAGCGGAAAACTTCGAGCTTAAAATAGTAGTTACCTACCTACCATTTTTAGTTTCGAAATGATAGATGAGCTCATAAATTAAATAAAGTCAATTCTTTGCAGATAACTTTTGTGATAATATTATTAAGACAGAACAAACTTTGATTAAAGCCCATACATTGCCAGTAAACAAATCCAACTTATGTCGAATTCGCAAAACACGGTAATCAGAACACCCTGAAACTTTGATTACGGGCTGAACTTTTACCACATTCAATTGCGATACGAAATAAATGGGAGTTAAAAAGCTGACTGTAATTATCCACGCAAGTATCTACCAGCTTACCAGCTCCCCTATTTTATATCTTATAAGCTGCACCCATGTTTTGATATGAATTTAGTAGGGTACTTGTTCGAATGAAAATCGTCGATGACATAATTGACTTTCCTAATACTGACTTAGCTAATACCGACTATAGGTTGGCTAGCTACCGAGTTACTACCTAACGGTGTGTTCCAGCAGCCTCACTTGAGAGCCAGTTCAAATCAATCATCAATGAATCAGGTGAGTTGTGGTTAAGGTCAACCACCTAACTTGTCAACCATAAAAAAAAGGATTTAAATATTTTCGTAAATGGTTTAGAAATTCAGATTTCTTCCACTGAATTTTTTGAAATTTTATTAGTACCTAGGTACCTACCTATTATAATATTATAAGTTATACATCCAAAAACTTTTTTTTAAATTCCTGAACAACTAAAGACAATGACATGTTTTTTTTTTGTTTGATTAAATATAAGTACCGATAACATCTCAATGACGCACATATACTTATAAAAAATATATATATATTTAATTTTTTATCCTTTATCCGATGCATAATTTACCAAAATTCTTGCATACAGAATGTTATTAAAACCACTACACCATATTATGTTGCGTGAGAGCCAGGAGTCATTCCAATTTTGGTGTCCTCACCATTTTTAACCATCAAAAAAGTATTTAAATAATCTATCAGTTATCTGTCTTCCATAGACCTACAATCTGCTTAGTTAGGGGACAAATAGCGCTGTGTGTAATGTTCTATGAAATATTTCTAAAGAAAAAAACGTGCCTCTTGATGTCGTTTACATAAAATTACGTTGTATTTTTTTTAATGGTTTATGATCTAGGTTCCATGTACAAGTAGCTGTGGCCTAAACATAACCACAGCCTGATTTTTTTAAATAATTTGGAAAAGAAAGGGCGCCACTATCAAGTTTTATTCTGGGTTGGAAAAAATCTTAGATCCGAGTCTTAGCTTAGATATAGATACGTCGACTCATCTACATAATGCGAAAACAGTCAAATAGATACCTATATAAAACCTATATTACTCTTCATTAATTTAGGTACAGAGAAACAAACCGCTACCCCACAAAACAGCCGGCGAACCGTTTCTTTGATTGATTAAAACCTTAACAAAGGGATAAAACTGATCACTCGGGCTTACACTGGAAGCCCTTTATGTTCGAGTAATCAAAGAAACCCTAGACAAAAATCATGAGAGAAAAAATATTGCGAGAAAATTATATACCATCATGAATTTAAAAGTACTTACAAATACTTTTTGGAAGTGGGCGCGCCTAGTATAGCTAATGTGAGCATACACTGGATTTTGCGACACAGGTTTTCCTAGTGCAAAGTCCAGGGTGCCTATTTGCTCTTCTTAATTTTCTATTTTATACCACACTTATAAATAAATAATAAATAAAATATACTAGCAGACCCGGCCACGTGTTGCTATAGTCAAATTGAACAGAAGCGTGAAACGCGAAATAAATTGTAGCACATATGAAACGATTGTACTTTTAACGTAGCGCCATCTATTGGATACTTACTTAATCCGGTTAATGAATTACCTTACACCGCCATCTATTAGAATTTTATGGAACTCACAGATAATTATACCTCTTTGTTGTATTTTTTTTTTTTTTAATATTGTAGGACACATTACACACAGCGCCATCTCACCCCAAACTAAGCAGAGCTTGTGTGATGGAAGTCAGATAACTGATAGAATACATAAGTACTTTTTTTTGTTGTAAATACATACTTATAATACACACAGAACACCCAGACACAGAACAAACATTTGTTTATACCAAACAAACACTTGTCCTTTTAGCGGGAATCGAACCCACGCCCTACAGCTCAGGCAGGCATACTCCCAATGAGCCAACAGGGCTGTCATATATATAAACAAAAAATTTGCAAAATAATAATAATATTGCTATTATAAATTGAGATATAAACTATCCTATCTCTCAAGATGGATCAAACTGCACACAGTGTGCAAGATTTGGTTTTTGGTTCGGTTCAGTAGTTAAGGAGTTCATCGCGGACAAACAACGTGACACGAAATTTTTATATATAAAGATATATGAATATATATATATGATTATATATACTTAGTCTATATTATAGTGTTACTTAACTGTAGCATGTCGCATGATAACATATCACAATTAGGTAATGTACACACAAAATTATAAAACAAAACTTTGCGTTTCAAATATCTCATATCACAGGTAAAACAACAGTAGCGTATGTAACAAGGTAACAAGTCAGGGCACGTGAGGGTAGGACCATGCGAGGGGCCGACTCCGACAGATGTTGACCCCTGCAGAGCGGATGGTGAATCGCCACGGCCATAAAATAAACTACCGATTGTTTCATTTAAAAGATAAAACTTTTAATTACCAGATAATTAGCCAGCATTTTAGGTACGTCCTCAAATGTTTTGACATACTCGTATCTTGTACCTACATCTTACACCTGAGTGACATACCTATAACATATGACGTGATCCAATTATCCACATTATTCAACTCAACTGCAGAGCAGGTCTTCAGTACCTTTTTTTATGTAAAAGTAATATTACGATACGCTCTCCTGATGGTAAGAGATAACGCATGTCCATGACCACTGCAGCAATACACAGAACTTTGAGTACCAAAACAAAGTCCGGCATCGCTGCTTTGCGTTCATTACTTTGAGCCTTTCGATGGTTAGTTTTAACAGCCCAATAATTTCGCTAGCTGCACTTCTCTTCAAACCGGAACACAGTAATGTATACATTCAACTGCCTACCTACCTACTCTACAAAAATATTAATTTGTGTTATAAATAATCACAAAATTATTTATCCCGATCATAAAAAAAATGTCACTAATGATAAATTCATCTACAAAACGTAGATTAGTTGACCGTTTAGCACACACAGAGAAAACAAAGAAGTTTTAAAGTTATTCTTTTCTTCTGGGTAGAATTCGTTGTTTTACCTAGTAGCCTTCTTAAACAAACACACGATATACCTTATTTTTATATATACATAGAAATGTAGCGATGATTGCTTAGTAGTAAGTGCGATCTATTCTCTCGCCGTTCAAATCCCAACAATGGATAGATAGATATATAGCATCTATTTATTGTGCACACCAAAAATAGAAGGAATAAAATTGGAAAAAATGAATCTTATGAGCTAGTGCTACAAATGGCGGTCTTATCGCTAAGAGCGATCTGTTACAACAACAAAAACAATGAGCTTGAGCTGCCAGCAGAAGACAACATCATGAGGAAACCATAGTACGGTGGTAAGTTACTTTATAGTATTCAGCTTTGACCATCTACCACCCACCATCAAGTCGAAAATCTGCCGCAAAGCATCTAATAATGTGTTCCGGCAGCCGCAGTTTATAGCTAGTTCTATTCTAGGCTACGTGTTTTTACCATCTTCGACCACATCGTCACTTAACATCAGGTGAGCTGTGGTCAAACACCTAGCCTGTTAACAATAAAAAAATCTCATTTATTTACTAAATACTGTAATATTTCGATGAGAAGGTATCAGAGAACGTGCAATTGCAAGATAATTAAGCAAATAATTACTCTAAACTGAATTTTTATTCCTAGAATTACAAAAGTAAAAAAATATTATAAAGTATTTTAATAAATGTAGGTACAAGCCGTACGAGTAGATTGATATGAAGATATTGTTTTGTAATTAATAAGCTGAATAAATATTTATCTCTCATTTCAGTTTAGGTAGGAACCATCAAAAGATTGCAGAATAAATTCTTTTATCAAAAAAAAATTTTGAAAATTAATTAAAATATATTTTAATAATCTTAATGACGGCGTTATTGTCTTTTGTAACGAGTAGGCAACTAAGTATCCAAACCAAAAAAAATGACATGAAAAAAAAATTGTTGGGCTATTATCATTATACCTATATTAACGACAGTAAGTTGATGCAAGCTTTACTCCGTGACCGTTAAAAACAGTTAATAATTTTTAATTATTTTTGACATTACTTACAAATACCATCAAAAGATTGCAAACTCAATTCTTTGTATATCTAATACAAAGAATTCGAATTCAAAAACGAGCGATTCTTGTATACAATTATGTATATTTATATATATAATCTGAATCTCGGAAACGGCACCAACGATTTTCATGAAATTTAGTATGCAGGGGGTTTCGGGGGCGATAAATCGATCTAGCCTGGTTTCATTAATAGAAAACGTCTTTTATCCGTGTTTTCAGCTGAACAAAGCTCGGTCATCCAGGTGCTAATATATTAAAGTAGTATCATTTCACGCGTGAGATTTATTAACGCCGACGCATCGGCGAAAACTTGACAGACCATATTGACTTTCTTTGTGGTAGATCTCCTTCGCAGAGGGTCGTCTAGGTAGGTACCACCGCAGTACTAGATACTATACTACCAAGCAGTAGTGTATAAACATTTTTGTGTTACGGCTTGACGGATACAGCGTAATTACAGGGCTGTTGAGACACTGAAAGTCTCAAAGTAATGAGCGCCAAAGCAGTGATCCCATGGACTTATTTTTACTACTCAAAGTGCAATGGTCATGAACAGGCGTTATATCTTACCATCAGGAGAGCGCCTCGTTCGTCTCACTACTATGAAATAAAAAAAGCATTAGTTAACTTTGTGCAATGTTTGCAATGCCCGTAGTTTGTACCGTTCTCATAGGTGTCACGATTATCATTTTTTTTTACTAAATCCCATTTAAAAATGACTGGGCATATATCAAATGATCGTTTTGTCTAAACAAGGGAAGAGTGAGGAGATGTCTCCTATTATTTTATCGCATTAAAACCGGAAGTTGACACGTGTCGACGCGTGCGCGTCGAATCGAACACTTCCGGTTACACGTTACACCTATATTGAGGGCTTTTTGTTATAAAAGGATTAAACGTCAATTGTGTAATAATCAAAACTGTTCGTATACTAGGTTAGGTTAAACAACTTTAAGTAATATAGAATCGCGAAAAAACAATCAGCTGTTCTTAGTGATATATATGTACTTATATATAGTATGTGTACGAGTATTCAGGTAGGTACTACGTATTAGATTAAGTGTTGTAATGCAGTGTATAACTACGCCATGTGTACGTATTTAACCGACTTCAAGTTACATAAAAATATTAATGATGTAATTTCTTTTCAATCCTAGAAAAAATAAAAGAACATCTGGTCGCCGTCACTCGTTACCAAAATGCCAGCCTCTATTTTGACCAACACTTAAGTATGGCCATACAACACGTTTTGGGAACTATTCCCATTGAAAGCGGCCTTTTAGATTAGTTCATTATAGGATATGATATGATAGGAACACCCACTTGGGCAGTAAATTCCATTGTTTCGCAGTTTGTACAATGAAGGTAAATTCGAACCGTTTAGTTCGAGTTTTTGGAATATCGTCCATGAAGCGGTGTCACTTCTTGGAGCTCCTGGCTGTCCGATAGTAGAATGGGCAGGGTGGAATTAGGTCATGTAGATCAGAAGATTACTCACCAAAGTGTATCTGGTAGAAAACCGACAGACAAGCCACCTTGCGACGGTGTTCAAGGCTTTGCAGCCTTTTCCGAACAAGCGAACCATTGCTAATGAGTTTCATAGCACGTTTCTCGTTTCTTATTTTCTTTCTTAGTGTTAATTTGAAATATTTATGTTCCTATATTGTATTACTTATAGCTCTATAAATTTAGTATGAATATGACGTATGACAGTCACCTTCAAGATAATCACACATACGAAACTATATAAATATGATATAGAAATGGTTTTATATCTCAAATAAAATATTGTCAACATACAACAACTGTCAACATATTAGTTGATCGTATTTCACACACTACCTTGTTTTTAAATTCATATACAGGTACATAGATTTTCTTGTCAAAATATAAAAATTGTTCAGCGAGGCTGCTACAAGAGAGCATCCATTCCGTTAGTCGCTTGGCAATAAAATAATAATCAAAATGTCAATAATTTTTTCAATGATCCCATGATTCAAAACCGCCTGCTCCCTAAAATCTCACGCTTTATCTCGTTTGTTTATCGAATAAATATCAACAATAGTAAAATAATATTGTATTCGATATAGTTTACGATATAATAACTGATAACCAGCAGACGCGCACCGTAGCTTGCCGCCGGCGACCGACGACCGATCTCCCTAAATAATCACAGGCTTCCATATAATGGGGCTTAAATATAATAATGGCTATAGGAACGGCATTAAACGTGGTTTCGTTTCTTCAATGGTTTCCTATGATTATAGTAATTGCATTTTAATATTGTGAACGAGTGAACACATGAACGGTCATAAATATGCAGTGAAAAGTTTTGGGTGGCTCAAATAAAACAATCACGATTGTTATTCAGTGAAAAAAAAAACATACGTAAATGCTCGTATAGAGTAAACAAATGTTTCATTGTATATAGATAGATTGATAGATAACTCTTCATTGTACACAACAAGATTACAGAAAATAAATAATACAAACATTAAATGAAGTGCAACAATCGGCGGCCTTATCGCTTAAGGCGATCTCTTACAGGCAACCTTGATACGGATAGGACTCGTTAAAACGGCGGGATATGCTGACAAGAGAAACACGTTATACGTTACCCGAGTGGGTGTTCCTTGATAGATACAATCTGTGTGTCTTCAAGTCGAGAGCAAATCGGTATCTTCTAGTTGGCAAATCGGTTGCTCCATCGTAGATCGCATCTTCACCTAACATCAGGTAAATAATATATAAAACGCAAGCCTATTCATAATTTAAAAAAAATATTTGTTTAGGTACTTGCACTAAATGGTGCATAAGATGTTGTGATGGTTACACTTGTTAATATAACAAAGATCATTCTTAAGCATTTGATGAAAAAAAGAATTTCTGCTTTGATTATCACCAGATGTGGCTGCAACTATACTCAAAATATTCATCCTAATTAAACGTGAGTAATGCCGTATAAGTAAAACAAAAAAGGGATGTATCTCTCCTATCTGATTTTAATAATAATACAGTTGTGGCGACTTTCCTAGTCACGTAACATTCATTTTCATTCAACCTTATTTTTTTAGTTTAGCAGTGTTTTTAATTTTCTAATCTTAGTTCAGTTTAGTCTCTTTCATTCAGCATGGTTAGTAGGTATGAGTAGAGCGTTGTCGCGTTCAAATTCTGTTAATTTGATATCCAAGTAAATGTGCAACACCGTGTCGTTATAGCCCTGAATAATTAAAAATGATTTCCAAAACCTCCATGTTTTTTATTTTGTTGCATATAACATTTATACGTCTTTTTTCTTTCTCTATGCCATCGCATTTCGTGCATGCTGTCAGTGTCAGTGTCATAATATGAAGTAAAATAAGTCGCAAAGTCACGGTTTATCTAAGTTCATGTCCTAGTAAAGTGGTGGTAACTTAACAGAACCGCCGACGGAGTTTTGTGAGAAACAACGTCCGCGAACAACATACAAAACAATTTTACTACACGCTACAATGGACAACGCTATTTATATATGTATACAGATACATGATCAGTATTGTCGTCTTCGACCTAGCCATAACACACGGTGTAGATATTAGGTCAACAATTTACTAGGCCACGTACACTCTAAACCAATTTGTTAAGTGCGATGCAATCGAACTTACGTGTCTCTTGTCTGGTGTTAAAATCAAAAAAGCTCATCGTTCGGCCATGAGTGGTTGCACGGCACTTAACTTGATTATAGGAAGCCGTATGGCGGGCGTGGAGTAGGTAGCTTTACTAAAGTGACAATACATAAATCCCCATAGAAAAGGTCCAAGGGAAAGTCACGGCGTGTGCGCAGCTATGGTCGCGTGTCTCGGCATCCTTTACAAAACCATGGCACGTGCCGCTTTTGACGATAATTGTAGCGTACGATATGAACAAAGTGACAATAGTGGTCTCATGGTACTATTGAAAAATCCAAGTGAATATGTAAGACTAAACTATGGAAGTATGTTTATAATGCTAGAAGAATTTGACACGTGCTCATTTTTTTTTCAAACAGCGCCACCTAGCCCCTTCTGAGTTAAACTTAGAACGGATTTATTGATTAGAAAAATGTTTTTTTTTTATGGATAAGTAGTGAGACTGACGGGGCCCTCATATAATGGTAAGAGATAATGCGTGTCATACACAGAACTTTAACGCTCATTGCTTTGAGACTTTCGATGGTTAGTCTCAACAGTCCTGCAATTTCGCTAGCTGCAGTAGGTACCCTTCAAACCGGAATACAGTAATGAAATAAATAAATAAATATCATAGAACATTATAGACAGAGCCATATGACTCCAAACTAAGCAAAGCTTGTATTATGGAAGTGAGATAGCTGATAGAATACTTAAATACCTATACTTTTTTTGTAAATATATACCTACTTATAATATAAGTATACAGAACACTCAGACACAGAACAAACATTTTTGATAATACCACAAAATGCTTGTCCTGAGTGGGAATACACTATTGGCGGCAAAACATTTTTGACACTGTGGTGGTATCACTGTGGTGGACGACAGGAGGTCGTCTAGGTAGAGAAATCGTCTAAAGAGATTTACCACCAAGTAGATAAATACAATTTTGAATGTTCTTAGGCTTATTATATGCTTATGGTATTTCAAAAATACGTGGTAATATTCCCACATCTAAATATTATCTCAACATGGTTGCTAAAGTTACAACTAAAATACTATTCATAAAATACTTTTATTTTTTGTCCTTCGTGTCTCACTGCTGGGCAAAGGCCTCCCTTTCCTCCTTCCAAGCTGTCCGGTCTTCGGCTTTGGTGGTCCAGTGGCTGTCGTGACGATAATTATAGTTCGTCATACCACCTTCGTCTGGGTCAACCCTGAGGTCGCTTAAATTTTGTCGTCCAGACTGTGGTGACCTTTGCCCTTTCATAAAATACCAATTTGCGAAAATTACGTAGTACGTTATCAAATGTATGAAAAAGGACAGTTCCCAATATACTTCCGCCAGCAGCACTGTTCAACTTTCCATACAATTTTACACAATTTACGTAATCTCGTAAATGGATATACATATACAGATAATAGGCATAGCAGCTTAATTACAAGATACCTACACTTAAGTAGTTATTTAAAAGTTTTACCACAAGTGTATTGGAAATAGGCTTTTAGAAATTAAAATTCATGTATCTGCTCTTCGCTTTAATAATTTCGGCTACATTCAGCTTATTCCAATGAACTAATTACCTACACACTAGAAACTTGATACGTAAGTTCCTGGTTTAAAATAAATACAAAAATTCTCACTAACATTTTAAGTATTCTTAAATAATATAAGTATGTGCCAAATAATTGTTCCTGCACCTTATCTATCGTAATTATACAAAATAATTATTTCACTGTTTTAAAAGCAAAATAAATGCTTAATTTATTTCTTAAATGATGACTACCTACTGATAACAAAAAATTCAAACACGAAAAATTTCGAACATATAATTTAAACAAATAATATAATAAAACCGACAACGGTATACATTAATGGTATAAGTATAAATTATGTATTTCGCTTTTCATCATATTAAAAATAAAAAAATAAAAATTTCTTGTTAGATTATATTATCTGTTCCGCTCGCAGTTAATTTGATTACCTAGTAGAGAGACGAATTTTCAATCTTAAGTTCGAATCCCACTGCTCGCTCACTTGGTCTTGGTCTTTTGAAGTTAAAGAAAACATCATGATGAGCATGAAGAACACTCTTAGACATGCAATGCACATGCTTTAATGCCAGAAACGAAAGAATGCGCAATAATGTGCCTCAGACATTTCTGTAGGAAAATAGCAAATTCCTATGCACTATAGCAAAAACACTACTCGTAATCACTCTGCGCATTGGATCTAACCTATACCCACTTTTACAATGTACAATGAAAATAAATATATACGAGTAGGTATGTATACCTATTTGATACCTGTTTTGGCCCCTTTCAAGAAATCAAAGCAGAGAACGACGCGCGCACGTTCTCGTCTAGACTTTGTTAATCAAATTTTGATAATCAAATCTTATTTTAAGATGATTTCACACAGGTTATTTCGGAGACATGTAGAAAACATAAGAGTGCTGATCAACGAATTAATGCTAACAACTTAGCTTTGGGACCGACTCTGAAAGCGCGAATAATAATCACACTAATATTATAAAGGCGAAAACAAAGAAGTAATATCTATCTATCTAATCTAATATATCTTATACCCTTAAACGAGCAATTCTTGTATTATATATACATATAACCTGAATCTCGAAAACGGCTCCAACGATTTTCATGAAATTTAGTATGCAGGGGGTTTCGAGGGCGATAAATCGATCTAGCTAGATTTCATTTTTAGAAATTTCATTCTTCACATTCTTTGTTTTCAGCCGAGCACAGCTCGGTCATCCAGGTACTATCTACGGCGAATACTATCTATAAATAGACCATCTTCGCGATAAATAGGCGACACAAATGGAAAGAGGCGGTGCGGTGGTGCAGAGGACGCTTCCCGGCGATCACTACGTCAGTGCCGACGGAGCAGTCGGTGCTAGCACGTAAATGTCATTGTTTTCTGTTGGTTAGTGACTTTTTAGTATAAAAGTATTACGTAAAACGACACAGAAGTTTACGTGTGTCTTATATATTTGATGTTAGCGAAGCTACGAACAAAGAAATCGATCGAAGATTTGTTCGTAGATGCGATGTCGACCTCCCTAAACCTACGTGAATCAACGCTAGTAAGGAAGATGTTCTATTTACTCGGGGCCGCATGCTTCAAATATTTTGGCGAAAGTTTGTGAGTATGTAAGTGTGAGTATGAAATTTGGTAGTAAGGTAGCTGCACCTTGAATTAACACATTTACTTGCGGGTAACATGCCCAAGGTAATAAGGGTTGCGGGTTGCGGGTTGCAGGTATCATCGTTGCAGCGGTACCCAGAACTTTGAGTAACAAATCAAAGTCTAGAGCAATACTGCTTTGTTGCTCATTACTTTGAGACTTCGACGATCAGTTTCGATAGTCTCATAATTTCGTTAGCTGCAATAGGAATAAATATCCTTCAAGCTGGAACATACTAACGCTTACACACTACTGCTTGGCGCCAGAATACCTGGTACCATAGTTATGATATTATATGGTATATTTAACTTAGGTACTGAAATTTAATTATAAGATATTTTTCTATAAATGTGATTTGCTTGTAATTTATGACCATTATTCCGATTACTACCATGGTGCTTACCTAGGCGACTATATACATACAAATATATAATGTATATGTTGCTTAAAGCAGTCCTTTTAGTAATTATGATTACGTATCTCACCTTCCAAGGCCTTGTTCCTTGCTAAGAGCGCGAGCAATACGTCAGGAGGCGGAGGGTCCAGCGGGTGCATGTCAAGCGCGGCGACGGCGGCGTCTCCGGGCTCTCGGCGCGTCTCGCACTCCGCCACTCCGAACCCCGTTTCCATACTCTAGGAGTCACAGTCGACGCACTCTAGCATCCCGCACGCGTGTCCACACTGTCGAACACCTGTGCATGTTTCCCGACTGTTGTGCCATCAGCGCCGTAGGCCACGTGGCGGCGCCGCCCACGTCCGCCCCTCGCTCCGCCGGCGCGCGCCGCCCCCTGCCTCCCATTGAGAAGTCATTTTTTACCCCCTGAATCTGATAAACCCCAGGGCCGCGCGGGGCTCCCCCGCCCCGAACTAATTTGCCCGAGTCGTACGACACACCCCGGGTACTTACATCCATCTACAATATTACTCTAGCACGTTATCCCGTTCCCGGAGCATTTCGTTTTTAGACATACAGTACTGAGATGGAATTTAGAAAATATAACATGTATCTTGTAGGTATTATTAAAAGGACTTAAAATAAAAATTCACAGAAATGTTTAGTTCCAGAGGAGTCCTTTATTTGGTGTTAGGTGCAAAATATAAGCCTTAATAATAATCTGCTCAAAAAACAGAATAAAATCTATTAATTAAATCTACTAACTATTAATATCTAGTAACTATGACATGCGATTTTCTCAACCAAATACATAGATACTTACAATGCTTACAGAAAAAACCAAGCAGAACTTTCAACTCTCAATCAAGGCTTAACAAAAACGTATTGTTAGAAACTCGTTTCGCACTTTTTGGCATGTAGCATCGTGTATAATGTCAATGTCAAATCTAATTTAAAAAATATTATGAACACTAGTTTTAGTCAGGCAGTCGACACTACGAACAATGAAATTTCAGGATTACGAACGTACTTTGTGCCAACATTAAAAAAACAGCTGTACCATGCAGTCGTAACATAATTTAAATTTTGGTCGAAAATGTAATTTTCCTTTTAAGGTAGATAAGAGTAAGTACGTTCATACTTGCGAACTATCCGTTTAGGAAGTGCCGCCTCTTAAAACGTAGTGATGAAAGAAAGACTATATTTATAGTCTCTAATTTCAGTTTTTTTGCTGTTTTATTATATGTTTTTTTTATTTGAATTAATATAATTAGACTACTTACTATATTTCTTGTAAGGAAATATGTCTGAATGCGATCATTATAATCCGGATAATGTATTTAAACGATTCAAAGTGATCGAGTTTCCAGTCTCATTTGTTGGTTTGTCCACTGAAAGATATCTGAACGTGGAGACTAATCTCACTAGAGATTCTTACTTGAAGACCATGTGTGGTGGTTCTTTATTGGTAAGCTACGTCGGTCGAAGTTACAGTTTACCCCGAACTGTGGCTCCGCAATCACTGCTCATCTTTACAATCCTCGGATCCTCATATATGAAAACTTACAAATGTTTCAAAAATGGCGATACAAAACAATAGATTAAACACCGGCTTGTTCTAGTAAACAATATTTCGCAACATTCGCTCAATATCAACTTTTATATTTTGCGTGCGTTTTATTACCTGTAACATCTGGGACAAGACGGAGCCATATCATTCAGCGTTTTTTTAAGCCTGTTTAAAGGGTACTTACAAAGCTATTCAAACTAGCCATCGAAAGTCTCAAAGAAATGAGCACAAAGGCAGCGACGCCCTGGACTTTGTTTTGTTGGTAAAATTTTTGAATATCAATGCTCTTGGACAGACGTTATCTCTTGCCATCAGGAGAGCATCTCGTTCGTCTCATTACTTTTACATAATATTTTTTTTAAGATATTCAACTTATCTTTGAAATGTGTACGCTTTCTTAAATTTTCTAGAAGAGTTTGAGGTTTTTAACCTAATGTGTGTTTTCAGAAATTTGATGAAGCTCGTGAAATATCAGCATCTCATAGAGCTTTCCATGTAGTACAAATAAACGAGACGACTATAAAAATAACGTTTAAGCCTATAAATGAATGCATCAGCCACATGAAAAGTCACAGAGCACATGACAAGAAATTTATATTCGATCTTCGTCTAATTCAAGTCAACGGTGCGCGGTGTTGTAACAATGAGCTTCATTCTGAAATTGGCCGGTATTATATCAGTGGGCAGTATGAATATTGTAACTTATCTCATTATCCTAAAGTTATCAATTTCTGTGACATCGTTATAAACAGTGAGATAACCAAGTATGTGAGAGTTAAAAATGAATCTTGTTTTAATTCAGCCAAAATTGAAAGTATCAAAATGACTGGATTTGATATTTCTCCTTGCAAATTTGTAATACCTCCTAACTCATCTAAACGTTTAAAGGTAACTTTTAAACCTATCTCATTGGTGATGAAAAATATGCTTGTTTTTGAAGTAAGGAATCCACACAGCATGCATGATGAATCATTTGATTCACCCGATAAAAACTCTGAAGACGTGAATAATATGTTACCGTATTATATTTATTGTAAGATCAATATAATATATAAAACGAAAAAATCGGATGTAGTGGTAGAATCAATGCATAAATTGAATGAACCTGATAGCAGGTACACGTATGTTGACGAAAAATCTGTAAATAAAAAAAAAGAACGTAGAGAAGACGCACAAAAACATTTAGAAATCTGCAAAGCTAGTCACACAAGAAAACCAAAAGTAGAAAAATTTTCTTCAGGGCAAGTAAAATGCTATTCAGTCACATCACTTCAACCACAAAGACTACCTAAACTTTTTTGTAAGCCTATTGTTGAACGAATCAACACGTATGCATTATTCGACGTCTTATTTCTCCCATTTTCACTTGATTTTGGAAGAATCGCATGTCAGACATACGGAGAGCAAGATTTGGTCATTAAAAATAATTCACGGTTTAATATATCAATTCAGTTCCTAAAAGATTCATATATTCTTTACACCGATGAAAAACTGTCAACACTTACAATAAAACTTAACTCATTTATGGAAACTAAATTAACGGTATCATGTTTAGGCTATATAGAAGGAAATTTTCAAGGAACATTCCGTTACCTGATAGATGACAAGTTTAGTAAAAGTTATCAATATTATCTTCAAGTTGGGAATCCAGTACTGAGGATAGAGGAGACCGTTATAAAATTCGGTATGATTACTAGTGAGAGTTTCATAACTTCAGTGCCAGTGAGAATTTATAATGATTTTAATATTCCCGTCGAGTATAGATGGGAAGAATTAAATTCGGATGTGCCGTTCGATATTATTCCCAAGGCAGGATCAATTCCAGGTCATTCTTATAGAATGTGTGACATAATTTATATTTGCAAGCTTACCAAAACAAAAACACATGAAATTAACTTTATTTCTGAAGGAAATATAACAAGAGTAATTCCTATTGAACTCAACGTTATCACTCGTAAGCTTAACGTAAAGTTTCTGCAACAAGCGATGTTATTTAAGGATATTGCACTTAATATTGAAACAATAGAAAGAGTAAAATTGGAAAATTCATCCAGAGAAATAGCGTCATTTTTTGTTGTTGAACCATTGATACCTGGATTGACAGTTTTGCCAATGAGTGGAAATATTAGACCGAAAATGGTTATAACCTTTGAAGTAATTGTGAAAGTTTCGTGCGTGCTCGAATTCGCTTTGGATATTATTGTGAGAATAAACAACAAAGAAAATATATCTCTCACAGTAACTGGAAACGTAGTTGAACCTAAAGTAACAATTCATCCTAAAAACATATTTCTGACGAGAATCCCATGCGGTATGGTAACATATGTGCCAGTCACGTTTCAAAATTTTGGATCAGTGAAATCTATGGTGGAAGTACTGGATACTGGCGATGAAAATATGTTCGATGTTTACGCGATGTCGCAAGGAAACGAAAAGCAGAGAACACTAAACTTTTTCGTAGATAGTGGGCAATCAAAGATTGTTTTTATAAAAGTACTAGATGTATTTCGCAGAGAATATGACATGTATATTCCGTTTAAGATTAATGGATTACTAGGCCCACCAGACGAAAATTCCTGGTCTATGGAACTCCAACATTACATCGGCGAATATGAGTCGTAAGTGCTAATTATGTACTAAATATTTTTTTTTACTTTACTTCCTATAAAAATTTATACCAAATGCAGTTCAAAACTTTTATTTTAATTTGTCTGTAAAGAAACAAAATATGTAGCAAGCCTAGAACAAGTTTTTTTAAATCAAGGTAAGTATGTAGTTAATTTCAAATTATTTTTCAGACTGTATGAAAGCAATTTTAAAGTGAAAACAAAAAGTTTGAACAAAGATATAAGCTACTGTCGTATAATGGGAGTGATAACCGTGTCTTGGGTACAATTTTCAGTAGACAAATTTGAAATTGATTACGTTCCCAACGGAACCAACAAAATTGAATTTACACTGAAAAACATATCAAAATATTTTTTATATGTAACTGTGGTGATCTCGAAACTATCACCAGTATTTACATTGGAGCTGAATACTGAAGACAGTGAGGCCATAATCAATGAGAATAACATTAAATTTGAATTTGATCGCGAAGCGGAAGTAGCCTTTACTTTAAAGTTTCATCCCAAGATGCAAGGTAGATACGTCAGTACTGCAATTTTGTATTTGGATAAACATATGACGGTTCCCTATTCTAATTTAACTTTTATCGGAAAACGACTAAATCCTGTAATGACACCAAGTACTTATCGTGTATTATTTCCGCCGTGCCATGTCGGAGTTTCCGTAGCCAGATCTATAACAATAAAACTGGGATGTACTGCAGATATAGATAGTTTTTCCTGTTATTCGAAAGACGAACCGAATTTATACATACAATTTCTCAACTGCGAAGTTGTATGTCTAGAGGATGATCAATTTTACTCACTGTTGACGGTGGAAATAAGAGTTTCTTGTAATACAACATATTCACGTCATTTAATACTAACAATAAATCACGAATGCGGTTCTGGTTGTGAAATAGAAATAACTTTTTGTTTCACTAACTGTATTTTAACGTTGCATACGCACTCTTTCGTAAACCCAGAAGACAACCCGTACCCTTATTATCCAGAGAGTACTCAAACTGAGCTTTACAATTACATGGAAACTTGTACGGAGTTCTTAGAGAAGTGGATGTTCCAACAAGGTTTCCGCAGAGATTTATATCCAGAAATCCCAGATACATTTCATGCCATTTCAACGTTCTTGTCTTCTCAGTTCAATATGGGAACAAAGTCAAAAGGAATTAGTGTGACTCTTTTAAACTTCATGCGAAGAATAGCTGGACCAATGATGAAACATATACATAAAGCGAAGTAAGTTATTAACAATACAACAAATAAAAAAAAGTTAAATAATAAAAGCTAAGAATTTCAGTATGTAGTCAGAATGTAATAGCTTAACACTAAGTTAATTTCTTTTATTCAGAAAAA
Organism: Biston stratarius; assembly: GCA_950106695.1. Taxonomy (NCBI): domain Eukaryota; kingdom Metazoa; phylum Arthropoda; class Insecta; order Lepidoptera; family Geometridae; genus Biston; species Biston stratarius. The sequence continues at coordinate 15,673,994 of OX467115.1, read as the reverse complement.
AATAGTAGGTGCCTAACTAAATGTAGTTTTCGTTAAAGAACCGCTACCGACATCATTTTTATTACGCGATATTTTTTAATAATCATTATAGTATTTGTATTACTTACTTCTACTTATAGACTTTAAATATTCTTTTAGTGCACATGGCGTTGATGAAATGTTCAAATGTGTGAAAGAAATTCACGATACATATAAAGACATTTTGAGTTTATTAAGATCTCGCGGCTCCGACTTGTGGATCCTACAGGCCAAGTTCCTACTTAGTTACGATCAATTTGTAATATACTCTGAGTTTGTTACGCCAAGATGTAATGCAGATATTTTATTAACCCAGGAACTTTTGGAAGATGTCAACTTATTCAACAGGTTAAGCAAACAAAGTTGGATAGACATTATACTACAAAGTTATAAAGTTTTTATTATGGACAGTTGCTTTTTTGATTGTGTATGTGTAAGGAATGAGCCTAGAGACATCATTCGAATTTTAATCGACTGGTATAATGTACTGATAATATCACAACATACCAGGCTTAGACGAAAAAACGTACCAATGAAAGAAATAAGCAACCTCACCACTGACTTAACTGATGGCGTTGCTCTAGCTTCAGCTATATTAAATTACTGCCCGTTTCTATCAAAACAGTTTGTAATGTTCTCAGAATTAGAGAGTGAAAATAGAGAAGCTGCAATTATTAACAACGCCAGTCTCATAATTGAAGCTATGAATCTATTGCGACTTTATTTCCCACTAAGTAGCACAGATTTAATAGAACCGAATTTTTTGCAAATGTTATTTCTGTCGATCCATTTGTATGTTGTGTTACCAATGTTTAAAACGAGAGATATTATAAAATTCAATCCGCCTTTGCTGAGAAGCTCGACGCGGAATGTTGGGGTTTATCCGTCGACTCAAGAATCTTTGACATTTAACTTTGTCTTACTTAATAATAACAGAAACAATTTCGCCGTTGAAAAGGTGCCGTCAACCGAAACCGGAAAAAAGATGTTTTTGAGTGTGAAATTTATCGCTAACTTTGTCGACAAAGAAAGTTGTGTTCTTCTCGTTCACGGATATAACAAAACAAGAATATTTGACACCTACATGATTTTCATATTGGAAGGCAGTGTTGGAGTTCTGAACCCTGTGAAAAAATGCAAGGTCTCAGGACCGTTATATCGCTCAAATAAAGTTGATATTCCAGTGGCTTCGCCGTTTATGACGGCTGCCTTATTCAGTATACATTTAACAGACAACGAACCAGTATTACCTGTAAAGTTTGAAAATAATTCAAAGCCGAAATTTTACGTACGTCGATTGAATCTAATCGACAAAGAGATCGTACTTGCACCCATGCCCAAGGATAGTACACAAGATAGTAGCACAGAGCATAAAATATATATGCATTTAATGTGCCTCAGCACTGTATTGGGTAATTCGTGGATCTGGTTTAGAAGTGAAATTGGAGAGTTTTTTATACGAGTCACAACGCAGGCTCGTTGGGATGTAGCTCTAGATTCTCTACAAGCCAGAGTTGAAACTTGGCCCGTAGACCCATGCAGTTGTGGTGAAGCTTGTGAATGTTACCGTACAACTATACTGTCGATCCCACATAGAAATGAACTCATGACTAAAGCGCTTCGCTACTCTTTGCTGGATCATGCTTCAGAAATGATGATGCAAATATTTGAACATTTAATAGGTAAGTTCTACTTTTAGAGTTCCGTACCTCAAAAGGCTAAAATGGAACTCTTAAAAAAACACTTAGGTATGACCCAACGTAAAGCCCGTCTGTAAAGACAAAATAAATCAAAACTTAAATATTAAGTTTTTCGCTGACGACTAGAATCATGTTTGGCAAAATGCAAGGTCTTACGGTACAAATGAAGGTTAAAATTAGAAAAAATATTAATTTATAATTATGCTATATTCATATTAAAACAACGCGATTACTTACATGTGCTGTTGGCGTAATGACAATGCGGTACATTGAAGTATGGGAGATTTGTTTTTAACTACCTACAACGTTAAGTTTGTTTTTCAGACTTATGTTTTCGTTAGAGAATTGTTCGTGGACTTTCATAGTAGATTTTTACTATGAAAGTCCTCATAATTTAAACTTGATTCCCGTAAACGTAAAATGCTTATAATGCGTATCCAATATCAGATCCCAATATAATAGTGCCCATGATCATTTCTGCAGAACACGGATATCATATTCTCCAAACACGCAAGAAGGAGATAATATGTTTTTGGCAGTTTACGTATGTGTATTGTAAAGTATTATTGTGTTTTGACAAATGCGGTATTTATTTTTTATGTTTTATTATATACGTGTTTTAGTATTCTGTAAATGTATTAAATGACATTATCATAATAGGCGACGACACTGTGCCACGTCTCAGTTGGAAAACCTTGAGCACGACTAACTTTCTAACCTATATCTTTTGAGCGAATAGGTAAATGTTATTCTATGTTTCCTACTAAATACTTAGTAATTTCACATTATACCTTTACATATATTGCAGAGACAACAACGGGAAAACTGGTTTTAGGTATGTTATTGGAAGAAGGTGGCACCAATATGTCTGACGTAAAACATATTTTGCGCAATGAGATCAGATATCGTATCACATCAAAAACCCTTCTACCCCGATTGGATAGAGTTGTTTTAGCGCACCATACGTCATCAATCCTGCCATTGCCTGTAACTATTCCTAATAATGAAAAATCCGAGAAGTACTCAGTTACTTTCACGTCTGAATGTGGAATGGACATTCGAACTTACAGGATTCTCTTCATCCAGCCAAGTTATAACGTATTTCCTTCTTAACTAGATTTAGAGTACTTTCAGTAGTATTTGTTATTATGTAAAATTTATTATCCAAGCGACGCTGTGCATCTAGTTTTTTTGCCCTTGACTCAAACGCAACCATGTCAGCATGACTGGTCATTGAACGTAAATGTGCAACAATGATTACACGAAGAGAAAAGGAAACCGATATTTAATATTTGCTTTTCTAATAGCTAATTAGAATATATAAATATTTATTAATTACTCTTCAGAATTTAAATAGTTCTGTTTTTTTTGTTTGTACATTTGTTTCAAAGTAGGTATTTAATTTATTGTCTTTTAATATTTACTCAACAATATTATAGTCTATTTACACATTGTTTGTTTATTCCTTCAGCTGTAATTTATTGTTATATGTTAATTTTGAATTCGTTAGTATTTTTTATTAATTAAATTCGTATACTTAGTTTTATATTGATTTTTTTCCTGACTTACGAATCTTTTAATTCAGATTTATGTATTACTAGCTGTGCCCCGCGGTTTCACCCGCGCTAGATGCCTACTTCATAGTAGCTTTATGCATGCAAAGTCTCAGCCCGATCGGTTTAAAATTGACAAAGTTTCATACAAACTTTCATCCCCTATTTTATCCCCTTGGGGGTAGAATTAATCAAAATCCTTTCTTAGCGGATGCCTACGTCATAACATCTACCTGTATGCCAAATTTCAGCCCGATCCGTCCAGTCGTTTGGGCTATGCGTTGATAGATCACCATGTCAGTCAGTCTAGTCTGTCAGTCAATCAGTCACCTTTGAGTTATATATATTTCGATGATGATGGTTTGCAATTTTCTAGTTACCTAGGCCTAACCAGTACAGACATAATCATCACATCAAAAAAATGATAGGTAAGTATTATGGCAAACCAGGTAATTCTTCAGCTAGTGTCTAATGATATGCGGTGATCTAGACGGGGCCAGTCTTTTAACATGTTTCAGTATATATTGCCTTTACATCGTCCATTTCGTAGTCATAAAGCGTCAAATTTATAAACGACACTCTTTCGAGTGATTTTTTGTTTCTTCACGACAAGACCCCGTGACATAGATAGATATCTAATTAATTTGCACGTGAACTAAAATAGTATTATATTATCCTAAAACTATTCTATAGTACCTACCATAAGAAACCTTTTTCTCTAACTTTAACTAGGAAAGGAAATTAGATATGTACCTAATAAAACGCAAGTGTCGGAAGCGAGTGCTCGGTGACATCTCTAGAGTCGCGGTAGTAAGTCCCGGCTGGGCAACTACCTTGACCGAGCCACTGAGCCGTAAACGCAGGCCCACGACCGATTACCGACGTGCCTAATTGATAATCTAACATCCTAGGACTCATTCAAGGACTTGTCAAGCATTTTATTGACTCCAATCGCATATTCGCTTAAACTACTAGTTTAAATCAATTTTTAGCAGCTAAACTTTTAAATCATTTCAATACGTTTTCGCGTGTTGTTATCGTTCGGTAGTTTCTACAAGGGTAGTCAGTGTGATCGTCTCGCTCGATAAACGAATGTTTTTTTCTTAGAATAGGTAGGTACCTAATTATGTAGTTGAATTCGTATAAAATTTTATGAAAATTATAACAAAGTTTACAGCTAAAACTCTTTTGTATGTAATACGTCAACATTTTCGAAAGAGGTTATGATACCTATAAGAAAATGTTGCGCTTACTGTTTTTTACAGGCCGCGCTTTGATAAATAGATAACGTTTTCGAATATTTCACAGCGTTGATTACAACCTTTTGAGGGTTCCGTACCTCAAAAGGAAAAAAAACGGAACCCTTACAGGATCACTTTGTTATCCGTCTGTCTGTCAAGACCCTTTTTCTCAGGAACGCGTGAAGGTATCAAGCTATAATTCATATCAAATACTCAAGTCTACTGTCCCTTGGAGCTGTGAAAAAATCAAACTTCTAAGCCAACGCAATCAAAAGATACAGCTGTTTATGCTGCAAATTTTCGACACTCGCAAGGGAATCAAAACCGTACTTCCCGTAAACTCAGAATCTTGAAATTTGGTACGAAGCAACGTCTTATAGCACAGATAAAAGAATAAATGCGAAAAGCATAAATTAACTTTTACTTATATACCTACAGGTTTGTACGGAACCCTCGGTGCGCGAGTCCGACTCGCATTTGGCCGGTATTTTTTCTTTTAAGTAGTTTCTTGTACAGTTTTAGTTAATTGTGCTACTTATATTTTCCTATTGTGTAACAGCTTCATAATGTACCAAAGCAATTAGCCAAAATCTTTCAAGTTTTCGATACTGAAATCTTAGAAAAAATACACTTACTGATATGTATGGAAAATAGAACGGCGCTCCTAGCGGGCGTAATGGAAACTAAAGCTGACGTAAAGTATTGCCAATCTTCATAAATTTGAGTATCAAAGACCTTAAGAAAGTTTTCTTGCAAATTGGCGTGTCGGACTCTGGTGCAAACCTATACCTATCGTCCTTCGGCTTATTTACGCAATACCTAATTGTTTTCCTCATAGTAAAGTACGAACAAGGAAATAAGTGAGCTTTTTTATTGAGACCTAATCGAAGCAATTTTACGGGTTTATAAAAAAAGAAATCATTAGTCACGAACGTAACACTCGTAGGTACCTACATTGTAAATAGAGTATCTGGAAATGCAATTATAATTGCCTGATATCAGTTAGTATTATGTAGGTACCTACTAAATTATAACACTTGGACGTACTACTATGTAATAAACTAGCACTTAATTGGATACTAGATTGCTCTGCCTTGTTAGCTCATTTGGTCAAAATATAAGTATGTTTTATCTTGGAAGAAACCAGCTCGTAGTTAAACAAAAAATGCATTATGTTTAATTCTATAAAATAGCCACAAGAAGAAAACAATTTCGACAAATCGATTTAAAAAAAAATAAAAAATTTACAAGCTGTGTTTGATCACAGCTCACATGATGTTAAGTGACAGTGGAATTGAACTGGCTCTCAAGTAAGGCTGTCGCAACACACCGATAGATGCTCGGCGACAGGTTTTCAATTTGAGGGTGGTATCTAGCCAGCCGAGTACTAGAAAATACCCTACCACCACGCTATGGTTTCCTCATGATGTTTTCCTTCACCAGCTGCTCAAGTTCATTGTTGGGGTTTGAACCCACGCTCTTCGCCTTGTAAACCGACCACGCTAACCACTGGGTTATCATCGCTACAAATTTATTCGATATTTATTCGACCGCCCTGTTAGCTCAATAGGTATTTCTGATTTAAAAGCTATAAGCTGTGGGTTCGCTTCCCACTCAAGACAAACATTTATGTGTGATAAGTACGTCTGTTCTGTGTATGGGTATGTTTTATAAATATATATTTACCATGTTCTATCAGTTACCTGGTTTACATAGTACAAGCTTTGCTTAGTTTTTGAGGCTAGATGGCGCTGTGAGAAATGTTGTAAGATATTTATTTAGACTTTTGTAGCGTTGATAGCTCAATTGCTAGTGCGGTCGGATAACACGCTAGAGGGCGTAGGTCCAAACCACAACCAAAGTAAGTAAATAGATATAAGTAGAACATCTTCGCGATAAATAGACGACACAAGTGGTAAGAGGCGGTGCGGTGGGGGCCGAGGGCGCTTGCCGGCGATCACTACGTAAGTGCCGACGGAGCAGTCGGGGTTAGCACGTAAATTCATTCGTGCGTACAATACAATTCGTGAGTAACAGAAAACAATGACGTTGTTTTGTTTATGTACGTGGGTAGATGTGCATATTAAAATTTTATAGGTAATTAGTAAATAATAGTGACGAAAAATTAAAAATTTACCCTTTTTAACAAAAAAAAAACCGCCGTAAAAACTGAAAAGAAAAAAATAATTAACCTTTTTTATTTAACCTTAATAATTAAGTTCTTAAACTAATGTAATTATACCAAAGTAATTTTGAGTCGGCGCCAAACAGTTAATAAACAAAGATCACTAAATTACCTTAAATTAAATTTAAAAAAAAACAATTCATATCAAAAAACAATGCAACGTGAAATCTCCAGCCATAAACATAAATATTCCAAAAAATGCGCTCTCTGCACGTTCACTCGCAACGACGTGTGCACGTGTGTCCCGTTCAGGTTACTGTCTCGGAATCGCTGACATTAGCTTCGTAAACCCGCGAACGAACGAACGCCGCCGCGCACACTGAAGTATGAAAACTATGAAACCTAAGGTCTATGGCCGCGCATCACGCTTTACGTAATTAATTAATTTGCTTGTTTAGCGCCAACTCAAAATTACTTAGGTATACTTACATTAGTTTAAGAACTTAATTATTAGATTAAATAAAAAAGATTTATTATATTTTCCTTTTCAGTTCTAGAGATATGACAAAATAAATATATAACGATATAATCGTAATACACGTATTCGGCAAGGAATCTCATGTGAGTTAGGTTTAGGGGCCAGAATGCCCCGATGCCTCGTTTTAGATCTCTAAAACGAGGCATCGGGTATGTATCCCAATGTATCATGTATCCCAAAGATTTCCAACGCCTGTTCTGAGTCCAACTCCTGAGTGGGAATCGAATCCACGCCACTCAGCTCTCGAAACAAAATTGCTATCAAATGAGCTAGTCAGGGCAGTCAAATCAAATTAACTATCAGAATTATTTTTTGCTTATCGGCTTTTCATCAATACGAGGTACCATGTACCTAGTACTAAGCGAATGAAGTCATTGCCTGTATGTAGGTGGTACTGATAAATGCAAAAAAAAAATACAGCTGTTCTTTTGTATCTAACAACAGAAGCCGAGCTGTGTTTTAGCTATAGCTGTGTTTTTTGGTACTGCAGCTGGTGATTTATTTGAAACTAGCTGTGCCCCGCGGTTTCACCCGCGTTAGTCCAGATCCCGTGGGAATGTCGGGATAAAAATTAGCCTATATTAATCGGGGATAATGTAGCTTTCTAACGGTGAAAGAATTTTGGAAATCGGTTCAGTAGTTTTGGTGCTTATTCAATGCAAACAAACAATCAAATCTTTCATCTTTATAACATTAGTATAGAAGTAGGTATAGATATAGATTGTTTGGCTGTTGAGACTATCTAATGTCTCAAAGTAATGAGCGCCAAATCAGAGATGCCCTGGACTTTGATTTTTTACTCAAAGTTCTGTGTATCGCTGCAATGGTCATGGACAGGCGTTATCTCCTACCAGCAGGAAAACGTCTGGTTCGTCTCATTACTTTTACAATATAAAAAAAAGCAAATATACAAAAATTTCGTCAAACGAAAATGGCATTTTTTGTGTCTACCAGCTAATTTATTTTTCGCGGTAAATTATACTTCTTTTAACATTGATAAATAATATACCTCTTTTTGGCTCAGTACTAAGTCCCATTTACCTCTCAGCTTGAAAATAACTTTAGGTCAGTGGTGCTAATTAGTGTTGTTTGCGCCACAGACCACAATTATTTTTATAAGATATTTCCTTTTACTTCTGTCAGGGGCACCACTTTCCATATATTTTTTTTTTATCGTTGACGTAGATTCTAATACATAAATCTCATAAATATGCTAGCTAATTTCATAGCTGTTCACAAGCATTAATCGAATGACAATTTTAATCACTCATAAGTAGCACAAATATTGTGTTCAAAATTATCGTACCATACTACCATCTGTACCTACCATAGAGAGTACAGTTTAGCTGGGTTACTACTAATAGTCATTATTTAATTATAATTAGTTACAGTGTGGCCTGTGTTTTTAATAATTGTTAAAAACACTTACTCAAGTGAATTAACCTCATCCTACTACTACGGACATTTGTTTTCCCTTAAAGGTTGAATAGGTCGTAATTCCATCACGCCCGATGCATGTTGGTGATTTCACGCAACGATTGAAAAATGTACGGTCATATACCAATTGATATTTTTAAACTTGTTTATTCATAAAAGGAGTTTTATATATATTCTATTTTCTATTCTACATTCTAATTTCGACTAAGTATACCATTCCAACGATACCAAAATAAAAACGCGACAAAAGTATACAAATAAAAATAAAATCTATCAGTATTGTCCTATATATCATATCATCTATAACGAAAGAGACACCGATATAGTAGTATTAGAATCTTAACTTCTATGAAACAATCAGAAGTTCCCATATGCTAGTCACCAAACAAAAGTAAAATCTATGTGATCTTGTTATGGACATATTCAATCCATTTTGGACATCTATCCAGGATTCCTCGCGATGTTTTCCTTTACCGAAAATACAGTACCTACTTACTAGGTCATAGAAAACGAAATAAATTATTATTATTAATGTGAAAGTATGACTTTTTTTAAATTCGTACTTTTATTCCGACAAATAATGATAAAAGACCCGGAACTGATGACCGCGTCTACTCCAAGGCGAGCCAAGTTAGTATCAAAAATAAAAATAAAACAGTTAATAATTGAGAATTAGACTTTTAAGAATATTGAGCACTGTGTACTAAAGCAAATATAAATAATTACTGGTGGCTCTGCGCAAACGCAAGGCATGTAGAAAGCTGATCTGCGGCTATAAAGGCACCTCCCGCGCGCGCTTGCCACCATTGTCTCAGTGATCGTTGGCTCAGTTTCTCAAAAAAACTAACAATTAAAACATTATAAAGTTTGTGATCAGTTCTGAAGTGTTGTGTTTGTGGTGAAAATGGACGCTCAACAGTTTCGTGAGTTCGGCAGGGCGGCTATAGACCTGCTTGCCGACTATGTCGAGAACGTTAGAGAAAGGTGAGTCCCATTTTTAATTAATATTTCTATAATAATGAAGATCCGTGTTAAGAACTTATACCTACGCCATACGGTGGCAAATTTATCCGAATACCCAAAAAAAACAACGAAATAGATTTTTTAAGAAGCCTGTTTCATAGATTGGTAGTTTTACTTTTATTTTTGAATAAATAAGTTAAGGTGTAATAAACTAAACATTAAAATCTGATAGGTAATAATTATTATTCCGATTTGTAGCGAATACCTACTAAAAATACTAAGTATATTTAGATAATAGATAGGTAGGTACTATTCATGTAAAAGTTTACGTCTACGTTAGGCAATAGATACGCTCGTGATATGGAATATACCTATGCTTAAGAAAAATGGTTGCCCTCGCCATTCCTTCAATTAAACAACATAGGAATCCCTAAATCGCATATTTTCATATAACTATAATGCGATGTAGTACGAAATCGTCAATGTATCTACGACACTACCTCACAATTGATCAGATTGTGTTTTGTATATCATCATCATCATCATCAGCCTGTAATCGCCCACTACTAAGCTTTGGCCTCTCTTCTGGTATGCCATCCGTCACGGTCCTGTGCCAATCTTGTCCAAGTTCGACCCGCGATGTTTATTATAAATCGTCTATCCAAAGAGCTGGTGGACAACCAACGCTCCGTTTACCAGTTCGCAGCCATCAATCCGTCTAAGCTTTAGTCCACCTGCCATCGCCCTGCCTGGCGACATGTCCTTAACTTCATTTAAGTTTTGTGATTGCCGATCCGTACTTACCTTAGTTCGGCATCGGATCTCGACATTTCTCACTTGTAGTTTTGTGTATAAGTAAATAAAATTTAATATGTTAATTTTAATGACAATTTGGGAGGAGATATATATTTTATAGTCTTATCACGCGCCCTTAATTTTATTATTTTAATGACATTCTGAATAAATAAAAATAGAAATAAACGCATGCGAAACGGCCTCAGGTACTTTTAAATTTATCACGATGTACCTATTGGAATCTAATAGCTTGCGAATTATACCCGACCATATTTTTTTGGAAAAACCACAAAAAACCTTAATGCCTAGTATGTAGTAGTTGCTCATATTTATTTTTGTCCTGACTAAACTAAGACACAGGCGCAAGAGAATATGCACTTTATAGTATTTTTTTTTAATTCATACAATATTGTCTACTTACATAAGTCTTAAAATACTTAATCCATAAATAAAAACGTTGTTCTTTGCAAAGATTTCCATTTCCAGTCATTATAAGAACAAGTTCTGGCGAAATCAGGAACATAGCATGCTAAGAACTAATTGTTAGATCAATACATGCACTCAATGAGTAAACGTTTCTATTGTTTGTGTGTAGGTAGGTATATATATGTATATCAAAGTACTTAGGTAGTTTTTATGGTCCATTTTCTTTTAATTTGCGGTTTTTATTTTATTAAGATTATTTCCAAACATTTTGTAAATATTTACCGTACACAGTAGAATTTGCTTCCCAAGTGGGTGTTCCCCGATAGTTACAATCTTGGTGCCTTCAAATCACGTGTGACTCGGTTTCTTTAGGTAAGCGTGTTCCATCGTAGACCGCATCTTCACTCAACATCAGCCGAATTGGCGGTCAAACGCAAGCCTAATAAGTAATCAAAAACTACTCTACTAAATTAATTCATCTGTTTTATAGTTGACAAGCTTGGTGTTTGACCACAGCTCACCTGATGTTAAGTGATGGTGTGGTCGAAAATGATAAAGCACACCTAGCCTGGAATAGAACTGGCTCTCAAGTGAGGCTGCCGAAACACACCGTTAGGTGCGTTAGGCATTTTTAACTTGGAGGTGGTAGCTAGCCAGCCGAGTACTAGAAAATACCCTACCACAATACTATGGTTTCCTCACGATGTTTTCCTTCACCGGCAGCTCAAGCTCATTGTTGGGGTTTCAGCCGACCGCGCTATCCACTGAGCTATCATCGCTACGTATTTGTATGAAATTTGAAATTAGAATGTTGATACTTAAAATAAACAGTGAACTACAGAACAAATGTTATTTGATCAAATACTTTTGTTTGCCTCAATGCAAACTGAATTTTTTCAAAACATTTGTTCAAGGTTTAATAAAGAATAAGTCAGGGACTTAGATAATATAAGGTTAGAGATTTTTTATCAACCGGTGATCATGTCATACCGCTTGAGAAAAATTAAACACGAGAGCTAAGGATAATTAAACCATTCAAGTGTCTACCTGCTCGTAGCTATTTGCCTCTAGGTTGTGCAAAAACATTACCTACCTACTGCCGTCTACCTACAGTACCTACAACTTGTAGGTATAGTATATTGTAAGTACTTACTTATAGATTTGAACATCATTTCCAGACGAAAGTTCTTGTAAAATATAATTACAACTTAATGATTTATTGATTCAGGAGTTGCCTCGTGAAAGGCATTCTCGACTTAGGTACCTATATCTTTAGTGTATTGTAATTTATTATAGATCATTTAATAATTTAATATTTTCATGTTAAATTAAATCCTCGTCCTTATTGTACCTAACCAAAACGTCGTATAAGCGGAAATACATTTAAGACAAAACTCCAAAATACTATAACTTATTAATTTAGTGCTTTAATTAGCGCTCTGTAATTTCCCAATATTTTTATGAATTTTCCTGAATGTTTGCTGTCGGTGTTCCCCGATAGATAATCTGGAAATTCGACACGAATGAATCGGAAAAGGCAAACGTGCTCCATCGTAGACCGCATCTTCGCTTAACATCAGGCAAGATGGCGGCAAAAGTATTTGTATTTTTTTTTTAATATCCAGTCCGTTGAAACAGACTTATATTTTCTTGCCAACAATATACCTACTCGTTTAATGTGCGCGCACTAATTCCTGTAGCTGATCAGTTATTTATATTCTTTATGCACATTTGTATTATTATTTAATTTATCGATTGAGCCATCCGTGACAGCAGAAAAAACACCCGTTAGCCGGAAAGTCGAGATTTTTACCTAAAATCTTCTTACTATATTTTTAGGTTTAATGAAACTTAGTATATTGGTAGGTATATACCTATTAAAGATACAATTAAATGTTTTTATTCCTACACAAATATTAATAACAACAAAGATTTACGAGTCATAATTTCCACATATATTGTTCAAAATAATAATCACAACATCAAAATAATAATAAATTATGTCATAATGAAATGACAATTTATTACGATAAATTATAATTACCTACGAAGCCTACCTATATGTTTATTTCTATAAAATAGAGTACCTACTTAAATAATAATTTTGTAAGTTACAAAGTTCACACAATAGGTTTTTGTTAAATATATTAGTTGCCAATTGAAAACAAAAGCAGACTAGTTGCCCCAAAATCTAATGACAAGCAGTCTTAGTTAAGTATTTCTACGAGCAGAAATATCCAGAAGTTTTTCCGTGAAATAAATCAGGCTTTATAGGCACCTATTTATAGTCGTAACTTAAGTTTGACAATTTCACCACTGAATGATTCAAATGTGTATCTACTTCAAAGAAATTTTGATAAAAAGGTTCCTGACAAACATTGCGAATTGTTACATGAATCCTGTCACCAAACGAAACTTTTACGTTTTCAGAGAGGTATTACCTTCAGTGGAGCCCGGATATCTGTTGCAAGCGCTCCCGGAACAAGCGCCAGAACGACCCGAGGAATGGGAAGAAGTCCTCAAAGACTTCGATCAGACTATATTGCCTGGAGTAAGTATGTCTGTCGATTTCACTACGCTGGTATTGCTATTTGAAACTTATGGGTTTAAGAAAAAAATATGTCATTTGTTAACATCGAGTACGTCGAGTGGGTCACTAAACTTACCCCTATGTTTACGTAGTTCGACTTACGATTGATCATAATATAAGATCATGTCAGCCTGTTCGTCTTAAAAAGACAAAAGATATAGAGACAATGAATTCTCATAATCGTGCGACTCGTCGAATCACAAAATCTGAAGACATAATTATTATTCTGCACATCTCAAAGATGTGAAGAACCACACAATTAAAAAAAATTAGGACGACATTGCTTGGGAACGCCATCTAGTCCCAAATTACGAAAAGCTACAAGCTTTCCCTATTATGGGAATCAAATCACTGATACAATACTTATCTTATTTTTGTAACAAAATAATTTAACATTATGTTTACCTATCCAAATTTCCCACTATTATCGGATTATAGGTAGAAATATAAAAAAAAAATGGTACACTTATCTCTCTAATCGAGTCAGTAGGGAAAAATCCCGCAGTCCGATCGATCAGACTAAATTGATGAATTACGTAATTGCAGGTATTAAATAGCACAGAATGATGTTATAAACATGATTTCATTTTGGTTAAACATTCTTTACCGACAATCAGATCGACCAAACGGATCGAATACCTACACCATTCGTTCAGCTGTGGACCGCGTTGCTTTGTTGTGGAACATAAGGAAACATAATGCATAATTAAAATGATATTTCCCTTAGGAATAATATTTGCTATTAATTCATATAGGTATATATGAGCAAAACGGGAAACTTTCACGTCGCCGCTCTTTAGAACAAAATCTACTAGGCCAAAATGTAGTAGCTAACTGGGTTTTTTTTTTCTGTTTCAGGTGACTCATTGGCACTCTCCACGGTTTCATGCGTTTTATCCGACAGGCGCTTCATATGCCAGCATGATCGGCAGCCTACTCTGCGATGGCTTAGGAGTGGTTGGATTCAGTTGGGTACGTTAATTTATAGATTTTATGGCCAGAAACTAACAATTAAGTAATAAGTTTTGTAGTGGTGATAGCTCTGTGGTTAGTGCGGTCGGTTCACACGTGAGTTCTAACCCCAACAATGAGATTGAGCTGCTGGTGAAGGAAAACATCGATCATCATAGCATGGCGGTAGAGTACTCTTTAATACTTTACTGGCTAGCTACCACCCTCAAGTTGTAAGTCTGTCGCCGAGCACCTAAGTGTTTTCAGACAGCCTCTTTTAAGAGACAGATCCATTCCAGGCGAGGTGCGTTTACCATCTTCGACCACGCCGTCACTTAACGTCATCTGAGCTGTCATTAAACACCTAGCTACCTAAAAAAGAGTTTTTTTTGTAAAAAACTTTTATTTCAGTTATCCGTTAATTGAAAATATACGTATGTAACATAGTATAATAGGCAACTAGCAGCTCCACGTTCACGTCCAGCACTACGTTTCTAGAACAAATTACTCTAAATCGTGACACTCGTTACAATCGTGGAATTAGACATTCCAATACCTAAATATTTCAAATCGATTGGACATTTATATAAGTAATTTATAAAAGCTCGTGGTCCACTTCTCTAATATGTGACCAATAGAATAAAAACTTGTAGTCTGATATATTGGATTAAGCTGTCAAACCACGTGTTCACAAGATATATCGTAATTTTCAGATGGCAAGCCCTGCTTGCACGGAGTTAGAAGTGGTGACAATGAACTGGCTCGGAAAACTGCTTGGTCTCCCTGAAGAGTTCCTGAACTGTTCCTCTGGACCGGGTGGAGGAATAATACAGGTAACACTTTCGTCTACCTAACGTAAAGGAAACATAGTATATGTGGTTTAATTACAACCTGTCTATGAGTTTAACACGCATCCTATCCCAATATCGAAAAATCTATCAGATAGCTAGAGTATAGGTGGAGACTATATGGCAACATTAATAGCACACACGTATAGGGCTAATGAATCTAGTGATGATTATAATATGTAAATTTTATCGAGTACGATTCAACTAAATGTATGGAACAGTTGATTTTTCATGCTTTTTTTAAATAACTGACTAGTGTTAGGTACACAGGTTTGAAATTAATATCACTATACTCGGCCCTGTATAAACTGACTGAAAATTATTTATTTATTTAATTCTTTATTGCACACTTACTTTAATATGTACAAAATGGGACTTAATTCTAAAGCATTTTTACCAGTCATCCCCACTGCCAATGAAAAGAGGTTGTGAGGCGCATCAAAATATTAAAAAAAAAACACTAAAACGAGTATATAAGTATGTATAAATACATGGTATTACTGTTAACTACCTCGATATTTGGTGGTATAAGAATAAATTAAAAGAAGCAGACATACAAAACAGAGTAGGTACAAGGTATAGGTAAGGTAACAGGTATGTCAAAACAGGAATATCGTGTGCATTAAACCTGAAGCCTTATTAATAGATATAAGATCATCATAGTCTATTACAGGACAATGGACTCTCCCAAGACAGTCACTCAGTCCTAACTTCGGCATTTGGCTTCCAACCACTGCCAGCTACCCTACGTATATATCGTCACACCATCGAATTTCGAAGCGTAGGCTACGTTGGCCGTCTTGTGGCATCCTCTGTAGAACACTACCCAACGATTGTCGCTTTTGAAATACCGCTGACTTCATTTGATTGCAATTTCATACATTTTAATGTCCGTTTTGTTTTCACCAGGGCTCCGCAAGTGAAGCAACACTAGTAGGTTTACTGGTAGCTAAAGAAAAAACCGTGCGTCGACTAGTGAAACAAAATCCAGAACTTGATGAAGATGAAATCAAACCTAAACTAGTAGCGTACACCTCAGACCAATGCAACTCTTCTGTTGAAAAGGCAGGGTTGTTAGGATCTATGAAAATGAGATTGCTCAAAGCTGATCCCAATGGGAGACTTCGCGGTGAAACCCTCAAGCAGGCGATAGAAGAAGACAGAGCTCAAGGTCTGATACCGTGTTACGTCATCGCAAACTTAGGCACAACTGGAACGTGTGCTTTTGACCCTTTGTACGAATTAGGGCCAGTTT
This sequence comes from Biston stratarius, assembly GCA_950106695.1. Classification (NCBI taxonomy): domain Eukaryota; kingdom Metazoa; phylum Arthropoda; class Insecta; order Lepidoptera; family Geometridae; genus Biston; species Biston stratarius. The sequence continues at coordinate 15,657,554 of OX467115.1, read as the reverse complement.
GCAATGATGCTGACGTTTGGCTGCATGTTGACGCTGCCTACGCGGGAGCTGCGTTTATGTGCCCCGAATACAGGCACCTTATGAAGGGCATCGAATATTCAGACTCCATTGATGTAAACGCCCACAAATGGATGCCCGTCAACTTTGACTGCTCCGCTATGTGGGTTAAGAATGCATATGACCTGATCAAAGCATTTGATGTGCAGCGTATTTATTTAGAAGATGTGAAAACTGAGACAAAGATTCCTGACTATAGACATTGGCAGATGCCTCTCGGGCGTAGATTTAGATCTTTGAAATTGTGGACAGTCATGAGAATATATGGCGCTGAGGGTCTCAGAAACCATATCAGAACTCAAATCTCCCTTGCTCAACATTTCGCAAATTTAGTGCGAGCTGACAACCGATTTATTGTGGAGCCTGAACCATCAATGGCTTTGGTCTGCTTCAGGCTACAAGACGGTGATAGCATTACTAAGAAGTTATTACAAAATTTAACTGATAAGAAAAAGGTTTTCATGGTCGCAGGGAGTTTTAGGGAAAGATACGTTATCAGATTCGTAATTTGTTCGCGGTTAACGAATAAAGAAGATGTTGATTATAGTTGGAGCCAAATTAAAGAAGAAGCAGACTTGATTTTCGCTCAGAAAATTCACACTAAAGCTCAAATACCAGCCATCGACCAGATAGTTGCTAGGGAGATATGTGAAAAATCAAAGTAAATTCAGAATTTTTAACAAGCGCATTATTTTGCTTTTAAATAATGCATAGATTATGCCAAGGAAAATAAGATATTCCAGATACTAAAAGAGTGATTCCAGTCAAGCGATTATACGTTTTTCCGTACTATAACTATCAGATTGGTACAAATAGTACCTACCTGTATTAATCATGTGCTATTTGTAGTGAATGTATCAATAATTTACAAACAATAGATCTATTGTATCGACCTGCTTAACTCTAATACCTAAGTAGATACAGTTAGTAAATGGCTTAGACATTTCTTAAACCCATTTTACTTTAGACACTATTTAATGATTATCTTTAAGCTTTGACGGGCTGTGTAGATACAAACTTACATAATAAGATTGTACTGTTGGTAAACCAATAACTAAACAAATATTTGAATGTATGTTAAACTCTATATCATATACTGGCGTAATTCGTGGGAGTAGGTATCCTTAAGCAACACGAAGTAAGATTGTTTTGTTGGTTAGTAAAATAAATAAAATATATATATTAGGGTATGTTTTGTTGGTTAATAAAATAGATAAATAAATATATGTTTTTTTTTATTTACATATAATAGGATATGTAGGTACTTTAGGCAAATTACAATTACATGATAGACTTTAATTTATTATATTGATTCTATACTTTTAACGGAAGTGAGGTAATGACCACCACGGACCAACAAGAACAAAAAAGATAAAAATACTCGTATCTTTTACATTTCTTCTTATACCTACTTTGTCTCTCTCGTTGGGCGGTGGCGGTCTGTCGGCATAGCCGGCAGGAATCAAACCCCGTAAGCTAATGGAGATTATTAAATACAACTACACGTTCTGCTAATACACAATCCATACGAGTATCCTTTAGGCACGCAGTGTTGTAAACACACGTCATCCTCCGTGGCTTCATCGTGTTCACAGCTAATTCGACCAGGGACTTGGGTTGCTGGAATTAAGATAAATACTTTAAAGGATATGACTATAACACAAATAGTAGTCAGACAACTCAAGCTGTCTTCCAATAGAACGCAATTACGTAACCACCTAGTTTACACGACAATTACTAGTGGTTTTTTGACATTGTGCAAATATCAGAACGCTGATTTAATATCAACATATTTCTTACATATTTAGATCGCGACATTGGCGCAAACTAATTGCGTCGTAGGCGACATCGACTTTACGTTTGTCCAACACTCCTTATTTAACAGCCCTTGGGCAATGAATTTGCATTTTAATCATAGCGCGAATATACGCGACATTTATAAGTATGATTGATCAAAACATTGAAATTATTTACTGTAGCTAACGAAATTACAGGGCTAACCATTGAAAGTCTGATAGCAATGAGCGCCAAAGCGGCTGGACTTTGTTTTGCTACACAGAGTTCTGTGTATCGCTGCAATGGTCATAGACTGGCGTTATCTCTTACCATCAGGAGCGTCTCGTTCATCTCATTACATTCACATTAATAAAACTAAAGTTGATCGCAGGTTCTATTAAGACGACCTGACGTCTCAGACCAAAGCTTCTATGTGATCTAAACGACGCTATATATGCTTTCTGAGCTATATACAATGATTCAACTCCTTTATTACTTTTAGAATTTATAATTTTTCTTTAATACTACCTATAAGTTTTAAATATGAATAAAAAATAAAAAGTTATGACCGGTTTTACTATACGTTCAAAATTACATTAAGTAGTGATCGAATAAATGAAATGGATTCAATTAAATAAATCATTAACAAATTTAACAATTTTTAAATATTATTCAAAAGGTTTAAACAATTTGTCATAGTGCGCGTCGTCACATGCCCATGATAGTTCGGTTCATTATCATTGAGCACACTTTTCCTGTATGTTTTCAAATGTATCTAAATCACCAGTTCATATAATAAGTAAATACAAAACTTTTCCTAATTAAATTGGTAATATACTAAAATATTTGATTCTAGTGTCATGTATGTCTGAAATGAACTTTCCAATTTCGTTAAATATGTTTTTACATTGACACCTATTTGTACTATTGTTGACAAATACACTAATATACATTTTAGATAGAAATATATATATAAACTCTTTATTTTGCACACCATAAAAGACCTTATTTCAATATTTGCATTTATTTACAAGGTCAGTACTAATAACATAAATACAAAGACAAAGACATTTGTTTTGATTTAGGACATATGGTGTACATCAAATATATTTTAATTTTGTCCACTTGTATTTTCTGTTTAACATTTTGTCACAAATAAACTGTTGTCTATTGAAAAAATCATAAAATACATTTACCTTTATGTTCTGTTCGCGTAGAAGTTTCCACCTTATCCGAGATTTGTGAGTCATGGTCTTGCACTATTACATTGTTCGCATGCACCGCTGTGCTGTCTCTGGGTTTACAGACCACGCTCGCTACCAGAAAAACGACCAAAATCACGTACTTCAAAGCCATTTTTACTACAAATTACACAAAACAAAGGAATAACGGAATAAAACAATGTGATGAATGAATGTAAAATAATGAAAGGTTAACAGCAGTGACCGCGCTTATATACGTCCACTCGTCAAACGCGTCGATATTATTGTTGCCCGCTTCCACGCACTGCGATAGAACGTAAGTAATGAGACACAACGATGAGTAATATGTAACTGGAATTTGTTAGAGTGATTCAGCACAGAATTTGTGTTTAAGCAGGGACAACCTGTGAGTATAATTAACTGACGACATACCTATGTAAAAATTGAGGTACATCCAGACTAGACTTCTGCCCTAGGTTACATGGAACTTTGGTACTAAGCCGAAAAGGATGAGCGCCAAAACGCCAAATATAATATCGGCCAACTGTGGGTCCATAAGCTCGTCTCGGCAGTTTAGTCACGAAAAGGTCTTTGTACGTGATACATGTATTTCGATGTATTTAAATATGACGATATGTCCCATCAGTGTACAAGAGTTATGAAGGATGATTGAAAACAACTTAAACCATTTCCTACCATCAATAAAAAACATTTAATAGTAGATTGTCACATGGGACCAAATCAATGTATTGAGGCGAAAGCGATTATTTGAATCCTAAGCGTAGCGAGGGATTCAAAGTAAGTCGCTGGAAGTTAAATAATTTCGATACCATGATACCGTGCATAAGCTGCTTTTCATCCCTCTCTATGAGAAAATATATTTTTCGCTCGGTTTGTTTTGATAGTAAATTATTTGACGGTTTCTGCGTTTAAATTTACACTTTCTGGTGTTAATACTTTCACTGCTAGAACTCGTCTTTTATTAAATTTTTATGAATTAATTAAATTGTCCGTAATATTTTAATAAAAACGAATAAGAAGTTCCCGCGTATTATTGTTATTTAATGTGGTTCACCAATGCCGCGTCGGCAGGCCTGCGCACTTATTTTATTACCGGCCAGCTTCATCGAAGCGAATAGCGTCCAAATTTTTTAATTAAATAGTGTTCTAAATTCAAAAGTCATTTAACCATGTTAATAACGCTGGAATGACCCATTTTGTTCGCACTTATCGAGGAAACCTTCGCCTCTTTTCGAAAAGATGGGATGAAAATTATATTAAAGAATAGTTATTGTTGGAAAATATATCGCCGTATTAACGCAATGTTCAAAATGATACCTGTATTTTAGAATTGAAAATTCTTCAAATAAACAACGTAACATACTACATTACACACATTTGTTGTTTTTTATTTATGATTAAGTATAAATATACGTATATCAGTAAATTACACATGAATACATACACTTATAAAGATTGCATGTTTTAAAATTTAATAATGAATGTAAAGATCGACTTGAAATCGAAACATATTTCCCTACTTTTATGGAAATCATTTAACAGCTGGTATCATTCATCGCTCCAACATTTTTTTACAGATTTTACTGCGATTGCTGCGTAACACTCCTACTAGACAGCTAAATAATCGTAAATACCTATTATACCGGCTCCACACTCGCGGCGCGATCACGTGCGATAGCCGCGAACCGCAAATGGAGATAGATTCACGATTTTGCGCCTGGTATTCACGGCTTCACGTTCGAGGGTCGATGCGTTCCCCGATCGGAGTCGTTTTTTTTCCCGCGACTTTCGGGTTACTTAGGGACTGACTTAGGGTTCGCGCCACGTGTCTGCGAACGGCAGCTACACACATGTTATTTCATGCATTTTCGCAGTAGCGCTTGGGACGCGATGTCGAATGGTCGTATGTATCGTCTCGCGCCTCATTTATTCATTGCAAAGCGGAATATATTATTTTATTCGCAATGAGCGTCACCTGTACCAGCGAACTGGAGTTGTTACGATGGATTTCTATCATCCACCATCTTCTTTTTTAATTGATTTTATTTAATTTTTAATTAAGTTGTATTAAAGAGTTGTTTAATAGTTAAAGCACAAAGCGTCACAGAAGCAACGACAGCCACATCGACGTTCATTCTGATTGAACGCGTGAACTAAACTGTGAAGGTCTTGCGAAGTTGCGAAGCTATGCGAGTGTAGAAGCAATCGTTTGAAATCGGTGTGAAACGCGAATCTTTTGGCGTTAATTACGCCGTGGATCGTGCGTGAGTGTAAGGCCGGCATTAAAAATTAGAATAACGGAATATAATTATTTTAGTAGAAAGCTAGATTCATTGTATCTTTAAATGCACGAACGCCTATTTTAACAGTTAAAACAATAGCGACTCTCCTGCTAGCTAAAGTTTAGAACTATATCTGACACCGTAAAAAAATCAGCTGTATTGTACATTTCACCGAGGATTAACTCTAAGGAATATTAAATTTAGGTCCCAGTTTTGATACAAGTACGCTTCCAGAGTTAAATTTGTTACTCTTTTACGTTGTAACGATTAAACGGTTTTTGATGAAATTTGAAATGGGGATAGCTTATATTCTGGATGAACGCAGGATTTTTAGGGGAAATTGCAATAAATCATAAAATCCTCAAATAATAATGAATAAGAGGTAGGTACCATCATCAAATTAAAAATCTGCTGCCAAGCATCTAACTGTGCTCCGGTCAAGTGTCAAGGTCAAGCTTCACATGAGATCCAGCTCCCATTCCAGGTTAGAGGTGGTTGGTTCATCTTCGACTACACTATCACTTAAAATCAGGTGAACTGTGGTCAAACCCTCGCCTGACACCAGTAAAAGAAAACGTAAATGAGTAATGCATTATTTTACCTTAGGTGATTCCAGCTGGTTTTAATTTGTTTTGTTTATAGGTCTTGACTACGCCTACTTAATTACTTTGCATTGTCTTTATGTAACTACTTTCTTGTTATCATTATGTCTAAGTTCAATCGTCAGTGACATTAACATTCTTAAGTTAAAGTTTATTTGTAAAACGATTTTCACAAAGTATAAAAATGTCCGGTCAAGTACGAGTCGGACTCGCGCACCGAGGGTTCCATACAAACCTGTAGGTATATAAGTAAAAGTTAAGGTTTCTTTTTATAGTAATTTATGCTTTTCGCAATATTTCCTTTATCTTTGCTTTATATGTAAGACGTTGCTACGTACCAAATTTCATGATTCTGAGTTCACGGAAAGTACCCTGTAGGTTTTGATTCCCTTGCGAGTGTCGAAAATTTGCAGCATCTTTTGATTGCGTTGGCTTAGAAGTTAGACCTGAGTATTTGATATGAACTTCAGCTTATACCTAAAAAGGGTCTTGACAGACAGACGGACAACGGTACGGAACCCAAAAAACTATTAACTGATAATGATATTAGCTTGTAATACAATAATATAAGAGAAAAGCCTTATGATATCTGTCATGTAAAACTAAACTTTGCTCGCGCATAATAAAGCATTGATTTCCATGTCCTGGAAATCTTTAGTCACATTATCATTTCTATATACTCCTCCGGCAGTCCGAGACAACCCTTTTTAACATTACGATCTTTCACCATCCTTGCCAAATGTCCAAGCTAGCGATTGGAATTTGTTTCACCCATATATCTATGGGTCTGCCACCATCTCTTCAATATCTCGGCTTTTAGGGAGTCCCCATCTGACCCAATAGCCATCTCGGACCCAGTTTTTTTTTTCGTTCAGGAACCAACAGCTTCTTTTCCTCTTTTAGTGTTAAAAGTCCAGGCTACACAGCCGTACAATAGTATCGGTAGAATGAGTGTGTTCAAAACACGAAGGCTTGTGCTTTTACTGAGCTGTCTGGACACCTATTGCACCGAAGTTCAATAAATAAAATATACAACCCACTCTCACCTGACCATGACAAAATTATGGCTAAATGAAAATGTGAGTGACTAGAAATTTATTTCTAGTTATAAAAGATCAAAGCAGCAATATATGGAACACCAAGAAACAGAACAAACATCTATATTCATCACACAAATGTTTGTCTTGGGTGGAAAATGAACTCACACCTCAGAAAGCAACTAAGAAACAAGTTAAGGAGCAGTCATTTGACAATCTTGTTATAATAATTTAACCGGTAACTTATTAATAAAATTTTATTAAATAAAATAGTTTATTAATATTTAGTTAATACCTAGTAGCAATAACACATTAATGAATGGAAAAAAAAACGTTGTATGAAGTTCACATACTTTTTAGATCATAATTTAATCTAGCTCTTAAAGCAAATGTTAACAAGATTAACACAAATAAAAATGTTTAAAAAAACAATATGTCGGTTTACAATGATTCAGAGTTACGTTTCAGGCATAAAGACAAACGTTAGCTAAGTGGCTAGAGCAATGAGAGTATTTAGCCGGAATGATTTATTAAGATATATATATATATATTTTTAAAGTTGGATAATAAATATGTATGTACCTCTAGCTTATTCGAATATGTCGTCGTAAGTAAGAAGGGTTCGTTTGGCGTCTTTCGGGGGAGGGTTTCGCGGAGACGCCGATGGGGCCCAAGCTCCCTGTTGTGGCGGCCTCCTGGCGACAGTCACTCGCCAGCCCTCATCAAGACCATCTAGAGCTGTGTGAGCCTGTCCCGCTATGTCTGGATTGTCGAATGTTAAGAATGCCCTGGAACAAGTGAAATAAGATATGAAATTTTTAACCTATGAAGAAAAGGTTAGGGAAATAAGTGGACGCGCATATATTTTTTTGGATAGGTCGTTTGCCATGATCTTGTGAGAACCACAGCATCTTGTGTTTATTCTAACAATTCTCCGTCATTTGGCTAACATGGCATGTCAAAAAAGTCTGTTGTGTATGTGTCAGTCTTTTAAAACACACAACGGATTTTGATACGGTGTTCACTATCATTTAGGTAATTTTTACGGAAATTTTGTATTTACAATACATTCTAATTTAACTTTCGTATATTCATGTGATATTCAATGTTTTGCAAATAAGTCGCGAAAAAGTTGCTAAAATAAATTGCAGCCTTGCGTAGTCTGGGTGGATCTCTAGTACAATAATAATAAATGAATAAGAATGTATTATTAATTTATATTATTAATTTGCCGCGCTTGTATACATTACGTTGGAATTTTTGAGGTTATTCGTCATAGTCATTACTCAAAAAGTAAAAATCTTTACTGTCATTTCTGCCTTGCAAAGTTCTTAAAAATACAAAAACTTATCTAGTGTTAATACATTTACATGTTTTTACAATTAAATCTTTTAGAATATCCTGAAAGCCACATTTTACAGGGTCATCTTTGAATTCAATTTGTATTGAGTCAATCATTCAAAAATGTATGATGAGTTTAATAAAATTAGATATCTTAGATATTAGATAGAAATGCAAACTAAAAATGCTAAAAATTACCGCAAATAATAGTAATCTACAATTAATTTCAATGCATACTTGTCATCATCACTTTCTTGTGTGAAAGTAAATTCATAGGCAGCCAAGCGCCTCCGGATGGTTTCCTCACTAATCCTCGGGCCAGTTACTTGAAGAGTACCGCTGCGACTGGTATTTTGAGTTGGTGTTTCACTGCCTGCACCTGGATGATGAGGAGTTTTCTGATCTTCTCTGTAAAGTAAAAAGTTTACTATAAATTTGAATTAAGAGATTGATTGATTGATATGATCTGATGCACAGGCTTATATCATACCTTGTTGATATACTAGGAACTTATGTACAACACACAATAAAAGTATTATAAATAAATATTATGGCCTTATAAATAAATCTCACTGCTATTATATTGACCATAAATGATTTTGTTATCAAGTACCTGGTCGTTTTTTAAAAATGAAACCTAGCTAAATCGATTTATCGCCCCCGTAACACCCTGCATACAAGATATATATACAAGAATTGCTTGTTTAAATGTATTGGATTAGATATATGTAGTTACACAGAAGACCTCCAAGAACATCAACAAATTAACTGCTGGAATGAGTATCCAAAGCAATGTTAATAAGATAATTTCAAATTTGATTAGGCAGGGCTGGAACATGGGTAGCAAAGGTAAATCCTAATTCATATTTAAACAGGACTAACCCTGAATCACAAGCCTTGGGCAATATGTTACTTTAGAATTGTTGGACTAATATACTATTTGTATGTTTTAGGCCAGTAAAAAATTGTTTCTAATTAATAATATCTAATTGGTATGTATTCAACACAAAAGTTCTATCGGAAATATATGATGCATGCTTGTGGACCTCCTTTATGTCTATCAGTTTTATAAACATAATAGGTACAATGTGGCTGATCCAATTTGACTTTTATTAAAAATTTGCAAACAAGAATTCATTACTTACTTCTCTCTAGCAGTGACAAACGAGTCATAAAGGTACTTGACTCTAGGTGCTGGCTTCTCCTCAGGAGGTGGTGGCTCTTGTGATGCACTGAATGGTTGATATGACGCCACTCCACCAGCTGCACCAGCAGAACCGCTCAGTTTTCTTTCTCTACCTAAAACAAAAGTTTGTATAATACAAAGTATGTATTCCCATTGATAAATTCAATCAAACATGGATATGACTTATAGCAAATATAAGCTGCTGTAAGCTCATATAATTAATATCATCCTTTTTAAAGGAAGGTTTGCAAATAAAATTTATCCTAATAAACTTTTGAATCAGTAGAGAAATTCAATGTTTCGTAAAAGTTACCAAAATAAATTGCAACCGTGCGAAGCAGGGGCATGTCGCTAGTAACAACATAATTCATGATTTGGCTAAGTTTCCGGAACACAAAACAATGAAAATATTCAAAATTACTTTTCTTACTGCTATGGCTCTATTTCATCTGCAGCAGCATGTTAGGTAATTCGGTAATTAATATACCTCGAAGTGGCGTTTACCTGCTCTTGGCCTCTTAAAAGTAGCGTTCTGCGGTTGGGTAGGTGGACTTTTAATAGCCTGAATGGCACCACTTTTGATTAATTTTCTTGCGATCTCTCGCGCATCTCTTGCTTCTGTAGGTCGTTTAGGTAATATCGGTTTCTCAGGTTCTTGTTTGGGTGCCTTCAGTGCTTGAAGAGCTTTCTTTTTCTTTTTGAGCTTCTGATATTTAGCTTGTAGCATCAACTCTTCCTCTGTCAAATGATTGGGGAAGTGTAAGTATACCATTTTATGGGATTGTGATCGTTTCTGTTTCAACAAGTAAAGCAACTGGATAGAAGTTATTTATTTATCTAATGAAATGAACGATATTCGTGCAGTCATATACAAGAAGGAAAATTGAAAAATATACAAATAACTGAGACCCTGAAACAACAATGTCAACAATGTGTTGTTTAATTTTTTTTTAATTTAGATTATTTTGGCCTCACACTGCACACCACACCGCGGTTTATTAAGCAGGAATGCGGAAAGGACATGTCGCTCCAATTTTTTTAACGCGTTTGAGCACCAATTCGCCTGATGGTAAGTTACGGTGTGATTATATTCCAAACTCGTGCATTTCAAATCTTTATATTAAATTTAACAGTAGTGATTTCTGAAGTACCGACGCACGTAACGCACTCCGAAGTATTAGACGCACGAGTGTAAACATTGTAAAATTTAAAAACATATTTTTGTGTTATATCTCTAGTAAAACTTCAGTAAAGTAATTAATACTTTAATATTGCATGGATTGAGCTTAAGTCTGACTTACTCAATTTAAAGTCGATGTAACTTAGATTTATCGTATTTGATTTTATTATGAGACATTTGAAAAGTGAAATAATTGCCAGTGGAATAATACGCTAAGTATAGTGCCAGAAAGATTTTTTTATACTTGACACTGGCAGTGATAATATACACAAAGTAAAATAGCAATAGGAAAGTTTGTAAATCATATGTACCTACTTACACTCAGCGTTGCCGTTTTAGCGATTTTGTCGCTAGATCTGGAGCATTTTCGATGGTCTTAGCGACCAACAAGATTGATTTTGTTAGTCACTAAGACCAAAAATATTTAGCGACTTCTAGCGGATGGTGTCAATCATAAAATTCATCGTGTAATGAAACGTAAAATACTAACAGCAGTAATGTCAATTTAAACAGAACATTGCAATGTACCCCTATATATCGCTTGATGCTGCGTATACTCCGGGCCAACGAACGCCAACGAATATGATGCATCTCTTTTGTTTTGATATAAAATAACGAGACGCGGCACGTTCGTTGGAGTTCGTTGGCCCGGTGTGTACGCAGCATGAGTGAGTCTGGGTGGTTTCTGTCCTTCTCAGGGTGATCTAGTTATTATAAAGTACTACTTTACTCCCCAACAAAGAGAATTGCTTATGTTTGTTGTATTCCTGCACTACACATACTTTAAAAGGTAGTTTACAATAACGTAGTTTTAGGATTGAGAATATAATTATTTTTAGCGGAATTTTGCGAAATTATTGCAATGAGTGAATCTAGCGACATTTTAGCCAAGTTTAGGGAGAAATTGAAATTCTTTGATGGCAACACTGCTTACACTAGCGAAAAAATCGTAAATCTTTAAAATCCCAATAAAATTGCGGTCTAAAAAATGTTTCGATTTGCAAATACTTTGGTGCCTGTTTTATCAAATAATGCATTTAAAGGTCTCTCTCGAGCTCAGTACAGTGAAATTTTAATTGGGTTACAAGGACAGCGGTTGTTTTCAGATTCGAGTAAGTAAAAAGATTATTTTAGGAATTGAATTGCAGGTTTTAAGCATTCTGTTGCAAGTACAAATAGTTGAAACAATAAGTAGCAGCTATACACAATTTTTGTAACTAATAGAACTTAACCTGACGAATGACGACTGAAAAAGATAATCGGAAAAGACTCGTACATTTTGCGACAGTTTCTAGACCTGGAGTGTATCCCTAGCATTAAATTTCAAAATAATGTTATGAGTATGTAGAAGTACTTGTTAATTCTGATCTTACTTCAGTATTGGTTGTAGTAAAGGTAAATTTCCTTTGAAATTAATTTATAGTATTTTTTCAGGAGAAAGCAACAAGTTTTCAGTCAAACATGAAGATTTTGGTCGACCATTATACTTTGATGCTCAAGCTACAACACCCATGGTAAGATTGTCATATTTTTATTATGTAGTTGACATCTATAAAACAGGATATTGTACACCATACATACAATGAAAAATGGTGCAATATAATTTTTCCATTTTCTTTCTTTCTACTTTGTGGTGATCTGTCTGATATCTTGTACCTATTTGGGTTTGGTGTGAAATACTCAACAGAAATATTTTTCCAAGCTTGCTGTTACATGTATCTATCTAGTAAACTATAACTTTTTAATCTTATCTCCAGTTAGTCCGAGAGTAAGCTTATTTTTATATTTTGCATACATATATCTATTTCAATATTTTTCAGATAGTAAGGTACAAAGCTTGTCTTGAGAATGTATTTACTCTATTATAGGCATTGATGTCATAACAAAAATAATAATTTGCTTGACAGGATCCAAGAGTACTGGATGCTATGTTACCATACTTTGTGCATTATCATGGTAATCCACATTCTCGAACACATGCTTATGGCTGGGAAAGTGAAGCAGCAGTAGAAAAGGCCCGTGAACAAGTTGCACATCTAATTGGGGCAGACCCAAAAGAAATTATATTCACTTCTGGAGCTACAGAGTCTAATAACATCTCAGTAAAAGGTGTTGCCCGTTTCTATGCTCCTAGGAAGAAGCATGTTGTTACTACTCAGATTGTAAGTACTGTAGATACAAATGATCTTTTTTTAGAATGGTGCTGTAATTTTAATGTTGTTGGTAACAGGCAGTGCTTTATTTTCTGCACAGAACATTTCATTGTATTAAATCGGTCTTTCCCAAAGTGGGCAATAATGCCCCCTTGTGGGTAGCCGTTTTGGATATTCAGATTATATATATACAAATAAACAAGAATTGCTTGTTTAAAGGTATTAGATACAGCATTTAACACAGTATGCTTGTTTAAGAAGCATTTACTGTAACATACAAACTTAAACTGTTACTGTGGTATGACTAAAACTAAACATTTAGGTTTTATAAGTAAACCTTCTTATACACACATATTGCTATTTGCATTATAACTTTAATGTTTTGTCTAGTGGAGATAAGGTAGTTTGTATGTAGTTAATAAAGGTACTTGTCCATTACAAAAAATCTAACTTTTTAGGAACACAAATGTGTGCTGGATTCATGCCGTGCATTGGAAGGAGAAGGGTTTAAAGTAACATATTTGCCAGTAAAGGCAAATGGTATCATAGACTTGGAAGAACTGGATAAATCACTTACACCTGAAACAAGTCTTGTGTCAATTATGACTGTTAACAATGAGATAGGTATGAGTTATTTAATTTGTTGTTATTTTTTTATTGAACCTGATTACTCATTCACTTTCCTCTAGGATTTTTTTAACTTTACTGTACCTTATATATATATATATATACTGATGTTATAAAAATAAAGGTTCTATTATTATTGTTCTCATAAATTAACAAATAATGGTGGGCCTAGATTATTTTGCATAAGGGGTTCAAGTATTACATTAGGAGTTTTAAGGGGGGGGGTGCTTGCTTTACTTTGCTTATTTTGAGACATTGAGGGATGAGGCGATCTGAATTTTATATTGTAATAATGTCAGCAAAGTCATATAAATTATGCTGATTTTTTATTTTCCTTGTTATTGGCATACCTCATTTTCGCAACATGGCTGCTAATTAAACCAATATTTACTTAAGCATTGGAGAGGAAAGTAAGAGCTTTGCTTACTTTTGCTGACAAGGGGGAGGGAGGGGTTAATAATTACTAAAATTCTGCTTACGTAATACTTGAATGGTCCCTAATTTGTTTTACTTTTTTAAACCATTTCAGTAAGTGCAAATGTGGGTGTGTTACCAAACCAATCTTTATCTAGTATATCTATATAATATGTATCTACAGAATGTAACCTCCAACACATTTTAATCTCTGCAAATCAATTTGATATCTCAATAAACATAAATATTATCATAAGATAACTAGTTTCGTTTAGCAACTATTATCATGATACAATTTTTGCAGGTGTCATACAACCTGTGCAAGAAATTGGAGCATTATGCAAAAGCAAGAAGATATTCTTTCATACTGATGCTGCTCAGGCACTGGGAAAAATACCAATAGATGTTGATAAAATGAACATAGACCTCATGTCCTTATCTGGACACAAACTTTATGGTCCTAAAGGAGTTGGGGCATTGTATATTAGAAGGAGGCCTAGGGTTCGGGTGGAGCCTATTCAGAGTGGAGGAGGTCAAGAAAGGGGCATGAGGAGTGGAACGGTTCCGACTCCAATTGTGGTTGGCATAGGTAATGTTCAAATATCATAAATATTAAATTAAATGATAATTAAATTGAATAAAAAATCTTTGTTATTCAATACTTAAAATGCTCTATCAACTTCTCGGAAAGTGAAATGTCATGTTAGCGAGACAGGCTAATTTTAGCATAAATTAATTTTGAATAATGTTTATAAGTAAGGCTCTAAAGCACCTTTAATAAATGTAATTTATTGATGAAGGCGTTACTTTGCAGAAGTTCATTTTAAGGTGTTCTAGAGTCATCTTTAAAAAAAGTACCTATATTTTTTTTAGGTTAAATTAAATTCTCAAAACAATGAATAAGTGGAAATACACTAAATATATAACTACAGTAAACCTTAACATTAGTATACTGTATGTATGTATCTGAACACATTACTAATATTATAAACAATTGTTAAAAAGTTTGTTATACAAATATATTGACATACAAGCATGTATATGTACTAGTATATTGTTGTATAAGTTCATCCAAGTAGTGCATCTATGTGCTTACTTGTATATAGCATTATGAAGACAGAAATACTAATCATTGAAAAAAAGACTTTGAGAAACTCACTAGTATTACAATAAAATAATAATTTTGTTTCCTGACTTAGGTGCAGCCTGTGAAATAGCAGAACGTGAAATGGCATATGACCATGCCTGGGTAGAGAAGCTGTCACAAAGGTTTATGGATAAAATATATTCCAAGCTCTCCCATGTAATAAGAAATGGAGATGTCAAGCAAACCTACCCTGGATGCATCAACTTGTCGTTTGCTTATGTTGAAGGTTGGTTAATAATAATTAGGAAATACTGAATACAGTGTGACTTATCTGGGAAGGTACAGTACTTTTTCAATGCAAAACTAGTAACTGAGATCCTCAACAACTTAACTTGACTGGACTTGATTCGAGATAGACTTGGTCCTTTTAAGATTTTACATCATATACCTACCAAATAATAAATTTCCATATTATGATGATAACAAATATTATATTTCCAGGTGAATCCCTACTAATGGCACTCAAAGATATAGCCCTGTCCAGTGGTTCAGCTTGCACTTCTGCATCTCTTGAACCTTCTTATGTACTGCGAGCTATTGGAACGGATGAAGATTTAGCACACAGTTCTATCAGGTAATTATGAAATATTGGTTTATGAAAGTAAAGGATGTAGAAGATATTTTCTGTGGTACAGGCTAAACATACTACAACAATTCACTAGTCAACTCATAAGTCACACTAAGCTGTGATAAAAATATATCCACTCTTGCTATCTGATGAATGCGAGACAGATAAATTTATATTCAACTAGCTATTAAAAGAAAGGACTAGTCCCCAGCCGCATGCTAGGTTATCTGGTGTTAATAATGTTATGATTATTAATATTTTGAACGCCAAAGTCACCTACACGTGACTAGCACTTGCGGGTCCTGTGCGCCAACGACGTCTATAGGCGACAAATAACCCGGCCCACAATAATAAATAAAAATATTGAAAAATTATTACTGGTATTCTAATTCAATATTCCTCAAAATAGAATATCTCAGCAACATATGAGTATAAAGAAACAAGTCTCTAGAGCCAAAAGTACTGAGATATATTGTAATAAAAAACATGGATTCTTATTCAAGCAAATACTATGTCCAGCACGCCAAAGTCGTCTATAGTTGACCGCTAGTGATGTGGGAGACATAGATTTTTTGAAAACTATTCAAATTTCAGTGTTATTTTTCTATTACTATTGATATTTGAATAAAACAAAAGGTAAGAAACAAACCTATCATCAGCCACATGAATAAAATAAATGCCATCAAATAAACTTGATACTAGGTATCTAGAGAGTGGAATAAGTATATCACAAGATTAAATAAAACATCCCTGATTAGGTATAAGTAGTCTTTATCATTAGTCATAGTCATAAAAACCAACAAAAACAAAACACTGTGTGTTACCAATATAAAGACTTGGCAGCACTATTTTATTCGTAGGTATTTTTGTTTACTTTGGGCCTTGGCGTACAGGACAAGGGAATGCGTTTGTGGCGTGGCACTCATAAGGTTAATATTAGTAAGCAATACAATCCTGTTATAAGACCAGTCGGACTGGCATGAAGCCACCATAAGTCTCAACACTAGCAAAAACGTGAAATACGAAGATATACATATTCTAGCCAAGTGAAGTAGAGAATGAAAGATTTATGTCCAGCGCTACAGGCACTGAAGGCCAAATAAGCATTATTTGTGCTATGTACTACTAAAAGCAGTATGGAAATGATAATGATTCTATTAATACACCAAGCCTTGACTATTTATCAATACCTATTTTATTTAAAAGCTTGTTTGCTTTTGTTTATTCCATAAATTAACATGATAAAGTAAGGTGACTAAATATTATGCAACATTCTCGAAACCAAATTCATTAAAATGTTTTTGTTGTACAAAGTTCTTAGCAACCAATTTAAAACGTGTATTTTTGTGGAATTATGACACATTGTACCTAAAAGCATAAGTCACAAGCCCATGAAAACCTTTGAAGCATATTCAGCTGCTGTCGCCAGTATTTATTTCTTCTAATGTAAGACGAAATGTTTAATGATATCGTCGTGAGAGTCCATCGCGTTGCAGAGACGAGATACCGTATAATGCCTTACATAAGTATTAACGCTCGCCTTTACTTACCAAATTTGGTACGATCCAGCGCTTTTATGGATACTCTTTCCAGCCCAAAAAAAAATGGTAATATCCTATACTGTGATTTATCCATATTATAACATCCCTTAATGATCATACTATTACACATTGTTTGTGTTATAAGTATCCTCTAAACACTTTCATTGCCTGCCTTGGCTCATTTTGTTCAATATCTGCTTCAAGAGCTGTAGGGCATGGGTTCGACCCCCACCAGGACAAAGATTTGTGATGATAAATGTTTGTTGTCTGGGTGTTTTGTATGTATTTACAGAAAAAAGTATGTCACTATTCAAATGGTTATCTTGTTTCCATAGCTTTGTTTAGTATGGGGCTAGTGTTAAAGCTGGGGAAATGTTTTATGATATTTATAAATTTAGGTGAATATAATTGGCTCTAGCTTGCTCCTATGGAAGAATGTTCAAACCTATTATCATTTTAGGTATTCTATCTAATTATCATTTTAGGTTTGGTTTTGGAAGATTTACAACTGTGGAAGAAGTAGATTTCACAGCAGAAAAAACGATCACACATGTGGAACGACTGCGGGAAATGAGCCCACTTTGGGAAATGGTACAAGAAGGAGTAGACATTAAAACGATTCAGTGGTCACAGCACTAGTTTAAATTATAAAAATAAATGCATAAATGTAAATTTATTACAAACAATTCCATATATAGAATTAGGAAAAGGCTAAGAAAGATCTGGTTTAGAAAAATAAAATTTACAGTTGCCTTCATAAATCAAAGTAAAGATTCAGATATGTCTTGTATTGTATAGTATTCTAATATAAAAGTTGATAATCAAACAACTTTGTGATACAACTTACTTATGTTTAGAAAAGGTAATATGTTAAGTGTAACTTAGGAAAATTTGAGTTTGTAGTAGGCAGGAGTTTCAAATAACATGCCAGCATAATTATGTTCAAAATTGTATTTTAATTGCAATATAATAAATTTTGTATACAGACTGCCATCTTTATGATAAGTGCAATAACTCAGGTTTTTGGGCTTTCTGACTTAAGTACATATCCATAATCAGGAAAATTAGCCAAATGTAGCCGAAGCCAAGTTATTGCAATCCTCATAAGGACAGTAGAGTAGTTAACTCATATCATATATCAGGTTAATTTATTTGTAAAAATGTCTGCAAAAATTAACATGTCAAGTAATAATAAGTTGTTAAGTTACTTTAAAGCACAGTTAATTGCTTTGTTAAAAATAGAATAAAGATTGAGGACATATATTTTTGTTTTACTTTGTTAGATGTAACTGGGTAAAATTAAATGTAGTCTTAACTATTATGATTATTACTAGAAATACATACAAGTCTACTTGCTAAATAAAATTCCCTCACATTTGTTGGGCCAAGCAAATAATTTAAAGCTTTAAATAGTCTAATCATTATTATCATTACAAGAAGTATTGAATACATGATTATCTTACACAAACTTAATACTTGTGTTAATAGATCTACTAGACATGGAAAAGAAGCCTTCTAGGGAGTTTCAAGAGACCAAAATTTATAGGGAGCTGTGATGTTTATTTACCTGTTTGAAAGTCATGGCAAGCTTATCTACCTACGAGAACTATACTACATATTCGATTATAATGTTATTAGGTAAAAAAAAACGTTAATTTTGTATTAAAATTGAAATCATGTGTTGGTATTTTCACACCTTGTGTTACATCACAACTACACATAAGGGACAATATATAGTTAAATAAAAAAAAACAAAATAATAGTATTTGTTCTAGACTTTGAATTGAACAACCATAATATCAAATTAAAAAATATTAAAAATTGACCTAAGAGATTCATAAGTCCTTAACAGTATACTGAGTAACATAATATAATAAATGACTCAAACAAAAAATACTTTTTATTAAACATGTCAAGAGTTATGTCCAGCCAGATCATAATTTCTGTAACAAAAGTTTTAAATAACTTTACTGATGAATGAGCTACCTGACAGGTACATAATTGTACAGTGCACTTCACACATTAAACTTATAATTAGGCAAACAAATGAGGCAATTTTGAGTCTACTCAACTTACAGTAGAATCAGCAACTACATGGAGATTCTTCTGGTGGCTCAGGGTTAGATATCTTAAAACTGTTGTGATCAAGAGTTTGAAGTTCAATTCTGGATCTATTTGACTCAACTAACTGAAGAGCAATGTCAGCAAACATTTCGTCAACACCTTTGCCTGATTTGCATGATGTTTTGTATGTAGTACTGATAAGATTATGGCATTGTTCACTGAAATAAAGAAAACAATTTTACTTAACCTTTGTGTGACTATATTTTTTTTTTTTTTTTTAATATTCTTTTTGTTTAACATTATAGGTGTTTGACCAGAGCTCAGCTGATGTTAAGTGACAGTGTAGTTGATGGTAAATACACTTAGCCTGAAATGGTACTGGCTCTCAAGTGAGGCTGCTAGAACACACCGTTAGATGCTTGGCGGCAGATTTCCAACTTGAGGGTGGTAGCTAGCTAGCCAAGTACTAGAAAGTACCCTGCCACCACACTATGGTTTACTTCAGCGGCAGCTCAAGCTCATTGTTGGGGTTTGGACCCATCCCCTTCGGCATGCGAACAGACCGCGCTAACCACTGAGCTATCATCGCTACAACTAACTGTATTAACTTAAAGCAAAATATGATTACCAAAACATTTCAATATCAGCATCTGTAACTTGTGGAGACAATCCCTCTAAGTCCGACTTGTTTCCACATAAGAATATTTTGGCATTTTCTGCATAAGTGACAATATCCAATAAGTGCTGGCTCAGGATATGAAATGATGAAGAGTTATCTAGCGAAAATACTAATATCGCTGCCTCTGCAAACTTGTAGTAATTTGATGTCACTGAAGCAATTCTTTCCATTCCACCAGTATCCCATAGCTGTAACTGAAATACAAAATTTAGTAAAAAAGATGTTAATTGGATTAATTAGCAACTTATACGTAAGCCATTAGATATTGACAAGTATCTACGAATTAATAGAGCAAAATAAGGTCTTATAAGTAGATCTGAGCAGGTAGGCGTTAAAATTGGCTGTATATGTAGATTATGTACAACCTTGACATCTTTGTCACCAACTTGGAATACTTTTTCGAAGTGATCTAAACCCAACGTCGATCTTCTATCAGAGTTCGGGACGAAAGTATTATTGATGAAGCGACGAAACAAAGAGCTTTTTCCAACGCCATATTCACCGCATAATATCACTTTTAGCACAGGTGTTTTTACAACAGCCATTGTATTGCATGTATTTTATTTCTCCAAAACAGTATTTCATGCGGTCTCACAAAAATAAATAAATCCATGAACGAATTATCCACATCTTGCACTGAGCCGAGACCCTAAATGGCCTTTTTTTTTAAATTTGTTTATTGGCAACTGGATAGTCTGGATAATTTAAAATTCCATATCCCTCATTTTTTTTATGGTCTGGCGACAGGTCTATGGTTAAACAACTAGCCTGTCAGCCATAAAAAAAAAATATGTAAATAGTCAAATCAAATGACATGATGGAAATTGACGTATTAGTTTTTTGAATTTTGGATAATGCTCGAAATACATCAGTATCTTCTATAAGCCATAATAGCGCTAACAAAAACCAACACAACTATCTAAGTTATCAGAGTTTTACGTGTTGGTTTTTGTTATAGTTTTGACGTCTTTGGTTTCGTAAGTTTATTATGTACAGTACTCTACGATTTGTTTGTGTTAGTGGCTTGGTGTGTGAAATGTAATTCGATAGATCAGTAGCGATAATTAATTTGAGTTTTTAGACTTGATTTGAGATTGAGGCAAGTTAATTCTATTCGATGAGAAAATAAATGAATCACTTCAAGATACAAACAGAAAATGGATCTCATTCACCGCGTTTGATTACTTTCACCATAGTTTAGCGCTAAGGTTCATAAATCTATTGGGTACTAAAATACATTATAGAACAGTGCAATGGATTTACAAACATCCCATTTAGCGGCAGCGCTAATGTCTGGCACCACATATAATACTCCTATCTCAGAGCCACCGTCAGCGCCGGCACCTATATGTGAGGACAGCAAGATGAAAAAACTTGAACCACAAAAGGAAACAATGGATGAGGAAAAAGAGGAAATGGCAAGTGGGGAGGATTTTTCTGATGAAGTAAGTATGTACCTGCGATGTCCTGGACTTTATTTTGTTGCTCAATGTTCTATGTATCACTGCAATGGTTATGGACAGGCATTTTCTTTCACCATAAGGAGAGTGTCACATTCATTTCAATACATGTTACATTGTCTGTCTGAATTTACAGGTCTAGATTATAATTCCTGTGGAGGGTTTTTGATGCAATTTGGCACACAAAGTTTATTAAATTACTCAATCATGTAAAAACATCTGAACACATATGTATAAAATTTGGCACACATGTAGTTTATTACCCAGATTAACACATAGATTACTTTTTATTCCGGGAAAATGTCAGTTTCCTGTGGGTTAACAAAAAACAAGTTATGGAATATATCCGCTTGAAATTTGGTATATATGTGTCTTATGGAACATTATTCTGGGACAAAAAGCATTTTTTATCTTCTAGTTAATAAACTATCTGCAAGCCAAATTTTAACCATATTTTTTTGTGTGATGTTCATCTCGTTACTGTACATTATTTATTTCATTGTATTATATAGGTATATAGTAAATATTGTAGGACACATTAAATATATAGAAGTACATAATTTTTATAAATCTACTAAATTAAGCTGTTGAGTGAATGGAGTTTGTAAAATGCATTGTTGTTGGATTATTTTTTCATTACTAAACTTTGAACATCAGATTTTGTTGACTATTTTGTAATTTCTTTGTGTTTGGTAGAAAATTTTAACTTAATTTTGTTATTCTTACTTTAAAAAATCAAATAATGCAGTCTACAGAAGTTTATTAAAGCAAAGTAACATGTATGTAGTGACACTGCGCTACAAAACAATAGACAACAGTAAGGATAATGCAACAGCCAATTAGAAATGCAGCACTGTGGTATCCAAGTTTCATACCACTCCATTATATAAACTACTTTCTAGCATTTACAGTTGGACCTATAGAGATTTGCCTCTGGTCATAACACACAATCAGGCAAGTTGCTACCTTTTTCCCTTTTGCATCCATTATCCTGTTGATGTAACAAACTCCATTCACCAAATGATTATAAAAGATACACAAATACCTAATCACTTACATGCACAGCTATAGTAATTTTCAATTTTTGTGTTTTTTATATTCTAAAGTAGATGCGGACAAAATCGCAGGCAGGAAATAGTGGTAAACATAATTTTTCTAAATGCCCTGTCTCATGTGCTCCATTTATTTATTTATTTAGTATTGAGATAGTAAAGCTTTTTAATGTTGTAGGAAGCAGAAGCTCAAGCAGGCAGTAAGTCAATGCCAGGTAGAGGAGTTACTTTGCAAATGCTGCTTGAAGAAAAAATGCTTGAGCCAGGAAATGCTGCTATGACTATTGAATACTTGGTAAGTATTTATTTTACACAATTAACATTGCCTAAACAATGTAAACTGCTTCGATTTTGATAAACCTGATGAAAATATTATAAATTTGTAGCAAGCTCCTCATCATCCATTTGTTGTCAATTTTCATAAAAATCTCATGAGTTGTTTATGTGAATATAACGTAAAAATGAAAAAATCATACATTAAAATACTATTCAATTTCAGGGACAAAAGTTTGTAGGTGATCTTCAAGCGGATGGTAAAATAAAGTCACATGAGACAGAAACAATATTCTGCTCTCCTTCTGCATGGGCCATCCACTGCAAAAGGATCATAAACCCAGATAAAAGGTCTGGGTGTGGATGGGCATCAGTCAAATATAGAGGAAAGAAATTGGATACAATTAAAGCTACTTATCTTAGAAAGAAGCAGATTCAAAGAGAAAATATGCATTCAGATGGTAATTTATTCTTAAATTGAATAACTATTAAGCTTAAATGACTTTTTTGTGTCGTTAGCCATCATTGTGTTGTATAAAAAGTAACTTCCTTCTACCTACTACTACTACTAGTAAGCCATGAGTGAGAAGCCTTATTAGTTTGTGTTTTTTTTTTGCTTTATTTTTGGTATTGCACTTTCTGCATTTTTATTTTATGTGACACAAAGTATCTTTTTTTTTTTTTTTTTTTTTTTTATATCTGACAGGCTAGGTGTTTGACCACAGCTCACCTGATGTTAAGTGACGGTGTGGTCGAAGATGGCAAAGCACACCTAGCCTGGAAAGAAACTGGCTCTCAAGTGAGGATGCCGGAACACACCGTTAGATGCTTGGCGGCAGATTTTCAACTTGAGGGTGGTAGCTAGCCAGCCGAGTACAAGAAAGTACCCTACCACCACGCTATGGTTTCCTCACGATGTTTTCTTTCACCGGCAGCTCAAGCTCATTGTTGGAGTTTGAACCCACGCCCTTCGGCATGCGAACCTACCGTGCTAACCACTGAACCATCATCGCTACAAAAGTCTAATCTAAGTCGGGTCATGCCTAATTAAAATAGTGCTAAGCTAGATCACGTTTTCCCACACGCGCACACTATTTTTATACCATGCGACGACATTATTTTGCGTTCCCGCCAAAATTCCTTTTATTTGTATTTTACAGAAGAGACCGAAATGGAAGTAGAGAGTCCACCAGAACCACCACCTCAGAGAATTGTAATGAAACACAACACAGTGCCTAATAGAATGATGCAGCAGTATGTATACTATTGTCATCTAATCTAACCATAATTTGAACTCTTAATTATGTTTATCGCCAGGAATTATCGCGCACAAAATACTATGGTCGAAATTGCGAGGTAGTTTATAGAAAGTTAATTTTAAATTAACAATATTTTTCATACTTACTGACTTAAGTTTGGGAAAAGTTCTTACCTGTCAAACAAAAGGCATATATGCAATTTTATGAAATATTTTTTATTTTTCAGCGATTCTAACATGCTCATAGAAGCAGTGTCATTCTCGTCGGCTGGTAAAGTCCAACCATTCATGGTGTCAGTGAGCTCTAATGCCAGTTTGGTACTTGACATCCACTGCCACTTAAAGAAGGAAGAAGTATATGGATATTTGGCTGGGACATGGGATTTAACTACTCACAGTAAGTTCTGAATTCATGTTATATTGTTTACCTACAATTGAGGCAGCACTTAATTTTTGCCAAATTCGTATCTGATTTGTATCAACTGTGTTAGTGGCTGCTTTGTTGGTATGACAATAAAATAAATAAATATGTAGAAGATACTAAGAGCATAAATAGTTTCAATTTTTTTTTTTTTTTTTAATGATTCCATAAAATAAAATCCACACCTGATAATTTGGAGTATTGCATACCATAATAAAATCTTTGTAAGTAGTTAGTCACCTTTGTGGGATAAACCGGGATCAGATTGGCATAGGACAGAGGCAGATTGCATAACAAGAGAGAGGCCTATACCCAGCCGAGGGATAAAGAAGGCTGTGGATGATGATGATGAAGTAGTTGTTATAAAATAAATGACTAATGCTACATGCATAAGAAATATTGCTACATCATGACTCATTTCTCAAATGCGTTTGGTGTACAATAATGTGCCTAAAATATAAAAGTTAAACTTTGGGAGTTGTTCCTAAAACATGAAAAGTTGAAATTATAACTAGATATCATAATGTCAGTTTTATTTTGGTTTTTGCTAGTTTCAATGAAATGCCTGCACATCTTTGATACTATATTTGATTATAACTATTGAAAGTTGCTATTTATGTATTTGATATTCCTTCACAGATTTGATGATCACTCACACATTTCCATGTCTTACAAGCAAAAATGACAGCCGACCTCGTGTGATGGTCGAGCTAGAAATACAAATGGAGATAGAAAATTTGGGGCTAACCTTGCTTGGTTGGTATCACTCTCATCCCACCAACCCAGCCATGCCGAGTCTTAGAGATTGTGACAATCAACTCGAGTACCAGATTAAAATGCGTGGACCATCTGAAGTGTCGTATATTCCTTGTATTGGTGTCATATGTTGTAAGTAAACTTGAATTACGTTTTAGTTCATTTGTACTTGCACTACAACTCTTAGTTAGCACTCACTAACTCATTATATAAGGAAATAAATGGGTTTGTAGTAGCAGTCATATTAAAACAAGTAATTGTGCCAGACGAAATGTAAGCGAAAAAAACTCTTTATTCTCTGTCGCGCTATATTGTAAATGAGCTACAATTCTATGATATTTTGACATTAAATTGTGCTGTTTCTTTTTAGCCCCATACAATCCAGAGAGCCCGGTCTTGGAGTCATCGCTAACATTCTTCTGGGTAATGCCTCCGCCAGAGCAAAGACCCACAGAATACCCCAGACCTCTCCTTCTGCAACATAATATGTCGCATGATAGTCATTTGTCGCAACATGCTATGGAGCAAATAAGAAAGTCGATTAAGTATTATTTTTCATATGCTGACGAAACGTTTGTTGATTTTAAGGACAGTTTTAAACCGGATATTACTTATTTAGACAAGTTGAAATGCACCCTCACAGCGAAGTTCCCGCGCGAGCAAAGCGATGGCTTGTTGTGGCATTTCATAAAAGGCGAACTCGGTTGTTCATCAGAACACGATGATAAGATGGATTTGGATGCATTGCTTGCTGTTCCTCAGCCAATTCCTGTGTCAAAACCGACTCCACCCACGTCGGTGCCAAATTTCCCGTCTGTAAGTACTTTACAACAAATGGTGAGCAGACCAGCAGGAGTCCCACCTATAAACGTATCGTCTGCCATTGGAGCTGGTTCTCCACATAAGTTTGAGACACCTCAGTTAAACATTCCAGTGCTACCAGCATCTAAGTCATCAACCTCCAAATCTGCTAATCCTACCCTACCACCTTCGTATCCAACAGGGTTGGACATGCTTACAAGTATGGCACTAGGACTCGGAACAGGCAATATGTCTATGCCGTTAGGAACGAGTGGTTTAGAAAGTCTCGCTGCCGCTAATAGCATGTTGAGCGGTCTTACGCCTGGTTTGTCTTCCAGTTTGACCGCTAGTTTGACAGGCAGTAAACTACCGGACCCCCCGTCGTATGCCGCGTCACTACAGAACTTGACCAACAGTTTAGGATCCAGTTTTGACAAAACCCCGAGTAGCACTTCTACTAGCACCTCGTCGACACCTATTCCTGCCAGCATTGCTTCCAATCTTATGATGAGTTCAGCGGACATAGCCAATGCCCTTTTTTCGGCTACCAAATATTCTAATGCAGGCATACTAGGCATTCCGGACCCCATGTCAAAGTCGACACTGGCAGCTAATAATATGTTTTTGTCTCCGTCATTGATAAAAATGCAAGAATCTTTGATGAAACCACTTTCTTCTAGTAGTCCGATATCATCCAAAGTTGGACTTGATCAAAGTGCGCTCATGAAGTCTCCGCATGAGTTACTCAAAGGTACTAAAGAATACAGCAAAGAGTACAGTAAAGATTACAGCAAAGATTATAATAAAGATTACGGCAAGGACTATAGCAACAAGGAATACAGCAAAGATTACAGTAAAGAATATGGCAAAGATTATGCTAAAGAATATGGCAAAGATTATGCTAAAGACTATGGCAAAGATTATTCTAAGGAATATGGCAAGGATTACGCTAAAGAATATGGTAAAGATTACGCTAAAGAATATGGCAAAGATTATGCTAAGGAATACAGCAAGGATTACGCTAAAGAATATGGCAAAGATTACTCTAAAGATTATGGTAAAGATTATGCTAAAGAGTATGGCAAAGACTACAGTAAGGATTATAGTAAAGAATACTTGCCACCTGATTTTGGTAGTATAGGAAAAGGAAAGCCTGAAATAAGTACTGTCAAACCGATGGAACTGTCGGATCCGGCTGTTATATCAAAAGCAGAAACATCAAAACCTGAATCCATGGACACACAAGCAACAGATTTCAGCATGCCACCTCGAGTTGGTGGCGAGTCATTTCTAAACCAAATGATGGAATTAACTAAAAAGACGACTATGCCGGATTACATGCCCGACTTTAGTAGACCGGAACATCAGCCGATAAAAATTTCTAAGGTTGATGATCTCACGACTTCGATGCCCGCATCTAGTCACTCCTACTTGAACTCTGGCAGTATCGTGGACACCATAGCGCAGGTCGCTATGGGAAACTTTTCTAAACAGGATCAGCCATTAGACTATGGCAAGGAACAAGATTATTCTAAGCACAAGACCAGTGAAACTGATAAATGAGATTCGGCCTTTGATTTCTGGAATATGGATTATTTTCAACTATAAAAGTGCACTA
Source organism: Biston stratarius (assembly GCA_950106695.1). Classification (NCBI taxonomy): domain Eukaryota; kingdom Metazoa; phylum Arthropoda; class Insecta; order Lepidoptera; family Geometridae; genus Biston; species Biston stratarius. Next base: position 15,630,038 of record OX467115.1, on the reverse strand, counting down.
TGCACTTACATTATGGTTTAAATAATCATATTTCGGAATTCCGTCATCATACAGTGCTGTGAGGCAAACATACTTTAAAACATAATTGGTTCTTCGCGTTTTAACAGACTTTCTATCAATGTCTTAGAATTAATTTAGAAAGTTATGACTGATTTTAGTATTTATAGTTCTAAGTAATCGAGATGAATGTAAGGAGGTATTTATTTTATACTCAATTAGCTCTGATGGTAACTTAATTATTGTTACATACCATCATTTTTCCGTAGTAGTAGAACCTCTAACTTATGCAAATATTGGTGTTTGTTCTGATCTCTACATTTTACGAATATTTATGTGTCATCATGTAAATTAAATATTTACTAGCAAAGAGATAAAGTAGGCGTTTTAATCTCAAATTAGGATTAATTTAAGCAATATAATTCCTATACAGTCTGAATGATAGATGTAATAATTTCAATTTGTTAAATTCTTTATTTTAGCCAATACCTACAGATAGAATTTTCGTGTTGAACGTTTAACTGAGTAGGTTTTTGTGCCATATCTCTTAACAGAACTGTTATGCTATACACGTGACATGGTAAAATGCAGAATGGGAGTTTTTTTTAACTATGTTTGTTGATTTTATGTCAAAAATAAAGTGTTTCCTATTATGTTGAAAATTTTGCATCATTACACTGCCACAGAAACCTACTCTGTTAATCGCTAAACCTGTGAAAAACATAACTGGATCTTGCTTGAGTCATGTTTGACATATTCTAACGTGCATTATCAGATAGCTTTTATAATTTATAAGGTCGGCATAGTTTTGTAATTACTATAACCAGTCCAGTCCTCAAGTTGACAATCTGCCGCCAAGCTCCTAATGGTGTACTTTGGCAGCCTCACTTGAGAGCCGACCCCGTTCCAGGCTAGTTGTGCTTATTATTTTCGACTACACCGTACTACGTCACATAAGCTGTGGTTAAGAACCTAACCTGTCACCTATAAAAAACCTACAACTGTCGTGTAAAAATATACCTACGTATATGCAGTAGGAGCGAGAGGAATGCCAGCACAATGCCTCTATAAAATCTATTAAAATACTTCAGTTTGCCAAGAATATCTATAAATTAAATGCTGGTAAGAGTATCCAAAGCAGCGTTGGTAGGATTATATCAGAATTAGGTGAGGCAGAGATGGGAACACGGGCAGTGAAGGTGACGTTATACTAAAAAGGGTTAAACCCTTAAACTGGTAGGCGTGAATTATACAGGCGTAGGCCGTACCCGCGTACCTGCGCCACGTCGCCTTGTATGGAAATGTTTTGAAGCGGCACCATGCTTGCACCGCGCCTTCACTTTACGCCGTTTCTGTATAATTCACGCCTTAGGCACTGTACGGGATGCACAATCCCTGCAACACTATGGAACCGGCACCCATACGGCAATACCATTGAATGCTAAGAAGTTTCGTCGTCTCCGCATCTATATTATGATTTTATTTCATTATCCATTTGCCATGAATTTAACAGTTACAACGTATAATATTAATCTGCAGAATAAACTTATCACTTAATGTTTGATATTGATGTTTTCTTGTAATTCAACCTATATCCATAATCAGTTTAAGCCGGATACTTATAGATTTATGTAGAATAACTTCAGGGAAATACCTTAACCTGATAACAGTACTTCATATATTAACTAATAATAATACCTAAATAAACTACGTTAAATTATTGATTTAGGTATGTGATTAAAATATATTATTAGCGTTCGAACTTGACAATGCCTCAACATGGCTCAATGTTCGAATGTGTAATTCGGAAGGAATTTCTAAGGATACGTATTTTGTTATTACAATAACCATATCTATAGTGGATAGAACAAATCAAAGGCTTCCGATACATCTTTGATCTTAGATAAACTTGTAATCGAATAATCGACGATAAGGTAATGGCAATCGATTGATAATGTGAATAATTTTCGAGCACCTTTTGAATGTTATTAGTGCAATCTTATGTCTGAGTGAAGACGTGACGCAGTGGATTGCTGCTATAACAAAGTGTCTGTGATAATGTGGCATTTGTGGAGTAAAACATAAAGGTAAGGAAACGATTTCTTTAATAAATAAAACATTTAGTAAAAATCCAATATATATATATTTATAAAGATAATCGTTTGTTCCAGATATGTCGGCTACAACACCAGGATTGAGGGGGTTGAAAGATGACTCGGATGAGTCCGAATCCGAGTTTACACCCCTTTATGATGACGACGAATTAGAGTAAGTAAGAAAGATTTTGTTTTGTTTATTATTGTAATACATTTTCACTATATTGAGCATAAATGCTTGACTAAGCTAATGTGATGCCATGTTCTATATACATACACATGAAATAGTTTGTTAACTTTCCGTTGGAGCTAAGTGACACACGTAAAAGAAGCATTTTTATAGTAGGTAGGTACATCTTGGCTTATGGAGCGTTTATGTTTTACGATGTTAAACTTATATTTTCTGAGCTGCCTTTTTGAACTATGCCCGATTACAATTTGTTGTGGCCAATTTCTGAATTATAATTATGTACCTACAAGATAGTGTGTGCAAAACAGTCAAGAAATCTGCGTAATTGTTCTGTATATAGGTGACTTGTCATTCGTGACGTTTTTCTATGATCGAAAAGATACGAAATTTTATTTATTTACTAATTTTTTTTTGTCGAATACTGAACTAATTATACAATCGTGTCATCTAGTATAATAAATATATAAACATCACTAACATAATTACTGAGACCAATTATAATTAGTCACATACAGTAATTATAAAAGTGATGTAAGTTTGCCTCAGCCCGCGCATTACCACGGAACCTCTAGCCTGTAGTGTATACATTACGCTAGGTAGTTACAAGACATTCACGTACTTGCGGAGTGCCCCTGTACCTACTTAAGTACGCCATCTAGCCGTTAAGAAATACGGGTACATTACAAGGTAGAAAGGATTTCGTTTGCAGCACATGTATACATATTACCGGATCGGCATTGTTTCAACTCAGCCGTTTATTCCTTTCTAGTAAAGTACAATAAATACCTTGACACGTACTATTAAACCGATGCAAGATTGTAATGCTTATGAATTTCTGCAGTGTGGAATTTCATAAGAAGCGAGTCGATGGAGCCAAATGTGTACTGCGTCCTTTATTCCGCGAACTTAATGATAAAATCAGCTTATCATGACATCAGTGATAATTTTAGCTATAATTAAGTACAAAGTGTTTCAAGCTGATCGGCACGTAATTGCTCGTAAATGACTTTATAAAAATGCAAAATAACCCAAATAACTAATCAATATCGGTACCATAGTTTGGGAGCTACTATGTCACAGACAGACACAAAGACACGCGTTAAACTTGTTAAATACCTCTCTATAAGCGTCGGGGGTTGGAATAAAATGTTACCAAAGATATCAAAATGTATTGATTAGATTGCGCAGAAAAAAAAAACAACTTAACCTACAGAATGCATTAAAGACAATAAACTTCAAATTGATATCATATCTGTAAACAAATTTTAGGTCGCATGCCGCATACCGATCCTATAGCTAATTCTACACAAAACTAAGATTATTGCTTCTATGTAGATATTACTTTTAATGGTATTAACGCATTCACGTGCTATTCTCCTGGGACCATTTATTATGTGTTACTAGAATTTGGCGTACCAAACTTTGTTCAAATACTTTCTGCAGTTGAGTTCGAATATACATACATACAGAGACAGATGTACTAAGGCGACGTTCTCCTACTAGAATATTTAAAAAAAATCTCATTTTATTAAAACCAATCATACTCGAGAGCTTCGTGAAAGTAGAAAAGTAATTTAACACGCCTAACTCAATAGACTCCGTATATACAATCCGTTCTGAAAACATAGGATTGTCATATCTATTTACTAATAGAACATAAGTTTTTTTAAGATTACTTAAACAAAATTGGGTTTCGTTTTTTACTTCTCGAGTAGAATAGAATAAATAGAATACCTACAACTTTATTATACAATACACCAAACACATACATTACAACATACAAAACTTAAAAAAGAGATAAACAAAATATCAATACAAAAACAACATAGACTAATAAATATATGGCGTACTACGGTGGCCTTATCGTCTAGAGCGATTTCTTCTAGACAAATTATTTAACAATTACTTTGGATGGAAAGTAACAGATTTTCTTTTAAGGTTGGTGTAAAAGAAAAAAAATTACAGAAGAAAGGACCGGCCAAGTGCGAGTAAATATTTATATTATTTTGTTTTTAGTATTTGTTGTTACAACAACATTTGTTGGCAACAGAAGTACATAATTTGTAAAAATTTCAACTGTCTAGCTATCGTGGTTCTTGAGATACAGCCTGGTGACACAGACGGACTGACAGACAGACAGCGAAGTCTTAGTAATAGGGTCCCGCTTTTACCCTTTGGGTACGGAACCCTAAAAAGGTGAATATCATGATAAAATATATAAGTAATATGAGTTTGCATAACTGCTTTATTTTTGCTATGGTAAATGTGGCCATATTTGACACAGCATTAGAGTGATGATCGACTGCAGTATCTATAGATGATTGTAACATCGGAATATTGGGCCTTGTTTTTATAGTATCAGTTCAGTCATATACGTATCTACTTTCCACAGCCACCGCACGGCCCAAGAAACAAAAGGATGGAATCTGTTCCGCGAGATACCAGTGAAACAAGAGAGTGGTTCGACAGTGTCCACGGAATGGGTGGAAGCAAGCGTCAAGGTCCTCAAAGTGCTTGCCTATATACTCGTCTTCTTGTTCGTGTTAGGGTCAGCCGTGATCGCTAAAGGCACACTGCTGTTCATAACGTCGCAGCTTAAGAAAGGCCGAGATATTATGCACTGTAACAAAATCTTAGGTAAGATGGAAATTGATACCTTAGTGAGTAAATACGTTTCATATTTGCTCCAAAATTAAAACGCTGTAGGTAATCAAATGGTTTCGCAAAATTTTTTTGCGATGTTAACATTTTGAAATAGAAAGGAAGTAATATTAATAATGGTATTTCTAATGGAGCCATTGTTTTCGAAATATGATATAAATAGATTTTTTTTAGATTAAATCTAAATGTAAAAGAAATTAATCCAAGTAACTTCTAAAATAAATTACTCTGGTGTACACAATAAAGATTTTATCTCTTTAAAAAAACTGATAAGTTTTGTATGCAAAAATTTATAAATTTATATCTTAGTTTAAAATTGAAATACTCGTATATTTCAAAAATATTTATATTATCGCTAGACATACATAGGTGTCTCCCAAGACACGATACCAACCCTGATCTTAGGCTATTATATTCTTGTCACTGCCAGGTGCCTTACGTATATCGTCACTCCACCTTATCTCAGGTCCTACATAGACAATTATAGAAATAAATAAGACTTTAATCCGTGGCTCCCACTGTACGGTTTTATTTAGATTTGTTGAAAGAATTGGAATTGTTTAATTTATAAATTGTTAATTAATTGTTTAATTGTTTTTATACAGCCCTGTTGGCTCATTGGGAGTATGTCTGCCTGAGCTGTAGGGCGTGGGTTCGATTCCCGCCACGGATAACTGTTTGTTTGGTATGAACAAATGTTGGTTCTGTGTCTGGGTGTTCTGTATGTATTATAAGTATATAATTACAAAAAAAAGTATTTATGTATTCTATCAGTTATCTGACTTTCATCACACAAGCTGCTTAGTTTGGGGTCAGATGGCGCTGTGTGTAATGTGTCCTACAATATTTATTTATTTTATATTTTATTTATATTTATTTTTGTCGTTTGTATTGCTCCTCAGCGTTGGATCAGCAGTTCATTACAGAGCATTCTTTAGAAGAACGCATCACGTGGCTGTGGGCAGCACTGATAGTGTTGGCGGCGCCCGAGTTGGGCATTTTCCTCAGATCTGTCCGAATCTGCTTATTCAAATCCTTCAAGAAACCCACTAAATCAATATTTTTGATTGTAAGTACTACATAATACTTTGAAGGTCTAATCTATTTTATATAGTCTTTCTAAGGTTTTGCATTTAAAGAAAAAACTATAATAAGGTTTGTAAGTAAATGATAAGGTTTCAGATCCTAATTACGTCTTAAATTCAATGAGATTGACTTCTAATAGTTTTATTTTGTGTGTATAATAGTAAAAGTAGTAGTAATCAAATGAATGTGACATGATTGATCAATCCAGTAATTTTGCTAGCTATAGTTACTATCTGATATTGCGGTTGTATCCATCTAGGCGACCTTCTGCTAAAGTGATCTACCACCTAGTAAACTTAAAATAATTAGAATTATGTTTCAAAATTCAACTTAATTCAGTACGTATTTGAACACAATCATTCAAATGAAACCCACTTCAAGGATTTCCGCTATGAAACCGGTTCAAAAATGTTGAAAAACTTGAACAAATAAAAAAGTTAAGAAAATCGAAAATCCTTCTTTACACATTTTCTCTGTAGGAAGCAGCAAGAGTAAAAAATATAATAATTCCCGTATCTTGCACTCAGACCAAATAGAAGTTCTTTAGAAGTATCTTTAGTCCGAGATCCTACAAAGTAGGCAGAACCAATATTTGTATGCACGTGGCAAAACGAATTTTTAGGGGCAAAGAGGCTTCTAACTTCTATCTTCCACGATATAATTATGTGTAATATGTACTATTAATTTTCTAATCTATGTAAATAAACAATGGAATTTGCTACCCGAGTGGGTGTTCCCTGATAGATACAATCTGGGCGCCTTCAAGTCGAGAGTGAATCGGTTTCTTCTAGGCGAGCGTGCTCAACTATAGACCGCATCTTCGCTAACATCAGGCGAGATGGCGGTCAAACGCAAGCCTATCTAATATAAAAAAAAGTTTTTATTCTAATTTCAGGCGTTCATAACGGAAACCCTCCAAGCTGTCGGTTTAGCGCTCCTTGTTCTCCTGATCCTGCCAGAAATCGACGTCGTAAAAGGCGCCATGCTAATGAATGCCATGTGTTTAGTTCCCGGAGTCTTAAACGCCTTCAGCCGGGATCCGTCTGATTCTAAATATTCAGTGAAGCTGGTGTTGGACGTGTTGGCAGTGTCGGCGCAAGTGACGGCATTTGTCGTGTGGCCTTTGAAGAATAACATGCCAGTTCTGTGGACTATACCAGTCGCGTGCGTACCTATATCGCTGGGCTGGTGGGAGAATTTCGTAGATGGTGTCGATATGCACTCATCAGGTAAATTTGTAGCGAAGTTAACAGTTGCTCTTACTGCCATTCAAGTTCACGAAAAAGTCTCGCGACTGTGAACCTTATCACGCGGTCATACGATATCCGGATACTTCAGTGGTAATAAGAACTCACGGCTCGGCGCCCGGGCATCCATCATCGATAATTTCTACTTCCTAACCCCTACTAATGCGAAATTGTGTTTGTAGGTTCATCGGTTTGTTTTTTTTTTTATACAAGAAATGGACATCGTTTTGACGTGATTTTTGGCATGGGTGTCAATTAAAGTTCGGAAAATGACGTTACTACTACTGTTCATCATCATTACCATTATCATCACTAACATCACTAAAATTTCGGTTTCGGCTAAATATCTAATTTTCATTTATGTAAACATATTTATCTTTAAACAAGTGTTTCAAAAATAGTCTAAATGGATGTCTAGAACAGCTTAAATAGTCAAGCCTTGACTTAAGCATTCATTGTCATAAAAAAAAAAATGTATCAGTCGTTAGTGATGTTTGTAAAAATTTCATAAATCTAATCCATTTAATGTCTCAGAGCGTCAAAGCAGCAATGCCCTGGACTTTGTTTTGCTACTCAAAGTTTCGTGTAGCGCTATAAAGTATAAGTATAAAGGTCATGGACATGCATTATCATTTACCATCAGAAGAGCTAATGTTTGACTCATGCATTTTTCATTAAAAAACTTCATTGTGTTTTTTCAGGCACGATGATATACTTACAAAAAGTTCGGGAAAATTTAAAGAAAACTCGTTATTATACGCAAAGATACCTTGCTCTTTGGAAGATCGTGGTATTTATGGTTTTCATCCTTGTTTCGTTGCATCTACAAGAAGACGACCCGTTTTCCTTCTTCACAAAGTGCGCTGAAAGTTTTAGTCCAAGACTTTACAACGTATCCGAGGTACCTACTTAATACCTACTTTTACCTTTATTTTTTATAAGTTCGCGTTTAAACACCAAATCGCCTGTAGGTCAGAAACGATGTGGACAAAGATAGTGCACGTTGATCGTACATTGTGTGTCTAGATCTAAATTGTTGTAATATTCTTAGATAAATCTGTGCTCTTGGTAGAGTGGACGAGTTCTGTAGTTTTTTAATTCGCTAAACGCCTTACGAGTTGTAGTTTTTTAATTCGCCAGTTTAACGTATTGGTGAACTGCGTACCCCTAAATAGTTTCACTAAATAGTACAAAATAAAGTTGTATTTTGCATGTTACACTTAATTCTTAAATTACGCATTGAATTTTGATATGGTTTTCACTATAATTGATGAATTCAGGCGTTACTTTGCTGAAGTTTGTTTTAAGTGTTCAGGGTATATAACAGTCCTTTCGATTACAACAGTTATGAGGATTTAAATTTTAATTTATCATATAATGGTTTTCACTATATTTTAGTTCAATTCCACCAAAAAGTTTACAAGTCTTAAATATTTGTTCGATTTCTATGAAGTACCAACATTCTTTGGTTTCTTTACGATGTTTTCCTTCACCGGCAGCTCAAGCTCATTGTTGCGATTTGAACCCACGCCTTTCGACGTGTGAACCGACTGCGCTAACCACTGAGTTATCATCGCTACAATCTTATCTTTACATTTCAGGTCCAAGTATTGCTTGAAGATGTTTACAACGGTATTGTGGAATACGAGATTACTGGAGAGATTCCCGATATCCCAGTCGCATGGGCTTCTTCCTTGTGGGTGGCGCTCATCCAAATCTGTTGTGCCTACGTTTGCTTTGGCGCTGCTAAGTTCGCCTGCAAGATTCTCATACAAAACTTCAGTTTCACATTCGCGCTGACGCTTGTCGGTCCCGTTACAGTGAACCTGCTGTTAGTATTTAGCGGATTGAACAATAGCAACCCTTGCGCTTTCTATGGCATAATACCTGACTATCTGTTCTTTGATATGCCACCAGGTAAGTAAATGCTTCGCGGCATACCGCTCGTTTATCGAGAGAACTATGTGTTAATCGAGGGTATAAGCTACCTTAGTATAAATATAAACACGTTTATTTGGAATGTATTGTATATACAAAACTTCCGTAAAATAATATCTAAATGCCGTGTCAATATCCGTTGTTTGGCGGTGGTCGCGTGATTTAAAAGAAGATTTAGGCGGACGATTAGACGCAGACAACGACTTTGTTTTATATTATTTATTATTATAGTATTATAAGCTTGCATTTGGACGCCATATCGTCTGCGATGATATACTAAAATGGAGTACCTACGCTTTAAGAAAACAATTATCCAGAAAATTAAAATCACCATAATTTACCTATCGGGATATACCCACTTAGACTGTGCATTACTTTCTAGGGTTCCGTACCCAAAGGGTAAAACGGGACCCTATTACTAAGACTCCACTTTCCGTCCGTCTGTCTGTCCGCCCGTCTGTCACCAGGCTGTATCTCATGAACCATAATAGACAGTTGAAATTTTCACAGATGATGTATTTCTGTTGCTACTAAAAAAACATATTTAAGTGAGGCTCCCATACAACAGACATGATTTTTTTGCCGTTTTATAGATAATGGTACGGAACCCTTCGTGCGTGAGTCCGACTCGTACAGGGCCGGTTTTTATTGCAAAACATGATGTACATTGATTCTGTCTAGACTTTTCAACTATTATTTTCATAAGAAAGTTCTGTTATTAGCTTTTAATTATTATTAAATCATCTATATGATTGTAAATTTTTACAGTTTATCTTCTGCGAGAGTACATAGCACACGAAATGGCGTGGATATGGCTTCTTTGGTTGGTCTCACAATCTTGGATATGCATGCATGCCTGGCAACCGACGTGTGAGCGATTGGCGTCAACAGATAAGCTTTTTGCGAAACCCTGGTACTGCGGCCCGCTTGTCGACCAGTCGTTGCTAATGAATCGTACCAAAGACAAAGAAATCGATATTGCTGTTGAGGTAAGTTAGGTTAGATTATACATGGTGTTTCAAAGAAGGGTTTTTGTATCTAAGTGTAGTAAATCGGGGTGTGGTTGCGTTGTAGACACCGACGAGTGTACGAGAATACTTGTACACTTTGAACTATATATAGGAAGTCCTTCAGATGCCCATGTTTCAGTGCCTTACTCAGTTTAACTAATTCTTAGATCCTCTAGCTAGTATAGTGTGATTAATTTTTTTACGTATATTATAGATAGTACCTGGACGACCGAGCTTTGCTCTACTGAAAACATGGATAAAACAACGTTTCCTAAAAATAAAATCTAGCGAGATCAATTTATCGCCACCGAAACCCCCTGCATACAAAATTTCATGAAAATCGTTGGAGCCGTTTCAGACATTCAGGTTATATATATACAAGAATTGCTCGTTTAAAGGTATTAGATTTAGCAGCAACACCAAAATGTATTCCCCGATTTTGTTTTCATCAGTTATGTAAAGACTTATTCTCGTCAAAATTCAGCTGTTCCATAGAAATATGTCGTTCATGAAATGCACGGGGAGCAAATGGTTATGGACAGTGGTTCTCCCTTACCATCAATAGATGTCTTTCTACGAGATACATTTCAGGCAAATTTTTTGAACATTATTTCATTGACTTTATTAACTATGTAAATTATTTGCTTAATATTATGTTCTTTTTTTTTTATTGTTGACAGGCTAGGTGTTTGATCACAGCTCACCTGATGTTAAGTGACGGTGTGGTCGAAGATGGTAAATCACAAAAAGCCTGGAATGGTACTGGTTCTCAAACGAGGCTGCCGGAACACACCGTTAGATGCTTGGAGGCAGATTTTCAACTTGAGGGTGGTAGCTAGCCAACCGAGTACTAGAAAGTACCCTACCATGCTATGGTTTCATCACGATGTTTTCCTGCACCGGCAAGCTCAAGCTCATTGTTGGGATTTGAACCCAAGCCCTTCGGCATGCGAACCGACCGCGCTAACCACTAAGCTATCATCGCTACAAAATATATTTTTCAAATCATCTTTTGTGTAATATAATAATTTTATTGCTTGTCTCTAAATCTTGCACACCTTTGTGGCAAAAACATGTTGGCCGTCATTTCAGTATTAAGATTTTACTGTACACAAAATTCTGACAAATAAACATAATATGTTTATAAAAAAGATATTATCTTTATAAGTAGGGTGTTTCGTTCGTCTTTTGTGGAATAAAAATCTTTTTTCATCAGTAATTTAACAGTAAGCGTTTTTAATATTGTATTGTCAAGTTTAATATTGTTGAACAATTGAATAGTTTCACAATGTTGTTGTTTTTTAGGACTTGAAAGGACTACAAGACGATGTATCCGTGACAAGTTCGGAAATAAGAACGAAAGATGTGAAACCGTCTGATAATCTAACTAGGTAAATACTTCTAATTACTCTAGCAAGTAGATGGTACCACCTAACAAGCAGGTGCTGGTACCACCATCACGAAGACGTGTAATAAAAATGAGAGTAGGATAATGCTCAGAGAATACAAAGAGACTCAGTAAAGTAGCTTGCCCTAGAAGGGCCCTGTATCAAAATTTATAGGGGGCCCTTCTACCCGACTTTCATTTCATAGCTCCACGGTGTTCATGTCTATTATTCTGTCGCAAACTTGTTAACGAACATATAATCGTGCAAAATCTTAACGTTCTAACCTTAGACGTCCTTTGTTAGACGTCCTTAGACGGCTTAAGAGGCTTACAGTTTTTTGCTTACACATGTTGGGGCCCCTGTAGCATGGGGCGTAACGATTGCCGTATCAATAATACGGGGAATCGTTACGCCCCTGAAGAGTAAAGTACTTGTAGATACTACTAATCTAAACAGTTCGAATTATTTTTTATTTATATTTGGCATTGAACTTTGTTCATTCTGCCAGTGTCAAGTAGATAATATTTTTAAGTGTCTCTCGATAAAATCAAACAAAATAAGTCTGAGTCACCGGGTTTTATCTAATCTAAAATATGTATAAATTGTTTTTTTTTTGCAGGATATACGTATGCGCTACTATGTGGCACGAAACCAAAGACGAAATGATAGAGTTCTTAAAATCTGTGATCCGCATCGACGAGGATCAAAGCGCGCGTCGAGTAGCACAGAAATATTTGGGAATCGTTGACCCGGATTATTACGAATTTGAAGGTAGTCACAGTTATTCAATATACACTGAAGATTATAATAATCCTAACTAGGTCCTTCTAATCCTAAGTAATTAACGCCAAAGCAAAGACGCTCAGGACTTTGTATTTTTAGTTAAAATCTTAATGTACCACTGCAATCATGAACATGCGTTGTCTCTTACCATTAGGATAGCGTTTAGCCCGTCTTATTGCTAAAATGAAAAAAAATAAACATGTTTTCTGTTTTACAACTTAACGGTTGAATTAATCTTAATGATAATAGTTTAAATGGTTATAGAATGCTTTTTGACGACGATCATATAAATTCCTATAAGATATTCGGTAAACAATATTGTAGGAAACAAAAAATAACTAAACAACTTAATAAATAGTGTAACTAGATTTAAAAGCCTAAGTTGGTAACGTTAAATACCGTCTTTAACATAAGGGCACACGGGGTCCGTGCCCGGGGCCCCCATTCTCACGAGGGCCCCGATATATTCACTTACATTACACAATTTTTTATTTTTTAAGACACTCACTCAGAGCATAAATTATAATTACTACGAGATACTATCAAAGGAATCATATAACTAAGCTTCCCCATGTGTCTATCCAGTCTAAGGTTACAGATCAAAATCTTATTAAAAAGAACAAGATGACTTATAGAATGATCCGTCTAAATTGGCCACGCAAGCAAATCCGCAGTTATAAGCTAGTATATATTGTTAGTTACTTGAGGCTATACCGTCACAATGCAGGGTAATGGCATACCAGTTCCATTATCTGAGACGCATAATGACTGATATTCAGAATTGTGTGTATTTTCTTGATCTGAGGCTCTTAGCATATCAATTTTCGAGAATTATTTTAGTAGGTACGTAAAGAAAACCGCAAATATATATGTGTTGTAAATGTACACAAATGTATTTAAAAAAAAAAAACAGTTTTCTTTTACTCCCGACGAGGGCGCTAATTTTTATAGTATATTATATCGTTAAATATTCCGGAAATTTTACAAATATGGGCTTAGAGCATATAAATTTGAATAATAGGAATATGAGTGTTCAAAAAAGGGTTCTTGGCATCACTAAATGACGCTCATGACTTTGAGGATCATTGTGTTGAAAAGATTATTCAAGATTAAAATTCAATTATAAAAGATTATCATTTTCAGCGAATATCTTCATGGACGATGCTTTCGAAATCTCCGATCACAGCTGGCACGACATGCAAGTGAACCGGTTCGTTAAATGCCTCGTGGACACCATCGACGACGCGGCGTCTGAAGTGCACCTGACTAACGTGAGACTTCGCCCCCCGAAGAAATATCCCACGCCGTACGGCGGTCGGCTCGTCTGGACGCTGCCCGGAAAGAACAAGCTCATCTGCCATTTGAAGGACAAGTCCAAGATCAGACATAGAAAACGATGGTCCCAGGTAAAATACTGACTAGCTGTTGTCGTTATTAATCTATCTATGTGTATAATTAAAAATCCATAGCCGAATGTATGTAAGCGCATAATTTCAGAACAGCTGCACCTATTTGGCTAATTCTTTTTTTATTGTATGTGTAATTGTCAAGAATGTACGTAAGAAAATGTTTGAAAAATTGTACAAGTAAGTGAAAATTTTAGGTTAAAAAATCTCATATAAAAAGCGAGCGAGTGAGACAGAACATAGTATCATTCAAAAACAGATAGATCTTCAAAAATATTGACGGATGTATTATACATTTTCAACAATTATTTATTTCAGTTATTTAATTATCATTTTATTTCATTCTATATATTTTATTTATATTTTCTTTTATTATGGTAAAGTACTGGCGACTTTACTATAAGTTTCGATGGAGTTTTGGAAGTAACACAAAAAGTCATGTTTCACCGCATTATATCACTTTCTCACACACGCGCTTGTAATTCGGCACTTTATGAATAAAACACCACATTTTTATACATAAACACTCGAAAAAAACACTAGTTTGGAAAAAATACAATGGGGCGCGACACGACTCTTTCGTTGTTCCCGCCAAAACTCTTCCTGACAGTTACAAACACAACAAAAAAGAATTAGACCAATAAGTTTAGCTGTTCTTAAGTGATATGCTTACATACATTCGGTAGCAAATTTTTATTAAGATATACCTAGATTATCATTTTATATAATTATATTATAATTTTATATACTGTCATGGGAAGATTTGATCTCATTTTCTGAAAACCGTGCGAAGCCGGGGAAGTTAGTAAATAATAAATATTGGATGATATTTTCATACAACGCCTTCTAGTCCGATCTGGCGTTGTGATCCTCCCTAGAAATGGTGGTGGTGGTAAAAACCTTCGCGTGGTGGTAGGGTACTTTCTAGTACTCGGCTAGCTAGCTACCACCCTCAAGTTGAAAGTCTGCCGCCAAGCATCTAACGGTGTGTTCCGGCAGCCTCACTTGAGAGCCAGTTCCATTCCAGGCTAGATGTGCTTTACCATCTTCAACCACACCATCACTTATAATATCAGGTGAGCTGTGGTCAAACACCTAGCCTGGCAGCCATAAAAAAAAGAGATGATGCTTTTTCAAGTTCAGAACAGTCCTTATTTAAAACCTATGTTAATATTGTCAACGGTTCCATTGTTGCAGGTAATGTACATGTACTACTTATTGGGCCACCGTCTCATGGATCTGCCCATCTCCGTGGACCGTAAGGAGGTGATCGCTGAGAACACGTACCTGCTAGCTCTGGACGGAGATATCGACTTCAAACCTAACGCTGTTACTTTGCTCGTGGATCTGATGAAGAAAGACAAGAACTTGGGAGCCGCTTGTGGGCGTATTCATCCTGTGGGATCAGGTACGTCGATTGTTCTTCGTGAAGGTTTTGATTCCCTTGCGAGTGCCGAAAATTTCCAGCATAAACGGCAGTATCTTTTGATTGCGTTGGCTTAGAAGTTTGATTTTTTCACAGCTCCAAGGGACAGTAGATCTGAGTATTTGCTGTATTTGATATGAATTTCAGCTTAATATTTCCACGCATTCCTGAGAAAAAGGGTCTTGAAAGACAGTCGGACAACAAAGTGATCCTATAAGGGTTCCGTTTTATGTTTTTGAGAATAAAGAAAAAATCAATTTCGTTACAATTTATATGGGACCTTCTCTGAAGTATGATCTACCAAACAAAAAAAGAATCATCAAAATCGATTCATAAATAACAGTAACATACTAACAGTAACATAATTCATAAGTAACATACGTACAAAAATTATACAGTCGAATTGAGAACCTCTTCCTTTTTTGATGTCGGTTAAAAATAAAGCAGTTTGCATTGGTACAGATTTTGATAGTGGGACTTGAATATCCTTTATATACGCTCTCTAAGTATCGTTTTTATTTTATTTCTCAGGTTTCATGGCCTGGTACCAGATGTTCGAGTACGCCATCGGCCATTGGCTGCAAAAGGCGACCGAACACATGATTGGCTGCGTGCTCTGTAGTCCGGGCTGCTTCTCACTCTTCAGAGGAAAGGCGCTCATGGACGATAACGTCATGAAGAAATACACTCTTACTTCAAGCGAGGCGAGACATTATGTGCAATACGATCAAGGTATGAATGCGTTACTTTAGTTTTGTTTTTGGAAATGAATAAGGGTCTGTTTTAATTCAGCTGCCTCACTCCTAATAAACAAAATATACCAACATACATTGACATATTTCTATCTGTTTTTGGCATTCTGATCTTGAAAAATGTTTCGGGAGCAGTCATTAGTTTCCAAAATAAAATTATCACTAGTTCGGAGCCAATGTGTTCATATTAATGTGCCCAATCACATCATCAGCCATAGTACGTTTACTGCTGGACATAGGCCTCCTCCTGGGGGGTTTTGCCAATACTCGCCACGCTTGGCAGGCGGGTTGGCGAGCGCAGTTAGGTGTGATTGTTCAAGGAAGACGCTGCTGCCCATCTCCCGTATTACATCCCTTAGCCGACTCTTACGGCAACCACGGGTAGAGAGGGTGGGGTACTATTCTTACGCCGTGGCCGTGGTGGTGCCACCACGGCCATGTGTCCAATATTTATGCTAAATACATACATTGATTTTGATTTTTCACATACATACGAGTATATAATAATATTAGCGTGGCGTAACGATAATGGTTATATAACCGATAGCCGCTGGGGTAGACGTGTTCTGGAGTGGAGACCGCGAATTGACAAACGTAGCGTAGGACGCCCTGATACTCGATGGAGTGACGATATACGTAGGGCAGCTGGCGGTGGATGGAAGCGAAAAGCCGAAGATCGGGCTGAGTGGCGTGTCTTGGGAGAGGCCTATGTCCAGCAGTGGACTTCGATAGGCTGATGATGATGAACGATAATGGAAAACTGAGATAACCTTTTTTGCGGTAAAAAGTATTATAATAAGACGAAATATGCCATTACAAACAAAGACCTTCACCCTTCTATGTGTATATTAGTAAAAAATAATCAACATTTTAACATAACATCTTTTTAATGTGAATGTAATAAGGCGATCGAAATACTCTTCTGGTGTTAAGAGATAACGGGTACTGGGTCATGGATAGGTCCATGACCATTGCTACCCAGTTCCAAGTAGGGAATGCAATCCCGCAAAACGGGATCACGCAATCCCGCGGGATCCCACTGATTTTATTAATCTGCTGGATCCCGCACCTTCAAAGCGCGGATCCGCGGATTCCGCATCTTTGAAATTATGTTATGGGGGATTGTTGGTATATATATAAACACACAATACGGTTAGAATATTGGTATGCGTTTATTGTAACGTCCCATAAATTATTTATGTACTATAGTGTACAAAGTAGCACTTTAAAGTAATGTATATAAGTACTGTAGGTGAGCTATATAAAACAATACGGTTTGATTTTAAGTAGGCAAAAAGGTCGGTGCGATATGCTATTGTCTCTGTTGTCTGTGTGAGACTGGCGGGGCGAGCGCGGCGCGTCGAGCGCGGTCGCAGCGCGAAGTGTAGGAAACCGGTTCGCATCAGACTGCAGGTCGGTACAAACTCCGCGCTAATCTGTGACGCTCGCCGGCCGCTAGAACAATGGATGCAGCGACAGGCGGCGCGTTTCCAATGCTACCGAAACGCGCGTAATACGACTGTCGTGTCCGTCTTATTTAAGTTTTATATTATATGTTATTGTATTGTGTAAATAGATATTTATTATATACTTATGTGTAAAGTTATTTTTGTAAATAATTAAATTACTAATGTAGGCTATTAATAAATAAATAAGATTTAGGATATAATGTAAATATAAAATAATGTATGTGTATTTATAATATATACTAGTGTTTATATAAGAGAGTAGCCTACATCACTCCCCTCCAGACCGTTACTACGGTCGATAGAAGTTGGGAAATCGTACCGTACGCCCAGAACGAGTTTTCTTAATTGGAGCCTGGACCGGGATTGGTGCTGAGCTCGGGGCTGGTACATCTCTTTGCCGTATCGGAGTTGAGTCTGGTGGAGCAAGAGTGGTGGGGGTTGCAGTAGAGGTGGGAGGAGAAGGGTCTGTCAAAATGTAGGCTGGCTTCAGCCTATCGATTGAGACAGTAACCTCTTTTCCTTTGACCAATAGTTTAAAAACTTTGTCATCCCGTTCGAGCACTTTGTGTGGGCCGGTGAAGGGAGGTTTCAAGGCAACTCGCACTGCATCGTCCCGTAAAAATACGTGGCTCGAAGTTCTTAAATCTTTGAATATAAATATTTTATTTTTATTGTGGCGGGCAGCAGGTGTAGGTTGTAGCTTCGCAGTGAAGCGGTGGAGGCGAGTCGTGAAGTCTGAAATGTCAGTACTGTCGGGGACAGTAGTCTGGAAAAATTCTCCAGGTAGACGTAACGTCTCGCCGTACACCAGCTCCGCTGAGGAAGCTTGCAGGTCCTCTTTGAAAGAGCTCCTGATGCCAAGTAGCACCAAAGGCAGTATATCAACCCAGTTGCTGTCTGCGTGGCACATTATTGCTGCTTTAAGTTGGCGGTGGAATCTCTCCACTAAACCGTTACACGCTGGGTGGTAGGCAGTCGTTCTACGATGTTTGAATCCAGTCATTTTTCCAAGATATTGGAAAAGTGCTGATTCGAACTGCGTACCGCGATCAGTCACGATGTCGGTAGGAGATCCAAATCTGGATATCCACGACATCAACGCCTTGCCAACAGTTTCAGCTGTTATATCGGGCATCGGTGTGACCTCAGGCCAACGTGTAAACCGGTCTACTGCTGTGAGACAATATCTCTGTCCTTGTGATATCGGTAGTGGGCCGATTATATCCACATGGATGTAAGCAAAACGAGCGCGGGGTAAGTCGAAAGTGCCCAATGGTGATGTCACGTGTCGACTTACTTTTGTTCTCTGGCAAGCCAAGCATTTTCGTGACCATTCTCGACAGTCTTTGCGTGCTCCAGGCCAAATAAAACGTTCAGCAACTAATCTAGCAGTTGCTTTTGCACCTGGGTGGCTGAGATTGTGAAGACTGTCAAAGATTTGTTTTCGAAACGGTTTTGTCACGAAAGGTCTTGGTGAGTTGAGGCTTACATCACAATGAAGTTCAGTATGGCTATTAGGCAACTTCATTTTCTCTAGGCGGAGTGAAGATTCACCGCTGAGAAGTTGTGCCATTTCGTGGTCAGAGGCTTGTGATGTGGCCAGTGAGCCCCAGTCAATAGGCATCTGCAGTTCTTCGATCCTCGACAGAGTATCGGCAACGACATTGTCGCTACCAGATATGTGTCGAATATCTGTAGTGAACTGTGAGATAAAATCAAGATGCCTAAATTGACGTGGAGAGCTGTTCACTTTTCGTTCACTAAAAGCAAAGCTGAGGGGCTTATGGTCTGTATATACCACAAAATGTCGTGCCTCCAACATGTGACGAAAGTATCTGATGCTTTCGTATATGGCCAACAGTTCACGGTCGTATGGCGAGTACTTTTGTTGAGTTGGACTCAGCTTACGCGAAAAGAACGCAAGTGGTTGCCATACGTCGTTTACTAGCTGTTGCAAAACTGCACCCATAGCCAAATCGGAAGCATCTGTCACCAGTGCTAGTTTGGCCTGGCAATCTGGGTGTGCAAGTAATGCAGCATTGGCCAGGTTTTCTTTGGATTGCTCGAAAGCAGAAAGAGTTTCACCGGAGAGGTGTATTGGTTGAGACGCTTTTACTGAGCCAGTTAGCAAAGAATTTAGGGGTGCTTGGATTTTTGCGGCGTGTGGTAAAAATCGCCTGTAAAAATTAAGCATTCCTAAGAAGCGTCTTAATTCCTTTACTGTCTTCGGTGGAGGGATACTCCTGATGGCTTCGACCTTTGAATCTAGGGGTTTCGTGCCAGATGGCGAAATTCGATACCCTAGAAAAGATACTTCGCTAGCTCCGAAGATACACTTCGAAGTATTGAGCAAAATACCATATTCGTTCATGCGCGTGAATAGTTGATGGAGATGCGATTCATGATCTATTTCTGACTTTGAAAATACAAGAAAATCATCTAGATAACAGTAACAGAATTCAAGGCCTCTAGTCAATTCATCAACAAAGCGCTGAAATGTTTGACCGGCATTTCTTAGACCAAAGGTCATGAATGGAAATTCATAAAGACCAAATGGAGTTGAAATGGCGGTCTTGGGAATGTCGTCTTCGTGCACCGGGATCTGATTATAGGCCTTGACCAAGTCTATAGTTGAAAATACCTTACAACCAGAAATAGTTTGCGCGAAGTCGTGAATGTGCCTAATAGGATAACGGTCGGGGATGGTGCGTGCGTTAAGCATTCGATAATCGCCACAAGGTCTCCAGCCGTTATCTTTCTTAGGAGCGAGATGTAATGGAGAGGCCCATGGGCTTTCGGAGGGTCGCGCTGTACCATTACTTAGCATGAGTTCGAATTCCCGCTTCGCTATCTTAAGTTTGTAGTGTATCTTCCATGTGTAGTTCTGATGTGATGTTTAGTAGCGTGTTTCAGAACCATTGGTGTGCCAGAAGGGCGGGTAATTTCAGGGAAATTACTAAGAATCGCGTGATATCGCGTATCGCCCGACCAAGTCTTTACCGAGAAAACATCAGTATTAGCTTTAGATGCAATTGTACATAAAGTTGTAGTATTATCTATTAAGCGCTGTTTACGACAATCTACAATTAAATTGAAATGGCTTAAAAAATCAACACCTATTATAGCCTTAGTTACATCTGCAACAGTGAAACGCCATACAAAATTGCGCCTTAAGCCTAGATTAAGACTAAGTTCTATGTAACCGTAAGTGTCGATGTTACTTCCATTTGCTGCACATAGCTGGTAATTTGTCTTGCTTCGTTGCTCTCGCAGTGCAGATCGTGGGTACACGCAGAGGTCACTGCCGGTGTCTACCAGGAACTGAGTATTAGAGCCACGATCAGTAACGAAGAGGCGACCATTAGACGCTGGGCAATCGTCAGCCGCCATTAGCGACTGCCCGCTGCGTTTCCCGCCTTCCCAAAATCGCATGGCTTGATGCACTTCTGAGCATTGGTGCCATGCCTCGAGTGGTACCAGCACAGAGGAAATTTACGATAGCTGGACTTAGATCGGGACCTTGGACGAGGCGAAGAATGACGTTGCTGCGGTCTGGAACGGTTGTTGTAACTGCATCCTGCACGAGTGTGCTCGTCAAGCTTCACGGCGAGATGCTCCACCATCTGCTTCAACTCTGCTATCTCGCTACCTGGTTTAGCACATGTGGTGCTGGACGAGGTTGCTGCGACGTGTCTCGGCGTAGTGATCTCGTAGATCCGGTCAGCTAGGTCAGATAGATCCTCCAGGGTTTGGAAAGTCTGGGACACAAGTACAGGCTGGATACTGCTGGGTAGTCGGTTGGTCCAAATTGTCCTGATGAAATCCTGCGGAAAAGTTGGTCCGGCCAAATCTTGGAGATGCCTTAGGAATTGAGACGGTTTTCTGTTTCCTAACTGCTCGTGCGTCAATAACTGCTTGACTTTTTCTTCATGTGACACAGAGAGGCGTCGTATTAGTTCCGTCTTAATTTTGACGTACCGATTTTTCGCTGGAGGGTTGACGATAATGTCCTTTACCTCTTTGGCGTACTGCATGTCGAGGTGTATAATAACGTTATTGAACCTGATTGCGTCATCGGTGATGTCATAATTATGAAACTGACCTTCAAGAAGTGCGAACCAAATTTCTGGATCATCCGGCGAAAAAGATGGCACTTTAATATTCGTTCGTCGGATGGGTGCAGTGGAAACGCGCACCTTTTTGCAACGACGCGTGGTGACATTCTCGCCGTCGCTTTTAACCGTATTATAAGTTTTATCGGACTCACCGCTATCACTCATCTTCGTGTATCCAGGGGTCACCAGTTTATGGTGATCACGTCGGGGTCACCAGTTTATGGGGATTGTTGGTATATATATAAACACACAATACGGTTAGAATATTGGTATGCGTTTATTGTAACGTCCCATAAATTATTTATGTACTATAGTGTACAAAGTAGCACTTTAAAGTAATGTATATAAGTACTGTAGGTGAGCTATATAAAACAATACGGTTTGATTTTAAGTAGGCAAAAAGGTCGGTGCGATATGCTATTGTCTCTGTTGTCTGTGTGAGACTGGCGGGGCGAGCGCGGCGCGTCGAGCGCGGTCGCAGCGCGAAGTGTAGGAAACCGGTTCGCATCAGACTGCAGGTCGGTACAAACTCCGCGCTAATCTGTGACGCTCGCCGGCCGCTAGAACAATGGATGCAGCGACAGGCGGCGCGTTTCCAATGCTACCGAAACGCGCGTAATACGACTGTCGTGTCCGTCTTATTTAAGTTTTATATTATATGTTATTGTATTGTGTAAATAGATATTTATTATATACTTATGTGTAAAGTTATTTTTGTAAATAATTAAATTACTAATGTAGGCTATTAATAAATAAATAAGATTTAGGATATAATGTAAATATAAAATAATGTATGTGTATTTATAATATATACTAGTGTTTATATAAGAGAGTAGCCTACAATGTTATAAAATCAAATTGAAACAACAGATTTTTGTGTAAAAATCAACTTTTTGACTTAAAAAATCAGCGCGGGATTGAGTAATCCCGCATATCAATCCCGCGGGATTGAATGAGCTGCGGGATTGCAATCCCTAGTTCCAAGACATCGTTACCCGGACTTTGAGTAACAAAACAAAGTCCAGTGCATCACTGTTTTGGCTCAATACTTTGAGACATTAGTTTTTTTATGCTATGGCTAACAGGCTATTTGTTTGACCACAGCTCACCTGACGTTAAGTGACGGTGTGGTCGAAAATGGTAAACACCTAGCCTGGAATGGAACTGGCTCTCAAGAAAGGTTGCCGGAACACACCGTTAGATACTTGGCGGCAGATTTTCAACTTGAGGGTGGTAGCTAGCCAGCCCGAGTACTAGAAAGTACCCTACCACCACACTATGGTTTCCTCACGATGTTTTTCTTCACCGGCAGCTCAAGCTCATTGTTGGGGTTTGAACCCACGCCCTTCGGCATGCGAACCGACCGCGCTAACCACTGAGTTATCATCGCTATAGTTGATTAGCGTTTTACACATAAGAAACACTACCATACCTCGTGAATACAACCCGAATTGCGCCTCGTAACTGGCTAAACGAATTTCGCAAGGCAACACAAATATTAATGTTTTGTACAACCCTTGATCCTAATCGATAACTTACAATATTTTAAAACTTTTCTAAAATGTAATTTGTATTGTTATTCTAATAAATGTTTTCGCTACAGGCGAAGACAGATGGCTGTGCACACTACTACTTCAGCGCGGCTATCGCGTGGAATACTCTGCTGCTTCTGATGCCTACACCCACTGTCCGGAGTTATTCGACGAATTTTTCAACCAGCGTCGTCGCTGGGTTCCGTCCACAATGGCCAACATATTCGACCTTCTCGCGGACTCCAAGAGAACGGTCAACATGAACGACAACATATCCACCATCTATATCGTCTACCAGGTTAGTTTGATTTTTTTAATGGTTGACAAGAAGTGTTGACCACAGCTCACCTGATGTTAATTGATGGCGTGGTCGGATATGGTAAAGCACACCTAGCATGGAATAGAACTAGCTCTCAAGTGAGACTGCCAGAATTCACCGTTAGGTACTTGGCGACAGATTTCTCAACTTGAGGGTAGCTATAGCATTACCAAAGTAATCACGGATCGCCCGTGGAATGAGGAGGTAGATGGGGCAGCGTGACGTTCAGATGTTGCAGGGTAGACAAGTGCTTCACCGCTGTCATGTTTGGTAGTTCGCTCGCGGCTCTCGCGGCGAACAGTCGACTTATTGGTTCCGGACGCTTTGAAGGAAGATACACACGACAAGCTCCAACAAACGATCGATTTCAAGATGAATCGTTCTAAAATTTTTGGGAATAAAATTGGCAGCCAAGCAAAACAAATAGAAATGTTTTATTCCTTTTTCAAAAATCGAGTATAAAAAAGACATTAATACATCTAGTTTGTTACCTCATAATTCTACCATTATAATTATCTATATGATTTTAAAAAATCAATAGTTTTTAATATCAGCAGTTCATAGATGAATTGATACATCCAAAACCATTAAGTCGACGCAAATTTATTACGTCAATCGATAATTTAATTTGTCACGACATATCTCATGTGCACTGATCACGTTTGTCAACACGTGAGTTTATGATTTATAGTATAATATTATTAATAAATATTTATATTTTTATGCTCTTTTGGTGAAGATTCGGTAGCCTAGACTGGCTTCCAACTTGAAGGTTTTAGGGTTCAAATCACACGGCACGCACCTCTGTCTTTTCTAACTTATGTACGTGTTGCCTCTGACTTCCAACGGTGAAGAAAAACATCTCTGTGAGTTCCTAAAAAAGTTCTCGAAGATATGTGAATTCTGTCTACTCGTACTTGACCAGCGTGGTGCACTTTGGTACTATGTGTAAAAATCCGTGCCTAGACGTAAACTATCCCATTTTATATAAATCTGCTAAATGCTGATTCGAAACTTAATTTGTTTTAGTCTCTCTTAATGGTGGGTACAATTCTGGGCCCGGGTACCATTTTCCTCATGATGGTGGGAGCCATGAATGCTATCACTGGCATGAGCAACTGGAACGCGTTGATACTCAACCTCATACCTATACTGATCTATATTATAGTGTGTATGACATGCAAGTCACAATTTCAGGTAAGGAACTGTTTCAAGCACTTGTGTAAATAAATGTTTTTCTTTTGTTAACCCCCGACGCAAAAACGACGGGGTGTTATAAGTTTGACGTGTCTGTGTGTGTGTCTGTCTGTCTGTGGCATCGTAGCTTCCGATTTTGATTATTTTTTTGTTTGAAAGGTGAATTAGTCGGGAGTGTTCCTAGCTATGTTTGATTTTATATCGGGGGTTTTTAAATTTTTTAATAATTTACTTGTTACTTTTTTCACTCACTCGTTGCTATAGGAATCATATTGTATACAGCGTTATTGGGCGAAAGGCGATTATTGTACTCCTTATTAACAACTTTTACTATGGACACAACACATAATTCACGAGCAGTGAAGGTGAGCGTTATTATGTATGTAAAGGGGCCCCTTCGAACGTCTACACCTAGATGATGGACGCAGTAGTCGCATGGTGATCCATACGCGACCATTATATGCTAAAAAAAATTGTCGTCTTTATTTTCTTTTTTGGTTTAAAGTCTGCTGTTTGGGATAGAATTAGAATCTAATAGATGTTAAGTATTTTTTTAATACATATTAGCATAGCATTTGACCACATCCTGCCTGATGTAAAGCAACGATGTGGTCTAAGATGGAACACGCTCATCTAGAAGGAATCTTTACTTTTGATTTGAGGATACCCATATTGTTCACAAAACTCCGCCAAAGAGTTCCACGTCCTCGCTGTGCGAATAAATAATGTGGATTCGAAGCGCTTAGTGCGTACACGGGGAACGTCCACCATGTATGAGTGCATTGGTCGCGTTTGTCTGGGCGTCCGGTAATAAAAAGAGGCGGGGGGAACCAAGTCGTGTAACTCCAAGGCACAATCCTCGAAATGTATTCGGTAGAAAGCCGATAGACAAAAAAGTTTACGTCGATGCTCAAGGCTTTGCAGCCGAGACTGCACTAAAACGCCATTGCCTATCAACTTCTTAGCACGCCTTTCGATTGACTCCAGTGCCTCAAGCTGTCTATAACAACAATGATAAGATAACTTATCTCAACATCGATCTAATATTACGCCACAAAAACGTATACTTTGTAAAAATCTGATAATGTATTTTATTTTCAGCTTATGTTAGCCAGCATAATAACATGCGTATACGCGATGATAATGATGATGGTGATAGTTGGTATAGCCCTTCAGATAGTGGAGGATGGCTGGATGGCTCCTTCTAGTATATTTTTCGTGGTAACGATGGCCAGCTTTTTCATAACCGCGATTCTACATCCACAAGAGATAATATGTCTGCTGTACTTGATCATTTACTACATAACTATACCTAGTATGTATATGTTGTTGATCATATATTCTTTGTGTAACTTAAACAACGTTACTTGGGGAACTCGCGAAACTGTGGAAAAAAAATCGCCAAAAGTAAGTAAAACATTATTATATTTTACAATCATAATACGTATAAGTTGCAGTAAGAGAGAAAATATAACTTTTATTTTAGAATCACTAGATACCACAATGAACAAGACTAGAAACAACACACAAGTTAAATACTAAAAACAACACGTACTGGGTTACAGTAAGCACGTGATTTATGTATATATGTAATTCTCTCTCGTCATAAGTACAAATTTTACCAATCCATTTCAGTCCCTTGCAAGATTATTTCCAACACTGTGAAACATACATATATGTCCCTATATACCTTAAAGATGAAATAGTATATTCCGTTTAGAAAGGTTGTTAGAATCATTAAAAAAAACTATCCAAATACTTCAGTGGTCTGGACAATGTTTTGTTTGCTATATCTCTACATAGTATAAAACAAAGCCGCCGTCTGTACGCTTAGATCTTTTAACCTGCGCAATGCATTTTAATGCGGCTTCCATCAATAGACAGAGTAATTCAAGTGGAAGGTTTACATGTATAATACGCATGTAAATGAATTAATTTGTGTTGTTTTTATAGGAATTGGAAATGGAAAGGAAAGAAGCAGAAGAGGCCAAGAAAAAGATGGACAATCAAGGTTTGCTGAAATGGTTCGGCGCAAAAACTGACGAGACGAGCGGTAACCTGGAGTTCTCAATAAGTGGTCTCTTCAAATGCATGTGCTGCACCAATCCTAAGGATTTCAAGGATGATTTGCATCTACTGAAGATAGCTACTGCCATTGAAAAGATCGAGAAGAGATTGGAATCTCTGTAAGTATTTCCAACTAGGTTGAAAATTACATAATAAATTAGTACTTACATATACCTACAATTAATTATTATGGAAAGTTCAATCTCAGATTAGAAATTCAGATCAGTGAGCTTAGTAAATATATGTATAATTAGAACGACGAAACTATTTTATTTCAACATTTGAAATATTTTTGTTTGTGGTAAAATGCTACAAATGTAACATCGTGAGGAAACCATAGCGTGGGGGTAAGGTACGTTCTAGTACTCGGCTGGCTAAATGAAAATCTGCCGCCAAGCATCTAACGATGTGTTCCGGCAGCCTCACTTGAGAGCCAGTTCCATTCCAAGCTAGGTGTGCTTTACCATATTCGACCACACCGTCACTTAACATCAGGTGAGCCGTGGTCAAAAGTAATAGCAGAAGTAATGAGCGCCTAAGCAGCGATGCACTGGACTTTGTTTTGCTACTCAAAGTTCTGTGTATCGCTGCAATGATCACTTTTACATTATAAAAAAGTATTAAATTATAAATTTGCTGTTTTTCAGAGGCGCTCCAGTGGACGCCCCAGAGCCGTCGGCCGCGCGTCGGCGGTCCTCTATGAGACTCCACCGAGAATCGGTCGCCATGATAGCAGAGTATGAAGACAGTGAGCTATCCACCGAAATACCCAGGGTAAGTACCTATAGCATTTTACAATGAAATTGATGTTTGGGTTCATTTTATTGTGTGATATATCATGCTGTCAGTTTATACCCGATATGGACAATAATAATTAATTTGTCAATGCTAGCAAGTTAGTACGAGTACAGTGTGTTTCTAAGAAGTGGCGTAATTTTTATTTTACTTAAGGAAATTTTTAAGGTAATTTTTATTTTACTTTTTTTTTAGTCCAAGTATCTGATTTAAAAGTAAATCCCGCATAAGTAAAACAAAAATGTGTCAATAGCAAATCAGTTACCATAATTAAAAGTGTAGTAATACTTAAAGAGGCTGATCTATTTATCTATGTGGACATTTAGAATTAACTATTGAATGACCTTGAAATTGCGAAAAAATCAAATAATCTGATATAAAATCATCAAGAAAATGTATGAACAAGATTTTCGCGATATTTGTCGCAGGTTCCATGATCCGATAAGCCTTTTTCATTGAGATCAGCACGCTACAGTTACTCTTCTCCGAGACACCCTGTATATACAGAGTGGCTACCCCAATTGTACCGGTGTGTAATGATGTGTTCTGGTAGTTTCACTTGAGAGCTAGTTCTATTACATTCATTCTATCATAGAATGTTCAAGTATGAATAGTGTGAAAAAGATTCGAAAGAGAAGAATAGAATTTGATTGAAAAGATTACTGCGTAAAGAGTGAAGTGGAGAAATGAAAACCTTGAAGTTAGAAATTTTTATTAAGTAATTACAGAAATTTTGAAACTATTTTTTATAACTCTGTAATTATTTTAGGAAGATCGTGATGACCTCATCAATCCGTATTGGATAGAAGATCCTAATATCCAGAAAGGAGAAGTAGACTTCCTGACAACCGCCGAAATAGAGTTCTGGAAAGACTTGATCGATATGTACTTGAGGCCTATTGATGAAAATAAAGAAGAACTGGTGAGTTTTTACCCGATAGCTCAATAAGATTTGGGCTAAAGTATATATTGGGATAGTATGTATGTATACACAACTTTACACATTTCCCATTCTATTCCATGTCGAATTTATTACACCACTTGCAGGCTCAAAAATAAGTTTCACAGATATGTTAAAGTGCTATATGAAATCAAACCAGTTTTTAAACTTGTTTCTAGTCTATAGAGTACAGAAGTGTTCATTACATGTATGTATGTATTTAGTTAAGACATGTGGTCTTTTCACGAAAATTCATTAAAGAAGCGCCATCTATTGACTTGATGCTTTACTACTACGAAGTGGCCGACGTAAATTCAAAAACACGTACAGAAAGTGTCGCCATCTAGGGCTCCCGCTTTACATCAGAAAATAACTTTAACAATTTACTTTAGTAGAACTCTTTATTGTGCACACCAGAAACAGAAAATTATACAGATACAAAATAAACTGGTCATCGATTGGTAACTGGTCGTCTAGGTAGTTACCACCGCAGTACCAGATATTCTGCCGCTAAGCAGTAGTCTGTAAACATTACTGTGTTCCGGTTTGAAGGGTACTGTAGCTAACGAAATTACAGGGCTGTTATGACTAATCATGGAAAGTCGTAAAGTAATTAGCGCCTAAACAGCGATCCCCTGGACTTCGTTTTGCTACTCAAAGTTATGTTTATCGTTTCAATGGTCATGTACAATTATCTCTTCCCATCAGGAGAGAGGCTGTTTCGTCTCATTACATTTACACTTAAAAAGAAAGTTTGTACCACAGGTGGCGTGCCTTATTAATACCGTTTGATGTGTGTAATGGTGGGAGTACAGCAAAGAAATTTTTGTTAGGCTCGCATCGCTCGCGATCTGAAGAACCTGCGCAACACGATGGTGTTCGCGTTCATAATGCTGAACGCGCTGTTTGTGCTCGTCATCTTCCTTCTGCAGCTTAACCAAGACCAACTGCACTTCAAGTGGCCGCTCGGACAAAAAGTCTCCCTCAGTTATGACGACGAGTTCAACCTTGTGAGTAACCTTTACTCTATAACTTTTTTGGTTAATACTGGTTTGTTTAGTTTGGGGTCAGATGGCGCCGTGTGAAACGTCCACCTATATTTTTTATTTGTTTTTACTTATTTAGTTTTTTTGTCAGATCACCATAGATCAAGATTACTTGACCCTCGAGCCGATCGGATCGTTGTTCGTGATATTCTTCGGATCAGTGATGTTGATTCAGTTCAGTGCTATGCTCTTACATCGGCTTGGCACGCTCACTCACCTGCTCTCCACAACGCAGCTAAACTGGTACTTCTCTAAACGGGTGAGTTTTGTCCTTGTAGGAAGTTTCATAGTTAATCAGTATCACACGATTCTTTAATTCTGATGTTTTCAAGTCCCGAGTGAATCAGTTTCTTCTAGGTAACCATGCTTTATTTTAGATCGCATCTTCGCGTAACATTCGTAAAGGTCAAAATAAATTTAAATATGTGAAGAGTTTCTAAGATCTTTCCCGAATTGAAGTATTATTTTAAAGACCTTTAGATTTTGAATCCAGCTATGTTTCATTGTTTGTTCCTTGTCTGGAAGTTATTGTATCACTAGCTGCGCCCCGCGGTTTTAACCGCGCAGTGATGGATGATGATGATGATGATGATGAAAAGTATACTATGTTTTATTCCAGGGCCTAAAGTATCTACATGCAAAATTTTATCCAGATCCGTTCATCCGTTCTGGTGTGATTGAGTAACAAACATCCATCCATCCATCCAGTCTTTCACATTTTTAATATTATTAGTGGGATTGGGATTGGGATTAGAATAAGAATATGTCAATAAACATGACACATGACATTGACATCGTGAGAAAAATCTCCATAAATTTCATGGTGGTTCACATTTTTTATGGAACAGACAAATTTTCGCTATTACAAAGTCGTTCTATTATTATGAGAACAATGATCTTTCGCTTAGTACTGCCTATCCGCGTAATCCCGTATAAATCTGCAGTGAAAGTGTTTAAGTTTATCGCTCAATAAAACGCGCTACTTTCACAGCCCGACGACATGACAGAAGACGCTTTACTAGAAAAGCATGCCGTGGAGATAGTGAAGGAACTCCAGCGGCTAAACACGGACGACCTGGAGCGAGGCGGTCTGGACGAGAAACACGTGTCGCGTCGGAAGACGCTACACAACCTCGAGCGTGCGCGCGACACCAAGCACAGCGTCATCAACTTAGACGCCAACTTCAAGAGGCGAATTACTATGCTGCAGAATAAAGACCCTGGTCAGTCGTACATGTATTTAATAATAAATAATAATTATAATAATGGTGTCATCTAGTATTAAGTAGATTAACTACGATGTATTTGATTATTGAGTTTAGTTCTGTTGCAGAGATGTTAACTCTTTGGTTTCATAACAGATGGCGTTAGTAGTAAAATAACATTCTGTCCAATGAAAACAAAATTATTATTGTTCATTTTTTAATGGTTGTATTTTTTTTTGACAGATAACACTTCTAGGTATGAAGTTAAATTACTATGTTAAAGCACAAATCTATAGGCGTGATAGTTTTTTCTGTAAAGTGTACCACAAAAATGCTCAGGTTGTGAAATAGTGTTAGGGCTCGCTTCGCTCGCCCTGATAATAACAGAATGTTAATTCTAGACAGAAAATACTTATATATAAGTACATATACAATGGGCACTCTTTCTTCCCGTTAATCCGGCCTTTTCTACACCGCCACTGAATTTGAGCTCGCTTTGACTTGGCTTACGCAAGGGACACGCACCGACTGCTTATGTTTTGAGGCGAACATCAATATATATACAAAGTATTTAGCAAGTTGAGAACCTCCTCCTTTTTTGTTTGAATTCGGTTAAACAAGACTTAGGACAATGAGATATATTTCTTTTGCACAAGTTTATTTCGCAGCTGTCTCGCTCACACGCGCGGCTTCTTAATTTACTATTCATACTTTGACAACCTTAGACGCTGCGCACGCATAATTTCGTGTATTCACATGACTTCTATCAGTGTCTGTGTAACAAGTAGTACAACCGCGGCGTTTGTATGTAGTAGTGTCCGAGGTGTGTTTTAGGTTTTCACGCACATACGCATGGTAACATAGTAAGAAACAAAGTAAAGATGAATATATAGTTAATTTTTACTCTAACGCTTTCCTTTGTAGGGTTCCGTACCCAAAGAGTAAAAACGGGACCCTATTACTAAGAATTCTCTGTCTGTCTGTCCGTCCGTCCGTCTGTCTGTCACCAGGTTGTATCTCATGAGCGGCGATAGCTAGACAGTTGACATTTTTACAAATTATGTATTTCTGTTGCCACTATAACAACAAATACTAAAAACAAAATAAAATAAATATTTAAGGAGGGCTCCCATACAACAAACGTGATTTTTTGCCGTTTTTATAGATAATGGTACGGAACCCTTCGTGCGCGAGTCCGAATAGCACTTGGCCGGTTTTTTATTAAAATAATAATATAATAAGTCATCTCAATTTATAAGTTTGCACGTTGATTTAGCGGGAGCTGGTTATCCAGCTCCCGCTATGTACATAATATAAATTGAAATTACTCAGCATCTTGTCGTAATGTTACAGAGATAATGAAACGATTGTCGACGCTGGGGGGCAACGAGGCTCAGCGGCGCGCGACTCTGCGCGCGCTGACGTCACGTCGCGACTCTGTGATAGCTGAGCGCCGCCGCTCGCAGCTGCAGGCCGCGCGGGACTCTGCCGCCGGCTACCTCTACGACCTACCTAACTCTACGGTAAGGAACGAAGATTAACGGCACGTGATAACCCTAGCTCCATGTCAACTTTCATTCAAACCTGTTTGTAAAGCGAAGTCAATAAAGAAAGGTAATTCGCGTCTTGCAACTTCTGCGATGACACTGCGACGTTCTACATAGAAGAATCTGATGGGTTCGCATTATCGAAGCGTTACTAGTGTTTTGGTTATTGGCTTGATATGTACCAAGCCGAAAGGGTAATTATGAACAACTTTTACTATGATCTCACGGCTAAGTATACCCCAAGCTTATAACCCGTATAGAGCCACTTTACGGCATCACAAAAAAAAACGAAATACATATAATAAATATTGCTAGCCCGAAGTGACTCGCGTTTCCCAAAATAAAATAAAAACTTGTGTTAATCTACATATGTATATAATAGAATAGGTGTATCTGGATTCCAAATCTGTTACAGCGAAAATTCAAATTATTTCTTGACATAAAAACGGTTAATCATTTATATTTAAAAATATGTGGTATAATGCCAAAGTAAACCCAAAATAACGATAAATTCAATGTTATTTAAAAAAAAAACAAATTTAAATACCATTTCAAACTTAAATGCAATGAAAAAGTAATAGGTACAAAATTTCGCTTTTATATTAGTGAGATGTTTTTTTTTTCAGATGGAGATGTCGGGCCGCCCGTCGGCGGGCGCCGTGTACATGAACAAGGGCTACGAGCCGGCGTACGGCGACAGCGACGAGGAACAGACGCCGCGCCCTCGCCGCAGCACCGTGCGCTTCAAGCGAGAACACTACGCCTAACACACACTGTTACCACTACTACCCGCGGCACAATTACAGGAAACATGCACGCACTGGCAGCCAATAATTTCTATTAAAGAGCTTCAGAACAAAGAAGTATGAGTTTTTATAATCAATATTAAAAAAAAAAATTGACAATTCGTTTTCTTACTTTGTTCACTAAATTAATATTTTTTATTACTGAATAAGTTGTTTATACACTGCTCTGCAGTTGAGCTGAACGAAGTGTTCGGGAGCGTCACATTTGGCAACAGCTCAATAGACAAAACAGACAACGAATTTTTAAGCGCGAACGCGGAAAAATAAAAATATCACAGCAACGACTTTTGCAAAGTTTATGTAAAAAAAAATTGCGGTGTTATAATGCTGAAGTATACGCATAAGTATAGGCAAGTTACATAATGTAGTGAAAGATGTATTTTCATGTTATGTCAAAAAGTCCGAAAAAGCTTCTCGTAAAGCCACTATTACTAGGGCATGACTTAGACTTGACAATGACTTGCTTTGTGTAACTAAGACTGAATCCATCCGAAATTATGGCGATAACCAAAGTGTATAAAACAAGGCATTATGGTCTGTATTCAGATGCCGATAAATTAACAAAAAAGAAGAACTTGAGACAGTGCCGACATAAAAATAAACTTTTAAATCCGAAAGATTCTGATTTATATCACTAGAATCTTCGTGCACGTTCCTTATAGACTATTATGGATATATGAAGAAAAAATCGTGGGATATAGCTATCTATAATAATAATAAAATTAATAACAAAGAAAAAGATCAAGGTTAAAATGTTCCGACAAAAATAACTAGTACCACAGATGATATACTAGGCTTTACTCGGGTAACAGCAGTTTGGTAGCCGGTTCATCTTCCACACCGCGGAAGCGTCGCGGTTAAATGTAATGTGATCATCATTTAGAACTGTATCGGTCAAAAATCACTTATGTACCTAATTTTAATAAATAATTTTATAAGTTGTGTTTTTTGAAATAAATTATTTTATAAATTGTGTTTTTTTTTACAATCTCATAAATTATGCCAGGATTATGTGCATAGTGTGTGTGCGTGTAAGAGAGTGTAAATGCGTATGTGTGCGTGTGAAACTGAAAATGACAGTTGTTGAATACAAATTTGCCAGCAATTTTGGTATAGGTAAATGGTATATAATATAATAATGGTAATATTTTTATATATAAATAAATACCTATTTAAATCCAGATTATAGTCCATATTTAATCAAAACTATACAAATCCAGTGAGGTGTTACAACCTGAAGCGGTAACAAACAAGTTGCATTTCGCGTCTCTTTATTTACTTAGTTCTCCATGGTTGGCCATGGTTACCAGAAGACCTAGCCAAAGTAACATTTGCTTAGCGATAACGCTTATAGAAAAGAAAAAAATGTACAGGTTTGACATACGCTGTCGAAATGTCACGTGGGCAGTTTATGTCAATCCCGTACATTTTTGGATTTTTCTATTAGCATTTGGACTAGATCGATTTTAGTGATAAAGTCGCCACTTGCGGCACAAGCGCATAAGATTATTTTGTCTGTTCATTCACAATATAGTACTAAGTCTCTCTAATCACAAAGTATTCATACAGTTTTCACAATCATTTAGATAATTTCTTTTGAAAGGTTTATATGTCCGGTGCGAAGCCAGCTCCAGTCGTTGGTTAAAAATAAACAATCGCATTGATAATATAATTTCTTGCTATTTGTAGGTACATACAATCTTATCAAATATATATTGGCTGAAGTGGATAAGTACTTTTATTTTATACTAGCTACGCCCCGCTGTTTTACCCGCGTTTTTTAGATTTAAAGGCAGCATATGTGTTAACCCAAGGTATAAGCTAACTTCGTTTCAAATTTTAACCGAATCTGTCCACAAGGTGTACTGAAGAAGCAGCTAACACACATACATACAAATAAAATTTCGCCTTTTTAATATTAGATATTGTGATTGTGGTACAATTAATGTTGATAAACGTTGATATGAAAAGATTATAACTGATAAATTAATGCTTTGTCTTTTTCTTACCTACTTGTCTTCTGCAAGTAAAATCTACACTCGTAATTCTAATATAAAATCAAGTAAATCAAGTAAGTTTATTATTGTATTAGTCTATGCCTACTTATGTATGCTTATTCTACTCATATTAAACCAATTCCATATTTTAAGGCAACTTTTAAAAACTAACGTTTGCTATATTGAATAAACCTATAGGTACTCTAACAGTAAGCATTTGTTACATACTCCGTATCATTTATTTGTGTGGAATTTTGGTTGCATTCTTCTTCCCTTTATGTTTATCACAGACGCTTAATCGCGCACAAAATATTACAAATTAGTTTTATTTATTTATCTCAACGTTTCGACCATGATACAATAGCCGTGGTATTACTATTATTATGTTTTTTTTTTTACATTTTATTATATTGACAATGTCTTTATATTGACATACATACTTTATTTTGTCATTTTTGTTTTTTCATTAACTGAGATATATTTATATGTGTAAGAAGATAAATGTAATCAGTGTTTTTTTTTTTTTTTAATGATACATTTGAAATGATTTTACGAAATTAGACTTGTAACATTGATGTTAACAATAAAATATTATTAAATATTGCAAAACAAATGCTCAATAGTTTATAAATTATAGATAGGTATGTTTACATATACTTATTGTAAAAATATCTAGCTATCAGAATAGTCCACATATAGGTACTTAGCAGGTAGGTGTGCACAGTGAACATATTCCAGAGACTTATCTTGAAATTAAATTTTGGCTTGGGTTACAGCCTATACAGAAATCAGAAAATTATTTTCCATTAAACTCACTCGGTCGTGAGATATGAAGAATCTTCGCAATACGATGGCATTCGCATCACTGATATTTGTGCTCGTCATCTTCCTGCTGCAGCTTTACAAGGACCGGCTGCACTTCAAGTGGTCGTTCGGACAGAAAGTCAGCTATGACGCGAAATTGAACACAGTGAGTCAATCCACATTTATTTCACATTTACACAGCTCCGTGTTCTCTGAAAAGTACATATAGTATATGTATTAATAGGAGGTCTTCCATCCAGAGTAGGTATAAAGGTTCTTTCTAAATTAGCGTGTTTTATCTTAGACTGCAGTAGGTACTGCTTAAATCAAGCATGAGGGATGAGGTCAAAGGCTGTTTAAAGTAAAAAAAAGTCTATTATGAAACATATACGAGTCACAACCGAATTGGCTTTTCTCCCAAGAAGTCAAAATGACACTAATTCTTTAAGTTTAATATAATTTTTTTTTTTTTTTTTAACTAGCTTAGTACTAGAATTCTCAGAAATGGCTTACACAATAAATATCCTGGATAAAAAGGTTGTAATAGCATACGTGATTTTTCATATTTTTAATGTTTTATTTGTAAAAAAATAAAATATATAATAAAAAAATATTATATAGATCTACCATTGTTTTTTACAAGTAGTGACTGTTTTCTTCCAAAATGTTGACCGCAAATTACATGGTAGTAATTTCAGCCAGGAAAACATCGGCAGGTAACCATAGAATTGTGGTAAGATGACTTTCTAGTACTCATCTGGTGACCACCCTCTAGTCAAAAACATGCTACTTGATACCTAAGATGTGGTTCATCAATCTCATTTAAGAGTCAGATCCTATTCCAGACAAGAGACGTGTTTGCCATTGTCAATCGTAACGTCGCTGAGCGTCAGGCCAGTTGTATAAAAATTTATAATAAAGGAATGTTTTTTTTAATTAATGTTTTTTTTTATTAAGTCAGAACGTGTTAAGGTATGAACAATTGAAACAATGCTCTCTGAACCAATTTCATATAGGTTAATAGTAGTAGTAAAGACAAATACTAAATGTTGAGAGAGTGAACTCGCTGTCGTATACTTATCGCTTTTATTTTGTTTTGTGTCATTGTATAAAACTTGGTTAATTTTCAGTTCACCATCACACAAGATAGCCTGATTTTGGATCTGTTCGGAGCCCTGATCGTGATTTTTTTCGTGACTGTGTTTCTGTTCCAATTTATCATGATGATCGATGACCATCGATATGGCACGCTCGCTATGCTGTTCTCCACTACACGGGTAAACTGGTTCTCCATTGGAGGAACTAACTATATAACAAAATAATGCTACTCGTGCTGGGATGTGTGGCATTCGTACCATTTTTCGGGGAAGTGTTAAAATGTTTAAGAATCTAACTATTAATCTAAAGAACTTTTACTATGGAAATGACACTGAAATCGTAATAAAAAATCAGCTGTTCTGCAGAATGATTTTTCCAAAAAAAAAAAAAAATGAGCCCAAACATGGTTACGGTACTTTGGTTTATTGTCGAGTTCCAGAGTCTATAATCTTATGATGAAGCTGGAATGTTGGTAGTTCATTGGGACTATTTTAGTGACCGTAAACACGACTGAAAAGTCACAGGAAAGCAAAATGTGCAATTTCGTCTTGACATGTTTTTTCCAGTTAATATTGATTTGAAAATCAAACTACTAAACCGATTTTGATTAAACTTCTATATGTAATCCTTCTACAGATGTATTTCTTTAACACTTGTGGTCAAAGAAAGGTATTAATTAGGTGGGTACCTACGTTTTTTACCAGAGACTACCAAAGGTAGAGTAGTTTTGCTTTATTAATAAAACAAAATCTATAGCCTTAAAAAACGAAATCAAGCCAATTACAGATTTACATTATATAAATTACTAAGAATATACAAAACCAGTCGAATAACAATGTTGAGTAGAATAAACATATTCAAATTAAAAACTAGGTGTGTGTGTGCGTAGGTATTGCGCATGTAGGTTATTTAAGTAGCAGATATGTCTTATAGAATATTTATCACATCTCTTTTAAAGGTTTTCTTTTAATTATTATTTTCTATTTCCCAGCCTGTAAAGACAGGCACGTCACTAGAGAAGTACGACATGGAAATTTTAAAAGAACTTCTTCATCTCGGGTCGGAAAATGGCTCGCATGGATTTGATGAAGACCATGTTTCGCGGAGGAACAGGTTTCAGAACCTTGGGAGATTAAAATTAGACTCTAACTTCAAGAAAAGTGTTGACATGTTATAAAATAAAGACTCTGGTAAGTTATACGTATAGGTAGATTTTTGTAGCGATGATAGCTCAGTGGTTAGCGCGGTCGGTTCACACCGAAAGGCGTGGGTTCAAACTCCAACAAGCTTGAGCTGCTGGTGAAGGAAAACATCGTGAGGAAACCACTTTACTTTCTTGTAGTCGGCTGGCTAGATACCAACCTCAAGTCGAAAATCCGCCGTCAAGCACCAACGGTGTTTTCCGGTAGCCTCAATTGCGAGCCAATTTCATTCCAGCCTAGATGTGCTTTATCATCGTCGACCACACCATCACTTAACATCAGGTGGGCTGTGGTCGCACACCTAACCTAACATGAACCTAATAATATTGGTCAGCTAATTTTTTTATCGTACCTGTCTTTTTTCAGGAGCATTCCCTTTCTGTATGTATATAAGATTCACCTGAGATTTTTTACATAAATTTAGTTCAGATAAATAGTTTCAGTTCCGCGTGCTGATATCGCGGCTCGATTCAGAGCTGGCCGGGCAAAACTCCATCGGCTACCGACACAATGTGACTAAAGCTATATATAGTAATTATAGTAGTAGTAGTAATATTATAGTAGTAATAGTAGTTTTTGCGTGGTGGTAGAGTACTTTCTAGTACTCGGCTGGCTAGCTACCACCCTCAAGTTGAAAATCTGCCGCCAAGCATCTAACGGTGTGTTTCGGTAGCCTCACTTGAGAGCCAGTTCCATTTCAGGCAAGGTGTGCTTTACCATCTTCGACCACACCGTCACTTAACATCAGGTGAGTTGTGGTCAAACACCTAGCCTGTCAGCTATTTAAAAAAAAAAGTAAGCGGGAAATTCCAACGAAATCTTTGTAAGTAAGTACATAGAAAGGAATTACCGAACAAAGAAGTGAGTGCAAAACGGTCAACAATATTGGTGACTGTCATTTGTAACGTTTTTATGATTAAAGAAATGAATATCGTCTAAACCAGTTATTCTATTGTATCATGTAACAAAATCCTAAATAAATTAGTCGAAACTCACCTAGGACAAACATTTTGTGGACAAATATGTGTTCTGTGTATGGATGTTCTGTGTATATTATAAGTATGTATTTCCAAAAAAAAGTATTTATGTACTAGTTGCGCCTCGTGGTGTTACCCGCTACATTTTTTCATGATAAAAAGCAGAATCTATCGGTATGAATTATACTTTACGACATATACTCATACCTACCAAATATACATTATTTTTTTTTATAAAAATGGGTCGAGCCGTTTCGGAGGAGTGCGACCACAAACACCGTGACACGAGATTTTTATATATCAAGACTTATTTTTATATATCGAGGTTTTTTTTAATATATATTTTTATATTATACATTTTTATATATTAGTTTTCTCAGCGAACTTCGTATCGCCTAACACATCAGACACATTGACAGCAGCGCCACCTATCGGGTCCAATTGTGTTTTTAAACCATCCAGGAACCCATTGAAGTATAAGTACAAAATTTTATCCAAATCGGTCTAGCCGTTTAGGAGGAGTTATGTGACAAACACACGTACAGAAGATTTATATATATTATCAAGATATAGAGATTATATCAGTTATTTGATTCCCATAGTACAAGTTTTGCTTAGTTTGGGGTTAGATGGCGCTGTGTGTCCTACGCTGAACGTACGATATTTATTTATTCTGTCGCAGAGCAGTAGTGTATAAAAATTACTGTTTGATTTGAAGGGTACTGCAGCTAATGATATTACTCGTACATAGCTGTTGAGACTACCATCTAATGTCTCAAAGTAATGAGCGCTAAAGCATCGATGTCCTGGACTTTGTTTTGTTACTCATAGTTCTGTGTAGCGAAGCAATGGTCATGAACGTAAGTTATCTCTTACCATTAGGACAGCGTGTCATTCGCCTCATAACTAATAAGTACATAAAAAAGACATTAGAAAGCGCCAACGATTCGGAACATAGCCTTATACAGCAGACAAGTCAAATCTAAAAAATATACTTAATAGGCGCACGTTAATAAACTAACGTTTTTCTTCTTTTATCTAAAGAAAATCTGCCGCCAAGCATCTAACGGTGTGTTCCGGCAGCCTCACTTGAGAGCCAGTTCCATTCCAGGCTAGGTGTGCTTTACCATCTTCGACTACACCATCACTTAACATCAGATGAGCTGTGGTCAAATACCTACCCTGTCAGCCATAAAAAAAACTCTTCTGTTTTGTAGGTATAAATGGAAAATGTTTTTTTTTTTCTTTGTTCATTATTAACATTTTTTTACAATGAAAAGAGTTTGTG
Source organism: Biston stratarius (assembly GCA_950106695.1). Taxonomy (NCBI): domain Eukaryota; kingdom Metazoa; phylum Arthropoda; class Insecta; order Lepidoptera; family Geometridae; genus Biston; species Biston stratarius. The sequence goes on along the minus strand of OX467115.1, from coordinate 15,589,654 downwards.
TACAATTACAGCTTTTGTTTGACCTTTTTAGGTTTTTGTACTTCGTAATCACAAATCGGGAGTTTTGGCGGGAACGCGGTGAACGTCGTGTCGCCCCATTGTATTTTTTTCTAAAACTAGAGTTTTTTCGATTTTTTATCCATAAAAATAGTGGTGTTTTATTTATAAAGTGCCAAATTACAAGCGCGAGTGTGGGAGAATGATATAATGTTGTTAAACATGACTTTTGGTGTTGCTTCCAAAACTCCATCCAGAAGCTTATAGTAAAGTCGCCACTACTTTACTAAGGCATGACTTGATTTGGCTGGGACCGACTGGACTTGATCAAGACTAGACTTTGACTGTAACTATAGATGATAAAGAAGCTGAAAAATGAAGACTACTCACAAAATATAGAAACATTGAAACTGGCAGAATGCACAGAGTGCGATGCCAAGAAGAAAGAGAAGAAAAAAAAACCACAAATCGAGAATGTAGAAGTGAGTGATTGATTGGATTCGGTATCTGATAATATCAAACACATTTTTTTTTTTTTACTAGCTGTGCGCGTCGTACGCGTAGTAGTACTTTGCATACTTTAACTTTAATCTAATAATTTTGTGATGAATTGCATATTGTGCTTTCTTCAAAAAGCGACGAATTTCGTTTAAATAGAATATGATTTGGTGTATTGTTAACGTAGTTGCCAATATGAAGTCTCAATTAAAAAATAATAAAGTTCGTATATACTGAATTCGAATAATCGAATATTCGTGCTGGCTAATATTTTAGTTACACAACTTTTAGCTAATCTTCAAATATGTTAATATCTTCTTACTAACCTAATTACTAACAGCTAGATTGTATAAAGTCTACGACGTAAAATTTCTAAACACAGGTAACATAAGTTTTAATAGGTCAAAACAGATTTCTAGGTTCAAACTAGACGTTTAATATCTATGAATAAAGGTTTCAAAAACGACCGTTCTTGGAAACTCCAAAGAAAAAAATCTACAAGATTGAGTCAGAGAGACCTCAGAAGTGAGGGGTCGAGAGTCGCGTCGAGTTAGTGAGCGCGCGACCAGCACACGGCACGCACCGACCATGCGGCAGCCACCACACGGCGCGAGTGCTAAACATAACATTGTGAAGTGACTCTCACTAGGATTATAGGACTATTCACTCCCGCAACCTACTCAGGTGAGAATATACTTTAACATCACCTAAAATATAAAAAACCTGCATTCCCTTCACTTCTCTACCTAAGCGGGAGAGCTGACCTTTTACAGCTTCCGAGGCTGTACATGATCAGCTGCGAAAGTATGCGGTCTGTCAAACTTGCATAATAGACGCATGTAATCATTACTCGCGTGAATTAGTCAACGCACCCCAATTAAATTGACAAGACCCCAGAGCGCTCGTCTGATTTCAAAAATAATGACATGATTTATTAGACCCCGTCTTTTGTTTCATAAGAATACTGTTCAACACATATTCAGTTGGTATTTGCGAAATGTCTGTCTAAAGTTTCTCTTTCGAAAGTTTCGTAACAATGTTTATGGAGAAGAAGCCGTTTTAGAGTTACTGTGATTTCCTACTATCGTCGTATATTGCTAAAATATTTTGAATCCTAATCACCATTCTGTCAATCGTAAACAAAAGTGAGTGTGGGCGGGTGCTGAGAAGAGTTAATGGGAAACAAAGACTCGCGTCACATCCTTCTTATTTCTGCACACTGACCTTATACACCGACTTAATAGAGGCTAGATCAAAGGATCTGATATAAGTTTCACGATACATATCTTGTAGTGTACGAAACATTTTGTATATAATACTTACGAGTATTCCCAGGAATGGGAAGTAAAGGGCGTCCAACAAAAAGATGGGAAGATGACCTCAAAAAGGTAGCGGGTCCAGAGTGGACGAGAACAGCCAGAGACAGACAGAAATGGAAAGCTTTAGAGGAGGCCTTTGTCGGAGGACAAGCAGTGAAGTGAAACCGATCGTGTAGTCGATCTGTTAATAAATAAATATAATTATTATTATTAATAAGGAAAATGTGTGTACTGTAAATTTATAGAACAGCAATAAAGGCTTATTATTATTATTACTATACTTACGAGTATCTGACTTGTTATGCCATTTAATTGATTAAAATTAAGCACGTTTAATTCCTAAGATTTAAAAGGCGCTGCTAGTCTAAATTAGATAAATTGTTACTTACGCTAATCACGAACGCTGAGTTTTACAAATTCGTTGAATTATGACAATAAATTTGAAAATCAAAATCAATTCCTATGTAGAACGTATTTCCTTCTTCATTTGCTTGTCCAATAAACCTGAACAGTAACCACTTGAAGTATTTGGTTAAGAAATACTTAGTTTCTTTAACTATTCTCCCAAAAGTAGAATGTTTCTGTTGTCTTTCAACATCGAAATCGTTAATAGCTAGCAATTAAGGCAATTGCGTGCATTTGGAAATGATAGATTGGCCATATTGAACTATTTCATAATAGTTATTTTAATATAGGTTTAATATAAGATAATTACTTACGAAATAAACGCACCGTACAGTCCTAAGGCCTCGAATATATCCGGTTCCGACAGAGGGTCGTTCTCACTATTAACAAGCATTTTGTGATTTCCGCGACTCCAATGCAACTACCTAATTGTTTGTAACAACAACGCCTAATTAATAATAATCTTCGTTGCTACACTTGGCCGACATGTTCACGTGCAATAGTTTAACAATGCATAATTAGATGCCAAGAATTTTCGCTTACAAATGTTGACACTCGTAACACTTAACGTACCATAGATCGGTATTTGAAAACTCGTTTTGTTAGTCGCGTTTCTTTGTATATTTTAAGTTACCGTATGAATATGAACCTAAAGCTTCTAAATGCGTAATACGTTAAATAAGTGGTAGCCTGTTTCCAAATAACCAAGCTTAGTCTTACAACACCGTAAAAACGTAAGCACACCACTAATATAAAGCTTATTTAGAAGCTATGAGTAATTAAAAACTTGTTTATGGCATCATTACTACGTGAATCTCAAAGCCGAAACTATAGATACATAATGTGTGTTTCTTAATATGAGAAGCTAAATGTATTAAAACAGCGTGCCCTGTATAAAGAAATCAAATAGATCTGCTGTTTAATTCAACTACTCGAGTCTTACAAAATTTGTATTATATATTTTACAATACGTTATCAGTTTTGTTGTTTTCTCTTTATTCCATGCCATCTTAGAAGGCATAAAGGCCCTTCTTAATTAAAAGTTATTATCAGCCTATCAAAGTCCACTGCTGGACATAGATATCTCCCAAGACACGCCACTCAGCCCGATCTTCGGCTTAAATTAAATGCACCACCAGCTGTCCTATGTATATCGTCACTCCACTGAGTCTCAGGGCGTCCTATGCTACGTTTCCCGATTCGCGGTCTCCGCTCTAGAACATGTCTACCCCAGCGGTTATCGATTCTACGACAGATATGTCCAGCCAATTATACTGTCTATGTCGCTTGTTTTATTTACAAGTATAAGCTAAAGATTTGCAATTTAAGTAAATTGCTAACGAATACTTCTTTACCTTAAGTTGCAGCCAAAAATGTGTTTATGGGACATGATATGTTTAAGTCTAAGGTCACTTAGTGTAGTAGCTAACAGAGAATTTGTTTAAAAGTACTCTATGGTTTAATTTGTTTGGTAGGTTGTGAGCCTTGACAGTCTTGACCGGAAGAAAGTGGAATTCGATTAGCATTTGCCTCACGTTACAGAATAGTTAGCAGTACATGAATTTAAAACATTTTGTAAAGCAAATAATAACAGTCGGAAATATATACGCGTATGCGTTATTACCATTTTAAGTTTCATGGACGTAGTGCTAAACTTATCAAATGACTATTTGATTTGTTTTGATCAACGCTGAAGGTTCTCGTGTTAACAGTAATCCACTTTTTTAATATCGCAAAAATATTTGCTGCCAAGTTTAAAATCCTTTTGGTTATAGAATATATATTTGGTTATAGATGGTGCTGTGTGAAATGTCCGCCAATATTTATTTATCTTATTATTATAAAAGCAATTTAAATTCTTGAAACATGTTTGTGGTGTAGGCGAGATCTAGTGCACTTTGAGTTGCATGCATCGTCCTATAAAAGACATCAACGCACGCCCACCGCTACGGAGTTGAGCTACGAAGTAATTCAAATATTTGTTAAAATAGTTTTTTTTTAAAATATTTATGGAGAAAATGGTCTGAAAGGATATATGTTTGTTAAAATGAGAATTATTATATCAAAAAAGGAAAACCTATTAATTCTCAATTTGACGTAACTTTATCGCTTTGTTTAATGAAGTAATGTTGCAATTAAATAAAATGTAAACTATCACATTAAAAAACAAACTTCAAGTAAGGCATAGTGTGATTATACGTATGAAATTATAAAGCTGTGATACACAATTATAAAATGATTTCATTCCCTTGAGAAGCTTAATATGAAGATTTTACTTTAGGGCTATGAAATTAAGACGAAAAATATTCATTTAAATCTTTGAGTGCACAAAGATGTAGAATAATATTTCTGTGTTCGAACACACTGATTATTATTTGTGATTTTAGGGTTCATTCCATACCGGTAAAAAATGATCATAACTAAAAAAAAAACAGTCGCCAAGCATCTAACAGTGTGTTAACATTTGAGAGCCACTTCCATTCCAGGCTAGATGTATTTACCATCTTCAACCACACCATCACTTAACATCAGGTGAACTGTGGTCAAACATCTAGCCTATCAACTATAAAAAAATAGAATAAGTTCATATACTTCTAGTTTGAAATTACATAACTTTTCTCTACTTCTGGACTTACCTGCTGCGCTCCGCAGTCCTACCCGCATTTTAAGGAATAAAAAATAGCTTACGTATATACAAGGTATTATTTTAAATTTCATCGTTATCTGGAGGGATTAGGATGTCGTCTCAGTGTAAAGAAGTAACAGACATACAAACAAAATTTACAAATATAATATTTGTATTATTTCAAACGTGTTTGTTAATTCACTCATTCCATATTCACGTCGCAAGGAAACAAGAGATCTACATAATTTTTAACGTGGTTATAAATAATTTAATTAATTTACTATTTATGTTCTATTTCCATTCAACTGGAAGATGAAACTAGTTGACAATTAGTGCGCTTTTAGTATTGCCCTGTAAATATATCTTTTTTTTTTTTAATGGCTGACATGCTATGTGTTTGACCACAGCTCACCTGATGTTAAGTGACGGTGTGGTCGAAGATGGTAAAGCACACCTAGCCTAGAATGGAACTGGTTCTCAAGTGTGAGGCTGCCGGAACACACCGTTAGATGCTTGGCGGCAGATTTTCAACTTGAGGGTGGTAGCTAGCCAGCCGAGTACTAGAAAGTACCCTACCACCACGCAACGTATAGAAACATTTCGTTGATAAATTTAAATACCTATAAACGTTCGCAGACACGCATTGTAAATAGCCAAGTTCAAGTATCAGTGTAGAGTAGCGTAGTGTAGAGATTGCGCTAATAAGACCCACTTTCTCTTTTTTGTTAAGATTGTCTGGTAACTCATGTCAGTGGTAACACGTAACATTTTTAGCGTTTAATTGTACAATAAAACACAATATAATGATTTTATGTTTGAGACAAAACATTATGTCACTTTTTAATATTTTTCTGAGGTTGCATATAAAACCAAGGAGAACAAAAATCTAGGAATTCGAAAATGAAGGAATCTTAGATAAGTTTAAAATAAACTACACCCTGCATAACACTGCTAGGTTTGATTAGCTTATTTGGTAAAGTTCTGTTTTGAGAGCTGAAGTTCGATTCCCACTTAGGATTAGCATTAGTGTGACTAACATAGACGTTTGTTCTGTGGGTATTCTGTATGTATTATGAATATGTTTTTACAAAGAAAAAGCTTTCCTTAGTTTGGGACTAGATGGCACTGTGTAAAATGTTCTTCAATAATTTATTTATTTTAAACAATTATTTACCTATACTGGTTGCTAAAATTATAGATATAATACATATGGGATGTACAGCAACAACAATCAACATTTGTGCTATTAAAATTCGAGAGGAAAATTAATAAGCTTATTCAATATTCATTTAAATAAATCATGAATGAAACTGATAATTTTTGTCTGCGATTGATAATTAAAACAAAAATTTAAAAAATCGTAGAATTTTTTAAACTGGACATTAAGCAGTACATTAGTTAATCTTAAGAATTTGTTTGCTAATTTCTAGAACTCTGTATAAAAGATCAAAACGTTACCAAAAACACTATCTATTGTTGAAGTCTACGAGTGTGACTAACAAAATCAAAAGGTTAACTTACACGTAACGTCTATTCACCTTCATTCAATGTATAGTAAAATTCTCAATGCATATGAAACCGAAGGGCTATAAAACAATAAGAAATGTACAAAAGCTATATAAATCGTTCTTGGCACACGTTTTTGACTTGAACGTCGAGCGCACACGCACCGAGGTCGCCGTAAGCGGCCCGGTCCGCCCAGTGAAACTAGCACTAGTGCTGTCTTAAAAACAAGACTGAACTACAAGGACCAGATTAGATAAAGAATAATTCAGAAAGAAGAAAAACCTGCCATGGGAAGACGGGTTACATATTCACATTCAAAGCTAAAACCAGGATTCCCTGAGTTAAAGGTGTCACTAAACCCTGATAGCTAAAATCCAAAGCAGATATGTACGTTTTTAAATTAATCTGCTAGGCTGGACATTGAGCATGGGACTTGGCTCATATAGAACCGGTCTACCAGTGAGCTATAGAAGTTATATCTAATCTAATATCTTTAAACGAGCAATTCTTGTATATGTAGGTATATATATATATATATATATACTATAATCTGAATCTCGGAAAAGGCTCCAACGATTTTCATGAAATTTAGTATGCAGGGGGTTTCGGGGGCGATAAATCGATCTGCCTAGGTTACATTTTTAGAAAACTAAAAAAAAAAGGTTCTATGGTATATAAAATGAGCATGAATATGAAGAAGATTACAAATTGATTGTCTTGTTATAGTTTAAGTATTTTAATTTGCAGTAAAATATTTTTATGTCAATATTACATTAAAATATCATAAACAAATTGCCAGCCCTGTTGGCTCATTGGGAGTGTGTCTGCCTGAGCTGTAGGGCGTGGGTTCGATTCCCGCCAAGGACAAATGTTTGTTTGGTATAAACAAATGTTTGTTCTGTGTCTGGGTGTTCTGTATGTATTATAAGTATGTGTTTACAAAAAAAAAAGTATTTATGTATCCTATCAGTTATCTGACTTCCATCACACAAGCTCTGCTTAGTTTGGGGTCAGATGGCGCTGTGTGTAATGTGTCCTACAATATTTATTTATTTATTTTATTTATTATTTAAATTCAAAAGATTACAGTACGTATTTTTTTGTTCTGAGCGTTTACAATGATATTAATTACTCTTTGGTCCAAACATAAAGTGTTCCTTTACGATAACTCACAGAACCGGGGTAAGTAGTTTGTAAGCATATGTTTATGTAAGTAGAATTAAACAGATGTACTTTTATAATTGGGTCAAAATACGGATTGAAAAACGCACAAAAAGACAAGTCGAACAAAAGGAAAAATAAAACTTTTGACGGCACAGCACTAATGTCCGCGCTTGGGTGAGTTTCTGGTACGCTGTTTTGTTACATTTGTATATTACGTTTTGATTTAATAACTCGCGATATTTGCATTGCATGACCAATAATTAATATTTTGCATTCTTTACATCGTTGATTAACATTAGGCATTGGTTATGATTGACATGTTGCATTTCCGATTATACTAAGTGGTAGAACGTCTTAGCAGGAAGTCGTACATAATATGTAGGTAGCCGTTGGTGCTTACAGCGGTCAGAATAGTATTATGTACTGTTTGTCAGCATAAAAACCAATAAACTATCTAACATAATAACAGGGCTACAGACTAATCAACGAATGTCTCAAAATAATAAGCATTAAAGCAGCTACGCACCTGGGTTTTTTTTGACACGTTGGTAAGAGTATGTTTGAATTAACTATTTATTGTTCAAAGCAGAAATTATATTTGTACAAAAAAACTGCTCAAAAAACTGGCGACTTTATCATTAAAAGCAATCCCTAATAGACAGTATCAGTAATTATTTATTTATTTTATTTAGGTAGGTCAGATAACAAAAAAGATGTTCTAAACGTGTATAAAACACCCGTACCTGGAACACTTTTTCGAAAAATGTGTTTTAGCAACTAATCTTTTTTAATGTAGAAGTAATAAGACAGACGAGACGTAAGTGGTAAGTTAAAACTCCCATCCATAACTATTACAGCGTTACCATAAAGTTTGAACCTAAAACTTTAATTAGCTATCAATATATTCAAAGTTCGGTAGCCTAGTTTTTGAGTCCGTTTGGCTTCCAAATTGAAGGTCCTGAGTTCGAATCCCACGACACGCACCTCTATTTTTTCTAAGTTATGTCCGTATTGTCGTTGACTTTAAGCGGTGAAAGAAAACACCGTGAGGAAACCTACATCTCCAAGAGTTCATAAAAAAAGTTCTTGGAAAAGTGCCAACACGTACTCGGTCAGCGTGGTAACCTTGCTCTTCTCACGAAGAAAAGATCTCCACTCCCAGCAAAGGACAGTTTATAAAAAAACAGGGATAATTCGGATTCGGATTGACTATTACAAAAACCCGTTTGTGCGTTATTTTTATTCAGTTTATGAGTGAATCGTGAACTGAAAATTTACGTTAAGTATATGTACAGTTTTGTGTATTTTTTTTCTTGAGTACAGTGTGCTGCAAAAGTGAGTTTGCAATGTGAAAATTTACAAGATTTCCAAACCATGCGATTGTCTGGTGTAATTTAGGAACAAAATAGTGCAAATAGAGTTCCGCATATTACAATTACATTAGTGGAACCACAAGAAGTACAACCAATAACAGCCAGTGTTGCGTAGGTAAGGGGGAAGGTAAGTGGTAGGGGAAGGGGGGAGGGACCAGCTGGCGGCCGTCAACAGTGAAAGTAAGCGCCTGCGCCGGCCCTCGCAGAGTCCGGTTACGCTTGACGTTATAGATCACGATTTGATCCATTGAAATTTTTCGTACAAGAACAAACAACTACCATTAGAAAAACAGTCGTACTGACTTAAGTTTACAAGTTTGTATTTCGTAGTCTTTGTAGTATTAAGACTTTAGATAAAATAAATAAATATCGTAGGACATTTCACACAGCGACATTTACTCCCAAACTAAAGCAAAGCTTTAGTATCTGTATTATGGGAACCAGACTACTGATAGAATACTTACATTTCTTTTTGTAAATTACTAAAATACTTATAATACATAAAGAACACCCAGACACAGAACAAATATTTATCGTCACATAAATGGTTGTCTCTACAGCTCATGAAGCAGATACTCTGCTAAAAGAGCTAACAAGACAGTCAAATGCAAGTCATACGTTTCAGTTTAATTTTAAATATGGCTATATGGTTTCGCACGCTTGATTACAAAACAGCGTATTTCTCAATGTATACAGAACTAGCATGTATTTTATACACAAACCTTCTTTAAATATCTAAATGATAATGAAAACCATATCAATATCTGTCGCGTGGGTGTCAACCGTGACTGAAAGTAACGTGAAGTTGATGAGTATGTAGATTTACTTATTATCGAATTATACGTATTACATGAAACGTACTTCGGATGACGTTATGATATTGGACTGTACCTCTACCTGTGTTAAAATAGGTTCATTCGTTCTGGAGATTATAGTTTGCATCCAAAAATGCGAATAAACTGCACACCTTTTAAATTGTTTAACTTCTCATTAACTTTATTAGTTATTTTAAATTGCATCTAACTAATCTTAGGTATAATACCTACATACCAAATAATTACCAATTATATAAATTTGTTATTTATACGTGTGTACAAAGTGTTTTTTATAAGTGAATACCTAAGCTTTACGTCGCTTGCAAATGTAGTAGGTGTCTACTTCAAATAAATTTTGCATACCTATAATAGATCAATAAACTAACAATATCTTTGTGAGGGTAAGTTCTTTGTCCAGCGAGGCCACCGTGGGAGTCGCTGACCTTGCGAGGCGCCGCCCTGCTCGATGGACGATGCAATAAAATGTACTATACTTTATTCATTGCCTGGCTATTGAAGGAGACAAATTAAAACGATTAAAAGATTTAAGAAAACCATTACAGATATCTTTATTTAGTTATCGTACACTATCAAATAAGAGGCAAATTTGTCATGCATTGTAATGCGCCAATGCGCTTAGTAGGTATAGAAAATTTAATATTTCCGAATAAAGGATACCATTTAAGAAGTTATTATTAGAATAGGCAAGTTGCCTTAAAAAATATTCAATCACTAAGCCAAATTAATATTTAAATAGATGTCTTATTGTACAATAAAATTACCTATGTGAATAGACGAATAAGGTAAACTAGTTTCGTATTTAAAAAATAGGGTATACGTAAATATTTTTGGAAATTACATTAGAAAACAAACGGTAAATTTAGCGTCACCTAAACGGTTACTAACGTCAATTAAACGGTTTAATTAAATCTGACACGCCGATATTAAGGGCTTCGCTTAAATTTAAGTAATGCTCTAAATGGTTTTTCAAATTTTCTCGTCTACGTGAAATGTCATGCGTGGGATAAGATACATAGTCTAAACATAGATTAATTTTAAGCAACTGTAATTAAGGTTTTAAAACCATCGTACCATTATTTACAATATTTAAAAATCTGAATCATACCTACATATGTATATATGGCATTCATAATATGATTAGCCAGTCAAATTCTTCTAAAAAGTAGAGGCATAGCTACGTCATCCTTCGATTACTTTAATTTAAAATAATTTACTATAGTTTACGATCAGCCTCGAATTTGAAAACTGGTCATTCGGTGTTGATTTATCATTAAGCAACTCATTTGAATAAAGCGTCTATCGAAATACGTTGTTGGACAACTTCGTCCTAAAATATTATATTATTTATTTTTAGTGATGAAATACATGTAACATTGTACGCAGCACGTGTTTTACACAAATATTAAATATAAATTTTTCTTTGACAATATTCTTTTATTTGAAATATCGAATTTTAGAGACTGGTCTCTCGAACTAGACTGATTTGAGTATTGGGCAAAGCACCGTTGGTACAGTTTCGTATACTTACATAAGGAAGAACTGAATGTAGGTATTTGTATTACATCTGAATGATTAGTTTGGTCTCATGTCTTTATATGTTATTATTAGCGATTGCTGTTATGTTATTCCCACATTTTTCACTGGAAATTATTTAAACATTGAAAGGGACCATTACTCCGCAGAGAGGAATGACCGGCAAGGTCGGAGCATGGAATGTGCAACTCTTGTGCTGGGTTGATTCATTCACGAGTCAGATACCAATATACAAAAGTACCTAGAACAAAAATATCCACAAGCTTAAAGAAATTAATACTTTGTTATTACGCTGCTTCAATAATATATTTCAATACTTTTGTCGAGAGGTCAAATACAAAGTATTTGAAAAAGTTATCTTTCGTACTTGTATTTTAGATGTAATTTATTAGTGTGTTTATACATATGTATGTGTGAAATGTTTATTTTCGTTTTGAGTGATTAGATTTGAATTAAATTTAGCACCTACGGAGATTGCGTATCCCTTGGTACACTTTTAGTCGTACAAAAACGGCACTAATGTACTCGTATGTGGTGGTGTTTTCGCAAATATCAGTTTTTTAAGGAGCAATAAACATTTGACCCATTATTTTTAAAAAAACCTACAGTAAGTATTATTAGTGTAAAAATGGCTGCAATTTTTTTATAGAAAACAAAATTAATTTCTGTCTTACAGTCTAACCGAATTAGCTTCCCTTTCATTGTTATCATATTAGATTTAGTTTGATAAAAAGAACAAAAGCTTTGTGAGAAAATTCTTTGAGAAAACTAGTTTATAATTCATCGTGCCCCAGAAACGAACTGTTGTCATCTTTGTCATAAGCGTAACGAGACATCCGAGATATTTTGGAAAGTGGAAGTTTGAAAGGTTCATTATTTTAGAAGGCATTTGGAAAGCCTCTTCCGAGAGGTGTAAAAAAGAATATGCTAACAAGTGGCCCTGCTAGTACAGGGTACAGGGGGCAACCCTGGACGGCCTTTTGAAAAAGTTTTTTTGTTCGTAGTTTGCGTTGGACTTAATTTTAGACGTTTACATAGAAATAACCAATTTAATCAGGCACCTACTTTGTACTTTTCAGGAAACATAGACTCTAAGAAAAGGAGTTCCTTGCCGTTTGAATTAAAAATGTAGAATTATTGTGCTTAGTGCAAAATGTTCACAGTGTATGGATCACGCTTTAGTCGCATTTGACAGTCCATCCAGTACTTATAGAAAGGGGCAGGTATGCATGTTGTGCAATTCCAAGGACATAAAAGTTTGTTTTAAATACTAATGTATCTCTGTGTTTATTTGTGGAACTCTTTATTGTTGGGCAAAATTAGTTACCCACTTTTAATCATGCTCGAATAGGTTTGATACTTAATTAGACACCTTTGTAAGTTAACTAGATTTGTATCACAGGCAATTGGTCCATACCTCAATGAGTAATAAATATGAAATGGTTATGAGAGTTATTTTATTGAATACATTCATTAGAAATAGATTTGAGAGAAATTAGATATGATAACGTTAATGTCTTTTTTTATCGATTAAATTTTTAACATAGATAACATATTGCTTTTTAATATAGAAATATTATCTGTCATTTTAAGTACTTTTCTCCGTTTTGATGAAGTAACACATTTTCAACTGTTCAGTAAACATTTTAACGGTAATAATATTGGCTGATGAGAATATTATTTATTTTAAATGTATTGGTTTTCAATGAGAATTTGGTTTAGTGTTAGAATATTGAGAATTTTTACAATTCTCTAGGGAAAATATAGCTCACATGTCAGTGACCATCGTGTGCTCATTCCGGCGAGTTTCGGAGATTTTCCCTCTCTTAAAGTTATTTTTCTGAATTCATTTTTTTTTCAGAATAGCCAAAAATGGCGACGTCCGGGGGGAAGCGTCGGGATGACGCCAGTGACAACTCTGATGATGAACTCACGCCACTTGCGAACGAGATCTATGGTGGAAGGTGAGTTATTATATAGTCAATCTTAATTGTAGGTATATATCGTACGACATATGACACAGCGAGATCTAGCCCCAAACTAAGCTTATACTTTGGAAACCAGCAGATAGCTGAATACTTACATACTTTTGTATTGTAAATACATACTTACAATAAATACAGAACACTCAGACACAGAACAAAATTTTTATACAAATCTTTGTCCTGCGTGAAAATCGAACCTTCATCCTCCAGCTCTTGAAGTACTATCAAGTGAGAGCCAACAGTGCTGTCAAAAGTAATTCAGAGGTAACGTTGCGTAAACAAATGGATGAAGACTCCATGGTCCCTTAATTTCGTTTGACATACGGGAAATAATAACTGACATCAGTGACATTTGTGTGACGTAAGGCCTTGACGTATAATTGCGTGCGAATAATTGACATATGACAAGCTGAAATTATAGAAGCAAGGAATCTTCACGCATTATCTACATACGTAACATTATAACTGCACTATTTGATCTTAATCTGTGTAAAATATATGCATACATATATATATTTTTTTTATAATGTTTATTGGAAATTCTAAACTTCTGCATGTCATTAATTTTTATTTCATATAAGTCTTTTTTTATGTATCAGTAATGTAACGATCGAGACGCTATCCTGATGTTAAGAGATAACATCTGTCCATGACCATTGCAGCGATACACAGAACTTTGAGTAGTAAAACAAAGTCCAGGGCATCGCTGCCTTGGCGCTCATTACTTTGAGACTAGAACAGCAAACCGGAACACAGTAATGTTTACACACTACTGCTTAGCGGCAGAATATCTGGTACTGCGGTGATACCTACCTACTTAGACGACCTCCCGCTAAGGAAATCTACCACCAAGTAAAAGTCTCTTGTATTGACGATTTCACTTATTAAGTACATACTTTCCAGTAAAAGATATTCGTGGTATTAATTGAATTAATATTGTCATCACAAGTTTAATCACCAGAATAATTAGGAATACACATTTTTTTTAAATACGCTCAAAATAATGAAGAAGTATCTAAATAGACTCAAGACTGACTGTTTTGTACCTCATTTGGTAATATTTCTGATCTTTTCAGCTCTGGGGCTCGGATTTGATTCCCACCTAGGAAAAACATTTATAATTGTACTGTGTTTGGGTGTTCCATGTGTATTATAAGTTTTTGTAAATATTTAAGTATTCTATCAATTATCCAGTTTTAGTAGTACAAGCTTTGTTTATTTTGAGGCTACATGGTGCTTTATGAAATATCCTCCACTGATTTGTCTAAGCCTTTTCCAAGGCCCAATTAGCCCGATCCTCTATTCGCTTTCAGCTATTGCCAACCGTCTTACGTATATCGTCACTCCACTGGGTATATGAATACATTTTTACTTGCTTGTTCAAGTTAAGTATTTTTATTCTTGTTGTTTACACCAGAAATCGGACACGGTCTAAACGAATCATTAATAAAAAACATCGATAACTTAATAAGCTACGTAAAGATTATGAGCAGTTTTAGTAACCTCTGTATTGCATGACGTCACCGCGCAAGCCCAACATTCAATTTTACACGTCATCGCACTTGGTGCGGTCATTGTCAGGGAAAAGCTCTACAAACAATGAAAATTACTTTCCGTTCACTCAAATGGAACAAAAAACTAATTGTTTTCTCTATTTTCAGTCTTTTAACCTAATCTTTTAATAGAATGATTAGACAATTTAAGTTGTAAGTTAACGGAAGGTGGTACAATTAAGTTCAAAACTAACTATCAATCAATAGGCGTCCGAATAAAATAATTTATATTATTAGAACTGGTAAGAAAACAACTACATCTCGTTCATCTCATTAATTTTACGTTTAAAAAATATTTGCTTAGATGCCGTTGTGTGAAAAGTCTTGGGATAATTATTAAAATATCTTCGACAGCACCATTACTTAACATTAGGAGAGCTAGTCATACACTTAGCTTGTCAATCGTATAAAATAAAAACTGTATTCCAAATTACATTTAAATAGAATAATTTAGACGTCGTGAAGAAACACACACAAACTTTTGTACGTTTTTTTTATGGCTGACAGGCTAGATGTTTGACCACAACTCAGCTGATGTTAAGTGACGGTGTGTTCGAAGATGGAAAAGCACACCTAGCCTGGCATGGAACTGGCTCTCAGATGAGGCTGCCGGAACACACCGTTAGATGCTTAGCGGCAGATTTCCAACTTGAGGTAGCTAGCCAGCCGAGTACTAGAAAATACCCTACCACCACGCTATGGTTTCCTCACAATGTTATTCCTTCACCGGCAGCTCAAGCTCATTTTTGGGGTTTGAACCCACGCCCTTCGGCATGCGAACTGACCGCGCTAACCACTGAGCTATCACCGCTACAAGTAAAATATTAGTAAGATGAGATGACATGAGACGTAAAATGAGATTACATACATTCCGGATCCTTCTCAAGGTCAATGAAAGTAATAAAGAAAATAAACAATGCGATTACACATTACTGCAACAATAATTTGAGGAGAATGCAGTTCATAATTATGATGATATCATTAGTTACCTACTTGTAATGATGCTTTTTATATCCAATGTGAATTGCTTCAAGTAACCTGTTACAGATTTTCTTATCGACTCATAGCACTATGAGTAAACTAGTTTATTACTAAACTAGTAGCTTTTAATTAAGCGTATATACCTAAATAGGGTAGCAGACACAATAAAATAAATATCGTAGGACATTACATGCAATGCCATCTGACCCCAAACTAAGCAAATATTGTACTATGGGAGTCAGATAAATGATAGAATACATTAATACTTTTTTGTTTTTGTAAATACATACACATCACATCATCAGCCATAGGACGTCCACTGCTGGACATAGGCCTCCTCCTGCGGAGTGGTTTTGGCGAGCGCAGCTAGGTATGATTGTTCAAGGAAAACAATGCTGCTCATCTTCCAGATTACATCCCTTAGCCGACTCTTACGGCAACTACGGGTAGAGAAGGTGCGGTACAATTCTTACGCCGGCACCACCACGGCAAATACATACAGTACAAACATTTGTTGATACTACAGTATGTTCGTCCTGGGTGGAAATCGAATCCACGCTCTATACTACCAATGAATCAACAAGGCTATCAATCCAAAAAAATACCAACTCGACTACTAAAAAATTCCTGCCCTACCGATAATAGTTAGTGGCAATACTAGCTTACTCTCAAAATCAGTTTTACAGATACTTTAAAGTAATACACTAATGTTTACACAATACTGTTAGGTGACAAAATATCTGATACTGCGGTGGTGGCTATCTAGACAACCTCACACGAAGAAGGGATATTTGTATTTATACCACAAAATATTTGTCCTGGGTGGGAATCGAACCCACACCCTACAGTTCTTATAGCAGATAATACTATCAATCCAACAGGGCTGTCAAAAGGATCACAAGTCAGATGTTGTTTAGATGATGTGTCTGTATGGCATCGGAAATTTCTAACATTAGCACCGATTTATGTCCGCTTTTTAGGAGTTTTTTATGGTTTACAGGCTAGGTGCTTGAATACAGCTATCTTGTGGCAGTTTTATAGCAAACAAAAGAAGCACATTTTCTTATTCAAGTCAATATTGCGGTGCGATTAAAATTATTCTTACATATTTTATTTAAAAAAAACTAAATGGTTACAAAAAAGTATATTTTCATATATTATCCTTGAAGAGGCTTCATATTCATGTACTTAAGTATTTTAAAAACAGATGGAGATCACGTCCGGGTTAAAAAAAATATATTTAAAATATTTGTATTCGGTTTTAATATCGAAGTAACTGGATGACCGAGCTTTGCTCGGCTGAATGCACAGATAAAACGACGTTTTCATAAAATGAAATCTAGCTAGATCGATTTCAGACATCACATCACATCGGACGCCATAGGACGTCCACTGCTGGACATAGGCCTCCTCCTGGGAGGGTTTTACAAATACTCGCCACCCTTGGCAGGCGGGTTGGCGAGCGCAGTTAGGTGTGATTGTTCAAGGAAGGCGCTGCTGCCCATCTTCCGGAATTCATCCCTTTGCCGACTCTTACGGCAACCACGGGTAGAGAGGGTGGGGTACTATTCTTACGCCAGCACCACCACAGCACATCGATTTATCATCTCTGAAACTCCTGCATACAAAATTTCATGAAAATCGTTGGAGCCGTTTTCGAGATTCAGATTATATAATATACAAGAATTGCTCGTTTAAAGGTATTATTAGACAGATAAGCTGTTAAAAAGGTACGAAGCGTAAATATGCAGAGATATAAATACCTAACACTACATCAAGCAGTTACAACAACAGTGTTTGGCAATGGAGCATTGAGATGTAAGACCAGTTCCGCTTACGTAGCCCGATGATTCAACTAAGCTCTCTCTCACGATTTTTCCCAACTCGAGATTTTTTAGATTGTGTCTCATCCCGGGCTGTGTAAATAACGAAGGTCACTCTTAGTAAGTCCGTTAGTCACCAGTACATCTACATAAAATGAAAGACATTACGTATAGATCAGCAGTGTTTATTGATGGGAAAGAATAATTGTATTGTGTTAGAAAAAGATTTTTTATACTGATGGGCTAGGTATTTGACCTCAGCTTACCTTTCCTTCACCGGCAGCTTAAGCTCATTATTAAGAATTTCAGTTAATTGGAATGTATGCTTTAAATAAAAATAAAAATCTTATGGTAGAAAAATTAGCAAAACATATATCAGTACGGTTCTTATTTTATCATTATTTTACTCTTTGTCATTTTTACTGTTGCTGTCGGCATTATTGTAATACTGTAATAAATAAATAAATAAATATTGTAGGACACATTACACACAGCGCCATCTGACCCCAAACTAAGCAGAGCTTGTGTAATGGAAGTCAGTGTAAATACATACTTATAATACATACAGAACACCCAGAAACAGAACAAACATTTGTTTATACCATAAAATGTTTGTCCTTGGCGGGAATCGAACCCACGCCCTACAGCTCAGGCAGACATACTCCCATTGAGCCAACAGGACTGTCAGTTATTGTAATTAGTGATATATTTAACAAAACAGCTTTTTTAGTTTATTTAAGTGACGTTAATCTTATACCTTTAAACGAGCAATTCTTGTATATATATATTATATATATATTCTGAATCTCGGAAACGGCTCCAACGATTTTCATGAAATTTAGTATGCAGAGGGTGTCGGGGGCGATAAATCGATCTAGATAGGTTTCATTTTTAGAAAAAGTCGTTTTAACCGTGTTTTCACCCGAGCAAAGCTCGGCCATCCAGGTACTTATTTATTAATTGCGAGTTTTATTTCTGGACGACGCAAATATGATGAGAAAGGCCTTTGCTTAGCAGTGGGCGATAACGGGCTAAGAATGATTATAATGATGATGATGCAGAAAAAACCGTCTTCAGTAGCGATGTAGCGATGATAGCTCAGTGGTTAGCGCGGTCGGTTCGCATGCCGAAGGGCGTGGGTTCAAACCCCAACAAAGAACTTGAGCTGCCGGTGAAGGAAAACATCGTGAGGAAACCATAGCATGGTGGTACTTTCTAGTACCCGGCTGGCTAACTACCACCCTCTAAATTGAAAATTCGCCGCCAAGCATCAAACGGTGTGTTCCAGTAGCCTCACTTGAGAGCCAGTTCCATTCCAGGCTAGGTGTGCTTTACCATCTTCGACCACACCGTCACTTAACATCAGGTGAGCTGTGGTCAAACAGCTAGTAAGTCAGCCAAAAAAAAAAAAATTTTTTTTGTTAAAGACAAGGCATATTTAATCCTTTTATTTTTCTTATTGATATTAAAAGATATTTATTGCAGGTATGTTTTTGTAACCAACATTATTGCTTGGTAAATGTCAGCAAACGAATAGTTCCTTTGTTTCAAAACGATTACCCGCCATCCAATAGACTGATTCTTTATTGCCTACTTTTAAGATAAATCTACTAGTAGTACTAGGTAGAATAATAATATAAAATGCAAGGATGACAGAATTTTTGAATAAAAGTCACGACCCAGTGTCGTGTCAGCTAAAGCTAGCTTCACATGATATAAAAGTTTTTGTTTTATTAATCAAGCCAGCGCTGGTAGAGGTCGCTCGTTGGATCGGTCACCGCGGCCGGAACCCGCTCAAATGCCAAGGTTGTCAACTGTGACGACACAACTTTCGATACGAATGACGCGCTACATTTTTGCGCCCTACTTTACCCGGTGCGGCCTCGTGCAATCACTCAAGATGTAGAAAAAGCTGCTAACAATAGTCAGTGTCATTGCAACTTAATTTAATGCTGTTTATATTTATTTAAGATAAGGTTGTCTTTTTGTTAGATATATAAAGTAATAAAGATCACATGCGTGTAATTCACTAAGGCACGCTAATTTATGATTTAAGCATCACTATGTCTAAACAAATGGTGATCAAACGCAAGCTTATTCATCATAAAACATAACACTTAAACAAATATGAGTTTTTAAGAAAAAAAATTTTTTTTAATTTTATACAGTCATCATCATCATCATCATCTCAACCGTAGGACGTCCACTGCTGGACACCGGCCTCCCCCAAAGATTTCCATGAAGACCGGTTGGAAGCATCCAGCGCGTTCCTGCGCGTGAATAATTCAATGTAATGGCATAGTTTTTCCGTTCTCGCCAAAACTCTGCTTAGTAATTCAGGGCCCATATTCGCTATAAGCACATGAAAACGTAATGCGGCGGAATTCTAGTCAAATTCGCGTGGAATAACACCGACTCTATGCCAGTGTCACATTATAAACTGCGACGAGATGTGTTTGGAGCTCGTTTTAAACTATCAATGGTATGGCATAAGAACCCTGAAAAATCAGTACTTATTAAATCAAGTTGGCAAAGAGGTAGATATACATGTGACCAGTTCTCGAGGGCTGCATAGAATCTACGTTGCAACATTAAAAGTTAATCTTCACACGCATTGAGTTACCTACTTGTCTGTTGTATTGAAATAAGATTATTTAGTATTCACCTTGGTATTTATTTAGAAATGCTAAGGTTAGGCCTCATGTTCAGTCTTCGTTTGAATATCATTCACAACATTAGGTACTATAAGTTTTTAGTTTATGGCAGTCCTTCTGAAAATCTTGCTGAATAATAATTTGCATTGCAAACTGTGTAGGAATAAATATTTCCAAAAAAATTAAAAAATTTAGGAACCCCCGACTCAAAATCAAACGTAGCTAAGAATACTCCCGACTAATTCATCTTTCAAACAAAAAAATATAAATCAAAATCGGATCAACCGTTCGGGAGCTACGATGCCACAGACAAACACACACACACACAGACACGTCAAACATATAGTACCCCGTCGTTTTTGCGTCGGGGCTCAAAAAGCACTATGATATTAAAAAAAAAAAAATGTAATTAGAAACGATATTGCCTGATTTGATTTTGAAACGTTTGTGATTTGAACACATTTGTAATTATGCTTATCACCGGAACTTAATTACGTACGAAAGCACTTAAGGTATTGACTTTTGTTTTGCTAAATCAAACCCTAATCAATATGATATTAGACTGATGATTAACTGCAGGCGTGCTCGAAACGTTGGCATATATATAAGTCTTTTTCCAAGTTTGCAATTGGAACCGATCACAACTTACTTGCACTCGCAATAATAGTTACTACAACTTCTCACTAAAAAAAAAACATCATTTAGAATGATCGACTCGATAGAAAATTAAATTGAAGATGACACTCGAAAATGTGTCTTTCGAGACCTGCTAAGAGATTCCATTGTAAAAACATTTGGATGTTATAGCATACTTTTAGAATAGGGTTTAGCTTTTTACTTTTCGAATAATGTGAGAATGACCTCAAAAATCAATATTTGACACGTACGAACTTCTTTAACCGTCATACTTTTGTTTTGCTAAATCAAACCCTAATCAATATGATATTAGACTGATGATTAACTGCAGGCGTGCTCGAAACGTTGGCATATATACGAGTCTTTTTCCAAGTTTGCAATTGGAACCGATCACAACTTACTTGCACTCGCAATAATAGTTACTATAACTTCTCACTAAAAAAAAAACAACAACTTTACTATTTTTTTTAAATTGGATGGTATAAGTCAAGTACTTAATCACATTGTAAATTTACACATATTTATCAATAAAATACTTCAACATTGATTACAATATCATAAACGTGAAAGTTGGTCTTTTTGTATGCATGGTTGTTATTTCTTCATGTTGTAACGGCTTAATGGATTTGTATGACATTCTGAATACAGACAGCTTTTATTTTTTAACACATAATCTCAGAAAACGCAGGTCGCGCAATTCATACCATAGAGCATAGGTACTAATATTTTTACTCCAAGCAGAGTAAACTCTTTTTTTACTCCAAGAAGTTTTATTACCAAGAAGGAGGGTGACTCCTTCTTGGTAATAAAACTTCTTTGCTCAAGTATGTACCCATCACAACAGAACGGTATCTAGCCGGTAGCGCTTTCGTAGGATACTTGGTTGGCGGACGTATGAGGTCGGGCGTGCGCTGCATAACTATCAAGACCTACTAGTTAGTCGTGTTTACCGGTTTTACCGAACTACGGTAGACTTTTTGATAACAAACAATGCCACGCGATGGAGTGTCGGCCGAAAAATACACATGTAGGTGTTGCGTAGGAAATACCGGTAGTATTATCTATATAATATAATTCTAGAAACATGGGTTTACTAAACGAAACTATAATTTATTATGTTGGATGGACTGTTTTGTCTATATTGAAAGCACGTGTCACTTACATTAAGGAACTTACTTACGATTAAGTGTTTTTTGAAGTGTAGATTTATATGAGTACATTTAAATTAAAACAGTTTATTAGGGTTGGAACAACTCGGACATGCTAAAGCGTTAGTAATAATTCCAAGCACTGCTTTGGTATTCCGGACAACTTTTAAAAGTCTGGCTTTCAAAGCTACTGAGCTAGTTTATTCTCAAACTCTGATGAAGGTCATCGCTGCCAAGTCACTAACATTGTTTTGTAGAGCTAGAAATAGAATTTCTTGTGATGTAATTGTCACAAGTGTACTTATTGTACCTAGTTAAAGTAGGTACAATAAGTAAACGAAACTCGTTGCATAGTAGTACTGCGCTCTAAATATGTTAGTATACTCGTATTTAAAAGCTGTGTAAGTGGACGTAGTAAACTACCCTTCTGGCAAGAAGCTTAGCATTGCCACGCTGGATAGCAATGCTAAGCTTTTGACCAAAGTAGATGCCAGCATTCTGGTCACCTGAAGCCTCTTCTATATATTTACATATATATAGGTACTCTACATATGTACATAGATTGAAACATAGCTCTTTATTGTTCACACCAAAATACAGAATTGAATAAAATATTTAATATTCAACAACAAAGACCAGCCAGCGTTTAACCAAAAATCGACAAACCAAAATTCAATAACCAGCGGTCTTATCGTTAGAAAAAAGTAGAGTGAATGTGTGTAAGGTAAAAGTAGAGGGTAAATCTTGTGGGTTGTGGGTGGGTAGACCAGATCTTCGCTTATCACCAGGCGAGTTGGCGGTTAAAAGTAACAGTTTCAGATTTAATGAAAACATTTCTATTGAAATTTCTAATGTTAAATAGATTTGACACCTGAGCTACCACAACCCTAACCTGATAGTTTTTAAATGTTATGAGTTCATTTTATGTTATATGCATTTTACTCAATTACTTACGATTAAGTGTTCTCTCGGTTACTAAGTAAATATTCAGTAGAGTATTATAGGTATAAATCTACTTGATGATGACATAGATATAACTTACATAGAAGCGCAAAATTTTATCTTGTAATATTTCTAAGTACCTGGTTAAAGAACTTCATTGTACCCTTTATTTCATTACGAAAGACATATCAATTCTATTGCTAGATTAGGTAGATTATAATGTAAGAATCGAATAAAAATAATATAATTGTGTGAAATAGTAGTTCTCCAGCGAACACCAAGCTTTATGGTATTAGGTATGACAAGTATGGTAAGTCGTTCCTTCCCAGCGCGAGCGTTACTATGGTCGTTGAACTCTCGGACTTTGGGCATGAACCTGGACGTGACGTTTCGCATAACAAAATAAATTTTGTGTCGATACTTTCCTTCTTATGCAAAGGACGATTGTAACAAAATCAAAACGTACACAGGTATTTTTTTTACCTAAATGTATGTAATCATTATGTAGTTAAAAAAACTTCTTTTATTTTTGTTTTTGACATTGAACTTTGTGAATTTGCCAGTAAAACGTAAAGAAATATTTTCGAGTATTTTATAAAGTGAAAAAGCGTTTTATTATAAAGTGAGGTGACTTTACAAGCTTTGATGTTTTTTTTTTCTATATTTCACAAACCGGGTTTTGACCACAGCTCACCTGTTAAGTGACTGTGTCCTCGCCCTAATCACTGAGCTATCATGTCTACAAATTACAACTCTAACCAAATTCAAAACGAAAAGTTATGTTACACAAAGGGTAGAAATTTTAAAAGGGCTCCATTACTAAAAAATGTTTAAGAAACACGAAGTTTTGGTTTAGATGATGTTATTAATGAAAAGCCTCTGCATCTGTAAACATATCAATTGCGTCTATATACGTTATACTACGTGACATCGTTAACTAGAAATTAAACTTAAAGACGTTTTGCTATTAAACATTGAAAAGGAACTCTACAAATTGGAAAAGAAAACATACGAAAGATACTCTTCAGAATATAGTATAATTACGAATAAAGTTAAACGGGAAATCTACCCTCACCTTTAAACCTACCAATTAATTGTTACCTAGATGTGTGCAAAAAATATAAACATTTAACTTCTTTATAACAAAAAAAAAACATTTGTTCGGCACAATACGAGTACAGCACAAAAATAGAGCATAATTATGCCGAATGGGTTTATCTCAGCATGATTGCCGATTGACAGACAAGCGGCGCTAGTTGTCAGATGGACCCTTCAAATTACATCAAAGTACAATCAATACTATATAATTAAATGGGACCGTTAGGGATGAACATAATGAAAAAAGAAAAGAAAAATAGGCCTTGCTAGAAATAATCGCAAAGATAATAGTTTGTTTTAAATTTAATTTGCCCCATCGGGCAGACTAAAGCTGTAAAGCCATATACCTCGTCTCCGGTTTTTGCAATTCATGTTTAACTATCTATAGTAACTGATTTTTTATTTTACTATAAGCTTCGATGGTGTTTTGGAAGCAACACGAAAAATCATGTTTCTCACACTCACGCTTGTAATTCGGTACTTTGTGAATAAAACACCACTATTTTTAAACATAAACACTGGAAAAAAAGACACTAGTTTTGTAAAAGAATACAATGGAGCGACACGACTCTTTCCGCGTTCCCGCCATAACTCCAAATCGTGACATTATAGTTGCTGTTTAGTTAATACAAATTACGTTAAAAAAAATTGGATATGAAAACGGATTTATAGATCGATGCAAGTTATTCTAGCACCTGGTCGCCATCTAGTGGTTGTATCTATGTAAAACCTAAAGAAAGTAACGTAAGTAAAGAAGTGTGTGCAATACGGCCAACCAATCTGCGTGATTGTCCTGTAGATGTCTGAATTAATGAATAGTTGAAAAAAAAAAAAAAAAAAAATTCGTGGATTCTTTTTCATTATTCAAATATTAAATTTATTTACTAAGTAGATTAATATTTTTGTTGAACGAAGTGAACGTTCGTATCACGTTGTCTAGTACGTTACTACATTTCACTACATATAAACGAGTTATTTTTATCTTAGCTTAGTTAATAGTTACAACATCAAATATAGCTCTGAGCGAGTTATGGTCCACAGTCAGGCGAGGGCTTTCGTAAGTTCTCGTGAGCTCAAGCGACATTGACTGATCTATTGTTCGAGTACGAGCTTTGTGCCACCTTTACAGAAATCGAGCGCCGCAGTTGCCTTCTAGCAAATGCCTATCTAGACTGGCGTGTCTGGATCGTGTGTCGTGGAAGGTCACAACAATTCATAAATTTAGATATGCTCTACCCGCTACTGATCACAACTCAAGCTATTATAGACTCTACTTTCTTTAGCTTAAAGACAAAAATAGCAGACGAGTTGCATTCAGCGGGTTTATACCCATATTCGACGTTAGTGCGGCCCAGTGCACGGTCTGATTTGAATTCCGACCTCGGATTTGCAAATGTTACGGTGCATTAGAGCTATGTCGATTTTTATATTCATTTTAGTTGGTAATCGTGTTTGAAGGATTTTGAAGTTTAAACTTCAATGATCATTTTTAGTCTACCGTCAAGTAGATCGAATACGGGCTAAATTGTACAAAGGTACACAATTTTGCGAGTTACAATGACACGTAAACGATAGAAAAAAGTAAAAAATTTGAGACATCATTCTACACTTACGTAAAGAAAGAAAGAAATAAAACATTTATTTTGTCACACACAGCACTATAACAACAAAACACTACATATAAATTATAAAAATACGACAAAAAAGTTTCACTTTAGATATAATTCTAGAGTCACAGATTGATATTTTATACATTTATATAGAGATTAATCAAAAACACTACTTCTGTTATATTGTATGCTCTTATGTTATTAAGAAAAGCTATTAATATGTTTGTAATCGTCTAATCAATTTTATTTTTATCTTCATTTTGTGTCGAAGACGTCTCAATAGGTCGTATTGCGGTTTGCAGTTGCGTAGTACTGTCTGCGCCCCTCGTAACCTCGTCATGTATTTTTTTAACACATCTAGTTTTGCACACAATTTTATAAGTTTGTGTTTTTATTTGTGACAACCATATTTACAAAAGAAAAATAAATTGAGCTATGGGATTGCCCACTCTCTCAGTTATAAATTTAATATATACGCAACATTTAGTAGCTATTTGGATGAAAGCGCATACTTAGCAGCTAAAAAAAATGAAGAGCATAAGTGATGTGAAATTCAATGCTCGGACGTAGTTTTATAAGGATATTATGAATCCAATAATATTATGAATGCCGAAGTTAGTTGATTACTCTTTGTTATTATTTTACCTTTTTAATTTCGATTTTTCTAATGTCAAAACAAAACTTCTTATCATTCAATGATATCGCCGTGCTGGTGCCGGTAGCGTTGCAGGGATGGGAACCCGTACCTACAGTGGCTAGGACTAGCAACCCAAGTATAAACTTAAGTAACTTAACTTACCCCTTCAATGTTCAATAAAAAGTTTTTCGAAACATTTTTATGTACTAAAGGCGTGGCTAAATGTTTTAGTATGCCATGGTCAACGTCCGCTGAACTAATATTGCTACACTCTCGAAGAAAGTAATTATGTAAAATCGCATAAAATATTTAACTATTCTCACATAACGCTCTCATTTCTACTATTTTTACTGCTTTCTGCCTATCTCCAATTTACATAATTAAATATTCATATGAAGTCCAAATAACCATAACACGTATTGCAAACTGATAAAAAAATTAATATTCAGATTTTGTCCAGAGAGAGACAATGGCGAAGCAGTGGTCAGGCGATGGACGTGTGCCGTACCGCAGTAGTCTTCATTGCGATAGCACCGTTCGCTGTCCTCATAACTAACAATAAGTTATTGAAGAATATTTCAAACTATTGTCAAATACTTCTCTAAAATTTCACTTTGTAATAACTCTGCTTAATTTTGGAAAGTTTTTCGTGATGTTTGAAGTTTTTTCTGTGCTCGAGATGAATATTTAGTGCTGTAGTGAATATGAGTGAACACGAGCGAAGGAACCATTATGAGAAAGAGGAGCTGGAGTCACTTTACGCACCAAACAACAATAATTCCATTTATAGCAATGGGACCCTACACTACTGTAGCATTTACAGGTAATCATGATAGAGATGACATGAAACCCCGCTTTTATTGAACATTAAAATTTACAGTAAACTACAACAACTGCTTTATTTTTGCTATAAAAACTAACAGATTGTTTAGTTTAAAAATATCAAGTAATATGAACACCGACTTGTTGGGACGACGATACAAAAAAAAAAACATGGGAACGAACGAATACAAGATTGGCACAGGATCGGGAGGTGTAAAAGAAGAGAGGGTTATGCTCAGTAGAGGCCAACTATGGGCTAAAAATAATGATAAAACTGTCTATATTTTTTGGCACACGCGTTACATTCAAACCACACGTTACGTTAGGAACGTTTGTCATTTTAGCATATTTCAATATTTTTAAAGGTATAATTTTTTAGGGATTGTTTAATATAGGTAGCTATGCTGGTTTTAAAATATGTAGTTATGTGTTGTGCATTTTTGAAGTGCGTATGTAACATACGTTACGCTTAATTAAATTTTTACGATCAACAGCTTTCTAATGCCATACAACGTCGACTATAGCAGTCACTTCATGTTATTACCTACACAGTTGATAGGTACGAGTAGTGAAAACTTCTTTACAATATCACAGTTACGAATGAAATACCCTGTTAGCACATTTGGTAGTAGCTCGCTTCGAGAGCTGAAGGACGTGGGTTCGATTCCCGATTTCGATTCGATTCGATGTAACGAAAATAGATTCTTGTTCTATCTAGATATTAGTTTGAGTAAAATTAACAAATTTATATTGAAGGATGTTCCTCACAGCGCCATCTAGCCCTAAACTAAGTAAAACAGAAATATAAGTCCCTACTGTGCGAACCAGATAATTAATACAATACTATATACCGTTTTGTTTTAAATTTATTATCTCGTTGTATATCTTGTTTATTTAGAAAACCAGAAACAGAAAAATCATTTATGCTTGTCGTCTGTCTATTCTTAGTAAATTGTTTCATTCTTGGTTGCCTGGAAGCGATAAGGCCGCCATTTGTGTTACTAATAAATAAGGCTTTTTGTTTTCCGTTTAAAAATATTTGTCCTGAGCGAGAATCGGTCCCATGTCCTAAGGTTCAGGAAGCAGAGGAATAGTCATAATTATATAATTAGTGGTTATATATGGCTTTTTTTATCGGTTTATTTATAGGTTTGATTAGAGCCTACTCTGATGTTAGACGACTGTGTGTTCAGTAAACAAAACAAAATGGTAACCACTGTATCAATTTGCAACGTAAACAAAATATTTGTGACCCAGTCTAATTTTATTGTAGGAGTAATGGTCAGTCATTGCCAGGTATAGGCAACGGGCATGCGACCGACAGCTGCAGTTGTAGTTTAATTGGGTTACCACCGACCACCGTACCGCCTTGCCTTACGTAAACACCACTGTCACAACAGTGCGCCAAGTACGAGAAGTGTTGAAACTTAATACTGCGTTTTCTATCCGCATTACAATACGGCGTGTATGGATTATTTGTATGAAGGTCGCAATGCCATTGTTGTTGCTGTTTATGAGAATTTGAACAAAATCTCTTCGTTTAGAATCAACCTGAGATATTTTAATAGGCTTCTTTCGGCAACGGTCTCAAACTGGATATATCGAAATGAAAAGATTAGACTGGATTCTCTCTACACAATTTACCAGTTTCTTTTGTTTATATGCGCACTGTTCAGGGCTAAGCAAGACGAGGCCGCGCACACATTGTACTCTGCTTTGAGTTAAAGAAGACCGCCGTATGTAGCCGAAACTATAGTCGGAGTATCTGACATGATTAAACGGGAGGAATCCCGCATAAGCAAGAATTTGTCAAAAACACGTCAGTTTCAATAGTAAAATTTTCAGTTATTCTAATGTCGGTCGTATTCCTTCAGAATAAGATTTAAGATCAGGGAATCGTTTAGTTTTGAATCAGACGCATGAGTTAACGAATACAGATACAGACTAACATTCAATTCATTAATATCAGATCAACTATAGCGATGTTAGGTATCATTGAACAAATATATATACAAAAACAGATTTGTTCTAGGAGTTTTTATACCATTGCCCGTTATGTTATTGTATGTGTTTTTGTCAGTTCGTATGTATTTTGTTGTTAGCCTAACAATCTTCTTACGGTTAACTGCATTTATAAGTGTTCGTTTGATAGTGAACGGATTTAAATAGTCTTGATAAATGTTATGTAAATATGTACATAAAGTGAACCTAGTATAAGGCAACACAGTAGTTTATTGACAAATCGGAAGGAAGTCGCAGTTTATGAGAACACGCTAAAGATTTCTCTGCGTCGAATGGCGTGTGAAAGTTGTTTTCCTCGCGCTATGATGACGGTATTTTTTGCTGTAATTAGCAATACTATTGAGCAATGACAATTCTGTATTGATATCTAGTACGAGTTATAAATGTTATATGGGTTACTGGACATATTTTAACAGCTGTATTTTCTGCCTACTTACTTACTGCCCTAATACATCGCAAATTCATTTCAAAATTTAATTTTTAAATTAAACTAAGTAACTAGGTACTAATGAACTAAGCGTACTTTGGCCGAGATCAAAATATTTCTTAAAGGTGTACTGTCGATCTCTTAAAACCGTCCATAATAAGGAAAATATTTTGCCTGCAAGGCATCATTTTTAGAAATGAAGATATAACTTCTTGATAACACATGAATTTAAGCAATATTTTGTACCTACATTATTTCTGGTGTGAACAATAAAGTATTAATTGTCTGTTTGTCCTATTTGCCAGTATCAAATTACTACAAAGAACCAAATACGCAACACACATTTATAAATCCATTGCACTGTTCACAGGTACATTAAATATTGTATATAAAATACTTATAGCGATGATAGTCTAGTGGTTAACGCGGACGGTTCACACGCCAAAGCGCGTTGGTTCAAACCCCAACAATAAGCTTGATAAGTCGGTGAAGGAAAACATTGTGAGGAAACCATACCGTGATAGTAGGGTAGTATCTAGTACTCGACTAGCTAGCTACCACCCTCAAGTTTGAACATCTGTCTTCTAGCACCTAACGGTATGTTCCGGCAGCCTCATTTGAAAGCCAGTTCTATTCCAGGCTAGGCGTGTTTACCATCTTCGACTACATCGTCAACTAACATCAGGTGAACTGTGGTCAATATCAAGGTGGCAATAATGTATATGGAGTAGGATGCTCGAGCTCTTCGAAGATAGCATGAAAACAATAATGTTTTTTTTTTTCTTTTCCAGCCAAAGAACTGTACACGAGACGAAAGGATGGGATGTCTTCCGGGAGTTTCCACCGAAGCAGGACAGTGGGTCGATGGAGAGTCAGAAATGCCTGGATTTCACGGTCAGGCTGCTGAAAGTAATGGCTTATATCACAGTATTCGTCGTAGTCCTTGGCTCTGGAGTTATCGCGAAGGGGACCACACTCTTCATGACATCACAGTTGAGAAAAGACAGGCGGCTAGCTTATTGTAATAGAAATTTAGGTAAGTTAATTTAATATTCAATTACAGAACAAATTATTGCTGCTTTTGGTGACATATAATTTTTAAATTTTCTGTGAAAAATAACAGATTTTATACTCAATCTTTTGGCAATCTACTGATGCACTCATTTTGCTTGACCCTTAGAGTATTCATAACCATAGCTAATGGTTATGGATCCTACACTAAGGCTTGGCCACTACTACGTACTTACTTTTACGCACATTACAAGTTACCAGATATTTTGTACAATTACCTCCACATAATCAATACAAGAGCGTCATAATCTAGTACCTACCATTTAGATATAACCCCGCAATATTTTTCGTTTGTCGGAAGAGATGTTTCACAGACAAAAAATCAAGTACTAGGCGAAATGAGCGATTATGATTACTAAATATAGTGGAGTTATCTGGTGTCGAGCCTAACTTTAATGAGCCGTAGGAGTGAGTCTGTAAAATATTGTATGATCATCAGCAAACGCCTCTCTATCTTGAGAGGTACCTTGATTATGCTACAATAATTACCGATCTTGCCCATCATTATGAGTTGAAGAAGTGGGTAACTTTCATACCTCAATACATGGCTACTTTACTTTCCATAGGTACCCAACAATTATTGCATGAACTTTTTCAATTGCAGGTAGAGATAAACAATTCGTAGTGTCGTTACCGGACGAGGAGCGCGTCGCGTGGATGTGGGCTATCTTGGCCGCTTTCGCCATACCAGAGATAGGCGCCTTCATCCGGGCCGTGAGGATCTGCTTTTTCAAGTCCTCGCGGAGGCCTACCAGCGCACAGTTCATTGTGGTGAGTTAGGAACTAGAAATGGAATGTGTAGCCCAAGTGGGTGTTCCCCGATAGATATAATCTGAATTGGTTTCAGCTAGGCAAAGCTACTTCTAGCATCTTCGCCGAATATCACTTAAAATGGCAGTCAAACGCAAGCATTATTGTAATAATTAAAAAAGGTACCTAGGATCAGGTACTTTACTTTTAATTTCCAGCTCACGCTGACATTTTCATATGTATTCTCACTCGCATACTTTTTCATTCATCTGTCAGCCAAATACTCATAGTTGAGGTGATTCAATCTTTAGATCACAGAACTAAGTAAGCCGATATATGACTTATTGGCACATATTGAGGAAATTTTCCACAAAAATAGGAATAATGTTGTCTACGAAGAACCATTTTATGTATACATAAAATTCACTTTTTACAAATCAAGTTTTCTGTTTCGTTTCAGTTCTCTATATTTTAATGTACGTCATTGATATATATTCTTGTTTCACATTTCAGGTGTTCATAGCTGAAACTCTTCACACTATCGGCTTGGGCCTGCTGTTCTTCATGATCCTGCCAGAGCTTGATGTGGTCAAAGGAGCAATGGTCACCAATTGTCTTTGCATCATTCCGGCGATTCTCAGTCTTCTATCGAGAAATAACAGAGAGTCGAAACGATTCTTCAAAGTTATCGTGGATATGATGGCGATAGTAGCGCAAGTCACCGGCTTCATCGTCTGGCCCTTGTTAGAGAATAAACCAGTACTGTGGCTGATCCCAGTGTCTTCTATCTGCATTTCCCTCGGATGGTGGGAAAATTACGTGACGCGTCGAAGTCCGCTGGGTGAGAACTCGTGCTGACTCATTGTTTAGCGATTTCACCTGTAGTGTGCATTATTCATGATCGGTAAAGTATAATGCGTGAGATTACTGCTAATTCTAACGGATGGATAAGTGATTTGAGCTCTATGTCTAGTCGTTAAAGTTTAAATCGTATTAAAAATCTACAAAGTAATTCTTACCGAGAGATAACAGTGATAAAGCGAAAGTTGATCTCTAGAGCATGAAGATTTATAGTGAAATGAGCCTAACAATCTTTCTACATAAGCATAATACAGCAAGACGATCCACTGATGAAATCTGATGCAGAGTATAGTAGCCCTAAAGTTTAGCAGATTCTTTTTTTTATATACGGTATAGGTTCGCGTTTCATGACATCCTGTCTGATGTTTAGCAACGGTATGGTCTAGGATGGAAAACGCTCAACCTGTTTACTCTTGATTTGAAGACACCCATACTTTTGGGGAACATAGACTCCGGCAGAGTCCGCTGTGCGAATAAATAATGTGGATTCGAAACGCTTAGTGCGCACATAGGGAACGTCCACCATGTACGGGTGACGCTTTGGTCGCGTTTGTCTGGCTGTCCGGTAAAAAAAGGGGCAGGAAAAACTTATTAAATCACTGTCATATGTTAATAACATAGTAAAAAGGTATTTTTTGTACTCGGCAGGAATAATGAAGAGTTTAGGAAGACTGAAAGAAGAGTTGAGTAACACCCGTTACTTCACTTACCGATTCATGACGATTTGGAAGATAATGGTGTTCCTCATGTGCATTCTGCTTAGTATATGGTCAGATGGCGATGACCCGGCGATGTTCTTCCAACTCTTCAACACAGGATTTGGACCGCATAACATTGTTATTGAGGAGGTAATCGTATATCGATCTCTAATTTGACATAATTTTCATCTAAATAGGGTTCTTATCAAAAACAAATTAAACGGGACCGTAGTCATAATAATAGGTACATATTCATAGTCCCCCGTTTAATTTTTATTTATTTTTGATGTATTTATTAAAATACAGGTTTATTAGGCATTTAAATGAATATACCTACCATAATACGCGCCATTAATTATTACCGGTATCAACCACAATTGTTACATAGTCGGGCTGCATTATTATATAAGCTAAAATAGCTCAATATTTTTCTTACCTTATTGTTACGAAATTCCGGTAAAAATTGCAGTTTATTCTCGTATCATCAATGGTTAGCTTTTATGTACGTGAAATATGATGCTTATATTGGCTTTATCTCCCAAGCCC
The DNA here is from genome assembly GCA_950106695.1 of Biston stratarius. Taxonomy (NCBI): domain Eukaryota; kingdom Metazoa; phylum Arthropoda; class Insecta; order Lepidoptera; family Geometridae; genus Biston; species Biston stratarius. Next base: position 15,556,133 of record OX467115.1, on the reverse strand, counting down.
CTGTGGCCTAATGGATAAGGCATCGGCCTCCTAAGCCGGGGATTGTGGGTTCGAGTCCCATCAGGGGTACAAATTTATAAGAAAATATTTTTTACTCTAAGAACTTTAATAGCTTTTCTTTTATAACAGATACAAATCCATTTGGGTGGAACAGTGATTCCGGACTTGGCGAACGTGACACTGACAGGCGATTCAGTGGAAGTAGCGGCCGCGTATAAATCTGCACTCTACGTGACGCTGATCCAAATATTCGCTGCTTACATTTGCTACATCTTCGGGAAATTTGCGTGTAAAATCCTCATCCAAGGGTTTAGTTATGCATTCCCTATAAACTTGGTGATACCTCTGGTGGTGAATCTTTTAATTGCTGCTTGCGGCATCCGAAATGGTGATAATTGCTTCTTCCATGGAACTGTCCCGGATTACTTGTACTTCGAAAGCCCTCCAGGTTAGTACTCTTTCCAATTCACAAACAATGGAAATAAATTACATTTTCAGTTTGTAGCGTTTGTGTTATGCTGTCATGCAGTACCGCACTAATGGCAGAAAACCACAAGAACATTTTACTATGTAAAATAAAGCAGTAGCCAACATTCACGACATTATATTCAAATCAAAAAGTAATTATGAATGAGATGGAATTCGTTTAATTACAAGAGAGTAATAAATAAACCGTAAAATAAACAATATAGGTATTCGCCGGTATATCGCCACGAAAAATTTATTTAATTAAGATATGTGTTAGAAAACGTTTAAATTCAAACGATGAAAATACTTGTTCAAATGGCGATTTTACATCACGTCACACTAATATTCATTCCATACAAAATAGGGTTCTACGGTAAATCGTACTATTTTCTAGTGTGTTGATGGTGGTGGCCTAGTGGCCTAGATGGCGCCACTCTCTATGCGTATTCGGGCTATTTTAGGTTCAAGTTGACAACTTCCTAGTAATGAAACGTCGAATCAATAGATGGCGCTTCTTTTTAGGTGCATTTTTGTTTCTATGTTATGTGATGCCGTGACCCTGGATTAAAATTGTTTTCTTTCTAATCCAAATGGGAGTGAAACCGTGAGGCGCAGTTTTGAGAGTATGTACTCATAACATATAAATAAATAAATGCGCCATCTAGCCCCAAACTAAGCAAACTTTCTACTATGGGAACTATAGCTGATAGAATACTTATATAATTTTTTTGTAAATACATACATTCTGAATGGGAATTGAACTCACGCCCTACAGATTTAGTGATGCTTTACATTTGTTACTTCGTCATCTTCTACGGATTCGAGTTATATTCACAATTCTTTAAGTCTACCCTAGAATCACACATAGGTCCTATTTATCTTATTTTTATCCTAAAAAAATATATGGTTCCCAAATGAATAATTGCCGATAGATCGGAATAAAATAAATAAATATATATTATTTTATCTTACAGTATTTACACTGAGCGATTTCATTTCGCGACAAATGGCGTGGGTCTGGCTCCTGTGGCTCTTGTCACAGACGTGGATCACCATCCACATCTGGACGCCGAAGGCCGAGCGTCTCGCATCCACCGAGAAATTGTTCATTTTACCGATGTACAATGGACTGCTTATAGACCAGAGCATGGCAATGAATCGCAAGAGAGACGATCAGAAAGATGTAAAGACTGAAGTAAGTTCCAACATTACATATTCAGACTTTCAAACACCTTAATATTGTATATAGGTACAGCATGATATAAAGCACATCTTACTCATCGAATTTCAAACCAAATATTTACTCTTGGAAATCTATTGCATAACTATACAAACCGTATTAAATGATAAATTAAAAAAAAACAATAAAATTATTATATTATATTTCATCGTATAATTATTCCTTATAAGTAGGTAATTTTGAATTCAAATTATAAAATGAAGTTACCTAAAGCTTTGTGCGAATATTTTTCCAGGACCTTGCGGAAATAGAAAAGGAAAAGGGCGACGAATACTACGAAACTATATCTGTGCACACCGACAATACAGGTTCCTCGCCAAAGACGGTAAAGTCATCGGATCAGATCACGAGGATATACGCATGCGCGACTATGTGGCACGAGACCAAAGACGAGATGATGGAGTTCTTAAAGTCTATTCTTCGGCTGGACGAAGATCAGTGCGCGAGGCGAGTCGCTCAAAAGTACTTGCGGGTTGTCGATCCTGATTATTACGAATTCGAAAGTAAGTTCATAACATTATCTCAGCAATATTATGAACAACAAACGCAAATTGGTTGTAACCCTAGATGAAACTTGTGATTGTGACTTGGCATTGTGAAGGCGAAAGAAAAAATACATATTTGAATTCCGAATCTAGAAACCGATAAAATGGAAAAAGTTCAAATTTTAACCTAATATCGGTATCTCCAAAAATTGATTTCATGTAATGTCCTTTATTTATTAGTGTGGCTTTGTATTACAGCTCACATTTTCTTGGACGATGCCTTTGAAATATCAGACCACAGCGACGAAGATTCACAAGTGAATCGCTTCGTCAAACTTCTCGTGGATACGTTAGACGATGCCGCTTCCGAGGTCCACCAGACTAACATCCGAATGAAACCGCCGAAGAAATATCCCGCACCGTATGGTGGAAGGCTGACATGGGTGCTGCCAGGAAAAACGAAGATGATTTGTCACTTGAAGGACAAGGCTAAAATTCGTCACAGGAAGCGTTGGTCTCAGGTACAGTCGATTACGTCAAATATTGTTAGATTTAATAATGAAAATAGTTGATGCTGATGATGTATTTTATGTTCACAGGTGATGTACATGTACTACCTTCTTGGCCATCGTCTTATGGAATTGCCTATATCTGTAGACCGTAAGGAAGTGATGGCTGAAAACACTTATTTGTTGACTCTTGATGGAGACATTGATTTCCAACCGCATGCTGTTCGCCTGCTTATCGATTTGATGAAGAAAAACAGGAATCTGGGTGCTGCCTGTGGACGTATTCACCCTGTTGGTACCGGTAAGAAATATTTTTAATGGTGCCCCCCATGCTAGTAAACAAGCTCTAATACAAATAACTTGAGTAATAAACCTTTCCAATTATTTTTAGGCCCTATGGTGTGGTATCAAATGTTTGAGTACGCCATCGGCCATTGGCTGCAAAAAGCGACCGAACACATGATTGGCTGCGTGCTCTGTAGTCCGGGCTGCTTCTCACTCTTCAGAGGAAAGGCGCTTATGGACGATAACGTTATGAAGAAATACACTCTCACTTCCCATGACGCCAGGCATTATGTGCAATACGATCAGGGTGAGTTTAAAATACCATATTAGAATACTCGGTTTGGTGCTCTTTTTCCATATTTCAATGCCTATTTTAGTACCCATGAACTGCAATGATTTTTCACATTTGTATAACTTTTGTTTCCAGGAGAAGATCGATGGCTTTGCACACTGCTTCTCCAACGTGGATATCGAGTAGAATATTCAGCTGCCTCCGACGCTTACACACATTGTCCCGAAGGATTTAACGAGTTCTACAACCAGCGCCGTCGTTGGGTACCTTCCACTATCGCCAACATCATGGATTTGCTTGCAGACTATAAGCATACGATAAAGATCAATGACAACATATCGACACCTTATATTGCTTACCAGGTATGTTCTAGTTACCGGTAAAGATAATTCGAGTGTAACATACATAAAATATATTCACGTATTTGACTCAAATTTTCCTTTTTTCTAGATGATGTTGATGGGTGGTACGATCCTCGGTCCCGGCACCATATTTCTTATGTTGGTAGGTGCCTTCGTGGCAGCTTTCCGAATCGATAACTGGACCTCCTTTGAGTACAATCTCTACCCCATCTTGATCTTCATGTTCGTCTGCTTCACAATGAAATCGGAATATCAAGTAAGTTATTCATTTGCAAATAACCGGATTTACTCAAATTGTATTATTTTATAAATATTGATCAGCTTCTATAATATCCGTATAGCCTTCTAAAAGACGCATTATTTACATGAAAGTCACAATATTATTAATACCTTTGTATTTTTTTTCAGCTGCTGGTAGCTCAAATTCTGTCGACAGCATACGCTATGATAATGATGGCGGTAATAGTCGGTACGGCTCTCCAGTTAGGTGAGGACGGTATCGGTTCCCCATCAGCTATCTTTTTGATATCACTTTCGAGTTCAACCTTCATAGCAGCGTGTTTGCATCCGCAAGAGTTTTGGTGTATAGTGCCCGGCATCATCTATCTACTTTCTATACCCTCTATGTACTTGCTCTTGATTTTGTATTCGATCATAAATCTGAACGTAGTAACGTGGGGTACTCGAGAAGTTGCGGTGAAGAAAACTAAGAAGGTTTGTAACCATTTATTTGTTATCTAATTTGATATAGCACAACATACGAGATTTTATGTAACAAATGTGGTTTTAGGAAATCGAAGAAGAGAAAAAAGTAGCGGAAGCAGCGCAAAAAAGTGCAAAACAGAAAACGTTGCTAGGTTTCTTACAAGGTGTTAACAACAATGAAGAAGAGGGTTCTATTGAGTTCTCGTTTGCTGGCCTGTTTAAATGTTTGTTATGCACACACCCAAAAGGCAACGAAGAAAAAATGCAGCTCATGCATATCGCTTCAACGCTTGATAAATTAGAGAAAAAACTTGAAAATGTCGAAAGGTATGACGATTGTTTTTATAGATACTCACTACAATGAATTTAAAGGTGAATGAGCCAAAGCTTTCGATAACAAGCCGTGATTTGAATGCGGCGCACATTATTGAAATCCTCACGAATGAATTAAAATGAAAACTTAGATGAGATTTAAGCTTCATTCCCGAAAGATTCAGTGGTTTAAATAGCGTAAGAAATCGCGGATGCGGCTAGTTCGTGTAATAATATATATAATTACATAAAGATAAAACTGTTTCAGATCAATGGACCCACATGGCGTGAGCCGCAGTAGGAAGTTATCTGTAGGGCATCGCGGCAGCACCAACGGAGATCACCAGCTAGACGCCTTGGCCGAGGGCCCTGAAGACGACAACGACTCGAACTCCGATACTGACACACTGTCTACTTCCCCGAGAGTGAGATGTTCAACTATTTGAATTTATTTGAATTTGAATGACTATCGTGCCATATCTATATAGGGTGTGGTATCCAATCAAGATTTCGTTTACTCATTTTAACAAGGCAACTTTAATAAGCATACCCAAATGCAATAAAAACATATTTTATCTTTGTTATAGGAAAGAAGAGATGATCTCATCAATCCGTACTGGATCGAGGACCCTGATTTAAAGAAAGGAGAAGTAGACTTCTTAAGCCCAGCTGAAATTACTTTCTGGAAAGATTTATTGGAAAAATATTTATTCCCCATCGATGAAGACAAAGAGGAAAAGGTAATGTAAGCGTAGCGTAGCATTCATCAAAATATATTTTTTATCAGACTTGGTTGTTTATTCAAGATTCAGTTATGGTCTTAAGTACTGTCGCAAAATCAAGAAAAAATAGCGTACATTAAACGAAACAAAATATCATAAAAGATATGGTACGTATTTAAACTTGGTTTACATTGGCAAGATTAAAAAAAAACTCGACATTTTTTTGTAGGATCTTATTTTTGCAAAGATTTCACAATAAAGTACCCGTAAAACGTAAATTATTTACTTAAATGTACTTGTTTAGCTTGTCTGAATTTCTAATTAAAAAAAAAATATTTTTTACAGGTTTTTATATATTTTTTTACATGTACATATGATATAAAACTTCCCCTAATTTTAGGCACGTATCTCCAAAGATCTGAAAGAGCTGCGAGATTCGTCTGTCTTTTCCTTCTTTATGGTCAATGCCCTTTTTGTGCTCATTGTGTTCTTGATGCAACTGAACAAGGACTCGCTTCACTTCAAATGGCCGTTCGGAATCAAAACTAACATTACGTACGATGAGGTTACACAAGAGGTACCGTCAACAACCACAAGCAGCGATCGGCCTTCAAAGATGACTAGTGAGCGCGGTCGGCGCATAAACGTACACAAACGTACCAGCCACCCAATCCCAGTCACCCTTGAAAGTTGATTCAACTTAATAAATTGTTTTTGCTTTATATAATTTACAGGCAAGAATCGCAGGAGATCTGCTAGAGCTTCGCAATAAGTCAGTTTTCGCATTTGTTATGTTCAATGCTTTATTCATATTGATAGTATTTTTATTACAACTCAACAAAGATCAACTCCACGTAGATTGGCCTTTGGGGATAAAGACAAATATTACGTACATCGAGGAGACAGGCGAGGTACAGCCAAATGATCCAACCTACTGTGTGTCACTTCACACGGCTAACGACCTTCCTCTAACCGGTCTGTCTTGGGATGGCACCAGCATGGGAGACCCTGAGACACTGAGGACTAAATAACTTATGTTACTTGGTTTCACATATTCTAATCTACACCTGATCCTATATATGTACGTCCTTACCCTTAGGTGGAACATCGAAAGTCGCGGGAAATCCTCATCCTTTATAAGACCAGACGTAGCACGCTCCAGCGTGTAAACACGAATATCCAAAACAATCCTGAGATTGCACTTTTCCAACTCAAAACACACGAGTTATAATGTCTATTCTGTCTATTAAGGTGGCGGAGCTAGTCCTTTCTATTAAACACGGTACCGGGGTCACTGATTTCCTTTGTGTACATTACATACCCCAAAATATGTGGTGATTTGTTTAACAAAATTGCACACGTTGATAAATGAAGTTATAACCTGTAGTCAATTTTAGTCGTCAAAATTTTACATCACTAAGTTCAACGCGACTATTGTGTATATTTGTACCTAATGTACCTACCTATTGTTCACGGTTACATTTCAATGTAAACAGGACTTAACTGGTGACTTACTGTGTGACTTTAATTTTTATTGTGGAAAATAACAATGTTTCTAATTAATTTGCACAACATCCAATATCCTTCATATCAATATTCTATAATCTATGGTATGTACTTCAGACGAAAATGTACATTTTTTTAATTATAGGTTTGCGTTAATTGACGACATACAGCTATTAAGACAATAAAAATCCATACCATAGAATATTGATAGGAAAGTTAAAAAATGCACTCCTTTTTAACTAATTTCAATGTTAATATAGTTATTTCTGTATGCTTTAAGCATAATATCTTAAACGAGTGTTGTGTTTCAGGTATTAATCTCCAAGGAATACTTACAATTAGAGCCTATCGGTCTAGTATTCGTGTTTTTCTTCGCCCTTATTATGGTTATCCAGTTCACTGCTATGTTGTTCCATAGATTCGGAACTCTAGCGCACATATTAGCATCCACAGAACTGAACTGGTTCTGCACTAAGAAGGTAAGAAATTTTAAATACATTGTAGAAGTTATTTATAAAAATCGATATGTAATTCCCGAATATTCAATCATTTCTTAACTTTTAGGCGGACGACTTATCCCAAGATGAAATACTAGACAAAAATGCAATAGCAATAGTGAAGAATCTACAAAAACTGAACGGTTTGGACGATGATTACGATAATGATTCGGGTTCTGGACCTCATAACGTTGGTAGAAGAAAGACCATACATAATTTAGAGAAAGCTAGGCAGAAGAAGAGGAACATTGGCACCCTTGATGTGGCGTTCAAGAAACGATTCTTCAATATGAATGCAAACGAAGGACCAGGTAATGATTCATGAATTGTTTTTTTATCAGAATGCCGATATTGAAATGGACAAGGACAAGAATAATCAAGCGAAGTTATAAAATCACTGGGAGAGTAAGCTTTCATGATGAGTGGGGACATTATTAATACAATATAATAATATATATAATATTAATACTTTATCCTACGGCTGTGTCATGTGATGTTTCACTAACGTGGAATTGTATGTGTCTATATTTCTCGCATTCTCAGAATCAAAAATATTCTATGTTCATATTTTTAATCCTTACTTAACTTTATCAAGATTAGTTCAGCCGTGAAATGGTAACAAATGAATAGAAAAACTAATAAATAAAAACAGTAATATGTGATACAATTCAATTAGCGTTTATCAGACAAATTAATAATTCGCGACAATTAGCGAAATCAATTTACATAGACATTCGTGTAATATACATAAATTGCGAAATTCCAGGCACTCCAGTGCTGAATCGTAAGATGACACTGAGGAGAGAAACGTTAAAAGCTTTAGAGACAAGACGCAACTCTGTTATGGCAGAGAGGAGGAAATCTCAGATGCAAACCCTCGGCGCAAACAACGAATATGGAGTTACTGGGATAGTAAGACAAAAAAATTAAACTAAATTGAAAATATTGAGTTTGTTCAATCAAATAACTCACTCGTCATATTCTTAAACATAATAAGTATTAAGGTATCTCGAATTCTTAGCTGTACCTACAATGTTTTCATACTTTTAGTTCTGATAATAATGTAACAATATCGGTTTTGAAGGTGTCTGCGGAAGCTTAGCTTAGCTTCTACTTGGTGGTAGATCTCTTTAGCATGAGGTCGCCTAGGTAGGTACCACCGCTGTATCAGATATACTGCCGCGAAGCAGTAGTGTGTAAACATTACTGTGTTCCGGTTTGAAGAGTACTGTAGCTAACGAAATTACAGGGCTGTTGAGACTAACCATCAAAAGTCTCAAAGTAATGAGCGCCAAAGCAGCGATGCCCTGGACTTTATTTTGTAACTCAAAGTTGTGTTTCGCTGCAATGTTTCGCCTGTCCATGAGGACAGGCGTTATCTCTTGCCATCAGGAGTGCGTCCTGTTCGTCTCATTACATTTACATAAAATTAAAAAGGTTAATGGTTCAGTGAAACCATAATTGAGATAGTTTTGGCTGCGATACGAGAACAGACATACTCCTCGGCCGGAACGTAAGCCGATGTAAATAAGCACATCCTCCGAGACGATCCTTTAAAAAATACAAAGCAAAAATTTATGTTGTCTGGCAATCCATCTTTCTCAGTACCTTCAATCAACTTTAGTCAGTAGACACCTTTAGTAAAGACTAAGCATTCGAGGTAAATACCTTAATAACGTTTAGAAATGGTTATATGTTCTAGCGCTATGGTTTCAAGATACTTGTGAATTGTCCTTTTGATTTTAAAGTACATATCACAATTCGTAATAATATGCAATTGTAGCGCCACCTTCGTGGAACAAATTGATTTAACAAACTCAGTTTTTCTTCAAGGGTTTAAATCAGAACATTTGATATTAATTTTCTTCATTCATTCTTTCTTCTAGCTAAACAATAATTTGGCAGTTCCGAGACATAGGACGTCAAATGCGAATATATCTGTGAAAGATGTTTTTGCTGAGCCCAACGGTGGTCAGATCAACCGAGCGTACGAAACTTCACTAGGTGACGATGACGACAGCAACTCAATGAGATTACAGCCGAGGCAGAACCAAGTGTCCTTCCAGAATAGATTTTAACCTAGCTCTAATAATGACTGAAGAAAACTGGAATTTGGCAAAACCATCAACAGGAGTCATTAGTATATTTTTGTTGCGTGGGTTTGATATCCATGTTAAAAATTACTTTGGCATTGTTTTAGTTACACATTATCAGTAGGTAATTGGTGCGTTCGAATTCCAACCTGCAGATTGTTGAGTTCAAATCCCCTAAAAAATGTAAAGTACTGATAAAAATTTCGTGAGGAAATCGTAACATAGCTATCACGACAAAGAAGCTAATATCAATAGGTAGGTTGGTTCAGGCTGGCTCACTACTACACCAGCCACGAGCGCAGGCGCACGTCTTATCCGCGCGGCGTCTAACTCCCGAATGCCCGACGGCCACCCCCTCTGCTGGTGTACATGAGAAAATGTATTGTATCCATTATATAGATACTCGTACAAATATGTACTACAATGGTGGTTGTGGTGTGGTTAGGTATCACTCGCAGTAAATCAGGATGCGGCCGGCAAACATTTGAATATAAAAATCCTCAAGTTGATGAATCTGTCGTTAGAGAGCCAGTTCTCATTCAATCCTAGATGTATTTATCGACTTAGATCACACCATTACTCCAGGTAAATTATTGTCAAACACCTAGTTTCTTAACAACAAATGACCATAAAGGAATTCGTAAAACAAAATGTTGGACTTTCGATTTTGTATAGTTTAGGTATCATATTTTTGCAAAACAATGATAATACAAGAAATGATATTGTGTAATAAAGGATATTGATTCAACAGCATGATATTTACGATTGATGTTGAGCATTGAATCAAGCAAATCCTAACAGAGTTGCCAAAACTGAATTTAGTAGCAGCTAGTGTGTGTAGATAGTAATTTTATGTATTGTAATGTAACTATTGTATTGCTTGTGATATTTTAAAATTGTATACGCTGAAACCGCACTATAGTGGCCGACAGTGATGTGTCTAAACATGACATGATCAATATTCTTTCTATTCATTTATATGATGCTTACTCAAATAGCAATCTTGTAACAGTGGCGGTGAAGCATGTCAGCTTCTATGAATAGTTTACCATGTGTCTTCTGCTATAGTGAGGTTTAAGCTCCTAACTGAGTCAGAAGGGTGTCGACCGAGTCTTAACAGAGGTTTTTGTCTATAAAACCCAACTATGGTTATCATTAACATTTTGGTTGGTTAACATTAAAAGCCACAAAGGTCTTCAACGGTGTCTTTTTAATAGTTTGTGATTCTAACTTGAACAACTGCTAAAACAAGTTAGCTTTCTTTTGTTTAGCTCTATACACAGCTGAAATTGATTTGTAATTAGAGAATGCTATGTGAAAGTATGAACGCTTTATTGTAAGTAATAATATACAACTATATGTAAGTAATTTACACTGCCACTTATGTTTACCATTTATAAGTACCTTATACTTTTATACTCTGCAGAAGCATTTGGTAATTATTGCTATTGCTAATTGCCAATAATTACATAAATTTTGTTAATAAATGACTAAGGAAATGAGTTTTATTCTTTTTATGGATAGTTTTGGCATTATATTTATTCATGTTAAATGTCAGAAGTTGCATGACTATGACACTCTTCCTATATGCAAAATTTAAAATATTTTATAAATTCATAGCGTATACAACTGCTCTAAAATATTCAGTAGGAACTATAGATCTAATACAGTTGGTGTTCATGTCCAGTCCATTTCAAATGTAGTGTTTTAGTTTCTTAACAATTTATTTTTGAGGCTTCAACAAAATCAGTTTATTATAGTAATATGTTTGAGTAATATTAATAACAGAACTTACAGTTACTTAGTTTTCTAAGAAGGACACAAACTCTGTGAGTTTGAATAGTTGGTCTTCACTCGATGTGTGCAGTGGAGCAGGGTGGACTGGTAATAGAGGGTTTACAGTTACTCCATCATCATTGAGTATCCATTTTCTATCCCTGCAGACTTGTAGTACTGCTTCTCGACTTAAGCCAGTCATCGCCACTACTGTATCTAGAGATATGTTGCTGTATGAACGACCAATGAGGTTAAATGTCCTTTCTCTAATTTGTTCTGAAACACGATAAATTGCATTATGACTATGTTATTAAATACAAAGGAAAACAAAAAATGTTTTTTAGTATAGGTATTTTCTATCTACATTTTACAGTCTGTACATTAGATAGAATTAGATGGATACTCTGAGACTTTAGAAACATTACTCTTCTTTTAGAACAGTTAAAAATTCACGATTATTTCAAATAGATTTTTAGAGATATGAAGTCATCATTAATAATAAAAATATTATATATATAGTATGTACAGTTAAATACTTAATTAGAGCAGAAATTATATTTCAATACCTATATTTGAATACTGTATAGAAAACAACATATAAAGCAAATTTACAAACCAGTTAGTCAGGAAAATGTGTGGCTTTATAGCATGGACGAAAATCATGCACTTGATGTTTGGCAGACATAACTTAATAGACGTTGGAATAAAAATAATGTCAATATACACATTCCGAATCCGTATCAGCCGTTTTTATAAACTGTCTCATTGCTGGGTGTGGGCTTTTTTACTTTATTTTACCACACCGATTTAGTGCGGGTTGGCAGACCTTACATATCTTCAAAAACTAGTCAGGCATATGCAAAACATGCATATGCAACTTAGACAAGAAAAGGGTGCATGCCGAAGCCAGACAGTCTCTCGGTTACGTTAGGTAATTAGGTAGGCCAAAACATCAAATTTCGAAATATATAACTAAATTAGAATTAATGACTTATTATTGATTAAATAATAGGTACCTTCTAGAGCTCTAACAATGCTTGCAACTGGCTCAGCCCAATTAAAAGCCGCTAAAGCTTGGTATGTACCCGGGAGATCTTTCTTCCATAATTTCTGACCAACCGCCCAAATTGCAACAATTTCCGGATTGCTTGAAGTTATGTTTTGAGGTATTCTTTTCCATAAGAATTTGGCATTACATCTGAAATGAAAGACTTAGCATAAGTCGGCAATTCGGCATTTTTTCAACTGCATTGGCAGATTTAGGATTCCAGAATCACTTACAAGTCATTTTGGTACAGATAAATTGCCAAAAGCTGCGCATATGTAGACGGTAATGCTATGCCAGTCGGAGCCTGAAATGCAATATTTGTTTTATGTAAAAAATAATTAGAATTATTAATTTCCAGACAAGACAAACAAAAATACATTTACCTCTAGTTCTTGTTTTTCTAAGTCAGCACACAATTTATCGAAGTTGGTTAGCATAGTGGAATTATTTAAAATGCTTTTTTAAATGTATTAATTCAGCATCAATGACAAGAGAAACACAAACTGGTAACTAAATCGTAAATACCTAAAATCCTAAATTTCAACTGCAATTCACTGCATGCAAATTTCAATCTCCTTTGACAATTAGACAAAACATTTTGACAAGATGACAAAAGAATTTGACAAGTCATCAAAATCAGTGTTGTCACTGTCACTCTGCATTAATATTATCAATGTCAAGAGTCAATGTCTAAATTCCGTGGGTGGAGTTTTGGCGGGAACGCGGAAAGATTCGTGTCACCCCATTGTATTTTTTTACAAAACTAATAATTATCCGATTGTTTATGTACAAAAATAGTGGTGTTTTATTCATAAAGTGCCGAATTACAAGAGTGTGGAAAGTGATATAATGTGGCGAAACATGACTTTTCGTGTTGCTACCAAAACTCCATCGAAGCTTATAGTAAAGTCACCAGGGCCGCAGTATCCATAAATCCTAATATGTATCCTAATATGAGTTTTTTCTGTGTTGTTTTCAAAAGTACGTGGAGCAATTTTTTTTTTTTTTTTAATTGCGGCTGTTAGTCGGTCACGATGAAGTTTTTCAAGAATGTCGCCCCTCGTGGTAGATTCCACCCTATTACGTCGTTTGTCTCAGTCTTTACAGGATTAGGCGGTCTGCGGAAGCGGCCTAACATGCGACCGGGCTGAGCGCCTGTGAGGAGAAGACTATAAAGAGCAGGAGTTTAAAGTATGTAATGATATAATAATGTTTTTTAAGATTGTGGCACGACTTCTTGCCATTAAAATCATGGAAGTTTCAATAAAGCGACAGAAACCGGTACTGCAGTAAAAAAAAAATATTATGGAAACAAATTACCTACATTTACATATACATGATCTACTTATATATGCTTTTTACGATATCGATTTGATACTATGAATAAAATACTACTAAGTATAGGTACTTCACCACTGCTCAAAAAAGTGTAATTTTCTTCAGGGTTCTTGTATGTACTTGAGTTTCTTCATCTATAACTTCCAAATGTCTGTTTGTTTGGAAGTATGGAGAATCATAAAAATCCTTACATCATTTCGAAAGAGACTGGCAATTTTTTTATTGAAAATCAATCATTTATTAGTGGAAATCCGTGTTTTCCAAGTATCTTAATTAAGCTTATTTTAAAAATAAATACACGAAAAAAGCAAATTTTGAAAAAGAAAAATACAATGCGGCGACATGATTTTTCTGCATTCTCTCCAAAATTTCCTTTCAAATGTAACTTGTTCATCTTCGTAAAGACGCAGGCTAACTTTTTGTCTAGCACAGACCCAGTGCTTGATGATTACGTGTGACCATGCCTTTGGTGTAACGTGACCTCAATTTTTGATAATTGAATTTCACAGGTATTGATCGAGGGCTTGGGCGGGCTTGCCATCCGACTTGGCGGTTTGCCTTGCGTCACAATAGACGCGCCGCTAGCAAACCGGAGGTGATAGACTGAATCGCTGACTCACTCTATAATATTGTCGCTCAGAATGCTAATTTTAAGTTACGCTTGTAGCAATTTGCATTATAATGCTTTAGGATGTACAAACTGTTGGTACATATACTAACTTATAAATAACTTGTCAGTATGGAGGTACTTTTCTATCAACTTACAGTTATCTATTGTGGTCAAATTAAATTCGAACGGTTCCGCTTGATATTCATAGAAATACAGTATACCTACCCACTTATCAAATTGAACGAGGATAGTTTCAATGCCTACCGACCAGGTAAATGGTTATGAGTGAACTGAAGAAGGATAATAGACTTTAAAATCCTGCTAAAATAAACATGTAATCTGTAAAATATTAGATTTGTTAGGTATTACCTATATGTTTATTTGTTATGTCGAATTTACATTTATTTAAATTTATACAATATTACACTTACAAAGGTTTTTATACGTATTTAAATTAAGAATGAAAACAGAAAAACAAGTCGAAAATGGCCTTGAAAAATGTATATTTCCGTGTCCCTCATATAGAGGTGAAAGCAATTAAATCTCGTCTGTTTCTTTTCCACACCAGCGTAAAGTTGGTGGAACAATTTAAGCATCATTAACTTTAAGCAAAGTTCATAATGAAGTACCTATTTGTAGTTTTTTTTTTCTATTTTTTAGATATATGATCTTTGGTATACTACAATAGAAATATAAACGCTTACTTAATATAAAAGGAACAAAACTGTAGACGCCTAAGTAACACATTATATAGGTACTATTTGAAAATGGTATAGCTGATACCGTTTTCGTATTTTTCAGTTTGAATTCAATTATATTAGTTTTCATTAGTAGGTTTTTGTTTTCACGAAATTAGCGTTATACTTAGGTAGCTAACTAATAATGACTTACCTAACTACGCATTGTCGCAAAACATAACTTTAGCAGGTACATACATGAATCGAATAAAATTATGTAGTGCAGGTGCTGCTATCAAAGAATGTTGCGTCACTTTCACAGTCGTCGGCTTGTCCAATGGAAGTTGTCACGCTCTACCAGTAACCAATGAGTTGCACGCCCCGCCTTGGAGCTAGGCGTGAGCCGAGCCGCCAACACGGATGCCCACGACAATGCTCGTGCCAGCTGTCATTGAATAGTGACTCCGTTGGAAAATACGTTGTTGACGAACTTTAAGTACCTACTTATCTGCCTAAATAGACTTACATTAAGGTAGAGCCAAACTTTTTTACGAATAGGTAGGTGCTATTTACTTCATAGAGTTGCATTGGATTCCTGTTATCAAGAGAATTGTGGTCTACGATAGCGGTGGAGCTAGTGTGTCAGGAAGAAACCAATTCAATTTATAGAGCAATTAATAAGGTGCTTTTTGTATGTAGGTATCTACTTATCATTTTGCATATTTTTAGTAAGATACCAACTCCGAAAACGCGATAAAATAATTATATAGAAAACTGTCAAGTACAGTCACACTAAAAAAAACATTTTGTGTTGTTTTTTCGTTGATTGTTTACTATGAGTAAAAAGCCAGAACGGCATCTACTAACATGATAAAATAATTTAGGTAGGTACTGAAAAATGCCTAATCTAAATACTTATCTAATAGGTGTGTTGGTACTTAGAGCTTTTCTTATAAGCTCATAAAAGCGGTGTTTATTTTCCATAACAAGCGCATGTCCGTTCAAAGTGGGTAGACCGTACTCAAGCAACATAATCTAGGTATTTTCATGAGCGAGATTGGATGTGGTGTAACGCGCCCAGCCGGTTGGGCCCGAGTGACCCCAATGGGCCCGTGACCCCGCGCCGCGGGCCCATCGCTGCATTCGCCTGCGCCCGCGCACACCACTGTGCAAAATCGTTAATTGCATTCAATCTCGCTCTCTGCCGTCACGCTGCATTGCACACACGTGTCGGGTCCGCAGACAAGTTTTCAATTAATGTTGCTTCAATTATAACATAAAAGTGGGTCCTGTTAGGTTTTGTGTGGTACTTTTTCTAAATAAAATATTTTAGAAGTCAGGTTTTTACTTACGGAGGAAATATTTATATATTTAGGTGAGCTAGCTAGGTTCTAAGTCTTAAAATTTTGAATTCTAGACTTCTGGAAAAGTCTTTGTTACAGTCAAAATATACCTACATTGACAGACGCTTGTGGACAAACATATGGATTTGGGTTTATCGAGTAGCTGTCTGACCTAAAGAATGATAAATAAACTTTTTGGTCTGACCAACGAAAGGGAAACAATTAACATACATTACCTTCTCTTTTGCAATTGTTGATCCACTTCTCGCGTTCTTAAAGTGGATATTAGGATAATGTGATTTCTATGATAGGATGTAAGATAGGTATGTACCTAGGTACTGCTTTTAATTAGGTATGTTTAGTAGATACACTGGCTTTTCGTTTAATGTTAAACATGCATATGTTAAGTAGACGTATATTTAAGGACTACAACTACTTTACTATTTACGGTAATAAAATTCTTTGTTAAAAATTTAAGACAAAATATGAAGTCGGTTTCCACAAAAAAATTAACGGGGTCAAAACGACAAAAAATACGCAAAATAACAAAAGTTTTAACGCATCCAGAGATAATGTGCATTAATTAATACAATTAGCTCTCGGCAAATTACGCGTAAAGACTAAAATAATGAGCGTAAATTGAGGCAACTTTGCACTTCTGATTTATTGTCCTGCACTTGAGAGGTTTCGTCGAAAGAGAAAACAGACCAGTTCCGACGGATATTACGAGCAGTATATAAAATTGATAATGAATATTTATAAAAACTTAATCACAGTTTACCGTGCTTTTCATAGGGGTCAGGAGGAGAAACCATTAATCAGAACATTTCCACTTAATCATGCAAATGTTGATTTCTCTGCCTACCGCGGCTTGTAAGCTTGTATATCATTATGTTTCGCTTTATTTCTTGGCGTTCCTGGTATATTTTTTCGATATGCATTGTAGAAGAAAAGAAAAAGGAAACGTGTTTTTCTGTGGCTGACTGGCTACGTGTTTGACCACAGGTCACCTGATGTTAAGTGACGGTGTGGTCGACGATAATAAAACATACCTAGCCTGGAATGGACATAACCCGAACCTAACGGTACGGACATTGCATACCTCACAATCATGAGATGTAAATCCGTAAAAACAACTTTATGAAAACTACTTATCATCATCATTAGCCTGTGGAAGCCCACTTCTGAATATAGGCCTCTCCCAAAACACGACACACAGCCTGATCTTCGGCTTTTCGCTTCCTTCCACCACCAGCTATCCTACGTATATCGTCTCTCCATCGAGTGTCAAGGCGTCCTGCGCTACGTTTGCCAATTCGCCAGCACTTATCCAGCCAACGGTTATCGGTTCTGCGACAGTATTATATCACACGTATAAAGGTATAATCATCGTTCGAGGATAGACCAATGTGTAGCAGTGGGATATTAAAATGTAGTACAGCAGTTTTCATGTTATGTAGGACTGACAAGCTAACTGTATAATCGCAGTTTATATTATGAAATGATTGATATTCTATAAGGTTTGGATAGGAAGGTTAATTTAGAACTACTGTATAATTACATCTAAATATATTCGTAATTCTCTCCTTATTTGGTTTTGGCGTCACAGTTTGTAAATTTGCCAGTAAAAAAAAAAGTGTTTCTATATTTTTACATATATAATGAAAAATCAAGTTAAATAAGTCTAAGTCGTAGTCAAAGTAAGTCATCGTCAAGTCCAGTCATGTCTTAATAAAGTAGTAGCGATTTTACTACTAGCTTCGATGGAGTTTTGGATGCAACACGAAAAGTCATCTAATTCACCACACTAAATCACGCTCTCACACTTGCGCTTGTAATTCAGCACTTTATGAATAAAACATCACTCGAAAAAACACAAGTTTTGGGGGAAAAAAATCAATGGGGCGACATAACCTTTTCTGCGCGCACGCTAAATCTCCATATTTGTAGTTATAATCACAATATACACTAAATAATATGAGAAAAACTAAATTAACATAACCTATAAGACCCCCACGATCTGCGCTAGTTTTCAATTGTCATACCATCCGGTTGGACTGCCCAATTAATTATTCATTAGATTTATTTATTATATTATTACCAGCGACACTATTATCACTTACGAATTAACTTCTAAGCGCCACTGGTATGTTAAGCTTGATAAATTGATTGACATGCAAAATTACTGATTAAACGTCAATGAAAAAAAGTCAATATGAAGCATAAATTAAGTTTATGGCACACTTCTCTAACGTAACTAACTTTGAGTTAGTGTAATGTGCCGTGGTGACAACCTTACTTTCTTATGAGACCAAAACGAGGGTAGGAGATCGCACCCTAATTTTTTCATAGATACAACACGCACTCTCCGCTCAACTCGTGACCACAACTAAAACGTCAAGGTAAATAAACAAAACGAATTTCATATTATTTTGTGCGTGATTAAGACCCGGCGATGAACATAATTAAATATTTAAAAAAAAACATTAACATTAAGACTATATATATAAAAAAATGGTAACATCGTTACCGAAGCGCACTCGCTATTCATGTATAGGTATATACATATATGAGTAAGTACGTGCTAGCTATATAAAAACTGAATTACAGACGAAAGTTATTCATTGTTAATTGTTTTAGTTTATTTACTCTCTAGTATTATCTATAAATTGACAGTTATTGGTAAGAATAGTCGAATAATAATTGATTTCTTATAGAAACCTTTGTAAAACCATGTTTTTATTTTTCGTATTTAAAAATGCTCAACATTTTACCATAAACTATTTTCAGTGTCCATTTCAGTTCCTAATGATATCAGTTATATATTTCAGTAAAAGGATATTGCATCATCCGTTCGATGGCGTCTTCCCGAAAAAACTACGCCAAAACTCGCTTTGGCAGCAATTTGCTACCAGTTCGCCCGCATTCAGTTGTCATTCAGGTCGTGTTTACCAATAAAATACATTTATTTATTGCCTTAGCTTTTTAATTTAGTATTGTTATTTATTTACATAGTTGAAATACACTACTATTATCGCATTGCGTCTGTGGCGTGTAATTAATATCCTGTTCATTGATCGATAGTTCAATAAAATACCTATCATAATAATCGATTGTCATTGGAGCCAAATATCTCGGTCTTCCGAATACACATAAATAAAGTCACAGCAAAATATAATAAAAGCTTAAAATATATTTTTAATTAAGATATAACAAAGTTTCAATGATTTGATTTCATAAGATGATTGCATAAAACTAAGATAAAAAGTAATTTTACGACGAGTGCACATCTACATCTAATAAAAACTTACTTCCCTTTACAATGTTTTAAGAGAGTTAAAACTATGTTATTTCATAAGACCTGTAAGTAGTTAGATTTTAGGATTGGAACGCACTCGTATCTGCCTAGAATCTACATGTTTATGCAAAATTCAAATGTGATAGTCTCCGATGGAGAGGTACGTTTTACTTGTATATTTTGTAAAAGCTTGTAGATTCAAGGCCTGCGACATCTTGCTTGTGTCAAAAGTCGTTTAGCTTACATTGTAGGATACCTGTCTGTTCGTTTAAGTTTGAATTGAGTTTTGGGTTTTTATTGTACCTACACTATACAAATGCGCCAGGTAGACCACCACCGCCACCTAAGTAAGTATTAATTTTCTATTAGCGTGGGCTGGTGAATTTACGATGGAGTAGGTATCTATAATTTAGTATTTAATCGTAGGTATACCCGGTAAACGCTATCTATACCTACCTTTGTATTTTGATACATCATTAGTCAAGCAATTTTATAGGTGACTATATTAGCGAACCTTTAGATAGTTCCTTCGGCAATACCAAGCTAAAATATATCCCGTTTTTGTGCATAAAATAGAATCAATGACGGAATTGCTACACCAAAAGATATAAGAATGCAAGGTCGATGTACCTATACCTAATATTCATTAAATATCTATACCGGTAGGTAAATAGGTATATATACCGGTAGGTAAATAGGTATCTATACCGGTAGGTAAATAGGTATCTATACCGGTAGGTAAATAGGTATCTATACCGGTAGGTAAATAGGTATCTATAGGTAGTATCAATTTTCTTCATCGACGACCGGGTCGTGACCTCCTTCATTAAACAGTTCATGATAATTATGCGCTGTATGATTTTTTGTACAAACAACTGGATACTTTCAGGTACAGTAAAACAATTTTAGTCACTGAGTCAGGAGGTTTCGGATAAATTAAGCTATTTCCTTCGACAATTTTGACGGGAATTAATAGGTCTATAAATTTGCTTCGATAGTAGGATGCAATTCAGAAAATTGATCATAAGAAAATCGGGGATACAGTTTGGTACATCATCTACATCCAAGATTCCTCTACACCACAAAACAGTTAAAGGGTTAAAGAGTTCGTTACGTTGTGAGAGGACTTCAAACATGGAAACATGAAGAATCCGAACCGGATTCTTAGTGTTCAAAAGTGTACACGCATTCACGTGTGTTGTGTACGTGTGCACGACACAGCCACACCCCGATGTTTTTCCCATTAAGTGTTACATTTGCACTAACCGCAAAGAATGAAATCTAGAAATAAATTTTAACTACATCGAATCGATCGAATGGATAACAATAGACAAATGAATGAAAGGTACCTACACTGTTTTAATACTTAGTTAACTCTTAATAGCTAATAAGACATCTTAAAAACATGTTGTTGACAACCGAGTACAAAGTGTCGCAATGGTGGGCCATGGCAGCCTTGTGATTTGGACGTGAAGTGTTATCATTAAGAGTTTAATAAAACGTCTGGTGAATGATCGAGAGGTTGGATCAGAAGTTGACAAAGCTATATTTGCGCTTATTGCGGGAGCCTGCTATCTCCAGTACGCTTTCGGACTATGATGTAAAACGTCGTTTGGTGGTTTCGTTGGATGCTTTAAGTATCTTTGTCGGAGTGTTTGTGGTCGAGGTCCGTCCATTACCACCTGACAGGTGATGAGCGATGGCGCAGCTACTCGCTGCGCCCGCGCCGCCTCGTATTGTCACAGAACAATGGCCCATCGAGCTATCTTTAATCACCACAAAATGAACTCTAATTGGATCCGCGAAACTTTATCCACAATTAGGAACTTACTTATCGATTTTATTTACTTTAATTACCGCGAACCTACACAATGTATCTAAAGTATTTCAATAGAGCTTTATATACATAATTGTATTATTTACAAGCAAGATTATTTCACAAGGTAAACCTGCTGATAAAAATAACATTACTACACTGGATGTATACGTGAAATGTTCCTTTTCACCTCTTGTCAAGATAATCCATTAAAATTCTCTCTTTGCAACGACAGATGAAAGCCTTGGTCGCGATATATTAATTAAAATTATACACTCCGCTTCGAATAAGCCCATTTTATAGATAGTGGCATGATTTTTACCTCATTAACTTTATTTATATAGGTATGTTTTGTTCAATTAATCGATAAATGTTCCGGGACAGGAAAAAATGCAAAGTAAGAATTTCAGATTGATTATAATCGTCCGCACCTATAATTTCGGAATTGACTTTAATGATAATCGTATTTCTTGATTTAATACTGTAGAAATGTTGCAACGTGGTAATATTCAACGGTAAAACGTTGCCTTTCGTAAATTACCGGCAAAGTGCTGTTTACGTTTACTGGATAAAAGCAAAATGTTGCCATGAGTTGGTACATCTATTAAATTATAATTAGGATGTCCGTGTAATCTTTGTAATGGTTTAACTAGCAAGGTGCAGGTTTTCAGTTATTTATGTGCCAAGTAGTACCATCTATTTGTCACAACGAATTTACTTACGATTAGATGCGGTTTACTTAACTTCATTAAATGAGTTATATCAAAATATTAATTAAACATCGTAAAATTTGATTAAAGTTAATCCAATCTATGTTTACATTACATATTTGCATGGCTTGATTAAAGATGACCGTGCGGATTTCTTTGAATAAATTGCAAGTTGTGCTGTAACCGTAATCAACGCAGCTTCCTGGTGGTCAAAGGCGCATGAATAAGAGAGCATGCCTACATCATGTAACATCGATGCAGCCAATACAAAAGAATGATCGATCGATAACGCGGAATGACTGAAAATCGTATTTTCATTATCTTATGCAACATTTTAGGTAACAGACTCAAATATTGTAGAAAAACTTTAACGGCAAGTTGTGTACGTGTTTTTGTATACTACTTCAGAAGGTCTAGCAAGACTCTTCGCGAAAAAAAGTTTCGTCAAGTTTTCGATACCAAAATGTATGAAAGATGAATCAAAATGAAAACTTTTCGTACACTTTCCATCGACAACTTGACGACAATTTCTTCGCAAATTGCCATGTCAGACACTTCAGTCCACTTTAACTGAACAACTATCGAACATATTGATTTAATTGAGTAGATTTCTGTTACCGTATGAAAGCTCCTCCGGGTCATCTGGAACAGGCTTAGGCTCACCCGAGACTAGGACATGTCCATGGATAACTAATGATGATGCGATAAACTACTGAAGCATACATACTTTATCAATTAAATTTTGTAGCTAAATCTTGTAACCTGTAGTTAATATAAAGTACGCTTCAGATTAGACGAAGGAACTTACCGACTACTAGCTTTACAATATTTATTTACTAAATATACATACTGAATTATAGAATAAGTACCTATAGTATTTAAGTAACGTGCTCGTACTAGTTTCGAAAGCACCTGCGTGGTGTTTATTTGACCCAAACAATATTTTCTTGGCAAAGACCAGATTGTTGCGGTAAACGTGGCGTGAAATGGCCAGTTAGTGAGTAATATCATGTTATTTGGAGAGGACAGGGGCGAGGCGTCGCGTCGTGACAGTGCCTTGCCGCGCGCATGCCTGAGTCACGAGGCCCGCTGACCCTGCAGCAGCTTAGGGCTTGCCTTTCTATGGCGACCACTCTACATGGGACTCAAATAAGTAAGTTGTTTTTTTTTCGTGAATTATCAAGTCGATGTATTTTTTTTTTGGAATAAGTATTGGCGAATTACGTTCATATGTGTAACGTGATGAAACATTACTTTTTGTATTGCCTCCAAAACTCTATCGAAGCCCAAAAGTCGCCAATTTACTAAGGCATGACTGAACTCTGTTCTGATTTACTTTGTGTAACTTTGACTGTGACTAAGACACATTACTTGATTTATCATAAAACACTTGAATAAATCGAAATACACAAATACATAAAGTAGGATGCCAAAATCAATGAAAAAGAAATAAGTTAGCGTTGGTGCAAAGTGACGGTGGAAAGTTAAAGATTTGTTAAGGGTGCATGCCTATCAACATACTAAGAAACAATAT
The DNA here is from genome assembly GCA_950106695.1 of Biston stratarius. Lineage (NCBI taxonomy): Eukaryota > Metazoa > Arthropoda > Insecta > Lepidoptera > Geometridae > Biston > Biston stratarius. The sequence goes on along the minus strand of OX467115.1, from coordinate 15,532,507 downwards.
GTATACTTACTTATTAAAACCATCATTGCTACGGTATTTTTTTTTTTTTAATATACCATTTTACATATTTCCAAAAGCACTTTCTATAGATTTATAACTAAAAACACTAGAAAAATACAAGTTTTTGAAAATAATATAGTGAGGCGAAATGATATTTCCGCGTTCCTGTCAAAGACTTCAACTAGACATTAACTACGTTTAGATTAGATTCTTAGTAGTTAATTCATAAACAGGTACCGTGTGATAACGAAGTCTAGGATGTCTTAATATCTGCGCTAATGGCGGTGATAAATTAGTAGAACATGAATGCTTGGGACGAAACTCTGGCTCTACCGGCATAACTCGGCGCATTAGCTGCAGTTAATATAGCTTGTTTAGGTGTGCGCAGTAAGTAAGCCTGTATTAACATTTGCTTCGTATTGGTGTGGACTACGAACTATTCCCACACAATCATGTTCATAAGTTATGCAAACATTTATTAATTAGTATATGTTGATGCATTTGAAAGTCTTACAGAAATACAACACAGCTTTGAAATCTCCATTGAAATCCGTTTATTTGGTGCAGATATACTAACAAAGAAATATTTCGAAAATGGACAAGAGAAATGTAATTACTATTTTACGAATACCTTTAAAGTTCAATTTATAATTTTTTTGACAATATTATTTAGTCCGGTGTGAACATGAAATATGTGGGTGTATAGTTATTACAATCTGTAACACTTTTGAGAAATTAACTTTGTTTGTTCCCGAATAAAATAAAATAGTATTGTTGACGTTGATGCCTTTCAGAATCACATGTAGAATACAATTCGTCACACTACTAGGACTATTTTTTCTAAAGATAAAAACAAAGTTATACTAAAAAGGTCACAAAAAATGTAATAAATACTTATTATTAGGCACAAAAAACGTCTTAAGCTTCCCTAAGTTAATAGTTATACGTTTTAATTTGCTAAGTTTAAGTTCGAGTGTGTAGGTACTTATTTCGTTTTAGTTTTAAGCGTGTAATTATTTCTGCTTTAATAACCTTATAGTATGTCTAGCATTTGGCAATTTGCTAGATAATTTAATAAACAGTTTAATTTACAAATGCCCTGTACCATTAAACAATGATCATAGTTAGGCTTGTCCTATAACTATATTTAGGTTGCCTGGAAGAGATCGCTCTAAGCGATAAGGCCGCCAATTGTTCAACTAGTGTTAAGTTTATACTTTAAAATAGTTTTTTAGTAATAATTGGTGTGAACAATAAAGAGTTATATTATTATTATTATATTTGAAGATTGTACGTACATAATTAATTAGACTAATTTTGAGCGCGCTCAATACCCTATTTACAAAAAGAAAGTCTATTGCATTTTATCATAAGTACAAATTTGTTAAAATAGCTTAATTTGGCAACGATAGAATCACAAAAATATGTTTTAAAAAAAAATCTATTACTAAAAGGTTTTAAAATGAAAACTGACGTGGTTTTAACATATATTTGTTTTATTTATGCGGGATTACGCATGTTTGCCCGTAGTGCGAAGAAAAACGAGGCCGCACGCGAGTTGTACTCTGCTTTGACTCCTTGAAAAAGGCCATCGGAATAATCCCTTATATTTAAAACAAAAATGCCAAAACGTTAATCATAAGTACTTTTCAAGGACAAAATGTAGCCCTTAAAAGGAATCTTTGCGAAACGATTTAATAGTAATAAATAAAATAATAAAAAATAAATAGTAATTTTGGTATTGTGAATTATTATTTGGTTACTTGAGTTATGATGCCGCCAATACCAACTTATAAGTGCCGCTTTCGTAGCTCTTACCAATAAATAAACACAAAGCTCATGTTCTGCAGTTGTTTCTGTCTTATGCTGCATCGGGCCATGGGAACATTGGGCTAAGATCACGACAGGTCACTTGTTTTGCTCCGCTTATCCGAAGATATCAAAGGATGTATAGTATGACATGTATAGTAGGTCGTACTAACGACCGACGAAACGAACTCAGTGGTTAGCGCGGTTATTTCACACTATGAAGGGCGTGGGTTCAAATCCTAACATTAAGCTTTAGCTGCCGGTGAACAAAAACATCGCGAGGAAACCATAGTATGGTGGTAGAGTATTTTTTAGTACACGGCTGGCTAGTTACCACCCTCAAATTTAAAAATCTGCCAAGCATCTGTGTGTTCCGGCAGCCTCACTTGAAAGCCAGTTTCATTCCAGGCCAGGTGTGTTTACCATCTTCGACCACACCGTCACTTAACATCAGGTAAGCTGTGGTCAAACACGTAGCCTGTCAATCATAAATAAAACGCACGCAAATATAAATCAGTACTTACCGCCAGACGCTGATTAAATTTCCATACATTTTTGTGTCGAAAATTGAACTAGAAGCTCTGAATTTTTTTGTCGTTTCTTTATGTTTAAGTTTCTATATTCCAACGTTCCAGGACGTCATTAACTACAGTCAATCATCAGTCTAAAGTTGCATGTACTACAGTCTCATTTAGCGGAGCAAAAATATCGCGATTACGCAAGTTCGTGCGTTTCAAATTTCGATTTTATGGTCACATTACTCGAAAATTCAAAAACTAAAGTTCTTAAAAATAAAAGACTTATCTACTGCTATAATATTCAGATGTTTTTACAATTAATTCAAGTTTCGAAAGACACATTTTACAGTGTCATATTTGATTTTAATATTTTAGCGAAGTTCTTATATGTATGATTAATTTTAATACACATAAATAAATAAAACAAACTAATAGATTTGCAGTTTTGTAGATAAAATCGCAAATTAAAATTGCTAATAGACATTACCGCCTTCAGTAAACACATTTATTAACATCCACAGCTGGAAATTTAAACTCAAATGTACTAAATGAATAATTAGAACTCACTTTGTAGCGATGATAGCTCAGTGGCCATCCCTTTTGACGTGGTCGGTTCACATGCCAAAAGGCATGAATTCAAATCCTAACAATGAGTTTGAACTGGCGGTAAAGGAAAACATCGTGGGGAAACCTTAGCTTGGTGGAAGGGTGGTGGTACGCGACTGGCAAAAAAAAAACTGACGCCAAGCACGTAACGGTGTGTTCTGCTAGCCTCACTCGAGAGCCAGTTCCATGCCAAGCTAGGTGCTTACCATCTTCGACCATGTCGTCACTTTACATCGGGTGAGCTGTGGTCACACACATAGCCTTTCAAATATAAAAAAGAAGACAAAAACATATTTGTAATAATTCTCGTAGGCGCTTTATGATTTATAAAGTATTAGAATTAATAATATAATTATTAGAATGACTGTGACTACGACAACTTCTTGTTTAACAAGTTCCATTCGTAGCTAATGCTGTAAACATTTGTAAGCTATTAGCAAGTATATTCAATCTTTTATTAAGACAAGTTGGTATTCTAATTTGCACAAACATGATTCACATTTACCAGTTAAATGTAACTGATGCGCAAGGCACATTTCATATAGATAGATAGATAGAAACTCTTTGTTGTCCACACCAAAAATAGAAAAAAGAGTACAGAGAACGCAAGAATCTTATGAGCTAGTGCCACAAGTGGCGGCCTTATCACTAAAAGCGATCTCCTTTAGGCTACCAAGAGTGGAAAATATGATACAGATTAAGAACAGACGGAAAATGTAGTAATAAAAACACGTTATAAAAAAAACTAATATAAATAAAAATGCATATGATTATGTACAAAAATCCTAGATTAGAGTTTACATCACTGCGGAAATTTTTAATGTTGATAACACAGGAATTAACATAAACACAGGCTAATATTTATGCAGCGCCAAAACCCAGGATGCAACTAATAATTTAATGAGCGACTCGCTTAATAATAAATATTCGTTTTTTTTTTGTTTTAATTAGTTCATAAAATTCTCAGTTTGTTATTTTGATTGTTTATTAAGCAACTGAACCTTACAACTCATCATCTTCACTAATTGCCACGTGCGGGCCAAGCTAGCAGGCATGCATACACTCAAAGTACATACATACTAACACTACTTTATCCTATACATTTATTTATGAATTTATTTTTATTTTTATGATGATTTTATAATGTCAAATACGAAATTCTGCGAAAGTTACTTGGACTTAACTTAAAATTTTGAATAAACGGCTAATCTATTACATAACGAAATTTTGCATGGCGGTTGATTGACATGCATTATAAGGGTAAACGAGAAATCCCCTTCATTTCATCATTCGTCTTCTCTGCTCTCGAAAAGGCAGGAAAACTGGAAATTGCGAATACCTATCTAGAAAATAGTAGGTATCTTATGCAAAAGTTTGTATAGATGAGGTTTGTATAATGAAGTAGACATCCCTAAAAGTAGGTCCACTTTAGTTTTATGTAAAACTGGTATGATAATAAACTTTCGTCAAGTTTTCGATCAAAACATATTTATAAAAAAAAATGGATTAGCGCTACTGGCGGGCAATAACGGAAATTGAAACAAACATCACATCATCATCGTCATCAGCCATAGGACGTCCACTGCTGGACATAATATTGATAATATATTGATAATATTTTTACATTCTGTAGGTATAATTAAATCTTGACATGAATATTACAAAAAAAAACAATACATTCTATTATTAATGTGTAAATTCTTATAAGACATTTGATAATTAATATTAAATTAAATTAAAATGTATTGAATTGAAATTAATATTATTACATTATATTTAGTGTGTCAAGAACTAAATAACATAAATAGTAGGTATAATAGTCTATATAACATTTCGGGTTCTCGTTGGCAGCTATACTAGGTAACCCTGTGTTACAGCTGCCACGATTCAACCTCCGGCTTCTGTCCTTATTAATTTATGTAAAGTAACAGCATTCACAAAAAAAAAATAATGTGTGTTCAAAATGTTTACAAAATAGCCGAGCGACATTTAATGAAGGTAGGCGCAACGCGTAGGAACGGCAAAAGTTTGTGTGGTCCAAGGTTAAGACCTGCGACTTTACGCTGCTAAGCAAGAAATGGATTTTAACATAATTATGTGAAAGTGAATTTTAGAGGATTGATAATGTATTACGATGGAAAATTACTAGATTAGAAGTTTCATTTAACAAAATAGTTTATTTATTTATTTTTGTTTATTTTGACCATGTATGCCAGTTCTGCCAATTTTGTTTGTTTTTTTTTTGTCTGACATGCAACATGCAGTTAGTTATAGAAAAAAAAAGTGTGTGTGTAAGTGTGTGTGTACGTAAGCGTGTGTGTGAGTGTGTTTGTGGGAGTATACGTGTGTGTGTTGTGCGTGAGTGTGATTGAGAGAGAGAATAAGTGAGTATATTAGTGTACTCGTTTTGGTTTATTCAATTTGTATGCTTCAAATTCAAAAATACGTAGAAGATTTTCGGTTTCTTCGTAGGTCAGGACATAGGCCTCCTCCTGGGGGGGTTTTGCCAATACTCGTCACGCTTGGCAGGCGGGTTGGCGAGCGCAGTTAACAGTGATTGTTCAAGGAAGACGCTGCTGCCCATCTTCTGGATTACATCCCTTAGCCGGCTTTTACGGCAACCACGGGTTGAGAGGGTGGGGTACTATTCTTACGCCGGCACCAAAACGGCAAACAAACATAGGTGCTATCATTTACCATAGAGTTTGGTACCGAACAAAATGTAGTTCCCAAATTGTCATGACAGACTTTTCTTTGTTTTTCGCATGGTACTTATTGTCAAGTATTTCGATATTTTCAAATAGTTATGTTATAAAAAATCAAGTTGAATAATTCTAAGTCACATAATGCAAGTCGTGGTCGAGTAAGTAAAAGTGATACATGACATTTCGTGTTGCTTCCAAAACTCCGTCAAAGCTTCTAGTAAAGTCATCACTACTTTGCTACAACATAACTAGACTCGACCTCCACTTTATATGACTGTCTTATTTCACTTGATCTTTCTCAGAATTTATTAAATATCGGATTAATTTTGTAACGAAGATAGCTTAGCGGTTAGCGCGGTCAATTCACACGCCGAAGAGCGTGGGTTCAAACCCCACCAATGAGCTTGAACTGCCAGTGAAGGAAAACAGCGTGAGAAAACAGCATAGTATGGTAGTAAGGTATTTTCTAGTACTCGGCTCGCTAGCTACCACACTCAAGTTGAAAATCTTCCACCAAGCATATAACAGTGTGTTTCGGCAGCCTCACTTGAGAGCCAGTTCCATTCCATGCTAGGTGTGCTTTACTATTTTCGACCAAACTGTCACCGTAATTAATACGTCAGGTGAGCTGTGGACAAACACCTAGATAGTCAACAATTAAAAAAAAACTTGACACCGGCAAATCCACGAATTGCGACGTCAAAAATAAAGAATAAGATCATTATTCATATTTGTTGTAGTTGTAGGCAAGCTTAAAATAGTAGGCAAGTACCCTGTAGTTATAGGTATAAATGTACATCTTAAAATTCGACTAGGCAACAGCTTTGGAGGTCAACCTCTAGCCTAAATATTCGTGTAGATATGCTAAAATATTATAAAAAGCATCATAAATAAGATTGCTGTGTAATTTCAGAATTAAAATTGCATGTCGTTTCTAGGGCGTGGTGGACGTATGCAATTATAAATTCGGTGATTTATATTTAACATCAGAGCGATAAGTGCGTTTTCCCAGTCGAAAATCGGTGCATTTGTTACGCAAGTCGAGTTAAATGTGAGTCAGCAGGCCCATGAGTTGACTGTACGCGAGCAATCAGTTACGCGGGAATCTTGAAAAGCTTTTAAGGGGCGTGCGATATTTCGGAGGCTTGTAATGCATTTTTGCAAGCGGCTTGGCAGTTACGCAATGATGTTCGGAGAACTGGTCCGACCGGCCACGGAACTGGGCCAGATCCATCTCTCCGCTAAGATATTACCGTGAATAGATATTGGACTTCCAGCCGCTAGCTGTCGGCTAGGTTGTAACAAAATTAGTTACTGCTTTATATTAACATTATGTACGATTTTAATTACTCATGTTTTATATTAGTATTTGAATACTCATTGAAATCAGACGTTTAATTAATAGTTTTGGATTGCTATATCCCAATTTAATTCTTTCAATTTTTCCATTTCCCAATTTAATTCTTTGTATTTCATAAACGTGACAAGTGGCGTACAAGAAGAGAGACCTATGGTCAGCAGCGAGCGATTACGGGCTGATAATGATGATAATGACAGCTGCAGTCTTTCTTTTTCATCTTATGAGTGTTGAGAATATAATTTAAGTAAGTATGCTTTTTCAAACATGATCTATAATATTAATTATTCTCATCATCAATAAGTAAATTATGTGAAAGCAGGTATATTTGTAAGTTATATGTATTATCTACCTTCATACATAAATAAAGTTATTAGCATAACAAAAGGTAGAGTTTCCAATTTCAAGAAGCTTGCAATCATTTTCATTGTTTCGAAAAGCGATTACTAACCGAGGGCAGGACGAGATCGAGGCTAGCCTTGCACAACATTGATTTCACTAACTGCTGACATTTCATTAAATGTATTGAAATCGTGAAATGGAGCTTGCATCTTATTGATTGGATCGCCCCAGAGCGCGCGTGCGTCGGTCTATACCCGATATTGAATTGAATCATTACAAAATGAATTATTCTGGATAAGGTGCATTTTCCCATAGCTGACACACACATCACATCATCAGCCATAGGACTTCCACTGCTGGACATAGGCCTCCTCCTGGGAGGGTTTTGCCAATGCTCGCCACGCTTGGCAGGCGGGTTGGCGAGCGCAGGTAGGTGTGATTGTTCAATGTATGTATTATTTATTAGAGAATCTAGCAGGATAATGTGAAACTTATGTCAAATGTCACTAGGTATATTGAAATCGAAAAATGGCAAATTTTATGCCCCAAAATGTGTTTTTTTCCTTTAGTTATAGTATTTTTTTCCGCAGTCTAGTTTTTTAAACACTAGCGTTTTATGTTGAGAATTATCAATTTTGGAGTTTTTGGCGGGACTGTGGAAAAGTCACGACGGTGATTTAAATTAATTTCCAGAATAGGTATTTTTTTGAAACCTTATGTATAAAAAGAGTGGTGATTTATTGTATAGTGTCGGATTATAAAGATATTGACAAAATACCAAAAGACGATGCCAAAAATAAAGAAAAAAGTAATGCTTAAATAAAAAGAGCTTTCTTTTTTAACCGATTCATCAAACTGATATAAAACAGAAATGTAACGACTAGTACAAATTTCCCACACTTGTCCGAGTAACCGATTGGCGTAGATTTAGAAACCTGATATTATATCGGAAGGGCGCACGGTGTTGATCGTTTTACGGCTAGGCTTGTCACTGAACCGCTCTCTTATTTAATACTTGCGCATAATGCGCAGGAGCTGTTAACAAGATTACAGTATCCACGAATATCTTATAGTAGGTAATACCATAGGCAAGCAAACTCTACACAAAAAAATGTTAGTAATGTACCTCAAATATACTTTACCTCAAAAGTGTTTCATTAACAAAAATATAAATTTTCCTTTTTGATTGCAAAAGCTAATTAATATTAGCCGCGAAAACGGCCAGAACAGTCATAGTGTCTTAATGACGTCATACCGTGTGAAGCAATCATATCTGTATGACGGTTGTTCTACGAAAATATCAACAAAATTCGAGAGTTCTTACCTTCGTCCAGGAGTCAAAGCAGGTGATAAGGCGCACGCGGTCTCATCCTGCTTCACGCTACGGGCTGCTACACATTTCACATTGCTACACAGACGATATGAGTCTGTTGTTTTGATTTTTCCTAGAGATTTAAATATGTATAGTTAATTCCAAACCAACAGAGGACTTTGATTAAAAATCAACCTAAAAAAATATTATCAGTGTTTTTCAGTGCTATGATTATTAATATAATACGTACCAGACGACGTGATTCGGACACACATCGTGCAGGTGAACCGCAGAGCAGTGGACAATCTACAAATAATCGTCATTATTTCAAAATAAACTAAGAATTTCGTAATATGACACAATACTTTAGTATGAAAACTGACGTGTTATTGACACATTGTTGTTTAACTTATGCGGCATTACTTAGTTTCGGCCACATCCGGTGGCCTTCATCATGGAGACAAAACTTCGCAAGATCAGACCGCGCGCGCTTTGTGCTCAGCTTTATCTCCATGATGAAGGCCACCAGATGTGGCCGAAACCATAGTCGGAGTTTCCGATATAATTAAACATAAGTAATCCTGCTTATGTAAAACAAACAATAATTTTAAAATATTTCGATAATAACAATTAAAAAAATGGAATTAAAAACCCGCGACATCTGTAGCAGATTGTCTTATTTCGACTCAATCAGACCTGCGAAAAATGCTCGCATCCTTTCATCAATTAGAAAATACCTGATAATCTTCAAACGGATGCACGTTTATGAATTAAAACGAAATGTTTACGATTTAAGCTTTGCATTGCCATCCAGCGTAACAATGCTACCAGAATTCTGCATGGCCACAATTCTATCTTCATGTTGCCTTTAAGACTAAGTTTTGTTTTATATATTAAGTTTGTAAATAATAATTGCAATGTAGATGAGTTGTGTGATTTTAAGTAACTTTAATACTTTTTTAACATTTCGTCGCTTCGGCATGAACATGGAGGCCATTGCCATACGTTTTTTTAAATCATACAATGCGGCAATGTTGCCAGTGTTGTGGGTACCAATACACGAGGTTCAGTCAGAGGTGGATTATTTTTAAGTCGAAGTTTGTTTTAGTGAAGAAATTGACATGGCTTTAACAGTTGACATGAAAATTATGTATTGATGTTTTTAGATTATAAATAAATAGAGAATAATCGGATCCAAAACATTTCGATTATTGTATGATGATGAACATATGAACCTCTAGATTTCTTTAAGATTAAATAATAAACAAACCAACTAAGAAAATAAACTTTGAATAACAAAAAAATACAAGAAAATATTATCAGTGTTTTCAAATACCTAAGTTTGATCACCCATCAAAATAAACTATATTCATTATTCAGCCTGAACAAGGACACCTCGTGACACCTGTATCTCTAAGATCTCTGGACCGAGTTTGCTCATATTCGAAGCTAGGGTACGCCGCAAACATAATTTTACCAAGATTGGATCAGAGGTTTTATTGTTGAACAAGCATACCTACAACGATATTTTCTATTATGGTAGACCAAAAAACATCTATTCGTATTTTAATATTATTAGTTAAAGATCTCTAAGTGCCTACCACTTATAATCACCTGCACTTAGACATAATTTCAAGACCACGTTTGACTATTTTTTGTTGCGTTGTACTTGGTCGTGCAACTAAATGAACGTTTGCATGTGAAAGAAAGGGAGGTAGAACTTTTCTATATGGCAGATGACGGTTGCGCTACATCTGCTGTACAAAAATTCGTTCCGTAAGATGATAGAAACGGGGCAGAATATATTTATCACTTCGTAGGTAGCCGATAAATCTAATTTATAGGTAGCTCGTGCAATCATGCGCATGTACTCAGTAAACACAGGGTTTATCTCTGTAAGTAACTAGACAGCGGAGAGATTCATTAGGCGTCGATCCGTGTCGGGCTGCGCTGTAATCGAAGCAATTGTTCTCCAAGAAATTCAATTATTAGCTGGTGCCGCGGGCACAAAATATCGACTATTGGGCAACCTGCTGCGTCGTTAGCAGTTAGAAATAATTGTTTCCGATTTATCTGCTTAGTACTCACTATAATTAAATGTTTAATAATTGAAGGCGCGCGTTGGATCGCTGTTCTAATAAATCGCGGGCATCGTCGTCGCTGGTCGAGGCTGGTGCGATACTGCGGTCGTGCTTCGTGCTCGCTGTACTGTTGATTAGAGCGGAGAGGGTTGCTCGCTCTCACGCTTAGAATGACTGCCTAATCGCTCTACGCGATGTTTCTAAATTAGCTATCACGGTAATTAGAGTCCCGTACAGTTGAACGGGCTTTAACGACTGTTGTTTCTATTAATTACACTTACGTTTCATAGTACATGCATTATATCACATTGGAGTCACTGAACTGAACACCTTGCAAGGTGTTGACATTTTGGATGGATAAATAAATTTTCTATTTGTTAAAAGCCGTTATACCTTGTACTGCCTTGGGTTTCAGATAAAAATATTATAATCAGCCGAGACACGCGACACTGCGTGCTATGTCCAATAGCAAATATATTAATAGAATAACTTTCGTTATTTTACTACGTGTAGGAATATTATAATGGCATGAATATATTTTGCACAATTTATTCGTATTGTATATCTTAACGGGCGTGTAATAGTCTTTGTTCAGGGCGCATGCACCTTATTCACTTATCCCCATTAAAGCTCGCGTGGAATACAAAAGAGCCATAGGAGACAGTCTCATTGTAAACAACCAACAATATGGTAAACGTGATCCTAACTTTGAAATTTATTTGTTTAACAGACCCGCCGTGTTAAACGGTGCGCCTTATAAATAAATTTCAATTGTGTGTTGTCATTAAATATTCAGAGTTATAAATCAAAGCGTTATCTGCCTCGTCGACATAACCGTTACATCGCGGCTGCTTCGGAAAATAATTTAACGATACCGATAGGGTGCTGGTAGACTTGGGAGCAACAACTGCACCACACCGTGCCGAGATTTACGACACGCTTTGCAGAAGGAAAGAATGCCCCATGGGTAAGTTACCTTCGCGTTATTTGATTGCTATCTAGAACTTGAAACGTTTCTATTAGGGTACTACGTCACTATTAATAAAGACAGAACGCGGGGTTAGTCCATAACCTACGATACTATATTTTTATTTAAAATTAATTAAATAAACAAAACGCTATTTTCATGATCAGAGGATGCCTGTTTATGATCATGGTAGCTACATACCAGAACTTTAAAACAAAACCGTCTAGGGCAAAAATGCTTTGGCGCTCGTTAATATGATACATTCAATGCTAAGAGTGTTCAAGGTATATACTTAGTCTATTTCCGCTTAACAGTCATTTCAGTGACAACAGTGATGAGACTTTGATTGATTTATGATTTAACTAACTTGACAACAGTTTAAAAAACTTATCCGAAACTTTACTTAATATCTAAAACTAAAATTTTAAATAAACCTAAAAGTAAAACAAATTAAACAAAAAACTAATTATAATAAAATAGTTACCACTTGCCTTGCTTGTATTCAATGGTTAGTCTCATTCGCCCAGTAAATTCACTAGCTGTAGGTCAATGTCAATGTCAATCAGGATGATCTAAGGATTCTAATCCCACTAATATTATAAATGTGAAAGTTTGGATGGATGGATGGATGGATGGATGGATGGATGGATGTTTGTTAGTCAATCACGCCAGAACGGCTGAACAGATCTGGATGAAATTTCGCATGTAGATACTTTAGGCCATGGAATTATACATAGGATACTTTTCATCATCATCATCATCATCCATCACCACGCGGGTAAAACCGCGGGGCGCAGCTAGTAATCTATAAAATCCACACATCCAAATCTGTTCACGCACTCAAAAGTTATGGTGGAATAAAGAAACTCACATACATACATGAAACCTGAAAACATTAAAAACTTTTTAATTAAACTTTTTTGGGCAGTCGTGTAAAAAGAGTTCATTGCTTCAAACTTTATGATCGGTATACTATAAGAATAACATTTAAATCGCTTTTCTTTTAAAAAGTATCCAACCATCATTTACCTTCAAGCAAACCTATCGAACAGGGATATTTTCATTTAGATGTACAGTAAAAATTGTTCATGTCGAGATGATGCATTGAGATTGTTTCTTCTCAGTAGCATTGTTCTGCTTCTTTCGCGTAAACCTGTATACTTTATTGTAAGAGGCAGATAATACTAGTATGACATTGATGTACTGCAGTATGCCTACAATTCGATCAATACGAATATAAATAAATAAGAAGCTAGGTACCTACTGGTATTTATAAAGGTACGCATGTAGGTACTATTTCAGGAGTCGATAGGTCGCTGCATTTCGTTATTCCCATATACAAAGAACGGGACGAATATATTTAACCGTGAGATGTATCAAAAGATTTTGGTGCCATTTTACCAACGATAATAATTACGATGTGCGAATATTGCGGTTCCTTTAGATTATGCTTTGACAAATCACGACTTTGCAATTGCAATGTAGCAGATTTAATGTATGGACGGCAGTTTGCATTCTAACCGCGACCCGAAGTGCATTAGGAAAGAGGTGGCTCTTTCCTAATGCACGCTTATTTGAGCTTTTTAACCTTTCATCTTGTAGCGTTTGAGCATTGAGGGACAATAAACATAATGCTGAGACTTAATGTTCTTATTGTTCCCGATTAAGCCATAGCTACGGTAAACGACGTAACGGAATACGTGTATGTTTTATTTAATGTCCTGTGTGCCTACATATTTTTAGAACACCCAGACATAAACATCTATATTCGTTGTATAATTGTTTAGCTCTTGATGGGGGGTCGAACCTGTTCAGAAGGCAAAGCTACTACCGAATATACAAGGCAGCTACTAACAGGGTATTTGAAACAGTGCGTCTAAGTCGTACAAAAAGGTGCCTATACATTACAGCGGAGGTCTAGAGGTATAATCTGGTTCATACACACCTGTAATCAGCGAGTTACCCCGAACATATCGGTCTAGTTTAATAAATATTAGATTTTATAATTATAAAATCTTTAGGGCCAATTCAAGCAGGCGAATACAATTTACAAAACGATCGTGCTCTATACAGTTATTTGCTAATGCTCAATAATCTGAATAGAGCGGAAGGGTTGGGAGCGCACAGAAACGAGTTTTGTAACAGTTTTCATTAGCTCATTGGGGCAAGGCCCGCGGCGAGTGTTCCTATTCTGGGAATGGTGTTACGTAAGTGGAAGGTGGAAGGTGGTTGAGGGTAGGACTGAGGACGAGAGGCGGAGCGCCGCGGGCGGGCGGTGAAGGGCTAGGCGGGCCGGCGTGTTCGGTGCCGCCCACCGCATTTCACCACCGCGGCCGCCGCAGCCGCGACGATCCATGCGCCCTACTTCTCTCGACAAGTTCGCTCTTGGTGTTCCATTGTGTGAACGAACAATACTATTGTGAAACGTTTAGATAACATCCCCACGGCACTGTAATTTAGGCACTTAATTTAATTTTGTCTATTATAGAATCGGTTTAAAATAACTGTATGTCGATACGTAGCTTGGTTAGCTAGTCGTTTTACGTGACGTAATGCATACCATTGTATTTTGAATGGGATTTCCTATAATAACTGTGTATAAAATTGATACCTTTTTTGTACGCCTGATTTGGTCCAACGCATAAGTATTGCCATTCAACGTGGCAATGCCACCATTATACTGTATAAGCTGCCAACTGATAGATTGTTGGTATTTAGTTTAGACTTTCAATTTGTTTTTGTGTTGGTGGGTTGGTTACTTTGTTTTTATCTATAATACGATGTAATGAGACCAACGAAGCACTCTTCTGGTGGTAAGAGATAACGCTTGTCCATGACCATTGCAGCGATACACAAAACTTTGACTAGCATCAATGATTTATTATCTGTTCTGTGCTAGCAGAACAAATTTAGGGCATCGCTGCTTTGGCACTCATTACTTTTTATGAATAGTAATTGAAAAGACCAGCGCAACGCTGCTTACTTGTTATGCATACATTTATTGAATATAGCATCATAGTACAAACATTGTTCAGTTTGGAACTTGATGGTACTCTATGAAAAATGTCGTCCAATAAGCACTTGTTTATACGTATATTTACTTTGTAATTTCAAAATATCAGTCCTTGTCGGACCCTTAACACTGTCTAGTATTCTTAATAGAGTAGGTATATAATTATGTCTATACCCATTATATATAAGTACCTGGTTGACCGAGCATTGCTCGGCTGAAAACACGGATAAAACGACGTTTTTTAAAAATGAAACCTAGCTAGATCGATTTATCGCCCCCGAAACCCCCTGCATACTAAATTTCATGAAAATCGTTGGAGCCGTTTCCGAGATTCAGAATATATATATATATATATATATATATACAAGAATTGCTCGTTTAAAGATATAGAAAATATACTTATTAAGAATTCAAATAGCTTCGTTTTACCGCAGAAAATTATGTAGGTACTTAGGGAATGGAAACGCGCTAAGAAGCGTTAGTTGATTTGATAGCCGGGTGCTAAACGCACCGTTCCTTGCGGTCGTTATTGCGCTGAAAAGGTTCAATTTGAGCCGCGTTTGGCTCAAATAAGACGTCTCTATGCGAAGTGGTAAAGAGGGCGCATTACTCTTATTGAAGCCTCGAGAGCGCATTATCTCGTCGCCGAAGGCGCTCGCTTGCGAGCACGATCCTCAGAGTACCAGGTACTCAATACTTTACTCGTATATCTTATTAAGAACTACTATTACCTATTAACTCGTTACTTAACTCATATATTCAACGTATTTATTAAAAATAATAAATAGGCTTATACTTTTGGTCACCATCTCAACTAATGTTAAGTGATGATGCGGTCTAAGATGGAGCACGCTTGCCTAGAAGATAACGGTTCACTCTTGACTCGAAGACACCGAGACAAGTATTTGTAGCGATGATAGCTCAGTGGTTAGCGCGGTCGGTTTGCATGGCGAAGGGCGTGGGTTTGAACCCCAACAATGAGCTTGAGCCGCCGGTGAAGGAAAACATCGCGAGGAAACTATAGCGTGGTGGTAGGGTACTTTTTAGTACTCGGCTGGCTAGCTACCACCCTCAAGTTTAAAATCTGCCGCCAAGCTTCTAACGGTGTGTTCCGGCAGCCTCACTTAAGAGCTAATTCCATTCCAGGCTAGGTGTGCTTTATCATCTTCGATCACACCGTCACTTAACGTCAGGTGAGTTGTAGTCAAACACCAAGACTGAGAGCCATTAAAAAAAGTATCAACTCAAGTGATAGACGTGTGCCCGATAAATGATGTTGAATGTATTATATCACTACATGGTAAAAAAAGGCAAAAAAGTGACTTGACGTTTGTGACAATTGGATATTTTATAGGTAATCTCAACTTGGAAATTGTTGAGCACCGATGCCTTAGACAAGGTCAAGGATAAGGAGAAGGTGGACAGACGACCTCATAATGACTGTAGGAAGGCGCTGGATGCGAGCCGCTTCCAACCGGTCTTTATGGAAGTCAACGGGGGAGGCCTATGTCCAGCAGTGGACGTCCTATGGCTGAGATGATGATGATGATGATGATGATGATGATGATGATGATGGTGATGATGATGCCTTAGATTTTGTTTAGTTAAACTAAGTTCTGGGTACCGCTGCGAGGCTTATGGACAAGCCTCAGCTTTTACCATCAAGAGAGCGTTTCGTTCATCTCATTGCTTTTAAATAAAGTAGGTAGTGTTGCCAACATCGCGCTTTTAGTCCTAGCTCTTAGTTGTCTTGCCAAATGACATCAAAATATTCAACCGATACAGCTGCTATAGAGTGATACCTAAGCGATAGATGTCATAATTTACATGCTAATCTAAGTAATTGAATAACATCATAGTACAACTTGTTGGTACCATAGTTGTTTATTGGTATTTTAATTATACGATTTATCGGTATCGTATAAATTAAGCTATTATAAATCTAATTGCACGTTATTAGATCAGTGACTAATTTATAACGTCATTTCAATTACACAAGTCTTTCTCATTTAAAATTCAAAGGCATGGCCCGGTTAATATAAAGGGGCGTGTTAAAGCACGAGCTATGCGCTATCGATAGCGTCATATGAACCCGCTTCACTAGTGTCGTACTGTCCCGAGTTAGCTAAGACGTGTCAGATGTTTTTTATCGCAATTTGAAGATACCCAGATTTTAACTATCGGGAAACACCCTCTTGGGCAGCAAATTCTACTGTTCAGCGGTTCGAATAATGACAGTGGAGTCAAACCGTTTTGTTTGAGTTTTTGGCACGTTGACAATGGGAATAGATTTTGAACTGGAATTTGTTTTTTGCAACCCAAAGTTCTGGATATCGCTGATATAGTCAGCCGATAGGCGTGTATGCCTGTCCATAACTATTGCAAGAGAACCTAGAACTTTGAGAAACAAAATAAAGTCTTGGACATCGCCGCTTTAGCGCTCATTACTTTAATGCATTCGATGGTGAGTCTCATCAGCCTTGTAAATTCGCTGTGAATTGTTTGTTTAGTTATAGACTGAGAGCCAGCCGCAGGAAATCCTACGTCATCGATTACCAAGTAGCAACATAGTACATTCGATAACCCTCATCGAATAGTACTAAGAATATAAGGGTGGTCTCAATCTACCCCGGAGCGTTCGGAATTCGATCAGCGTTTTAGGGTTGAAAAAATTGGCTCAATTACGTCATAGATGTCATATATACCAATTGATAGCTCTAGTCGTCCTGCTAATAAACATATTAATCTGATATACGGCGGGCTACCAGTCTATTTCATCAAAATTTTTTTTTGCTCTATAGAGTAGGCAACACTACGTCTGACATTGCAAGTACACACGAAATATTTACTCTGCGCTGTTCTCTGCTGCTCATAGTTAAAGAGCGATGTCACAGTTGCCCAAAGGTCGCTGAACCATAATCCCATTGTTTTGAATTGCGTCAGCGAATCGTCTGCCTCTAGGTTCCTACCTTATGATTCAAATTTGTACCGTATAATTGTAAAGCAATTTATTGCGAGATGCATAAATAGCACCAACATGTAACATGACATGCTTAATCGTGAGAGTGAAGTAACTGTCGGCGGAGCATGACAAGTTTTTACGGCCATGTTCATGTCATGAGCCGACAAAGTTGGTGAATGTTTATTCGAATATGTTTATGGTGATGGCAGTATTATTAGCATAATGACCACCTCTTCAGTTTATTTAGATTTGTTCGTGTGAATACAATTAGATACTTACCTAACTTTACAAATAATGGTAGATAACCTAATTTGTGCAACTATACTTATTATATGGTACTTTATTTTCTTTATTTTTGGCATTGCACTTTGTGTATTCCACCAGTGTCTAGAGTGGTGAAATCAAATAAAATAAGATTTAGTCACAGTCTAAACAACATAAAGTAGGCCATGGCAAAGTCCAGGGTATGCCCTATTAAAGTAGGATTGACTTTACAAGAAGCTTAAAGTAGTAGTGACTTTACAAGAAGCTTCTAAAGTTCGAAGCTTCTACGGAGTTTTGGATTGATATGTTTCACTTGCTCTTACTCGTGCAGTATATAATTCTGTAGGTGTTGCAGGTATATAAACATAAACACATTAAAAAAACTATGTTTTTGGCAAATAATATAATGTAGCGACATGGTTTTTGTGTGGCTTGCCAAAACTTCCTACAATAATTCTACGGTTTTTGACTTACGTTCATATTCCGAATCAGCCCTATTTTATAAACTGTCGCACTGCAGGGCACAGGCTTCTTCTTATTGTGAGAAGTGTAAGGCAATAGCTCAACACGCTGGCCACGTGCAAGGTGGCATAATTCACAGCTGTTCGCTTTTCATGTAAAATTAAATTAAATTTCTTAGAGAACTTAAGAACCTTTAAGAACTTTTAAGAACCGTTGGACATGCAGTTTTATTCACGATGTTTTTCTTTACTATTTGAAATCACCTGCAATACGCATATGACTAGGAAAAAACAAAGGTGCGTGTTGTGGGATTCGAACCCAGAGCTTACAGACTGGAAGTCAAACGATCCCCCAACTAGGCTTCGGATACTTGCGTTAGTTACGTTCATGTATGGATGCGAAATTACTAAAAATATACTCACGAAAAAAATGAGCTTCAACAAATCTTAGGTAGTAAATTTTTTAGGAATTATATACATTTTAAAATTATAATTTTTACTATATTTCTGACGCAAGTATGCAGTGTTCGTTAGTAATTTAAAAAAAAACAATACGCTAGCGAGACAGTCACCTATTAACGGTTGTAAAAGTTTCTCAAGCTCTTATACGGGTACAAAGCTAAGAAACGACGCACAAAGCACGAATTGACAATAAGAGCAAAGTTCGCAAGTTCAGCGCGGTTAGGACTCGGGAGGAATGCGGGGCGAGGTACTAGCTCCAAGCATCGATGATTCTCGGAGGTGCTTGAGTGTGCTCCTTCTCTGCAACAATCACGACTAACCACTATTTATATCGACATTTTAGATACACACTGTAATGAGTAGAGACAAAGTAATATCTTTACAGCCGGCAAGCAAGTGCTGGTAACAGATAATTTAACGTGTGAATCCAGTCATTTGCATTACAAAAATGTATGATTACAATATGCCTTTATAGGGAAACATAAAATTTCGTAATTCACATAAATTTATATTTAGATAGCAACATTCAATAAAGCCTAATGTTTATTTTCCAATACACGTTATATGGACATATATCCTTTCTGATATTAAATATTTGTGTGTTTGTCGTCGCCAAAGATAGTTTGAAGGCCACCGCTGTACATTTTTTCTTTCATATGTATTTTTTTTCTGTAAATTAATGAGTCTCAATATGATAAACGATGTATTTTCTGACTTTTTTAGGTTTTCTCAGTCTGACAGATTTTACTTCCAGCCAAATCAAGACGTTAGCGGAAGGGGATAGTATGAAAAAGTAAAAAATCTAATACTGGAAAGTTATGAAGTAAGATTTTTACAGCTTAATCTAATTCTATAATTCATTGTAATGTCGGCCATATAGACGAAGCCGTTCGTAAAAGCTAGTAGATCATAAATCCAATAATGATGTCAAAGATAAAGCAGCCAGAGCAGGGTCACTAGGTCGAGCTCCAGTGCTATAATAGGCTAAACGAGATCGTCTTCCAAATAACTAGGTGGTGGCGAAAGTAACCGCGGAACGCTAGACGGCTCACGCATGACCTGCAGGTCAGCTCACACACTCTGACACATGTCAATTAGGGCTATCCACGGCGCCGCCGCCGCTGGGCGTCGATTGAGAGCTTGGACATGTTTGTAGAAAACCTTCACTACAAAGATTGATTCATTACTCCGACTGTTCTAAGCACAAAACGCAATTTACCGCTCTACGTACGTCGGTCATAGATTAAACTGTCATATGTACATCTACTAATGAAGATTCATCGACCTAGGAATCGTCCGCTGAATGCGCTTCAGTTATTTATTTTATTTACGATTCTTTCTAATCGCGCTATTAGAAGTCGAGGGGTTGCTCCGCTAAAATTATGGTTGTGCAAAGGCAATTTGTATTGACAATCTGACAATTACAGTGTTTGCGCTGTGAATATTCGTCGGCTTTGCCGCTATCTATACAATGATATACAGCTGGTTCGTTATTTCTCAAGTGTGTCTGCAGTTGGCAATTTACCGCCTCGCAGATCGATCAGCTCCTATTATTGGAAGAGGTCGGACGTGTACAAACATCGATTTCGTGTCGTTAATCTGTGGCTGGTCTCCGAGGTGAGAGCCGACACTCAGGCTCACCTCACGTATCGCGAACGTAACGACCTGTAATCATAATGATATGTACTTACCCGCGCTATCGCCTAAAGAGCCCCTGGCACACATCTACTCCGATATTTCGCCCATTTCTGAGCACTACATGGCGTAACTGTCTATAATTATTCGGTTTGCGTGATTACACGTGCACAGGTAAGTAGGTTCTGGTACTCTATGAAGAACTCTGTGACCCCCTGGACATTAGTGTTGAATAATTGCATTACAAACAGCTAATGATTAACCGTACAAGTATGATAATTTTTTTATCATAATTTTAAGCAAATTTAAGCAATTGGGACATGAGTAAAGTACATATTTGAATGTACCTTACTGAAGTGCATA
This sequence comes from Biston stratarius, assembly GCA_950106695.1. Classification (NCBI taxonomy): domain Eukaryota; kingdom Metazoa; phylum Arthropoda; class Insecta; order Lepidoptera; family Geometridae; genus Biston; species Biston stratarius. The sequence continues at coordinate 15,511,650 of OX467115.1, read as the reverse complement.
AAACAACGACTAACAAACATAATGTAACAAAGTAAGAACTGACTGCTGAATATTTATCTATCTAATTAATACCTTTAAACGAGCAATTCTTGTATATATGTATGTATATATAAATTCATACATATATAATATGAATCTTGGAAGCGGCTCCAACGATTTTCATGAAATTTAGTATGCAGACGGTTTCGGGGGCGATAAATCGATCTAAAAAAATCTAAAACGTCGTTTTATCTGTGTTTTCAGCCAAGCAAAGCTCAGTCATCCAGGTACTATTTTATAATTTGCCGTATCAGCCGTGTTAGTTATTACTTTAGTCCATGAAGATTTCGATTATAACTTTTACCAGCACTGACCAATACAGGAAAGTATACAATACTACCTAATACACAAATATTTGAAAGCTATCTTCACAATAATAACTGTTGAAAGAGTGCTTCCGCTAAACGGGCGCTTGTTCTTGGCTGGTGGCTAACCGCCCTGGCACGTTCGCTCATAGCGCGTGATTGCGGCCAATTATTTTCTGTTTATCTCTAATTACGCATGCGCTGCCAACGTCGTCGGCTTATCGCTGATCTGCCCTCCGCCCTAAGATCGAATCGCTTTTCTAATCAGCTCTCAATCCTTCTACATGCACCATCAGAGGAATCGAGATAAATCGGGCCAAAGCGATCACGGTGACGAACGCCGCGGCTCACTACCGGCTTTCACAAAAATATTATGAGTGATGCGTTCCGATTGTCATTTAGATGTAATCGGAGAAAATGTGTACGCAGAGGTAAGTGAATTCTCGGTAGCTACTTTTTATTGGAAGAGCATGAAAGATTGACGCTTTGCATGTTTGCATGCATGTTTTGCATCCGTCTCACTCCACGGAGGAGACGGATGATATCGGACCGGGTAAATTTACGCAGGATCTTGCGTGTTGGTTTGAACACCACTTGCACATAATTAATTTATCGGCAGGTCGCGCAAACAGAATGACGTGTAAATTTTTTGGAACACATTCACGGTGCGGTGGTGAAATTAGGGTGCATTAAGGCAACAAGGTCAGTGCGGTCCCCGCGTCCTGTCGCTACGGCGGTCAGGCTTTTTAGAAGTCGATGAGCTTTGCGGTCGGTCGTTTCCGTATTCAATTTATTGGCAGACTTCATTACTTTTATTGATGTTACATATTCTAGCAAAACATCGAGAGTTTCTTGTCCATCACGTTATATTAAAAGCTGTTATTCTGGTTAAATTATTATCATCTACGACAAGTTCAATTAAATAATAAAGTACAAGATATGAAACAACAAACACAATATTTTTTGACTACGCTGAATAAAAAGTTTTGTCATAAAGAAGAACTTGACTTACTGTATGGAGAAACGCCTAGATCATCATTATTGGGTGTCTTTACAACTCAGAAAGTTGTGAATATTCGAAATCACTCAATTCGAATTATAATAGATCTAAATAATCGTTTTTAAAATTTTAACCTAATGTTGGCTACTTTTCCATACTTGGTACTGCAAGTCCCTCACTCAGATAATAAACTGATGTACGAACTTTCATTTTACACGATATGTATTCGACTCATTAAAATATGGCCGCTAATTCATTACACGTTGAATAGTAATGACAATGTCCCCAACATGCTGGGTACACTACCACCTGAGCATTTGGATTTTTTCTATACTTTCACACAATCTTATCTATGTATGTATATATACAAATCATATGGGTTTGTGCTGTAGCTTGCATTATAAGATTAGGTAGTTTGTATGTGTTCGTTTGTAGGCGCTGGCCGCTTTTATTAATGTCTTATTTTTCTGGTGTTGCGATGGCACTGACTGACAGACAACGCATAGACAAAAAACAGTCGTAAATACAAGGAGTTGTACAAAAAAAGTTCCAGAACGTAGCTTTAATATAGGATTTACGAAATGAGATGATAGAGTCTGAGGCTTAGGCTGGCGCGGCTAAATATCGCTGCAATCAATTAATTTACACTGATAGGTAACGTACAGTTAAACGGTGGGTCTAGAAGCAACTGAAAGCAATTATACAAAACTCAGGAATATCGTAACATGAAATAGAGCGTCATAGCCAATATTGTATTTTCATTCACTCATAATTTAAAATACAGTAAAGTAGGCTTATAATGGTGAACAAAACGGTAGTGAGTTTTAAAGGCGATCAACGCCATCTAGGTTAATTTTAACTATTTGAATTAAATGGCGTTGATTCATATCAAGCTACAAAACAATTAAACAGCAACTTTACGGTTGATAACCAACCTTCATTCTGCATTTCTTTCCATCATTTAGTTCAGGCGGAAGAAATATATCTTATTTTATTGCAAATAAGTTGATGCACCTTGCATCACAAAAAGAATTAAGTAAAATAGATCAGGAAGATCTTTTAGGTTTACCTATTTGGTAATTTAACAGGTAATAACAAGCGCTTCCAAATGCTAATCAAGGTGCTATTTTACATGTGCCTACCCTTGTAATTAGGTGGCAATAAATTATTGCCCGTAACGAGTAGTTAAGTCTTCTTCAACAGACATTTATTTATTAAGATAATATTTTATAAAAATACCCTTGGTCAAAATAATCTAGTAAAAAATATTAACCTGCGTATTAAAACTGGCCTTGCACCTTCGGTTTTATAGCCAATATAGATATTCGTAAAACTTACCTACGGCAATCGAAATAATCGACATACAAAATACTATGTCTGCTCTAGGCCATTAAGGTCAGTCTGAACTTGATATAAACATTAGTTGCATATGTTTTTATAATGCAATCTTATTACCAACAATATAGTTTGTTAAAATTTTCCGCATAGATAACGGATGATCCATGCTCTAGCTGTTTCTATACCTAGTTACAAACTGCAAGACTAGTTTTTATTTTTTTGTCTAGATAAATCACAGACAAAATATAATTATAATTACTAGATAGACGAGTTTAGTCTAGGTGTCTAGATAATAACTAATGCACCGTCTAGACGCGTATTAGCTAAAAATAATGTATCTAGATGAGATTAGCTAGATCAATTACTTGGTTCTCACGGCTGCTGCGCCGAACCGGCGTCTTCGTCGATGCTTGTGCTTACTCTACGTCATCTATTTCTTGTTCTCTTTCTTCTTGGCATCGCACTCTGTGCATTCAGCCAGTTTCAATGTTTCTATATTTTGTGAGTAGTCTTCATTTTTCAGCTTCTTTATCAACTATAGTTACAGTCAAAGTCTAGTCTTGATCAAGTCCAGTCGGTCCCAGTCAAATCAAGTCATGCCTTAGTAAAGTAGTGGCGACTTTACTATAAGCTTCTGGATGGAGTTTTGGAAGCAACACGAAAAGTCATGTTTAACCACATTATAACATTCTCCCACACTCGCGCTTGTAATTCGGCACTTTATGAATAAAACACCACTATTTTATGCATAAAAACTCGAAAAAGCACTAGTTTTAGAAAAAAATACAATGGGGCGACACGACGCTCACCGCGTTCCCGCCAAAAACTCCGTCATCTATTTACTCTTCTACATTTCATTTGAAAAACTATTTTTCTTTCTTTAATTTTGGCATCGCACTTTGTACATTCTGCCAGTATCAAGTTACACTGATACCTTTTATAAATGCGGAAGTTTGTCTGTTTGGATGTACATATGCTTGTTACTTCATCGTTACGCTGCTATGGTTTAGAGAATCTGCATATAATTTGAAATACAAATCGCATAAAATACTTTTATGTTGTAAAACTAGGGTGAAACTGCAGGGTGGATTAGTTACTCTACTATTTCATATTTTTGAGCGTCTCCTAATAAAAATAAGTAAAATAATACTTCGCCATAGTCATATTCAGTCGATTCCTGGTAAAGTCATAATGGTGTTTTATTTAAAAAACAACAAGAATGTTGGTAGCGACATGAATAACATGTGCAGCTACATAATATCATTCGCTCACAATCGTGGGTAATAAATTTTTTTTTTGGAAAATAATACAAGACGGCAACATTTTTTTACGCGTTCTCGTCAAAAGTCCAACAAGAACGATTAGGAACCATGTTCGATGATGCAATTGATTTATAAGGCTTATCATGTACAGTTTAGCATAAAATATGCTGATAGGTTGCAATGTCGCGCTTTGTTTTTTATATGTCCAGTTATAGCATAATTAATTGTATGAAAATAAGTAAAATAAAATATACTTCTAGCTCTACGATATGATACGTTTATCATCATCATCATTTTCAACCCTGCATCGCCCACTGGTGAGGAAAGGCATCTTTTAGGTAAGGTACTTATCAAATCTTGTACTATCTTTTTTTGTGAACTTGACTACTTTTCTAGCTCATTCGGCAGTACCTAAATCTGATTTACCTCTTGGGCATGGGTTCGATTCCCACACAGGACAAGCATTTGTTTAACGAACATGTACAAGATTTCCTTAATTTGGGGTTAGATGCCGCTGTGTGAAATGTCCTACGATAATTATTTATTATTCATTATTTGTCATTCATTAGCCTTCATTCACCATTCACCATTTATCGCTCTTCGTTCGTCGTTCGTCATTCGTCGTTCATCATTCATCAATTATTATAATTTAAATATGAAACCATAAAAATCCTGTTTTTCTATACTAATTTTATTTGTATTGTATCAAATTTACAAACATGAGTCATAGTTACTATGTAAGTACTTAATTACCCGCCTGCCAAGCGGGGCGAGTATTATATTATAGTATATACGGGGCGGGCAAAACCCCCTCAGGAGGAGGCCTATGTCCAGCAGTGGACGACCTGTGGCTGATGATGATGATGAAGTACTTAATGTGAAACACACATTCTCGCACTTAGGTATGTATATTAGTATGATATTTGTATGAATGCAACCCAATCCATTATGTAAATTATAAGCATTTTTGTTTTATTTTGGTCCAGATATTTATTAACATTTAATAGGTATAATATAGCTGAATGGAAATTCAAATAAAAATTAACATAATTTATTAATTGTAAAATGTAAGAATCAATAAAATATATTTTACCTTCAAATTCTTGTTTTTTGGCTTAGGTCTTGTGAGACGAAACCTCTTAGCAATGGTATCGCCGTACGGTGCGAGTGCTGGGTTCATCGCGTTGCAGGGAGCAGAACCCATGCAATCGCTAGGGCTTGAGAATAGGTCTAGATTCAAAAGGTCCCTTTATATATATTAACATTTATCTTCATTGCCCATCCCCGCCAAACCAATTTAGATAAGATATTCTACCAACGCTGCTTTGGATTCTCTTTCTAGTTATTTAATTACACACTAAACAAAATGTTATAATATTAACTTTAAGGTGCGTTATAATTACAGTTTTAAAAAGTCACTATAGAATTTATTTATAAGTTAATTAAGTCATTGATTGATTAGGATTATAATTATAAGTTAAATAATAATAGATAAGTAAGTTGTACAGTCAAAATAGGTACATAAAAATAGATAAAAATGACATTGTCAGTGTGTTATTAATTGATATATGTTCTTGGCAAACCGCGGTCTTTTATTGGATTATATTAGGGGATTTTGCTGTTATTCCTCTAGCCACTTCTGCTGAATATAAATTGATCAATAACCATTTATGATCTATTGATATGTAAGGAAAGGTTTTGTAGCGAAATTACAGGATCGTTGAGACTAACCATCGAAAGTCTCAAAGTAATGAGCGCCAAAGCGGCGATGCCTTGGTTTTGTTTTGCTACTCAAAGTTCTATGTATCGCTGCAATGGTCATGGACAGTCGTTATTTCTTACCATCAGGAGAGCGTCTCATTCTACTCATTACATTTATATAAAAAAAGCTTCGCGTACGATTTATATAGAGAAGTAATATCAATTACACTAAACCAATAATTTGCACGACAAATACACGATGTGATCCAAACACTAAGAACACTTCGTGCAGATCCTGGCACAATTTATTTAGTGAGATAACACATAATACTAGTTTTGTTTAGCCAAAATATTATTTCGACGTCATTAAAAAAAAAAGACGAATAAAAATATCATCTATATAACAATAAAGAAGATTAATGGCCGTTTTATTTGTTTTGAAGTTGTCTTCTAGGTACATAGAATTCGATCCTAAATAATATTTTCTTCTTAAGTGTTTCCTTAGTATCTAACCTTGTAGTTCAGGGAACAAATAAAATTTTAGCGAATCCACATAAATAAGACAGTATGTATGATATCATTAACATTGATTAAGCTATTGACTGGCTTGGAGGCTTCAATTTTACGACTGACGGGTGTTAAAATCTAGGTATTTATCGAAACCGAAATTAGTTAACCAAGTTATCGTACCAGTCTATAAAATATGCAAATGAATCCAGAGATGTCGTCATCGTCTCGTCGTTCAATCGAACAAATTGGTCGGATTTAGAATCGAACCTACCTAACCTAAAAGTTGAAAGCTAAAAGCCCTGTTGGCACATTAATTGTATATCTGCTTTAAGAACTGTAGGGCGTGGGTTTGATTCCCACCCGGAATAAACATTTTTGTGATATAAACAAATGTTTGTTGTGTCTGGGTGTTCTGTATTTAGAAAAAAAAAGAAGTATTCTATCAGTTTTGCTGACTTCCATCATACAAGATTTGCTTAATTTAGGTTGACGGCACCGTGTGTAATGTCCTACGTTTTTTTTACAAACTTTTAGCCCTAACAAATTTTAGAATAAACTGAAATATTTACCCAAAATTATAAAAACTACTAATAACACAATTTATTAGGCCTACCATACTGAGATGGACCTGTTCGGTGTAATTTTTTTTATTATTTTCTGTTTGTATTGTGTCGCATAAATGTTTTTCTTTTCATTGTACTTTCTTAAGTTAAAACTATCTGAAATATGCACTATCAGTTTTTTTTTTGTAAAACTGCTGGTAGTAAGAGTTAACGTCTGTTTATACCCAGTACCTTAAATAAGAAAACAACGCAATCGATGACCTAGTCATCGCTGCTTTGGCGTTCATTACCTTGATACATACAATTTGCTTGAAACATTTTGTATGCGACTGAAATTTGGTAGCTTTATTACTAAAAATGGAAAAAAAGCCAACAGCAGGGAAAACGAATCTCGATATATTTTGCGTTCGTTACTTAGCGTTTGTTGCAGGTCAGACAATAATAGCTGAGGTTAAAATAATTGACGATCTAAAAGCCTCATTGGTAAAGCGATGCAAGTTTGGCGCACATTCACGTAGCGAGCGCGCTATGATCTGGGTGTGTCCGTCTCGGCTCCCACGATCTAAAGATTAGATTGGAAGTGACTGATGCGTAGGACAATATGTAATAGATCAGTTGCAACTGTGGAACGAACAGAACGGAACTATGCGCATAAAAGGCAATTTACTGAGATAAGTGTCAATGTTAGATTTGGGTCAGTACTATGTAGAGCATTTCAGTCTGTAGGCATTGGTGATGCTTATTTTATTTGAGGATTATGCATGTGTAATTTCGTATAAATATCAAACTTACCTAATATTCACTTATGCCATTTTATTGTCGATGTAATGTTTGTTTCTAATCTCAGATAATATCTATCAGAAACAGATTAAGATGTTTGTACTGATTGGTTTTTGAATGACTGCACAAATCTTTTCAAACTATTAGGCAATTGTGCAATTTGTGCACGTGTGTGAAGTGCATATAGACAGGTAACATAAAATATTCGTATTTCTATATACGCAAACTTACGTGTAAATACTTGATAAGTAGGTAACAAGTATGAAAGATAATCATTTAAAACTCGTTAAAAGTACAATTTTATGTTTTGATTGATACTATTTCGCGGCCACTTGGCAGGAAATCCTCAAGTTTAATTAAATTTACAATGCCATAAACCAATCATTTGAAGCTTTTTACGTAACACGTTTGGAAAAAGTCGATCACTTCGTTTGGAAACTGAACTAGTTTTAGTCTTTGTTGTCATTTTTATGGTCTAGCTAGCAGGCTCTCTTAACCTCGATGCAGTGATGCAAATTCGGCCAAGAAATCTTCTTGTATCGCACACTTTCATAACAATCCAATGATTGATTACATAAATTTGAATACTGATGCCGTTAAAACCAAATTAAATTCATCTGCGGCATCGGATAAAACACGTCTCAGCAGTCTGATAAATTACCGAAATGATGATTAAATGACTATTGCGTGAATATATGAGCCCTCGCTCATGAATGCGATTCGATGCTGCAGTGTAATTTGACATTAGCATATTGCGAATTTATGTCTCCATAATAATTGATATTAAATCGAATAGTCGATTGAAAACTTTCGTTTCAATATTTACTTCCGAGCTACTGGGAATTCGGTTTTACAGGACATCACAAATTAGTCGAAACTCGGATGCATTGAAGCGTGTCACGTAACCACGAAGGGCCCCATACTTTCGTCTTATTATCGTAATTAACTGCATATAAAACCGCCTCACCATTATTTAATGGTTATTAAACACGTGCGCATAAGTGGAGCGTGAGTTTCAGTTTGCCCATTGTTGGTTTCCGCATGCAATTATCGCCATTGATTCTGCGGTTGGCGCTGCGCTGTGCTATACGGAACGGGCAGGTGGCTGCATGGGAAAATTCACTATGAGCTCTTGGTGCCATCGTGATAAATTCATGTGACATTGTATTTATTGTTCCATATTAAGGTAGAAGTTATGGCAGCATTCTTAGGCGACCTTCTGTCTCACTTCCAATCTGGAGGTCTAGGTTTAAATTATAGAGAAAGCACCTCAGTATTTTATAAGTTATATTATTATGCGTAATATTATTGTTCGTCTTTAGTTTAAAACACCCAGTCCCACTTCAGTTGTCCGGCTTTGTGGCTTTGCGTAATATTGTGTTCCTTGTACGGTCTGTTAATTTGACTCCCAGGATACTACGGCCCATCGCTCGATTCATCGATGATGAAGAGCGGTCTTCTGATCTTTTGTCAAACACCAAGTCTGTGCACCGTACGTGAAGATGGGAAGAATACATACGTCGATGAGTTTACATTTTGGGCATAGCCTTTTATGAAGCGTTTTATGGCTCTTTTATGAAGTGTTTCTTCCAGGCGTTATCGGTGCGTCTGGCAACTTCTTTATCTAGTCTTGCCTGGAAGGAGACTATTTGACCAATTACTTCATTAATTCTGTAAATTCATGATTTACAGTAACTTTACAGATACTCTACTAGATACCTACTCGTAAGTACTTATACTGTAGTAGGTATGGGCAAATGATATAAATATCTTCTTTTCGTATAGTTTTGCAAACGATAAAAAAGTTATAGAAGCCTAATGTGAAGTTACAACCTGTTTGCTAGTTGCTTGGTTTTATCCAAAATTTGCTTGATTGCATATGTAACGTTTTAGAATCTTTTTAATATCAGGACTTTTTATTAGTTCTACGTTTTACTATGGAAACTGACGTGGTGTTAACACATTTTTGAAGATAAATGATGGAGACGATGAAGTCCACCGGATGTGGCCGAAACTATAGTCGGAGCTTCCGATAAAATTAAACGTGAATAATCCCGCATAAGTAAAACAAAAATAGTTTTAAGTTACTTGTCACTAGTAAATGTGCAAAGTAATTATATCAAAATGAAAGAAACAAGCTTAAATAGTAATAATATCAATAATAATAATTAAATGCTTTACTTTTTTTTGTCATTATCAAAAAAAAAATAAGTGTGCACGTATTTGGTCAATATTTAACACGGTTGTCAGTGTTGTTCAATTACATAGTAGCCCTATGGATTAATAAAGCCAGCGTGTTTCTTCGAAAAGAGAAAGAGAACATAAAGAAAGAACACGAAAAGGAAAACAAAAATAGAGAACTCGAGGCCGATCGCCAACACGATGGCCTGACCAAGTGAAGGAAGCCACCTCCTCTTTTAAATTCTACCAGGTGGTGAGGGCTACTTCGGACCGGGGTCGATGGAGGCAGATAGTCCATCTAAGAGGTTCCAATGTCCACGATCCTCAAAAATGAGGAACGGATTGAAGAAAAAGTTTCTTAGAACGGGTCTTGCGTTCAAATTTGGCACACCACACGTAAACAGTTTAAATAATATTCTAGGAATTGTAATTAGAAATAATATATTGTTACAATAGTAAATAATCACATTCCTTGGTTTTTATGACTGTTTAAAAAACCTTATCTACGTAAGAATACTTGCACCTACGTACTTACCTCTTTATATCTTTTGCAATATCCAAAATACTGACCATAAATACGTCGTTACTGTTAAGTTTATAGTTACAGTATTATTGGCACTTAAATGTACAACGTTTACTCAAATGTGCTTATATTATTCAATCATTTTATTTTATTACTTAATTGAAATTTTTATTTACAAAAAATTTGCAATCATTTTTGGAACACTTTAGAATTTAACTCTGACTACATTGCAGGTCGACTATTATTTTCAATAGCTCTAGAAAAATACGTTAAAAGTATTTCATTACAATGTTAATACGAGAAGATTGACTATTAAAACAAGTATATATTAAAAATCTAAAAAGAAATCCCGACACCAATATACACGTAGTACATAGGTATTCCGAAATTACGCGACCGGGCGATATTTGTGTAAGTTGAATTCGAATAAGTCAGGGTTCAATTTTGCATATCACACTAATATTATAAAGGCGAAAGTTTGTGTTTATATGTTTACTTCTTCACGCTCCAACGGCTCGACCGATTTTGATAAACTTTATATTAACTTATTATCTCGAAAAATCTGTTTAAGTGTTGTTTTTAATGTTTTTAGACAGAGTCTATAGAAAACAATAATTGAAACAAAAATTTTAGATAGTAAATCAGTGTAGGTACTTACATAATATGCATTTATAAAAAGTATATCATTATTTCAGTTTTCTGGTTCCCATAGTAGAAGATTTGCTTAATTTGGGACTATATGATGCTGTGTGTTATTTTTTTTCAACTAGAAACTGCTTATAAAAAATGGCAATGAAAAGAGACCGACGGCCAGAAGTAAGACAGTTTATAATAACGGGACTGATACGGGCTAGCTCACAATACCCTACATACATATATTTCACATATTGTGCAAATCACAATAGTACAAAACAGACACAACGAACTAAGAGTATTTTCCGGCACAACAATGCATAGTTTGCTATAATAATTGAATATTAGTATAACAACGATATTCACGATTGGCATGCTTATTAGCATAGGCACGAATTGCGCTATCGACATAGATTTGAGACGCGAGCGCAAGATGAGCTTTGTTCGTCTGGTACTGGGGACTAAACAAACGTACTATGTAGGTATATCCTAGTAATTTTTTTCTTTTATGCTATGATCGCTTCTAGAAAACTGTCAACAGAAACCTTACCTCTCATTTTAGAGTAGGCAACGTAATGGCAATGTTTCTAGTAATGCTCTTGCTATCATGAGGTCAGTTTGCTTGTGTGTATCTCTATTTTATAAACAAAAAAACGTTTAACATATATCTTTTTAAACTGGTCATCATGGGTACTGTTTTATATTTACTTTGTAAGTATATTACTAGCAACCCCTTCCGACTTTATTTTGGTTTAAATGTGTAGTGTATTTTATTTTGGCGACTTGATTACAAATCATTGAATTTCTCTACCTACCTAATTAAGGTAAATATGAACCTCTCGTAAAAAGTTTAAAATTTTTGGTGTTCAAATTATAGTGTATTTTAATTAAAAATTACATAGAGTAATCCATTTTTATTTCCGACATTTTCTAGACGGCCACGCTCCACAGCACATCACACCACCACCTATAAAGAGTATCAAAACTCTTTGGTGTTCATACACCACAAAATTACAATAAAAATTCGTTGCGTGGTGTAGAAAAAGTAAGAGGAGAAAGAGACTGATGTGGATAGCGACTTTTTTATTATTAGGAGAAGAGATAAAAAAGTTAAAAAAAAATTGCAATTTCTATTAAAACTAGGGTCCTGTACTTTCTCTTCTGGGCAAACTTTAAGCCTACGAGCTAATTCACACGAATCAACAAGTATTGTGAGGTGAAATATGAAACATCGTGTTCAATTATAATAGGCGCAATAAATAACGATGCGTCGATATTCGGATGTGGATCACAGCCAAGCGAGAGGCGGGGGCTGGCTTGGAGAACAACCTCGGTTCATGATTGAATGATTCCACTCTCTTATTGTCTAACCGATTGCCACGTGATAAACGCCTCTCCAGCACGTATTTATTGTATCAATTAAAATTGTTGATCGATGACAATCGATGTTTGATGCTTACATCTGTATGATATCTCTATTCTAAATATGAAGATGATGAAATCAATGACTTTGAGGATGAAAACAAAAACGGTTTGTATTCATAACATTCGACCTCAAGGATCTGTCGTTGAAACTTGCGCAAACTTATTATTGATCATCTTTCCGATCAGAAACTTAATATTATAAATATGTTACGCATATCATCAAATAATGAAAAGCGTCTTAAGCAATGGCTCGGTAATGACGGTCGTCTATAAAGTGTTGTGAAACGGTACGCTCGAAGGCGTCTCTGACGGCTTGTCGTAAATAATTGGAAGCGCACTGTTTGTACTAATGCTTGATCTAAACGCATAATTCCACTTTTTGAATTGAGTCATAAATTTTAGGAAATACGATATAGTGCAGCACGATCGTGGGTAGAGTAAGGATAACCTTAAATTAAGTAGTTTGTACCGATACCAATTGACATTCATAGTTCTAGTTCGACAGGAGATGCGTATTGCAAAATTAAGGCCTTATGTCGGTCATCATATAAAATAGTTATTAGCTGTAGACAAATAGAGACTCTAGTCATGTCTGCCCATATATTGTTGTTTACTTAGTAATGCGAATTAAAACAAAAAGTTTGCATAACGATATGTCAATAAGGCTTTGTTAGTTGTGAAGTTATTGGAAATCCGGAAGTTCTCTAAAGTTGTTATTAAGCGCTGTACCTTGAATTCCGTCGTCCAAAATGCACCATTAATTTTCGATCTTATCAAATAATGATATAAATGATCATTTCCGTTACAGCCCTGAAGCGAGATATTGATTCACCAAACCAGTAACAGTTTATCTCGCAAGTCAGCCTTGGTGTAATATTCCTATTCATAAGCTTCTAGCCCGCGGCGACACTTTATGACCACTACCTTGATGTTGTGTTTTGGTGATATCACAGTTTACGAAGTGTCATAAAAAAAAAAAAAAACTTTAAAAAAGCGTCATCTATTAATTTATCGCGTCACCACTACGAAGGGAAGCTTGCTCGAAACAAGCACAGAGAGTAACGCCATCTAGTGACGCATGAAACTAAAAATAGCGTAATGTATTTGTTTTTTATTTATTCAATTAGCATTGTTATATAAGACTTACTCTAATGATAATTTGTAAGTATTAAATAATCAAAAAATAAATCAAATAAGGTATCGTGTTATCCCACTAATAAACATATATCCACTAATATTATAAATGTGAAAGTTTGGATGGATGGATAGATGGATGTTTGTTATTCAATCACGCTAGAACGGCTGAACGGATCTGGATGAAATTTTACATGTACCTAGATACTTTAGGCCCTGGAATAAAACACAGGATACTTTTCATCATCATCATCATCCATCACCACGCGGGTAGTGTTATAAATGTGAAAGTTTGTTTGGATGTCAAATGAGTGTTTTGGACTCAATCACGCAAAAACGGCTCAACGGATTCGGATGAAATTTGGTACACATATAGTTTTGTACCTGGATTAACATATAGGATACTATTTATATCATAAAAATGTTAGGTTGCTGTAGGATTAACAACAACCGGCCAAGTGCGAGACGGACTCGCGCACGAAGGGTTCCGTACCAATATCTATAAAAATGACAAAAATATCATGTCTGTTGTATGGGAGCCTGAAATATATTTTAATTTAATTATTTATTTTTAAAATGAATATATAACTAAAGATTCTGTGAATATTCCAAGCGTCTACCTGTTACCGTTCTCAATATCGAGCAAAAAAATCACGTTTGTTGTATGGGAGCCCCCTCAAATATTTATTTTATTCCGTTTTTTAGTATTTGTTGTTATAGCGGCAACAGAAATACATCATCTGTGAAAATTTCAACTGTTTTGTTCAAATCACGGTTCATGAGATACAGCCTGGTGACAAACGGACAGACACACAGACGGACGGATAGATGAGTCTTAGTAATAGGGTCCCATTTTACCCTTTGGGTACGAAACCCTACAAACGAACTACTGGGCGTAGCCACTTGAAATTTGGTATAGGTGCGTCTTATGGAACATTATTCAAGGATAAAAGGTATAAAAAAATAATTCGCGGTCGTAAACTAATATGTAAATGAATATCAAAGGAAAATAAAATTACAATCAACTTACCGTAGGTTTATTTTTGTATTAGGTGATATATTAGTACTAGTATTCTATTATATGTGACCTTAATAACAACATTTAGCCCGTAGATAGACATTTATGGCGTGCTAGCTTGAAATTCTAACGGAAGATCAATGGACAAATGATCGTTCTAGACAATTCAATCTGATAGATACAATGCGGTGCGATGCTTTGCGATGCGATACGATGCTATACGATACAATAATAGCTTTTATTGACACAAGAAAAAGGTAATTTCAAGAAAAATATACACTTTATGTTACACAGTTGCAACGAACGGTCGCCAAAAGCAATTTCTTACAGGCAACCTTTTGGTTCGACGGTCTAGTCATTTGTTTGTTTTTATGAGCAATCGTCAAGTCATGTCAGAGAACTACTCGGATACTGGTTAACCACTCAACATAAAAGTACAACTTACTTTGCTTCAAAGTGAGAAGTATTATAACGGCTTTACATTATTTCAGTATCAAACATATTATTATATTAAAATTAACCCTATGTAGCGATGATAGCTCAGTGGTTAGCGCGGTCGGTTCGCATGCCGAAGGGCGTGGGTTCAAACCCCAACAATGAGTTTGAGCTGCCGGTGAGGAAACCATAGCATGGTGGTAGGGTACTTTCTAGTACTCGGCTGGCTAGCTACCCTCAAGTTAAAAATCTGCCGCCACGCATCTAACGGTGTGTTCCGGCAGCCTTACCTTAAAGCCAGTTCTATTCCAGGCTAGGTGTGCTTTATCATCTTCGACCACACCGTCACTTAACATCAGGTGAGTTGTGCTCAAACACCTAGCCTGTCAGCCATTAAAAAAAACCTACAAATATGCAACAAACAATGTTAATGAAAATATTTTATATCTAAAAATTATACTAGATCTAATATCAAGAAATTAAGAAACTCACCTTATGAAACTTCTGTTGAAAAGAATAAAAGTGAGCGACTCAAAATTGATGTTTCCGATGCAACTCTGCGCCAGACACGTCCAACTAAAACAAGTTCTACCGATTCGTTCTTGTAATATCAGTGTAATTTATTTAATGTTAGAAATAGAGCCAGCACCACAAAGAATATTGGCTTTCACAACGGAACCCGGTAAATTTATGTGCCGCGAGATTTTGCTCGAATCGAATCACGAGAACAAAGCATTAACGCGAACGAGCACAGCTTTAATCCTAATTTCAGGCTTATGATGGCTTTTTAATTTGAATCGTGCTTTTATAAAACTTGATATATTAATGCTTTGGCTTTTAAAAGCATGTTACTATGCGATAAAGTCGTCATCTGTGACATATTATGTTTTGGGTATCAAAACAAAAGAGTTATTTTATACAGGATAATTTTTATACAACTCACGACCACTCGCAGGTTCTTGACATTAACAATCTCATGTGTAACCACATGATCAGAAAAGGTGGCGGTAACACGCAAGCCTACTAACGATAAGACGAAATCGTCCGACTATCCGCAATTTCATGTTGCGTTTTATCTTATAACGTATAACTTTTGAATGAAAACATCATTCTCATTTATCATGCATTGCGGGTTTTTGTTTAAGTAGAAACGTAATTCAGTATTATCCAGTCGATAGAAATGCAAATGACCCTGAATACTGGCTTTTCCGAGAACTACTAAGAAATTCCATAAGAATATGTGTCAAAATAGATAAACTTTAATAATAATTTTTTAATTAACTTTTTTAATAATAAACTTTTTAGGACTTGATAAAGATTAAATCCTTTTCTAAATTTAATTTTTATTTAAACCTCTATGTTTTTGCTATATTACCTAAATGAGACAGTATTTTACTTCTGTAAGTTATTTTAACAAATCTTTTTTCGACAATCTGAATTTCGACAGTGCGAGCGGTACGATGGTCGGTTAATGCAAAATGACCCTGTATACACCCAAATTCAACAACAACTAATTGATTTGTTTTGCGCCGACCACGACGAACGGCCTGTTCAACGAATTGAAAGAGATTTATTTACCTCTGTTATTCTCTAGACGAGTCTCGGTAACTGAGTTCAAGTCTACTAAAAATATAGATCGCGATAAGTTATTTTTCCTTGTCGTAGTTCTAGCGACGTGCATCACTAGTTTATAGTCAGCGTCACCTGCGCTGCATCAATAATAATCATCGCAACTCGATCAGATGAGCTTTTTGCTAAACGGTATATATAAATTTTGTACTGCAAAATCGTCAGGTAAAGGTGCTTAGAATTATATAAGGTTCTATTATAGCGAACTAGTCATTTTGCAACCCACTGGCACGTTTCCCTAGTATCGCCCTAAGCCAATTCCGTTACTAAGAATTATGAGTGGTCGTGTTTTACACCTGCCCATGGAAACCGTTCGCGTAATTACGTTAATTGTTCTTCTATATATACAATCAGCCATAATAGTGGCCAGATATGTGGCCTGAATAACGAAGAATTTTTTTTTTGTAACGAACTTTATAATTAACCTCGGTACAAAAAGACGTTTTAATAATAAAGAGACTGTTTAGGTGTCCTACCTATTTTTTTACAGATGCCTCTAGCTATTCTGAAATTGAACGCACGTTTTGAAATAAGCTTTGTTAATTTGGTTTCAGAAATGACTTTAGTTCGAATGTATACCGTAGAAATCCGTTCGATAGAAATTGAAGTTATAATATATCTTTAGGTTCGATAATAATTTATTACCCCCGATGCAAATAAGAGGGGTGTTGTCACCTATATGTTTGACGTGTGTATGTGTGTGGTATCGTAAATCGTAAACTTTTATTTAATAAGTACAAATATAATTAAAATAACAAGTAGTTTATTTATATTTAATTTATTCACATACATTAACATCACCTTAACAGTAAGTACCAATTCGATGATGACGTTATTTCCAATGTGTTTTCACAGATCATGTGAGTCACCTCTGTGAATTTTGCCAGATTACATCCATGGATTTTCGCTGCTATTCTGTTTAGTTGTTAACTATGACTCGAGAAAAACAGTTCAGCTGCTCAAAGATGAAGATTGCTCTTTTCTAGTTGATGAATAGATCTGAGTCCGAGTCGAAATTTAGTAGGTATTCTGTTAACGACGTCAGTTTTTTTTTTTAATTTTTTATTTATGCTTTATAATTACCTACTTATTACTATCAACCTAAGACTAGTACAGAAAATTGCAAGATTGAGATTATACTGTTACCTCTTTTGTTAGTAGCTCTGCTTCATAAGGATATTACTGTTTCTTCCGCGTACTTATCTTCTACTAGCTGTGCCCCGCGGTTTCACCCGCGCTAGATGCCTAAGTCATAGTAGCTTTATGCATGCAAAGTCTCAGCTCGATCGGTTTAAAATTGACAAAGTTTCATACAAACTTTCATCCCCTATTTTATCCCCTTGGGGGTAGAATTAATCAAAATCCTTTCTTAGCGGATGCCTACGTAATAACATCTACCTGCATGCCAAATTTCAGCCCGATCCGTCCACTGGTTTGGGCTGTGCGTTGATAGATCACTATGTCAGTCAGTCAGTCAGTCAGTCACCTTTGAGTTATATATATTTAAAGATAGATGGAATGGCTCTTACCACCTTTGGTTTTTTCCACCGATTATTATTAATCTTCTTCGCTTTAAGCAAAGGGCCCTTAAACGTAGGAAACGCACTGACAATGCCCCGGGTATTCATAAGTGTTCATAGGCGGCGATGACCACTTACCATCAAGTGACGCAACGCTTCCATGCCACTTTAAAAAAAAATTGTTCGATTCCTGCTCAGGGTAAACATATAGATATCTGACGAACATATTTGTTCTGTGGTGGAATGTTTACGTATATTTTTTTAATTATAGGTGACAAGGCATAACCTACCAGGTGTTAAGTAATGATGTGATCGGAGATTGTAAGCAAACGTAGCCTGGAATGAAACCTCAAGTGAGGCTTGAGGCTAGCGGACCAAACCGTTAAGCGCTTGGCGACAGAATTTCAAATTGAAGGGGGTAGCTAACCGAGTACTAGAAAGCTATCTAACAACATGTTATGGTAGCCTTAGGATGATTTCCTTCACCGGCAGCTCAAGCTCATTGTTGGGATTTGAACCCACGTGCTCCAGCGTGAGATCCGACTGCGCTAACCACTAAGCCTATCATCGCTACAAAATGATGTACCTATAAGTATGTAAAAATAAATAATATTTAAGTGTTTATCAGACGCTCTAGCATATTTATTTGAATAATTTACTTAGAACCTAAACGATAGTTAAATATAAGCAATTTGTTCTTTTTCTCCCGCTAGGAATGCTGACCTAATTTATGTATATTTTTGTATTATTTATGTACTTAGTACATAAATCAAACAATTGATATATGTATCTGTCTTGTCAGGTTTCTATAATACAAGCTCTGCTTAGTTAGGTTTGATGCAGCTGTGTGAAATGTCCACCGATATTTTTTTACTATTTTTCTATTGTTCGCTTAATCGTAACACACTACGTAATTCTAGTAAATTTCTAAATAGATTAAAAAAATAGTATGCTTCATCAAAAGTAATTACTATATTCATCTTTAAATAGTGTCGATATCGCGTGCTCGCTCGTCTAACAGGTTCTTTAATACCAAGATGCTGTCAGCGCAGCGACCCGAAGACTAGTGGCTAATTGACGACATACTATGCGTTACAATTATTGTGTGTCAGGATGATAATTGACATGATCGTAGAGCGATCTTGACCTAGCCCACTCGGCCATAGACTCGGCAATCAACCGTGCTGAGTTGCCATCGGCAATGAAAAACCCCTTATTGCGCCACTTCCCATTAACTAGTGAAATGTGTTAAAAACTTAAAATATTTTGGTATAGAGATACAGATTTTCAAATCACGCAGGACTGATAGCCGAAGGGACCGCAATTGCCAATACTCGCCACGCTTGGCAGGCGGGTTGGCGAGCGCAGTTAGGTATGATTGTTCAAGGAAGACGCTGCTGCCCATCTTCTGGATTACATCCCTAAGCCGACTCTTACGGCAACCACTGGTAGAGAGGGTGGGGTACAATTCTTACACCAGCACTACCACGGCGAATTTTCTACGCATCATGCTAATTAACATTTTTGCACTTCTATTTTTGTTAACTGTAAAACTAACAACTTAAGTAAATCTATTTCGTGTTTTTGGTTGTTTCACCTTTAAACTAGTAAACTTTCTTATTCCTGAAAAAACTATAGGTACTTAGCGGTAGAATTCAATTTAGTAACGGTTAGTTTAAGCTGCTCAAACAATATGCATTTTATTATGTAACCAAAACTGTTAATAACGGGGTTAATTTTTTTCATGATTTAGAAAAATCTACATAATACAATAAGATCTGTATCTTTTTCATTTATAGCGTTATTTCTTCAGTCTATTGTTTGCCCATATCCATAATAATTATAGAAATTTCACCAAATGTTAACGTTATATTGTCAGCAGTTTAAATGGTACCACGCACTGGCAACATTGGATATTGCGGTGCTTTGGCCGGTCGGATGCGCAGGCGCTGCGCATCGCTCGCGTGCCACTCGTAACGGTTCTAGCAGCTGAACCACACTATTTAATTAATTTTAGTAATTCCTTTCAAACAAAAAATATCCGTCGTAGTAAAGAAGAATAATTATGATAAAATGAGCTAGTTATTCTTATTTATTGAATCTTGGATCGTTAGTAAATACTTGTGCTTGTAATTATGCACCTATTATTTTATTATACTTAATATTGAACATATTTCTCATAATAATCATAAATACACTATGACACATCGTATGATAAATGTTAAATTCGTACTCTATGTTTACACTCTCCACGTCTCAGTTGCAAAGCCTTGAGCACCGACGTAAAATCGCTGGTTTATCTGTCTTCTATCGGATACATTCCGGAGAGTGTGCCTTAGAATTTCATAATTTGGTTCCACCTGCCCGTTTTTATTACCGGACGGCTAGGCAGACACGACCAAAGCGGTATCCTTGGCTTTAACATGGTGAATATTCCCCACGTACGGGCTAAAGGCTTCGATTCCAGATTCTTAATACGTACAGCGAGGATGTGGATATCAATTTGTTTCGAATAATTTATAGACTAAAATTTAAATCAGACAGGTCAATATTTGACTTCAATTCTAAGGATTTCAATAGAAGTTAAATTATCACATGTCAAAAAAATTGTTTCAAAATAAGAACTCTGCCTCATTAAGACGCCATAGCGACATCGCCGGCTACGTATCCAAACAGTTAATATTGAAATGTATGGTACCTAACTCACTTGGCGACGGTTTGGCAACATCGCCAAGTTGGAAGAGTGGCCACTAGCGAAATTACAGGGCTATTGAGTCTAACCATCTATTGTCTCAAAGTAATGCGCGTCAAAGCAGCGATGCCCTGGACTTTGTTTTTCTACTCAAAGTTCTGTGTATCGATGCAATGGTCAATAAGCAACAAGCGTTATCTCTTACCAGCAGGAGAGCATCTCGTTCGTCTCATTATTTTCACATAAAAAATAATATTATATCTGTTATCTGGTTCCTATATTACAAGCTTAGCTTAGTGCGTGGAATCGTATTAGCCTGTTCGCTAATGTGATTTAAGCTTAAATCTAATTTGAAACTTCCGCGTACTCGACTAAACAGATTTGCCCGAGTCTGTTAACTAACCAATAGCAATTTATCAATCCCGATAATCATGTTAAGCAACATGCAAAGCGGCGCTTGTACGTCGGTCTATTCAGCGTAATGTATAGCGGGGCACCGTGGGGCACCGCGCCGATACAGCCCTGTCTAATTAGCTGAGCTTCTAGTAATTTGACGCGGACCTGGCTGCCTAATGAATGGTATCGCACACGTTCATCTCTTGCGTCGGCGACTCGTGCCTGCGCCCGCGCATTAGGGAAATCTAACCATTCTACAGATAAACGGAAAATTATTTCGCCGGTAGATTTCGGCTTAATTAGGCGGCTGTTTGTTTAAATGTTACTTTTAATCAAAGGGTAGGCTCCATTCAGATCTATTCTATTGCACAAGTATTTGTTTAATTGAAAAGATCTTAGGTTGTCTAGGTATGTATCACCGCAGTGTCAGATATTCTGCCGCCAAGTAGTAGTGTAAAACACTGTTGTGATCCGTTCTAAAGGATGTTGCAGCTATTGAAATTGCGGAGCTATTGACTACCATCATCATACGGACTAGCCATCGAATGTCTCTCAAAGTAAGCACCAAAGTAGCGTTACCCTGTTAGTTTTCTTACTCAAATTTCTATGTATCGCTGCAATGGTCATGATCATGCTTTATCACTTACCATCAGAAGAGCGCCTCGTATGTCTCGTTAAAAAAAAATCTGTATGAAAACTTTCACTCGCCCACCATTTTTTTAACACCGAGTAAAACTTACGATTGAGTTATGGTATTATGTATATTCAAATACTGTACAAACCCAACTAAGATATATTATATAAGATATTAGTAATAGTGCAACATATTTCTATTTAAATTAATGCTACTGTGTTTAATTTTATCATTACATTTGATTTGATTCGTATGCAATTAGCTATTAGTAGTTATATAATAACATATAATTAGGTACCTAAGTGCATATTTTTGAAGTTAAACTTCACAGACTGAAATTTTATTACGGTCAGTGTAATAAGTGCAGTTAAGATTAATAATTACCTGTATGTATTAATAATGTTAAAATAAATAAAACTAATCAATGTTAATGTAATAAATATCTAAAGAGTTGTCATATGTATTTTGTTGTTCTTAATAAATTTTAAACGAATTTGGTTAAAGTATCAAAATTCACTAAATTCTTTGTTACCATTCATTTCACAAATAATATGGATTAATTAATAATATACAGATAAAATTTAAGAAATACGAACTCTATAGTAGCTTAATGTATGTTTGAATTTACACTTCAACCGTATTTCTTGTTTTTTTTTTCTTATTGTTGACAGGTTAGGTGTTGACCACAGCTCACCTGATGTTAAGCGACAGTGTAGTCGAAGATGGTAAACACACCTAGCCTGGAATGGAACTGGCTTACAAGTGAAGCTGCCGGAACACACTGTTAGATGCTTGGCGACAGTTTTTTTTTTTTTTTACAGCTAACTTAAGGGTTGTAGCTGGCCAGCCGCGTACTAGATAGTACCCTACCACTATGCTATGGTTTTTTCACGATGTTTTCCTGCACCGGCAGTTCAAGCTCATTGTTGGGGTTGGAACCTACCGCGCTAACCACTAAGCTATCAAAATATATATATGTATAAATAGTAACCGGTAATTAATTAATAATTCTCTGTTTATTACATATCAATACTAAATTGGATGTAGTTCCCAGAAATAAATAAATCAATAGTTTATGTGTTTGTATAAAAAATAAATTAACACCAGGGTTAATTACAGAGGTTCGTTAAAGAATATTAAATAGGACAAAATTCGTTGCTACTTAGGTAGTAAAGTCATAACCTCTGCTACTTTTCTCTATATGTGTACTTATTATACTCGTAGCAACATTGTAACTAATAACCACCTGCTATGATCTGCTTTGGCCTGGAGTGACTCAAAGTATTTCCAGTTATGCTTATTTGTAGAAGATACTTGTAGATAGCTATGCAATAACTGGCTAGTGGCAAATACGCCGTTTCAAACAAATACCTTTATCTATCTAATAAATGATATTTTGTTTCAAATTAAAGTAGATGTTTTAAGTGTAAGTATTGACAGAAATTGAACGTTCTTCTCATGGTACGACGAGCCTGTCCATGAAGCGGTACCTAGAACTTTGAGTAACAAAACAAAGTCAAGAGCATCACTGCTTTGGCGCTCATTAAATTTTCACTCATAGGTAAGTCTTAATGAACCTGTAATTTTGCTAGTCGCATGGTCCAGGTAGTCTTAATAAATAAACTAGAGCACAGAAGTCGCAACAGTTAAATTTTGTCACGATGTCGCGGCCGTGGCGGCAGACGACAGGGACCGGTCGTCGGCGATCCATTAAATAAATAATTATTTATCTCAGCCAAGACACCTTTATCGTACAATTTGTCAAGGGACACACAAGCAACTTTTTGGCAAAAATTGTCAAAGAGTATTATTTTTAATTGAATTCAGAGGGATAACGTTAACCAATGTTTTTGTCTAATGATATCGAAATTTTGAACGTATATCAAATATAACTTTTCTTAAATTATTTAATCGTTCTTGCAATATCACGTTTGTGCCAGTTTGGCCAACTGGCATAAACGTCAGTTCTAAAAAAAAGTCAAAAGTTCTAAGTCACAGATAAAGAAAATTATATCGCACGACCTGTCAATATGCCGCGTCTTTACTTCTTTGTTTTTTTTTAAAGGCTCGATATAACATCGCATCGTGTCATTAACACTATTACAGAGGAGGTGGTCTATTTTGATTAGAAGAGGTTTTTATTACAGTGGACACTCTAAAATCTTTTCCTCTCACTCTGTGTAGGTATGGCTGCTCGGAAACTACTTAACACATTAAATTCCATTCCATTCTATTTTAGGCTAGGTGTGTTTACCATCTTCGACCATATCGTCACTTAACATCAGGTGAGCTGTGGTCAAACACCTAGCCTGTCAGCCTTAAAAAAACCCCCTGTTTTTTCAAAAATATTGCAAAAAATTTATCATGTAGTGCAATATTAAATTCCTTAATAATAATATAATTAATAAAAATTTATAATAATAATAATTTTTATTAATTAATATTAATATTCCTTTTTTGTCGCACTGGACACTACAGCCACAACTCCGCTCTGGCTCACTCGCACACGGTGGGACGCGGCTAGTGTTATCCCTCTCATATATCACGCGATATATCGACATTTCATCATGATTATGCACAATAGGAAAATACACAAAATACTGTCTCGTGATTGGCGTGTAAATTGCAATCTTTTTTTAAAATGTTGGACGGTGACGGTGTCGAAGTTCGTAAAGTACACCTAGCTTAGGATGAAACTGCTATAAAAATAACGGAAAAACGTAACGTGCTAACGTGAATTTTTAAAAAAAAAACATAGGCACGAAATGATCCATCTGCTATCTTTGTCTTATTCTACAGCTCATTTATTCGACACAAACAACTCCAGGCTAATTACTTCGGCGAGGACTCACGACTCTCTCTCAGTTAAAAAGGTTTAAGCAGTGTCATTTGTTGCTCTCGTAATGGACAGATAACGATACAATTGCTGTTTTTCTTTCTATCCGTTTATATAATTAATTAAAAGGTACTTGAACTAAAGGTTCGTATTTATTTTTATATTAATATTTAATACGCATGCTTAAAAAAAACGTATGTGTTAATAAAAGTATAAGCTAACTATATTCTAAATTTCATTCAAATCCGTTAAGCCGTAACAGCGTGAAGATATAACTAACACATACGAACAGAAAAAAAATGACATCTAATGTGCTCAATTATTTATATTACCTAGGTGTTTGGCAAGTAGCAGGTCTTAAAGGTGTTTAGAAAAATATAATAATACTGAAGAATTGCAGCAGTTCACATTGATCGGCAGATCAATGCAAGCAACTTTTACTACGGGAGCGATCCTAAAATCACGAATAAACTCAGCTTTTGCATAGAATTAAGGCAGTAATAAAAAAAAAAATGACAATCAATTTTGTTGGCGATTTCAGACTCGGTTTGTAGTAATAGTTGGTCGTTACGATGAGGTAATTCTTCATTGTTAACACCATAAACAAACATTGATTAAAAATAAAAACTTTAAGTACACTACGAGTAGTAAAATAGCCGCTGGCTTCTTTGCTAAAAGCGAGATACATAACAACGAATTAACGGTTACTTAAGGGCGTGATATTGTGACATCCATTTAATTCTGAAAAAGAATTATAATAATTTCTCTTAATTACGGCATTTATTACAACGCGAGGTCGCACTCTATCTTTGTCTCGTACATTATCTCCCGCTTGATACGAAGTGTAGGTACTCCGCTTCATTTCCGCGACTATGAACTTAAAAGAAAAATTATTAACTTTTCCTTATTTACTAAATACATGTAATAGCTCCTTGTAAAAATATATATAAGTTATATGTTTAAATGATATTTTTTTATTGGTCACTATTGTACTTATAGTAAAAAATACTACACTCAAATGCTTATCTAGCTTTATTAATCTTTTTTTTTTTTTTTTATCTAAGTAGAAAATAAATCTTATCTGCCTATCTAATACAGTCAAAATGTAACTAGTCAAAAAGTCCCCCGCGCACAGAGCCCTGCCCGAACGTTCCTAAAACGCTAGCTGCGTTCCCGCGCTGGATGGCCAGGGATATTTGCTGGGTCAAGAACCAGCCCGACCGAGGATCTCTTCCCTTCTCTCTCCATTAAGAAGGCTACCGGATGTGGCCAAAACTATAATCGGAGTATCCGATATAATTAAACGTGAATAATCCCACATAAGTAAAATAAAAACGCTGATCTGACGATGAATATCTCAGCGGCTAGAGGCAAATAAACTCTCGTGCCCACGAGAGTAGCCATGTCTTCAACCGTAATTGTGGTCAGCACACAGATATGTCTCATTAAAAAAGGATCCCTTATCGAGCATCTGTTAAGTTGTCAAGTTGTAAAGTCGGTTCAGTAGAGTCTGGATGTGATATAAAAACAAACACACGTAGACGTTTTGTAGCAATGATGGCTCAGTGGTTAGTGCGATAGGTTCGCATGCCGTAGGGCGTGGGTTCAAACCCCAACAATGAGCTTGAGCTGCCAGTGAAGGAAAACATCGTGAGGAAACCATAGCGTGGTGGTAGGGTACTTTCTAGTACTCGGTTGGCTAGCTTCCACCCTCAAGTTGAAAATCTGCCGCCAAGCATCTAACGGTGTGTTCCGGCAGCCTCACTTGAGAGCCAGTCCCATTCCAGGCTAGGTGTGCTTTACCATCTTCGAACGAACCATCACTTAACATCAGGTGAGCTGTGGTCAAACACCTAGCCTGTAAGCCTAATTAAACTACAAGTCTTTGTTTTTCAAAATGTTGGTCGCAATACCCCAAAACATTACGAGGCATACTTTTTCTTAAAAATCCTTCAATGCAATCAGATCGTGTATTTGATTTGTAAAATGTACCCATATATTTTTTGAAGTTACCAAACAGAGTTGTGAAATATGCTTGCTCGAGAAAAATTTCACTCCAAAAAATTGAATAGCCACTTTAATCGACACTTAAAACGGAGATAAAAAAGTGATCATACAAATTTTAAGTGCTACAGAATGTAATCGAATTATTTGATTGTTTTATTAGACAAGTGGTCGTAAAGTGGTAGGTTTAGTGTGAACAACGGCGCCCCACATATTAGTATCTCGGGAAGCGGTCACCGTAATATGTGATTTTTGTATTTCAACTCTCGGCAAATCGTAAATTAGCGTTTTTATTACATCCTCATCCTCAATGATAGTGAAAGTAACAACTGGATGTAGGTTCTTCTCTTTTTAACTTATTTAACGTTATTATTGTAATACTTAATAAGCATTTAACAATCTTTGGAATAGAATAGGATGCAACTTTTTTATACACCAAACATACAAACATTATAACATACAAAACTTTAAAGAGTGGTAAAGAAATAAGATAATAACAAAACTAAAACAACACATTTGTTTGTTTGTTTTTTTTTTTTTTGGTGTTATGTACAAAATAAAATTATTTTCTTTCTTTCTTTCTTTCTTTCATATGGCATAAAACGGTGGCCCTATTGCCTAGAGCGATTTCTTCCAGACAACCTTTGGATGGAAAGTAATAGAATAAACAGCTATGAGATGTAGAAAAAGAAAAAAAAATAGAATGATAGAAAAAAAGTCGAATAAAATATATGTAGAAATGTAATAATGTTAATGTTAATATTGTTAATGTTAATGTTAAGTAAAGAATATAAATTATATATATATATATATATATTTTTGCTTTATATATACATACATATATATATATATAAAGTGAAAAAAGGAAAAAAAAATAAGAGTTAATCTCACAACACGGGACTCACCGAAGCGAGAAGCGAGAAAAAAGGCTCAAAGAATATAGAAGTAAGTAGGTAAGGACCTATAGGGTCAGGGACAATACCTACATATATAAGTTTATTGCCTAAAACTGTGTAGGTACATTTTTAAAAATAGTACCTACTAACGTTTTGTATACACGCGCTTAGATGTACTCACAAATTCCTATTAATTTGGAATTATACCTATTTTTACCCAATAATGTTTTATTCATATAAACTATAGATCTATAAATAGAAAAATAACAGTAATTTATTAATGCAAACAAAACAAAACCTAATTTAAAAGCCCATAAGAAGCGGGAAATGTGGCAGGGTTGCGACGCTGAATAGCAATGCTAAGTTTTTGATCAAAGTAGATGCCAGCATTCTTGTCATCTGACACCTTCTTTAAGATTTGGCCAGATCCCTATATATTAACAATTAAAAATGGCGAACTTAGTACCGAATATATAAAATTTGTATACTTAAAATAAAAAAATATAGTGCTAATAATATTTCAGATGCACTAATGTTTCTCTATCGTGACCAGAGAACTGTAAAATTTCAAAGATGCCGCGATAGCTCAGCGGCTGTCCATTACGATTAGTGTTCTTCTATTTGTGCCGCACCGCGGCAATAACATTTTGGGAGCAGCCGTGATTAGATCGAACACTATCGATGCTATTATTAATTCATTATTGTCGGAGATAGTCATCGCGTAATCCGGTACCATGACGATTCCCACGTTACAGATGAATTAAATCAGGAGGCACTGTACTTTATAGCTGAGGTGATATATGAGGCGAGGCCAGGTTCCACCCACGACCGACGGTGACAATATTGTCGACCCATCTTGCGGCTGGACGACCAACGCTCCGATTACCTTGCCTAGGCCGCCACTTTAGTGCAACTTTACTCCACCAGTTGTCACTTCGCCTATTACTTCACCTTCAAAATTTGAGTTATAAGCTTCGAAAACAATTTGATGCGGTTCAAAAATGAATCAGTTTAATCTAACCCTTGACATCAGCCCGCCTTTCACGCCAGGCCTGACTAAAATCTTTTCACTCACGAAAACGATAATCCATATTCTAGTGGTTACGTTTCTACCCAAGGTAGACAATATTATCCCCGGTAAGCGCCAGGCGCCAGGCCAACATTATACTAAAATAATGTCCCAACCTAGATAAATGGAAGTAATATAAAGCTACATGACTTAAAGATAACCATAACTAAGCGATCATAAAAAAAAATGTTAGTGTCAAAATTAGATTGAGCCATAAAAATAGTGCCTAATTTCACTAAAATAATATAACGTGGTCTTAATAAACACGGTAGCTGTCTCTTCAACTATAACCATACAATCCACTTACAGATAAGAAATTGAATAGAAAATTAAATTAAGCATCGGATGGGATGTCGACGTTTATGGTACGGGAGCTCAAATCATTGCTTGCCATTACTGCGTCTCACGATAAACAATGGAAATCTCTTACAATTATTATGGACATGATGTTTTGTGTAAACATTGTATAAGCAGGTACCTAACAGCTATAACTTTAAATCGATTTACGTAGAAGACACTTATATGTTTTTATTAAAATCAAATAATTACCATTTTTTTTTTCGTTTAAAATGAATGAAATGTGTCGCCATGTTCCTAACAGTGTGTTGTGTCAGCCAGTTCTAATACTAGACACTTATTCATAGATCTCCTTAGCAGGAGTTCTTCTAAGTATGTACCACCGCAGTACCAGATATTCTACCGCCGATGTTCGATTATTGTGTTCCGGTTTGGATGGTACTGCAGCTAGCGAAATTACTAGGCCGTTGAGACGAACCATCGAAAGTCTCAAAGTCATGAGCACCAAATCAGCGATGTGTTGGACTTTGTTTTGTTACTCAAAGTTCTGTGTATCATTGCAATGTTCATAGACAGGTGTTATCTCGTACCATCAGGAGAGCGTCTCGTTCGTCTTATAACTCTTTACATAAAAAAGTAACTTTACCATCTTCGACCACGATAACAACTAGACAAGCAAACTAATTTTTTTTTTTACAAAATTACAAGCACTGACGTAGACCTATGTATATCAATATGTGCCACTGAGGACAACTAAGTATACTCGTAGATGAACGCATCATCCAATATAAGGTAAATGCTCGTTCAGAATGCTCAAAGGACATTGGCCACTATTATGTAATAAGATTGCCTCAAATGATACATTACAAGCAAATATTACAAACAGTCACCATAAAATAAAACAAATTATAACATCAATAACATAATATTACAAACATAAAGTTAATTAACGTTTCCAAATTATACGTATACCTTAACTTCATTATGCTAAACGCTATCGCTAAACTAATTAAGCAGTCATTTTAGATTAAAATGTATCTAATTATGTTATAACACCTATAAACATACAAGTAGCGCTCCGCGGTTTTACTCGTTAACATAAAAAAATAGAGATTAGATAAAATAACAATGAAAAGAAGAAAGTTGCGCTATTGATTTAAATTATTTGCTAATGTATATGATTTTTATTGCCAATAAATAACTATATGATATTGATTTGATTGTTAAAATTGTATTAGTGTTTAATTGTTTTTTTGCTTATTCGTAGACATTTTTTATTCATTATTGTTACCGTAAACTTTAATGAAAGATATCATGTTACCAACTCTGTACACAGATTCAAAATACAATTTATTATTTTCTATTATTTTACGCGAATTATACGCAAGCAAAAAAACTAATACATTTCTTGTAATTTATACATATTTCATGAATCAAACAAAAAATGTCGAGCTTCTTCTTCTTGTGAGAGTTACTCTTTATCTACGTAACATTTTATGTGTAATTTTATCCAATTATTGTAAAAAAAATCTAGGAAAAGTAACTCATTAGTTACCTATTAGTTTTCCAAATTCATTCTGTTGTGAGATACTTAGTTGACAGGGACCGAAAAAACTGTAGGTACACACAAACTTTCGCATTTGTAATAGGAAAACAATATTAGTGTGGTATTATTGCTTATGTAATAATGATGGTAGATAAAATAATTCTATATCTGACATAGTTCAAACCGCTTGCGGCGATCTCAGCACCTCAAGTATCTTCCTACACGAAAATGTCTGTATCATCAATTATAATTTATCAATATAAGACATTTCCTGGTTGTCTAAGTTTTGATGAGTGAAAATAATTGAATCTGACGTATTTTGCAACTTTGTTTTTTTTTTAATGTGCACGCCATGCCATTGCAAACTATAAACTTGTATAGTCTTGCCATCTGTTGGGCTATCTTTTAAGTATACCAAGTAATGGGATAATAGGTACTTGAAGATATTTTACCAAGCGAAAAATAAAGATACGAAAAATAAGATGTATATAAACTACACTAAAGATTATTCAGGTAACTTATACAATAGAATTTTTTTTACTTAAAAATCCTCTAATCGAGAAACTTACCTTTCCTTTACTTTAATTGCCTTTTCGCTAAAAGAGATTATTTTATATACTATTTTTTCGCTAAATCTCTTTGAACAGAGCATTGAAGAACAAGTTGAAAAAAGCTTGTACCAATAATAGAGAAGCAAAATAAAGAGGATTATAAATATATCATAAACATACGTCCTAATAAAGATATATTTCTAGATTACCAAGACTATGCTTGCATCTACTAAGAATAAAACGGTTGAATTAGTGTCTATTTATTATGTAACATGAACCAAATTATGTATTATGCAAGACAAAGATAAGTATTATTTTTGGAGAAAAAAATCGGCAATGTTTGGCATTCAATCTCGGGACCATGAACACCAAGCAGAATGCTACGTCACGCCGTGCGAAACTATAAAACGTCATTCGAACGCTATGACAATTCTGGCCTTTTTCGCGGTAAAATTTATTTGGTTTTTTGAAATCGCAAAATGAGAATAAAAAAAGACAAATTTCTTGAGGGTACAATAATAAGTACAATATTAGCGAATTTTTTAAATTTTGTCATCTAGCCGGTTCAAATGTCCGGTACTTCGAACCAGGTGTGGTTTTGCTCATCCTTCAGTTTTAAGTCCATAAAAACTCATTCGAAGAATAAGGAATAATTAAAAAAAAGAATCAACCAATTCTGTTCACCCGTTCTCGAGTTCTTGTCAACGATCATAATTTGATTTTTTTCCACAGGAATTTGAAGGTGAGGGAAACGGAATTGGATACAAAGTTGCAGCTGAACCTTTTTCGGCAAAATATAACGCAACTGAAGTTAAAGTGAATCATACCCACTTCTGCAACCCACTTAACTGTCGAGTAACTTAAAACCTCCTTCTTCCGTATAAATTCAATGCAATAAACAGGTATATTTATTTATCGAATTGCATTTCATTTTTATCTACTTATTACATGGTAATAAAATCGTAACGAGGTAACTCACATAATTTTTATATAAATTATTATTTTTCTGGATGTGCTTGTCGAGGCTAAAATCGAAATATTTCCTCATTGTAATTATTTTCGAACAGTTTTGTTAGATTTTGTTTAATTCACAAAAGAATATTTATTTGCTGGTACGTTTGTTACTGTTCACGGAGCAAGAGGTGCACGGAATGTTAGGGATAAATGTTTTTTTTTATGCCGAGCATGTATGGTTTTTTTATTCGAGATAAACCACGAGGCAAAAACGGGTGCTCATACCTATTTATCTAATACCTTTAAACGAGCAATTCTTGTAAGTAATTATATATATATATATAATCTGAATCTCGGAAATGCTCCACCGATTTTCATGAAATTTAATATGCAGGGAGGAATACTAAATTCGGGGGCGATAAATTGATCTAACTAGGTTTCATTTTTAGAAAACGTCGTTTTATCCGTATTTTCAGCCGAGCACAGCTCGGTCATCCAGGTACTAAGTGTTAATACAAGGTAAACCAAACTTTTATACCAAATTTCAAACAAAAACGTTTAGCCATTACGAAATTAAAGTAACAACCATATGTACAAAGATTTACACACCGACTAAAAACTATTTATAACACAAAAGTGAATCTTTTGTGTTATAAATAGTTATAAATCATATTCTAATATACATATCAAATATAATATAAGCAATGTCAAAATAACAATAAATAGATGTGTGTGTGTGTGTCACACGTCACAGGTACGTCTCAGGAGACTTACATAGAGTTCCGTAGGTACAGAATATTCCTGCGTGCAGACATTGAGCATAGCCATCTCGATTATAGATGCGACTAACAATAGACATCTTATAAAGATAGAAATCAGTTCACGTGGAACATTATTTACAATCGAATAATGAAACATGGCAAGATGTGACATGGAGCGAGGTCAGGTCGCCGCATCGAGCACGGATCTACACTCACCTGCGAATCCTTGACCCATCCAGAAGAGGCTACTCAGAATGCGCTGCGATCCTGTCGCCGTACCAATACAGATAGGTATTTAAAATACCGCTCAGCGTGGGAACCGTGACGGGCTCGAACCACGATAACCCCGCGCCTGAACCGCTCGCTCTATCACCCAGCCGTAACAGCGCCGTCACCGATTCATCGAAACAGACTCGTGAATCAAACAATGAACCCTGATATCGAGATCCATTTGCTTAATTTCGTAACGAAGTACTCCTATCTACATTTTTTATCTACGCTTTTATTTTCAATAACTGTAATAGGCGCTTGGAAATAAACTCCAAAGTACTACGACGTCGATAACAGATAAAGGTAACGATGGAAAGTGAACTCTATTTTGGGAGGCTGAAGGTCAACTGTCAAGCTGTGCTTAGAATGGT
The DNA here is from genome assembly GCA_950106695.1 of Biston stratarius. NCBI lineage: Eukaryota > Metazoa > Arthropoda > Insecta > Lepidoptera > Geometridae > Biston > Biston stratarius. The sequence continues at coordinate 15,478,377 of OX467115.1, read as the reverse complement.
TTAGTAGAGACAAGACTGCACGCTGCGAGATGTCATCTCGACTCCCCGCTGCGACTCGCGAACAATATTGTCTCTGCCATAAACGCGTTGTGAATTTTAAATCAATTCATAAAGCCATTCACTCTACTAAAGCAGCATTGACTTAAAATCTGTCGAAATAATTCGAGTATGTTCAAAACTGGCAGTATTCCTCGGTTTCACTCGCTGTACCATCGCAATAATTAATTTTTAGAGGAAAAAATTTGAGCCTTCCTTCTTTATGAAGTCGGGTAAAAAGTACCTAGTCTATATGGTGTTCCTCCAGAGATTAAGCTACTTTAAACTTTACGTTAACGTTACTCACCAAATGGTATCCAGATTTCTTTTGTATTTATTTTAAGATTTTTAGCTGCGCTTTGTGAAAAAGCTAAGTGCATTACACAATTTTATAAAAAAAAAAAATGTGTTTGATCACAGCTCACCTGATGTTAAGTGCAGGTGTGGTCGAAGATGGTAAAGCACAACAAGCTTGGAATAGAACTGGCTCTGAAGTGGAGGCTGCCGGAATATACCGTTACGTGCTTGGCGGCAGATTTTCAACTTGAGAGCGGTAGCTAGCCAGGAAAGTTACCACCGTGCTAAGTTAGCTAAGTTAATACTACTTGAAGGAATAACAAATATACACACAAACTTTCGCATTTATAATATACCGAAGATATTAATTATTTAAATATAAAATTAATTTATGACTTTATTTAAATCAGGGTTTCGTTAAACGCGAGCTTATTTAGATTATAAAACCATATTTTATTATGGTAAAAATATTACAATTAATTTTAGAACGAATTCCACTTTTTTTGTTCCGCACTGTTTCAATTTGACTGTCAAATGTGCTTGCAATGACAATCAATTTTATTACAGTATTGATTATATTAATATTTGTATTAATATAATCAGTACCATGGTACATATGTATATTTTTTCTTTTTCTTATTGGCGTCGCACTCTGTGCATTCTGCCAGTTTCTATGTTTCTGTATTTTCGAAGTCCAGTCTTGGTCAAGTCCAAGCCGTGCTAGTCAAATCCAGCCATGCCTTAATAAAGTAGAGTGGCGACTTTAAGCTTCGATGGAGCTTTGTTGGAAGCAACACAAATAAAAAAGTAGGTTAAATTAAAAAAATACAATTCTTTCTATGTTTTGGCATCGTACTTTGTGCATTTTGTTAGCTTCAACTACTTTTTTACATTTTCAAATGTGTAATGAAAAATCAACTAAATAGTCACAAGTGCATTCATATCATACGTAATATATCATATCATACGTATAGTAAATATAAATAAATAAATATAAGTAATATAGTGGTAGGTACATATTCAACGGAGTTTTGGATGCGAAACAGAAAGACTTGTTTCACCATATTATATATATCACTTGCCCTTCGTAGTACTTCGCAATTCGACACTTTATTTTCATTATTAAACAAAAACGATCGAAAAAATATTTTGGAAAATAACACAACTCGGACATACTTCAGCGTATTTAAAAGAAATACCCGTTGCCCTCAAAATCTTAAATTAGTACATAACTTTAATTTCCGCGCAATATGTGAGAAAAGTACTATTATATGTATATGGCATGTGTATCAGTTACGCCTTGGCCCATATTCTCATTCTCGTTCATTAATATATTTATTTTTTATTTCTGTTTATTATTATTTTTTCACATGTAACAATTTTGTAGTCTGCAGTATTACGCTGTAAAAAATGCTAATGAAACAACAAATTCAAACAACTAATAAATTAATAACACATTTAATTAATAACATTAAAAATCTAGAATGCAACACACCTTACGACTTTTTTGACCTACCTAAGATTATTTAAAACAATGAATAGTTTATTTAAAATTAAAGTTCTAAAATTGAATTGACTTTGGTTTACACTTGAAAGTATTTCCAAACAGGTTATCTGTATAAGCAATTACTATTTACGACGGTGTGATTCGACGAACATGGCTTTTGATGCCAAATTTGTGCTTTGTAGTTTCCTCCTATTCACTATAAAGTGAAGTCGTAACATGGCGGTTATAAAACAAATTGCCACATAGATACTGTGATGAAGTACTTAGTGGTATACCTTAAGTTGTATAGCATATGTGTTCATTTGGAATGAAAGACGAAGTAGAGTAAGTTTTACATCGATTTTTGAAAAACTCTCCTAATGGTAAGAGATAATGCCTGTCCAAGACAATTGAATTGTATACCCAGAACTTTGTGTAACAAAACATCTTTTAACTTTTGACGCTCTATATTTTTGCTAGTTGCAGTACCCTTCCACTTAGATCTACCATCTACTTATAAATTTAATACACTAGCGAAGCTCCAGAGGAAAATAGCGGTTCAGATTATTTATTTTTGACATGTTATATTAAGGTGCACCTAGTTATGAATGTTCAATACTTTAATGCTTTTTAAAATAATATAAAATAAAAAATTATGTACGTAATTTACGTTTATTGATTTATGATTAAACTACTTTGACCAAAAATTCAGCATTGCCATTCAGCGTAGCATAAATGTTGCCAACTTTAAAACTTAAAAAATTTAAATTTAGCTATTGTGTATCATGTTTCCTTTTATTTTTTTATGTAATTTTGTTTTTTTATAATGCCGTTGTTTTGTTACATTTCTAATTCCTCACTAAAACCATTTTTATGCAGTTTATTGCAATTGCAGGCAACCTAAACAAAATAAAACTATAGAAAAACAAAACAATTACGGAGAAGCGCAGTGTGAAATTTCAGCTTCAACTATTCGAAACGTCTATGAGCAAAAATATCACATCTTAAGCAACGAACGGTCAGTCACGGGATGGGTGACCGTGATTGGCATTTCTTTCTGAACGCTACTGTGGGTAGAATGATACGTTAAATTGTCGGTTCCGGATGTTTGTCGTATATTTATATAAAAACAACCGCCAAGTCATGTCAGAGGTTTTTGGACGGCACATTAACTACACACCAGAACTGGCCAACTACCTTTACCTACAAACTTACTTTAAATTTAAAGCACTGCAGCCGTCACTCGTCGTCGCTTTCATTTATTTAATTTATTACCAAAAAAGCATAGGTCAAGTAAACTTTTCCATAAAATCCAAACGAAGAATGGACGTTTGAATACAAAGGCAAAATCAGAAGTACAATCTGAGCCACGAATGGTAGATGATGATGATGGCATAGTTATGACGAGTTTATAGACGAAAGTTACTTTGATAATAGGTGTAACTGTTTCTAACCAAACAATCACAATTTAAATTTGGGGATCAACAAAACTAACGGGTCAAAACGAGAGATGCAACAGAATGATACAGAAGCTCCATAAAGCAACTGTTAAACGCTTAATGCGCTCCCCGATTACTATCTACCATTTTTATAACACTGCAAATGGTTTTTTGAAAGCAATATCTGTGTTAAACGCTTTTTGTTGTGCTACACAATAAATCGGCAGGATATTAAACGTTTTGAATCATAATCTATTCGTTGTGATGTTTAAGTATGTTCAAAGAGAAAGAACTGTTTTATGTCATCACATAAATAATTTCAATTAAGTTTAAAAAGTGTATACATTAGCAATTGCATTTTTAAATAATCGTAAGATACCAATTTTATTGCCATTTCTAGGCGTATAAAAATAATACCCGATATTTATAGCAATTACTCAGTATCGATTCTGTAATCTAGCAATAACCTTTTTTTTTAAATATAATTAAAAGAGATCGTTTTATTTTAAACGGGACCGTTAAAGTAAAGTAACACATCAAACATCAAAATCGCCGCTCACCTGCGCATGCGCTGCTATCCCACGATCGCTCTTCTCGATTTATAGATATCGCAGAATTGAAAGGCGCTTCGTATTTTGCATAGCGCTTTACTATAAGTTGTAAGCCCAACAATGCCCCGTGACCTACAACGAATCGGGCACGATGGACAATCTATTGGGCTCGTAGGTCACCGCCGATTTTAACTCATTTTGACGAAACGATTTCAGTAAGACCTTTTGATGTACTTATTAAAAGTAGTTTACGTCTTTAAACGTAACAAAAAGTAGGTACTGACTAGTATTTGTTCATACGTATGGTCGCGGTCAGTTCGTACTATAGGAAATATGAAAGTCAACTATAATGAGACTATATGAAAAATAGCTATGACTGATAGATAGATAGATAGAAAATGTTTATTGTGCACACCAAACATAGAAAAAAGTACAGAAGATACAAGAACATAATGAGCTAGTGCAACAAGTGGCGGCCTTATCGCTAAGAGCGATCTCTTCCAGGCAACTTTAGTATGTAGATGATTCTACTAAGTTAAGGACGGGGTGTGTTGACAAGAGAATTAAAATAAAGTAAAAAACATTTTAAACATATAAAATACATACATATATACATAGCTATATTATAAAATATCAATACATAAATGGGCAGATGTTTTTGACGTTTTGTACTTAACGTTCAGACAGTTTCCATTCCACATTTTATAAGTACAAGATACAATTTATAATACAATACAACAATATATTGGCCTGGAACTTTTTATTGGAATTTGTAATCTCTAAAAAACAAAAAAGAAATGGCTGTTAACGTCCTTAACTTAGTAGAATCCTCTACATACTAAGGTTGCCTGGAAGAGATCGCTCTTAGCGATAAGGCCGCCAATTGTTCCACTAGTGTTAAGTTTATGTTGTTATAATTGTTTGTAATTAGTGTGAACAATAAAGAGTTATATTATTATTATTATTATCTGCCATGTACGGATAGCGTCTTCGACCTGATTATAGTACGATTGTTTTCTGATCTCAGGTTGTGTTTAGCCATGTAGTAAAGAGCATTTGTAAATTTGATAATACGCCAAAGCCAGAGACACATAAATAGGAATCCAATAATAAAATAAAATAAATGGAAATGAAGTTTTGAATTGATTCAGTTCAAAATAGTTTTAAGCCGAAACTAAAGAGCTAATTAAACAACATAGGTCTTGTCCGTAAATAAAAAATCGTCTGGGAACGTTTGCTCTCGCAAAATACATAAATCTTATTGTTGTTCAATTGGTTTAACTTCCTGTATCGACCGGTCGCGGTGAGCTCGTTGCCGTACTTCCAATAGGTGTTCTGATATTCTTTTTCTTAAAAGAATAAAAATAGAGTGAAAAAACACGCCCCAAGTTTTTTACCTGACGACCTTGCAGCGCAGCCTTAATGAATCCGATACACAGTTACAAAAAAACTGGTCAAATGCGTGTTGAGCTACGCTTATGGTCTTTTAATACTTAATTGAATTTGACAAATTCATTCAGTTATGCCTATATTTTTGTTACATTATTGTTGGTTTATATTTATTTAAATCACCAACACTGTTTTTTTTTTTTATGTAACAATAGTGAGACGAACGAGACGCTCTCCTGATGTTAAGAGATAACGCCTGTCCATGACCATTGTAGCGATACACAGAACTTTGAGTAGTAAAACAAAGTCCAGGGCATCGCTGCCTTGGCGCTCATTACTTTGAGACTAGATGGTTAGTCTCAATAGCCCTGTAATTTCGCTAGCTGCAGTACCTTTCAAACCGGAACACAGTAATGTTTACACACTACTGCTTGGCGGCAGAATATCTGGTGCTGCGGTGGTACCTACCTAGACGACCTCCTGCTAAGGAAATCTACCACCAAGTGAAATATATCACAAAATTCATAACGGTCATGAACATAACAAGAAAAAACTAGATGTTACAGCAATTACAGGTGACGACGACATGCATAAAAGTATAAGGTTAACAATTATTATTAAAAATTTTGAAATGTCAACGTTACGTAATTAATAAATATGTTAAGTTTGTAAATATGTTGCCGTGGTGGTGCCGGCGTAAGAATAGTACCCCACCCTCTCTACCCATGGTTGCCGTAAGAGTCGGCTAAGGGATGTAATCCGGAAGACGGGCAGCAGCGTCTTCTTTGAACAATCACACCTAACTGCGCTCGCCAACACGCCTGCCAAGCGTGGCGAGTATTAGCAAACCCAATCTAGTATACTACAGTATACATGTACGTTTTTAATCAATCAGGTGTCTTGTTTCTTAGTCTCATTTTTCGTATTGACAAACCGATGGAAAAAATATATAGAACTCAATTATTCTCAGATAGTTATATATTTTTGATGTATCAAATTACAAAGTTTCTATACAGGTTACTAAAAGGGTTCTTTGTTTTACTATAGAACCCTAAAAACGAAGTGTGATGAATTGGCGCCATTAAAACGACGATCTTGGTAGAGAGTTCCCTTCTCAGAATTTTAAGTCGTGATCTTCTTAAACGGGCAATATGGTAGCGGGTCAATCAATCAGTAGACCTCATCTATCGTGGAGAGTTACTTTTACTTTTATTCACTAAGCTGATGAATATGTATGATGAAACAGTTATAACATCTTCCGCAGCGGTAGTGGCGTTGTTTAACAAATGTGTGCTAAAAATAAAATCGAATCAAAGCAACGGGCAATCTGTTCAGTTTTTGGTTGGATCCGCGAGTGGCATTTACAGCTTACTTCTTAAATTACATGTCGGTTGTTTTATGAGAGTAAGCTCTAACCAACTAGCCCTGACATTGGCTATGACATTAGGGCTGGCCAATCTATACGAACTTATTTCTGATCATCGTAAATGTAGGTACATTTACGTAATTATTCTGTTTCCCACGTGTCAGTCAGTCGTGTCAGTTTGGAAATGGTCAAAATGATGTCGAGTGAACTTCGAGATTACTTATTAATGTTTCGGCGAACACGCTCGCCTTGCTGCAGCTCAGGCGACGACATCTCGTTTAATTACTAGTCTTAACAGGCTCACCGACTTTAATTTATAAGTTAAACAGAGTTTTTGTTCGGATCTCACGAAGTTATTATTCAGTTCTATATTTTTATTTAAATAAGTTTATGTTTTGTTGCGATAATAGGGGTTAAGGCGGTCGCGTTACACGCCGGGGCTTAAATCCCAACAATAAACTTGATCTGCTGGTGGAATTGTGAGGAAGATAGGGTACTTTTTAGTACTCAACTTACTGCGGCTAGAAAATTAACCGCCAAGCACCCAATGATGTGTTCCGGCAACCTCACCATCTTCGATTACACTGTCACTTAACATCAGATAAGCTTAAAACAACCATAAAAAAGCATGTAATGATTAATTGACGATATTTTTACTACATTACACTGTAGTTCAGTTGGTAACTTGCTACCTATACTAGCTCTGCTTCTTGAGCGTAATACAAAAATCATAATTTCAAGCAAATTTCACTACTACTTGACGGTAGAATATCTGACACTGCGGTGGTACCTTCCTAGGCGACTTCCTGCTAAGGAAATCTACTAACAAGTAACTCCCAATGAGTTCTTCTGCTCCATCTGGTCTAACGACGGTGTATAGGAACAAAACACACATCGTTCATCCTGTTAAACTCAATCCATGGGCGACTGAGTTTGAATACCACCTAGAATAAACATTTTTTTTAATATGTAATAGTAATGAGACCGGCGTGCTCTCCTGATGGAAGGAGATAACACATGTACATGACTGTTGTAGCGATACACAAAACTTTGAATAACAAAACAAAGTCCAGGGTATCGCTGCTTTAGCGCTCATGACTATAAGATATTACATAGTTAGCCTCAACAGCCCTGTAATTTCACTAGTTGCAGAATTTTATGCTTTGTGTTCTAAACGTTTGTATACAACAAATAATATGTAAGTATTCTGTTAATAATCCGTTTCCAGTAATAAAAGCCTTCTTTAGTTGGACGTTAGATGGCGCTGTGTAAAAATGCCTTAAATATTTCTTTATTTAATCCCATTTAACCCACTCAAAAATAATTCTCTATCTTTAAGGTCCTTAATATAAGAACGTAATTTATACTATCAAAAATGTAAGTACCACAGTGTAAAAAATAAAGTAAGTTGCGAGTGAACTTATTTTTATTGACGTTGGCGGCCCTCTCTTCTCTCGTAGCGTCTTTATGTAGCGCTTCCTATCACGGTCTACTCACGCAACATGTTCCACTACATTTTTAACGCTTTCCCACATGTAGGCATATCATTCGGTACTTTATGATTAAACACCTCTATTTTTAAACATAAATACTAGAAAAAAACATAAATTTATCGTTATATTGATTGTTTATTCTCTCTTTTATGTGAGTTATAATATGTCGGTGTACAAAAATAACAACAATACAAAAATTTCTTAGTATTCAATAATTATTACAGTGCGGATGCCGGGTCCATCGTATTGCAGAGATAGGATATAGGACATATAGGACATATAGGACCCGTATAGCGCCTAGGACTTGCGACCCAAGTGTCGTTTTAAGAGGCCCCTTTATATTATACTTGCGCCCGCGACGTCGTCCGCGTTGACTTATGAATTGTGTTCAGAGAGAAATTAAACTTGTGTAAGTAACAAAAGAACTATAGTTTCATCCATCATGAACCTTGCGCTAGTAAAATAAATATTTAAAAAAAATTAAAAAATGTAGGGCATTAAACACGACACCCAAACTAAGCAAAGCTTGTACTATGGAGGTCAGATAGCTGATAGAATACTTAAATACTTATTTTTTATAAATACATTCTTATCCCAGACATAGAACAAACATTTCTGATTATGCCACAAAATGCTAGTCCTGAGTGGGAATCGAACCCACGCTCTATGGCTCTTAAAGCAGACATACTACCAATGAGCCAATAGGGCAGTCAAAAAAGTTAATTACCTAGATTATATATTATAGGTAACCGAATTCCGGAATAATGTTACATAAGACACATCTACGCCCAATTTCAAGTGAATAATGTCATTTAGTTAGTTTTTTGATAATCCTACAGGAACCTAACATTTTACCGGGATAAAAAGTATCCCATATGTTAATCACAGTAATAACCCATATGTGTGCCAAATTTCATCAGTCTTTTACATTGTAAACATATAATCTTTTACATTTATAATATTAAGTAAGTTCTGGAATAAAATATACAACGCAACGACATAATTTTACCGCATTTCCGACAAAACTCCATCTTGCTAATTAAATGTAGCTCCATCTTGCCAATGTAATGTACCAAAGTAGCTGAAAAATATTATGAACTGAACCGAAATTCTCTGCTCAAAGATAAACCTTTTGCAAACCAATAAGCGTCATATTTCGGTCGTAGTTCACAAAAATAATTATGGTGGGAAAAATATTGCGTGAATCCGTGGTGGCTTATACACTTTATATATATCCACCATCAATCATCTGTCGTTAAACAATCAACTTTCATTTTTACGAGCGTATTGTTTATTATGGCTATCTAAATTTACATAAGTGACAAGTTTATAACAGACTTCCCCTAAAAGGAGGAGCGTCTCAATTATGTTTTGATATAAGCGTTTATTAATAATGTTTTGCAATGGTATTGTACTACGAGCGACGCATGCTGCGTTGTGGCATATTTTCGTGACGGACGTAATCACATTACCTATTCGTATTAGACACGGTTATGAATGTCAGAGGAGATAGAAAAGTAAATCAAAGTGGCAATCAATAAATATAGTTCTACGGGTGAAGCACATGACTCTTTTTACATTATCTTAGCTAGTTAATTAATTTATTGACTCAATATGACATTCACATCATATTTTATGACATGTTTTATTTGATTAATAGTTTTTTTTGCAAACTGTATTGTATTGACATATTGTGAACCTCTGTTGGTGAATAAATAATCTGAATCTGAATTCTGTATACCTAGAAAAGTAGTTGCCGTGGTGGTGCCGGCGTAAGAATAGTACCCCACCCTCTCTACCCGTGGTTGCCGTAAGAGTCGGCTAAGGGATGTAATCCGGAAGATGGGCAGCAGCGTCTTCCTTGAACAATTACAGCTAACTGCGCTCGCCAACCCGCCTGCCTAGCGTGGCGAGTATTGGCAAAACCCCCCCAGGAGGAGGCATATGTCCAGCAGTGGACGATCTATGGCTGACGATGTGATACCTAGAACACATCTTCAGTACATGTAAATTGTACATAGTTTTATTTTCTTTCTTACAATTAAATTAGTTAACTTTTATAGTTATTAACAACAGAGTTATAAAATAAAGACTATAATATTGACTATATAATACCAAATTATATTACAAATGAGTAAGTGAGCAGTTAAGTATAACAAAAAAATATGTATGCAGAATAACTTTATGACAAGTAATATTATGCGATTTTATGCTATATATTAAAATTTAGCATGCTACGTAGATTTCTGACACATAAAGCACCTTCGTTGAATAAAGCTGATAACCAAAACAAAGCACCAATTCTGTAGAAAGGGGCTTATCAATCCAATTGTCAGCGGCACGTCTAGTTTGACGGCGCGGCGTCTGCGCAACAATTCTGACGCCCATTAGATTGACTAGCCATCAGAAGGAAAACTGACGCCTGCCATTGTAACTTTGTGAGCTTTTGCCTAACTTGTCGGTAGTTATTGGCATCTAGCTTTCAACCTATATAAATGAATTGAAAAACTTCAAACTTTATTTTATTACTAGCTTCGCTTCGCAATATCGTGAAAAGAATCATATGTCACCATCCGACCCTTTATTTTTTAAACCAACACTTACCAACACTTTCGAACTTTTAAAAATAACATTTTTTCGTAGCCAGAACATTAAGTAACAAAACAAAGTACAGAGAATTTATTTTTTAGCCCTCATTACTATGAGACATTCGATAGTTAGGATCAATAACCCCGTAATTTCACAAGCAGCAATATCCTTAAAACCGGAACGCAGTAAAGTTGACAAGCTACTGCTTGGCAGCAAAATATCGGAAACTACGGACGCTAAAGAGAGACCACCGGGTACAAAATAGCTAGTCAAAGTCTGTAATTGGATTGAAAATGGGTTGTTAAATGTTTCAACCAATTCAGACAAGGCGAAACTTCTTAGCAACGCCGCGCCGGATCCATCGCATTGCACGGATTCAGTTCCTAGGACTTGCGAGCCCGGGTTTTGATAAGCAATAACGATCACTTACGCAAGTTTCTATTCCTACCTAACCAGTCGACAAGTAGTGGTTTTTTTTTTTTTAATAAAAAATAAATAAATATTCGTATATTAAATCGAACACACGCCCTTCGTCTCTCAAAACAGAACTTTACCGCATGAGCTAACAGGGCTGTTTACGTCTTTCTAAACTGTGTATAAATTAACCACTAAACTCATTCATTTGTTAGGTGTTGTTATAAGATAAACATATAAATACTGAGAAAGGATAAATGTTATCAAATGTGCTCGCAAATGGAGTACAAAAAAAATTGAACCTTATAAAAAAAACAATGCAGTTCGTTACATCCTGATAGTCGTCGATAACTCCAAGGTTTTAATCCGCGACGGATCTCAAGCATCTCTATGACAAGGTCGGAATGGAAGGCTTTAAATCAAAAACAACTGCTATGAATTGATTTGTTAGCTACATTAGACACGCTCATTATTTTTACAACGCTTGCCTTTATTCGGTCTGTCCTGCTTATTTTATACAAAAGTTAATTTTATGTTATAAGTTTTCTATTAAAAGAATTTAGAGCCAAAATCATTATTATAAAAATTCAATTTGTTATAGCGAAATATTTTTTTATTCAATAAATTACAATGTAGTTATTTTGTTGCAATGTTTGCTCAGTGGTTAATGCGGTCGCTTCACACGCCGAATGGCGTTGGTTCGAACCCCAACAATGAACTTAAGCTTGAGCGGTGAAGGAAAACATCGTAAGGTAACTATAGCATGGTAGTACAGTACTCTCTAGTACTCGACTGGCTAGCTGCCCTCAAGTTGAAAATCTGTCGCCAAGCACTTAACGGTGTATTCCGGCAGCCATACTTGAGAGCCAATTCCATTCCAGGCTAGGTATGTTTAACATCTTCGATCACACCGTTACTTAACATCAGGTGAGCTGTGGTCAACCAACAGAAATTTAAAAAACAATATAATAAGTCTTGTGCTGTAAGTATATTATTTTTTTACCTAACTGTAATGAGACGAACAAGACGCTCTCCTGATGTTAAGAGATAACGCCTGTCCATGACCATTGCAGCGATACATAGAACTTTGAGTAGTAAAACAAAGTCCAGGGCATCACTGCCTTGGCGCTCATTACTTTGAGACTAGATGGTTAGTCTCAATAGCCCTGTAATTTCCCTTCAAACCGGAACACAGTAATGTTTACACACTACTGTTTGGCGGCAGAATAACTGGAACTGCGGTGGTACCTACCTAGACGACCTCCTGCTAAGGAAATCTACCACCAAGTAAAATCTAATAAATTGTGCTGAAATTTTTTGCCAAATCTCATGATTCTAGGTCAACGGGAAATATTATAGACTGACATATAAATAACAAATCGTGCGTAAAAATGCTTTATTTTGTCTTTTGCATTACCGAAGTCTAAAAACAAAGAACACGTTTTTATCGGTTAGTATAAAGCATGGGAAATTCTAATTCTAATTATTGAATACAAGCAGAAATTGAAATTTTCCATTATCCGCTTTCTGACTTCATTTTGGCCAAACATACCTTAGCACAAAATCTTTGTCATCCAGATCACCAAAATGTAATTATAAAATTTAGAATCATTCCAGGCTAGGTGTGCTTTACCATCTTCGACCACACCGTCACTTAACATCAGGTGAGTTGTGTTCAAATACCAAGCCTGTCAGATATATTAAAAAAAAAAAGAATCAATATGGCAATATCATAGAAATAGGTCACAAATACAAATATAAAATTAATTTTTGATTATGAAACATGTTTAATTTAACTAGCCAGAATGAATTACTATGTAAAGAACAGAAATCAATTATTTAAAATATTATTGCATTGTATAGGTAATATGTAACCTGTGGGTACACCTTTGACCTTTTTGGGGTTGAAACCGTGGGGACCGAATAAAATTCAAAAAGCTGTCATATTTTTTGGTCGACACCTCACGTGACCAAAACGCTGGCTTCTATTTTGCAAAAAGATTAAGTTTTGAAATAGGTTAATAACGACTTTCAAGATATGATCACATGGTATTTAATTTTACTAGATAAACTAATAAAACATGTTAATACATTAATTTTGTGTTTTCAAATAATTATATTTACTGACATCAGATAATTAGAAACCGCGTAATAATATGTTGAAAGTTGCATTTATGTCTGGACATAAAAAGAGTTAGATATAAATAAATACTGACGCGCCAATGCAACCGAGAGTTACTGGTTATAGATTACCGCGTAGGATTTGTTTCCGTTCTAATCATAAAAGTCAATGCTACTTATTCAAAATGCTTATGAGTCATTTGCATAAAGCTTTTGAATTCAATTTTAATCAATAACTGTCAACGATTAACTTTAGAGCATAGTGTTTGATTTACGGAAAGAAAAAAGCGCGTTGATGTTTTTTACATGAGGAAACTAGTTTTTTTAGCGCAGCGACCCAAAACGTTACCGACCAAAAAGCGCTTTCATTCTCGGTAACACAAGCTTAGCTTAAAAATGCAGAAAAGCCCGAACCCAATAACAGAGTCCTAAATTTCAATTCAAGAAGACCTGTAGAAATTACTCACATCGTTCATTAACTTCATCGTTTATTTGCCTTGGTGGTGCCGGCGTAAGAATTGTACCCCATCTTCTCTACCCGTGGTTGCCGTAAGAGTCGGCTAAGGGATGTAATACGGAACATGGGCAGCAGCGTCTTCCTTGAACAATCATACCTAACTGCGCTCGCCAACCCGCTTGCCAAGCGTGGCTAGTATTGGCAAATCCCCTCCCCAGGAAGGGTTGGCCATGTCCAGCAGTAGACGTCCTATTGCTGATGATGTGTTGATGTGATTAACTAGAAAAAAGCATAATCATTAAACAGCTGTACAAATTTAAAACAAAGTAAATTAAATCAAAATCAGACGTTTGAGAGCTACAATGCCACAGACAGACACACAGATACGTGAATCATAAAGACATACCTCTGTTTGTGTCGGGGGTTAGAAAACCGGTAAAAAGCTTTTAAATTATCATTGTTGTATCACTCCAGTTTCATTACTAGATATTTTTAACTTAATAATCGATATGTTCGTATGCTATCATATCTTAATGATCGATAATTCAATTTTGTTCAGAACAAAATTTAACAAAAGTGTAAAAAAAAAACAATTATCATTAAAAAATACTAAAACAATCAGCGGTCTTATCGTTTAGAGCGATCTCTTCCAAGAACCCACTGTAAGGATAGTACTTACTGAGAAGTTAAAAAAGACAGGGTGTGTTACAAAAGAAATAAATTAGATTTAAAAAAATATTTTTTAAAACAAGATTTTATCTGAGACCTGAACTAAACATTTAAAAATATATTCTATTAAGTATTTGGCGTGTAGGTTACCTACATATATTCTTAAAAGCTTGAGGCGCAGAGGTATAGTAATTACCTAACCTTGAATTTTTAGTTCCTTGTCCCAGATGAAAGCTCGTTTTTAAAAATATTTCCTAATTTTTATTTATTTTATTTTAGATATTGCTCCTCAAGTCGATTCAATCAAGCACAAACTCGGTGGGGTTATGTTGTTTTATCACAGAGGTACCGTGGCCACCTTCTAGCTAACAAACTGGTGATCATGTAAAATCTGATCATTGGCAAAAAGAGTCAATAAATAATTGATTTCGTATAACTTTGTCAAAGATTTTGCTTAAAGCTGGAATAACAGAGATAGGTCTATAATAATTGACGTTAAATTTAACTTAAACGTTAAATTAAACGTCTCCATCATGAGACCAGCTCCGTGGTGCCATATACATAATTGTATTGTCACCGAAGATACATAAGTACACTAAATTTAAGTGCAATTATACATCAAGAAGTGGTTCAAATTGAACTTTTAAAATTTCACCCGAACAAACATACATGCATACATTACAATTTAAATAAAAGCTTGTAAAAAACACTAATGATAGCATAATATACAAATTTAAATACTTATAAACAACACAAATAAAAGCAATATATGTGTGTTGCGTATTACAAATATGTACTGTTAAAAGAAATAGGCAGTTATGGGTACTGCCGCAGAAATGAAAACTTAAAACACGTCACATTAGCATGTCGGTGACACGAACCCATAAGTGTTGCTCCTACCAAAAATCGCTCAACGCAGCTAAAGAAGTTTTCAGTAAATAATCACTTCAAATTTTTTTTTTATCGCTTACAGGCTAGGTGTTTGACCACAGCTCACCTGATGTTAAGTGACGGTGTGGTCGAAGATGGTAAAGCACACCTAGCCCGGAATGGAACTGGCTCTCAAGTGAGGCTGCCGGAACACACCGTGAGATGCTTGGCGGCAGATTTTCAACTTGAGGGTGGTAGCTAGCCAGCCGAGTACTAGAAAGTACCCTACCACCAAGCTATGGTTTCCTCACGATGTTTTCCTTCACCGGCAGCTCAAGCTCATTGATGGGGTTTGAACGCCCTTTGGCATGCGAACCGACCGCGCTAACCACTGAGCTATCATCGCTATCAAAAGCTTAGCTATCTTATTAGCAATTAGCCAATTAGCTAGCTTATACTGTTTCTATGCTCAAAATAATATATGCAAAAGCTAGTTTGACTCACACTGTGCGCTGGATTCGTTTAGGCGTCGTTTCGTGTAAAAGTGAATTAATGAGCGTATTTAAAAATTGGTATGCAGCTCACCCATGGCGAGTACGGAACCTGTCCGCAGTCCGTTGCCGCGACCGTCCTTTGTCCGCGCGTCCTAGACAGCCGAGCCGCCCGCGCCGCACATTCATGCATAGTAAATAATTACAGTGATCAGGGCAGGTGGACGGGCACGCGCGCATAGAAATAGAAAGGCACATTGCAGTAATTATTTAATACAGTTAGCTGTAATGGGTCGTTTTGCGAAAGCTGTTAAGTAAATAAGCAGCGTCCTGCAGTTCCTGTCGCGCCGGGTGCACGGCGCACCGCCGCCCGCCGCGCCGCGCCGCCCCGCCTAACCGCTGCATAAAAACTGTACATGCTTCGTAATAAGAATTCCGCAGGATAAGCGGTTAGCTTTACATACCTCCGTATCATACTGAGGGAACGGCCTGGCGGACATTATTTCTTTTTTATTTAAAGAATAAGTTATGGTCACTGGATACAATTTGTTTTTTATGGTTGACACGCTCTTCGGCCAAATTTAATGAGCTTTTTCGCTATGGTGAAAAAACATTGCTTCTATATACTATTTCTATAGTTTACAATATACAATTGACATAAAAACGATAATTGTGTATGATGGAACCATACAATGTTATAAAAACTATTCTACTATATATACATGTGATATAAAAAATGGCTCTTTGGCCACAGCTCACCTGATGTTAAGTGACGAAGTGGTCGAAGATAACTAGCCTGGAATGGAACTGGCTCTCAAGTGAGGCTATCTTAATACACTGTTAATTGCTTGGCAACAGATTTTGGATATATAGCACGATAAAATTATAACTCATGTTAAAGTTGAACCATTGTTTTCCTTTTATTACATTAAATAATGTACTTTGGTATATTAGGAAGACACAGACATTTTTGAGCATGTATCTACTACGGCTTTTTATAGTAACAAATTATATGACCGATGAGACGCTTTGATGATGGTAAAGTATCGCCTGCCCAGGAACATTGCAGAATACATTAATGAATACAGAATGCATCAATACTTTATGAATATGGAATTACCTTCATACAATATAAGCAAAGATTATTGAGTTTGAGTATTATTAAATGTGGACTATGCAAATAACTTGTCACAAACAAGTTAGATAACCTATTTTTTATCTAGCTTTTTATTCTAATTGTGTTCAAATAGCGCCATTAAAATTCGCATAATACAATCTTGCTTTATCATTTTGATAAACGCTCTGGTCCATTGTCCAAACATGTTTAACGTCGTCTGTGTATCGAAACGTGCGTAATAAATCTTTGCTTATGGATTAGGCTATCTAGAAACTTCATAAGATGTGTCAGAGAGATTGTCGGATGCTGCAGAGTGGAGCGCTCACGTCGGCTGCAGGCGCGGGAAGTGTCGCGAGCGGCGTGAGGCGCTGGCTCCGGCGGCCTGCGCTCCCGGGCCGCGCACGCCCGCGGGTCAAGGGTTAAGCGATACTTTATTTTGAATAATTTATATGTCGTACCGCGATAGACGGCGTGCCCTCCGCCTCGTACTGTTTATGGTAATACGGGATATCTCGCATTGCAAATGCGCTGAATGTGTCGCCACCCGAAGCGGTTCACCCGCGATAAACACCACTCGGAATATATTTATATTTACCGTGGAAATGAGCTTGTTTCACGACTTATATTGCACGTTTTATTTTATTAAAGCTTTTAGTGTACCTACCCACATCTTACAGATCGCGCATTGTGATATAAGTAGGCATTATAGAGTCGTAAATGCGAAAATATATTGAAAAATATATATACGTAGTCATAAACGGCAGTCATGACTTGTGAGATTCGAAACGAATCCATTAATTAGTGAAATATGTCGTGTGGGCATAAAAAATTTACGTTATTAATGTCGACTGTCTACTAAATCACAATCATAATAAGAACAATCGACGGCAGAGCAAAATTAATTGAAATGTTCTGATTTCTGCCGTCTATGGTAAGACAAGTCACACGACGATCGCTAAAGTAGTCAAGTCAAAATTCACTTTTAAGAAATTGTCATTAATCAAAATTAATGGAGTTATTATCGCACTGGAACTTTAAAAAAATATTTATTGCGATCATAAATCAGTGTTAAGGGCCGCATCGAGCGCACGTACGGGGTCGTGTCGACCCATTACGAGCTTTCTAGGACGGGACACGGAAATTGCAACTTTACTCGTTACGCTATTCGAAATTATCACCTGTTTAGGTAATTATGATAACTATTGCTACAATATAAGTGATATTGAAAAAAACCTGTTTAAATTAGAATAGGAACATAACAGGATTGTGTTCTTGAGGAACTTACTTGATTGATGACCAAAGATTAAATTGAGACTTATAGCTCCAAATAAGATGCCTACTAAAATATTAACACTCAACACATTGAATTGAATTTTATTATTTCAAATGTAGACTTTAATCAGGCCATGGTGACGAATATTTGAGTTTAGTCTGATTTATGATTATATCAAAGTTTGCCAAAGCAGGTTAAAGATTCATTTATTTATTAAAGCATGGAGAAGTATGTACAAAAAAGTATTACACGGCTCTTAAAATTATAAAAATGCTTTTTTTTTTTTTAAGTTTACAATTTAGTTTGAATGAACGTTATTGAAACATATCCTCGTTCATAGGGTAGTAAAAAATGCGTATTTATGTAGCTGTTTAACTAAGCAAAGTTTATATGGAAACCAGATAATTGATAAAATACAAACAACAAATATCTATGTTTATCACATACTACATTTTTCCTGCAGTTTCGTTCGCGTGGATGTAGAATTATTATATATCTCTCGAAAATACTTTTTTTCTAAATGAAAGGTACCCTATATCCTTTTCTGTATCCGCGACAACGTACATATTATGTATAAGCAAAATTTCTTGTTCGGTTGAATAGTCACGGCGTGAAAGTTTAACAAACAAACTCGCATTCGTATTTACAACATTAGTTAAAATAATCGAACCCACAACCTACAACTCATGAAGCAAAGCTACTAATAAACATATATATATATATATCGTAGGACATTACACACATCGCCATCTGACCCCAAACTAATTAGAGCTTGTGTGATGGAAGTCAAATGACTAATAGAATACATAATAAATATTTTTTTTGTAAATACATATGTACTTATAATACATATAGAACACCCAGACACAGAACAAACATTTGTTTATACCATAAAACGTTTGTCCTGGGCGGGAATCGAACCCACACCTTACGGCTCTGAAAGTAAACATATTACCAATGAGCTAACAGAGCAGTTAAGTTACTTGTGAACAAATCTTAAGCACCTAAAGATATCTGCCCGACGACAACAAGAAAGTAAAAATGCATAATAGCAAACAATATGACGTGATATTTTTAATAGATAATATTGATGGAGGACAGTCGCGGCAGCGCGCGCGCACCGTGGGAATATTTCGGCGCTCCGATCTCCATGTTTTGCAATCAGTTTTGTATACTATTGAACACCTTATCTTAAATTTAATCTTTGTTCTCGATGGTAGTGTTTAGCTAGCAAAATAATGTTTAGTAACAAATAATTTAAAACTACATCACTAATAAGACCCTGTTAAAGTTTTGGGCAACACTGCAATGGACATAGGCAGGCGCTATCTCTTACCATCATGATAGCGACTCGTTCGTCTCATTAGTTAAAAAAAAAGCTTCGAAACGTACTAAAAATATTGTTGTCTTTTTCGTAGCAGTTTATAAGACAAGAAGTTATCAAGTTTAGATTTGTAAACTAAAACCCTCTAAAATCGGTCTTATTGGATCATAAAAATCAAGAGTTTCCTAAAGCACTCCATTCCAGCTACTATAAACTGTCTTAATTGCATTGCCATTCTAGTTTCAGGTCATTCTATGCTTATTCCAATAACAATCAATGCAAACCGGGAGTTTTGAAGGGAACGCGGAAAGAGTCGTGTCGTCTCGTTATATTTTTTTTCCAAAACTAGTGTTTTTTCGCGAGTTTATGTATAAAAATAGTGGCGTTTTATTTATAAAGTGCTGAATTATAAGCGCGAGTGTGGGAAAGTGATATAATGTGGTAAAACATGACTTTTCGTGTTGCTTCCAAAACTTCATCGAAGCTTATAGTAAAGTGACCACTACTTTACTAAGGCATGACTGGATTTGACTGACACGGACTGGACTTAACCAAGACTGGACTTTGACTGTCACTAAAGATGTTAGACATAAATTGCAAATATCGAAGACGAGGGAATAAAGATAAAGAAGCTGAAGACTGAAGACTTCTTACAAAATACAGAAACATTGAAACTGGCAGAATGCACAGAATGCGATGCCAAAAAGAAATAAAAAATGCAAACCAATCAATACCTTTGATGAAAACAAATATAGATTTGTTTTCATGAAAATATGTTATCATACATTATTATCAACGCGAATTTACGTATGCAAGTACCTACTTTCCTAGAACGAGTAAATAAAAAAACAAAGAATCATACGAAACCAAAACAAACTCAAGGTTCTTGCAATTACGTCCTCAGATATACGGAAACCCAGAAATCTGACGTGAAAGATTAAGAAATCGAACGGACATCGGTAGCAAGTGTATGTACTTTGATTATAATTGGCAATATTTTAACAAATAAAGTAGTGCCGGGGGCGAAGTGCGGACATATTTATGTGACCCGAGGCTTGGCTGACCCGGCCCAGTTGCCAAATTAATGAAAGCTCGGGTCGAGACACTTTCTACTGGCCTGTATGCACCAACATTTTCATTATCGATCGCTTTCATAATTCAACTGACATTTTTCTTCCATTCAATTGCACCGAAAAAATAATTCCCACTGAGAGCGCGTTTATCAAAAGAACTATAATCAACGATGCGGAACTTGAGCTTTTTAAATTTTGTTCAACATCTGGTTCATGACTTCTGAGTTTAAATAGTAAAAAAATATATTAAAATTGAACACCTGATCAACGTAATTGGAAATAACATGAACACGAAATTGCAGAATTCTATTTTAGGCTCATATTCAGAATTATTTTTCTGTAATCGCATCAATGCCAGTCACTTATACATATTTATAAGCATTATTTATGAGACTACTTAGAACAGAACATTGAAAGTCTTTACTGATTTAAATCTGCGTTTAATATAAAACGGTCATTGTATTTTCTCTGGCTAAGAATAATTGCTGTACTGTAACTAGACCACGATTTTGCATTTTATTTTCAATAATCAATTTCTACGCTTACGGTGACCGCTGCAATTTTCTTGACATGATTTATTACTAACTTTTAAAAACTTTAACTTTTTCTTTTGCTTCAATAATTAAGTTCGTATTTACACTTGCACGTTATAAAATTCGCCGTTGAAAGCAGAGGTGAAACGCGAGCTACGTTAAAGTACGTATTTGATAATAATATCTAAATTAGCAAAAGAACTAGTTTATCTTTATCTTTATTCTTATCTCAGAGGTAGTATTCATTCCCACATGCAGTATCGATATGGCCAGGCTTGCCGGCGTAAATATATGCAGCTTTAGCACAAAGGCGACCTCGCACGAAATCACTTTTAGTTTCTTTATTTGTATCGTGGCGGCGCGCCTACACGGCCACACAAATATGAAAACCGTTTATGATACTTATTTAAAACAATACCGTTACGCTTTATTACTTCCCGTCGATCAACTGAAAGAAAACTCGTTATGAATTTAACAATCAATAGATTCAGCAGTACATAATTACAACGTAAAAGTCAACAGTGTATATTTTTAAAAGAGCGTCATTTGTGATTTTACAGTCTGTTAACTGCTCATAAAGGACTGTGGCAATTATTTTGATGGTTATAGCCGTCACAAATTCTGACGACAATGCTTCCTCGTATGGTGAAAGTAAATACAATATGAATAAATCATCGACGGGACAAGTTTGAGATAAGCTTCGATGATGTTTCGCGAGAGGAACACGCGAACCCTAACTTGTGATGTAGCCTTCCTCGGATCATAGAAATCTATAGATATGGTTTTGTTTAAGTTGGTAAACATATCTGGCCTGGAGTAGAACTGGCTCTCAAGTATGGCTGCCGGAATACACTGTTAGATGCTTGGCGACAGATTTTCAACTCGAAGGTGGTAGCTAGCCAGCCGAGTAGTATAAAGATACGGTTTCTACACAATATTTTCTTTCACCGGCAGTTCAAGCTCATTGTTAGGATTTAAACCTACGTGTTTCGGCGTATGAACCAACCGCGCTAACCACTGAGCTATCTAAACAAAGTGTTAGACTAGACTAGAACACTAAATACCAAATCAACATCCACCTATTTATGTTGTAGTGATAAAAATATGTTAGGGTTTTTGTTTGTGGATCGCTACACACACAAAACACTTTTTTTAAAGTTTCAGTATTTCTACAAATGACGGATAATACATAAATTATTATTAGATAATCTTATTTCATAAGAAATTTCTTTTGGCTACCTTAAGTGACGCTAAATATAAACAACAACATTTTTGTCACTGGATCGGTTTGCATATACTTACTTAAGAATTTGTTGCCCGCAAGCTCATTATTTTTCAAGTTTAAGTGTTTTTATTTGCTCAACATGTGATTACAAATTATAATTAGTACAGCACATCTTACCCTAATTGGCACGCGAATTTACAATATAATAACTTAATCTATAGTACCTGGTTGACCGAGCTTTGCTCGGTTTTTCATTGTCTGAAAAAAGGGATAAACCGACGTTTTCTAAAAATGAAACCTAGCTATATCGATTTATCGCCCCCGAAACCCCCTGCATAATGAAAATCGTTGGAGCCGTTTCCGAGATTCAGATTATATATATAAAGGTATTAGATAGATTAGATAGATAGATTACGTTTGGTAAGTAGCTCTGCTTCGTAGGTTATGGGGCGTAGGTTTGAATCCCACCTAGGACATACATTTATGTAACGAACTAATTTTTTTGTTGTGTTTGAATGTTTTATATATATTATAAGTATGTACATATATCATTTATGTGGATCCAAAACAAACTTTGCTTAATTTAGGACTAGATAGCGCTGTGTGAAGTGTCCATTGATATTTTATTTTCACTTTTACGCTTACCTAAAAGCAACCTTTTTACTCAGGGCTTAAAGACACATATTTTAGCTTACGGGACACGAAATATTATTATTTTATTTCTATGCTCCGACCGCATCTCACGTTGTATGTGTGATCTGCGAGTTTTCTCGTGGTCGTATGTTTCGATGGGTCAAGCCCGCTGTGAGAGATTACTGACTTTCCATGCGTGATTTTCCGTACTTGTTACTGTCATGGGAACTATTCAGTTGATTTTAAAATTAAAAACACAACATAAATGAACACATAATTTTCGTAAATTTTTAAATTTTATTACAAATTTGCTTTACGCAGTTAAAGAAATGAACCAGACTTATACCAATTGACGATATAAATATTTTAAGTAACTAAAATTAACTTACACATATATACTAGCGACCCGCCCCGACTTTCAACGGATGCAATGTAGATACTGTGGTGCATATGCATGTATTATATGCCTGCCTTCTATTGTATGAAACATGCGAACGTTATAAAAATATGATCTATAAAAATATCTTGTTTTTTTAGAATTAACGCATTTTTATTGGGTTTAGTTTTAGCTTTTCAAGTAATGCCAGAAATACCTCTACAATCAAGGTTTCACAAACACGAACTTGCGTAACAACCATATTTTTGTTTTGCTAAATGTGACCCTGCTGGACGTAGTATTAGACTAATTATTATTATTATTGGCTGCAGTAACAAACTCGTTTGAAACGTCTATAGAGCCTTAAGTATAATATAATAAGAATAATAAAATATGGTATTCTTACATCTGACACCGTGCCGGTGCGGGCTCGGGGAACTTAAACCTAATCTAGTTAGCACAAGGGAAAACTTTTTCGGCTTTTGTGTTATCAATTATTTCCTATTACTTTACTAATTAGCAGCTGTTCGTTTTCCATATAAAATAAAATAAATTAACTAAAGTATTTTAAATAAAATTACAGATACATAACAACACATTTGTGTCAATTCTCTTTACTTACTATATATTTTTTGAGTTTATTTCATCGACACGTGACCATTGATTTATTTAACGATCAGTTTAGTTAATACACATTGAAATAAATTCAATATTCACAAACAAAGTGAAGTAGGGCGATCAGATTTAAGTAGCAATTGAAAAAAGAAACCATCGCAGTAATGAGTGCGCGGTAAAAAAGTCGACTTGCAACACTACTGAGGCCACCATATTGTATTCACAGGAACTTACGTTTGCAAAGAAACGATCAATAAATTTGAACTCTCAATAAAGATATCGATCAAAATTACAGGGTTAACAAATATGTCCGGATCGCCAGCGTGGACCTCGCAGGGTGGCCATGGACCTCTTCCATGAAACTGTAATGTTATGGCCCTTAACAATAATTTACCTCGTCCATGAAAGTTGCACCAATTTCTTTAATTACCGACAGAATTGAGCTGTTGGAGTCACTTAATTAAACATGAGAATCTTTATTTGCAAACTGGTATTACGACGCTATTCTGTTTGAAGCAGAGGGGTAATTGTACACGATCAGGGTTAATGACTTCCACCGCATTAAGAGTAGGTACTAATCGAGAAAAATAATATTACTGTAAGGCACGTTTAAAACAATGCAATCGTGGCATGTTAAACGGCCAATCTGCGTTCGTGTGGTAACAGTTACATTTGTTTTTACAGGTCGTTGGAGCTTAAAATGAAGGATTGAACGATTGTGATGTCGAATGAGGATTATTTAAAGTAACAAATGAATTTCAATTCGTGCGGCTACTGATGTGAGAACCTTGTTAGCAGTCGTTCAGTGCTGACATACTCTACGAGGAAATAAGATGTTTACTAAATTGAGGTTTAATTTTCTGATAAGTTTTTTAAGTATTAAAAAGTAACTACTTGGCATCTTGAAGGGATGATATCAAGTGACAAAGATCAACATCCCTCGACGTGTGTTACTCACAGCAAAAAGTTGTGTGAGTTTCATTAACGCCTTGCGCAAGCTCGAAAGCGGCCCTTGCGGCGCTCGTTGCCAGAGAACAGCCACGCAAATTACTTTGGCACCGTTTGACGGCGGGAAATTTCATTACCACGAGCACATATCATTATTATCTCGCTGGCAATCTACATATTTTACCCGGTAATAAATGTGCGGGTAGTTTCACTTTCCGACACTGGTTTTTCGAAAATGACCCGACTTCATTCAGCGGCGAGGTTCTCTTGAAGGGCGTGTTACAATTTTAAGTGAATTTCTTTCTGACCTCTCTCGTTTCAAGGTGTTATTCGTAATTACTCGACTGATATATAATTTGGCGTAAACAACATAAAAGACATTTACACAGTTAATATCAACAGATTGTTGTGAACGAATTACAATAAAAAATCAAGAACAACGCATGACATGACAAGATCGCAAAATGAACTTTGACTCAAAAAACATTTATATAAACTGTTTTACCGTTTAAATTTCCGAAGCAAAATATAAATTTACAAATATGTTGCAATACATGAGGATTTTTTATTATTATAGAGTACAATTTTGCATCATTAAACACGATATGTTTCATAATTTCTTACACGTAAAAAACATAAATGAGCAACATAGTAAGATTATTTATTTTAGAAAAACAAAATAATAAATATAATTACTTCACTGATAATAATTGGTTTCAAAACTATATAATTGGACAAGCTTAACTATGCTGTAAGATTTCCAGTATTATTTTAATAATTATAGTAAAAAAATCTAGCTTATAATTAGCTTTCAACAATCCAGCATAGATCGGCTAAAAATCGCGCGTTGAAATCTTTTGGCTTGCTCTATGAATATGGAAAACCGGGGTTCAAATAATTTTCACTACTGCCGTTCTATAAAAATAGGTAACACATAAAATAAAACACAAAATGTATTTTGGAGATAATAATTAGGCTTTTCATGACATCTATTATTTTTAAACCTACCTTTATTTCAGTTTTGTTTAATTTGATAAAATTGCCTGCTATAATAGAGATGAAGTTTTTTTTATTTATTGATATTTAATCTTATTGACATATTTTATATTTGATATATTAGTATATTGACTTTTTCATTAGATTGACATATGTTATGATTTTGATATTTTAATAATGACCTGTAACTTTGGTGTTATCAATAAAAGATTTGTATTTGTATTTGATCTATAAGAAATGAACACAATTTCGACATTCGAGACATTCGACAGGAATTTTTTGTTATTAAAAAAATACGTATGTTTGGATCCTGTAGTTTCATATGGCTAAGCCACTAGCTCCCGATACACAGTCCTAGATTAGTTTGTAAATCTTTTAAATAAAGACCACAATTTTACAAAAAGTGAAATTTTAAAAACAAATCTCTTGTCGCGTTTTTTTGAAAAATTATATATATTAGAAACTTTTCTTTAAATTGGATCGAGTTACAGCTCGTTACGAACACGTGACAGCGTAATGACAGGGGCCCGCCCCTTGTAACCGGCGTGCGTGATTTTTACTCCACATCACACTTGGAAATCATTTTGTAAATTTAATTTTTGAAGCTTCTCAATGTTTTCGTACGTTTTCTCTCACCACCGCGCGCTAAGCGTATCATTACTCGAGTCGAAGCCTGCAATTACTCGGTCGGGTTGCGCAAAAGTTTTCCAAAAGTAGTACACCACTATCGGCTACCCGAAGATTTAAGGATTGATTGATTGTTTTTATGTGACCGATAAGCTGCAACACTTTCGGGCGGTTTCTTCAAAAATGCCTTGATTATACGCAACGGTGCGATCTCATTTTGATGCATGAGAGTAGATTACACTCATAATTTTACTTGAAATAATGTGTCTTGAACCATGGTGTATGTATAAATATATTTCTTTATTTTGTTTGAACCGTATAATAAACAAAAAATTATAGTATAATATCAATAAATGAATATTATTACACTTAAATATAATTATAATTTGAGCATAATACTGTCTTGAGGCAATATATCATCGTATTAGCATGAAAATATCATCGACACAATGGGACTCTAGTTTCATCGCACCATAAGGTATGTTGTTTCTGTAACTTCAAACAGACTGCAGCTGTGTCGTAGCCTTGGCACGGACAGCCAAGATATGGCCAGTAATTATTTTACGTCATCCAAAATTAAGGCAAGTACATCCAATGTGATAAAAATCCGAGAGAATAACCCGAGCGAAATGGAACGTCAACGTGAAGGTTGATGTTTCGCCGAAGGCGCGAGAAACGACGATCCGCTCCTTGTGCCCACTCGTACTCTAACCTACCTCTCGTTGTAAATCGATTACACTTCATGTTCTGCTACAAGTACGTGCAGTACTTCAGATTGCGTGACAAGCTTTAATTACCAGAAGGTGTCGATACGAAAATCAACATAAAGTGCGACTTAAATCTTAAAGCGAAAACATTGTTATTATGTCGATGATAAGTGGAAACCTTATTTCGTTACTTTTTATTTAAACTTCCGCAGCCATTACTGCCAAACAAAGTAAACACTGCTTTAACACTCAGTTTTATTTGTAGACCTATATTGCTACATTTTAACTGTCCTTTACATAAATAAGTTAAAATGTGTTAAATTTATGTACTAAAAATACAAAAATATAAAACTGCAGAAAAATATATGATAGTTTACTAGCGTTTGATTGACAACAGTTCAGTACAAATATAATGCGTGCACTGAAAAAATATGTAAATTGGCCGTGAAATTTAAAAATTACAAGCGGTCATAGTTTCTGACCAGGATGCCGCAAGAGGATTGCCAGCAAATAATTCGTACGGCAACATGATGACGAGAAATTAAAATGTAACAGCTTTCTTTATCTTTGAACAAATTATAATTTATTTAATAACAAACAATCAAATAGTCTCTAATTGCCAGGATCGAACCCAAGCAGCAATCTTGGGCATACCTTCTGCTAGCTGCTAGCTACTTAGCTAACATAATCTTCGCCCCTGTAACGAATTTTCAGTTGTTTTAAGATTTTAATGTATTACGTTATGACATATAAAAAAGCCAACTGGACTATAAAATTTACTTTTACTATTTAAACTTCAGTGCAAATTAAGAGAGACCGCGCGCATCTTTCATTCATGTGACTCCTTGAAAAGATCACTAGTTTTTTTTTATGGTTGACATGCTATGTGTTTGACCACAGCTCTCCTGATGCTAAGTGACGGTGTGGTCGAAGATGGTAAAGCACACCTAGCCTGGAATGGTACTGGCTCTCAAGTGAGGCTGTAACACACCGTTAGAAGCTTGGCGGCAGATTTTAAACTTGAGGGTGGTAGCCAGCCGAGTACTAAAAAGTACCCTACCACCATGCAAAATGTGACCGAAAGTCGTAGTAATCCAATCAAACGCGAGTAAAATTAACTCTTCTTTAACTATTACTATTAGTTTTTACCATCAGCTGGGTAGAAACAAGGGGTATAGAAGCGAACGTGGCTGTCCGGTATCGGAGCAGGTATCTCACGGCCCGCCGCCACGCTTCTCACCTCCCGACGCCTCCACGCTCGCCGCCTCGATGCTTTATCGCCCGGAATCGCACCTCTCATCTATTACACGAACTTACCCACTAAACCGAATGTCGTTGACCCCTTTGACCTTATTCTTCCTTATATACAAGATAGAATTTACGAGTGACAGCGTACAACCTCTTGTACTTACTGACCACTGTGATGGTAAGCGAAGAAAAAAAAACAGTCCTAACCATAAGCAAAGTCAAGTGTTATAGTACATATCAAGTACATACATGTCAAATCTACCTAACTAATACGGTCAGAATCAACCTACTGAAAAAGTCCCCCGCGCACAGAGCCCTGCCCAAACGTCCCTAAAACGCTGGCTGCGTTCCCGCGCTGTGTTATAGTTATAACCAAAAAAATATAGTGCAAGCAAGAAATAAATAAATTCGAGAAGAATGTTTTCAATTGTTGTTTCGTACTGAAAACTAACATAGTTTTTTTTTTGTAGGATAAATATGTTTATTTAATCACAGCAGCCTAGTTGAGAGACAGTCTGTTTTCCAATCTGGAGATTCTCGGTTCGCATCCCACGGCACGCACCTCTGTGTTTTCTGAGTTATGTGCGTATTGCCGCTGACTTTAAACGGTGAACAAAAACATCATTAGTAAAAAAGTAAACATAAAGTTATAGAACGGATTAGGAAAATATATTCTCTTCACTACGCGAGCAAAGTTTTAGGCAGCAGCTAGTATAATATAATTATGCAAACGAGACATTTAAGTCTGCGTCTGCGTCTGCGTCTGCGTCTGCGTCTGCGTCTGCGTCTGCGTCTGCGTCTGCGTCTGCGTCTGCGTCTGCGTCTGCGTCTGCGTCTGCGTCTGCGTCTGCGTCTGCGTCTGCGTCTGCGTCTGCGTCTGCGTCTGCATCTGCGTCTATATACTATATATAGATATATTTTATATATACTTATACAATATAATAATAATACAGAGGAAAGATTTGTATATTTGTATGTTTGTAATGAATAAACTCAAAAACTACTAAAACGATTTAAAAAATTCTTTCACTAATAGAATAATACATTATCACTGAGTAAAATAGGCTATATTGTTAATCGAGTTAAATTAGGGATCCTTACGAAAATTATAATACATTAATATGCGCCACATTATTGTTTACATTGCGGCCGTGCGAAGCCGGGGCTGTTCGCTAGTAGAAAATAAAACAACGAATAAAGATTTCGGGATTTTTAACAAGCTGCAACTGGATTGCTTAATTTATATTAGACTTAGTCACTGGGAATCTGGCATTTAAACTGCACCAATCTAGGCTGATCAGTCAAGCAGTAACATCGAGATTGAAAGGTTTTATTGGCTAATCCTAATTCAATATCGCTTTTTGTCTGTCTGGTGCGTTTTGGGTGGAGTTGCATCCTGTTTGACAAGGTAAGTTGTGAGCAGACAAACAAAGCTTTCATTGCCTAATTGTTCGATGCTGAGCTTCTCAAATTGAATTAAAACTCCACTAAATAAATTAAATAAAGACATTTTATTACTATTTCGAAGTTTTATAATATAGGTTATTAACAGGGTTACAAACTTAGAATATACTCGTACTTAGCAGAAAGTAAAGCATTGTAAGCATCATTATAATCAACAAAGCGCACAACTCTGAAATCGCGAAAAACGAACGAACTTTTTTATGGAACAACTGTTTTCTTTTCAAGATTTTAAATTTGTATGGTAAGTACATTGGCACAATAATGCCTTTTCAGCTAAGTACACCCCAAGCTTATAGCCCTCTGTGCTTATCTACACGTAGCTGAACTAATTTAAACTTTTTATTAACTTTAAAAAAAATTGGGCAATTTTTCATTTATTTAGTATTGTAATAAATAAACTAAGCAAAGCTTGTGCTATGGGTCCTGATAGAATACTTATATACTTTTTTTTTGTAAATACTTATAATACATACAGAACACCCTAACATATATCGTGACATTAATGTTTGTTCTGATGGGAATAGAACCCACGAGCTACATACACTTGAAGCAAATATGAAAATAAATGATTCCATGTACGATTTAATCGAGAAAATAAATAAAATGAATGAGTTTCTAGTGTATTTTTAAACTTGCGTTATTAAGTTTGGGAGCCAATTGTTAATGGAACGTCAACTGAGTCGATAACAATAATGCAAACTAGTCCGTCTACATTTCGATCTTCTAAAGCTGTTTATTTACATACAACTAACTGACACGGGTTCGGCGACTGCATTAAACTGTCATACATTTGATTATTATTTTAATGGCATAAACGTGAGGTGTGTTGAAACCATTAATTATTCGAAATCGTTTATTTGTTTTTCTTAATTGTTTGATAAAAACAAGCCCATTTAAGGTAAGCCGTACCTTATCCATGTACACTTAGCTAGACTAGATACCTACTAAGTAATTCGTGTTGATTTTAATAGAATACGGATGTTAAGCAACCGACAACGTAGTTAGTCATCGGATGGGTGACCGTAACTGGGATATGTTCTTGAATGCTATCGGGTGTCGAATTACTTTTTTGAGGATTTTTTCTTCTACATTTCTTTAAATACCACTGTACATTTTACACAACGCCCTCTAGCGCCAAACTAAGCAAAACTTGTACTATGGGAACCAGAAAACTGATAGAATACTTATATACTTTATAAATACATACTTATAATACAAATGGAATAGTCGGACCCTGAAGAAACATATCTGTTTGCTACTTAAATGTTTGTATTGGGTAGGAAACGAACCCACGCCGTATAGTTCAGAAAACAAAGCTACTATCAAATAAGCTAACAAGGCACTCTATAATAACAACTGTCAAGACATGATCCTCTGACACTAAGGCTACACACAGTTTATATGAACTTACTTTTACATTACTAAGTTAAAGTTGTCGTTTGATCATACCCATATTTACTGTAGATAAATTCTATATTCCCATTTATTATTTAGTACCTGGACGACCGAGCTTTGCTCGGCTGAAAACACGGATAAAACGACGTTTTCTAAAAATGAAACCTAGCTAGATCGATTTATCGCTCCCGAAACCCTCTGCATACTAAATTTCATGAAAACCGTTGGAGCCGTTTCCGAGATTCAAATTATATATATACATATATGCAAGAATTGCTCGTTTAAAGGTATTAGATTTAATATATTAGACATAAATTATTTATTGAAAAGGAGCATTAATCACGCAGACGTCGAGACCAAAAGCTGTACTAATTTGACTATTGCCCAAGTGGTTCCATATAAGCCGACATAAGCAGCCACGAGATCATACGGTCTAAATACACCGGCCATCACAATGCATCAGCGTAGCCAAGTGAAGGGCACTCGGAATTCTCGGATTATTTTAACTTGTCTTTTTCAATGTCAGCGTTTAAAATAATTGCATCACAATTTTAAAATGCGAGCCTTTTGCTTTTAAGACGGTTTAATGCGTCGTATAATAAGATTATTTCCTGGAAATCATGAGACACTTCTTTGTCGGACGTGTTCGTGGTAATGGACTAGGTGCGAGACTCTTTATTGTGCCAAGGTGACAAGAATCAGCATTTAACATAGTTCTCCTTTACTCTTTCTTACGTACATGAATCTGAGTTGATAGTCTAAGCAATATGGAAAGGCTGTTTTTTAAAGAATGATTCAATAGTTGCAGTACGAATTTAACAGCTTTGCATGACGATAATTAAAGAGGTAAACGTCATTAAATCGTGGATGGTTAGGTTGTAAGCACCGGAAAAACCTCGTTTTTACATTTCTACTGTATTATATTTACTCAGATTTCAACTTGATAATTCACATAACCCTCAGACCGAAATTATGGAATATATTCAACGAGATTAATACCCACGCTGTCAATTCCATTTACCGAAGAATAAGACCATAAAATAGACGACATACGATCGTGACCAGCGCGGCCTTCCTCTATAGCGGTCCACAATTATTTATATTAAAACTGCGGAAAAAACTCTCTCCTCCTCTCGCAAGATTATCGCCCATTGTTTTCGTCGAGAACTATTTAGACAATTGATGGCTGCATTGCCTATGTGGCTAGAGTTACACGCGTCGAGGAAGGAACGTGGGCCGTTCTCTATTGTAATTTAATTGGAAACAAAGACGCCATAGCTTAGGCGACAATGAACGTTTCTTGAAATCAAATTCACATCTTCATAGTTTCTGATGTTGTTTGGATACAATTTTGAAACAACAATCACTCGAAGCTGTGTCGCTTGTGAAATTTTGAATATTTTATTTTTCGCTTACTCAACAAAGTTTTAATAAATTACTATTTAAAAGGAGCGTGTGAATTACTTTTATAGATTTTTAATGCAATCTGTCCGATAATTTTATGGATTACCTAATTTTCACATGTAAATTGGTTTTAGGAATAAACGAGAATGACTGATTTTAGACACACATATGTAGGCACCTGCCTAAATAAATTATGAGATGCTTTTGATTATATATTTTAAATTATACAACCACGGATATCTCCCGTACCAAAGTAGTGTTTAATGGTTTGTTTATTGTATACTTAGGTATGTTTGTACATGTACAGTATTTATTTAAGTATATATAACTGGTTCTTACTCTTATCAAGGAGGTATATTTGAATGCAATAGCGCTTCAAATGATTAATAGCGCGCGCATACCAACAACTTCTGTATTTATTGGCTCCAATATTTTATAAAAGTCAGGTGTCATCGATAAAAATATAGATGGATTTTATTATAGTGCCGTTTGATGAATGTTTCTTTAGAAATCAGATTGCATAAACATTGTAGAATAACCGAACAAAAGATTCTTATGTCGTGTAATTAATATAAGTAGATACCTATCCGTTTTTTATATTATGAAATTAGTTATTAAATATTCATATACAGGATTATAAGCTTATGGTGTATTAAGCCGTAAGAGGGTCATTGTAGTCTTTCTTGTTATTATATACTTTTCTTCAAGGGTCAACGGATTTATTCTATAAAACAGCTGAATCCTTTACGAATTCAGAATTGTGTCCATGTAAAATCACGCTAATATTATAAAAGCCCTGTTTGTGTGTATTTATGGTTGTTTACTTTTTGATGCTGTAATTATTTCACGGATTTGGATGCATAACTTGACTTTAACACAAGCCTTTTTTTATAGCTTATAAAACACGAGTGAAACCGCAGGGCTCTGCTAATTTGTTCATAATAAATAAGAACAATAATCCTCGTACGGCTTTGTTGCTCCACGGTTGTACTGAATATATAACTATTTTATCATCACTACATATTATAAAACAAAGTCGTCCGCCGCGTCTGTCTGTCTCACTGTCTGTATTTTCGCTATAAACTTAAAAACTACTGAACCATGCGAGTTTCATTAATAGATAGAGTGATTCATGAAGAAGGTTGAGGTATATAATTTGTCAAGGTTTTGTGTAAATTGGTTGAAATATGATGATAATTATTGGAAGTGTCGGAAAAATTCAAGCCAGCACCACATTAGTAACTAAATTGCACCCGTGCGAAATCGGGGCGGGTCGCTAGTAATTAATAATAATTTAAACGGAGAAACCACGAACGACACTTTTCGAACGACATTGTTGTACCTATCCTCTTTTTTATTATCTAAAGGCTTAAGCTAGGTTCACATTATTTAAATCAACAAAAGCATTTGCTCATTAAATCATAACAGTTACTTACCTGCGGGCATTCGTTGTGTATTTATATTGTAAACACATAAATACTGTAACAATCACAATTAGTGAGGTAAAATCGAAATTCCTATCCGCCAGTTATCTAAATTACCGGTACTATTTGGTAGATTGACGAGAGCCAAATGCGTATAGCACAGTATATTAAGCCTGCGGGCATTTGTAGTGTAAAATAAGCTTTCGAAATAACGAGTTGTGTTTACGAAGTAACTGATAGATAAGCTGTGCTGCTTTAAGGAGGCCGTTACAATGAAGATACTAATGATATGAATGTTTACTCGGTGTATCTTAGCATAAGGTCTTCTGGGTAGGTACCACCGCAGTACCAGATATTCTGTCACCAAGCAGTAGTGTGTAATAATTACTGTGTTCTGGTTATTGCAGCTAGCGAAATTACAGGGCTGTTGAGACTAACCACCTAATGTCTCAAAATAATGAGCGCCAAAGCAGCGATGCCCTAGATCTTGTTTTGTCACCTAGAGTTCTGTGTTCTGTGTGTTCTGTGTGTGTTCTGTGACAGGCGTTATCTCTTACCATCAGGAGAGTGTCTCGTTCGTTTATACTTTTACATAAAAAAATCTAAAGCAGAATCTTAAGGTACGCCAGCTAAACTAACCAAGACAGACCTATTTTACCCTCAGGATTTGTCATGATTATTTTACTAGGTGGAGGATGTTCTTAGTAGGAAGTCGTCTAGGTATGTACACCGCAGTATGAGTACCGTGTTAACATCATTCCGACTGGAAAGGTACTGTAGGTAGGAACAAAATTACAGTACTGTTAACACTAAGTATCGATATATCAAAGTAATGAGCGCCAAAGCAGTGAAGCCTTATTCTTTGTTTTGTTACTTAAAGTTTTGGGTATCGCCTCAAAGTTTTGAGTACCGCTGCATCGGTAGTTTCGTTCGTCTCATTACTTTCACATAAAAAACCTTGCTTAGTGTTATAAAAGTACTACCTATTATTTATATGACGCGATGCGAATATTCAGTTCGACTGTAGAGCAATGTACTTTGTACAGTGTCTTTCAACATAATAACAACAAAATTAGTTTTGTAGCGATAATAGCTCAGTGGTCAGCGCGGCCGGTTCACACGCCGAAGGGCGTCAGGTTCAAACCCCAACAGTGAGCTTGAGCTGCCAGTGAAAGAAATCATCTAGAGGAAACCATACCATAGTAGTAGGGTATTTTCTAGTATTCTAGTACTCGGCTGGATAGCTGCCACCCTCAAGTTGAAAGCACCTAACGGTGTGTTTCGGGTGTCAAACACTTGAGAGCCAGTTCTTTCCCAAGCTAGGTGTGATTTACCATTTTCGACATCAGGTGAGCTGAGCTGTGTGTGTGACAAAAACCTAAACCTAAATCCTAATATTGATTGGCCGTTTTGCACACCCTTTTTGTTCTGAAATTCTCTTCCCGGTACACAGAATCCATTGACCCAGCTACCTTATACGAAGGTTTGCGTAAACAATGACTACTATTTCGGTTTTATATATGTTCACAGAGCTAATATTTCCCGGAAAATCTATGTCAGAGGTCGAGACATGCAAGTTTCGCGTGTAACTCGCTGTTTACAAGATAATTAATAAACGTTTAAGGCAAATACCAATTAAAGCCTTTCATTAATTAAATGCGATTAATATCTAATTGATTAATGCCTTAATAATTCAGACTTCTCAATATGGTTCTAAGAATGTATATAACTCAAAATTTGCATAAACGAACTGTTATGATTAATAATTATCATAGGGTATGGAATTTTTTGCTAAATGTAGGTAAGTTTTGCAAATAATGAACTATCGGTAAACTTTAGCAGCTAATTGATATAGTCGTTTTCAGAACAGGGTTCAGGTACAATAGTAATGTTGTTTTGTTTCGTTCAGCAATATGTACATACTTATGTTTTATAGCACAACAATCCAATAAAAGTTATTTGTTGTACCTACTGCAAAGTTGTTATTTATCTTGAGTACCTGCATCATAATACGAGTACAATATTTCATTTGTAACCAATTGTACACCAAAGTAACAACTTTACAAGTAATATTTTTTCTTTTTTGTTTTTGGCGTGACACTTTGTGTTTTAGCCGGTGTCAAGTGTTTCCATATTTTATAGTTTTATAAGTCTATAAGATACAGTCACAATCACACAAATTAAGTCTTGTAAGCTTTAATGGAGTTTTGGAAGAAACACGAAAAGTCATGTTTCACCACGTTATAAAACTCTCCCACACTCGCACACGTAATTCGGCACCTTTTGAATAAAAGACAACTATTTTTATACATAAATAATCGAAGTTTTGGAAATTAATATGATGCAGCGACATGACCTTTCCGCGTTCCCGCCAAAGTAATATTTCAATACAAATCCAAAAATAACATTACCAATCAAAATCAAAATATGTCAATGTCAATAATATTGAAACTAAAACTTATTGCGAGTAGTTCAAAAGTAGAATTCTTAACTATGTATTAAACTGACACAAGACCATTATGCCAAAAATATTTTGCAGTGGAGTGGAAACACAACTTTTCACTTTAACTTAACTAAAAAAAAAAATAACAGGTGAATTGTACAATTTATTTAATAGCAAGTAATTGTTATTTTTTGTTGACATATTAATAAATTGACATTTAATTAAATATAGGTGACTTATATAATAGGTAAGAGTATATCACGGGAATCACAAAAGTTACTCTTCTGCTAATCGGTGTTCATTTTTCTTGCCATCAATCTTCATTACGCGGGTAAGAGCTGAAACATAATTTTTCTGCAGTCATGTAATGTACGAGAAAGTTACGTCATTATCGGCTATTTCGTAGCACCATCGTATTTTATAAAATAACTACTTCATAATCTTAAATGAGGTCATCGCCGATTTTCCACATGAAAATGAAAAACATACCGTGCACTGTAGTGGGGCAATTTACGTAAAATTAAGGAGTCGAATGAGACGCTCTTTTTACTTTACTTTTTACTTTTTACAAACTAAGTTTCGGGTTAGGTTTGGCGCTCATACTTTGAGACTTTCGATGATTAGTCTCAACAACCCTGTAATGTCGCTAGCTGCAGTACCCTTCAAACCGGAACACAATAATATTAACACACTACTGCTTAGTGGTAGAATATCTAGTACCGCGGTGGTACCTATCTAGATGACCTCATGCTATGAAAATCTACCATCAAGTAAAATAATCTAGCGTTTAACTTCAATTAACTAACTAATATTAAGTAATGATGTTGTCGAAGACGGAGCACGTTTTCCTATAAGAAATTCACCCTTAATATCACATCAGTATCTTCCAGGCAAGCGTGCTCTCTGGTAAACCACAACTTTGTTAAATTTAGATGAAATAGCAGTTAAATGCAATCCTATTTATAGTTAAAAATAAAATTCAAGACACCCCATCTTGTACTCTCACTACCTGATACTGTTATTCTAGTTTTATTGTTGTTGATTCAAAATATAATAATTGAAGCAATCATTGTTTTAAGCTCGAAATACGGTCATCGAGTGCATGCGAATCGGCGCGATACCATGTCGTCGGCGTGGCGGCGCGGGCGCCTTTCACCGCGGGTCGTAGGTCAGGGCGCGCTCAGGTGCTCCGCCCTCCGGCCCCCGCGCCTCGCGGCTCACCCCGCTCACCCGCTGTGGCCCTATTCAGCTGTCCTCACTAGAACAACGCTGAAGCCGTTCCGAACGACTACAATCATGAATTATTCCAGCCCTGCACTGTTTAAGAATAATTACAAAACAATGGACTCCGATAGCGCTAACATACGTCACATAAAGCTCTTTGTGAGCTTTTGCGAGTTACAACAGCGGAGCTAATCTCTCGGCTCATAAAAGTCACGGTTTTTAATGCCTACCAGTAGAAAGTTTGGTGTCAATTACGACGTTTCGGTGTGTAAAACACGGGTGTCGATGTTTCGCCGTTGACGCGATAATTTCCTGTTAGTTACGATCGAATCAATTTGGCGATGATTGTGCCGCCGTGATGGTGCGGAAGGATCGTTAGCATCGGTGGAGTCGGCGGTGGCGGCGGAAGCTGCACATAGCGCTGCGAGCTTTCGGCGGTTCCCACGGCGCCCCTCCCGCGCTGCGGTTACACAATGAGAGGTGAACGCGGATCTAAGCAATCGCTTAACCTCGCCCACTGCGCCCGCGCCGCGCCGCAATGCGATGCACATCCAATACCGCACACAAACGTAACAGAACACTCGCCGTACATTTATTCAATTTGTTATTTTATGTTACCTTACTTAATAGCAACGAATTTTATGTGCCTAGAAGAAAACTTCAGAACAAAGAAATATGTGCAATACGGCCTGCCAATCTCCGTGATTGTTGTAGGTGAATTTGTCAAAACTATCTTGTCTAAATTATTGTCAAACTGTCACGTCCCAAAATTTTAATATAGACAAACAGTAAACAACACTTTAAATGAGACATAAAACAACTTTCTATTACTATTCTATATATTCAATAAATAAATAAATATTTTTTGTGAGTAACAAGGACTGCTCTACTGTTGAGATGCACGAAGTGAGCGTTCGAATGACGTCAATATTTAAATCACTCCATTCAAGCAAGTAACACAGTCCGCGTGATGGAAAATTAATTGAGTGCAGTAACGATGAAGTGAAATAAGGAAGTCTTTCACAATTTCACACATCTCCGCGTATCCTCGACCTGCCTGTTATTCTTGAAAGCTTCAATTTTACCCGTCAACCTCTACCTTCCCGCGGTCAGTAGGAAATGCAGGTTATTCTTTAGGTAATGACTTCCGAGTCTTTGTGAGTGTGTGGGTAAGTACATAAATGTGAGTATAATACGTTCCTGCGACAGGTGGATCAACGTTCATAAGGAAATAAACTAATTTAATAGGAACGCGTCGGTTTTTTTGCGTGGATGAGCTACGTTATTGCACCCGCGACGGCGGTGTGTTGCAGACGCCATCTAGTCGGCACCGGATCGCATGTAACTTGTACTTTCAATACATCCGGCAGTACGCGGGGTCACGACCGCTCTTTTTGTCCAGCGTCAAGCCTCAGGCGGTCGGAGTGCACGAGACCTATGCGTGATTATGTCCGACGCGCTTAATTATGCTGTCACATCGTCACTTGATGGACAATAGTGAAAGCGAACTGTACTCGCCGTAATAATAGACAAAAATACCTACGCTTTGTTGTCATTATCACTCAAACCAGTGATTTCTTAACCTACCGAGACCTCGCTAAAACTTATATCACGATTTTAGCACGTGCATTCAAATAAATGTGTTTTCGTCAGTCTATGCATAATAGACGGCGGAAAAACTGAATATGATTAGTTTATGTGTACAGATTGACTGGAATAAATCAAGTAGAATTTGCATAACAGCTCTACTATTTGGTGCCTATCTGTAATTAAAATTGCTGTCTATGACACAAGGTTTCTCTGTGAGAACAGTTTTTGTATAATAATCTTATAATGACTATATACGAGTACAAAATAATTGAATTACCTTCAGTAAAAACTCGAGCTTATTTTAATAGATTAAGAGCGAGATATTGGTACCTACATCGGGTACCAAGCAGATACACATTAAAAGTGTATTCATTACATGCGTTAAATATCATATATTAGCTTTTCAGCTGATTGGAAATCTATAGCAAAATTTAAGTACGGTAGGTATACCAACATGATTTTATTGCTATTGTATAATGTTCGATTTTTATAACCCACATTAAACTTAATCTATAACAAACCTGTCTTATCCAACCAAAAACAATTTGGGTATAATATATCTGAAAATAGGTGCGACAAATAAAAAATGTCTGCATTGTTTTTTTTCTTTTATGTGCATTCATCGAGACCGGTATACTCTCGATTAAATTTAAATGTAAAAGAACAGTTCTGATGCGGAGTTTCCATGCGCGGTGTGTTCCGGCTTCGGAATGGGCCGGTCCTCCTTGAGAGGTGATCCGACTGCTCGACTGCAAGCTTTTAGATCATCGCTTCTACAATGTACTTATAGCTTTGTATATAATACCTTACTTGATAACGTGCGATTACAATCCTATGTGGGCTTGTCACTACCTATTCTAAATACTATACAATTTCTTTAAAATGCATTTCTATCTGGCTTTTGTAACTAACGTTATTTTTATTGTACCATGCCTATAGAGTATACAATGGGATCTACGCTCTGTCTGTCCCAATATCTATTGAACGAATATAATTAACTAGTCGATTTATATATATTTTTTTAAATAAATTATAGTTTGTGAATCTTATATTTAAATATATTTTTTTAAGAATCATTAAGTGTTCTCGATTTCAGCAAACGTGTTATTTGGGTTTTTAATTCATATTATAAGAACATTTAATATGAATATAGTGCAAACTATATAATATAATTAATAAACGTGAATTAGATCGTATCATACTAAAATCGCGAAATAAAACAAAGGAGAGACACTTTTAAATACCTTTAAATCGTGTGGTCGTACGACTGATTGTGAGCGTGACTAGCTCTAGATTAGTTTTTATTTTAAATAAGACAACCTATTAATTAGAAGACATTCAAAATTCTGAAATATTTTTAGTTTCTAAATTAAGAAGAGCTTTCTCTGGCTGGATTTTAGAGAAAGCAGTCTGTTTTCTAGAGTCTGGTGGTAATAAAATGTATCCGCTAAAAGAAAAACTAAAACATATGTGTCGAATCCAAATCCACGCTATCTAATTACGTTTACATAATTAAATTGCTTGTCTGTCACTTTGGAGGGTGCGCTTCAGATCTGCTTGACCTAATTCCACACTGCCAATTCCATGCTACTATCGGACAGCCAGTAGCTCTAAAAAGTGACATTACTTCATGGTTGATATTCCAAAACCTCGAACTAAGCGGTTTGATTTCAACTTCTTCGTACGAACGGCTAGACGTTGGAATTTGCTGCCCGAGTAGGTGTTCCCCGATAAATACAATCTGCGTGCCTTCAAGCCACGAGTGAATTGGTTTCTTCTAGGCAATCATGCTCTATCGTAGACCGCATCTTCGCTTAACATCAGGCGAGATGGCGGTGAAACGCAAGCCTATATTATGTTACATAAAAAAAAGTTTTTTTTTTTAAATGTAATGGTAATAAAAATCTTAACTGTCATACTCATAGTACCGTAAATAAACGAACAATGGGCGGGTTGGCTCCAGCGGATATCACCGCTAATGGTCATTGCCGCCCACACGCTGCGTGTAGTTCTATGCCAGTCCTGGCACCCACCGCATCACGAAGAACTTTGCTCTGGTGATATCAACCGATTTTAATGAATTCTATATACCTAGTAGGCACTTTCAAAACAAATAAGTGAGTGCAAAACAGCTTACCAATCTGTAAAAAATGTTTTGCAAATGACTTTGTCATTCATGACGTTTTTGCGAAAATATATATTATATTGACTAAATCAATTTTGGATTTTGGAAATTTATTAATTTATTCACAAAACGAATCTTTTGATTTTTTTTAACTGCATATTTTTGCGATAACAGTAGTTACTTAATCCAGGTTTAATGCCATCTCTAATTATTACTGGTTTTAATGACCCGTTACAGCATGAAAAAATTAAAAAATCTTAAACTGTGTTTTGTATGATTTTCTTGTGCGCCTATACAATAAAGAGATATATATCAAATATGCATACCTACTAACAAAGTTTTACATTTACAACATTAGTGCGATGTAGTTTTGATATTTTTGTATGACAAACAAAATGCAATCAAACGTTGTAATTATCTAGCCACAAACAATTTATCAAAAAAGACCTACCGCCATTAAATTCTAAATTGCGTCAACCATAATCTTGTACTCAACCCAAAGAAGGTATTTAAAACAAAATGTAGGTTTTAAGTATATTCTTTAGGATATAAAGGTTACTTATTACCTGACATGTTAGAATATAAATAATAAGCTTTAACTTTTATGACAATATTATATACCTACATGTTAGTACGTTTTAACATAATAGACTTGTGTCCAATAGGAATAAAGATGGGTGATGATCAAAATTGTTTATAACGGAAAATTATTTTTTTATGAAAGATATAGATAATACCTAATTATTTTCAATTACGTGACCGTGAATACGAAACATAGACTATAACGTAATGCCGTGCGAAACGCCACTGTTTTTTTTTTTTAATTTTCGCAGAACTTCGTTATAGATAAATGATTGCCACTATATGTCGTTCATACGTCATGATAGGCCGTTTTGGCGGTAAATTTTAATCGGTTTTTAAAATCGCAAAATACATATTTAATGTAAATTTGATTTTTTTTAAATAACATATTTTTGAGGTTAACGACATATCAAAGGATTAACTATTTTTTTAAATAGTTAATCCTTTGTTTTTAAGTTAAAAATTTGTTGGACGATTCGTCAATTACTTATGTTTAAGACTTCTAAATATTCGACTTAAAGTCAACGTAATTATAGAGAATAGTTCATAATAATAAAATAGCCCTTGTCTTCTATCTTATATTTAATGAAACTCAATACAAAACTTCAATTCATAATTTGTAGAGAACGAGAATCTTGGTGATGGTTTCCTTA
The DNA here is from genome assembly GCA_950106695.1 of Biston stratarius. Taxonomy (NCBI): domain Eukaryota; kingdom Metazoa; phylum Arthropoda; class Insecta; order Lepidoptera; family Geometridae; genus Biston; species Biston stratarius. Next base: position 15,435,710 of record OX467115.1, on the reverse strand, counting down.
GCAAGAGGTCGTGTAAGTACCACTGCAGAATCAAATATTCTGCCGTCAAGTAGTAGTGTGTAAACATTACTGTGCTTCGGTTTGAAGGGTACTGCAGCTAGCGAAACTACAGGGCTGTTGAGATTAACCATCTAAAGTCTCAAAGTAGGTAATGAGCGACAAAGCTTACAGGTACTTACCTATATCCCTGTATCCTTAACAACTTGATGCGCTACCCGTTACAGGTTACATGCTTACTATACTTCTGTGCCACAATCTTTCAAGAATCTAAGTAAGTACCTACACGCCAAATACGTACTTTAATTTATTTTTAAATTTTTAATTCATGGTCCCATATAAAAGTATGTTTTAAAAAATATTTTTACATTTAATTTATTACTTGGATTGCTGGACTTGATTTTGACTTACTTTTTGTGGCATTACCTGTTATTCAGACTTATTTCAATTTTATTTTACAACAAGTCTGAAAATATTGAAATACTTGACACTGGCAAAATGCACGCACGGTTTCAAAAACAAAGAAAAAATCCACAAAGTAAACAAGCTTCTTCGAGCAGAGGCCATTGCCGCGCCTACTGTTTCGATACATCATTAATTTATATTCAACTGTCACGGGAAGTGTTGGCCGAGACAATTTGTATTAAAACTATGGACACGATTAAATCAATCTCGACAGTGGTCGCTAGTTATCTGTAATAGACGTAGCATTTCATTTATGTCAAACATAAGTACGTTGATAAATAGGCAACTGCTGTTAAACAATTTATGCAAATTAAAAGTATATGGTATAAGTAGATAGGTGCTTATCGATGCAGATTTTTATTATTGTATTTATTAAGTTCTATGGAATAAATTAAAGTTTATGAGAGACCACTGAACCGGTTTCATTGATGATAATATTACCTATTTAAAAATATTTATAAAATACCTTATCCAATTCAATAATTATTCTCTGGAAATAGAATAAGATTTAATGTTTGCTGTTACCATTGAAAAAAAACATACTTAACCATTTGTCACACAAGTATAAATATACAATTAAAAAAACCGACTGAATGACCCTTAGGCCAACTAAACGCACTGCTCCAATGAAACAGCGAAGTTTCGGAGTAAAAGATAAAAATGAAATACGAATAAATTTTGAATAGTTGTCAAGTGTTGTGTAAAGGCCGTAGACGGATATGCTTAGATTCACACCGAAGCAACTATTCGCATAGTGGCATAGCCGCAGGCATGATAGATTTACATTCCATAAATCAAACATGTCACCTCTATTTTAATATAGCTACTTTATCAGGCTTTTTGAAACTTCTAATTAAAAAAGCTAATAAATTAAGAAGGCATCATTAGTTTCGTTTTAACCTCATTCTAGTGGTTATAAGTATACGCACCGATCTCTGTTAAAGATTAGCGCTAATTTTGCCTTCTTATTATGTTTTTATGTAAAAGTAATTAAGTGACGGAACGCTCTCCTGTTGTTAAGAGATAACGTCTATCTATGACCACTGCAGCGGTGCTCAGGACCTTGAGTAACAAAACTCGAGCAAAACGGTTTGATTCCACTATCATCGTACGATACGCTGTATAGTGGAATTTTTTACCCGAGTAAGTGTTCCTCGATAGTTACAATCTGGGTGCTTTCAAGATGCATATGAATCAGTTTCTTCTAGGTAAGCATGCTCCATTGTAAGCCGCATCTTCGCTTAACATCAGGCGAGATGGAGATCAAACGGTAGCCTATTAAATAATAATAAAAAATAAACAAAGTCAGCGTTCATAACTTGGAGATATTCGATGGTCAGTCTCAATAGCCCTTTAATTTTGCTAGCTGCAGTACCCTTCAAACCGGAATACAGTAATGATTACGTGCTACTGTTTGACGGCGGAATATGCTGCCATGAACTAGTAAAAAAAAATAGGTTAATAAAAAGTTATGCTATCGACTAAAGATCAGTAGTTAGCGCGGATCATAAGCTGGAGGGTGTGGGTACAAATCCCAACAATGAAGTTGAACTATCCCTGAAGGAAAATATCATAAAGGAACCATAGCATAATAATAAGGTACTTTCTAGTATTCGGCTGGCTAGCTACCACCTTTATGTTGGTACTCTGTCGCCTAGCAGCTAACGGTGTATTCCGGCAGCCGCACTTAGAAGCCAGTTCCCATTTTTCAACCACGCCGTCACTAAATATCAGGTAAGCTGTGGTCAAACACTTAACCTATCATCCAAATAGTAAAGGTCCCATTGACGCCACAAATTTTTCTATTGTCAACGTTCTACGTAATTTTTACAAATGAGAGAGCCTCCGATTCATGTTAGCACCGTGAAGCTATTTTACTATCATTGTAATAAATAAAGTCTTGACAGCACAGTCATCGCATAATAAAAACTGCGTAATCTGTACATAATGAATTACATCTACCATCATATAATTCTAACCCAATGAGCAAGCAGCATGTGAATTGACAATACGTGAGAATTCCATAATAACTCTGTAATGTGTGGGCAAATGGACGTTACACCAAATCATGTGAGAAATACGTTTGTTTACCATGAAAGGAAGTAGTTATACTTATTAGACAAAACTAATAAATAATAGATACAGCTCATAAAAATACTACCTGCGCCTTGTGCGCCAGAGCGAAATGTATTGAAGGGTATCTTAAGTCTGCCTGATGGTGCGTTTCTTTATTGATGATAGACTCGGTGTTTGACTACAGCTCATTCGATGTTACAATACCTGTCGATGTGGTCGAAGAAGGTTAATATACCAATCATTCCAACCGCTTATACAAGGTTATATAGCTTGAAGCTGATAGCTTTTACTAAGCGTACAACTTTGAAATGCTAAAAAATATCAGCTGTTCCATAGAAAAACTCCTTGGTCCTTGAATGTAGATGTTTTTTTTTTTGCTATTACAGAGTTATTAGTATTTTTTTCTATATCAGTTTTTTTTTATAGTTGACCACAGCTCACCTTGTGTTAAGTGACGGTGTGGTCGAAGACAATCAACACTTTTAGCCTGCAATGAAGCTGGCTCTCAAGTGAGGCTGCCGGAACACACCCTTAGGGGCTTTGCGACAGATTTCCAACTTGAGGGTGGTAGCTAGCTCGTCGAGTACTAGAAAGTACTCTACCACCGTACTATGGTGACGCCATTCAGCATGTGAACCGACCGTGCTAACTACTGAGCTATCATCGCTTCAAAATTAGTTACAATAACTCTTTTCGATTAAATACAATACCAAGCTTCGGACTTTCCGATAAAATTAAACGTAGGTTATCCCGGATAAGTAAAACAAAAATCAAAATATTAGTCAGGTTATACCTATATAGTCTATATATTTCTTTAAAGATTTTTACTCTAGATTTGAAGACACCCATATTGTACCTAACAAAACAGGTACCACAACCTCGCTGTGCGAATAAAACTTGTGGAATCGAAACGCTTTGTGCGTACATGGGAAACATCCACCGTGTACGGATGACGTTTTAGTTGCTTTAGTCTGGCTGTCCGATAGTAGAAAGGTGCAGGGAAACCAAATTGTGCAGTTCAAGTGCACACTCCGAAATGTTTCCGGTAGAAAATTTTATTTGTTTATTTATTTGTACAAGCTCAGTAGCTGTTCTAGTGTGAAGTACTGTCTCACCTTAGAGCTACAGTACTTCACACCTTGTTTTCTTTTGTCAATCTAAATAACTAACTGCCCCTAACTGAACCCGGTGCAAAGATCCCCATAACGCTAACCACATTACTTCGCTGGATGGCAATGGACAATCTCTGCACAAGGTATAAGCCAGCGCAAGTCACCATCGCTCTCTTTAATCCTTCGCCCTATTTCGGCGACTAACCTTTTAGCATCTCCTCCTCGCCCCATCTCTCTCATGCCCCAACTCCTTATTGTTTCCACCGCGATAGGCACAAAATAATAGTTTTTTCTCCAAACCAACTTTATTCTCAGATAAAAATCGCACCGTCTAGTAAGTAGAAACTTCACCGTACAGATATAAGAGTATATGAATAAAAATGCAGCCATTATGTCATCGGCAAAGATTTCTCTTTATTGTTAAATAAAATTACATGGCGCAAATCAATAGCGATAGACATAACTTATTCAATGTACTCGTACAATGTATAAGGTGTCTACGATTTGCTTCCTCAATCTAAATGCATATTTATGAAAATTTGAATATATTTGGGTTATATCCATTACTATTTATATATTACTAGCTGTTACCAGCGTTGAATTTAATAAAAAATTGTTGAGTTTGCATTTTAAGAAGCATCCAATATATGTTAATCCAGGCCATAAACTATATGTGTGGCAAAATACCTACATCCAAATCCGTTCATTGTTTTTTGCGTGAAAGGGTAACAAACATCCATCCATTCTCACAAACTTTCACATTTATAAATATTATTACTAGCTGCGCCCCGCGGGTTTACCCGCTGTTCCCATGTGAACACTGCTTTTTTTGGGGGAAAGTAGTAGGTATATGTGTTAATCTAGAGTGTTATACCTCCATACCAAATTTCATCAAAAATTTTAAAACTGAGCGTGAATATGTTACAAAAATACAAACACTCATAAACTTTTGCCTTTAGCCTTTAGTGTGATAGTAGGATAGGATTAATCATCATCATCAGCCATAGGACGTCCACTGCTGGACATAGGCCTACTCCTGGGGGGTTTTGCCAATACTCGCCACGCTTGGCAGGCGGGTTGGCGAGCGCAGTTAGGTATGATTATTCAAGGAAGACGCTGCTGATGGGCATGGGATGGGCATCTTCCGGATTACATCCCTTAGCCGACTCTTACGGCAACCACGGGTGGGGTACAATTCTTACGCCGGCACCACCACGGCAAAGGATTAGTAGGATCGACAAATAACACCGATCATTTACTTAATAAATGAGTACACAAAGATTACGAAAGCTATACAGTAGGTTTTTTTTTTAAAAATACGGTTTTAGAAATACCACTTCATAAGTAGATACGATTGAAAAAGGGTTGGATTGACATGGAAATGTAAATAGGAAACATATCGCTTTAATTTACTGCATCCTGGAGTATTGCGCAAATAAAATAAAAAATTGAAAGTATAATTAATATGTATTTACAACTTTGTAAGTATCGTTAATAAGTATAATTGTACCCACTTCCTTATAAAATAAATTCATATTTAGTATGTTATTTTTACTATTAAACACAAACCAGAATAGTACGTAAAGAATAAAATGTATGATAGTAATCACCTTCAAAGATATTAAGGAAACATTCAATACTCAAACGAAAAGTGAGGTTGACACTATCAATGTCCGAAAGGCAATAGGTGTGTCAGGAGGTCATCGACTGGCACCCAATCGGCACATCGCTACTTGTTATTACAAAATGCTTACTTACTCTCACTCACGTAACTTTGCCTAGCTTAATATCTGCGAGTAAAGCTTCATACATACTGCGCTAAATAGTAATACAACACGCCAGTTCGTTCATTCTCAGCGATTTAGATGCCCGTGAATTTAATGACGATGTTCTAAATCTTAGCAATTATAGATTGCGTTTCTAAATATTAAAATAAAAGTTTTGAAAAATAAATCCCGCTTATAAGAGTGACGCTCTCTTGATTGTAACAGATAACATCTGTCCATGACCATTGCAGCGATACACAGAACTTTGTGTAGTAAAACATCACTGCTTTGGCGCTCATTACTTTGGGACAATCGATGGTTAGTCTCAACAGCCCTGTAATTTCGCTAGACGACCTCCTGCTTTATCTGCTTTAAACGCTGTAGAGCATGGATTCAGTTCCTACCCAGCACAGACATTTTGTGATATAAGCAAATGTTTGTTCTGTGTCTGGGTGTTCTGTATGTATTATAAGAATGAATTTACAACAAATAAAAGTATTTATGTATTCTATCAGTTATCTGACTTCCATAGTACTTTTATGCTTTGCTTAGTTTGGGATCAGATGGCGCTGTATGTAACTCCTAAGATATTTATTTATTTATTCTTAGTACGAAATATTACAGTACCAAAACTCTTTCATCCACAACATTGTGGGCCATAAAACATTGTCGTCTCTGGACTTGTTTTGATTGGGTTGTCTCAAGATCTTCCCTGAGATCAGAAACGCTCTTAATAGACTCTCAATACAGGATACCATAGTACCGTATTCTAAAGGCACCAAGGATAATTCAATTTGGTATCTAAGTATGTCACATCACATCACATCATCAGCCATTCGACGTCCACTGCTGGACATAGGCCTCCTCCTAGCGGGTTTTTGCCAAAACTCGCCACGCTTAGCAGGCAGGTTGGCGAGCGCAGTTAGGTGTGATTGTTCAAGGAAGACGCTGCTGCCCATCTTCCGGATTACATCGCTTAGCCGACTCTTACGGCAACCATGGGTAGAGAGGGTATTCTTACGCCGGCACCACCACGGCGTCTAAGTATGTCGCCAGATTCCAAATCTAAGTATTCTCGCCATAGAACTACAGTCACAGACATAGTTCAGCGTATTAGCAAGCTGAAATGGCAATTGGCTAGACATATCTGTCGCAGGACCGATGACCGCTGGGGTAGACGTGTAGTATAGTGGAGACCGCAAATTGGCAAACATAGCGTAGGACGCCCTGAGACTCGATGGAGTGACGATATACGTAAAACAGCCGGCGGTAGATGGAAGCGAAAAGCCGAGGATCGGGTTGAGTGATGTGTCTCGAAAGAGGCCTATGTGCAGCATTATAAAAAAAGCAAAAAGCAGGATTATAAAAGGCTGATGATGATGATGATCTATGTATCTGTGTAGTATGTATGTTGCATAATACCAAAAAAGCCAGGTTATAAGCTTGGGGTGTATTAACCCAAAAGGGGGTCATTACTGTCAACATTATTATAAGCACAACTCTGAGATCACAAAATAAATATAAGCAGTACCGTGTGAACGACTCTACTAAGCCTACGATTTTCCTTAAGTTTTGTAGCCTCATTATAACCTGCCAAAATTTGATGACTGATGACACGTAACTTTCGTATTTGAGGTTGCATTTTGCGTTTCTAGTCAGCACTTGGAGGTTAACGTTATGTCACTACAGCATACCTTGATCGCAGAAATCAACATTATACTATTAACTATTTCTGAATAGCTTGTCTCGGATGATTCATTAGAGTAGTATTGATATGTCTGGGCTTAGAATTTTATTTAAATTTATCCGAAAATGTATAAATAGATACATGACTCAAGTATGGTTATTAAGGCAAATAGGCACGCATCAAAACAACATGTGGCATTATTGTGCTTATCTTTAGGTAGGAGTAAATAATAATAAAATGTAAAAAATCTATCTAATACAATAAATCTATGTAGAACGACCAACTTAACTATTTCGTCTAGCTAGGTCTAGGAGGTAAGCGTTTTTCATTCATTAGTTAATAAATTTCGCATATACAGAAAAAAGCTCGGTCGCCCAGGTCCTAAATATAATGAAATCAAGACAAACGCTAATCAAACAATTTTGTGAAAATGTTTGTAATGTTGTCATGTTATATACATACATATAAACAAGATGGCATAAATAGAACACTCACTTTGATCAGCTCAACTGCGGAGAAGTGTACACACCTTGTTCAATACTCGAAAAATAAAAAAAAACATTTGTGAACATATTAAGAAATTTGTACTAAAACTCAACACGAACTTGTTTAAGACAAAACTATTTTTTGTTTCATAAAAATCGTCACGAATGAACGGGTAATCTACAGAACAATCACGCAGAGTAGTTAGCCATTTTGTACCCACATCTTTGTTCAGAAATTCTCTTCTAGGTCACTTAGAATGTGGTAAATATTATTTTTTCTAATTAAACAATAGATAATCTCTTTATATTTCTCTTTTCCTGTATAGAAATTTAATCACTTATTTATATCATCACCTAATTATTAGTTCCGGGAAGACATCCGCTGCTCTTTTGACCCGAGGCCATCCAGTGCAATCAAAGATTCGCTTGTTACGAGTACCTACATAGTTACATAAAACGTTCTTTACAATGACTAAGCTGCATTCGGGCAAAAATATACAAATAATCCTAACTAATATTATAATGCGAATGCGAGTTTGTTTGTTTGTTACGCTTTCACACCTTAACTACTCAACCGATCATCATGAAAATTTGCGTTGTCACGGGTACGATAAAAGACATGCCTTTCTTTCAGAAAAAAAATATTGTTCGCTAGGAATAGAAAATTAACTTTTAAAAATAAATACTTTTTCCCTGCGGTTTCACTCACGTTAACATTTAGAAAATGCTTTTCCCATGGCCAACTATATGTATGTAGCATGTCTCCAATGCCCAGAATTTGTATGTATTACCGTCAAAAGAAAGGAAATATAACATAGCCAGGTCATTCAGGTACTCTACATAAATAATCAAAAACGTAAAAGAAAAATAACTGTGTAATTTTTTAGTCGAGATTGCTGTAATCTACTTCTGCTAAAAACTCAGCATTGCGACGCTAGATGGCAATGCTGCCTCTTATGGAATATAATATTATTTTTCGTATTTTTTTAAAATGTATCACTTGATCAGTCGTAAGAAGTCCACTGCTGGACAAAGGCCTCCTCCTGGGGAGGGATTTTGCCAATACTCGCCTTGGCAGGCGGGTTGACGAGCGCAGTTAGGTGTGATTGTTCAAGGAAGACGCTACTGTCCATCTTCCGGATTACATCCCTTAGCCGACTCTTACAGCAACCACGGGTAGAGAGGGAGGTACTATTCTTACGCCGGCACCACCACGGCAAAATTGTACATGTATCTAGTAAAACATCGTTTTGGCTGTGTTGTAAAGGTGTCACAACTGTTTTTAACAGTAAAATAAATAAATAATAATAATGTTTGTCAAATCGATATTTGTCCTGAGTGGGAACCGAACCCACGCCGTATAGTTCATGAAGTAGAAGTGCTTACTACCGAATAAGGTAACAGGGCGGTCGATAAAAGTATTATAGAAAACGTTACGTAGAAAATACGCGAAGCCACTTTAGTCCTACATTTTCACTTGGCATAGAAGAACTTCACCCACACAAATACCTTGAAGTCTTCGTATTATGCAAGACCTTGACGTGTTTGTATGCGTGTAGTTAGCTTATGACAAACGAAAACCGAAGAGCAGGAAGTTTACTCCCGTTAAAACTGATTTTATTAACCCCCGACGCAAAAACGACGGGGTTTTATAAGTTTGACGTGTCTGTGTGTCTGTCTGTGGCATCGTAGCTCCCGAACGGATGAAACGATTTCGTTATTTTTTTTGTTTCAATGGTGAATTAGTCGGGAGTTTTCTTACTTATGTACGATTTTATGTCGGAGGTTTTTGAATTTATAATTTATACTTTTTAAGAAAGAAGGTTATCAATACAACCCGCATTTTCTACACAACATTATATGTATATATATCTATACTTATTTTTTTATCTGTGTCCTGCTGCAACCTACTTTCGATTGGACATTGTTAACAATGTTGCGTCTAATCAGTGTGGGCGCAGACTGCTGGCGAGTAAATTTGAATATAATGTCTAAAGTTGACACTTTCGGGGCCGTGTCTGTAGCCACCCGCCTATTGATATTGCTGAGTACAGCCCTCGGGGTTTAATGCATACCGAGTTATAATAATCATACTTCAGTACGGTGTTAAAAATATCTAGTAGGGAACCAAATAGAAGAAGTTACCTAGTAGACATTTAACCCTAGGTCGGTCGCGCTAATTATTGTAACTGCGTCGGTCACATGGGGTCTTTGAAAGCCCTGTTTTGTTTTTAAGTTTTTTATATGATTCCTTTGTATATTCTTAATTTTTATTTATTGAATAAAAAGGTAATAAGGTGTAATTTAAAATAAACATATAATAATCTTTTAAATCTTTATTAGTTTTAATCAGTCCTAATGACACTAAACTAAATCATTTTTGGCTAATTTTTGGTAACTTTAGTTTAAACCGAAATAAAATCAATAACTATCATATTTTCTTTCTGAAATTAACATTAGCTAGCAAAACTAAGATTAATTTAATGAGATCACAAAAAAAAAACATATAATTATCAAAGTAAGTGGTTAATCTTTACACATCATTTTGCTGTCAAATCTGAAACAGCGCAAGAGAAATCTAAATCTCTGAACTGACATTACCGCCCTTGCTTTGTCCATACCGAACCCATCAGATGAGAACACCTCTTCAATTTTCAAATGGCAAGACTTCTGCGTACCAATCATGTATAATAGCCCCAGTAGTGCTCTTATCTCTGGTATGCTTGTCGGTTGTGCATCTCGTAACGTTTCATATTTGTCCTGAAGAGTCCAATTTTTTTCGTTTGTGGATTGAACAATAGTATTCAGTATATCTATGGGAAAATATAAACTCTAACCCTCGAAAGGGGTGTTGATAACATTTATATATGTTTATGATAACACAAACTACATTTCGTGGACCCGGCAAATACGATATAATATTATGATGTCGTGTTCTAACCGAAGCATTGGGAGAAGTTTTCTTCCAGCGATATATTATGGTTTCAGAACAACATAATAGTTCGATGTTCTTAGTTCGATGTGCGAGTAGAACATTCTCTTCGTCATCATCGTCTGAATTCAGTTCTTCAGACAGTTCAAGATCCGATATGCCGTCTGCCTCAGAATCGGTTTCATGAGGACTTTTTTCAAGCAAATCGGGACTATAATTGGAGTGTTTACTATCACCTTCATCGATCTAATCATCCAGATCATCTTCAGACGCTTCTTCAAGCCATCGGATAATTTGCTCCTCTTTGGAACGATCCATTTTCGGCTATTTATTTCATAAACAAGTGATTGCCTTCGACCAAAAAAAGTTACACGATCAGTCGCATGGGGTCTTTTAAAGCCCGTGAGCAAAACAAACGTCTATCTAGCGCAAGCGCAGCTCGTCAACTGAGTGGTAACTGCACTATTTTGAACTTAAGTATTATTTAGGAAGCTACTATAAAACAGAAGTTTGTACCTTTGCTATTAAACAAAATATGACAATTTTTCTGGACCCCGTGCTTTTAAAGACCCCATGCGACCGACCTAGGGTTAAGTATATGTATGTACTCAATACTCAATATTTTATTATTTGGCGGAAGTTTACATGTACATCTTATTAATATTAAATTTAGTACATACTTATAGCAATATTAATTGTAGAACGGTGCGATTCATTCCTTAATTATGTCTACCGTCAATTTTAACCCAGGACCCAGGACCTCCAGATTGGATGTCAGACGGTCTCCCAATTAGGCTACCAAAACTTATATACTTTATAATTTTATTTATATTAATAATTTCTTTTATACGTACTGATCCAATGATAGTTTGGAAATTAGTAAAATTTAATTGTGTTTTGATTGTGATCTTATTTTATAATGTCGGTTGTTACTTTACTAAAGAATTGAGAGTACTTTGTGGCAAATTTACTGCTTTTCACACTATCTCACTAATCCCACTAATATTATAATTGTGAAAGTTTGGATGGATGAATGGATGTTTGTTACTCAATCACGCCAGAACGGCTAACGGATCTGGATGAAATTTTGCATGTAGATACTTTAAGCCCTGGAATAAAACATAGGATACTTTTCATCATCATCATTATCCATCACCACGCGGGTAAAATCACGGGGCGCAGCTAGTAATATTATAAAGGCGAAAGTTTGTGACTGTGTTTGTATGTTTGTTACTTCTTCACGATCAAACTGCTGGACCAATTTTGATGATATTTGGTATGGAGGTAGCTGACACTCTGGATTAACACATAGGCTATTTTTAACCCACAAAAAATGTAGCAGGTAACACCGCGGCGCGCAGCTAGTTAATGTATAAATACACGTGACTGTTAGGATTTTATACTTCATAAAATAAGGTCTGTGAACTTTCGATGTTAGCAAGGATGCGAATGTATTTTTTTGAGTAACGAAAACGTCTACTTATTACTATAATATATACATATAAATGTATCTGTGTGCTGTAATCTGTTTTCTTGGTGTAGCATTAAAATAACATAAACAGAAGTGAGGAAGTAGGTAAGTATATGACCATCAACGGTCAGCGTCAGTCTGGCTTAGTGTAATGATAAATCTGCGTTTAAGAAATCATCTAACAAAGCTCAGACATAAGTCTCATGACACGAAAATTATTACAAAACATAAATTAGAAGATGCATTACCTCGCGGTTCGCCGTAAGGCATCTGTGTACTGCTAACATAATCATAGAAGTTAAAAAGTAATCAATCCGTTCTCTTTGGCAACGTTCAGAGTTAGCGTCTTCAATGACTCGTAAAATCTCACGACTCTCACTCGACACAATATTGTGAAACATATTAAACGTTATCCGACTGGTCATAGTGTGCGCTTACTTTCAAGCGATTATTAGTATACGTCGTGGAGGACGGTCGTGCACCTCCTTTACATAGTTTACTGACACAGAGACCTCGCGTTTGTTTAAGCTTCTGACACTCGAGTGTAAATATTATTTCGTTTTCTGTGTAAGGCCTACCGAAGTTGTGAAATACTGTTTTAGCTTTAAATGTATCGTTTGAACATTGAGAACGGTTTAATTTTTGGTAACATCTATATTTAGTTATATGTACATAAATAAATAAATAAATATTGTAGGACACGTTACACACGGCGCCATCTAACCCCAAACTAAGCAAAGCTTGTGTGATGGTAGTCAGATAACTGATAGGATACATAAATACTTTTTTTTTGTAAATACATACTTATAATATATACAGAACACCCAGACACAGAACAAACATTTGTCCTTGGCGGGAATCGAACCCACGCCCTACAGCTCAGGCAGACATACTCCCAATGAGCCAACAGGGCTGTCATCAATGGAACAACATCATATGTCAACATATGGAGAGGTGGCAATAATTAAATCTATTTGTTATCACTAACTTCTTATCTTCTACTCGTTCTATACGCAGGGGTATACGTAAACGGTGCGGTAAACGTTTTTAGGTGAAAGGGATGGATAAAAAAAAAAGAAACCTGAAACAAAAGTTGTAGGGAATTTAGTCTTCTACAATATTGATAATAACTACAAATAACGAAAAACCCATAGGAAACGAGAAATTAGCAAAAAATGTGCAAAAAAAAAATAGATTTTTGTGACTTTAGATTCTAAAAGTCGCGTACACCCTACCATATGTAGGTTTTTGCGACAACTTTTAGGATGTCAAAATACAAGTTTATACGTGTTTATAGCTGGGGATCTCAAATTCCGAGGTGAACTTAGATGACTGGTCGTATTATGTAAGTATTTATTATGAACAATAACTACATTCCGCTGTAGTAGTGTCGATGCCATTGTTAACAGGTTTAACTAAACTAATTTGACAGGATTAAAACTGTTGGTATCTTTTTCTCATATATTGAGAAATGAAGCGTAGATGATTATTAGTATTAGTTGTTCATACAAACTGTCCCACTGCTGGGCACGGTTCCACCACGTTAAACAGGTTGGCAGACTTCACACATCACTTTCCTTTCACTTCCACAGATCTTTTTAGGGTTCCGTAGCTCAAAAGGAAAAACGGAACCCTTATAGGATCACTTTGTTGTCCGTCTGTCTGTCTGTCAAGACCCTTTTTCTCAGGAACGCAGGAAGGTATCAAGCTGAAATTCATATCAAACACTCAGGTATACTGTCCCTCGGAGCTGTGAAAAAATCAAACTTCTAAGCCAACGCAATCTAAAGATACAGCCGTTTATGCTGCAAATTTTCGATACTCGCAAGGGAATCAAAACCTACAGGGTACTTCCCGTGAACTCAGAATCTTGAATGGTACGAAGCAACGTCTTATAGCACATACAAAGGAAAAATTGCGAAAAGCTTAAATTACTATTTAAAAAAACCATAACTTTTACTTATATACCTCGAGTGCTCGAGTCCGATTCGCACTTGGCCGGTTTTTTTAAGAACCATATATTTCCTCGCAATTTTTTCTTTCACCGTTTGAAGTGAGCGGCAATACGGAAATAACTTAAAAAAGATAGAGATGCGTGTGCCGTGAGATTCGAACACAGAACCCCCAGATTGAAAGAACTAGGATAGTCTCTCAACGAGGCTGCCGAAAGATTATTATAATTAGACTAGCTTACCTGACAGACATTGTCCTGTAGCTTCATCAAAAGCGTGAACTGTCAAAAGCGCGATGTTAAAATAGTCGTTAAGTTTTATGAAATTTTCCAATTTTCTTAAATTTTCTTTACGTAAGAACCTTCTAAAAAGTATTAGAATTAAAAACCCGCTCCGGCTGCGCACGGATTTACACGGAGCTTTTGATCTATCTTAAAGGGATTAGGCAGCGTTTTCTATGAAAGCTTCTAGCTTGACTTTTTCCGACATTTCCAACAATTATCAACATATTTCAACCAATTTGCACAAAACCTTGACAAATTATATTCCTTAATCTTCCTAATGAATCACTCTATCTATTAGTAAAACTTGCATGATAATCCGTTCAGTAGATTTTAAGTTTTTCGCGAACCGACAAACAGACAGACAGACAGACGCGTCGGGCGACTTTGTTTTATAATATGTAGTGATATAGATAAAATTTTAGTCCTGACAAATTAGTTTAGCAAAAGTATCGACAACATTATGGTCTCAACGGCGCATATATTTTTTCGGATCCGAATCTAATTTTCTTGTTACTTAAAATATTACAATATAAGAAAAATAAAAGCTCATCTTACATTTAAAAGCGAATGTAAAAGACAGATATCCTTGAATTGATAATTTTGCAACGAACGTAGCACCTAATCTAGAAATAATATAATCGCGACTGTCCACTGTGCGACCTCTAACTATACTTGTTCCTATTAATATGTTAATTTATATATTTTATTTATTAGGCAAGGACTCCGACTCGTCGCGATACAAAAAATTTAGTCGTTTGTCTGCCTGACGTCTGTCTCTACCATATATAGGTACCTACATGTTACCAGCGAGTAGTCAGTCACACCTAAATTATCAACATGAATTTTTAATATTTTACCACATTTTTATTCCGGCTTTAAGCGACTTAAACACTACGCTACTTTTATTATTTTACTGTATTTTTGTAGGTTACGTTTTGTAATTATTTCTTGTTTCCACATTATTTTCCTTTGTTCCTACGTACTACGTAATACAAAAAATATTTGCGCTTCTAATTTATGAGTTGTACGAATGTAAACAAATGTTGTCATACGGTTATTGTAATGCAAATACATATTATTTTTGGTAATTTCGTTCTTAGAAATGAATTGATCAAGCATAATAGTGGATATAAGATAATAAGTAAACAAATAAGTATCAGGTTTTTTGTGCTCAGCCTACTTTATTTAACATCTGAATAAGTCAATATTAAAGTACTATGAATAGAAAAACTTATTTATCTTCATAGTCAGGCCGTCGTAGTCCACTGCTGGATATAGCTGTGTGGCTGGACAAGTCAAGCCACACAGCCCGATCTTCCAGTGACAGCGTTCTATCATCACTCCATGGAGTTTCGGGGCGTCCTACACTATTTTTTTAAAAGTTTGACAATCTAAGTGTTTGATCACAGCTCACCTGATGTTAAGGGACGGTATGGTCGAAGATGGTAATAACATCTAGCCTGGAATGGAACTGGCTCTCAACTGAGGCTATCGAAGCACACTGCTAGGTGCTTGGCGTCAGATTATCAACTTGAGGGTGACAGTTCGAAGAGTACTAGAAAGTTCCCACAATTTCCCTACTACCATGCTATGGTCTCCTCACGTTTTACTTCACCAGCAACACAAGCTGACTGCTGGCTGTTTGCTGATTCATAAATACACCATTCCCTTCTAGATTTCGTCTTCCCCAACGGCTGTCTGTTCTGCGACGGATACGATCAACCTCCTGCCACTTCTACTAATACACTGAGATTTATCGTTGTCTTGTTCTCTGGTGAAAAGAGCAAAAATATAATTAGCATTTTTGTTTTACTTATGCGGGATTACACGCGTTTACGTCCAATATTTCGACTATAGTATCGGCCACATACGGTGGTCTTCTTCAAAGAGTCAAAACAGAGTAGATACCACAACACGCACGTACTTTCTAAAACAAGACGAGAAAGATGAAGAAAGACGTGGCAGCGCGCGCGTTGTACTCTGCTATGACTTTTGACAAAAATGTATCAAAACCACATCAGTTGTCGTAAAATAATGGCATATAATAGTTACAATATTAAAAAAATCTGTTAAAGTATGGCGGACAAACAAATTAAGTATTTGTTTATTTGGTGATTTCTCCATATATCAGAGGATTTTGGACATTATAAAACAACCACGCTAGGCTTTTTTTTAAATTACAAATAGGCTTGTGTTTGACCGCCATCTCGCCTGATGTAAAGCGAAGATGCGGTCTACGGTAGAGCACGCTCGCCTAGAAGAAATCGATTCACTCACGACTTGAAGGCACCCAGATTGTATTTATCAGGGAACACCCACTCGGGCAGCAAATTGTTTATTGTTTAGCGGTTCGTACAATGAAGGTAGATTCGAACCGTTCAGCGTACTCGTACCTGCTACGTTCTCCTTATTCTGTTCCGGTTAAAAAGTTTCGCGATTTCAGAGTTATGTCCATAGTATGAGTTGTTTTAAATGATAGGTACAATGACTCTCTTTCGGCTTAATACACCCAAGCAACCTGTGCTGGTTTTGACGTCCCTATTAGCTTACTTAGTAGTATAAGAGCTGTCGGCTGTGACGAGCTTAGTTATTTATTATGTGTCTGGATGTCCTGTATTTATTAATATAAGTATTCTATTAGTTATCTGGTTCCCATATTACAAGCTTTGTTTACTTTAAGAGTTTATCATACCCTAGCCTAAATCTCAATTCTGCCGCCGTATGCACCGCGCGGTGCGGTGCCGCGCGTCTCATTATCCCACTCGCACACTCGGGCACAGATTTGATATTAGTTACTACACTCGGGCATGCTAGTATTTATTTTATTTTAAGCCTATAACCCTGTACTGTATTTAATTAGACAAGTAGTTACTTAACGATTACCGCTAAACTTGTCGTTTTCATAGAACATATGACATCACTGCATAATTTTCCGACACATAAATTAACAAAAGTTCGACGAAACACCGAACTCAAACATACAACATTAATTGTAAAGAAAAAAATTATGTAATATTGATCCAAATACTCGTAATATCGGTAATGTCCCAAGACCGATGCGTCATTCCGGAGTACTGTTTATATCCGACGTTGTTGCTAGTCAGGGCACGCCTGCTATGGCGAGACAGCTTCTGGGTTACACGTACAGTGGGTCATCTTTGCAGAGATGACCTAAGCACGCATGGAAGCAAAAAACATGCAGGAAATCGCATGTATATTTGTACTTGTCTACTTAAAAAATCTATTCCGTATACACCTTCGACAAGATTTATTCGCATGCAGATTGAAGATATTATATGACAATAACATTATGTAGGTATACAACTTTGTTTGTTTATTATATATGTACATGCTTCAATGCTGTTGAAATAATTCGTTAGCTGATTAAGATTATAATTTTATTATTTACAGAATATTTTACTGGTAGCATGAGCTGCTTATTTATGCTTAAATTATAAATGCATTTATGTAGGTATTAACATCGTTGTTACCGATATTTTGTTTTCTGTGATTAGGTAAAACCACAGAAAATATCAGATTAATTAATTGCGCAAGATCCATTTATCACTCTTATATCAATGAAATATCATTTAAAGTTCTGCCAAAACGGTTTAGTACAGTAGGTATCTAGTTTGCAATAAGTTTGGTCACATTCGACTATTATGAGTTTGCATTTTAATTGTTATTTGTTCAAATAGCTATAGCTATATCAAATAGCTAATAAATGTTACAATTTTCGCATTACATGTGGTTTCCTCCGTTTCTTCTTCATCTATGGTCCCAATACCCAACCAGTAAGTATGTGTGGTAGACATTTCTCAGGTTGCCACAGAGTAAAAAAGCTGCCCAATAGATTTCCGAACTTATGAAATGTTCGTAGTAGTAATCCGAATCCCTTGCTAAGCTAGGTGAAGGCCCTACGTCTGTTTTCCTTGTCCAAATCATCTAGTAAGCATCAAATCATCAAACACATCAAGGCGCTTGTATGAGACAAGCAAATATGTAGGACCGGACCACTCATTTACTACGCAACTTTATATCTGGTTTTATTCTTACCTGATTTACGTTAATACTTCCCAATAACAAAGCTTAAAAAAAGCTTCGTGCTCTAAAATAGCTAATTGTTATATAATTCCACGTATGGAATTCAAAAATTACCCATTAGATCTTATGTTGTTTGAGAAAGGGTCCATCAGGATATTTCTGTGATGGAATGGAATCATCAAGGCGACTGCAATGAAGTAATGGCTGTGAACTGCTGGTGGTTTGTGTATATGCTCCAAAATTATGTGTATTCCTCGCAAAAAAATCCTTAATCATTGGTAACCTAACATTTTCCGGTATGTAAAGTATCCTTTATGTTAATCCAGGTAATAAAATTTCATCCGATTCCGTACAGCCGTTTTTGCTTGATTGTGTAACAAATATCTAAGCATTCAAACTTTGACATTTATAATATTGGTAGGATATAGTAGGATATAATGCGATATACTCGTAGTAGGATGTATAGAAAAGTGAGCTACCGTTACCATTGAACTGCTAACATGTGCTTTGTCGGCCAATCGTGTAGGCAGATTCGTCTCGCGGCACCAAGCTTCCATATCCACAAAGCCACACCGGTTTGCGAGTGGGCCGCTACTGGTTATTTTTTTCTTATGATAATTTGACCAGTCTCTATTTACCCACATACTATCACGCCATTGTGTTTAAACATTCCGCTTATGGTGTAAGTAGCGGTGAATTTATTAGTAAAGGTATTCTATACCCCATTTCTTTTTAATATTTTTGGCATCGTACTGTGTGCATTCCGTCAGAGTCATGTAAACCATATTGACAATTGTCTTACGTTAAAATGAAGTGATATTTTACTTGATTAGTAGCCTTAGACAAAGTCAAACTCAACGCAAAGTAAACGGTCAAGTTTAGTCCATGCTCTGTAGTAGTGGTGTCGTTACTAGAAAAAATAGAAAAATGTAAAATAATACATAATTTTTCCATGATCCCACCAAAACTACATTTGTCCTCATCCTTATTATAAATAATAATAAAAAATATCGTAAGACATTACACACAGCGCCATCTGACCGCAAAGTAAGTAAAACTTGTACTATGGAAGTCAGATAACTAATAAAATACTTAAATACTTTTTTTTTGTAAATACATCATACTAAAACTCTTTTAATGATATATTTGAAATTATATTAAGGAATTTACTTGTAATATTGCGAGTTATCAATAAAATATTTATATTTGTATTTGACCTTATAATAAACTAGCGACCCGCTCCGACTTCACACGGGTGCAATGTAGATACTAATGCGGTGGACAAGCATATATACCTTCCTCATGAATCACTATCTATTAATGAAACTCGTATAATAATCCGATCAGTAGTTTTTAAGTTTATCGCGAACAGATAGATAGACAGACGCGGCGGACGACTTTGTTTTATATGTACACAGAACACCCAGACAGAACAAACATTTATCGTCACATTAATGTTTGTTCTGATGGGAATCGAACCCACGCCCTACAGCTCTTAAAGCAGATATACTACCAATGAACCAACAGGGCTGTCAAACTATTATATGCGTTCCTTTATTTTTAATAATCTTTTAGTATCTAAATTATAAATTGCATTAAGTAAACTTTAATTTATCACTCAAAAGAGGAAGCGCGCAGGGCATCGTCGATTACTTCAGCTTCAACGAGCCTATACGTTATGAATAATAAATAATATTTATCCAGATAAAGTAATTCATTTACTAAATATTTACATAAATTAGTCTAAATTCATAATGAATAGCCATAACGTATGTATAATAGCTATATAATAGACGGTTCACACGGAATGCTATTAGTATTATGCTAAAAGTATCATCAACAACATGAACAACTTTTATTGTGACACTGGCCCTCAATAAGTGAAAAATATTTGCTTCTCGATAGAAAAATGTACATTCACATTCGACAAATTGTATGGAAAAATTATTTTATGTATATATTTATTATTCGCGATTTGGTTGTTGGTAATACGTAATTTTTAAACTTTCGCGACTTGAACATATCATTATTTATCACCCGGGTCTTAAATCACAGCATTTTGTGTGATAAACATAACTGCCCATAGTAATAGTAGTTTATAATGATAAGTATATGAGCCTCCTTTCGGCGTAGTACTGCCATTATGAATAACCCTGTATATCAAAGCTTTACGAGTTTTAAGTTATTGCCATGTTTAATTAAATACACAATGTTGTCACATTTGTAATTGCTAATGTTACTTTAAATAAGATACCTCTAAATCATATTTATTACAATAGCGGACACGACAAGAAAAACCAGATCCACTTTTGTTTTATTGCGGACCGTATCCTATTTTTTAATCAAAAGGAACTGGCTGGCTATCCTAATTGGCTATAAATATTGTGTCCAATAAAATATATAATAAATACTATTTGCACATCTAGACGCCATTTACATAATTCTATATGGTCGGCAATATCGATTCGCTAAAAGTAAGAGATACGGCGACCTTGGGCGAAGCGCTGTTCCGGGTCCGACCGAGCGCCTGCGGACCGGTCCCAGCGGTCCTCACGCGGCGCCACTGCAGTCCGAATACCTCCACTAAACACTCGGACGTTTTGTATATGTAATATTCCCTCCAAACCCGATTTATAACGCTCTACAAAGCTTTAAGTAAAAAAACAACTACAGATCGTACAAATTAAAATAAAACGTATCAAGCGAAAATCGGACGAACATACTGAGGGTTCCGCATCATTAGATTTACTAAATAGTAAAAAATTAAGTTCGTTTTACGCCTGTCTTATATATTATAGTACCCTTAATTATACTAAAGTAAGTTTACGACTGAAGACGCTTTTATAATTTTTTTGCTAAATTTCACTGAGTATAACTTTACACAATTATTATATTTTTATCACAAATAGGCTTACGGTTGACCGCCATCTCGCGTGATGATGCAGTCTACGATGGGTTTTGATGCTTCATTTATTTTACTGTAAAACAATTGAACAGACAAACACGGTAGACTTATTATTATTTGAGTCTTATTGAGCACCCTTTGGGTATGGAACTCTAAAAAACAGGCGTGTCAACAAAGAATTAAAAGACAGGCAACTAAGAGTAATAAAAGAACCAATGATATACCATATAATATTTGCGATGATAGCTCAGTTGTTAGCGTGTACAAACACCTAAGAAGTCCTCTGATAGCCTCACTAGAGAGCCAGTTCTATTCCAGGCTAGTCGTACTATCTTTGACCAAACCGTCACTTAACATTACGTAATCACTATTCAAACACTTAACATGTCAATCATAAAAAAAATCATAGTAGGTATTCATAAGCAACGGTGATTGGCTACCATCAGGCTATTTGTCTGCTTATTTGCCATGCGGATGACCAAGCATTGCTCGGCTGAAAACATCGATAAAACAACGTTTTCTAAAAATAAAACCTAGCTAGATCGATTTATCGCCCCCGAAAAACCCTGCATACTAAATTTCATGAAAATCGTTGGAGCCGTTTCCGAGATTCAGACTATATATATATACAAGAATTGCTCGTTTAAAGGTATTAGATTAGATAGATAGATAGATAGATAGATAGATAGATAGATAGATAGATAGATAGATAGATTCCAAATGATTATGATAATTTAATAGCATAATCGATAGACAAACCAAAAAGGCGATTTTACACCGAAAATGAAGTCATATTTAAAAAACAACCAAGCGCATTTTATTTACATTTCAATGTTACCTCTACAACTTATGCGCTCGAGAACTCGATGGATCTATCATTTGCTATCAGGTACACAGTTACAGAGTCCATGTTCGCTGTCCATAATCAGATCTGTTTAGTAGCCGCATAATCATTTGTCTTTGTAATTATACCTATACAATATATATGCTAACACAATACATGCCATATCTTATCTCAATTGTATAAAGAACCCATAAGTGATCGAGATCGTATCGTTCGTGGAAATATTCCTCAATTCGTTTATAACATTTTTACCGAAGAAATACCTAAATTAAGTCCCGTAATATTTGTAAAAGAACTGTAAGCTCCTAATATCATTAAGGTAATCATTTGTGCAAGGTCCTTGAAACGTGTTTACCTTTCGCCCCGGCTTTGCACGGGTGCAATTTATTAAAAAGCAGAAAAAAATAATTGTTAATTTAATTACTAGCAAACTTCACAAGATCACCCGCTGAGCTAATCTGAAAATTGCCTGAAAAATGTCATCGAAATCAGTCACGTTGTTTTAGAGTCCACAGGCATATACACATAGATTTTATACAAGGTGCATACCTAATGATTATTATTTGTTAAAAAGACTCACCTAAAGTTCAAATGATTCAATAAATAAAAAATTAATGTAATGCTAAAATATTTTATTCAGATTTAGCAAACATTTTAATGAATTAAATAATGATAAGGCAATCACGTGGTATTTAATGCGACTATTAATGAGTTAAATTACATATATTTAATAATACAAGCAAAAGCTGAGATTAATATACCGATTCGGCGGTTTCACCTATCACAATTTCTTTGGAATAAATAAATATTATTAGTTAAAAATTTAATCAGCAGCATTTGACTCTTCAGACTCTGCCAAAACTTCATTTGCGGCTGGAATATTGGCAGAATCTAACGACTTGTCATTATCGCCGCTGGTAGAATTAATATGATTATCGAAAGCCGTAACCACATCATCGGAATTAGATTCTATTTCTATTGTTGTTACTTCATTTAAAATATTCTTTACATCATTGGACTCTAATACAGTTTCATTAGCCTCAGGTACAACGTTTGTAGTTAAATTAGGTACTTCTATAGATACAACGTCGTTCTCGTTTTCTTTCGAAGATTCTGCTACTTTGTTTTCTTCAAGTGGCCTGAAGATTTCTTGCAAGGACGATACTTTCTTTTCTGTTGGAATTATTCTATTTAAATACACTAATATATCTGATAGAGATACAATTCCTATTAATTTATCATCTTTATTAACTAATAATAATCGATGACTTTCAGTTCTAACTATAACTTCTAAGGCCTCGTATAAAGTAATACTTGAACGACACTTTTGTAACTTTTCTTCCCAGTCTTTCTTTTTGTTTCTTACTTCACCTATAGTTAGTGACAAATTCGAATACAATTTCTCACTTACTAGATTTAGAACTTCGTACTTAGCATAAACATCAATAAGTGTGCCGTTTTCATCTAAAACTGGCAAAGCAGATATATCTTTTCCTAATAAGATCTGAAATGCTGTTTTAATATCGGTGTTATCTGTAACTGAAGCAATATCCTCAAAAGTACCAATTTTTAGTTCGACTAGTGTTTTGTGAAAAAATGTTAGCTCTGGAAATTCATTGAGGTATACAAAGAGAAACCTTAATATTCTTTTATGAGATAAAATATACAGAACATCGCCAGTTGTAGGATCTATCATTAAAAGGCGATGAACTCGATTTTTGTTTAACAAATTTATAGCATCGTGTAAAGATTGCCAGGGAGCTACACTGCACAGTGGTTTCCGAGTTGGCCTTAATATTTTTCTCCAATTGTGCAATGTGTGTCGTTCTAAGTCTTCTACTGATAAATTTTCAGCTTCAAGATGTAACAAAATTCTTATAAAATCTGTTACAGTAATCATGCCAACTAGCATTTTTTTACTCGCGTCCCATAGTGGTGCAGATCGAATACCATGTGATATCAATGTTGGAAATGTTTTCTTGACATAAAACTGAGTATCGAATATAATAATTTTAGCTGATTTAGGCAGGATTTCATCACATTTGTGATACTTAAAAAAATTTAATAGAAGTCGTGTTTTGTCTCGACCTCCTATTGATATTTGTACAATGGACAAATAGGGATCATATTTGGGGAGACCACGAATTTCTCTAAACAGCTGCTTTGCGTGCATAGGATCCAAGGATGCATAAGAATTTTTGTGGTAAGTTGGTGAAGTAGTTTCAATAGACGAACGACGAATTTGCTTATTGCTTTTCTTCTTGACAAGATCTGCAGCCGGTTGATTATTTTCTGAATGAGGTTTTGTTCTAAAAATATCCATTACCCTAGTGATTGGACTATATTTTCGAGATGAAGCTCCTGTCACAGTGTGGTAATATTTTTTATGAGAGTCTTTTGTATCGGATGTACCAGCCTCTTCATTTGATGTTTCAGGTGCTTCACTCGATTTTATTGGTGCCTTTGGTTGATGTTTTTTGGCATCACTTTTTCTTCTTAATCGAAATATATCAAAAATGGAACTTCTAGGACTAGATGACGTTCCATGAAATGTTTCATATTCTTTTCCAGTCGACGTATCTCTTTCAGAGCTTGAAGGTCTAGATGAATCAGACGGCTTATCTTTAAATATCGACCTAACATGAGGTCTCTGTGATTCAACGCCACGAGTACCAAAATGTACAGTATGTATATTACCATCTGCTATACTAGTAGAAGGAACTTTTTCGTCAGAAACAGGTAATGTAGTAACGACAAATCTTTTCTTTTCTCCAACCACCGTCTGACTCTCTTTTTGCTCATCATATTGATTCTTCTTCTTCTTGTGCTTATGTTTCGATTTTCCATGTTTTGTGGGGGACTCTGTAGTCGCTGAATCATTTTCTAAAATTGGATCCATATCCAAATTACACAATACTATTAATGAAGCGCTTTGTACCTCTATAGCAGAACATACTCTTGTTTCACCCAATGGATACCTGTAACACAAAGAAAACATTCGTTAATGAATATCCACTACTACACATTTAAATTCTAACTAAATCTTTAATTGGCTGTGTCAACAAACTTTAATTGTTTTAATAAATAATCATTGTATTATAATATTATGTCTAGTATTGTATGTAATTAATATTCTTAGGCATTATTAATAACGCCAAACTCGTAACAGTTATAATATTAATATAGATGTGGTGTTCAAAATCACAGTGGCCATGAATATTGTTACATTACCCTATGATAAAGTAGGACCAAATGTTATTCTGTTATTTTTATGATTTGCCAAAAATTCGTCCGATAACTGAACAGAGGAGGAAGTGATTAGTTATGTTCATTTTTTGGTAGGTACCAAGATCAGAGTAACAAGCGATTTATTATTTTATGCATTTTCTACTTATATTAGATCGAAATTCTAAATACATAATACCTCGTATTTCAATACGTTTTTAAAAAATAATTATATAGGTAATGAATAATTATGGCATTTTATTAAGCTGCCTAAACTAACCAGGCACCATACCAAGATAACAATTTCATTTAATATATTTCCAATAACATACATATGACAACTTATATCCCAGTTATAGATCTGAAAGTAATTAAATTTATTATGCAGCGTTATTCGACTTTAATATCTGTAATATTATATACCTTATGATATACCATAGATTTTAGTATTTAGTTATAAACATTACTTGAAGTTAATCTGTGAATAAATTAGTCTGTCTTATTTCCACGTAAATATGACCATCCACGTCGTCTACGAGAAGTTGACGGCATTAAAAGCATAACCAATGCATTGCGTTAGGAAACTTTTTCAGTAAAGCCCGAAATTCATAAGCCTAGCACGAATCATATCTACGATGAAGTAGGAGACATCTATGATAAGTAGAAGTAGATATATAGTAATTTTGCCACAAAGCCACGTGCGTATTGAAAGCTTTTATAATAGGTAACAACTTTGGATTATGTAATATAACTAGTATGTACTACGACGAAAGAAACTATTACGGACATGTAAATTTTATAACTTTATTTATTTAAAAAAAGTGCTAGTATCTGATGAGAGATGGTCTTAAGTTTTAAGTTGCGTCATTCAATATAATTTATGTCGTTACTTAGCAACAATATGCAATAACATAGAAAATAGCAATACAATGTGCACCAACTTCACAATGCAGATGTACAGTTGCATAATAATGTTACTATCTTTTAAAATTTATTTTCACTTTTATGTAAAGCGCAATAAGTTTCTATTTACATGTGCAGCAAGTTTTATAATAATATAACAACACAATCCGGCGTTTGTAGCTAGAGTTACGTATCTATTGACACCATTCCGTTGATAATCAATACTTTTGACGAAGCAAAAGCATGACGTGTTCTATAATTGTGAATCGTACCTGATTTCGGCAAACAAACATCTTCTAAAAATATCCACAACGTAATAAAAACAACACTATAGGCCTTTCATTATAAATTTTTTAGAAATTGCACAAACACGAATCACTGTTGCAGTTGAAGTACGTAGACACTACGAAAAATTGAGGAGCCATATCTGTCAAAATAAAACAGCATTTAGTCGCACGACATCTGTGAGCGAGCGAGGTAACATAATCGAAAGGGAGGTGAAAACACAGAGGGCAAAATTGGTTCCGAGGGTTGAGGGTGAGATTTTATACAATTCATAGTGTCACAGCTAATCGTGAGATGTCATCAGTTATTTTGTTAAACTTGCAAGTCAGTATTCTATAAGTATCAACTACTATAGTAAACTTATTATTAAAGCATTTTGTTAAAAGTTCTACTTAATCTTTCATATATGTATACTAGCTTTTGCCCGCGAATTCGTCCGCGTAGTGGTCGACATTAGGCCTCGTAGATTATACCTATTTCTAAATAATATAATTATACAAACCTGCGCTCCGTTTTGCAAAATTTTAATCGCCATTTTTATTACTTTTAATAAAGAGTATTTACTGTGAGTTTAAAAATGGTACTACCAAAAATAACGAAGTTTCATATAAATTTCCAGCCCCTATTTTGCACCCTAATTTTTGGAATTTAAAAAAATATTTTCTAGTTGCACAATTACGTTACCTAAGGAACATTTGTGCAAAATTTCATGCTTCTAAACCCAGAAGTTTCAGCTGTGCGTTGATCGATCAGTCAGTGAACCAATTTGTTTTGAGTATTTTGAGCAGTACTCAATTTACTCAAAACAATTTATGAAATTGCAATTTTTTATGTAAAAAAGACGAACGAGATGTTTTCCTGAGGGTAAGAGATAATGCCTGTCCATGATAATTGCAGCGATACATAGAAATTTGATTGACAAACCAAGGTTTCTAGGGCTTCGCTACTTTGGCGCTCATTACTTTGAGACATTATATAGTTAGTCTTAGTCCTAGTTAGTCCCTGTAATTTCGTTCGCTGAAGTAAAAACTGGAACACAGTAATGTTTACACACTACTGCTTGGCGGCAGAATATCTGGTACTACGGTGGTACCTACCGAGACGACCTCCTGCTCAGGAGATCTACCATCAAGTAAAAGTAAATTCTTTAAAAGTGAAGTAAAATTTTCCAGATGGATCCAAAGGTCTGCATAGAAACAAAATTTAATTCCCACGCAGGTAAAGACGGTGGAGGCTACAATCTATATTTAGGATTTTCAATGTGACACAGCGCATGCGTTAAAAATGACGACGTCATGCTTCCTTATGAATCAATGACGTCACGATGACAGGTGTACGAGGTAGACAGTGACGTAGCGCTGCGGGTAAAGAGCGG
Source organism: Biston stratarius (assembly GCA_950106695.1). Classification (NCBI taxonomy): domain Eukaryota; kingdom Metazoa; phylum Arthropoda; class Insecta; order Lepidoptera; family Geometridae; genus Biston; species Biston stratarius. The sequence goes on along the minus strand of OX467115.1, from coordinate 15,407,902 downwards.
CAGGGTAGAAAATCAATACCTGTGGCAAATAATACTTCTCCCTTCGGTTCAGTGACGTTCGTTCAGGTACTTGCTTCACTGTCAGCGATAAAACTACGTACGTGATGCCGTAGAATGTATGTGACGTCATTAAAATGAAAACGTGTCCCGGTACGATTTTCTTTTTGCTCATTTTAGTGACGGATTACTAGTCATGAATTTGCAATACATCTAAGCTACGTGGCTACGCTTCGTCCTTACTCACACTAGTTTATTTACTAGACCTGCCGAGCTAGTATTGTGATCTACGCAATGTTAGTGACGACACAGATTTTCCTTAAAATTATCACGTATACTTCAATACTACGTAACGCTCCATATAATTTTACTCTTTATAGTATCTATATACTTCTGAATAAATAATATTTAGTGCTGCTTCTACCTTATAATGTTCATGTTGTATCCACATTAATTTGTCAAAGAAGAATTTGTCAGTGTTAGAATCTAGATCGAACCCTTTTGTCATCTATAAAAGCTGATGTAAAGATTGTAGTCTAAAATAAATATTTGCAGAAGGAATGGAATACGTATGACTAAAATATTAAATTTAAATTCTATAAATTCTTTGCCTAATATATATATGAAATGATAACGCGAAACATATTGACCGAGCGAAGTCATTTACAGAATTATTGTTCGACTAGCAGCGCCTAGCGTTATTACCCGCTGTTCCCACCTGAATACTACATTTTTACGGCATAAAAAGCCGGAAAAAATAGCCTATGTGTTAATCCAGGGTATCGGCTTCCTTTTTACCAAATTTCATATAAATTGGTCCAGCCGTTTGAGCGTGAAGAAATAACAAACAAACTTATACACTCACAAAATTTCTTTTAAAAATTCTGACCAGCTAACACTTTTTTTTCTTTATTTGATTTATCTTCATATAGGCAATTACAACACAATTTTTAAGTTCGATTATGTTTGAAAACTGGTCACCAACAAATTAAAACATTGTCGCGAGGTCACCGTTTAGCCCAAACATGTACATACTATATATTGACTAAACATGAAGAAAAATAAATCACTCTATTTTTATCCTAAGTTAGTGATTCCATAAACACTATTAGTCTGTATTTTACGAAGGAAATGTATCAGAATTTTTCTATGAATCAAACATGTGCGAGGTGTCTTCACGTTGTGATAAAATTATTTTTTACATATTCGAGTAAATTCATGTACAACTAAATGTTTAGATGATGTTAATTAGGTAGTCACATGCAAACGCGAATCATCGTGGAATTATCCATAGCATGGTTATTTCATAACTTTGTACCGGCAGACTTTTTAACACTAATAAGATCGATGCAACTTTGATACGGACAGCTGAAGATCACATTCACCTTCCAAGGCAACTTCTTGTTATATTAGTCAACAAGAACATTACTTGATTTGATAGCTCGAAGTCTCGTTTTATAGTGCAGTTAATCGCTACCAGTGGGGCAAGGCCTCCCGCCACGGAAGGTACAGGAGCAGAAACTGTTTTTCAATAAGCTACGGGTCGACAGCTCACGTGCCATGCCTAGTTGCACTCTGTCAAGTAGATTGCTGCGGTCAGATGACTTAATCAATGAACCTCACTGATACGGTATTTTGTTATCTATCTATTCTATATTCTATATCTTTAAACGAGCAATTCTTGTATATATATATATATATATATATATATTTTTTGAATCTCGGAAACGGCTCCAACGATTTTCATGAAATTTTGTATCCAGGGGGTTTCGGGGGCGAAAAATCGATGTAGCTAGGTTTCATTTTCAGAAAACGTCGTTTTATCCATGTTTTCAGCCGAGCAATGCTCGGTCAACCAGGTACTATGTAATAGTAGTATATGTATCTGATTGGTTAAAATAGTTCAAAATGAAATGTTTTTTTACTATCGAAACTAACGTAGTATTTTTTTTAATTTATCGGGAACTAGATACAGAGTTCTTAATGTCTTATCTTTAAAGTGTTTCAAAATTTTTATACGACGGCTTAACAGGCAGACACGGCGAAAGTATAAGCGTTTCTTGTTTGCTACTCAACCTTAAAAATTAAGGCACAAAATTAATGTGTGTTATCGGACGCTGTAAATACCTATCTAGTTATGTTTTGCGAACGTATACGTCCGTTATGTAGACGATATGATGTCATATGATAACCGTATCATTTTTCAAAAAGGTGAGGTAATGTTAAGTAAAAAGGTTTTATGTTTACTAATCTGTATAGGCATTTTGTTATTCAGTGATTAGTTGTTATTTATCTATATATTACTAGCGGAATCTTTATGGATATAATTTTTAGTAAAGACGCTAGCTACCACGATTGTATCCTATGTTTCGAATATGGAGAAAGGCTCAAAAATATATTTTCGCAATCCGTTACGTACCGCACGATGTAAAATTAACCAAATTGTATCTAGATGCTTGGGTTTATTTATTCATAGCTCGCTTCTTCAATAACAAATCCAGATAAACGTAGCGGCATAATAGCGAAACTTGAAAACACAGCTAATTATAACAGCAGCATTTATAAAAGTTAGCAGCAGTCTTTATAAAAGTTATTATTACAAAAATTAAATAGGCAAAGATTTTGTAAAATTTTTATCGAAAATCTTTAAAAATTCTCACAAGATAGGTAACGATTTGCCTGGGAAGATTACTCGTACCATCATACATACATAGTATATTTATAGTACGTAATAATGCGCTATTAACATGTTGTGAGTTGCTGTTAAACTATAATTTACATATGTATGCTATATTAAAATATAACCTTGGTTGGGTGTAGGCGCTCAGCAGTACGCAACGTCTTTTTCACAGCGTGATAGTTACATATATCTTGATATAAATGATTCTATTTCATCTGGTTCAAAACTAACTTAGAATTTTCCATATATGTAATTTACATAAAATGTGTTTTGATTTCTATCTAACCTGATATAGTTTCGCAGAAATACAAATCAATGTGATGTTATGATAATTGTTAATTATTGTAAAAGTATGTACGAAAAGAAGTTTTTTTTTGATGGCTGTCAGGCTAGGTTTTTGACCACAACTCACCTGATGTTACGTGACGGTGTGGTCGAAGATGGTAAAGCACATCTAGCCTGAAATGGAACTGGCTCTCAAATGAGGCCGCCGGAACGCACTGTTAGATGTTTGGCGGCAGATTTTCAACTTGAGTGTGGTAGCTAGCCAGCTGAGTACTAGAAAGTACCCTACCACCATGCTATGGTTTCCTCACGATGTTCCCTTCACCGGCAGCTCAAGCTCATTGTTGGGGTTTGAACCCACGCCCTTCGGCATGCGAACCGACCGCGCTAACCACTGAGCTATCATCGCTACAAATGATAGCGCATGCTGTATGCTAGTATGCATTGAATAAAGCTTGAAACTTCTTCTCCCTGATTTTATTCTTTGGATATTGCGAAAGATGAGTGCCATGATAGTAAGTAGTGGAAAGATGTAGATTCTGTTTACCCCTTTGAAAAAAAGCATGACTATAACGTATACTTATTTTCAGTTTACCTTCTAGTACTAAGACCTATTTGTTAATATCATTACAAATTTGTTAAGGTCTCCAATAATGTATGGATAATCATAATTTCAACTTTGGCCTGTTTGGGCTGTTGAGACTAACCATCTATTGTCTCGAAGTAATGAGCGCCAAAGCAGCGATGCCCTGGACTTTGTTTTGCTCCTCATAGTAATGTGTATCGCTGCAATCATCATCATCATCATCATCAGCCGTATGATGTCCACTGCTGGACATAGGCCTCCCTCATTGATTTCCATAAAGACCGGTTGGAAGTGGCTCGCATCCAGCGCGTTCCTTCGGTGTGTGTCGTCTGTCCACCTTGTGGGTGGACGTCCTACGCTGCGCTTGCCGGTCCGTGGTCTCCACTTCAGAACTTTGCAGCCCCATCGGCCATCAGTTCTGGGTGCTATGTGCCCTGCCCACTGCCACTTCAACTTGCTAATCCGCTGGGCTTTGTCGGCTACTTTAGTTCGTCTACGGATCTCCTCATTTCTGATTCGATCTCGTAGAGACAATGGACATGGACAGGCGTTATTTCTTATCATCAGGAGAGCATATTGTTCGTCTCATTAATTTTACATTTAAAAAAAAAACAATGAAAACAACTCATAGTATATTTTCGTATTTCTTATCATTCCGTCGCCTTCAAATCTCAGTTAATCCAACATCTTGAGACTGATAGTGCGCTTGTTTTGTGAAGAAGTTTGTCTTAGTTGAGAACGTCCTTACTGATAAGTGCCTATAAACCGGTAAGTACTTGTATTATCAAAATTTAATCAGCTATCATGATTTATATCAACTTTAATCACCATTAATCAACTTTTTTTGTAAACGCGGTCAGGGATATGGTTTTTATTGTAATATAATGTATATACTGGTTTATAAAATTAAGGTACCTACTTATTATGTTTTCGTAAGTATAATATACTAAGTTTACACTTTGGTATATTACACAGGTAGGTCGTCATTACTTATATAATTAAATAACTTCAATTCTTATCTATCAGGAATACTACAGTGATTATGAATATGTTATGTACGAGTATATATCTACAATGTGAATGGAAAGTAGTATTATAACAATATATATAACAAATGTTTCTAATAAGTAAAATATAATATTATTAATAAGTATCGCGATGATAATTTGTTGTTACACTTAATATTCATGGCCATATTTTTGTTTTCAGATGCTTATTCGCTCTACTTTGCTAGCGTTAAACTATATGCTGAAAATTACTAATTAACCGTGAAACTGAAACAAATCTCTATAACAAACAATACTGAACGGCCGGCCTACACAAATACTTGGTTAAGAGCCAAAGGCATCCCGTGAGTGTCTGTTGGAAGGGCCATGTGATAACGATTTCTCTCATGTAGGTACCTATAGGTAGAAGCGAGCGAGTAAAACAGCCCAGATTGGTATTTTAGTACCGAGCGCCCTCAAACATAACCTCAAAATGAACATATGAACCTTTCCAAGCTCAATACTGCATTATGCAGGTTTAATTGCCGATACAGATGGTATACTTACAACGGAGATCATTACGGTGAGCCCCTCTAGCACTGACTATTTATGAACACTTCACGCACACACTCGCAGTCTGCATTATACATCCGATACATCAGATAGTTTCACAGGCGCAGCGCTCGCCACAGATCGGAAGACTTCACTGGCCGATATACAATATGAGCACTAGAACGGGGATTGATGAAGCCACTGTTTTGTCAGCGGAGACCGCCATACCCAATTAGTACAATTTACAATCGTGCCACAGAGTGTTCCAACAACGTGCTGACGGCATCGAAACAAGTGAGTCGCGTTCACGCCACAAAATTGTTATTCTGCGAGCGCGCCGCGGCCCGAGACGATGCGTTCGCGCGCCGATATGGGCCGCACGCACACACGCGACCTCCTATCTTGATACACACATACGCTGAACACAGTAAATATAGATGACGCGCTCGAGACTTAGCTGAGCGTAGATACTGATAAATTAATGTGTTGCTTATCTTTTCAATCTGGCGGAAAATTTCGCTAAATTGGTCAGATAGCACGACAGGCAAAGTCATTTGGCACGTTAACTATGAATGGATTGTTCTACTTTGAAGCTAATTAAATCTATTGTTTTAGTCAGTTGGTAAAGGTACGAGTGTATCTAACGCCTCGGAGTTAGATAGTTGTCCTAGGTTATGGATGGCTTCATCTACATTAAGTATAAAAGTTACAAGATTTTTTGTAAGGTGCTTAAAGCCAATCAGATCATAGTCTGAAATGTCGATAATTATTCGTTAGCATTATTGTAGTCTATAAACAAGTATTAATAAATCTATGGTTAGGTTTTGTCTGTTCGGAATGTTCTTAGCTGTTATATCCACAATATTACGTTATGTAGTAAAATCTGCTAAGGTACCTGTACACCATTGATTCCCAAAGTGGTCCAGGTGGACCCCCAGGGGTCCACGGGAGACTCAACGGGGATCTACCTTGGCGTGACATAAAAATGGGGGTTCACAAAAATTTATCTGGTTTCGATATTGAAGAACTAAAATGTTGGCTTGACTTCACCTATCAATGTAGGTTGATAATATTTTAAGAAGCTCAGCGACTGTTACTTGTAAAAACTTGCATATTCCATATTCAGTACAACGTACAAATCTACAAAGTGTTACAAAACTTTTAACAAAAAAAAAGGAGCAGATTGAATATCATAGAAAAGGGAGGTTTGCGGTCCTAACAAAACTGAAGCCAAATATTGATAATTTGCTGCATAAATTTTGAAAGTGGTCTATGAAAAAAGTTTGGGAACCTCTGCTGTACACTGTACAGTGTATTTTCATCGTGGTCATACTGTAAAGTTACATTTGTGCTACATCATACAGTATAACATATGAATATACATAGATATAAATGATGACACAGCACAGCAAACAAAGAATCCGGTTGATTACGCACCGATTTAATCATAATCTTGTTTGATACGTAAGTAGGTATGTTATAGCAATTAAGTGTAGGTACTCGTAGTATGTAATTGAATGCGTTTTTCAAATGAAGGTACTTATTTTCTTATTACACAAATCAAATCTTTTTTGTCGAAAACGCGAATAAAATTAATGCGCCATGGCAGTATAAATAAATCTAGGACATTTCATTTTCACAGTGCCATCTAGCCCCAAACTAAGCAAAGTTTGTGGGTACTATGGAATCCATATAACTGATAGAATACATATAGCTGTGCCTGTTTGGGGACCGCGTACGAATTTGTCCCTTTTGCCGTTGAGTCAGTGTCAATGGTGTGCCGAGGGCAAACCACTGACACTGATAATTGTCTAACTGATAATTATCTATTTTCACAAATCATGTGAGCCGTCTCTATGAATTTTGCCAGGATACATCTGACGATATCTACTTTAAAAAAATGTCTTGCTGAGTTTCTTGCCGGAGTCTTCTCGGTTGAAGTGTAATTACGAGCCGGTGGTAGTATTCAAACATCTAACTTAACGTTCATAAGTGCCTTACCAGGGCTTCAACTGAATAAATGACTTTTTGATTTTGACTTATGTTATATACTTACATTTATAACATCCAGACACTGAAAAATAGTTTGAAAAGGGCTTAAAGCTTCAGTAATAAACATAATCAGCTGTAAATATTAATATTTCTTTCAAAACGAATAGATTTACAAAAATATATAAAAGCTTGCCACTAAGCATACTTGCGTGATACCTATCTGGCAATGTTTACCTATCACAAGTTTTACAACATTTTAGTTCGTTAATCTACTAATCTTGGTTTATCTAGTACTAAACAATAAAGTATGTTGCTTACAGTTAGTACATTACAATTTAATTAGAAGTACTTAAGAATTTATACTTATAAGTATAAATGTTTGTGCTAATGAAAATTTCCATGTTTATGACGTTACCTTAGATCGAATCTGCTAGTGTTGATTAACTTAATAGCATTCTAGCTTCACAGATATCCTTTACTTAGTATTGATTGGGTCTTTAATGAAAATCTAAGACGTACAAATATGATATAGTGAGCTTTAGGTTCAGGCACTTAATATGCCTACGAGTATTAAAATACGATAACTCTTTATTGACATAACAAAGAATATTACAATAAAAACATTAAATATGGAAAATGGAGTGACTTATCACCAAAGGCGATTTCTTCCAGACAACCCTCGAGTATCCATGTACATCGTTTTAAGCAAAACGAAAGAGCTACGGCGAAAGGAGCTTTAACGATTTCATAGTTGTATCTTAATTAAAAGTTTTTATAATTATAAGTGCAATAAACTTCTTTCGGCTCAATTTGGCAAAAAAAGTTTTTACTGCCCTAATGGACGTTCTCCGTTCTTCAATCTGGTCTGGGTACTTTCAAGTCGCGAGTGAATTTATTTTTCTAGGCAAACGTAGACCGTATCTTTATCATCAAGTGAGACGGCGGATAAACGCAAGCCTTTACCGATGCTATAAAAAAAGTACATACAGTCGAACAAAGAACCTCCTCCTTTTTTGAAGTCGGTTAAAAAATAGCTTTATCTCGGAATTACGATAAAACAACCATAACATAAATCCTCAAAATAAATTATAACGATAAAAAAGATGACGATCTCATTCGGAAAACAATTAAATATGAATGATAAGCCAATATTTTCTCTATAAATACATTTTTTGTACAATATTTAATAGAGTTATTATATCTTTACAGATATTAAAAGAGTTCTTGCCCCGAGACAGCTTACAGACAACATAATCGTCGAGCTTCGTCACATATCGATCTCGAGCGCTGATACGCCGCACGTGAGAAGCTGGTGATGGTAAGCTCACACTTCCCGATCGTATTCGATTTTCACCTTTGACAGGCGGACAAGTCCTTTGTCGATGAGTCGGCGATGCGACGGCATCGATTATGTGTAAAATTAGAATAACTGGACGGTTGCCCGCGGTGCGAGCAACAAATAGTACTGGGGCATGCGACCAATCGTAACAGCCGTAAATACATGCATCGCTGTGTGCACTCGGACACAACTCGAACACAAAGCCCCCCTTCGAGAATATCATTTTAAGTAACTTTGACGTTCACTCGTTTCAATCAGCTCTGATCTGACCAGTTATGTTTATGTTCAAAAATGAACCCACAAACTAAGCCGTGATCTAAGTCAGTTAGTATTGCATCTGAAATAATTCTTTTTAGATAAAAAATTTCTGAAGTAAACTACGCAAGAAGGAAGGTAATGTTTGCATTATTGCCGCGGGGGCAACTAGCGGCTTATAATGATTTCATAACAACGTGGTCGTCGTATCAGAATATTTCAATCATCTTTATTGACCGAGCGAAACGAGCTTCTAAATCTACTGAAAGAATTCAGCTTTTATATGTTTGGGCAACTAACTTAAGTACCGATAATCCGCTACAAAACCTTGCAGGTATACGAATTTGACAAATTTTATTTAACTTTGAGAGCGTTTTGTTTAAAGGCTGTCATAGATGGTGTTAATTAGCTTGTTGCCAATAATGTTGATATAACAACCCCCGCTGCAACAAAAGCTAACACGGACATCACACAAGGACAAGAAGATTATTCATATCTATATGCCATAGATACTCCAAAACGAACGTAGCTCATAGATCGGATATACCGCGAGGTCTAGGTACGTGAAGAACTACTACTAGTACTTCATCCGATTAAGCTAGCACGGCTAATTAAGCATTCTGGAAGACATGGGTCATTTGGTTGCATCATTAGAATGTCAGGACTTCATTCATAACCACATTAAAAAAGCTCCTACAGTTACCACCTACACACGTGTCCTATAAAAAGCTCGCTATGCTCATAAATTGATAGATAATTAGATTATCTAGGTGGTCACTGAAGTAAAAACTTTTATAGATACATATGGATCTATTAGTGCAAAAAACAATCATAAAGCATAACTTTTGTTTCGGTAGTTTTTTCGCCTTGTTGTTACGAAGGCATTATGACAAATTAGTATTTCTATTTTGTGTATTTATAAAAAGCGCTTTAATATAGGTATATTTGCTGGAGTGATTGTATATTCAATTTGACAGTAAATTAAATACTTTACTTATTAAATTTTTTCTACATTGCCGTAAATTTTTTGATAGCTTTAGAGAGCCCATTTGGTCTGAGCGGAGCTTTTTCTCGACCCTTTAACATATCAACTCATCTGTTGATAAGCTACGGCCTGCGAGAATTTTATTGAGATAAGATTTATGTACATAAATAATAAATACTCTAGGACATCACACACAGCGCCATGTAGCCCCAAACTAAGCAAAGCTTGTACTATGGGGACAAGATAACTGATAGAATACTTAGATATATACATTTTATTGTAAATATATTCACACAATAAAAGAAACAAAAGTTGTGTGCAAGTATCGTAGCAAGTGGAAAGATAGTATCTGCCTACCCCTGCCGGAAAAATACGTGAATTTATGTATATGTGTAAAAAATTATGCAACAATAGGCGGCCTTTTCGCTAAAAGTGATTTCTCTAGGCAACCTTAGTGGGAGGAGTTTGTGGAAATTACGAAGCAAAGTTTATTTAGTGAAGACGAGCTGCTCTATAGATGTCTTTGCGTGACGATGGCTGATACCAATGCGGAAGCAGGCGCAGTCTGCGCGAATGAGGCCGGGATGGCTACGACGTCCCGCTGCCATGTGCCAGCGTTGCTGCATTTGTCTCCGCGTTCAATAAACACGCCGTAATTGCTTATTGTAATACTTCCTATAATTATCCTTCCTTATCCCGGCGTCCTACATTCCCAACAGAGTAGCTATAGCGTCTATACCATGCTTCATACCTTTAGATATAGATAGATGTGGGGACTTTAAGCCAGAGCTTTGAACTCCTAAAGTACTTGTGTGAAAGATTCACTATTAAGCCACGTCCCTACGTTTGAGAACCTGTGCCTTGCGATTTCAATCGCTAGTCAAAATGTATGGATGTATTAATCCAAGGTATACGTTATCTGTATTTAATATTTATCGACGCAGTTCCAACGTGAAGCAGTAACAAGCATACAAGCTTTCCCATTTGATGTAATATAGGTAAAAAAAAACTTTTTTATATTATCTGAACAAGGAACTGACCCTCGATTGTGGCCGCCGGAACACGCCGGTTGCAAATCTGACACTTTGTATATGTGCGTATCGGTAAAGCACCCTAAAAATAACAATTATTCACGACTTTTGTCACTAAAAATTCAAGCTCGTTACTGGATTCAAAGCCTGGGGTGGGTGTGATATCGTGACGCGCTTTTACTATTGAGTTGTCATCCTTCACTTCATTTTCATCTTCAAATCGTCCATAGCTTTTAACAAGTTTCCTAAAACGCGTACGAAAACATAACGACTACGGCCCGTGCCCACGCATAGACCGCTCGACCGCCTACTTTAATACTTAGATCCTATACAAAGAGTGATAATTTGAGAAAAGATATAAACGAGCAATTAGGTGACTAGTAAACTTTTTTTTACCTCAATGAAATGTTATTATAAGCCTGAATGAAATTATTGCCAGTGGCTATAATCCTTCATCCTCCTTCTCCTTCCTCCTTCAGTCAAAATTTACTAATTGCAAGTCACATAACCCATGTAAAATACTAGCTGCGTCCCGCGGTTTTACCCGCGTGGTGATGGATGATGATGATAATGAAAAGTATCTTATGTTTTATTCCAGGGTCTAAAGTATCTACATACAAAATTTCATCCAGATCCATTCAGCCGTTCTGGCGTGATTGAGTAACAAACATCCATCCATCCAAACATTCACATTTATAATATTATAGGTACAAAACCAACAATAAGAAAAGTTGAGAGGAGGATAATCGAATGGGATTTGGCAATACCACCTGTTAAAAGGATATCTAGTTACGACTACATGGATGACTTCATAATTATAAGATAAATTTCTTTGAAACTCTTAGCGCGGATCTGACTCGCACAAGGTGTTTTTTTTTTACTTTTGACTTCACAGTATAATGGCAACAAGTTTGTCGCTTACATATAGAGTGATTCGGAGAATTGGTAATGCTGATCAACTCATTAATGTAACAGTTTTGACTATAGAACCAAACCTGGCATTGCAAAAAATATCTGATGTTCTATAAAAAAGAAATGTCATTATCAAAAATAAATTTTAGCTAATTCTTTATGCCATTCCAAGTCCCGCTTACTATATTACTACACTTCTCCAAAACACCCTCTATATTACCGTTTTTACAATAGAGCAAAAACAAATAAAACTGTACAAACAATTTTCTGACGTATGTATAAAAACCAAACAGGGTTCCTCTTGGTTTCTTATTATTACGTACCTGTTATAGAATCCGTCATAGATACGTTACTATGATTCGTCATAGTTTGTAAAAAAAAAACATAAAATATTTGTTACGGTTCAAAAGACATATTTTTTATGAGACCAATAGTCAGACAGACACCGTAGGCCTATCGGGTACGAAACCTCAAAAAACGGCAAACAATATTAAATCTCAAAAAGTTCTTATTTTATTCAATCATACTTAATATACTACTTAGTTTGAATAGAACGTGTGAGAGAACATGAAGACAACGCAAAATATACTTTTTTTTTTTTCGTTGATTTGGTTTTGTTTTTGGTGGAAGTTTGGAGTCAACTATTCGGTAAAATTGCATCCATTTCACAGTAAAATCTGTCGAATTATTGATTTCTACCCAATCACAGGTACTTTTAAATACAAACCCAGAATAAATTAAATTGAACACCATCATCATCTCTTCATATCAAAATACATTAAAATATAGCAAGTTAGTTTCGTGAACAACTCGCATCTGTACGTACGATAATAAAGCTGGATGATAAATTAAAATTGTATAGCGTTTTAGAAATTGGTGTTGGATAAATATTTGATGTTGCTATTGAATAGAAATTGGTTTTTTGTAAAAAAAAACATTGAAAGACTATAAAACAAGCCTTTAGTAAAAATAAACACTAATACATTAAGTTAGCTTATTTGTTGTATGGGCTCCGTTACATTCAGTTTTGTTACAATTTTGAGATTTATAATTTGTTCCTTGACAGAGACGGCGGACGCAAGCCGACGGCGCGGCCGGTGGCAGGAGCCGGGTCGGCGACGCGCCATCGGCGCGCGGTGGCTGCGCGTCCGTACGAAAGCTCCGTACTAGCGGTGCCGTTAGCGCAGGCTCGGGCGGGCGGCACGGGCGCCGGCGGGCGGGCCGTGGGAGGTACCGTTAATGACGTCGCGACCGTGACGTCGCTGTGGTGACGTCAGGGAATGCGATATAGCCACCGGCCTCGGCGGCGGCGGCCTCAGTAACGCACCGGCCGTTCACCAGCGCGTACCTCCGCGCGCCCTCTCGCGAACTGCCCATCGTAGCCGACTGACTGAGTGAGTGAGTGCGCGTGCAGTGAGTGGAATGTGCTAGCCGCATGAGGATCCTGCTAAGCGAGTTGGGACTGTCCGGCGCGTGCTTCGGTCTGACCCTGGAGCCGTGCGCCACCTCGCTGGACCCCGAAAAGTCTGCGCCAGGTCAGCGCCCGCAGGACCTTACGCGATCATCCACTTCTGTGTTTATTTTCGCTTTCGTTGTGTAGACCTTTGGGTGTTAGTACACTGTGTGGAACTATCGTGACGATGGCCCTCGGCTAGAATGCGAGGTGCGTTGCTAACGCCCTCCACTCAACACTGCGCCCTTAGACAATTCCAACGTACGTACCCCTTTTTGTTTATTTTATTTGTTTTTCATTGTTTAATTATTTTTATTTTTATTCGTGTTTTATGTTATATCCCTACATAATTTAACAATACCATTCAACTATCAGTTTTTGACTGATTAAATAATAAGGCAACAGGATTTGTAAATATATTTAAGCCGATAAGTTTTTCATTGTAAAAAACGAAGCCTTTAATCAATAACAGACTAATTTATTCAAGCAATAAATAAATTCGATCGAAAAGTTTTTCGCCTGCGAGTTTAAGAATAATTATGAACTAAACGGAATAAATAAGTCATTAATGACTAAATGTATGTCATTAACAAGCTTGTAGTTACGCAAATGTGCTTAAAATAAATATTTGATCCTTTTAAATGATGTTTTTCTTATCTGTGATGAATCTTTTGCACAATTATATTTAGAATTTGCCGACACGTGTACTGCAAGCGATCTAAACTTTTTGTAAAATTGGGATAGCTCTGGAGTACATATTTATACAACTTGCGAGTAGGTCAATAACTGATTCACTTTATCACTACTTTCAGTTTCATTTACTTACTTGTACTTTGGTTTTTGGTTTCACTTTTGACCTCCAGCCTACATTCGTTATTAGAGTTCACAGTTTTTTAAATATTTATATTACTAGGCACAGTTAATATATAAATGATATCATATCTATCTGCTGTTTAGATGATACAGTGAGGTGACTAAAAATTAATGCATTGCTGTATACTTATACACTACCTGATTAAAAGCAGTAGGTAGATTAAATCAATGTTTTTTTCTTACTTAAAACTAATTCAAAGATAAGCTACAAGCTGTTTTATATTTATAAGCTTGACATAGCCCCACAGAGTTACTTTTTTACAAAAAAAAAAATAGGTAACATTAATAAACCGGTTCAATAAATCCTTAATGGGAAACTAGTTGTGCGATTAAACTTCCTTGAGTTTCGCACATTAAATTATTGTCAAATGCATACGCAAGTTCAACGTTCAAATTGTTAAGCAAATAGAAATTGAATACGAATAAGTTTGCTCATACCACGAGCCGATTGGTTTGTGAATTTAGGTAGGACACAAACATGCGGTGGTGTAATAGTTTCAACACAAGTAACCGGCAAAGATGATACACGTCGCTCCGTCTAGTCTGCATACATTAAAATCCAGTCGCCAAGAACATGTTACTAGACTTTAACTTAATGCGTTTACTGCCACCTTCGACACGCGAAAATTGATATTAAGTTTGTTAAATTATCTACGGATTTGTCTCAGTTAGGTAACCGCTAAATAATGTGGGATGTTTATGTCGCGATCGCGTCCGGAGCCGATGGCCTCTACTGAGCTGCCACTTGCCCAATCATCTGTCGCAACGGCAGACGTTGCACCTGCCGAGGTGGTCAGCCTCTGCAAATTGCCATACGCGTTATTGTAACGCGTGTCGACGAGGTCTCCCTGCAAGTTGCACTGAACTGCACTCAACTCGGCTTTTGTACAAGGCAACTCAGCCCGCGATATTTTTACTACCCAGTAATAACACGACTAGATATTAATGCGTCGAACGCAAATTATATTTTAGAATAGAACATCTTCCTTTCACTTTTTACGGCGGCAATAATATGAACATCTGACACATAAAATTGTTTAAAGAAATAAATAAAAAACTCTAGACATTAGAGCTCAAATGAAGCATTAAATTTTATGAATGCTGAATACAAATTGATATTCGAATGGCAAAAACAAAGTGCGCAGCGGGTATTGGCTGTTTTGTTGAGACCGTAAAGTGTATATTCACTATTCGTATTATACGTAAAGTGTTAAAAGCGGTAATAATCGCTCAGCTGTCCTGACGTCACGGTGGAAACGCGTCATTATGAGTGTCGGTGAGGGTGGGGGCGGGAGCGCTACCCTCGGCGTCGCTCCCAAGCATCCGGCCAGCTCGCGACCGGCTTCTCGCAGCGGGACTCTCCTATCGCACTATCACTCTTACCCTACTTAACGTTTATGATACTACTGATATAATAAATAATCAGAGGGTCTAAAATGACAATTTACGAAAACACTTACGTATAGTTTTTGATACCAAAATGTATGATGAATTGATTTACATCTTGGCCAGGCATAAAGGGAAATCGAAAGTCCTGTCATTTTTCATATATTATGTTATCAAAAACTTGACATAAGTTTTGTCGAAATTTGTTATGTTAAATCCACAATTATCTGTCGTCTGCGATTTATACATCATCATTATGGTAAACTAGCTGCGTTCCGCGGTTTTGCCAGCGTATCCGAGAATAGAAAATGGCCTATTATGTTAATCTGGACTGTAAGCTATCTGCATTCCTCGTCCACGACCGCCAAGCCATTACAGCGTAAAGAAGTAACAAACATACATACAAGCTTTCGCATCTATAATACTAATGTGATTAGATGTTCCTAAACGAACTTTACAGACACCTATTTAAACTTGGAAAATGTTCTTATGGTTCTCGGTTGTATAATGTTAAAACCATAAATACTAAATCTACTTAAACATTCCAGTGCCTGATAGAGTGTATCAGGATTGCGAAATAAGATACAAATTACAAATAGCACACAAAAATTTATCCTTAAATAAGACTACGTATAACTAAAGACTCATCAGTAATTTCGTGCAAAGGAAAAGATGCTATTTCCGTTCAGTGCGATAAAACGGAAAATTTTTCAGTCGTTCCTACTTAGGGAACTGCCAGTCGGTCTCGTTTAAAAAAGTGATTACGTCATGTCTAAAAATATGAGGGTGGTTGAAGGTGGCACTGAGGGAGGCGGTGGAAGGAGCGTCAGGTGGCGTCGGCCTCTGCAACGAGCCTACGTGTGACGTCACCAGCCACGTGACGTCACGCATCGACCCGCGCAGTTTCAAGGACGCCCTTGGCCGTCGGCTACCAACTTCCTGCACTCGGTGCCACTTTGTGCAAATCACTACCGATATTGTCACTTTTTCCTTACACTAATATTTGCATAATACGTTTTGTTACAAATCTTCCACTATTTGTCTTGCAATATCGACAATTTGGACTGACGTAACACTTACACTAAAATTATTCGCAGCGTTTTCCTCAATCCTTCCAAAAATTGCGACAAGATTCAATAGCGCATTTGAAAGCAAACGCGTCGCAAGCCATCTTCATTAAGTTCCAACTAAGATGGTTCTTACATACTCCGCGTACAACATATGCACAGCATGAAGCGACATTCATTTTGTGGGAAGAAAGTTAATTAACAAGTTAATCGATAAATCTAGTCAATCTCTAATATGAACTGTCAACTTTTCACTTGCATGACGGCTCATATGAGAGCGAAATGTTTTTTTTAACATAGGTATCAGCTTACCGGCCTAAACGATGTTTCATATTAGTAATTAGACGAACGAGACGCTGTCCTGGTGGTAAAAGAAAACGTCTGTCCATGGCCATTGCAGTGACACACAGAACTTCGAGTAGCTAAACAAAGTCCATGGCATCGCTGTTTTGGCGCTCATTACTTTGAGATTTAGTCTCAAAGCCCTGTAATTGCCAACCTCTTGCTAAGGAGATCTACCGCCAAGTAAAGCGCTCCGTTGTCTTGCAACTTTTTAAGCTACATCCATAAGACTATGTAACAGATTTAATTTAAATTGGGAAAAAAATTACCTCTGTAACTGTTATATATATGAACAACTTACATCTTAAGTTAGGCAGATAGCCTAAACTTTCGCTTTTATATAATATAATCACCACTTTATTTATTAGAAATAAGATTGCGTTCAGCCACATCCTGTCTAAGAGCACGTTTTTTCCGCGGTCAATCATTGTACCTATACCGTATCATAAAGGGTCGCGGGTCGCAGCACAAAAATATTTTCAACGTCTCGATTTCAACTTAGAAAATAATGAACTTTTGGAAAACATTTTTACTAATATAAAAAAAAAACTATGGCTTTATTTTTTAAAACAATTATTTGGTACAGTACGTTACGTTCATTACGAGGAAACACAAATATACGAACGACTTAATTTAAGACTAATCAATTTTTCCTTAAAGAACATCGAGATTTCAAGTCGTGTTTTAATTTCTTGTTTACCTTCAGAAATATGATATGATCAAAATTAACATTTTTCGTTACCATTAATTGTGCAAAAATTTTGGTGAAGCTTACTTAGCTCTTGATGATGTGATGTAAGATGGGGCTTATAGTTCTAGAAGAAACCGGTTTACTCTTAATTTGAAGGATTTGGAGACATTTTGCTCATTTTCCACAACGTTCGCCATAGCATGCAGCAATTATATTATCCATGTCAATGGATCTAGTCTAGTCATGTAGAAGATTTAAAGTCTATCTATCATCTATTTTTAAGACGCGCCTTCTCAGATCGACAGCTTCATCTCGTTATCACGAACACAATTAATGACAAAGATCTTATATTAACTTCAGATACGAGTAAATTTGGATTACCTAAACGTTTACATTAATTTGCCGTGTGTGTTAGATCTCTTGAGCAGGACGTCCTCTAGGTGGGTACCACCGGAGTTCCAGATTCTGCCGCCCCGTAGTAGTGTGTAAACATTACTGTGTTCCGGTTTGAAGTGTACTGCAGCTAGCGAAATTACAAGGCTGTTGAGGCTAACTATCAAAAGTCTCAAAGTAATGAGCGCCAAAGCAGCCATGCTCTGAACTTTGTTTTACTACTCAAAGTTCTAAATATGTATCGCTGCAATCGACATGAGGCGTTATCTCTTACCATCAGGAAAGCGTCTCTTTCGTCTCATTACTTTTACATTAGAAAAAAACAACTTTTGATAACAACGTAATTAATGTAACTGGTGGAAAGTCGGTGCCAATTTTTATAAATGACTGCCGTAACTTGGTTCGTGCCAGCTTACGCAGTAGGCAACGTTTAACACGACTTCGTACATGAAACTACAGCCAGACATATTGACGGGGTGAGATGACGTCATTGGTACTGACGTCACAAGCACACCTTCCCGCCCACGCGCCATAGAATAAATAATAATTGCTGCGTAAGCGTGCCGCCCGCCTAACGCGTCAGCTGATAAGTCCACCTAAATACGTACGTTTCCGATAAATTTGCTATTGACGTTGCTGAAACGTCGCTGCTTTTGTGTCAATATTACCACAGCACTATTAATTTTGCTCGTATTTTTGTCTGATATGTACCGATATCAGATTAGTGACGTAGAACATTCGACATTACCCGTACGAAATAGTAACCTTTTGTCTATTTTCCACGTATTTCATTGATCTAATACCGTTAAATGAGTAATTCTTTTATATGTGTATATATATAATATGAATCTCGAAAACGGCTCCTACGATTTTCATGAAATTTAGTATGCAGGAGGTTTCGGAGGCGATAAATCGATCTAGCTAACTTAAATTTTTAGAAAACGTCGTTTTACCCGTGTTTTCAGCCGAGCAAAGCTCGGTCATCCAGGTACTAATTATTTATTTAAACAAAAACTTCATGTCTGCAGTTAAAGGCAATAAACATTATTTTATATAATACATATATGTACAGGTGCTTACTAACTTTTTCTAGCTATAAACCCTGATTCTTACACTGATCTCACATTATTTCAAAATATTTATTAATTGTCTTCTTACAAATTTAGAAATTACATTTCTATAAATGGAAAATGTAATTTGAACGCGTCATGGCGGCAAAATCCTAAACAATCGTGTGTTTTATTGCATTTCTACATTATTACCATGATTTTGAAGTATAAGCGATTTGTCCTCTTATTCTGTAAAACTTCTTTAAAGCCTTGGTTTTACCTGCAATTATTCAGTAGTGTCCTATGTTCGTCTTCCGGCTAACGCACTCAAAATCATGTCAAACTTTGTGACAAACAGAAAGACAGAATTACTTTCGGTAGATCACACCTACCGTGCCTACTGAGCTATTAAACCCAATTACAAAATAGAGTTTGTCTCGCCACAATATCCTACCGTTAACATATTTTAATTTAGTTTAAGTAAACGAACATTTAATGTAGAGGCTCTTACAGCATAACTGGAAAACATCGAGCATAAGAAATCCGGTAAGTAGGTATACATGTCTAAACAAACATTTAATTAACTGGCTCACTGTTTAAATGAGCCTATTTGCGCAAAACTCGATCTTAGGAATCTATAATAATTTTGAAACAAGGATTAATATTACTAATCAGTAAATAAAACATGTTTTCTAGAACTAGAAAACCTTGATATTTTTTAGGTAATACTGGTATAACCTAAAAAAATTAGTTGAATTAGTAGTTTTGTTGCATACGGAATTACGCCTTTCGAATTTATTTTGCTAGTTCCGAACGTGTTGATTATTAACTAGGTATATAGAATAATTAGGGCTAAATATTATTTGCTCCTATGAGTGTAATTGCTAATGCTCCATTATACTCATAGATGTCTTAGATCTTAAATCTTGACATGACAGAAATAATTGCAAAATGTAATCAACACAAAAAATAAAGCGCAATATACTCACTTTTATATGCAGTGAATTTAAAGTTTCTTACGTTACTAATGCGGGTCTACTGTGGAGATGATTTAGGAGACATATTTTGAATTTTACTCGTAGATACAAAATATTATAAACCAGACATTGATGTTAAAGATTGACAGTTGCGTGAGGTGTTCCCACACATCGTTCAATTGACGGGTAGAGCATAAGCTCGCCGAGATGATGTCAGATGAGAACAAGCGCTATTTATGCTGCGGATAAATACGCTAGCGCTCCCGCGGCCCTAACTGCAAGCAAGAAGGGACACCTCAGGTTTTTTAGTGGGTAGGCCGCCATTGGTGGTATTCATCAAGGATTAAATTGAAGAAAAAAAAGGTTAATCAGCTACTATAATTATGTCAAGCATCCAAACTCTTCACCTCTAAGATGTATAGTAGACTTATGAGAGCATTCTGAATGTTTATCCAAACAACATAATATTACTGTGACTAATGTTCGCTTATGTAAAAAATAGTCACCTGTAGTGATTATAAATAATTATGCAATAGGTAAACTCTCTTACACAGTGGCTCTTTTATTTGCGTAAAACAAACAAATAACGTCATACCGTCTGAAAGCTCATAAGTTTTGACGTTTTCAACAAAATATCCAAATAATGAATAAAGACAAAAGTGACATCTGTTAGATATAGACTAAAAAGGGAACCATTGGTAACGCAAAGTAACTTGAAACAAGCGCAAGGGTCTATAAACCTTCGCGGCAATTCACAAGCAACTTGTATCGAAGCTTTTTGGCAGATGGCGTTGGTGACGTTTATCGATTGAGCTTTTTCTATGTAAAATTGTTATAAAATGCAAATCTAATCTATACATATAATAAAATAGTTAATAAAATAATTAGATATACGGGATAAAATAAAGTTACAATTAAATATATAATGACTTAATTGCCGCCTTAATGTTTAAATGAATACATTTAATGACACACTTAGAGCTATTAGGTTCAAAATTACCATCAGGTGTCGTCGTCACGTCATATCATAGACCTCATATTCACAAATTTTTCTTTGTCTATTTCCTTTGCCTAGCTTCCAACTATATTTTCTTATGTGCTTGCCTATTTGATGTTATACTTAGTACGAGTATTCAAAAAACTCGCAACAATCATATGAAGAATATATGTACATATTATGTAAAACACTAATATTTTTTTATACCAAATAGGCATGCGTTTGACCGCCATCTCGCAGAGTTTAAATAAATATATAAGATTTATTTATTTATAATTCAAAAGAAGAATAAATAAATAAATAAATATCGTAGAACAACATTACACATAGCGCCATCTGACCCCAGACTAAGCAAAGCTTGTACTATGGCAGTCAGATAGCTAATAGAATATTTAAATAATTTTTTTTTTTTTATAAATACTTACTTCTGATATATACAGAACACCCAGACACAGAACAAACATTTATGATTATACCACCGACCGACGGAATTCGAATCCGCAAATCAATATTAAAATCCCCCCGTTGAGTAAATTCCCCCGTTGCTCTAGTCACTGAGCTACGGTGTTCTTCACAGGTGTCGCAAATTATCTGATGGACCTCTGGAAAAAAACGGTACAAAATAAGACAAGGAAGCACGTGCATCTACTTTGACTTCTTAAAATATGGCACTAGATGTAACCGACACTATAGTCGGAATTACCGACCAAATCAAACGTGAACAAAATTATACAAGTAAATTGAATGTATCAAAACCTTGATATATTCAGTTATCTATAACAATAATCGATAAGGTCTATCAAAAAATCAAAATCAATTTACTTGGCATACATTTTGGACACATTAAAATTAACCCATTGTTTATTAATATCTTGTAAAATGTTTAGCCTGAATCAATGATTTGAACTGTAGAGATCATGTAGCGATGATAACTCAGTGGTTAGTGTTGGTGGTTCACACGCCCGAAGGCGTGAGTTCAAATCCCAATATGAGCTTGAGCTATCGCTAGAAGAAAAACGTCGTGAGGAAACCATAGCATGGTGGTGGGTTTTCAGTACTCGGCTGGCTACCTAACAAAGTTGAAAATCTGCTGCCTAGCGATGACGGTGTCTTCCGGTAGCCTCACTTGAGAGCCAATTCCATTCCAGGCTAGGCGTTACCAGCTTCGACCACACCGTTACTTAACATGAGGTAGTCACACAATTAGATTGTCACACATAAACCGAGCTTTCTTAAAACTGAATAAATCAGTATAAATCTTTGAAATATTGTCTGCATGTAAACACTTTTTAACTAGAATAACACTTTGGTTTTTTTTTTCGTATAAATACCGGTAAGTTTAGCTAATTACCTAAAATAAATTAAAATACTGTTTCCATTCGTCTTATAAAATTAGTAAGCTTATAAATGAATAAGTTGCGATATGAATTAAATTAGATATGTACCTGTATGTATGTATATATGTCCCTATGTTTCCTCGTAATTACTAAACGGCTGAACCGATTTAGAAGAATGATATGTCGTTAGATTCGTCTTTATTACGCGAATATCACTGGGCAATTATTTCCGAAGTCGGTTTTTTTTTAATTTATAGTTTGTTTGATTTTGCACTCTATTTCAGTTGTCAGCGACAATTTGATAGCGAGCGGACTGTAGTGAACTAATTACACTATAAGTTTACATAAGTATTTACATATTGCGACAGATGAGTTGAGTAATGAGTAAGTCGACCTATTATTATTTTGTTTTTATTATATGTGTAATATAATAATGCATTTGATCGCTATCTCGACTGATATTAAGTGAAGATGCGGTCTAACGCTTGACTAGAAAAACCGATTCATTCGTAACTTGAAGACACCCATATTGTATCTTTCGGCAAACACTCACTCGGGCAGCGCATTCCTCTGTTTGGCGATTCGCAAAACAAGTCTGAAAAAGTCTAAAGTCTTTTCGAGTTTTCAGTCAACAATGAAATGATGTCGCTTTTTCGTACTACTGAATATGCGACTCAACTTTTTCAATCTGCTATCGGAAAATACGACCTTATTTTCTTTGAATATTGAGTGTACCTACATGTCATTCCCGAAGAACATTCGTGTTAAACATATTCATATTAACCTGTTTGCATATTTTAACCTTCTGTAGATATTTTTTTTTAAAACAACGAACCGTGTTTATGATATTTACCTATGTATCACTACATTTTGTAAAACAAAGTCGTCTGTCTGTCTGTTCGCGATAAACTTAACAACTACTGAACGGATTATAATGCGAGTTTCACCAATAGACAGTGTAATTCAAGAGGAAGGTTGATATGTATAATACATGCATATGCACCTCATTATTATCTATGCATCCTTGCGAAGCCGGGGCGGGTCGCTAGTAAAGCTATAAAAACTAAATTCTTTAATTATGAGGTTTTATTTTGTTGGAGAAAAGGGCAAATACTGAAATAAATAATTTATGCTCGTAGTACATGCAATGTGTGATGTTCACTAAAATGTAGAGCCACTAACTATGATTTAAAAAAATAAAAATTTAATTTTTGTGCATTTATTCACAATATGTCTGCCATATTAGCTCATTTTGTAAAGATCTGCTTCGAGAACTGAAGAGTGTGGGTTCGATTCCCACTCAGGACTAACATTTGTGTGACTAACATAGGTGTTTGTTCTGTGTCTGGGTGTTCTGTATGTATTTACGAAAAAAAGTATTTAAGTATTTTATCAGTTAACTGGTTCCTGTAATACAAGCTTTACTTAGTTTAGGGCTAGATGGCGCGGTGTGAAATGCCCGAGAATATTTATCTATTATTTAGGATTCCAAAGCAACCTTAAGTACATAGTTTCACCCTTGTTGGTTTGCCATCATTACTTTAGCCTGTACGTCAGTTTTTTTTTAAATTCTGGTACTAAAAAGTATTGCTCCAAAACTTGGTAAACGTAAAGATATAATTCATGAATAGTTTTTTGGATTTAAACCTGAAACTATTTCTTAAAAAATATATTTATATCAGTATTTTTGAAGCAAAATAAATTTTAGTGTTATATATTATTATTGAATCCATTACATTTGGTCTCAAAGTAAAAGTTTCTTGCATTCATGAGCACAGTGACTTCCTGTTGGAATAATTTCCTTTTCGTTTTTTTTACTACCGTTCCCTATAGTTTTCTCATTTCATCTCTGTATTGAAAATTTGAACTTTGTTGCGAACTCATATGATTATTTTAAGAATATCTTAGTTGCATTTATGTCAATAATATCAAATAGATAATTTCTAAGACTATCTACCTTTCATTAGTCAACAACAAAAGCTGTACACTGTACAGTATTGTTTGTAGCTAAATGAGACTGGAATTAATGGTTCCTAACATAATAGAAACTGCAAATGCCACTGATTTCATAACCTCCCATGGGATCCATCGCCTTTTCGCCCCAAAAACTCTAAACATTCCCTGTTGTTACAATATAAAGCATAAGTAAGATGCATTAGGGATGAAATTGGTGTACCTATGTCTTTAATTTGTAACGTTTCTTTGGTACATTTAGGTAAGGTGTATACATAGAATTCAATTTTCTGGGCGTGGCGAATCAAGCACCGTGACGCGATGTATTCAAAGCGCCAATATTCGGTCGGCAAAACTGCCGTATAAATACATAGAACTTTCTCTTCCTTCGGCATTTTATCCAGAGAAGGGCTACTATCAACACTTATTATTTTATACCTAACACCAACTGTTGTAATCGATTTATCAATTACGAGTGCTTGTGAAGGAAGACACAAAGTATGTTCGCCGAGGGTAAATATAAATGATGCATGGCTCATATAGCGTGATAGTTCAACAGCGCTGTCAATTCCACGTTCACCATTCTCGGGACTCATTTCAACTCAGTCCTTCTTTGCTGTTGTTAGGCTTTAGAGTTCTCGGCTTAATATTTATTACACTGAATTTCGTTTTTTTAATCATTATAATGTTAGTATCAAAACATAAGCAATCGTCGTCTTTAGTAATTTCAAATACATAGTAGCATTATTTGAATAGTAATTTCGCTTGTTACAGGGCCGAGCGCCTTAGGGTCGCGCTCGCCAAGCGCCTTCTCGTCAACCACCTCCAGCATGCTACTGCTGCAAACACAAGTAAGTATTTCTTAATCTTGTAACAATCGACAGAAGCTTTTGTTTAATATCGAATTAAATTAAATTTATTTAAAAAGAATTTATGAGTGTGAAATGTCAATGTTAACAATGAAACCACGTCCAGAACTCATCAACCAATTCATGAAAAATAAATAGATCATTAGAACACCTGAAGTTGATGCCGGCGGTGACAGCCCGCGGGGCATCGGTCGACAACTACCACGCAATCGAAATAAGCTCGCCATTGGTGCGTCATGTCCGCCCCTGGCGTCGACCCACCGCCTACCGTTAATGCGACGCCTTTATTTATCGATTGTCATTTCTATTGCAGAGCAACTACGGTTCGTCCTTCACTGATCTATTGTCACCGCAGTACCAAGAAGACTCCTCGGAGATCTTAGAAGAAAATCTCGATCCGTTTCCTGACGTAGAGTTCCACGCTCCCGTCCCTTTTGAAGTCAAGGCTCAACGCACGACTCCCATCAGCGAGTCGTCATCACCGACCCCCGGCCCGGCGCTGCCTAGTTTTGAAGAAACGTACTCTGTTCGCTACCCGAAACAAGAAATGGCCGAATACGGAATAAAAATGGATGAAGACTGTTACAACGTTAGCGCATATTCACATCAAGGGCATGCATCGACGCAACTGTTATATCAGTATCATCAACCATCTATCCCATACGTGCCAACGTCTTACTACGCGCCGCCACAACAATGCAGCCCGACATTTGAAACGGGCGCCATCACGCCGACTCAAGACTCTTACTCGTTGCCGCCCTTCTCGAACTCTGTGGATTTACACATTACGGCAGAGCAGAGACAACGGCGGTCGTCGCTGCCGGTGCAGAGATCAGAATCGAACAGTTCCAATGATAGCCCGAAGGTGCACGGCGGTAGAGTGCACTGCATGCAAGCGTCGGCACCAAGCTCCGCGTCAAGCTCGCCCGGCGTGGCGCCGCCGGAGGGCGTTCCACAGCGCGCCGCGCCTTCCTCTCCGAGCCAACTCTGCGCCGTGTGCGGCGACATCGCCGCCTGTCAACATTACGGAGTGCGGACTTGCGAAGGCTGCAAAGGATTCTTCAAAAGAACTGTTCAAAAAGGTTCCAAATATGTGTGTCTAGCCGAAAAATCTTGTCCTGTGGATAAGCGAAGACGAAACAGATGCCAATTTTGTAGATTCCAAAAGTGTCTCACCGTCGGAATGGTAAAAGAAGTAGTGAGAACCGACTCGCTAAAAGGGAGACGGGGCAGGTTACCGTCTAAGCCAAAATGTCCTCAGGAATCGCCCCCGAGTCCTCCGATCTCACTCATTACGGCTCTCGTGAGGGCACACGTGGACACATCGCCGGACTTCGCCAATCTCGATTACTCTCAGTACAGGGAACCGAATCCTTTGGAGCCTCCAATGTCGGATTTGGAAGTGATTCAGCAATTCTATTCTCTGTTGACGACATCGATCGACATGATCAAATTATTCGCGGAGAAGGTTCCGGGGTACGGCGAGCTGTGTCCCGAAGACCGCGAGCAGCTGTTTGCATCAGCGCGGCTCGAGTTATTCGTGCTCCGGCTCGCGTACCGCACGCGGCCCGAGGACACCAAGCTAACCTTCTGCAACGGCCTCGTGCTCGACAAGCGCCAGTGCCAGCGTTCCTTCGGAGACTGGCTGCACGCCGTCCTTGACTTCAGCAATACCTTGCACTCTATGGACATCGACATTTCTACGTTTGCATGCCTCTGCGCCCTCACTTTAATAACAGGTAGGTACATTCAATTCTTGATAATTTTCAGTCCTTTTTCATATAACAAGCAATAATAAAAAGAGACTCATACCAGTTGTTTGTACTACTAAAAGGTACAGGACAGTATCTTAATATTGGCACCTACAATAATATTTGTAAATTGAATTAAATAAAATTGAAATACTCAGATATAGCTACTACCGGACACCACAAAAAACATGTGCTATGTTATCTCGCATAAATGCAGTGATTACCGCTAGATGTGTAAACGTTTGTTATTGGATGACAGATCGGCATGGGCTGAAGGAGCCGCACCGCGTGGAGCATCTTCAGATGAAGATTATCGGCTGCCTGCGCGCGCACATGCCGGGCGGCGGCGGTGGCAGCGCGGGCGGCGCGCCTCACTTCAGTCGCGTGCTGGGCGCGCTGCCGGAGCTACGCTCTCTCTCCGTGCAAGGCATGCAGCGCATCTTCTACCTGAAACTCGAAGACCTGGTGCCCGCGCCACCCCTCATCGAGAACATGTTTCGCGCCAGCCTCCCTTTCTAGGCTCCGCGCTCCACCTCGAGGACCATCCCCGCCTTCGAACATTCTCCTTCTTCTCTTAGAGCCGAGTCCGTTATTTTTATAAGTGTTTAGATTAAAGGAAATATTTTTCTAGTAATTAGCTGGACATTTTATAGGACGCGATCTCCCCGGAATCGGTTCGTGCTAATCTAAATCGTAATTAATATTGAATTTTAAGTACCTAAATGAGACAATCTTGTAGTTTAAGTCTTAATTTAAGTTTAATTTATTGTGCGCGTAAGATAGGTAAATTTTTGGGTGTGAATTTGTTAAAAGTTATTAGTGTTGTGTATTTAGTAGTCTGCATTTGAGTTACCGCTCGTGATCAATGGCATCTTGTCGTACAAATATTCCTATATTATCTACGTATTATTTAAGTAAGAAAAATCTAGTCACAAGACTTAGAAATGTTATGAAATTAGGCTCGTTATATTCGGGCTTTTATAGTTAATAAGTATATTAAAAGAATGATAGGCATTTAATGACCTTTTGTACAAGTGTGACGAGGAGCGAAGTGTCGCGGGCACCGTCGGATCACCGCGTGCCGCCGCAATGTAGCGGGAAAACACGCGTTCTACTGACGATTGTTGGAAGTTACCTTTAATTTAAAATTATTTTTAATAATTTTAGAAGCTAGGATCTAAACGTAATTTGTTTTCGCGAAATACCTATACCTACTTACAGTCAGAGAAAAAGTTCAGCATCAAATTAGTTAGGATAAGTATCAATCTATAGCTATCTTTAAACTTGCCATTTTCTACCTTCTCGGTTTGCAATATATCTCCTAAATATTAGCTCCCTGAAAAATCGTGTCTTAAAATGTACCTTTGTAGATAGAAAAATAATATTTTGTTATGCGTGTGAGATATAAGCGTATCTATAATAGTAGATATATATGTATTTTTCAATAGAATACGAATAAAACACTGAAAAACATATCACTACAAAATAATGACTACATTTTGAAGTTTTGCTTTAAATGCCTTTACAAACTCTATTTTCAAGCTAAACTTGTGATCGTTGCCCTCTTTGAATTGCATATTTAGCTATTAATAAAACATATCTATTTAGTTGAGCCGCATTTTACTTATGCTGTTATTTCAGAATTAAAATAAACGTTAACGTATTGCGTAAATTAAATTACACACGTAATTATAGCTTACTGTTTTTTAAGCAGTTAAAAATATTTGTATATTTTTATTTCAAAATACCTGAGTATTATGTACCTGCCTTAAATTATTGTTATATAACCTGTGCTATCGTCAAAACCGTATCTCTACTAACTTAATCATCATTGGACCAAGTATTAGAACCTAGCCAACGCAGGGATAGCACTATTCCTATGATATGAAATTATAAATTACTTGTATAGGTTAAATGAGCTAAAAAACTGAGAGTTGCCTTGACCTGAATTGTTTAAGGTTTAAAATACCTACTTTACTTATACCCTTATCTATTCTATGAATAGTGAATTTTGGCTACAGGAATGAATTTATGTAAATTAGGTAGAGCATAATTTAAATAGAGACGGAACCTCTAAACTAAGCTAAGCACAAAAATGATGAAGATCATGTTAAAGAGAGCACGAGAATGTATTACGAATATAATATTACGTAGGTACTTATACTTAAATGAATGAATGACTTATCGCATTTATATAATAAATTTGTAAAATATTATTGTCTAAATCATTGCGAGTTAGCTTAAGATGCGTTATAGTTAAAACATTACGATTAAATCGTGTGATAACTACAAGATCAGACGATAATAACGATGTGACTCATTTTATAATTTTTTACTTTGATAAGTAGATACGTAATGCTGGACTTTTTCTTTCACGAACCATACAAAATTCCTTCATATTATTAAGTCATAGTTTTATAAGTGCATAAACTGTTGCAACTACCTATATCTAGGTATTTAATTTGTCTGTTTTAATTTAACTGTTCATTATTGCCTACTTTTGACGGTTACCACGTTATCACTGATTTTTTTAATTCTATGGATTGTTCAAATTAAAAAATAAACACGCAGTCACTGTTACCTATTATATATTTGCAGCTATAAAATTTTAACCAAAATCTTGTCCTTATACATTCCTTTAATGAATACATCATAACTACCATAGGAACTGTCTTACAATTAGTACCGAAATTTTGTTCAAAGTTGTTTTCAGTGACGTACCTGTAACAGATAGGTACTTGTAAGCATTTATTTAAAAGACATTAAATTATTTTAAATGGTTTGGCTGTAAGAAATTTAACATCTTTCAGTTTTCTACAACAGAATGTGCAAAAGAAATGTAGTAAAGGAATAAGTACTGTAACTCTATTATATTACTTTGTTATTCTATTGCTAAAGATACAACTCATTAATCGATATACTTTCTGTTGATCCAGTGTTGATGTATTGACGTTTTCTTTACTTGTAATTACGACATGTTCAATAAATATTTCCATTGTTCATTTTTGAAAATAAACAATAAAATTGTTGTAATTTTGATACAATCTGGATATGAAAAATGCTCTATTATATCGTTGTACCTAAACATATTTAAGTAATAAAAGTGTGAATTTCTTCAGTTGGTAAAGCATTTTTCCTCTAACTGTATCAATCTATAATGCATTTTTGTGACATATACGTACATACAATACATATTAACTTAGTTGTGCTTTTGTTATACTTAATGTTACATTTTTCTTTGTAAATATTTTGTCAGAATAATATTGACGCAAAAGCGTTATTTACTTATGTTTTTCATTTTCTACCCTATTAACTTAAGTAACTGTAATACTTCCTTTGGCAATCTACATTGAAAGTAACGTGAAAAATGAGACATTCCCAGCGCGACCCTGAATTAGACAATGTGAGCTGTCGTTCGTTCCCCGCAATCCAAGCCTTCCTCCAATACATATCATCAGGCAGGTTGTATATTTTCATACGTTTAGCGAGGATGTGGCATTCTCTGCCGGCGTACTGCATTTTAACTCGCATCTTTAATATCGGGCAGGTTGGTCAAACGAAAACTTATTTTGAATACAAAAAGCATTGATGTTAGATAGACCACAACCTACCGATTAAAGATGCGAGCTAAGATGCAGCACGCCTGCAGAAAGTTTCACATCCTTGCTAAGCTTATGAAAAAAATGAATTGCAGGGCACATAAATTTGAAAATGAACTGGCTCCCAAGTAAGGCTACCGGAACAAACTGATAGGTGCTTGGCACCAGATTTTTAACCTGTGGTTAGTAGCTAGCCAGCCGAGTACTAGAAAGTACCATCATGCTATGGTTTCCTCAGGATATTTTTCTTTACCGGCAACTCAAGCTTTGTTGGAATTTAAACCCACCCCGCTAACCACTAAACTATCATCGCTGTAACATACCTATTTTTTTAGGGCATAGTACATATTGTACTTGGTTAAGATATAATATGTGTTGTCTATTGTGATTTGACGTAAAATCATCAAACACTGGAAGAACGTTCAAAATCCGTAGCAAAAACAAAAGAAAAAAAACTATATAAGTCTTTATTCATATGTCACACAACTAAACAATTGTAACAGTTAATGTCACCTTACGTCAGCCAACACAAACAGCCATGTCGTGTGAATGGAGTCTGAAAACTACTTCTATTTTGGCAAAATTTATGGAAAATAAGCTAAAAAAATTTAGTTTACATACGTAAAAGGAATTAAATCAATTGGTCTGACATAATTTCTGCCTTTTAAGTAATAGACCATGTTATTGTTTCCATCCAAATTTTTGTTACCTTTTTTATAAGTAAAACTAAGTTATTGCAATAGTGTTTACTTATTTAACTAAGTGACAACAAATTACGATGTCGGAGATAACAACAGACCTAAAGGACGTTTTGGATAAAAACTTAGAAGATTTTGAAATACAGGAAGTACTTCGAAACGGAACTGATCTTAGAGAGTATGCATTGCAAATAGACAAAAGCATTAAAGAGGCAGAGAAAAACTCAGTCGCTGATTACATTAAAGAAAGTGAAAACATTGGTTCCCTTCATAACCAAATAGAAGAATGCGATGGTATACTTGCAAAGATGGAAAGCATGCTCCTGGTGTTTCAGGTGAATTAATTGAATACTTGAATACTTACTGAAATACACACTTTACAGGTCAAATCAAACCAAAGAAACAAGAATAACCTGTCAAGAAAATAAATAATTTGTACTATAATTTAGTCCATATAAGACAAGTTAATAGTTGAAATTATGTTAATGATTTTCTAAAAGGAGGATGCTAAATTTTCTTTTGCCTCTTTATTAGCACATTGTATTTACTATATCACTGTCTATACATATACATAAATATATCCATAATAGAACAATGTCTAAATATAGTTAAGACATTTAATATGTTGATTGGTAAACTAGAGACATAAATATAAGGGATACTGTTCAGATACCTGCGATATAAGCTTAGCTTAGAGTGGGAATTGCCACAGTAAACTTGGGAAATGTAACACAGTAAACTTATCCATGAACAAAAACCAATATACTATGCTCTTAAGTTAAAGGTAATAATTTGTATTATGTTTATATTTTGCAGAATGATTTGGGCAGTATTAGCAATGAAATAATAAGTTTACAAAAGCGTTCAGTAAACATGTCAGTGCAATTATCGAACAGACAAGTCCTTAAAGGTCCATTGTCATCATTCATCGAGGATATAGCTGTATCGGAAACTGTTATCTTGTAAGTTTTTAGAAGAGAATAAAGATATATTACGTAGCAAGTTTTGGTAGCTGCTATAAATGTTGTAGATGAGAAATGCCCATATTCCTTAATAACAATGTTGGTATATCACTTACAAATAAAACCAAAATTTATTATAATTAAAGGATTTTTAGCTTCTATATGATTGACTTGAACACATTGATATGAATGAAGATGATTTTACGTTGCAATTACAAATTACTTTAGCTATCGATCAATCAATTTATCTCACATAAATAACTAAACAAAAGTTATTAGGAATCTCCTTCCCTGCTGTGCTAAGTAACCCTATAGTATAGCAGACAAAATTCCTGTCTCATACTTTCAAAAAATGTAACAATCACATAAGTATGTTGAGTATTTGCGAGTGTGTTCCTGACTATAGTTAGAGATAATTTGTAAAAAATTTAAACATAGTAAAATACATAAAAATAATTGTTTATTGTGGTGTTTTGACAATACAAACATGCCTATAATTACCAATTATGTTTTTCAGTGGCATCAATAATGTTCCTGTTACTGACAAAGAATTCATGGTACAATTGGCTATTTTAAACCAAAAACTAAATTTTGTCAAAGAACAAGATTTCAAAGAAACCAAAGCATGCCATGACGTCAAAGATGTTTTAGAAAAATTAAAAATTAAATCAGTTGCGAAAATAAGGACTTACATACTTGAACAGATCTATAAGTTCAGGAAGCCAATGGCAAACTATCAGATACCTCAGAATGCAATGTTGAAGTATAAGTTCTTTTTCGAATTTGTGTTAGCAAATGAAAGGAATGTAGCACAAGAGATATGCAATGAATACATAGACACATTGAGTAAAGTCTATTACTCATATTTCAAATCATATGCTTCAAGACTTGATAAATTGAAGTATGAAGAAGCTCCTACTAAAGAAGACTTAATGGGAATAGAAGATGGCTCAAAAGGAGGCTTCTTCCAAAAGTCAAATCTAAAAAATAAGAGTACCATATTCACAATTGGAAATCGTGGAGATGTTTTAGCTCAACAACTGGAAGCACCTATGATCGTTCCTCATGTGCAACAAAAAACTAAGGTACCCATTTTACTTAAAGTATATAAAGTATAAGTAAGTAATTTAAATAAAAAAAACGTACTAATTCTTTCATGCTAGCAGTTTATGATCCCGCAATTATTAATAAAAAAAGACGAGATAGACATTAATCTTTACACCTGCATGTATCGCACACAATTTACTAACACACAATTCTGTCCATTAATTGTGTTTGGCATTTAGAGGGGGGTAAGTGGTTGAGCCGAATCTCGTTCATTCTCGATTAAGGAAGAAGAGGTGGAGTCTCGGCAAATATCACGTATTTTTTTATTTAAGCAAACTATGTTTTCTTAAACAAAGTCAACACATTCAAGTACAGATTAATGCACTTACACTAAAAATTATTGACAGCCCTGTTGGCTCATTGGGAGTATGTCTGCCTGAGCTGTAGGGCGTGGGTTCGATTCCCGATTGTTTTGTATAAACTAATGTTTGTTCTGTGTCTGGGTATTCTGTATGTATTATAAGTACCTATGTATTTACAAAAAAAAGTATTTATGTATTCTATCAGTTATCTGACTTCCATCACACAAGCTCTGCTTAGTTTGGGGTCAGATGGCGCTGTGTGTAATGTGTCCTACAATATTTATTTATTTAAAAATATGGATTATAAAAAATCTCAGGTGAGATAAGGGGGGGTCGAGCTAAATCTCACGACATATCACCAAAGATGGATGAAAAATTGCCCCACGTTATTAATCGCATCCTTACAAATACAATCTAATCAAATCAAGCTAGAGTTATTATTATGAATCTACATCTTTTTAACTACTCTACTCTTAATTTTGTTTAATGTGTCCTATGTACATAAATGAATAAATATATTGCATTTACAGTATTCATATGAAGCATTGTTCAGGAGTCTGCAGTATGCGCTGGTAGACAATGGATGCAGAGAATACCTATTTATATCAGAGTTCTTCCATGTGAAGGGTAGTCACGCTCAAGAGCTGTTCGACCGAATTCTTGGAAAAACCTTATCACTGCTTGTGGTAAGACTTTAATTTACATCTATCTACATAATATTTACTAGTTTTGGACTCCATAAAGGCACAAAATTTATAGAGCAACACGAAACTGGAAACTACACAGGTGAATACAGGCCTTCGTTAGAAAGAAGGCACAATATTTAGGAACCAATTTTTAGGAATTAGTATGTGTGGCATAGAAGCTAAAATTTAATATAAATAAAATACATATTAAAAGACATTCCAATACACTATAATTACCAAACTATTATATTTGTTCTATAGGCACCAAATAGCTGATGTATTTTTTAAGATTGTTTTGTAAATACATTTAGAACATTCAAACACAAAACTAACATGTAAGTATGTTCGTCACATGATTCTTTATTGAAAAAAACAGCAAATTTATTTATTTTGCAGCTCATGAAGCAGATCTACTACTGAATCAGCTAACGATAGTTAGGATTAGGATTATAGCGCAGAGCGTCAACTCATGAAACGCGTAAAGAAAACAATTCCTTATAGAAAAACTTTATCGTAATTATATATTTTTCAGAAAAATGTGGAGTGCTATGTGCTTGAATGTTATGACTGCTTGGCTCTGTTCCTCTGCATTCAACTGATAAACAGATATAGATGGATGTGCCATAAAAGAGCAGTTGGAGCTTTGGATAGGTGAGTATTACTTTGAATACCTCCTTCAAACAGTCCAACAAATATACTATATTACTTCATCCAGTAGTGGAATTACCAGCAGGCTGAGTAGGCTCGAGTCTAAGGCGGCAAATTTAGGGATGTAATATATTTCACTCTTTTAATATCACTTAGTCTTGTATGAGTGTGACCCACTCATACAACTCTTACTCATTCATTGGGAGCTACAAACAATAGTTTGCATGCCTATTGGTATTTTTAGTAATATTTGGGTATAACTAAATAAAAAAATATTGCAACAAATAAATGTTTTGTTTCAAATGTTTATTGTTTTGAACGGTTTAAAAGATTAAAAATAACAATAGAATGATTTTATAACTTTTAATTTCATGTTCTGGCAATGTTTCTTAAACATGTAACCGCTTTGAAAAATATACCCAAAAACTAAACTAGTATTAGAAACACTTTAATTTGCATGTTAGGATGTAATAGTTTTTTTTTTATATAAGTAAAAGTGATATTATTAGTGAGTATATAGTGATATAAAACAATTAACAACTGAAAAAAAAACTATTTGTTGTGTATAAATTTTAACTAAATTATAGGATTGTAAAAATAAGCTAGACCAATATGCTACTAGGTCATGTTGCCAGTGCAAACAAGGTTTGAAAGAAAAATGTCTGTAAAATATGTGTATGATATCCCCTCTATTTGAGTATGTACTCACAGAATCTATTCACCTGTTGTTCTTAATACAGATTTATGTTCTTCCAGCTATTGGGATTCTCTTCAAGGTACATTATGGCCCCGACTGGAATATGTTTTGAAACTTAACATTCAAAGTGTAAGAGAATGTGATCCAGCAAAGCTATCTAATAAAGAACTCGGACCACACTATGTAAGAAATTTCTGCTGTTTATACAAGTAGTGCCAGATATGCCTGTTTTCGTTCTTTTCTACAACACAAAATATTTAGTCTTATATAGCCAGTGTTGCCAACCCATAATAATTAGAGAAAAACGGGAATAGTTCTAAAAAGACTAGAAAACTGAAAGTGAAACCTACCAATGTTTGATAAAATGAGGTTTTTGATAAAAAAACAAAACTGGGCAAAAAAATTGTAGATTAAAGTAAAACAGAAAACTTTCTAAAACTGAAACTAAAAAAACTAGATCTACAGCTAAAACTGTAAGGTTGGCTACACTGTATATGTATAGCAAATTCTATTCAGATATTTTGGCGGGAACACGGAAATAGCCGTGTCGCCCCATTGTATTTTTTCCATGTTTTTTTGTTTTATTCATAAAGTGCAAAGTTATATAATGTGTAAATACAGACTTTTCGTATTGCTTCCAAAACTCCATCAGAGCTTTTAGTAAAGTCGCCACTACCTTACTAAGGTATGACTGGACTCGACCGGCACGGACTGGACTTTGACAACTAAAGATCACATCATCAGCCATAAAACGTCCACTGCTGGACATAGGCCTCCACGCTTGGCAAGCGGTTTGGCGAGCGCAGTTAGGTGTGATTGTTCAAGGAAGACGCTGCTGCCCTTCTTCGGGATTACATCCCTTAGCCGACTCTTACGGCAACCACGGATAGAGAGGGTGGGGTACAATTCTTACGCCGGCACCACCACGGCGTCTAAGTATGTCGCTAGATTCCAAATCTAAGTATTCTCGCCATAGAACTACAGTCACAGACATAGTTCGGCGTATTATAAATTGCAGAAACCAAAATACATTATGAAGATTAGACATTTAAGGATGCCATACCCATTTGCCGTTGAATTGTAAATTATATATTCATCTAGCTATATAATCATTAGTAATTTTACAGAAACTATTTGTTACTTTCAGATAACCCGGCGATATGCTGAATTTTCTGCTGCAATGTTAAGTTTGAGTGAACAGTTCCCTTCAGAAGAACTGAGTAATATACTTTTGATTTTACAAGATGAAGTGCACTGCTTTTTGCTGAAAATGGCTGCTGAATTTCCACAAAGGATACAACAATTAATATTTTTGATCAATAACTATGACATGGTGCTAAGTATCCTGATGGAACGAACAAGAGATAACACGAAAGAAGCAGAGAGTTTCAGAGAACAACTGCAAGCAAGAAGCTCCGAGTATGTTGAAGAAATATTAAGTCCGCACTTTGGAGGCATGATACAATTTGTGAAAGAAGGAGAACAACTACTTGATAGCGATAAAAAAACAGAGTTAGCGAACTTAGAAAGAAAATCCCTATCTTTAGTTGCTTCATTCAGTGCTGGTTGGAAACAAAGCCTTGAAGAGATTCACAGGGAGGTTTTGGTTTCATTTCCTAACTTGGTCACGGGCTCCGGGTTGTTGCAAATGGCTCTTACAAACTTTGTTCAATATTATCACAAATTTGTTAAGCTTCTAACGCCTAACGCACGAACGCAATTGGTAAATATTCACGTAATCATGGTCGAGATAAAGAAATATAAAACGAATTATTAAGAAATTCAATGATGTTACATTATGAAGATTTTTGATATTTACATTTAATAATATTTATTCTTAGACAATTCACTGCTTGAACTAAATGAGTACTTGTCTGTATATTGACCTTTCATATTTATTCCTCTAAGAAAATCATATAACAGACATTATTTTATTAGTAAGTAATAATTGTTTAAAGAACATTCAAAATATTACGACACAAAATTTAGTTACTAGATGAAAATAAAAGATTTTCTGCAGAACTTCGTTTTATTATAAAAATATCGCTTGTCTACATATACAACAATGTAGGAAATCTATGGCATGTCCACATTAAATAACACTTTTACTGCTGAGGTGTTTATTGTCAAAATCCAAAACTACGAAAATTACACGCTAGGCGCGTCCGCAGCACTGGCGTCGAGTATTGCGGCGGTCGAGTAACGCGAGTGCGGGATTACACGCAGGGCGTGTTTACGAAAACACGCTAGGCGCGTAAAGCCGCACTGCCGTCGGATGTGTTTTGCGCACTGTTGTATTGAAAGTAGGCTTCACGCGCCTGGCGTGTGAAGCCGCACTGCGGACCCATTAGAAAAAACACAACGTGTGTGTTTTCAGCAGTTAAAGTGTTAACCTTAGCCCTATTCGATAAAATATGAATAGTGCTTTGGAATGCTTTCTTTCTAACATATAACACTTATATTAATGCTCTGGCTCTGAATGTTTTTAATGTGGACACGCCATTATCATCAAAAAAACTAAACACAGCCAAAGAACATTTTCTAGTTTAGCTTAAAAAATAAAACTACATAGCAACATGCTATGACAGACTGAAAGTTCACTAAAGAACTGTGTTTAAGACCCTGGCTGATGTAACTGTTGTCCTTAGTTTTGCCTAGAATTAGCCATTAATTGACCTCTCAGATGCCTTTCGGCAGCCTAAAATTTGTAAGCACAGTTGACCGCTACCCCTTCATAAAAGGAGGAGGTCTTCCATGTAGGGTAGGCGATTTCAATTTACAAAAACTAATATTCTAACTTACCTTATAGCCTTCATATGTATTTACATAATATACAATGTTTCCCTTAAATTATATACATTTAATAATTTTTCTTTTGTTTCGGTATTGAATCTTAACTGTCATCCATATCTACAACAAAACACTAACACACTTGTCATTATAATTCTCAAATAGTCAAATTTTCAGATAATATGACAATAGTCCAATCAGTGAGGATTTTTACCCTACAAAAGGAGGTGTAGTAAATTTTAAAATATGTCGTTTAGGTTTGTACTCTGATGAAAAATCCAAGTTTGTGACCTCGAGGAGTAGTCGCCCGGGCCGCCATCTTGAAAGAAAGGTGCTGTTTTTTTTTTTTTCATTTTGCCTTTTGTAAAAAAAAAAAACAATCTTTACGCTGCTATAACTCGATACATGTGAAATTGACTTGTTCTCTTCAAGTTTGTATGGAACGTTTTTAGTATTGATTCGTAGGATTAATATTTGAAGAACTATACAAAAAAAAATTTTTAGCTTCTTTCACCTAAGATGGCGGCCCGAGCGACAGCTCCTCGAAGTCACAAACTTGGATTTTTCATTAGACTACAAACCTAAACCACATATTTCAAAATTATTACTACACAGTCTTTTTTAGGGCAAAGGTGTTTTTTTAACCCTACTGACTGAACTACAAATCGATCATTAAATTACATGTACAATTTTAAAATTAAGTAAATAAATATTATCACTGTAGATATGTACCTACACAAGTTTAAAGAATTTCTTAATTAAATAGAGATAAATATGTTTTAAACATAAACTAAATAACAAACACTGGTGAAATGCTAGTCAGGATTGCACACCGAAGTGTCCGTACAAGCATACAATATATCTACACAATTCAATTAATATTTCTATGTATGTAGTACTTATAGGTCTATATCAAACTAGTCGGAGGATAGTTAAAATGAATATTAAAACAATTATCTAGTTCACTTCAATGACTTCATCACTATAGAATACTGGTTGAAATTTATAAATTGATCCAGACTTGTATTAGGCCGGTATGGTTTTCACTCCCTCCAGTGTTAACGTTTACGCTCGGCATTTTCACTTACATAAATCATGATCAATGATAGAAAAAAATTATCTGCTAAATCGGTTTAGCAGTTTTCAAGTTATGCGCTTACCAACATCATTTGATTTTAATTTATATTGATGGATAGATATACTAGCTGAATGTCCGGTACTTCGTACCCGGTGAGGCAGCGCTTGGCCTGTGCCCTCGCCCCTCACATATTACATATATAAACCTGTAATATTAGCATTGGAGCGCGACGCCGGCCGTTGCTAGAGCCATCGATCGTGTGGGCGGATATGGGACGCCGGCAGCGATGCACGCGCGAATCTATAGGCAACCTATTGTAGGTACCTGCGCGCGCTGTTATACACCTCATTAGAAGTATATCAACCTTTTTTTAATTAGCTGACCCGATTCGGCTTAATTATTTGAATCATATAAGATAGATTATTTTATAGATTGTGGGCAATACACATACCAACATAAAAAAAAAACGCGAAATATATTGAAAAGGCGGAGACCACATTGCATGGGCCTATATTGCGTAGCTTATCTTTATACCAACATACAGTATACATTCAGTCCAGTATTACATAAGTGTAACATTATTTTTTCACTGGCAGAAATTTGGTATCGTCTCCTGAAGAATAAAAACGTTACGGTCATCGAGCCTTATTCTGCCACATCAGCCCAATACTGTATGGCATTCACATACTATACATAATTTTTTGTTTGACTATACCCGTGTTTCCTCAAGTTTTCTCCTAATGTCATTCATAAATCCTAGAAAATACTGACCATAATATTTAAGACACGCAGTAAGGGCAGACAGGTATAATTAAGCCACTCACCAACATCACTAGGAGTAATAGATTACTACCTTGTCTGACTTTTATAAACTAATTTCATTATATATAATAATGTTAGTCTTTAGTTTTTTTACTCTATCCGTCATCGAATTGAGAGAATAATATCATTAATTTTTGCACCCTTTTAAGTAACGCTTTGCGTCATTTACTGCTGAATAGCTTATTTTAAATCGAGGTTAGCTCTCCCACTGCTCACATCGCGCCTAGCACGAAATCACTCGCCGCAGAAACATACTTTGGTAAATCCCTCTCCTTACTCTGTACATTTGAGATTACTATACATTTAGATAATATTATATTCATAATGTAATATTGTCTAGGCTAAACACCGTTGTGCAATACAAACATGAATTCAAGAGTTGTCTTATTTTAAACAATTTTAATAAATTTGCCAGGATAATATTTGTTTCCAAGAATGCACTGTCCTCGTTCTCACATAATCTTTGAACGCTAACTCGAATTCATAAGACACTCCCTTTGGCTTCCATTTAGCCAGGAATTGGTAGAACCTATTATTGTTTTTATCAATGTACATTAAACTTGAGATGATAGCTTCTTGCATTTTTGATGAATCTGAAATAAACAAAGTGATTATTAAACAATTAGATTTTTTATGCAAGCTAAGAACATAGTATATTTTAAACCTGGTAAAACCAAGTAGCACCATCCCTTTCTCTTTACCAAACAATTAATACAAAGAAAGAAGTAACTTAGTAGTTTATTTTATTCAATAAGTAACAAACCCAGCAGGGGTGGATCTATATAAGGGTTTTTGGGCTGCAGCCCAGGGCCTTGTAGGTATAAAGGGCCCCCAGTCCCCATTAAACAATTAAATAAATAAGAAAATTTAAAGAACCCCCAATTAGCAATTAACCAAACAGCTAAGAACCACCACAAGCAAAACCGGCTTTCAAATGAAAAAAACCTGCATCAATATCGGTCCATCCGTTTAAGAGCTACGATGCCACAGACAGACAGACACACACACAGACAGACAGACATCGTAGTCAAATTTATAACATCCCTCTTTTTGGGTCGGGGGTTAAAAAACAAAATGCAGTGAAATTTTTATGCAATTTTTTGAAAAGAAACTTGTTGATGTTTGTTAATGTGTTGATTATATTATATTTATTATAATATC
This sequence comes from Biston stratarius, assembly GCA_950106695.1. Classification (NCBI taxonomy): domain Eukaryota; kingdom Metazoa; phylum Arthropoda; class Insecta; order Lepidoptera; family Geometridae; genus Biston; species Biston stratarius. Next base: position 15,366,614 of record OX467115.1, on the reverse strand, counting down.
TTAAAATGTTTATAATGTCACCACTACCTGTGAAGCGGAGCGCTCTTTCTCCAGGATGTTGTATATAGAAAACAAATATAGGACAACAACGTTAAAACTATCGACTTAATCATTTGTTATTTAACAAAGGACTTACAATATGATGAGCAAATAAAGGAAATTACGGCGCAAAAATGCAAAAATATTGCTTTATATTTAATGTATCAAATGCAAACTACACGTAACCTGTTGATTTCTTTTGTGATAATGTCTTTCAGTTACTGTTTGTGTCTAAGACAAGGCAATTGGCAAAATTACTCTGACAAAATGGCAATTGGTTGATTATTTCGTCAGGCCCCTAAGTAATATTAGCCCAAGGCCCTTCTGGCAAACTCCTGGTCCGCCCCTGATACCACGCCCTGATTATTTCGAAAATTTTACTTATATAAACACTAAAGTGACAGGATGGACAGGTTTTTTGGCGGGAACACGGAATGAGTCGTGTCGGTCCATTGTATTTTTTTCCAAAACTAATGTTTTTTCGAGTGTTTATGTATAAAAATAGTGGTGTTTAATTTATAAAGTTCCGAATTACAAGCGCGAATGTGGGAAAGTGAAGTCGTGTTGCTTCCAAACTCCATCGAAGCTTATTGTAAAGTCGCCACTACTTTTCTAAAGCTTGACTAGACGGACTGGACTTGACTACGACTGGACTTTGACTATAAAGAAGCTGAAAACTGAAGACTGCACATAAAATACAGAAACATTGAAACAAGCAGAATAAACAGAGTGTGATGCCAAAAAGAAAGAGAAAAAAAATGTGACAGGATACTTTTTATCCCTGAAAATGGAGGGAAAAATTTCCCTCGCGGCAGGAACCGCTGTAACTAGCTATTTATATAGATAATACATAGTTATAAACTCACTCTTCCTCTCCAGCATGTCCATGAGATAATCAATTATCATTTCACGGTGTACTTTCATGTTACTGGGGTAAGGTCTCAGCAATGGGCCCACTAACGACACACAGAACCGTTTCGCCACTTCCGATGTGGTACTATCACTTATTAAAGGCTGTAGCATATTTTTGACAATATTGTTGTGACACCATTTGGCTCCGTGACGTTTCGCAAGAATTAGCAGAGACAACCGCAATGTTTTCTTTTCTATCGGAGAATCTGTAAGAGGTAAATAAATATTTTAATAATACTTGCTACACTAACACAAAGAATTAAAACAAAAATAACCGGCCAAGTACAAGTCGGACTCGCGCACGGAAGGTTCCGTACCATTATCTATGAAAAAGTCAAAAAAGTCGCGTTTGTTGTATGGGAGTCCCCCTTAAATATTATTTTAATTTGTTTTTAGTATTTGTTGTTATAGTGACAACAGAAATACATAATTTGTGAAAATTTCAACTGTCTGGCTATCGCGGTTCTTGAGGTACAGCCTGGCGACAGACAGACGGACGGACAGACAGACAGCGAAGTCTTAGTAATAGGGTCCCGTTTTTACCCTTTGGGTACGGAACCCTAAAAACACTTTCTTTGTATGGGAGCCCTATATTTTTTATACTATTATCAAGGATATAACATATTTTTGGGAACTTTCTTGTAGGTTATTTTTTTTTAGATATGCAAACAACATACTGTACTCAAGTCATAATGGGTACCTTGAGAATTTAACCTTTTACCAATTACTTCTCATTACATTTTATTTCTTTCTATCATGAGATTCTTTTGTTTTCTGTACTTTTTTTTTTGCTATTTTTGGTGTGCACAATAAAGAGTTTCTATCTAAAACATGGAATTCTAGTGAGGAGCTATGATGTAAGGTATAGATGGATTTATTATATATAGTACTTCTGATACCTCTAATTTCAATGATAGTTGTTCTAAACAAGTCCAGGATCTTATTTTCATTCCAATCAGCCATATCGTAATTATATTTCCAGCGTAGCACGTTTCTCAAATCTTGAACTCGACTGTGCTTGTCGTCGCATTTGTAGAAATGTAATAAGTACACCAAACACGTGACCAATGGGCATTTAGCTGAAAAATAAAAATAATTTATGTACAAAAGTGTAACAAGGCAAGCAGCAGGCAAGGAAGTATTACTAAAGCAATATTCAAATATCAGATCTAGTAGTCTTGTGCCTATGATATACTCGTATTTATACAACAACTAGCGGCCCGCTCCGGCTTCGCACGGGTATAAACCTCAAAAATAACAGAATTTCTCCACTATTTAATGGATGTTATTATACATATAAACCTTCATCTTCAATCACTATCTATCAAAAAAACCGCATCAAAATCCGTTGCGTGGTTTTAAAGATTTAAGCATACATAGGGATATAGGGACAGAGAAAGCGACTTTGTTTTATACTATGTAGTGATAGTGTTATTGATGATACAACAATAGTCAACCTACAAACAGAAAATTTTGAAGAAAATATATCTATCATTCAAAAATTTTGAGCCTTATTTTTACAAAACTAAATTCAAATTCAAAATTTATTTAGTTCAGAATTTATCCTAATTAAAAATCTAAACTTAATCTAACTAGTATATTTGATAACATCTTGTATAAATGATTTCAGCTCTTATAAATGTCTCTCTGACAATCATTTACACAATATCACTTAGTGAGAATGGGTTCTACAGACAGTTGCAGTTTTTAGGATCATGTTGTTACTCTGCAAGTTTCTACTCACTAATGATATACCTTAAGTAGATGCTACTGAAGGATCGCATAATGCATAATTATGCATATTTTAATGTTTATGTTGCTATGTTTTGTTATGTTATTGTCCGTTGTCTAATTGTGAACTAAGCCCAATATATATAGCACATAGGCGTGAAGTGGCTAGTCTGTCAGTTTTTTATCGTATACACTACGGTGAGTGTGCCCAAGAACTACATGACCTAATCTTGCCATCGCCGTTTTACGTCTTACAGTGGAAATTCCCTATAAACGTACAAAACGTTTCCAGACCACGTTCCTTATTAGAATTGTTGATGTGTGAAATTCGTTGCCAGCATCTGTGTTTCCAACTAAGTACAACCCGGCTTTCTTCAAGAAAAATGGGAATAGGTATTTCCTAGGCAAGCATGCTCTATCTTCGGCCACTTCGTCGCTTTCCATCAGGTGAGATCGTGGCCAAACGCATGCCTAGTCCGTAGTTAAAAATAAATAAATATATATATATATAGCAATATATAAGCCAAACTTACCAAGTCCCATGTGTCCCAGAGGTAAAGCGAACATCCAGACTTCAAGGCACTGTTGCACCAGGATGACTGCTTTAAGTTGCAAGCAATACATAGCATCAATTATAAACAACCGCAGCCGACTTATTTTCTGATAGCTACGGCATAGAAGTGCATAGAAATGCGACATAGACTCGATGACTTCGAAAGGTTCTGCTGTTTTATTTAGTGCAAGCAAAGTATACTCGATGTTAGTAAGTATTTTTTGAACAATGGACCTGTAGTCATACGATTTCTGTATCTCGTCCAAAACATAAAGCAGCACTTGTTCTTTCTTAGTCATAGGTGGATAGGGAGGGCAATTCGATTTATTAAAAAGTTCAATTTTCCGTTCAGGGTCTTTTAAGAACTTGATGAATCCGAGTATGAAGTATTTTACGTTCCAAGTCCGTATTTCGGCAACGAGCCTGTTCATGGCACGTTGACATTCGTTGTGTGGAACCTCAACTATTTCAGCAAGGCTTATTTCCAATTTTTTACATATTTCATTTACTTTAGATTCTGTAAAAAAAAAAAAAAAAAAAATACACTAAAAATTATACATCAGAAACTGTCATATTGGGTAGAAAACATTATATATTACGCATGTTTTTCCAGCAGACGAATTCGAACATGGGCTTACCTGGGGCTTGCTTAGCAATGAATTTCATTTTTTGGATTCCATATTTTTCTATCATATGACATAACAAACTATCTTTATGATATATATCAGTTGTTTTTGTCTGATCTTCATTATGTTCTTCTGAAAACAAATTAAGGTCTGCGTAGGAGACTGCATTATCATTTTCCTTTGTGGATATTTGAGATAAGGTAGAGTTTTGGTTGTCACTTTGCCTACTTTCAGAGTGTCTGCCTGCATTTTGCCTAGTTATTCTAGACTTTCTTCCTGGCGAAAGCATCGAAGTGCTATCATCAATTTCAAGGTTATTTTGATTTTCAGTGTGGTCTTGAGTATCAGCATTCGAAAACAAACTAAGATCTACTCTAATGTTGCTATTTCCGGATATTTCAGATACATCAGAGTTATGTAATTCAACTTCAGAATCTCGATTTGTCTTTTGTCTGGGTGATTTCGCTTTTCCGAACAGAAGTGATAAAGGCCTATCGTCTAATTCAAGCTTATTTTGATCCACTGTCTGATCCTGAGTAGCTTCGTTGAAATGAAGCTTTTCATGGGACACTGTTGTGTCCATTTTAGATATTTCCGACACGGTAGAGCAATATGGTTCTACTGGCGTATTTTCAGAATTTAGACGTATACTTTGTCTAGCTATTCTAGGTTTTCTTCCTGAAGGAATTATTGAAGTATTATTAGATATTTCCGACACTGTAGAGCAATATGGTTCTACTTGCGTATTTTCAGAATCCAGACGTGTACTTTGCCTAGCTATTCTAGGTTTTCTTCCTAAAGGAGTTATTGAAATATTATCATGTACTTCAGATTTATTTTTCTCCACTTTTGAACGCAAACCTTGACGGCTTGGAGTGACGGCCGTTGCCGTTACTTCAGACTCAATATCTTTATGTTTAAGGTTTGAACTTCGTAAGACCCTTGGAGAATCTGTACCCATGATGTTGTCCTTAGATTTGGAATTTCGGTGAGAGGTTTGTAGATTCGAAAGACTAGTTCTTTTTCGCTTAGGTTCCTTTGTTTCGCTAGACTCTGAAGTGTAAACTAATTCATGTGTGCGTTTTGTGTTTAAGATTTTGGCGGTTTTAGGAGATATATTACTGACTTTTTTGTCTATAGGAGCATTAGTTCTTTTACTACTCTTAGAATCATCAATCGTTTTATTTAAATCTGACGTTTGGTTTTCTGGCACATTAGTTACATTTTCGGACAATTTCCTCTTGTTATTTTTTAAGGTGTGTATCTCAGCAGATGGTTGTGACTTGGAACTGTCATCAACATTGTTTTCGATACTATTAATTTCATTTAATTTGGGTATGTCGTTAAGACAATCTTCAATAACAATCCTAGGTTCTTTCTTTGATCTAAGAGCACTTAAAACTTTAACAGCATTTTCATAAACAGATTTTTCGTTCAACGAAGCTGCCGTGTCAGATGCTGTTACTTTCTTTTTAGGAATAGTATTTATAGGAATAGGTTTTGGACGCAACTTCTTAACGGTATCTGTGTAACCAGTCTTTATTTTACTTTTTGGCAACATTTTCAACCTCAATGCTTCGAGTTTAGTAGTCTTTCTCGCTTTACCTCTTCTTGTGAGTCGTACTTTATCTAGGTTCCCATTGAGATTTTCTATAGAATTATCTAATTCCGAAAGTTGCATATCGCTGTCATCGTCAGAAATGTCTCTGCCTTCATAAACTATACAGTTTCTTGATTCTATTGCACTTGGTGTAGTAGCCCGATTTGAATTCTCATGTGGAGAATTATCATATTCAACATCATCACACAACAAATCTTGTGTGTTCTGATGTATTACCATTATTTTGGTAACACTTGCATCATCCACAATCAGAGGAGCGACGAAATCAGATTTTTCGGTTTTTAATACATGGGCATTAGACATTTTACTATTTTTTACACGAGAAATTTCGCTATTCGGTCTGCATTTTTCACTATGTTGCACATTGCTACTTTCTATACTAGTGACTTGATTTTCTGCTTCCGAGTCTTCCTCAATAATAGTGTAATTATTATAAGTAGAGTCTTCATTTTCATTCGTTTCTGCTATACACAACATTGAATCTGTACTCAAATTCACTACATCAGGTTGTCGCTTATTATTCGATTCTGCATGTGTATTGTATGATGGAACGTTCTGTATATTTTCGTGATGGCTTTCATAGCTTCTATTAGGATCGCTCAGTACATTTCGTAAAAATTGTTCATTTAGGTCACCATTAGAGAACATTCGCGGTATTTGTTCTAAATATTGAGGTAGAGTCGCGATAAATGGAGCAAGTACTTCTTGAATTTTTGACCTAAGTAAGTTTATATGCTCATCAATGGTTCCAGCTAATGCTCGAGTCTGTTTATCAATCATTGTGTTTCGGTTATCTACTGATAATTTGGGTGATTGTATTTTTCTTCGAGGGGGTGTTCCAGGTATAGGTGTTATAATCTGATAATTTAATCGCATTTTGTCAAAAATTTTTCGTATTTCATTATCAATCTCAACATCATTGCTACAATTATTGCTATTATTTAATTCCAAACATTGCAATTCATGTTGTGAGCTTTTGTTGACATTTATCTTTGTATGTAATGTGTTGTGGTCTAGCTTTGTTAGGATTGTTGATGGTTCGTTCGAAATTTCAAAGTCAACAGGCGAAAATACATGTGACTCACTATGCATAATTTGATCATCAGTAACAGGCTCTGTATTACCTTGTAGTTTCATTGGTTTTGTTCGCGATTCTTTTTCAAACTGAATAGTCAAAACAGGTTCAAGACCTTGTGGTGAAACAGGGGACTCTTCAACATAGTTCTCATTTCTACTATCCTTTTCTATATTTATTTGTGACTTAAATGCACCTGCATCATTGCTAGAAATCATCCGGCTATCACTTACGACTTTATCTAAATGAACTGGTGATGTACTTAGCTCTTCGTCATCAAGACTATTAAATCCACTACCATTACTATCGTCAGAATCAAATGTGAAATCTCGTAACTTCCTTAAACTAGTGAATGGTTCTTCTTTTGAGTCGATTTTATGTTTCGCCGAAATGTTATTGTAGTCCGATGCGCTATTTTTAGTGTTAGGTGGACGAGTCAATTGACTTATGTTACCAATGTTCAAGTGCGTTTGGTTGATGTCCTGATTATTTTCTTCAACATTTGTTTTGACATTTCTGGCAGAGGTTATCTCAATTGCAACATCAGAAGTATTAATAGCAACATCAAGTCTTTGTGTGGGTATTGGACTTGTACAAGCATCTTTCTTTGAAATATTAGCACATATTTTACATACATTTATAGTAGAATTATCAGCACTAAACCTCTCTACAGATATAGGACTAGTTGAAACATCTGACTTTGGCCTATTACATTTATTACATATGTTGCTGACTGTAGAAGGTGGACTGCAATCCATGTAATAATCAGGACTGTGGAAGCTCTTGTCGCCATCAGAAAATGCCAGAGATGAACCTCGACCTGTATCCACACTTCCTACATAATCGAAATCTAAACTAGTATTGCGGTGAGATATCGGCAGTGTAGATGGCTCTTCATCCTCTAGACTAGATTCTTGTTTCTCACTATTTTCACTTATTTTGTCAACCTGGGGGCAATAAAAATTTAACGAAATGAGTAATAATAAAAATAATGACTACCCTAAAAAGCTGTTCTTATGATAAGTTGCTGCTTAAGCTACAAAAAAAAAAAAAGGTGATTAAGGATGATAAAGCATTTAAGCACTACAGTTTAAGGGTGGCGCTTCCTAACTAGTCTACATGGTTTACTGTAAATGTAATGTTTTTTTTTTTTGTTGGTTTGTATGTTTCATGCCAGTTTGAAAGATACTGTAGCTAGCAAAATTCAGGGTTAAGATTTACGAATTCACCAAATGCCTCAAGTAATGTGTAATGTAAGCTGTTTTACTAGTCAAAGTTCTGGATACTGCTCTAAGGGTCATGGCAGGTGTTATCTATCAGTAAGGCCTTATTCGTCTCATTACTAGCAAAGTACACTGAGAATAGTAGTTCATCTTAGGCTAGTCGGCGAGTAACCTACTGTTGCGTTGACGCTTAGGGTTGTCACTTTTATTTTTAGTTAAATATTATTTGCGTATTATGAGCAAAACTGCGATAAATAACGTAGTCGAATAAAGCGGGCGTGCAACGTACAGGAACGCGCGCGCGCTCGCCGAGATTATGCTAATGTGTGCGTGGCAGTATGTAGTGTGTAGTGTACACGGCGCCCGGTACGCACGCACACATTCAAACCGGCAGCGGCCAATTTCTATAAGATGACTTACTGTTCTTAGTGTACTGTGTTACTACCAATCATAGAGAAAAGGTTAACTATTGGACAAGAAAATACCTTGTTACTCTCTTCCTCTTCTTCTTCTATATGAGCTTCTGGCAGATATTTCTTAATCACTAATTGTATCCATTTATCACGTTTATCTGTAAAAAAAAAAGTTTTCGTAAATATTGTTTCCTAAAATATGTACAGGGCAATGACTGGTATCAAACATTAAGAATTTAAATTGGCAACTTTTAAATCCCCATCAGAGGGGATGTAGTGAACATACTACAGATTTTTTAATAATAATAGCCTTTGTGAAAATAATATAAACATAACAATATATAATTATACATGTACAATTGTACATGTACCATAAACAAAATTCTATAGAGCCAAAGAATTCTTTATTCTTAGTACCTGGTTGACCGAGCATTGCTCGGCTGAAAACATTGATAAAACGACGTTTTCTGAAAATGAAACCTAGCTAGATCAATTTTTGCCCCCGAAACCCCCTGGATACAAAATTTCATGAAAATCGTTGGAGCCGTTTCCGAAATTCAGAATATATATATATATATATACAGTGGCAGTCAAAAAAATAGAGCCACTTATACTCAATGTTCAAATAAAAAAGTATCCGTGTAGTGAGCAAATTTTAATTGATAACTAGTCTATATATAATTGTACAAGGGATCTCACTATAAGTTGAGACACATTACACTAACAGAAAACATAGTAGTTTTCTTGTGAACAGAATAAAACATCAAAGTAATCCTCTCTTCGACAGTCAAAATAATAGAGCCACTAAATAAATGTATCTTCATATCAACATAAATTCGAAAAAGTTAACTTAAAGGTTTAGTTTTAGTCCTAGAATTAATACTTAGTCGTATAACCCATACTTCTCAAAACCGCTCGACATCTTCTGCTCATGGAATCCAACCGTTTGCACTTACCGTCTGACATAGAGTACCACGCTTTTTGTATTTCTAACCAAAAATTTTAAAGCTTTAGAAAGTAAGAAGTAACGCAGAAAGAAGAAGAAACGCTTGAGGAAAGTAACGCTTTTGAACGATCAATTTTCTTATCCACAGTGTCCCACAAATTTTCGATAGGATTAAGATCGGGGGATTGTGGTGGCCACTCCAAAAGGGTTACTTTTTCCTTCTCGATTTTTTTTTTACAACATTTTATATATATGTTTGGGCTGGTTTGTCTGCATGAATTTTCATATTAGTGGCATCTCATCTCTCGCACAAGGTAACATAACATTCCGAAGGATGTCTTTGTACATTTCGGCATTCATAGTTCCCTCAATCCGGAATATCGGACCGACCCCATACCAGGAAAAACATCCCCTGACCATTACGCGGCCACCACCATGTTTGATAGTTTTTACAGTGTACCTAGGATTGTTTTCTTGGTTTGGTGGACGCCTTACATAGACTTTTCCATCCGAGGAAAACCGATTGAACTTAGATTCATCCGACCACAGCACATTATACCACCAGCGATCGTCTCTATCCTTGTAGCAAACGATAATCTCTTCAATATGTTCTTCTTGGATATGTGTGGTTTCTTTTTGCAATTTCACTTTTTGGGTTTCTTCTTCGCAATGCGCCTGTACGGGCGCATTGCGAAGAAGAAACAAACAAAATAAGAAACATTGCATCAGTCAGTCTTCTTCGTACTGTTGACGTAGACAATTCAACGCCACATTCATTCGATATCTGGCGTTTTAAACGTGGTGCAGTCAAGAAAGGGCCCTTTTTGACCCGTTGACAGATTACTCAATCCATATGCGTTGATGATATTCGAGGTCTTCCCATATTTTCAGCTGCAGGCGTTGCTTACTTTGATTTTTTTATTGCATTTTGCAAACGTTTTCGTGATACATTCAGCTCTTTTGCTATCTTATTCATAGAAATACCTCTGTCCCACATTCGAAACATTTCTTGACGCTCGCCATCAGTTGTATGTTTTGAACAACCTATCTACAGTGAATGGAAACGTAAATATTGTTATGGACAGTCAGTCCCACGTTTGGTATTCACGAATAACACAAATTATATTAAATAAAATCGTAAGAAAATTCTTAAATGTATCGATATAATAAGCGGCTCTATTATTTTGAACGCTGTTAATTTTACCTTTCAACACTTTTTGCTCTTGAAAACTTAACAAAAGCTTGTTGGACTCCTGTCATTTATTACGCTGTAATCTATGCTTAATCTACGAGCAACGAATATTGAAAGAGCCCTCGTGCTAAGTGCTGACAACTGATAACTTCATACTTCATTCGCCAACACTTGGTGGCTCTATTTTTTTGACTGCCACTGTATATACAAGAATTGCTCGTTTAAAGGTATTAGATAATGTGCTCTTTGTCTAATAAGGAATAGGCAGTATACGTAAAAATAAAATGATTTAATATTTTTTTTACAAATCTTGGCATCAATTGTTACATAGGATTTGCTGCAGAAAATGACAGAAAAACTTATGAATACTTACTTATTTTTGGTACCACATATTCCTTCAAAACTCTGATAAGTTTCTTTTCTACCAAGGCTTTATTAGCTTTTGTTTGCTTCAGTGCTATAGTAGCATTTTTCTCCTTCTGTTTTGTGTCATCCACTAGGTTTTCCATTTCAGTTTGTAATCCCTGTAAAAAAACACAAGACGTTAAAAGCATTTTAAGCAATTATGTAGATGCATGATCCCTATATTGCAAAAATTTTTATTTTTATTTTAATTTTTTTTTATTATTTTAATTATTTTTTATTTTAAATAAGTTAATTAATGTTTTTATGTATGCCATGCCTACACATAAATAGTGTCAGTCACAGATTAGAAAAAAAAGTGCAAATATAATGTTATATCTTTATATATAAAAATTTCGTGTCATGTTGTTTGTCCGCGATGAACTTTTCGTGTCACATTGTTTGTCCGCGATGAACTCCTTAACTACTGAACCGATTTTAACCAAATCTTGCACACTGTGTGCAGTTTGATCCAACTCGAGAGATAGGATAGTTTATATCTTAATTTACAATCGCAATATTATTATTATTTTGCAAATTGTTTGTTTATTATACGACAAAGAGGTGTAATTATCTGTGAGTTTTTATAAAAGTTAAATAGATGGCGGTGTGAGGTAATTCATTCATTCAGATTGAGTAAAAAATCTATAAAAAAAATTACCATTACAAGCAGATTTTGCCTTTAAGTATTGTTTGATGATGTTTTTACAAGTCAATAAATAAATTTTGTAGGACATTACACACAGCGCCATCTGACCCCAAACTAAGCAGAGCTTGTGTGATGGAAGTCAGATAACTGATAGAATACATAAACACTTTTTTTTGTAAATACATACAGAACACCTAGACACAAAACAAACATTTGTTTATACCATAAAATGTTTGTCCTGGGCGGGAATCGAACCCACACCCTACAGCTCTTAGAGCCAACAGGGCTGTCGTGTCCATGATAACAAGGATGCAATAGCTTTTTTACTGTTGGTCATATAAAACAAGTATTAGTTATCCACAACTAATGGCTTACCTTCATTTGATCACTGTATCCATTTATTATTTTATCTTTTAATTGTGTGTCATAATCCATATCTCCGAATTTTTTTAGCTGTTCCTTCAAGTTTTGTATCTCCTAAAAATAATTAAGCATACATTGTTGATTATATAGTAGATTATGTTATTCAACAAAAAACATACAGACTAGCCACATCTATGAAATAATAATGGTACTATGTGTTTTTATTACATACACCTGCAAATTTTTCACAATATAATGTAGGCTTTGTGTTAGGTAAGGTTTAAGTTACAGATTGAATTCCATTCCGTTCAATCATAACTCACCTGAGTAGAAAAATTGGGCACAATGTCATTCACACATACTTTAACAGTTATAATACAAGTGTAATTCAATAAAACAACTTACATTTGAATATTCCGTTGCCTGATTAAAATATTTACTCCTTTCATCACAAATAACTTTGTGTTCTTCATTTTTCTCAAACAACAAGTTTCTTGTCTCTTCTAGTTCTTGTTTGGTGTCTAACAATTCTTTTTGTACCTCCAGTAATATTTCATTTGTGTTTTTTGCTTTATGGACTACTTGGCTGTAATAGGAAAGATGTGAATCAATCAAAAGTATGCTGATCAACCTTGTTTTTGTAATAGTTATTTATGATACTAGTGCGGTATGTTAGTTTTTCCGAACGAATAGACGAACGTAACCTGTGCTTACCATAGTCACAAGTTTGTAAATACCAATTTCCGCGCGTGTGTCATACGTTTCTCAACACATTTGTGAAAAACCAGTACAATAGGTAAGAAAACAAACTTTGAGTATAAATATCAGTTACTTCTAGAAAGTTGCAACAATCTTTTACGTTTCTAATATGAAAAAGGCGCGAATTTGCAAAGCGCCTCGTGCGCGTGGTGAAAATTAGAACTAGATCTTTCGTCTCATTTTCTCTTTAGTATTAAAGTGAGACAAACGTATTGAGCAAAAGCGTCTCAAGGTGGTTCGATCATTCAGCTTATTTACTCTCGTAATATTAAACTCTTTGGTGGAATTCATACATATTTTTTATGGAAATTTAAAAAAACCGCGGCGCTATACAACGGAGTGTGCGGTAAAACATGTACCTAAGTGAGAGTACCTATTTCACCGCACGTTCGTCTGTATGGTTGCATAATTTTTACCTTTCGAACAATGTATACAGGCTTCGTAAATGCATTACTTGAGCAAATGTGTTGAAAAATATCTAACAGCTAAGTGCGGGCCTTTTCTAAAAAAGCTTAAATATTTATGAAATTATATGGACCTCATCACATACCTATACAAAAAGAAACTTATAGCTCATAACACAAAAGTCTGTTTGTGATGTTATCACTTATAACTTATACCTAACACAACAATCTTTAGACAAAAGAAAATAGCCTTACCTGACACCTTTTAGACGATCTTTTATGCGAGCAATACTAAGTTTTCGTGCTGCAGGACACACTGTCTGAAATATATCAAAATTAATACACAAATTTCAGTGAATTTTTAATATATCTTTTTTAAATATTCTTTTCTGAAAAATTACATCTTCCAACCAGAACACGAAATTTATATTAAAAAACCGGCCAAGTGCGAGTCGGACTCGCGCACGAAGGGTTCTGTACCATTATCTATAAAAACGGCAAAAATATAATGTCTGTTGTATGGAAAATATTTGTTTTATTTTAATTTAACTATTACTATTAACTAACTATTACTAACTTTTATTCTAGTCCTCCTTTTGTACATATTATCTTAAGTGTGCAATAAAGAATTAAATAAATAAATAAATATTTTTTGCCGTGGTGGTGCCGGCGTAAGAATAGTACCCCACCCTCTCTACCCGTGGTTGCCGTAAGAGTCGGCTAAGGGATGTAATCTGGAAGATGGGTAGCAGCGTCTTCCTTGAACAATCACACCCAACTGCGCTCGCCAACCCGCCTGCGAAGCATGGCGAGTATTGGCAAGACCCCCTAGGAAGAGGCTTATGTCCAGCAGTGGACGACCTATGGTTCATGATGTGATGTGTATGTGATTTATTTTTTAAGTGAATATACAACTAAATATTCTGTGAATATTTCAAGAGTCTACCTGTTGCCGTTATCAATATCGAGCAAAAATATATATTGTTGTTATAGCAGCAACAGAAACACATTATCTGTGAAAATGTCAACTTTCTAACTATCATGGTTCATGAGATACAGCCTGGTGACAGATTGACAGACAGACAGACGGCCAGCGGAGTCTTAGTTATAGGTTTTTTTTTTACCCCTTGGGTACAGAACCCTAAAAATCATCATACCAACTCAAGAATCTCACAAGCAACCAAAAGTAAGCCTAATTTTTTTTTATCAATACTGACACATTTTAGGTTTTTGATTTAAACATTTCACAGTTGATTAAAAAAGTTGCTTTGTTCAGTTTCATGCTTGAAACTTTGAATAATGTGTCCATAGACTATTTTAATACAAAATTTTACTAAAAGATTTCTTTGGATTCAGACAAATACAATAAAACATACACATACATACAGTATTGTTTTAAGCATTAGAATAACATTTTGTTCACAGAGATATACCAACATTATATTTTGGTTATCACAGCTTATTGAAATAACTTTCTGTATACAGCAAGCATGTGGTATTAAAACATATTTCATAACAAAAATATATGAAGAAAGTACTTGGAACTACATTATTTTAGAAAAGTAAAATTGATAAGCATATGTATAGCAAGAACCAGTTGAATAAGGATATTGGTACTTGAGATTTCGAAGGAAATAACATATAACTATAACAATATTGTCATCATCGGTCGAACCTGGACCAAATCGGCTCAGAGCCGAGGCAGATGGCATAACAAGAGGCCTATACCCAGCAGTGGGATAAAGAAGGCAGGGAATGATAATGAACATATGTCTAGAATAGAGGACTGCCGTATGTTTGTGTCTTTCCCAAAGAGCAAGTCGCTAGGATTGAAGCTAATAAAATTCTGAATAATTCATCGACGCTTTGATATATCGCTTCCAAATACCTAGATAAAATAATCTAGAAGTTATGTTGGCTACGGTGAAAAAAGTAAGCAGTGACACAGCATTCATTAGCTACTTCAACATTCCTAGAATCCAAGGGAAAATTAGAGTTATTAGGTACAATCGATAACATTATAACCTATAAATGTGTGAGCACTCACCAATGGAGTCGCTAAATTTACATTGGTTGTTTGTTCGAAGAAGTTAAGATCAAACTCGGAGACACAATTCTGAAAAATGGATTCCATCACTGATACACTTAGTCGAGTGATTACTATGAAAATATCGTTTATTTGTTATTATCTTTCATACTTTTATCGAAATGTATAATCTCATGAAGTAAAGCCATTTAAGCCACCGGCGCGGGGCCGCGCGCTAAAAATCAATGCGGAACAGTCTGACATTGACAATTTGAGATACACGGGATTGGTGACAGATTTTTTTTCTCTTTCTTCTTTGTATTCTGCCAGTTTCAATGTTTCTGTATTTTGTGTGCAGTCTTCAGTTTTAAGCTTCTTTATCTAGTCTAGTATATAGTCTTGGTCAAGTCCAGTATGTGCCAGTCAAATCTAGTCAAGTTTTAGTAAAGTAGTGGTGACTTTACTATAAGCTTCGATGGAGTTTTGGAAGCAGCACGAAAAGTCGTGTTTCACCATATTATATCACTTTCCCACACTCATGCTTGTAATTCGACACCTTATAAATAAAACACCGCTATTTTTATACATAAACACTCAAAACAAGACTGGAAAAAAAACAAGACTGGAAAAAAAACAAGGCGACACGACTCTTTCCGTGTTCCCGCCAAAACTGTGTGCTGATTTTTTAGTTTGATTTACTACTTTTGGTTAGCCAAGGTTAGCAACACTGCAAGATAGGTAGTTTCTAGAGCTTGGAGTATTCTTGATCCTTGACCATTCATCCGAGTTCTAGAGCTTCAACTGCAGATGATCAATACAAGGTTAACACCTAGCCGAGAATAGCGTATAATAGTATTTAGCCGCCAGGGACGGGTAAGATAGGCATAGTATAGTACCGTACTGGGCAAATGTAGTGCTAGTGCGTTTTATTTTATTGAAGTCGATTAAATAAGACAGCACCACATTCATTGGCATTCGTTGGACCGATTAACGGCTTTACATTTAGGCATACTACTTGTCGAAAATTACGTAGTACGGAAGCTTAGACAAATGTATAAAAAATTGGTTTCTATTGACTTTGACCACTGCCTCAGTTTTCATACATTTTATTATCGTTTACATACTACGTATATCTTACAAAATGCTGCTCTAGAGTTTTTATTACACCAAGTAATGGTGAATTAATATTGCTAGATGCCATAATATTCACACCAAGAAATAAAGAATACGAAGTTTATGGCGGAAAGCAGAAAAGCAATATTTTTTATTATTCAAAACTAGTGTTTTTCTCAAACTTTGGAAATAGTTGTTTTTGATTCAATTTTGGTTCATATGTATGCGGTAAAACTATAAGTACGTGGTGTGGTTAAAAGATTTTTTCTCGTTGTACCTTGATTTTTGTGTATAATTTTGATTTATTTTAGTTCATTAATCATATACCTAATACTTGAAAATATTGAAATACTTCGAGCTGTGGTGAAATACCTAGCCTATCAAACAAAAAACAAAGTACGATGCCAAAGAAAAAGAAGAAAAAATACCACGAATACGATGTTCCCGATTGCGTGAAACGAAATGAAACGGTTTGAGTTTTTTGGCGGGAACGCGGTGAGCGTCGTGTCGCCCCATTGTATTTTTTTCCAAAACTAGTGTTTTTTCGAGTGTTTATGCATAAAAATAGTGGTGTTTTATTCATAAAGTGCCGAATTACAAGCGCGAGTGTGGGAAAATGATATAATGTGGTTAAACATAACTTGTCGTGTTGCTTCCAAAACTCCACCCAGAAGCTTATAGTAAAGTCGCCACTACTTTACTAAGGCATGACTTGATTTGACTGGGACTGACTGGACTTGATCAAGACTAGACTTTGACTGTAACTATAGATGATAAAGAAGCTGAAAAATGAAGACTACTCACAAAATATAGAAACATTGAAACTGGCAGAATGCACAGAGTGCGATGCCAAGAAAAAAGAGAAAAAAAAAAATGAAACGGTTTGTTTTTTTTTTCTTCCACTAAGTTTGTTTACCTCTCAGATCAATTTAACTATTCGTATTTCACGTTTGGAATTGCAAATATTTTATTTCCGTCAATTAGCACTTTTTTTACACGGTGAATTAGTTCCTGTATGTCATTATTAAGATAACACTCTGGGTAGTTAGCAAAAATTCTAATCTCCGTTTAGATAATAGTTTAGAAAGAGCTCGTGTTGAGACGACATCGCGATCGGTGTCCTCCAGTCCGTGATCAAGTTCAAGGTTCGTTTCGTAGCCTGAGGGGGATCCTAACTCTAACTAATAGACGAAGCGGTGAGTTTAAGTTTTGCTTGCTAATCCTGCAATTAAACCCATATCATATTTAATAATAAAAATATGATTTTTTTAGAATAATAATGTATATAGGCTACGGCGTTAACGACAGATGCAATTAGTAGGACAGATATATACCTACTAATTGCTTCTATTCTTTGAACCGTAATTTTTTAACATAAGAATATTAAGAAAACTGGACAAGTGGAAACTCGTGACTAGTGCGCCGAATTCCGTATAATCTTTTATGTAGAAAAAGAAACGGCTTGTTTTATCACGCTAATCGAGTCTCGAAGATTTGTTTTTATAAAACCGCCGAACATTCTTATAACCAAAAAAAAGTCTGACTTGTACTTGTGAAGTAACTGGTAGTTGTAGTTTAAAAATAATCATATTTTCAGCTATACATACATAAGTATGGTCATTTCACCAACTACTAGTTTGTAATTGCATGTGGCATTTTTCATGTGATATATAACTTTAATGACACATCAAGGTATGTAAATAAAGTTAATTACTAGTTAGTTGCTAGTTTGTCGATTTTTTATCGGATTCATTTCGGAGAGTGTGCTTCAGAACTACATGGTCTGATTCCCCCATGTCCATTTTTCCATCGGACAGCCAGAAGCTCAAAAAAGCGACATTGTTTCATGGTAGATGTTCCAAAAACTCGAACTAAACGATTTGATTCGACGTTCATTGTGCGGACTGCTAGACACTAGACAGTGGAATGCGCTGCCCGAGTGGGTGTTCCCCGATGGATATAATCTGGGTGTCTTCAAGTCGAGAGTGAATCGGTATCTTCTAGGCAAGCGTGCTCCATCTTAGACCGCATCATCACTTAACATCAGGTGAGATGGCGGTCAAACGTAAGCCTATATATATAATTATATAATTTAAAAAAAAAAAAAATTATAGTATTTTGTATGAGATTGAGTCCTAAAAACATAAGTGCTAAACATAATTGGGATTTTTCTTTACTTGTGCTCATTAAGTTAGGAAGTGGCTCATATCGACCAGAGAGATAACAGGCTGCCCTGTTAGCTTGGTATAAGTTATGCTCCGAGAGCTGTAGGGTGTGGGTTTGATTACCACTCGGCACTAACATTTATGTGACAAACATAGATATTTGGTCAGTGTGTATTATAAGTATGTATTTACAAAATAAAGTATGTGAATGTTCTATCAACTATCTGATTCCCATAATACAAGGTTTGCTTAGTTTGGGCTAGATGGTGATCTGTGAAATGTCCTCAAATATTTATTTTATTTATGATATACCTAATAGAAAAAAATACCTTATAAGTTTTGTTTTAATTAGTCTTAACAGATAGACACAAGAAAGTTACCCTAAAAAGGGTTAAAAAAAACAAATAGAATCCAGATTAAAAGTTATGAATTTTTATTATTATGCATTTAATATGAATCCTTATTTCATTGATTTGATTAATTAAATTTATTTAATAACTCATTTTTGTTCTTCTTTTTTTAAAAATGGAAATAAATGCACAAAAAGCATAAAAGTGTGTACATATAAAACACAAATTTGAAACCAAGACCATGTGTGAATGGTTTGTTTTATTTTTGTTGTAAATACATAAACAAACATGAGTAATACCTGAAACCTTGTTGCATGAGTGTAACTTCCACATGGCTGGTTTTCAATAAGTTGTTATTGTTTTTTTTTACATGTATACATTTTCTTTACAAGATAGATACCTAAAGAACAGCATGATAACTCTAACTTTGTTTACTTCATTTCAGATGGGGTACCTGAAGAGTGAAAAGTCTAATTATAATCAAACTAGTTTATATGATCGTGTTAAGAAGTTACTTGTGTCTTATGACTGGAGTGACTGCAATTTTAATGTATTTGATACTGAATTCAAGGCGCATAAATTAATATTAGGCATTAGCAGTCCAGTCTTTGAAGCTATGTTTTACGGTCCATTGTCTAATACTAGTGACATTGTTATCACTGACATACAACCAGACACATTCCAGTTGGTGTTAAATTACATCTACACTGATAATGTTGAAATAACTTGCATCGAACAAGCATTTGAACTACTATATGCTTCAAGAAAATACTTGCTAGAACAATTAACAGAGATTTGTATAGCTTATATACAAGCTAACATTAGCATAGACAATGTCATAGACATCCTCAACTATCCTGAATACATGCAAGATGAGCAACTCATAAAATATGCTTTAAAACTATTATGTGAACATGCAAACTACTTGCTAGAGGAAAAGAAAAATTTAGTCACATATCATTGCATGAAGGCTATTCTTGAGAGTGACCAAATGAACATCGAGGAAAAACACCTGATCAAACATGTGTTTGAGTGGTCTACATATTGCTGTGATCAAAACAACATCCCACCTACAATTGAAAATAGACGTAATATATTAATGAATAAGGGCTTATTTAAGTTATTAAGGTTTCCATCATTGACTTTAGATGACTTAGAAGAAATAACTTCTGATACCAGTAACTTGTTGCTTTCTCATGAGTATGAGAGCATAAAGAATATAATCAAAGCTCCTTCTACTGATCGGCATGAAGAAATAGCTGAAGTAGTTGATGTCACCACTGTACCCAGAAATCCTCTCAAACTACAGTGGTATATATGCTACCGCAGTCCCCTTAGGTCTATGGCTCCTATAGTTATAGACTCTAATAACTATGTAATACAATCTCGAATCAAATCAAACAAGTCTGTATTTATAAACTCTCTGTGTGTGCCGACTAGGATGGCGCCCGCAGTTTATTTTCGTAACAATGCAGCTAAAGCATATTCAGAACAACTGTCTGTCTCAATATCTAGCGAATCTGATAACAGTATTATTAAATTTACAAACTTTATGAACACAGTTGAGTATGATTCAGTTGTGGACATAGAATTAACTGAACCATGTTTTATGAAGAAAGATCAATGGTATAAAATAAGCTTTGTGTGGCCTCAAAATAGATTCCCGACATATTCTTATATTGTTGAGTACAGAGATAAAAAGTACACTGGCCACAAGGTCACATTTGAATTTGATGATTTGCCATTTGGAGCAGGAAATAGTGGTAGCTTCCTGGGGGGCTTAAAGTTTTGCTTGTAATAAACTTTCTGTAAAAAATAAACTTTGTCTATGTAATTTAGGTTTTTTCTCTCTAAAAAGTATTATATGCTAGACATAAATATTTCTTAAATGATGTCAATAACCTATACCTATCTAGTTGTAAAACAAGATCACCCGAATGATGTTGTCTCAAGACCTGTTCGACGGCATCTTAGCCGCGACGAGGCCATTACCCTTAACTACCTGAATTATATACTAGAAGTTGTTTGACCTATATTTATATAGATCTATAACGCCAGTTGTACCTGGTACGAGAAGCGCTTGGTAAATTCATCACATAAGTACCTATAGCTACTCAGTTATGACTGGTTAACCTTCTCAACTAACTTCAGTGGATGCATAATAATTATCATATACGTCGGTATTAGTATTAAAAAAAAACCTGGCACAAGAATTTGTATGACATGTAATTCATGTACGTATTGATAAGTATGTAAATACAAAAAAAGGTTATAAGTATGTTCATATGTTCTATCAGTTATCTGGTTCCCATAAGCTGCTTAGTTTGAGACTAGATGGCGTCGTTAGAAATATCTGTCTCTAACTTCACCCATGATGAAAGAAATTGTAAAGTGTGCATGTGTCATGCACACTTTGTTTGTATGCTTGTGGATTTCCGCATCTACATTAAAAATAAATAAACATAGTCCGAGTTCTTAGCGTGCTAAGTTGTTGTTCGCATCTTGTTGTTTGACTCTTCATTAGCGTTAACATGGTCAGCTGTATCACGAAAACTATTCGACTCCAGTTAGTCGCGGTAATTTTAAAAGATGTTTTGAAATTGTACTTGTATGGTCTGTTATACCAAGGGTATCGACCGTTAGTGCATATTTCAGTTAATCTTCAAATATTTTGTAAAAATATACCTCAAATATTTTGTAAAAGCTTTTGTAGCAAATGTATTTTTGTTTTACACAGGTTAAAACGGTTTAACATAAATAATTAGGTATCTATTTTTAATTGTCATTTTAATAATGTTTAGGTGCAAATCGGCAAAAAATACCTATATCATTTTAATGGATTTATCCACATATCTGTCGTATATACCTAATATAAGAGTTTGATGGAAAATCGAGAATAACTGATATGAGAAGAATTATCCAATATCTTATTGCAAGTATTTATTTCACCAAACTTGAATTGAGTTTATTCTTATTTACATTTATGATTCATGAAGCTTGTTATTGTACCAAACTTGAATTAATTACCTATACCTGTAATTTATCAAAGGTACAAAATCATTATTTCTTTTTGTAACATACACTAAGCACGTGTCATGTAGTTACAATAACTTAAATATTAAAATGTTTATTTATTTTAGTATGTAAGTTCTAGACTGTGGTTATTGAATCTCACAGTTTGTAGGCTAATAAAGTATTTATTTGTTATAAACATTAAAGTTGTTTTCTTAAAGATTTTGATTTTATACTTAGCTACGCAATCGCCCAGTAAAAAAAAAATCTTATGTTCATGTACCAGCGTACCTACTGCACTGTATGTAAGGTAGGTGCGGGTAATAAGGCCTAGCTAAGGGAGATTTGAAATAAAATAAAAAGTATTTATCAGAATCAACAAATTTTAATGTTAATCAAAACTAAAAATCAAACACTGTCGAATATAAACAAAACATGGCAACTTCTGCCGTAAACAAAAACAAAATTAAACATTTACAAAAACCTTGTTTGTAGGCCTTATTATACTATGGTAGGATAATAAGGCCTAAGACTTTAACATATATAAATAATAAAAATGGGGTGCTTATATTTCATGATTGATATCAATAATTAATAATTATACATTAATCACGCAGCAGTCTTAAAAATAGTAATAAATTTCTTTGATTAACATCCATCAAGACACTCAAAATTATCTCTATCATCCGCTGATAGGCCGACGCACTCCGCGTGATACCACTTGCCACATTTATAGCATAGCATTGTCTCACACTAGCCATCCTGTCCTCCTCGCAACCGTGACAGTACCAACTTTCCAAAAACTTCAGTTTAGCACGACGTCTACCTTTGGGGGTCTTTTTTATTTTGTTGTCTTCCTTCATTTTGTCAAACAAGTCTTTGGTGACTGGTGTTCCCCTGTAATTTATGGCCTTTCTTCTAACCGTTGGTGTACTATGAGTATTTTTAACCTGAAGCTTTTAAGCTGAAATGCTGTTCTTTTTATTTGTGCAAGTGGCACGTAACCTTCATCATCGTCCGAACTAGAACTACTGTAAGCCGTACGATAAAACATTCCAGAAGGAATGTTGGGGAGCGCCGCAGAATTTGTGGCGTTACAGGCAATTTTATTTCAGCAAACCTCATAATCCTGCTCACAAGGTCCGCTTCTTGGTCATCAGTAAGTAGGAATTTTCGACCTAGAGCTTTTTTCAAACTTCCTCTCTAGAGATGATTAAGAATGGTTCTTTTGGGAATTTTACATTTCTCTGCAGCCTTATATGTGCTCAGTCTTCCACTTTGTACTGTTCGCACAGCCGAGTCAGCCACGTATTTTTTTGACTATAATGCTCGTTTGGGGCATCGTAGTTGTAGTCACTAAAAAAAACAATAAATCAATTAGTAAACACTTATAATTATTTATATTCATTCATTCATTCATTCATTTAAATACCGACTATTTCAAAAATAAACTGCAAAACAGACAAATATCGATACATATATAATAAATATAACAGAAGGATAATAAGGCCTACGGTCAAATTTAGTAGGCCTTAATAACCGCCGACAACGCGTGTAAAGAAAATCTTAAAATAACATTATACAAATTATGATATATTATTTAAACATCAAAAATAGGAATATCATGAAATAATACAAAACTATAGCGTAAAATTATACATAAAAGTGTATATTTAAAAAAAATACTTACGTTTGATTCGGACGAATTCTTATTAATCGAGTATTATGACCGCCCCTCACAATTAATGACGCTGCACCGATGGCAATGAGCGAGCTAACGCTTCGCAACAGGTTTGAAGCGCCATCTATGAATGTTAGGTCCATACGAGTGCGACCTTGAGCAGCACCGGTCATTTTAAATTGTATTTTTGCTATTTAGGCCTTATTGGCCGACAGGCTTTATTACCCGCACCTACCTTATTATTAATGTCAGCTTGTAATTTGCAACAGTCACAATGAGATTTTAATTCAAGATTTTTTTAATTTATGTTTGCCCTCAATCCCGCTTATCTTTTCGTTGGAGGAATTTCATTATATTTATACTTACCTATAACATTGTACGAAACCCTCGGTGCGCAAGTCTGAATTGCACTTGGTTAGTTTTTTTTAATGGACTATTATGTTTTATTTGATTGGCTGATTCATATGGACATCAAATGAAGGTGGAATTTATACCTACCTATACAGTATAGGGGCAAGGCCTGATGTTGTCAAGGTTTATTGTTGCAATCATCTTGACAATAGGGTGGTATAAACAAGTAACGTATAGCGAACAGGGAATGGAATTATCCTATAATACCTAGCTATCAAAAGTTTCCGTTGAGAAACGTGGCAGTAACGTAAACAAACATAATCGGAATCGCCATTTCTGGCCAGTGGGATCCCCCGCGATTGCGACGTAACGCCAGCAGATGCTGCTGGAATGGATTAAAATAAATTTGATGTCGATAGTAATATTCATCGTTTTATGACGAGTAGATTTTTTTCGTCAAGTTCACGTCTTGTTAATGCATAAATCTCCGAATCACGAGGCCCTTCGGACCGCGAGGCCGTAAGCAGTGCCCCATGTCGCCCACTCCTTACTCCGCCTCTGAACGTACAAGTGATTTGAGGACAAACGCTATAATTATATAGCCGGAACAGTAAGGATCAATTCACACCGGGGAAGCAGCAGCTCGGCGAGCACTTCCAGTGTGAAATAATTTTAAACTTTATCTACATGATTTAAAGACCAGTATTGCTTGAAAAGGTCGCGCGGCCACGCGTATCTTGTCAGAGGCACTGCCGGCGTCGCGCTCTAGACCTCCATATTCAAGCGACGGCATACGTAGTGTCGTCAAAAATAATACAAGGCGCGTGGTGTCGGGAGGCGAGCCTGCCGCAACCAGCTTCGCCGGCTTCGTCATGTCGCTGCCGGCCGCTAAGGTTCGCTGCCAGCCTCTGCTGTTCCGGTGTGAATCAGCCCTAACCCTTAATTTTAGAAACAGAACTTGTCACCAAACCAAAATCCAAAGCCAGAATGGCATTAGGCCAGGCGTATTTTTTAACAATAGAGAGACGAAACGAAAGTGAAAAATAGAAAAAAAAAAGTTGTATTGGTCGTTGTATTTCTTCAGTTTGGTCCGTACAATACATATTTTTCTAGTGGACATAAAAACCATTTACAAAATGTTCTGGTTAAACGTACGGCGCTAGTACGGGTAGGTGCTGTACCATTATGTATTCTATGGTAGGTACAGGGACGCGCGAACGGACAGAGCGTGCGTTGTATTATGACGTCATCGCATAGTGTAAAAATTAGTGATAAAAATATTTTTATCGAATCAGGAAACTCGTGCTCCTGAAAAAGTGCGCTACCATGCATATACCAACCAGAAGAGCTAATGTATTAACGACAAAAAAAAACAATTGTAGAGTTTTATAAGTGTAATAAAATACAATGTATACATATACAGGATTATATTAAAAAAAACATAACTACAATAAGAACTTTAGTTTGTCAAACGCGTGTAGTCAAATTCAGCTATTATTTAGGGGGGCCTTCGAATTTTTTCGTCAGTAAAATTACTCTTTCAGCTTCTCGTATGCCACTGAGTCTCGCCCCGTGAACTGTAGCGAAGTATCCTGGGACTGTAGCTTCCCCGGCAAATAATAAAATAGGTGGTTGTGGGTCACAAGGACCCGGCACAGGAGTTCCTAGTTCACATTGGTGACTCACACAAGAACAGCAGCTCATATACGAGTAAGCTCCACAAAAATGAGGATCGGATGCCCATCGAGAGCGTAACATCATTTGTGGATAAGGTAAACAGGGGTTACCTGTGAAACGGCGCAGAATCTGAGTTAAGCCCTCGGCGACGTCGTTATCTGCCATCGATTCCATTACTGCAGCTTCTTGACCTGAAATCCACGCACAAAGTACGTGCTTACTGCCCGGCATTTCATCTATGGAGCATACGCCTTTAGACCAATCGCTTCTGCATTGCAATTCTTCTGCAGACCAAGCTAGCTTCAAGTTTCCTTCATGACATACCCAGAATGGTTCAGCATATTCAAGAAATACCTTATCGCTTAAACCGAATCCTAAATTACAGATGGCATCCAACTTACACACTGGAAGAGGCGGAGCAAATAGTTTATCAGCTTGACACTTCAAGCAACCGAGTGATAATGTGATAATGACATAATCAGCCGTCAGTTCCTCCCCGTCGCAACATTTGACTAGCGTCCGTCCATCGCCAGTTTGCCCAGAACCCCATCGAATGACGTTGACTGGCTTACTGTATCGGATACAATTATCAGGTAGTCCTCGCAGTAGGGGTGCCAAAACTCCTACGAAGCCTAAAGGGACACGAACACTTCCTCCAGGTAGTTCAATGTAACTTCCATACTGATCTGCGCTAACTAAGGACAAATCATCGCCGCATCTGTTGCGTAGAATGTTAGTCAGTCCAAACATTACCCGAGCGGCGTCATATCTTTGATCTTCTGGAAAATTGTGCAACTCTTGTTGTATGCGAAGACCCAAAAAGTTCAATAACGTTCCGTGCATTTTGTCTCCACCAAGTCTGAACAAATTAGCCGCTTGTTGTTCTATTTGCCTAAATGTATGATATGCGGTTATTGTCACGGGTAGATCAACTGCTCTTCCTTCGCTGGTACAAAACAGCCCTTTAGATGAGTCCAGACGAGGCAAAGGCGACTGAAGCAGACGGTCTTGCGACGCTAACGTGTAAACTGAATTTGGTAAACAAGCTCCAGTTATCCACTCGGCACCCATCTCTATTACAGCATCGCCCAACCAGCATGAATGGATTCGCCCACCTGGTCTGTAGAAACATTTTCTATGAAGTTAGATAGCAGCAGCAGCCTTATTAAATAAACATTTAACTAGAAAACAACATACAAGTTTATAAATGGCAATGACTTAGGGAGTATCTCTTTGTTGAGATAACTAGTGAAACGGAAGTTTTTTGATTAGTAATGTACCAGGGTGACCTCATTTTTAGCGCTATTGGCGTTGCGGACGAGTGAACAAGCGTTTCCGTGGCCTTAATTGCAAGCGCGGAGAAGGAACGCCCCAGAGTTTTAGTGGGTAGGCCGCCATACTGGTGGAGTTTCCCCCAAATAACCACCTTACTGCTCTCGGGGCGGTGGTATTCAATAAGGATTTTCCTTGGGTAAAATAACATTTTACGCCAACATCTGGCATGGTGACAACAGCTACCTACCTGATAAATGTGTGAATCAGGTGGCTTTAGTAATGAAAATATTATCACCTGCCACTACGAGCCACTATCACGTAGTGTAGTGTTGGTAGCACCTATGGCTCGAAAACATGCATATCGCATTAAAATATGTATTAGGATTTCATTTTTGGACATATACGACAGGTTTTTGAACATTTTGTCGTGTTTGCATTATGTTGTGAAAGCAAGGCGAATGTATTTAAAATATGAACAATTAGAAGCTTAACAGCCCTAATGTCGTCAACCTTATTATGTAAACAGACAAATTATGATTCGTAGAAAAGTCAATTTATCCAGAATCTTAACACTTTTTTGAATCTTAAAGTATTCAAATTGAGCAGGTTGGTATTTAGCTTAAAAAGTGCAAACCTTTCTTTAGCTTCCAAAACCACAAAGTTGCGTATGCCACACTGTGTCAGTCGATGAGCGGCTGAAAGGCCCGCTATACCAGCGCCAATGATGATGACCCGTGGCTCTTGAAACCTTGGGTTAATACTACACGAGTCGAGAATGCATTGTTCTTGTCCAGCCGCGCTGACGGCACTGCTAAGTTTCCGATGTACGACATCCCAGTAACAACTTCTATATAACTTTTTCCATATAAATTCTCTTGCCCAGGGACTCAATTGCGATATTTTCACTCGCGATAATTTCATTTTGGTAACATTTAGTTCGGTGCCACAAAAGCTCTTACACACAATACAATTTTGAAAAAGCCATTGGAAACTTGTATTCTGTCAAAAAGCCGTTTTCAATAGAACAGCATAGAGAATGTAGAATAAACATCAAGAGTATTTCTTTTTTTGTAGATTTCTGAAAAGAAGCTGCCATACCTATGTATATGGTACAAACTTCACTAAGATTCTTACTTTACCCAGACAATTAAGATAAGACAGTGGAGATAACGTTTTCTATATCGTAGATATATCTAAGTCATCAGAGTTGTGTGAATAATAACGCAAGTTCGAAAGCAACTTTCTGTAGCGATGATAGCTCAGTGGTTGATACGCCGAAGAGCGTGGGTTCAAACCCCAGTAATGAGCCCGAGCTGCCGATGAATGAAGATATCGGAAAGAAACCATAGCATGGTGAGATGGTACTTTCTAGTTCTCGGCTGTCTTGCTACCACTCTCATGTCAAAAATCTGTCGCCAAGCACTTAACAGTGAGTTCTGACAGCCTCACTTGAGAACTAGTTCCATTTTAGGCTAAGTGCGTTTACCATCATCGACCACACAGTTTCTTAACATCAGGAGACCTATGTTCAAACACTTGTCAAGCATAAAAAAGAGACTGTCTGTCTATAATCTATTTGTTAACTTTTCAGCTGGATAAATTTTTATAGACATACTTAAAGCGGTAGAAGATATGAATACTGAGGAGATTTAGATCACAGACAGTGGTACTAACATGTAATTCCTGTAATTCCTTTCCATATTTCTTTTATACAAAAAAAAACATATTTAGATCACTGAAACTGCAGAACGTAGCTAACCACGGGGAATAAATGACCATTGCTAGGTTTGTAGGTAGAGTCTGTAAGTAGATGCCTAAAGCCTAGATTTCGGTCTCAGATGTCATGGATTTTCGCAACGTAGATACAAATTATAGCTGACGCTGTCGTCCCACAGTACAAAAACACTACTATACTAAGCGGAAAGAGAGTCATTATGAAGATCTTTTACTAAGGGTGCAATTGGGAAATTTCGAAAAAAAAACAGCAGTCCCATTATATCTCTATTAGCTTGGTGGTAGATCTCCTTAGCAGAAGGTCGTCTAGGTAGGTACCACCGCAGTACCAGTTATTCTGCCGCCGAGCAATAGTGTGTTAACTTTACTGTCTTCCGATTTGAAGGGTACTGCAGCTAGTGAAATTACAAAGCTGTTGAGACCAACGAACGAAAGTCTCAAAGTAATGAGCGCCTAAGCAGCGATTCCCTGGATTTTGTTACTACTTGCTACTTAAAGTTCTGTGTAACGCTGCAATGGTCATTGACAGACGATATCTTATACCATCAAGAGAGCGTCTCGTTCGACTCAATACATTAAAAAAAAAAATAAGGTCAAACGTCATAGTAGGTATTTTTTCTATAAAAGTGGTTTTATAGTAAAAGTACATTGTTTTTTATGTTTGACAAGTCGTGGTGGTCGAAGATGGTAAAGCACGCCTAGCCTGGAATGACAATGAACTTTTGACTTAGTACACCTCAATTTTTTTACCGTATATACAGTAAAATGATCTCAAACATGTATATTATTGATATAATCTCATTTTATTCATCAACACAGTTAAGTAGGTTCATAGTGGTTCACTATTTTTGGACCACCATATTTATACATACACGTAGACGTATCTACAGGTACTTATTATTCCAATATTTAGGCTTAGATACATCGCCTACTTATTGTCAGATTATAATATCAATTCTACTAATACATTGTCTACGACAAATGTTTTTCAAAAACTTGGGAAGCCATCACAGTTTTTCATTGCATAACTTATTACAATCACACATAAGTAATTTATAAAATTCGTCTAAATAAAATGTATACAAGCAATGTAACATTAAGCATAATACGAATAATTTATTGGCAAGAAAAAACATCGATATCAAAAATACCTACTTATTTAAATAAATTACATTTTATATTTTTAATTATTTAAATCTGCGTGATAACAATTACCTATTTTATCTTACTAAGTTAATCTTAGCAAGTGAATTATTGTAATTCTTATTAAATTAATAAATATTTTGAAACCGTAAATTAATACACAATTTACAAACTACTTAACAAGATATTAACGAACTACAAAGCATCTCTAGTAAGTGGGAAATCTCCATGGTTTTAGTTTTCTGAAGTTTTAAGTACATCGTCGGCCGCCAACTTGCATTCTTCCCACGTGATGTGGATATCATTATCTTCAGTGTAACGAGAACACACAGCCATTCTCAAAAAATACGTATCGTCAATCTTGGAAGGAACCAAGTGTATCTTGCCGCGGCCATTGATGCGTCTCAGCAACTCCTCGTTAATGTCATTCGAGCCCTTAAGTCTAAAGCATACCAGTCCCATAGTCACCTCTTCGAATATTTCAAACCTTTCGTCAGCCGAGCAGAGTTTCTCAAACAGATGCGCTAGAGCAATATGCTTTCTGATATGATTTTGGAGGTTTTCTACTCCGTACAGCCTCAAGACGAACCAAAGCTTGAGTGCTCTGAACCGTCTTCCGAGCGGAATTTGCCAGTGGCGGTAATCGGGAGCAGATCCTTGTTGATCGTGTTTCAAGTAAAGGGGGTCTACGTTAAAAGCGTCGACAATCCACCTCGGCTCCTTGAGCCACATAGCGGAGCAGTCGAAGTTGACCAGCATCCACTTGTGAGGGTTGAAGTTGAAAGAGCTCGCCTTATCGATGCCCTTCATGAGGTAGCGGTACTCGGGGCAGATAAAAGCGGAACCAGCGTATGCGGCGTCCACGTGAAGCCAGATGTCACGTTCGTTGCATACGTCTGCAATCTCGTCCAAGGCGTCGAATGTGCACGATGATGTAGTTCCCAACGTAGCCACAACCTGGAAAGAAAAAAGTACCCGTATGAGAACAGAATGAGCACAATACATGTTTAGTAAGTATTAATCGCTTGGGTGTCGTGAGCTCCTTACCCTTCTCAGAATGAAAAGAGGCCCGCGCCCAGCAACGGGACAGAACACCTGATCAGAATTCGAATGTAGCACTATCCCTACTTATTTAATAAATAAAAATATATATATATATTTTATATTGTACCTATACATTCACTGACCATAGTCTCGGTCTTATTTCAAAGCGCTACACGCTCCGAAGCTTAACCCATTGTTTTACAAGAACCACTTTTTTTCTTATATATGAAGTAGTCTAGGTATA
Organism: Biston stratarius; assembly: GCA_950106695.1. NCBI lineage: Eukaryota > Metazoa > Arthropoda > Insecta > Lepidoptera > Geometridae > Biston > Biston stratarius. Next base: position 15,335,891 of record OX467115.1, on the reverse strand, counting down.
ATTATGTTACTCTCCATTTATTTAATGTCAAAATCACATCGATTGAATTAATCCGTTGAAGCATGAAAGAGGAATAAATGGTCAACAGGTATACTTATCGTATAGCGTGTAGCGCTTTGAAATAAGACCGAGACTATGGTCAGTGAATGTATTTATATATATATATTTTTATCTGTAAAAGATTGTTTTTCGCGATAATACTGCCACGGCTTGTGACGCTAGCTAATAAGTTTCCAATTTGTCTTTTATTTTTAACTAGCTGAATATCTGGTACTTCATACCTGCTGCAATGACCTCACATCTAAACTACTACTATGTATAACCCTCATTAAAAGTTCCACGACATTCTTAAAATAATCAGCTAAATCGGTTAAGTTATTCTCAATTTTATTTGTTATAGAAACTAAATAAATACATACGTAGAAGGGGATTAATCCTTTGCTGATATCTTCGTCCATTGCCTCACGCAAGATGTCCCCACGAAGACGTCTCTTGCTGTCAGGCTGTAAAGACCGCAGCTTCACGCCGCCCAGCAAGCCAGCGCGCTCCACAGACGAGTGAGCTTGCTCTAAAAAAACATTATATCATAAGTCAAACGAAGGTTGCGACCCCTTCTTATAATACCTAAATAGAGCAAATAGTAATCATAAAGGCTATTTTGTTTTACTTTTTGTTTTTAAAACAAAATGTGTAAAAACCACGTCAATTTCCATAGCATAAAGTCTTTGTTTCTAGAAAAACAAAATTTAGGACATACATATAGTATGTACCTACTATGTAAATTGTTATTTCGAAAGCCCGAGCAAATCACTTTGATTACACCTTTATTCTGCGATTCGCTAAACAGTCGGATGCGTCACTCAAATAAGTGTTTTTTTTGTTTTTTCTTGTCTAGGTATCTTCCATTCTCAAACAAATTAGCATATTTTAAGTAAGCGTTCCATCGTTATCAAGCGAAAATGGAAAAAAGAAGAAAGATATTTTTTTCGATATAATTCAATCAAACAAATAAAAATATACAAAAAAGCATCAAGCGCAAGTTTATAAATAAATGACAAATTATGTAGCTCTTACTGTTGCAGTAGCCGACAAGTTTTCCAAGAATTTCGGTTTCTGTCCACTCCGGGTGTTGTTCCTTGATACGTTGCATGGTTCGCGATTTGGCTCCCAGCAGCGCCACAAGAGTGGCTTCGCTTGCTGTGCCCTGGATAACACCTCCCGCCTCGCCGCCGGACCGCGCCAAAAATGATTCAGGAAGGCCTAACATCTGGCCCAGCCAGTCCAGCATCACTACCTCTAACTCGGTGCAAGCCGGGCTCGCAATCTGAAAATATATGAAATATACTTGAGTTGTCTGCGGAAATGTACTTGTACTTTTAGGGAGGAGCATCACCAATGAACCATCTACATACTATTAACGAATAAAACATTATTTATAGATAATATATAACTCAAAGGTGACTGACTGACTGACTGATATAGTGATCTATCAACGCACAGCCCAAACCAATGGACGGATCGGGCTGAAATTTGGCATGCAGGTAGATGTTATGACGTAGGCATCCGCTAAGAAAGGATTTTGATTAATTCTACCCCCAAGGGGATAAAATAGGGGATGAAACTTTGTATGAAACTATGTCAATTTTAAACCAATCGGGTGAAACCGCGGGGCACAGCTAGTTTATAGATAAAATTATACATGTGTGTTCTGTGAATCAAGTTAATGTCACATTCAAATCATGCTGGTATTTGGTTATTATTGAAATAGTAACTTTTTAAAATTCTAAATAGGTTCGTGTTTAACCATACCGTACCTAAAGGCGATCTTACATAAAGCATTTGAAGACATCACACACCACACTTCAAAAGGACAGCAGAACAAAAACAAAAGACAGAAAGTGCCAAAACCTCGCTATATGCGAATAAAAAATGTGGAATGTACGGATGACGTTTTGGTCGCGTTTGTTTTGCCGTCCGATAGTACGAAGGTGTAGGTCCAAATAAAAAAAAAAACTTATTATTTTCAATGAATTTTCTTTTCCGACAAGAGGATGCATGTGCACTCCCTTGCACCCTGCTGCCGGCGCCCATGCTTGCGGAAGAAAACACAGTGAGGAAGCCACAGCATGGTGGTAGGGTATTTTCAAGACCTCGGATTTTAACCCTTAAGTTGAAATTCTGCGGCCAATGGTGTGGTCCGGCAACCTCCCATAGAGAGCAAATTCCTATTCTAGGTTAAGCGTGTTTACCGTCTTCGACCACACCGTCACTTAATATCAAATTTGCTGTGGTCACAGATAAAGCCTGTCACCAATACAAAAAGCAATAATTATACTATAATATATACTAGGCGAAAATTTATCCATTTATCATCATCATCATCAGCCGCATGACGTCCACTGCTGGACATAGGCCTCCCCCATTGACTTCCATAAAGACCGGTTGGAAGCGGCTCGCATCCAGCGCGTTCCTGCGGTCTTTATTAGGTCGTCTGTCCACCTTGTGGGTGGACGTCCTACGCTGCGCTTGCCGGTCCGTGGTCTCCACTCTAGAACTTTGCAGCCCCATCGGCCATCGGTTCTGCGTGCTATGTGCCCTGCCCACTGCCACTTCAACTTGCTAATCCGCTGGGCTATGTCGGCTACTTTAGTTCGCCTACGGATCTCCTCATTTCTGATTCGATCTCGTAGGGAAACTCCGAGCATAGCCCTCTCCATAGCTCGTTGTGCTACTTTGAGCTTACTAAGAAGGCACATAGTCAGAGACCACGTTTCGGCGCCATAAGTCATCACTGGTAACACACACTGGTCGAAGACTTTCGACTTGAGGCACTGAGGTAATTCGGACGAGAAAACGCTGCGCAGTTTTCCGAACGCTGGCCAGCCGAGTTGGATTCGACGATTGACCTCTTTCTCGAAGTTGGACCTACCTAGTTGGACTGCTTGTCCTAGGTAAATGTACTTGTCAACAACTTCAAGAACCGAGCTCCCAACTGATATTGGGGTGGGCACAACATGGGCATTCGACATTACCTTCGTTTTGTCCATGTTCATTTTAAGACCCACCCGTTGAGAAACTCGATTGAGGTCTTCGAGCATTGTGCTGAGTTCCTCCGACGACTCTGCCATGACCACTATATCGTCGGCAAATCGAAGGTGAGTGATGTATTCGCCATTAATATTGATGCCGAATCCTTTCCATTCCAGGAGCTTGAAGGCGTCTTCCACTGTGGCAGTAAACAGTTTCGGAGATATAACATCTCCCTGTCTTACGCCTCTTTTCAGTGGAATCGCCTTCGAAGTCTGCTCCTGTACTTGGACCGACATAGTAGCGTTATTATACAAACACTTCAACACTTCGATATACCGATAGTCAATATGGCATCGTTGGAGAGACTCAACCACCGCCCATGTCTCGATCGAATCAAAGGCTTTCTCATAGTCCACAAACGCTAGACATAGAGGCAAATTATACTCTTCGGTCTTCTGTATAATTTGCCTTAGCGTATGGATGTGGTCTATGGTACTGTAACCTTTACGGAAACCGGCTTGTTCGGAAGGCTGGAAGTCATCGAACCTGCGACTGAGACGGTTCGTAATGACCCTTGAAAACAGCTTATAAACATGGCTCAGAAGCGAGATGGGTCTATAATTCTTCAATAAAGTGTTGTCACCTTTCTTGAAGAACAGCACCACCACGCCTCTGTTCCATGCTTCTGGCGTTACACCTTCGAGTAAGACGGAATTAAAGAGCTTCTGAAGGACTTTAAGTACCGGTGTTCCACCCGCTTTCAGAAGCTCCGATGTGATTCCGTCATCACCCGGCGCCTTGTTGTTCTTAAGCTGTTTCAGGGCCATTCTAATCTCGTACAGGCTGATGTCCGGAATATCTTCGGTATAGTGCCGGGTCAGCTTGGCTCTTGGGTCTTTGGCCGCGCTGCTAACAGGCTCAGCTACCGAGGTGTATAACCGTCCATAAAACCTTTCGACCTCCTCTAATACCTCTGCTTTGGTCGACGCTATACTACCATCTTCTCTCTTCAGCTTCGTCAACCGACTTTGCCCAATAGACATGTCTCTTGCGAACACTTTGGAGCCTTTTTTCCGCTCTATCGTCTCTTTAATACGATTAGTATTAAAGATACGTATGTCGTGTCGCAAGGATTTCGATATCTGTCTATTGAGCAGCCTATATGACTCTGCATCATAAGAAGACTGTAGTCGTAACGAGCGTCGTTCAGCCATGAGGTCTAGAGTATGGTCGGATAGTTTTTGAGGTCTATTTGTACGACGGGGTCTAAAAAACTTAGAGCCCACCGCATGGACAGTTTCTACGAGCATGTTATTGATCTCGTCCACCGTGGCAAGATTCTCTAGGCAATCGAAGCGATTGGAAAGTTCGAGTTGAAAGCTTTCGGGGTTTTGTATATGGGCGCGAGTAGGTCGGAGCGTGGACTTCATCAAGCGTGACCTTTCAAGCTTGACGTTAATATTCAATGAGCCTCTTACCAGTCGGTGATCACTACCGGTTTTCACCCTGTGAATCACAGAGACATCATTGAATATCCGTCTTTTGTTGGTCATGATGAAGTCTATCTCGTTTCTCGTAGAACCATCGGGACTCATCCAGGTCCATTTCCTGTGAGGCGGCTTCTGAAAGAAAGAGTTCATCATAAAGAGGCCCTCTTTCTCCAGAAAGTCGGCCAGCCTCTGTCCCCTAGGGTTCCGTTGCCCATATCCAAATTGCCCCACTCTCAACTCATCATCGCTCTTCATGCCCATCTTTGCGTTGAAGTCCCCCATAACAACAGTGAAGTGGGTTTCGGAGGTATGTATGGCCCTACTTACGTCCTCATACATACGCTCTACTTCATCATCTGGGTGTGACGAGGTTGGTGCATATACCTGAATGACCTTCAGCGAATATCTTTTGGATATTCTGAGTATTAGGTATATGACCCTGCTCGAAACACTTCCGATGCTAATAATGTTGTTAGTGAGGGACTTGTGGACGAGAAAACCGACACCACCTTGGGACTGTTGGTCACCCTCCCGGTAATAGAATAGGTTACCCGACTTTAGGGTTATCGTGTCCTCGCCCTCTCTTCGGACTTCAGATAACCCCAAAATATCCCAATGTAACCTACTCATTTCCTCTTCCAGCTCAACAATCTTCTCGTCTGTCCTCAAAGTGCGTATGTTGTGTGTTACCAGGGCCAGTCGTCGTTGGGGGTGGTAGCCGGGCGTCTGCCGGGGATTCTTAGCACCCCCTGCTCCACCGTTACCGTGGCCGCTACCTAAACCAGGACTAGTGGAGCTGCCGGGGACGGGGGGCCTGGTCTTTTTAGAACTATTCATTGGGGGGGTTTTGCCAATACTCGCCACGCTTGGCAGGCGGGTTGACGAGCGCAGTTGGGTGAGGTTATTTAAAAGAAGACGCTGCTGCCCATCTTCCGGATTACATCCCTTAGCCGACTCTTACGGCAACCACCATTTATACTTATGTAGTATGTGAGTATATTACTTCGCGCTGTAATGGTTTAACGGATTTAGAAGAAATTAGGAATGCAGATAACTGATGACCTTCTAATTTTTATCCTGGAAAATACATGTACGCAGCTAGTTTATATTATATTAATAAATATATTATATTAGGTACCTATCATTATCATTCACTCATTAATATAAAGATACCGATGATTTATCCATTGTTTTTATTCTCAGAGGTCAGTAACTAAGTATTTTTATTGGGTAATTTTAGAACAATGTCTCATAGTTTTATAGATACCTTCAAGTTACCCAACCCACTGCCACGCAATTTGTTTAGTGGCTACATACTACATACATGTTTCCGTTTACTCAAGGTTGTTTTTATTCTTGGTCACCTTGTCACAATGTGTGATTACTCGTTTTACCTATAACACGGACTTATAGATGACTGATTTCCATTCCGGCTTCTAACGGACTTATAATTGACTATTGTTAACCTGTGTATTTTTTCATAGGTACAGATAGGTAGCACCTGTGCCCCTGTCATATGCGAATGTGGTTTGTAACTGGTTTGCCTTGTTCGAGTTTCGTGTTGATCTTAACATTGACACTGGTACTAGTAGCACAGATATCGCACATAAGTCGAAATGCCTACGCTGCTCAGTTTACGTAAAACGCCTCTCGCACCGACCGACGAAGCGTATTTAAAACTAGCAAAATTATGGTCATTGATCTATAAAGGATGTTTTCCGTTTTTGCAATTACATTTCTCATTCGGTATATCTTGTCTTTAGCAAATAACCTTGAGAAAATTACAAAAACACGAATGTCCACTAAGTTTTTTTTTTTTAATTGTATCCTGCGTCTCTAGGGATGATGTAATGGTTCTAACGAAACCTCATACATCCAAATCTGTTAAGGCATTTAAAAGTTGTAGTTGAATATTTAATTAAAAAGTGGAATAAATAAACTTACATACCTACATGAACCCCGAAAACATTTTTTTTGGGCAGTCGTGTAAAACCGGCTCCGTAAATATACTATATTTTGCCGTTACAATAAGTTAATGTGGCCCGGTCGATGTAAATACCTATCAATTTTACCTCTGAGCTCTGCCACTTTTCGAGTGGGGTATGAACATTTCATGAAAAGACTTGCAACTTGCATCTTCGTGCGTGAGACGTGCAAACGAAGGGAGAAACAACAGCATCTTGTGTAGAAGTCCTAAGGCTGCATGTACCATAACATTTTTGCTAAAAATAACTAAGTACCAATTTTCCAATAGATTCACGCCCGATACAGTTTTAATTTTCTGTTAATGTCACCGTTTCATACATTTTTAGTTTTAGAACTACTTATGTATTTCACGGAAATTTCTATGTCAGAGTCAAACAAGTATTATAACTGACCCAAGTGAATCCAATACAGGCGATGGCGCCGCTAAGCATGTCCGCGACGATGGCCGGGTAGGAGTTAGCCGTAGGGAAGTACGCGTGGAAGCGCGGCGAGTGCCAGTGCGTCACGCCGGACATAACGACACGTTCAATGTCGGCCATCACCGCCGTCCACGGCTCCGCCTGCTGCGGCGCCTGCTCCGGCACCAGCGGCCGCAGGTACCCAGGCTTCACTGACGGCACCACTTGTCTGTAGACGTCACACAATTTAAATTTCCTAGCACAAGTAACAATGCTTCTCATCCTGGGCAATTATCCTGATTTCCTGGGTTTTAATTTGTGCGAAGTAAATAGTTGTTTGTGATTAGTGTTAGTTAGCATTCCATTTTTTTTTGTTGACTTTCTTTTATAATGAACTAGCTGTGCCCCGCGATTTCACCCGCGTTAGTCCAGATCCCGTGGGAACATCGGGATAAGAATTAGCCTATGTTAATCAGGGATAATGTAGCTTTCTGACGGTGAAAGAATTTTTGAAATCGGTTAAGTAGTTTTGGAGCATATTCAAACAATCAAAAGGAACTGTTTGTGTGTGTGTGTCTGTCTGTGGCATCGTAGCTCCCGAACGGATGAACCGATTTTGATTTTGGTTTTTTGTTTGTTTAAAAGGTGAATTAGTCGGGAGTGTTTTTTTTTTTTTTTTTTTAATTCTTTTGTTTTTTTTTTTGGAGTTTTGTCGATATTCGACTATGCCACTCCCATAATAACATACTACATGTACACCTCACTTCGCACAACATCTATCACTACCCAAAAATATAAAGGTACAGTTTTATTAGATTCCTGGCTTCTTCTGATGTCGGCGTAGCCAGGAGACTATTACACACACCCATGTTATTGTCAAACAACTGACAGTTCTGCCGCACAGCCTCGTTCCGGACACATTCGGTTAGAACGTGCTGGACGTCTTCGACCCTGCCACACTCGTCACAGTTAGGCGACTCTGCTATACCCATTAAATGTTTAAATGCATTCGACGGAATGTGTCCGGAACGGAGCCTCATTAGCGCTACAACATATTTTCTACACATTGGCACTGCGACAAACCATGGAATACGAGGAGGCTCACATTGGATTGTTTTGTACCATATACCACTACACCGCGACCTTTCATCAAAATATTCACGCCATTGATCCCGACATTGAATTTTTACTTCAGTCAACTTTTCGCTGTGCAAGGGTAAATGGTGGCTTACAATTCCATCAACAATAGCTTGTTTTGCTGCATGATCAGCCTCTTCGTTTCCCGTGATGCCAATGTGCGAAGGGATCCATTGAAGTACAATAGTTTTGTTCAAGTCCAGTAGCTTATAAATAGAATTCAAAATGCTATAGGCTAGTGAGGGGGGGGAGTGTTCTAAGCTATGTTTGATTTTGTGCCGGCGGTTTTTCAAATTTTTAATAATGAGTTAATGAGTTAGTAGTGGGTCATAACCCACAATTAACTCATTAACAGAAGGAAATGGTTAAACCACTTTAAATTGGTTTAATTGCTAAATACAATTCGATTTGCAATTATTAGAATTCATCAACCAGCAAGAACTATGCATCAAAAGTCTGGTAAACATTCCATTTATTCCAACCACTGAGCTACGGCCTGCTGCTTGCTGTCTTTCAACTTGCGGCGAATTCTATTTTTCCCATATTCACTAAATTACGCTAGGTGTCTAAGTGACCTAGCTTTAATTTTGTATGCTGTGCACTCGTGGAGGTTACTTTGTGCGTGTGCTTTATATTTCGTAAGAAGTGAAAATATAGCCTTACAGAACGTAGTTTTACAAGGAGCAAGGTTTTTAAATCAACAAACCTTAGATTTTCTACTTGTTAACTAGAGTAGCTACATAAACAATTATTTAGGTACTTAGTTACCAGTAACAAATTAATCTGTTGTCAAGGTCACCTGAGAGAAAACTAAGATTTCTAGGTCTCAGTGATTATTTATCGTTTATTCGCCGTAAAGGCGTTTCCAGTAACTAATGCAAGCGTGTTTTGGTACTTCAGTTGATAACTATGGTTGTCTAACAATGTATAGAGTCATATTTAGCGGAGAAAAATTGTGACAATAACGTTGTACCTAATTCGTGCGGTACAATTACAGGAAAATAATGAAATTTATTAAAATTAACGCATAATTAAAAAATATGGCAACATTACTCATAAACAACGACTTGTGAGCACCATTTGCAAATTTTTGTTCACATGTTCAAAATGTGTATGTATGCAAGTATATTGTTTTTTTTTTTAACCCTTTTGAATGCTTACAGTGCATTAAATTAAGTATATACTTCTGTGTGGCGCTTCAGTGGTCATGGACATGCGTTATCTCTTACCATCAGGAGGGCGTCGCGTTCGTCTTGTTACTTTTACATTCATTTTGGATGTAGTCGTATAAATGATGAATTTGTAAATTTAGTTTTTTTTTTATTCGGCAGTGTAGTTATTTGACCACAGCTCACCGTTAAGTGATGGTTTGCGAAGACCGTACATAAGTAGGATAGGTAACGGCTACGCTTAGTCGTTTGCAGTTAAGAAGGTTTTTACCTGTCTCTTATGTTTTCTAAGTATTCAGCAATGTAGTCCGTCATCGCCTTAGCGAAATCCTTGAAGTCGCCAGCCTCCATGGTTTCTGGAATTGAACAAAATTCATTTATAACAATTATATTTTGCACGGACGTATTCTTGCCGGAAAAAGCTCTTAACTGTAAAAATCGTATCAAAATCCGTTGTGTGGTTTAGGGAGCCATCCGCAAATTACGCCACACGAATTTCATAATTTTTTTACCCCTCCCCGTCCTTGTGACAGCTGGTCACATTTGGCACAGGCTAGGCTGACAGGCTAGCCTGTTAGAAAAATAAAGAAAAAATGTATATTTGTATCTACTTGTACGTATAAGTAATAGCTACGCCCCGCGGTGTTACAATTTCATCAAAATTGGTCCAGCCGTTTGAGCGTGAAAACGTAACAAACATACAAACACACTTGCACAATCACAAACTTTGCCTTTATAATATTAGAGTTCTGATTTCAAAAACATAAACCAAACTTACAATAATAACAACGACAAATTAGCTATTAAACAAAACGCCTCTTACCAAATAAAGACCGCAATTCAAATTAGATATGAGTATATATTTAAGGCACAAAAATAAGCAAAATACAAAAGCGCTACCCACTAGATAGGCATTTAAGACAAATCAGCTTGTTGCATAATTAGATAGGCATAGCACAAACCGAATTTAAGTTTGGTGTTGTCCTCAACCGACATTCTTGAGTCTCTAGGCATGGAAAGAGAATAAAGCTATGTTAGTAAGAGCTTTGGAGAATACAATTCTCCGTAGGTATGGTATAGATTTCCCTTGACTTGGTTTGAGATCGTAAGGCAAAATTACCTAAATGCACCTACCAAACTTAGCTTATTTTTTGAGATAGATACAGTTAAAGACTTTATTAAGCTACTTAGTAAGTATAGTGTATTAAGTAACTCTACTTAATTTACTTTACTTATTCAACTTTGTTAATATTTTAAGCAATGTTAGGAATAAACCTACCTGTGATTTTGGTTAGATTTTTTTAAATATCTAAATAGGTTCGCGTTTGATCACACTCTGCCTAATGTTAAGCAGTAGTGCGGTCTCAGATGGAGCACGCTTACCTAGAAGAAACCTATTGACTCTATTAGTAGTATTAATTAGACTCTGCTCTTTATTATTCTCATCAAAAAAAATTAATGGGAAGAGTAAGTTGCGGTCTCATTACTAAAAGCAATCCCTAAGGTTTTTTCAAACGCCTTTTGTTTTTTTTTTTAATCAGCTGACCTATTTTTCTAATTCTAATTTGTGCTTTGGAGCAAAGGTGCAAAAATCGTGGGCACTTTTGCACCGGGGCAGACAAGTTTTTATTTTTGTTTATTTGATTAGAATAACATCATATTATTTATATTGACTAATATTTCTTATTGGGTTTTATTATAAAAATAACAACTAAAAAGTAAAAAATAATTCATATTTATCGAAGCTAGACGCAAAGTGTATTAGATACATTTGACAAGTCTTCTAGATAATAATCGCACTTTGCGGGGTGGTAAGGTATTTTCTAGTCTAGGGTACTTCTAGGGTACTCGGCTGGCTAGCTACCACCCTCAAGTTGAAAATCTGCCGCCAAGCATCTAACGGTGTGTTCCGGCAGGCTCACTAGAGAGCCAGTACCATTCCAGGCTAGTTGTTTGCTAGCTGTGGTCAAACACCTAGCATGTCAATGACAAAAAAAAAACAATTATAATTATAGTCAATTATTTAAAAAAAATAGAATAAAGGCTGCTTACAGCCTTTTTACTCTAAGTTCATATGACCTTTTTTATCCCAGATTATGTATGATTAAGTTTGCTACGAAAAAGTTTCTTAAAATTTATGCTCATACTTATTATTTAAAATCTAACAAGGAGGGAAATGTGACCAGAATGCTTTTAGTATGCTGGATGGCAATGCTCATTATTTATTTGACCGAAGTAGTATTGCATTCTGTCACACGACGCCTGCTTAATAATTATTTGATTACATTATGTTTTTTTTAAATAATATTTAAAATGTCAGAAAATAATTGTGACCTTGCATTTTATTTGAAACGGGTAAACTATGAATTAATAATGATAATGATGTCTTTTTTAATAAAACCGGCAAAATGCTGTTGGAATGACATGCCCCGTGTCATCAAAATAATAAAATTCACTAACCTTACTTTAATTGAATTATTGCCACGGGACAGATGACATGCTTGTTACTTTCTTTTGCAAGAGGTGGGTCAGAGATGTCAATGAGTTGATTTTCAACGCAACATGTGCTATTTTTACCGAGCCAGGTTCAATGTCAGCGGTGCTACCGATAGTTATCAACTTGATATGAGTTGAGAGAGCTATAGATAAGGAGTCACTGGAGATATAAACGTAACGTGAATACCACTAACGTTTATTTAAAAAAAAACGAAAGTTGTTATTTATATTTTACATAAGTAAATTACTTAGTGATAGTTTTTAAAATACAGAGTAATTTGTATCTTAATGTCGTGTCTTGTTGGACTTCTTGTAAGTAATTAGTAAGGGCCTGGGAATATTTCGATTCGTCATACTTTGTTATCGGTCAAACGGGAATCTTGTTATCTACAGCGATTCGTAGTAATACTAGGTTAAATAAACAGTGTTATCAGTTGCATGCCTTATTCATGTAAATAAACAAACTGTTATTGGTAAAGGTGGTTTTTGAAATCAAGTGACAGTGCGTAATAAAATAATACAGCAGTGCTTAACCCTTATTAGTAGGGAGGTAGACATTTCGAGTCCTTGTTCAATGTCGAGAGAGCGGCGTGGCTGCGCTTGCGCAAGCCTCCGCGCGCACCGAGCAAGTGGTGCGAGGTTACTGACGGACCTCGCAGCACAGCCTACTGCTCAGCCTAGCCACTGACCACATCGCATTTACAAAAGGTTTCCTTCAAAAAACGTAAATTAATACAAAAATGTTTTATTCAAATATATCTTGATTACATTGATTGTGAAATGCTTAGGCAATAAAATCGTTATACCGCGTCAGTCTGTTCGCGATAAACTTAAAAACCACGGAAAGGATTATCATGGGAGTTTCACCAATAGATAGAGTGATTACTCGAAGTTTTAATTGTATATACATAAGTTCTATTTTTCTGTTACCTCTATTTACTATTAACATAATTTGTAATAATATCTTTTGTTATCTTTTAAAATTCCTTCAACTCAAAACTCTGTAGTAGGTATTGTAAATTGTAACAATCGTAACATCAATGAAGTTAGGGCCAAGGTAATCAGAATTATCAAGCGATTGCGAAAAAAAATCTATGTTTCTTCCCAGACTGACCGTAATATCTAAATCATTGCTAATCTAGATTATTAGTTTTCAATTAAGTGCCTACTACTTTTGATGTAGGCAATCTATCGCACCCCAAGTTACCTGGTTGACAATTTTGTTATACTAATTGGAGGGTTAGTATATCAATTTTCGAAAACACATTTCTTAAGTTTACGATATAAACCAAAATGTATAAAAAATCAATCAGCTACGTCACGCGTAAACGAATGCGAAGTGCTGTTGGACTGTTGGTATAGTAAATATGACATTTGTAAAATTTTGTAAAAAAAATTATTGTTTTCTTATCTTTTAATTCTTGGACAAAAAGTATCCTTATTACATCTCTTTAAAAAAACAATTCGGCTTTATATATTTACATATTAGTACGAATTAGTTCAGTTCTAATAGGTTTATTTTAAAATATAACTGAAAATAACTAAGCCATGAATGAATTCTTGAAATGGATGGATAATTAATAAACGATTCATTTAACTATTGATGTCATACGAGCAGTTACAGAAACTCTCCCAGTAAAGCATATACAAGAAAATACGTCAAAAGTATGCAAAATACAAGGTAAATATATAGCTGCGCGTTCTGAGTTGTGAAGTGCGGGATTTCCCTGCATTCCCCGGTGAGTAACTGTGCCAACCATAATATAGAAATCAACTCTGCAAACGCCGGTCAAATCCCGCTTGTATTTTCCGCAAACCAAACGATGCAAGCGTGCGTCATTTCTGAATAAACAAAACAAAAAAACTTTGTAACAGCTAGTTCATTGGCCCTAATATACGTATTCGTATATGCCTATAAAATGATCACGACATATTATAAAAAAAGTCGTCCGCCGCGTCTGTCTGTCTGTCTGTTCCCCATAAACTTAAAAACTACTGAACGGATTATCATGCGAGTTGCACCAATAGATAGAGTGATTTATGAGGAAGATTTAGGTATATAATTTGTCAAGGTTTTTGTGTGGTATCTACATTGCACCTGTGCGAAGCCGGGGCTGGTCCCTAGTATTTCGTAAGAAAGTACTATTACTTTTTATAAAAAAAAAAACTCAGTAGAGAAATCTTGATTGATCAAACTTATTATAGTTATTTTCAGTTTTTTTTTGCTGGGTTTACCTTTTACTAAAACCATACAAACTACCTAATCTAATTAACCTACTACACAAAAAAATGGATTGCATATATACCTACCTATAAAAGCTTAGAGCAGCGGTTCTCAAACTTTTTTGGCGACGGAGCCCTTCCTAAAAGCGAAATATTTGACGGAGCCCTAAAGTAATCAAAAACTGTTTTATATCTATTTTTTATAGTCAGTTGAGTAAGTGTTGAACTGTTCACTATGCTCCTGGTTGAAATGTCGCGCTCTCATATTACGCATTTCACTACTCCGCTTTTACACATTCAGTTTTTTTTTTTTTAGTTTATGTTGGAATATGTATGTATTTAGTAACTTCTTTTTTAGTAAGTTTTTTTTTCGTTGTGTCCTTAATTTTCGTTAATCACAGATACTTTACAGACCCCTAGGGCTCTGCGGAGCACACTTTGAGTATGGCGGGCTTAGAGAGTAGAAACCAATCAACACACTAATTGTAATTTTATTAATGTTGATAATAATTTTGTATCAGAAGTCAGCTAGATCAAACTGTATTATTAGTGGCACTAATTTAGTGTACGTAGATTTATTGAAACTCGGAAGTTTTAGCACTTAGGTGACGTTAGTTCGTTTCTCCGAAACTACAAATAGAGATAGATTCTTGTATCAATAGATTTAAAAGCAACCTAACCTAACTTATATCGAACGACAATTGACGTTATTTAATTACTAAATGTATAATAAAACATAAAGGACACAATTTATAGTAAACCCCATTAAAAGAAATAAAAACCCAGGTAAGTAGGGAAAGGCTATAAATGGGCACTTAATTATTCTTGTATTATCGGAATTAATTATGTAATGTGTATATAGAACATTTTATCACTTGCCTGACCAACACAAATGTTCCTAAGCAAAGGTATTACCTACCTACCTTATCACCCGTAAAGCCCGCATCCCTATCGGACGGCCATGCATTATTTACAAGGAAATGTGAATCTTATTCATTCACATTGCGTTACATAGAATAGCTTCTGTGGTACCTACAACATATTTATAATTGTGCTTGTTGAATTTGAGTGAACGGATTCTATGTTTCAGGACGGAATTTCTTTTTAGGGTTCCGTACCTCAAAAGGTAAAAAGGAACACTTATAAGATCACTCTCTTGTCCGTCTGTCCGCATGTCACCACCGATTTTCTCAGGAACGGGTGGATCTAGCAAGTTGAAGTTTATACCAGATCTGAGGTCTATAGTCTCTATTAGGTGTATAAAAATCAAGGTTCTGAGTCAACACGATAAAAAGATATGGGCAAATTTCGATTTTCACGAAAATTTGTAAGTACCAAAATTTACCTTAATTTTCAACTTTTTTTTAATTTTTCCTTTACTTGTGCTGTAAGACCTTGCTTTTAACCAAAATTGACAATTCTAGGTCAACCGGAAGTACCCTATAGGTTTTGGGTCGAAAACCTATATGGTAGTTCCCGTTGACCTAGAATCACGAAATTTGGCAAAAAGCAAGGAAAGTAAAGAAAAAATTACAAAAAATAAAAAAGTAAAAAAAATAATAATAATGATACGAATTTTATTAAAGCGGTAAAATGGGTAGGTACGAAGCCCTCTGCGCACGAGTTCGACTCGCACTTGACCAGTTTTTATTTTTTATTGACTGGCTAGATGTTTGACCACAGCTCACCTGATGTTAAGTGACGGTGTGGTCGAAGATAGTAAACACACCTAGCCTGGAATAGAACTGACTCTCAAGTGAGGCTGCCGGAACACACCGTTAGATGCTTGGCGGCAGATTATCAACTTGATGGTGGTAGCTAGCCAGCCTCGCAACTAGAAAGTACCCTAGCACCATGCTATGGTTTCCTCACGATGTTTTTCTTCACCGGCAGTTCAAGCTCACTGTTGGGATTTAAACCCACGCCCTTCGGTGCGCCGGACACGCTAACCACTGATCTATTATAGCTATAATTAATTTGTCGTTTAATAACAAATACTTTATTGACAAACCCTGAAATATATGGGTCGTCGTTGAATTTCATCTCTACATCGACAGATACAATTTCATTTTATAGATAATGAATTGGCTTATCAGCCAACATCCTGAGCACGTCAAATATAAATAGCTACCTATAGAATAGATACGTAGTACAATTATTTACTTATTCGATTAGAACATAATCGTTTTTATTGCCAATTGAAAGGTAATATACTCGTGACTTGAATAAATTTTATCATGACAGTTTTATCTGTGCAAATGTGCATGATCTAGGTCAAATAATTAGAGAAAGTATAATTATTCAAGGTTAAACTATTATGGTCAGTATTTATATTATGCACAGAATAAACTTTTCATATATAAATAAAATACTTATTCAAATCTAAGTTATAAAATTATTAGGTACAAGTAATTATTAAAACATTACATCGAGTCTCCAAATATCTGTATCGCGATAAGATATTATTATGACATTATATTGACAAAAGACAATCGCCATTTGTATTATATATCAACATATTATTAAACAATCACCTACTGATAAAAAATTAAGCTCATCTACGAAAGAACTCCAACTGGGAACAAATTGTTTTTTAATCACTGTTATCAGTATAAGTAAATTTTATGTTTAAAATATAGAATCTGTTCATATCGCAAAAAGAAAACCATAGTTTATTATATTAGTATTGAAGCTGTTCAATTTGAAAAATCAAGTCCATTTTAATAAATTAGTTGCTGCTGGGTCGTCCTTAATATCAATTCAACATCGTAAAGTTCCCAAAGCAATATTTTTATTAAACCATCGAAAAAGTTAAATGGTATCAATAAGCCTTCAATCAAACTTCGCGCATATGCTAATAACAAAATCAAAACTTACCAAATTATGTAAAATTTTAGACAGAAACCGGCTTTATTACAAGGTGCACTGTTGGTAATATTCTTATTGTAATTTGTTGTGAATTGTGAACGGTTGCGTTTTGATATCGTGAGTCGAACTGCAAACACGGTTCGTTCGGAGATAGACTGTGGAGCGACTACGGGTGCCACCGCCCGCCTCGCTCACTTTATATA
Source organism: Biston stratarius (assembly GCA_950106695.1). Lineage (NCBI taxonomy): Eukaryota > Metazoa > Arthropoda > Insecta > Lepidoptera > Geometridae > Biston > Biston stratarius. Next base: position 15,318,891 of record OX467115.1, on the reverse strand, counting down.
CCAGCGTGCTATATTATAATACCTCACTAGCGCCGAGCCGTGGACATACTCTGAAGTCTCAACACTTCACTATACGTATGGGTCCATTTAGAAGATTAGCCGCGGCGCTCAAGCCGTCTATTCGAATAATAGGACGGAGCGAGGGAGCCAAATCTGTTAAGTGCACATATGGAGTGCTACTGTTTTGGGATATTTTTCATGTAACTTGTAAATCTTTGTTAGAGTTTTTACGAAAGATGATAACAGCTATTAATTGTCAACTAGTAATTTTTAGTCAGTCAGTAGGTATGGGGGAGGCCTATAATGTCCTGCAGTGGATGTCTTACGGCTGAGATGATGATGATGATGACTTTTTAGTTACGTTTTGAATCGATGACTATGCTAATAATTATATAATACTTATCTAGCTATCTATTTTTATATTTATAGCGAATGCTTTTTAACTAAGTACTTTCCTTAGTTTTTTTTTATTTTATTTTATTTAACAGTAATGAGACTTCCGAGACGCTCTCCTGATGTTAAGAGATAACGCCTGTCCATGACCATTGCAACGATACACAGAACTTTGAGTAGTAAAACAAAGTCTAAGGCATCGCTGCCTTGGCGCTCATTACTTTGAGGATAGAGTCTCAATAGCCCTGCAACATTTTTTAATGTTTAAATCTGTTAGAATTAAACTTTAAAAAATGTTGCAGTACCTACTTGTAATATAGACTACAACAAAAATGACAATATCATGTTTAGTAAATTTAGATGTGCCAATAAAGCCTTCTGGATTTAATTAAGTATGCCATTAAATGACAATATTCGTAAACCAAAAAAAATATCTAGACAATGATTATTATTTATAGGTTGTGTTATCTGATGTGTAATGAAATTATAGGTATATGTATGCGATAGAGACGGCAATCGAGTAATCAAATTGCAAAAGTATTTGAAAGCTTTTTTGACCTTCAAACAAAACTGACCTCTCAACTACTTTTTTCGAAAAATCTATAGTTGTGGGAGGCCACGTTAAAATATTTTAGCCAGGGGCACTTGTGACAGCGTATACTATAAGTTGTCACATGTTTTACAAAAGCAAATTACACAGTTCTATCAATAATGTAGGTAATAAGTTTAGTACTATTTTTTTAATAAGTAAGTAGGTAGATAGCATATTAATTAGGTATTTTAACAAAAATCTATCAACTCTAACTGTAGCAGTAAAAAAAGAGGTACTCAGTAATCGTAACTTGTAATCAACATGCTCTTGGTGTAGGTGTTAAATCCCTTCTTATGGTTTATTCGAGTAATGGAGTTTCGGCGGAAAATTGCATTCGGTATATTATTTCCCAAAACGTGTGTTCTTTTAGTATTTACATATAAAAATAGTGGTTTATTCATAAATTTATTGATGAATGAATTAGGTACAACGTCCTTTGTTCTGCAAAAAAACGTACACCGATAAAATTAAATGCATTGGGATACCCGCCGGACTTGATTTTGGTTCACAGTCCTAATAGCTAGTCTTTTCAACTTATGAAAATGTACCGTGTGAACGTCTCGCTCATTTTACGTTTATTAATGGAATAATATAAAATCGTGCGGTGTATTACTGTGTGAACTTAGCCTTACCTTTTCGTTAAAGCAATATTCGGGGGTTTTCATAGTAAAAATAAGCATTACTTCGTGTAGGTTCTGTGTACTGACCCATTTGTTACTGTAAGTTTAACTTACATAAAATACATATCGTGTTTTCCATTCCTAGTTGCCTGGAGGGGTCGCTCGTAGCGATAAAGCCGCCACTTGTGGCACTGAGGTAGTGCCACAAATCTTAAGATAAGATTCTATTATTTTCTGTATATTTTTTTCAATAAAGAATTTGTACCTTTATATCTATTTTTATGTGATTAATATAATACATATTATATTGTTTTTATATAATGTGTTAAGTGGCTGGTAACAAGAAAATAAATTATTATTATTAATAGCTAACCCGCCATCCTTACTCTGTAGTATTATTTATAAGTGGATGTGCGCCCTAAACATAAATTTACCTCGCCTAACACTACTCATTTTTGCGTAGTCGAGTAAACGAATTACCCAGAAATATATGCCTTGAAAGTCGTTCTGCTTCGAAAACCGAAGGGCGTGGGTTCTATTCCCACTCAGGATTAACATTTATTGTGTGATGAACACAATGTAAAGGTTTGTTCTGTGTCTAGGTGTTCTGTACTTATTACAAAAAATTGAACAAATTGAATAGGTTTGAATTGAAAAAATTGAAGAATTGAAATTGAATTGAATTTTATGATCTATCTGCGGTTCCCATAGTACAGCTTTACTTAGTTTGTGGCTAGAAGGCGCTGTGTGAAATGTTTTCTAATATGGATTTTTTGTGTATATGAACTTGTTGGGGAGTCGATTAAAAATATATATAAGGAATGTTCTCATTAGATCCTTTCTCTTTACCCCAAACGTAATTTATATACCTACATACTCGTATATGGCTCTTTTTTTTTCAGAGATGAGAGAGCGGTTTTTTCCTCATGTTATTTACTTTGCGTCACTAATGCTCTACGACACGCGGAATATTAAAAAGCGCCAATAGATACCTCTTTTGTTGAATGACGTTAATATCTTTTTTTTTTTTTTGTAAGTGAAAACATCTTTAGCCGCGTTGAGCGACTTTTTGGTAAGGGCAAAACTTATGAGTTCGCGTCATCGATATGACGTGTTTTAAGTTTTCACTTCTGTCGGCAGTCGCCATGATTGCTAATTTATTTATTTTATATAGAAATCCCACTCCTAATTCCTTTTTTAATTAAATCAATAAAAAAGGCTAACATTAGGCTCATATAGGTTTATTGTTTATTTAGGGTATTTATTTTAACATCGCTTATTTTTTTGTGATCTGCGAGATATTCTCCTTGTATTCCAAAAAAAATATCTAAAGGAAAGTTTTTATCAGGAAACACGCTAATGTGTACCTACTTCCATATACACGCAGTTTAAAAATGCAGTTAAAAATTTTGAAAGCAATTGCTGAATAAAAAAATTAAAGTTTGTTTGTGTTAGGTACACAGATTCATAGATGATTACTCTTGAACACTAGAGCTTATAGAATGCCTAGATAGGTCTCCATGCAGCGCCAAGGGTGTGAGTGCGGCTCCTGCCACCTCCCACTCCCCGGGTTGGGATTGGGAATTGAATCAATTCATTCGAACCCCCTTGCTCCACTTGAGAGTATCCATCCGGTCCGTAAAATGTGGCATTCATTGCAGCAGAAATGAAAGTATAAAGTGATGATAAAGATTTAAAAATCAAGATCTAACAAATCAAATAATACAAATATTAAGCGTTCAAAATAGTGTTCAAGCAGTAGTGTGTAAACATTACTGTGTTCTAGTTTGAAGGGTACTGCAGCTTACGAAATCACAGGGCTGTTGAGAAAGTCTCAAAGTAATGAGCGCCAAGGCAGGGACTTTGTTATACTACTCAAAGTTCTGTATATAGGCTGCAAATGGCTGCAATGAGCATGGAGCAGGCGTTATCTCTTACCATTAGGAGAGCGTCTCGTTCGTCTGATTACTTTTTAATAAAATGCGGCATAAAGGCCACTTGCAAATATAATAGTAATAAATAGTAATGTATATGAAGGTATTGAGTTCTGATAAAGCTCAAACTTTTACAAGAATGAAAGTTTGCTATAAGTTTAGTCCTCTGATATTTTTGTGAACTAGCTTGCGTGCTTCTTTTTTACCGACTTCATAAAAAGAAGGTTCAGTATTTGATTTGTATGTACCAATACTGACTTTTCGAAAAAAATTAGTAATACACTGAAGAGTGCAGATCTATAGATGTAAACAACTTTTATAATGAGCGGACCCTAAAATCGTAAAAAAGACGACTTGTTCCATGCATTCTAGAAGCTCAGTGACATTTTTCTATAGTTTAATAGATATTTTTTTGTTTTCGCTAATGAAGTAATCAAAGAGGAAATATTACTACACTTCGTTGAAATATCTTTAAAAATGTCAAAGGCGGTTTTTTTTCGCTAAAAATTTTATTCATTACCTTATTTTTAGTTTATTGTTGAACTTGGAAAATATTTTTAAAAGTTTTATTAACTCTAGAACTACAAACCGGAGTAGATATTTACCCCAGGTAACTTTGAACTACGATTCTAAGTTAGTCAGTGACATTGTCGATTGAAGACCTATACCATAAATAACCAACCAAATATTTCAGAACGATTTTCTGAAATAATCTGACTTATAAATACATGAGCAAATATCAGAAACAATGTATTAGGTCTGTGTTTAAACTTAAACCAATAGTCAGTTGTGAATCACATTTCAAAAAATATAATATTTTAACCCTTCTATCATTATATATTTATGAGCTAGCTGTTTTTGTAAGAGATAATCCCAAAATGTTTCCAAAACTGTCAGAAAGAAGTGCCCGTAACCGTCGTGATCCAAGCGCGTTACAAGTACGCAGTGCCAGTACACAGCTCTATAGAAACTGCTTTCTAGGCATGGGCCCTATTATCTATAATCATATACCGGAAAGTATTAAGAAACAAGACACGCATCAGTTTAAAAGAAAATTTAAACAGTTTTTGACTACAAAATGCTATTATAAGATTGACGGCTTTCTGAAGGATTCATTTAAATAATTTTATTTGACATATTGACACCCATTCCTATTTTTATTAATAATATTATTACTTTGACATTGATTAAATTTGCTATTATTATTTTTACATTCAATTAAATAATCTAAATTACCTATATGACAAATCTTAGCTGTGACAACATTTGCACACTAATTGAGGCAAAAACATGATGAAACTTTTGTAACTTATGAACAATACTATGTAACCACTCATGTTTATTCAAATAAATATATCTTTATCTTTATCTTATCTTTATCATAAATTTTTTTGGAATATCCATGATCTACATTTTTTTTAGATAGTTATATTTACCTATATTAACCGTGCCAGTTATGGAGGTATCAGTAGCTACCTACTAGTAGGTTTACACGCCAAAGAACGTGGGTTCAATACCCAAAAATGAGCTTGAGCTGCCGGTGAAGGAAAAACATCGTGGGGAAACCATAGCATGGTGGTAGGGTATTTTCTAGTTCTCGGCTGCCTAACTACCACCCTAAAGTTGAAAATCTGCCGCCAAGCACCTAACGGTGTGTTCCGACCGCCTTACTTGAGAGCCAGTTCCATTACAGGCTAGGTATGCTTTACCATCTTCGACCATACTGTCACTTAACATCAGGTGAGCTGAAGTCAAACACCAAGCTTGTCAAACATTAAAAAAAAGGTATTCTTGAAATTCTTTTTACAAATGTAAATTTAATTAAACAAACGAGACGCTCTTCTGATGGTAAGAGATAACGCATGTCCATATACATTGCAGCGATACACAGAACTTTGAGTACCTAGAAAAACAAAGTCCAGGTCATCGCTGCTTCGGTGCATATTACTTTGAGACTTTCGATGGTTGGTCTCAACAGCCCTGTCATTGCGCTAGTACCCTACCGGAACACCGTAATATTTACACACTACTGCTTAGCGGCAGAATATTTAACAGTTGACAATATACATTTCATGATGCAATGTCGCAAACTATAGAATCAGATTATGTTAACAATTTAATTTCCTACCGAGGAGAGAGCAGAAGTTGCGCTAGCGGAAATGATTTATCGCTCTCTGACCGAACACCGTACCAAAGCCCCCATCAAAAGCTTTAGATGTGTAATTACCCGCGTGACGCAGACCTACTCTCAGCACTCGAGCTTTCAAGTGGTGGATGAAATGGGGATGCCAAATAAAATTTTGATTTACCTTTTTACCCGACCACACAAATTATTTTAGCAAACTGTGTACCTAAGTGTTCGTTAGCATTACTGTGTTTCGGTTAGGATACTGCAGCTAGCAAAATTATTGGGCTGTTGAGACTAACCATCAAATGTCACAAAGTAATAAGCGCCTCAACCCTTTTACATGTAAAAAAAGTATACTAGTTTGTGCCCCCGTATCTTAAACTACTAATAGCCTATTTTCACAAATGCAGTGTCTATTATCTTAACAATATCGTGTTATAGGGTTTATGATGTCACAGGAAATTATGGCGAAAATTAAGACATTTATGTCGTTTAGTATCAAAAGAAGTATTTCGCGAAGCGCTCTCTTATGCATATTTATTAGTACAGTACAAATAAATAAATGTACCTGATGCGTAAAAAATGTATTGTGGTGTACATCTTACACCACGATACAAAATGTGGCGCAGCCTAAGGAAAGAAGCTAGTTTTAATTTTGATCGGATTAGAGGAAGTGGCAATCTTTGTAATAGAAATGCCAATTAAGAAACTAGAGTACGGGGTCACGAACGAGAACTATTTTCTCATACATAAATATATTATGTATATCTAGCGAGATATTTTGGTACAATATTTTGGTATGAAAATATTAAAGTAATCAGTAATATTTATTGGTCATAAATAACAATAACGCTACAGGCAAGTCACTTGTTACAAAAAAATCTTACAATTACACATTAATGAATAAGTAAGTGCATCGAACATATTAATGTGGATTGAGATAAAAATACAATTAATTAATAGTAGGTATTATATTGATGACTAACATGTTTGAAAAATACCTTTTTTGTGCCCAATCAGTTGAACCTAACATTTCTGTGTCAAATTTCCTCAAGACAATGACGTACTCATATACCTACTTACTTTTTTTATTATAATGGGAAATCTTTCTATCTAGCTAGTAACACCGTCGGGTGGTTCGGGTTAGGATGAGGGAGGAGAACAGTGGAGGCTGTGGGAGGAGGCAGGGGGGTCGGTCGCGTCGTTTCCTAGGATACCGCAAAGAGGGACGATGACGGTTGCAACAAGTGGAAATGTGATATAACTTTAACCTTTTCTTTGCGATAATGATGCGAAAACTTTTGTGACGCTTAGTCAACAAATATACCTATACCTTTTGTATTTCATACAAAAAAGAACAATTTCGGACTCAGTATTCTTTTTTCTTCGACTGAATAACTATCCTAAGCTAACTAAATAGCTAAGTGAGTGCTCATAGGCTAAGTGGCCAACCCTAGTGTCAGAGTTAATGTGCCCTCCAAAGGTCATACTTAGATATGTTTTGACGGCTGTTATAGAAATATAGAAAACCACCGCCCTGTTGGCTCATTGGTAGTATGTCTGCCTGAGCTGTAGGGGGTGGGTTCGATTCCCGCCAAGGACAAGCATTTTATGGTATAAACAAATTTTGTTCTGTATGTGTTATAAGTAGGTATGTATTTACAAAAAAAGTATTTATGTATCCTATCAGTTATCTGACTTCCATCACACATGCTCTGCTTAGTTTGGGGTCTGATGGCGCTGTGTGTAAGGAGTCGTATGATAAAAAAATCATCAAACAAACAATCCATCCGAAGACTTGCCGGATCATCCGTTGCTTAACATCAGTTATCGTTAAAATAACTATAGGTAAGTCTAGTTACCACCTAAGCCAAGTCTGTTAGAAACGTAGACTTGAGTAAGTATTGCTTATTATTATTTGTAGGTACTATAATCATGCACGGCACATTAGTAGAAAAAAAACCTCATTATACCTACCGTCATTTAGACAAGCTCAATTTGTTGTACCCACGGATAAAATGAAGCTTCTCCATATTTATTGTTTGGGATCATAGATATATTTTAGGCGCAGACAATTTTTTCTCGTAATTTTAGGGTAGCTCTATTTATTTTATAATAATGAATAGGTGGGTATCTATATAGGTAGGTACTACTGATATAGCCGATATAGGTAAGTACTAATAAAATGGGTAAGCCATGAGCTTTTTAATACTCCCATATTCTTCTTCTTTGTGTTTTGTTATTTGTGCACTTGCCAGACTCAAGTGTTTCAGTTTTTTTAAATAAATATCAAGTTACAAAAGTATAAGTCACAGTCAAAGGCATAAAGTAGTGGTGACTTTATTTCAAAATAAATAATGCAGAGACACGACTTTTTCCACAGTGTCTACAAAAACCCTATTCTCATATTCATGAAAAAAGTGCCTTATGAATTGTAAGTAAAGTAATACAACATTGACCCTTGGAACAGCGGAATCCGAGAATTATAACTACACTTAGTACCAATATTCAGGCAGAAAATATAGGTACTCTCCGACCAAAGTAGTATTACATTTTTACAGTATCGTTTACAAATTTTAATTTTAGTCAAATTGTGTAATTTTCGTTGGCTCAAGAACTATGGTAAGGTTTTTTTTTTTTTAATTCAAGATAATATCCGTTTGACCACATTCTTGCCTTATGTTAAGCATGAAGCTGTCTAAGATGGAGAACGCTTATCTAAGAGAAACCAAATTATTTGTCTCAGATCAAAAACTACTTATTTGTGCATTGTGCATATTCGTTTTTTTTTGCAAACTAATGTCATGTTTTTCGATATTTTCAAGATTTTTATGATAGATCAAATGAAATTATTAAAGACACATAAAGTAAGTCAGGATATGTAGTAGATAATCAGGTCACGTAGCAGTAATGTAAGCTCTTGAAAAACAAGTTTTGGAAAATCATGATTTTTCCACATTCCCGCCGAATCTCATGCTATATATCACTGTGTGTGTAAATCATTGTAGTGGAACAAAAACTCATAGACAAAAGTTATGGCATAGATTAAAAATGTGAAAAGAAAAGTGACACATCGACCTTTGGTTGTTTTTGACGTTTTAGCCTCCCGCACTCACGCCTTCACCTCCTTTTATATCCCAAATCCCGTCGAAAGTTTAGGTTCAAAGTCTGCTTTAAAAATTATATATTTTTTAAATTAGCCTTTAATATTTTGTAAAGTTTTAATTTGTAATAAGTGTACAATCATGGCAAATAATAGAATATTACATGCCCTCAAACTCTTGCGAAACCGTAAAGATCTGCTATTAAGTGGTAAGATCTACTTTGCACTCAGAAAGTTACAAGATTCGGTAAACTTTTTCTAAAAATGTACTAACTAAATATATTTTTCCAGGTGTATCTAGTAGAACCTATGCTGCGGCGGGCAGCCAAGCACATACAAAATGTAAAATTGTGAACGGAGTGTATGTTATTACTTTGGACTCTCCTAATGTTAAGGTCAGTACCAATTTAGAACTAATTGGCTACATAAAGTAGGTACATTTAAAATAATTTCGTATGTAGGTAGATTTACTTGTTTTTCACTTTTAGGTAAACTCTCTCAACACTGAGGTGATTGAAGAATTCAATAAAATAGTCAATGAAGTGGACTCAAACTCGGCAATTGAAGCAGCAGTCATAATATCAGGGAAGCCAGGATGTTTTATAGCTGGTGCCGATATAACTATGTTAGAAGCATGCAAAACCAAAGAGGAAGTAGTCTCACTATCAAAACGAGGTAAGTATTTATGTTTTATATTGGGTAAATCCAGACAACTAGTAACACATAGAAAGTTTATTAAGTTATCAATACTTTTATCACATGTATTTTAATGTGTATGGTTCATACGTAAACCCCTTATTCTAATAAATCATAGAGTTTTTGGATTAAAAACAATTTCAGGACTTATATACTCATACATATGCTTATTCTTATTTACCTATTTCCTGTGTTCATATAAAACATATGCACCTCTAATCATCAGGTCACGAGATATTCCGAAGAATAGAATCATCGAAAAAACCATATGTTGCTGCGATCCAAGGAAGTTGCCTTGGTGGAGGCCTTGAAACAGCACTTGCTTGCAGTTACCGAATTGCTGTGAAAGACTCTAAAACAGGATTCGGACTACCTGAAGTAATGCTGGGACTATTGCCTGGAGGTGGTGGCACCCAAAGGTAATAACAATCTAAATTAAGATATACTTCTCATTTTGCTACTCCCCCCACTGTTTTAAGTTCAGTTCTGATTTTAATTGTGTTAATGATTGCATGTTGTATGATGTTTTCACTTTTATTTACAGAATGCCAGCACTTACTTCAGTACCAACAACTTTGGACCTAGCTCTCACAGGAAAAACAGTTAAAGCTGATAAAGCCAAAAAACTGGGAATCATAGATCTATTAGTATCCCCTCTAGGACCTGGTAAGTAGACACTGATACAATACTTTGCCTTTCTTGGGCAGTTGGATAAAAACATTGAGTTAAAGTATGAAATAACCTAAGGTGCATATGAGACTAGAATAGATCATACCATCTTTTTGTTAATCTCACCAAAACTCAGACAATCATCATTGGAAGCTCCCACATGATCTTTAAAATTGACTGGTTCCACCTTCCGCTAAATTCGACTAGTTCAATAGTGTTTCAGTCCCCATCAGTGACTGATATAACTTAGGTTTTAATCCTTAAGAGACGATTCTCCTGGAAGCCCCAGCTAGCTAGTCAGTTGGAAAATCTTTATCTCTGCAGCTCCACTTGGTTCTCGTGCGCTACTCATTGTCGAACAATCAAATCCTGAAGCACCGATTTTCAGATTTGGTCAATTTGCTGCAAATGAGTCAATGAATCCACTATCACCTTCAATTCATCTTTAGTGGCTGTTCTTCCTCTTGGTTAACTATTCTTCAAGTAGAATTGTCCACAATAAAAGTAGTTAAACAGTGCTGCGAGACAGTGATTGAAATGTGTTAAAAAAAGGTTGAGTATGACTGTTTTAGAAAGACTATCAAGTGTGAAGGAGGTGCGGTGCATCATCGAAACTTAGCTTTGCTTTAGATATAAAATAATAACTACTACTGTTTTAGAAAGACTATCAAGTGTGAAGGAGGTGCGGTGCATCATCGAAACTTAGCTTTGCTTTAGATATAAAATAATAACTACTTTTCCTCAGGACTGGGACTCCCAGAAGACAATACTGCCAAATATTTAGAAAACACTGCTGTACAAATAGCAAAAGACATTGTGGCTGGTAAAATAAAGGTTGACAGATCAAAGAAGGGATTAGTTCCAAAGATAACTGAAACTGTTATGAATTGGGACTTTGTCAAGAACATTATTTTCAACAAAGCGAGGGAACAAGTCATGAAAGCTTCTCGTGGCTTATACCCAGCTCCTCTGAAGGTTTGTTCTTAAATTAAATTATGATCTATGATAATGATTACCATATCGTCACAAATGTCAGGAAAAAAGCAGATAGAGTATTTATATCAAACTCAGTGAAGTCACTCGGCTAGCTATTAGTGTGTGACATACATAGTTATCCGCGCGCTGTTTAAGCAGTAGAACCTAAGCTTTTAAGCTAAAGTATAAGTGTATCTTACCGCAATTGACTTGTTCTTATAAATCAAAGTCTCAAAATTGCCCTCTATTCAAATTTTAGATTTTGGACGTCGTAAGGACCGGAGTCGACAAAGGCCCTAAAGCTGGCTATGAGGCCGAGGCAGATGGTTTTGGTGAACTGGCCATGACTCCTCAAAGCAAAGGTCTCATTGGCCTCTTCAGGGGGCAGACTGAATGCAAGAAAAACAGATTTGGCAAGTCGCAAGTTGATGTGAAAACAGTGAGTATACATAAAAGTTACAATAATTACCTAATATGATTTACAGACAGCCCTGTTGGCTCATTGGTAGTATGTCTGCCTGAGCTGTAGGGCGTGGGTTCGATTCCCGCCAAGGACAAACTTTGTGTGGTATAAAAAAAAAAATTTGTTCTGTGTCTGGGTGTTCTGTATGTATAATAAGTATGTATTTACAAAAAAAAAAGTATTTATGTATTCTCTCAGTTATCTGACTTCCATCACACAAGCTCTGCTTAGTTTGGGGTCAGATGGCGCTGTGTGTAATGTGTCCTACGATATTTATTTATTTATTTAATGGAAGTGGAACAACCGAAAGCAAAAATACATCAAATAATACCCTATGTCCAGGGTATCAGCAACCTCCATACCAAAATTCATCAAAATTGGTCCAGCCGCTTGAGCATGAAGAAGTAACAAACACACTTAAACGCTCACAAACTTTCGCCTTTATAATATAAGTGTGATATACATACTTTATGACAATACATGCATTACTACTTTTCAGAAATTATCTGTTGAAATTTTGAATTTGATGTTCAACTGTAACATAATATGTCTACTCAGATTACGATTTAGTGAACTTACGTATTACGAACTTACTTACTTATTAAATGTTTATAGACAAACATGTAAATGTGGGTCGAGGTATAGCTGAGGCCAACATAACTTGTTAGCATAAATATTGTTTTTTGGGTTGCTGCCAAGGCTTTTATATTATTTTTCCCAAGCTAGTACCACGCCTCTTGTGCTACTATCTCATAAGATTATTTTATTATCTGTACTTTTTTTTTCTATTTTTCTGTGCATAATAGAGTTTCTATCTATATTCACACGAAATAAAATTTTATGTTATGTTTACATCGCTGATTATATGACTCCCCATGACTTACAGAATTAATATTCTATTAATAAAGAAAATCGAATTTTTGGGGTTCCGTACCCAAAGGGTAAAACGGAACCCTATTACTAAGACTGCGCTGTCCGTCCGTCTGACTGTCCATATGTCACCAGGCTGTATCTCATAAACCATGATAGTCAGTCAGTTGAAATTTTCACAGATGATGTATTTCTGTTGTCGCTATAACAACAAATACTAAAAAATTGAATAAAATAAATATTTAAAGGGGCTCCCATACAACAAACGTGACTTTTTTGCCGTTTTTATAGATAATGGTACGGAACCTTACGTGCGCGAGTCCGACTCGCACTTGGCCGGTTTTATTTTAACAGATCATTGTTTTAATAATGCCTGCGATGGCATTAAACATTTCATCGAGAATATTTGTTGCCAGATTGGTGTGCTAGGCGCCGGTCTAATGGGTGCCGGCATCGTGCAAGTATCGATCGATAAAGGTTACCATGTGGTGATGAAGGACGCGACCAACGCGGGACTCTACCGCGGCGTCGGGCAAATCCAGAACGGACTCGTTAACGCGGTCAAACGGAAGAGAATCTTGGCGTAAGTTCATATACAAATTAATAAATATTGACAAAGTAATGACCCACCTTATAGGTACTATAAGGTGGGTCATTACGTGGAAGACAGGAATACATGGTTATAGTAGCTTCTCTCTGCACTTGCATCCCCCTGGCTAAGTGACAATTGTAGTAAGCATAAAGTATTAAAATTTGTAACTAAACTGTAACCTAATATGAAAAGAAAGATCCACAAAAAATAAAATGCCTTGCTGAGTTTCTTGCCGGAGTCTTCTCAGTTGAAGTGTAATTACGAGCCGGTGGTAGATTCAAACACGTATCTTAACGTTCATAAGTGCCTTACCAGGGCCTACACTGAATAAATGACTTTTTGATTTTGAATCACTAAAGATTGAGAAAGTTTGTACAGGTTTAGTAGACATCTAGTTAGAGTTGATATGGCCACAGCATTAAAATAGTTAATAATGGCTAGCCAAAAGCTGAGCTATCACCTATCCGGAAACTCTTTGATTCGTCTGTTACTTAACTTTTCGTTCTCTTGGTCAAATGTATGGAGATGATATTTTTCGCGATCTCTGGATTGTGCCCTTTGTAAAAACTTTTCATAACTTAAAGTATAATGGGCCTTTGGACTGCATACAACCCAAATTTATAACGTTGTATGATACAATCATAGCAAGAGAGAGAGATAGTGATATATTAATAGAGAATTAATGACTTATGCATATTATTGCATTATATTCGTCAGATAACTGTTTATAGCTTTTTAATAAAGTAAATCGTAAATAGTCTGAATAGAAAAGTGAAAGAAAAATAGTGAACCTTGAATGACCTAAAGAAAGAAAAAGTTTAAATCATTGACAAGCATTTTTATTTTATTTTATTTTTTTATAATATTTCTTCAGTACCTACATTTTTGTTAATTTTCATACTAAACCACTAACCAGTTAACTAGCTTTCTACCCTATTGTCTTTCTTTGTATTTTTATTATAATGTATGCAAGTCCTCGTTTAACCTTAACGCAGTGAAGCATAATAGAATCCCACAGTTAGAAGTCAAGATAAATATTATACATTATAGATAAAAAATAAAAACTAAACGCTTTGCATTGCTTAAAATATGTGCAAATTTTCAATTTAAATAAACGTACATACATACATACAAGTCAAGCTAATAAATGCGTTAGTAATAAACATATAGCTTGGAGTAAACACTTTATGACGAATGTAACAAAACTACCTAACTTTAGTTTTAATTTATAAAGTACACATTTTGGTACATATAGAAATTAACTACATTTAATCCTTAATAATAACAAAGTGGCCAAAGTAAAGCTAATAGAAAATAGCCGGAAGAATACCTGGATTTTGATTCTTTAACTCACATGAGATTCCTTGATTCTGCAGTTTATAAAATTACACACTTTCAATTTGTTTTTTTATTTTAAATCAAAATGTATTCTGAATAGAACTTGTCGCAATCGTTGTAATTTAACTGTAACGTAACTTAACTGTAGAAAAGATTTACTAAAGCAACGCCGCGGCGCGAGACAGTGCTGATGGAGTCACTCGACAGTTCAGATTACCGGACTACGAACTATACTTTACTGAATACGTCTGTAGTAAAATCGTCATGCGAAAATTTTAATCAATGATTTTATAATTCTAGCTTACAAAAGGACAAATACCTGTCCAACCTTCGGCCCACATTAGATTATGCTCATTTCAAAAAAGCCGACTGCGTGATTGAAGCAGTGTTCGAAGACATCAACATCAAGCACAAAGTGATCAAGGAGCTCGAGGCGGTGGTTCCGAAGCACTGCATCATCGCTACCAACACCAGCGCCATCCCCATTACAAAGATAGCGGCCGGGAGCAGCCGCCAGGATAAAGTTATCGGTAAGTTTTTTACTGTATTCAGTTGTAGACGGGTGTCCCATGTAACAGGTCGCGGAACTATTATAAATATTGATATATTCCTGAGGTGGATCGTCTCGCTCAAGGCGCCAAATTATTATTTTTTTGACAATTACCTACTATACATAATGCATTCTTGATACATGCTATTAAATTTCGTGATAATAGATAGGGTGTATTATTTTATTATTATTATTAACAATTTTCAGACACCAAAAAAAATTTTCTTATCTTCCCACGGTTGTAGCTGAATCAATGATATATTGTTGATAGGTACAATCTGTTTATTATCCCAAAATCTGTCGTCAATGCCGTAGTAATGATTAATTGAACAGTAATAGGCAAAAAACACTATTTTTAGGATTCCGTACCTTAAAAGGAAAAAACGGAACCCTTATAGGATCACTTTGTTGTCCGTCTGTCTGTCTGTCAAGACCCTTTTTCTCAGGAACGCGTAGAGGCATCAAGCTGATATTCATATCAAATACTCAGGTCTACTATCCCTTGGAGCTGTAAAAAAATAAAACTTCTAAGCCAACGCAATCAAAAGATACAGCCGTTTATGCTGCAAATTTTTGGCAGTCGCAAGGGAATCAAAACCTACAGGGTACTTCCCGTGAACTCAGAATCTTGAAATTTGGTACGAAGCAACGTCTTATAGCACGTGAAGGAAAACATCGTGAGGAAACCATGCGTGGTGGTAGGGTAAAAAAATATCCTTGCTCCCTTCCAGGCATGCACTACTTCTCCCCGGTGGACAAGATGCAACTGCTGGAAATAATCCGGCACCCGGGCACGAGCGACGACACGGCGGCCGCGGCCGTCGCCATCGGCCTCAAGCAGGGCAAGGTGGTCATTACCGTCGGCGACGGGCCCGGCTTCTACACCACGCGCATACTCTCCACCATGCTTAGCGAAGCCGTCAGGTACGGGCTCATTAACCGGCTACGCAAAAATGGTTATGATTTTAGCAGGGTCTATGGCTCGACCGTCACTGACGCAGAGTCGAAGCGCAGTTACTATCCAAATTTGTTAGCATATTTATGCTATATATATTGTATAGCATATTCAAAATAACGCACTTCAGTAAAAAAAGTGCTCGCGCATCGGTGCTCGAGAATTTGTCTCAAACCGTGGAGTATAAATTGCCCCGCTCTGATACATGACTAAACGAGAATATTATTACCTACTATCTATATAATATTATTGTTTTGTTTTTATATGTATGTATTTGTTCTACCTACAAGGGCTCACCGGAAGACCAGCGCTGGTCATACCACTTACTATGGCCAGCATTATGCTGAGGTGAGCCCCTATTTTGTATGTAACTGTTAGTCTGTGTTTGTTTGTTTTATGTTCAGTTTGTGTTATGTACAAAATAAAATTATTTTCGTTCTTTCTTTCTTTATTAATTGGAAAGACTTTTACCGCGCCTCGCGTGTTAAGGGAAAGTATCCATTTTTTTTGTCTACCCCCCCTCAAAAAGAAAAACTTATGTAAAAACGTATTGTAACAGGAACTTAATACACAAATAAAGTATATTTTTTTTTTTAAATTAGACTCCACAGTCCCCGGTGTCCGTGTCCTTTGTTAACTTGGAAGTACAATTTTTTTTTTTTTTATAATATGGGAAGAGGAATATTAATTAAATGAATCTTAATCTAGTTCTACTCATTCATTTTTATCCATTCATATTCACTATCATATTTTTATTTTATTCACATTTATTTTTAAAAAATCACAAAATTTCCCTTAGTATCATTGACTACTTGACAAAAACCTATTACCTCTACTATTTGACTTCCACAGTACAAGCTTTGTTTAGTTTGGGGTCCGATGGCGCTGTGTGTAAAGTCCTACGTTATTTATTTATTTCAAAAAATAAAATTGGACTATGAGTGTCCTTGGTACCAAACAATGTTCGGACAGATACACTATCCCACCAAAAAAAAACTTTAGTTTTAGGGTGTTGGTACATGAAGTTGTAGTATGCTTTAAATTTTAGTCGAGTTTTGTAATTTTCTTTGTAAGGTTCACGTAAGTACGATCATACATGAGAAAATGATTAGTTTTTTTCCCTCTTTCTTCTTGGCATCGTACTCTGTGCATTCTGCCAATTTCAATGTTTCTGTATTTTGTGTGCAGTCTTCAGTTTTCAGCTTCTTTATCTTTATAGTCAAAGTACAGTCCGAGTCAGTCAAATCTAGTCATGCTTTAGTAAAATAGTGACGACTTCACTATAAGCTGCTATGGAATTTTGAAAGCAACACGAAAAGTCATGTTACACCGCATTATATCACTTTCCCACACTCGCGCTTGTAATTCGGGACTTTATGAATAAAACGCTACTATTTTTATACATAAGCACTCGAAAAACACTAGTTTTGGAAAAAATACAATAGGGCGACACGACTCATTCCGCGTTCCCGCCAAAACTAAAATGCTTAGATAGGAAGTGTTGATTCTTAACACGTTGTGTATAAAACCTTTTTGGTTTATTCTGTCTACAGGCTACTGCAAGAAGGCGTGGATCCCAAAGACCTGGACAACATGACGAAGCAGTTCGGGTTCCCAGTGGGTGCCGCCACTCTGGCTGACGAGGTCGGCATTGACGTCGGATCGCATATCGCCGTCGACTTGTCTAAGGTAACTTGCAGTGTGCGAGAAAGAAAGGTTTATTAAAATGATAATATTCTTTCACTTATTTGATTACGACTTCACATGATGCAGTCGATGATTCAACTTTGTGCGAAGTTTTGAGCTCGTTTGTTGCAGTTAATATAATCAGTCTAATGATGTGTCAGATAGGGCCCTATTCCGCAGAGCATAAATATGGTTGTTACACAAATTCCTGCATTTCAATTTCACATTACCTACTCGAACTTGTTTTTAACCCCCGACGCAAAAAGAGGAATGTTATAAGTTTGACGTCGATGTCTGTCTGTGGCGTCGTAGCTCTCAAAGTTTTTTTTATTAGAAAGCCAGTTTCCTTGCGGTGGTTCTTAGCTATGTTGCGTGAGGGGTTTTTTAAAAATTTAATTCAATTACTTGTAGTTGGTGCTAATGAAGCTCTTTCATATGATACCAAACATGATACGTTTAACTCACTTTAATAAATTGGACCTTCATTCCTTGCATAAAGACCCTATTTTTGTGATTGAATTATAAATGTATAGTTGTTCGACTTTTTTCTTTATGTGTTTGTAGACAATGTTTCTTGTAAATTTCATAGTTCTATAGGTCAACGGGAAGTACCCTATAGGTTTTGATTCCCTTGTGTGTTTTGCGACATAAACGGCTGTCACTTTTTTTTACGATTACTGAGAAGTTTGATTTGTTGACAACTGTAAAGGACTATAGTTTTGCGTTTATGGTTTTAATTTCAAGCGTTTCCGAGACAAGGTCTTGACAGACGCACAACAAAGTAATTTATAAAGGGTTCCGTTATTTCCTTTTGAGGTACGGAACCCTAAAAACGAAATCAAATACAAATATTTTATTGATAACACCAATGTTACAAGTCAATTCTGTAACATTTTATCATTTAAGAGTTTTAGAACACTGATTACATGACAATGAAATAAAAACAAAATGTCAAAGTATACAAACATGTTTTTATAAGAATATTGTCAATATAAAAATGCTGCCAATATAAAAAGAATGACCAAAAAAAACATAATTATGTACTTACTAGTCAATAATCTTTTAATTTGAAATATTAGTCAATGTCATAAAACAAAATCAGTTCAGCCGTTTGGGACCTATGATGCCACAAACAGACGCACAGACACACACGTTAAAACCTGTAACACCCATCTTTTGCGATAGGAGTTAAAAATTAACGAATTTAGACGATATATCAAACATCCAGTGAAATCGTCGATCGGTTCACAGGCTTTCGGAGACCGGATCAGCGGCGGTGATCTCGGCATCATGCAGGACTTGGTCAAGGCCGGGTTCATGGGCAGAAAGTCCGGAAAAGGCTTCTACGTGTACGAGAAAGGAACCAAGAACAGGGATGTAAACCAAGACGCTATCAATATCCTCAAGGAGAAATACCCGTTGGAACCGCGTGGCGCTAACACTGTGGAAGACAAGCAATTGAGAATGGTGTCCAGGTACAGTCTAATTACTAAAGAATTCTAAAAATCTCTAAGAATTACAGATTTTCTAAAGATAACAAAGAACATTGACCACAAATGAGATATCGTTCTAAATGTATCGTTCTACCACGGCCGATAACTTGAAATATTAGAAAAACCGGTTCATTAAATGGGCCATAAATCATAAATGGAAAGTTTTACAAAAAAGTTTACAGGAAATAAAAGATGCGAATTTTTTTTCTACAATAATGGTCTCAATAGCTTTTGCCTTAAAGTGCATAGTTTCCGAGATATCGGTCAAAAACTTTTTCAAGATTGCGCTTGAAGCTCCACCTAAATCTGTCGGCAGTTTGTGATTTTATGCTCAGTAACTGGCCCAAAACAAAAATTACGCGAGGTTGACCAAAAAAAACGGCTATTTTTACTAGCCTCGTATATCGTCAGTTCATCTAGTTTCAGGGCGTCCTTCACTACGTTTGCCAACGGTTTTCGGTCCAGTGTCTGAATTGCACTTGATTTCTTTATATATAAAAATTTCGTGTCACGTTTGTCCGCGATGAAATCCTCAACTACTGAACCAATTTTAACCAAATCTTGCACACTGTGTGCAGTTTGATTCAACTTGAGAAATAGGAAAGTTCTCAATATATAATTGCAATATTTTTTTATTGCAAATTATTTGTTTATTATACGACAAAGAGGTATCGTCATCTGTGAGTTCCATAAAATTCTATTAGATGGTGGTGTAAGGTAATTTTTTAACTGGATTGAGTAAGTATCCAATAGAAAAAATCGACGATATATTTACAGTGAAATTATCCAACTGATTAATTATAAATTATTTATATTATAATTATAAATAGAATTAATTATAAATTCAAATTTTTATTGACATGTAAATTAATTTATTTTCAATTATTTTATTATCATTATTGTACAATTATTAATTTGACATACAATTATTATCATAGTGTGTGTTACTGTGTGTACACGATATTGACTTATAAATTTATTTTTTACCAATTAAATATGATATGATATGAAAGCGCTACGTTAAAAGTCCAAATGTCATATGCGCTACAATTTATTTCACGTTACACGCGTGTGTTCAATTTGGCCACAGCAACGCGTGGCCGGGTCTGCTAGTTGTATTTAATGTTGAAGAATCCGCTGTCACATCACACATCATCAGCCATAAGACGTCCACTGCTGGACACAGGCTTCCTCCTGGGGGGGTTTTGCCAATACTCGCCACGCTTGGCAGGCGGGTTGGCGAGCACAGTTAGGTGTGATTGTTCAAGGAAGACGCTGCTGCCCATCATCCCGATTACATCCCTTAGCCGACTCTTACGGCAACCACAGGTAGAGAGGGTGGGGTACTATTCTTACGCCGGCACCACCACGGCAGAATCCGCTGTACCATCGCAAAACAAACCTTATTTTACTTAAAAGGAATACTCGTGTATCGTTAGGCCGGATAATCCGAGTATAGGATCGATCACATCTGGTGGTCACGCGCGCGGCTTCGTCTTGCTGTATATGTAAGAATATATGAAAACCATGTCAGTTTCCATAGTGAAATAGTATCTTTGTAATATAGATTTCGTATATCCTTATTTTAGATTCGTGAACGAGGCTGTGCTATCTTTGGAAGAGAAGATCCTACACAGCCCCTTGGAAGGCGACGTGGGAGCAGTCTTCGGGCTCGGGTTCCCTCCATTCACGGGCGGACCGTTCAGGTATGGGCTACTAAACTACTGATGATATTTTAAATGTTTATCAAATGAGTCACGGTAAATCCAATACATTTATTATTTTGTAACCTAAATTTGCAGCTTAAAAAACACTACAAACAAACATGTTGTGATTGGAAAAGGTTCAATTAGCACATGTAACATTAACATTTAATTCAAATTGAAAATTTTCTTTCTAACTTGTCAGTTGAAAATGGAAAAACTAGAGGTTCTTTATAGTTCTAAATGTACCTTCTAGTTAAGTGTGCTACGTCCTACACTGCACCAATGCTTAACTTCAGCCAGAGTGGTCAAACGCGAGTCTAATTATACTTTAAACGAAAGAATTCTATCAAAAAAAGAATCGTTTTCATATCGAAAAAGGAATAATTATTGTTTGTTTTTAACCGACATCAAAATAGTAAGGAGGTTCTCAATTCAGTTGTACTTTTTTTTATTTGAAACTTTTAAATTGGTCCCATAGAAATTTCATTGAAATCCGTTTTGTTTAAAATCAAGTTTGTTTTTAAACTAAAATACCTAAAACCTAGCCGTATTTGGGCTTAGTACCATGGATTCTTTTTTGTTGTAATTAATTATTCTTCAAACCCTGTATCCATGTACTTTATTTCATTAACATTGTTTTTTTTTTAAACCTTTGTTATGTTATTCTAAGCAACATTGCAATTTCATTCAGATTGCTTCTGTACCCAAAGACATGTCACAAGCTAATGCAGTTTTTTATTTGCTTGATATGACTTAACGTTTTGTTTCGTTTCTAAAGGTGGGTAGACCAGTTCGGCGCTGGTAAACTGGTAAAGAAGATGGAAGAGTTCCAAGGCTTGTATGGCGCCCCATTCAAACCCGCCCAAACTCTTGTCGATATGGCCAACGACTCCAGCAAAAAATTCCACAAGAACTAATCTAAAAAGTTCCATTAAGAACATTTTCTTAATGCCTTGAAAATTTAAGTCTGTTAGTTTTTCTATGTTGGCGTTCAACCACTCCGTGCCAACATAAATCCCTCTACATTTATAATTGTAAGTGTAAGTGAATTATAGTTATATAAACTTGTTTATAGGATTAGAAGTTATTTATATAGTGTGAGTGAAGAAATGATTATAAAAGATTGGTTTGCTAAATTATTTCCTTTAGGTATGATTTGTATGATTATTGATATCATGATTATAAATATATGTATACTTATTTTATAATTTGCGTTTTCTTTTATGAGTATATGGTTAACCAACTGCGTCTTGCAGATTGTCCCGAGGAGAGAATTTTAAATTTCTGTTCTCGTGATTAATAAACATCCATTATAATAATTTTATATACCAAATCAAAGGAGAAAAGAGCCAACCAATCAGTATGACAACCACGTTATCTAGTAGTACATTTATATCGGTGGAACAAACTAATCTTATTGACATTTGGCATATCGGTGGTGACGGGTTTCGAAGTGAGCTATCCTAATAGGTACATTAAGCAGAACCACTCTGCCAAGAGAACAAACTACAAATCACACATGACAGCCCTCGGTTGCAGGTATACGCTTTTAAAGTTTATTTTCTCTTTGCGTTTTTTTTACTTGTCATGGGTCTAGATGTACCATTCCACGCGAATTAAACTTGAATTCCGACACGTTACAAAAACGCGGAGCCATACTCGTGTACTCATACCGAATCAATAACTAGTTCTCAATAAACTACCTATAATACTACTATCTAATTTGTGTTAATACTAAACCGCTACATACTATTTGACTTGTGATAACCGAAACGTTACACAAGTTTTAGATTTTATCTTTAAACAATAGGTACCTACATAGGTTATAGGTACAAGCAGTGTTATTATCCATACGGCAATTGCCGTAATATACGGCAAGTCGAGTTTTTTTTATATAATTATACGATATACTGCAGTCTCTCATCATTGCCGTATCATATTAGCCGTATGCCGTTTAGTAGCGATGATAGCTTAGTGGTTAGCGCGGTCGGTTCGCATGCCGAAGAGCGTGGGTTCAAACCCCAACAATGAGCTTGAGCTGCCGGTGAAGGAAAATAGCGTGGTGGTAGGGTACTTTCTAGTACTCGACTGGCTAGCTACCACCCTCAAGTTGAAAATCTGCCGCCAAGCATCTAATGGTGTGTTCCGGCAGCATCACTTGAGAGCCAGTTCCATTCCAGGCTAGGTGTGCTTTACCATCTTCGACCACACCGTCACTTAACATCAGGTGAGTTATGGTCAAACATCTAGCATGTCAGCCAAAAAAAAAAACCTGATACCTACGGCAAATTAGTGAAATCACACGAACAAAATAAATCTACAAATTATATGTATTTCTAAGAGCGATTCTTTCAATATCGTTCTAAGCGTTGTACAAATAGGTAAAACAAAAGGCTCCGTCACTAAATCTTTGAGTGAAAGATTTCTGGCCGGGGGCTTCCCACAATATGTTTGGACTATTTGCTATGCAAAAATTAAATTGAGCTTGAGCTGTCTCTTTTATTCATCGTGTGGGTTGGCAAGAAACGATGTGGATTTATAAGTATAATATTATTTTAAAAAATAAAATATAATAAGACAATTCTGTCTTAAAATATACGGCAAATTTAAAGTGTAAATACGGCAACACAGATATCTTTGATAATAACACTGATGACAAGTAAACAAGTATAATTTGTTTAGTATCTCAATGGTTCTTGTTAAGGTAAGTCTATTATAAATTATATTACATTATGGCGTCTTCGGCTAAGGGAGCGCGCGGTTTTCTTGAATTTCGCATTTTTTTCGGAAAGAATGTAGATGTAGGTATACGAACCCACTATATGCGATGAAGTATGTCTTGGACATAAAACAATCGATTCAGGACAAGACGTTCAAAACGCTGAGTATTGTAATACTTAGGCCTTGTACTCAATAAGTAGATATTTACATGAACTTCTACCTACCTAAGTACATAGTTACTTACTATCTATAGGTTTACATATTTAATTTACTGCTATGGGTAGAGATATTGTAGCCTACCTATAGTATAATTGTGTCCATACAATGTTATAAGCCTTAGATTATTTATTGATGGGTCTCCGCGCGCGCTCCGACTGAGTAGATACCGCGCTACCTAAAAACAACAGCCCCGTGAATGCGTCAACTTCTTATTGTAGTGTGTGTGTCTGTTGGTATGTGATCCCAGTGTTTTTCTTATTTCTTGTAGTATTATTATTACCCAGTTTCATTACGCAAACTGGTATTTTACTTCAGATTATGACGAAAATTAATTAAAACACTCGGCAAGCCCACCTTGCACATTGCTTGCAACGAGACTGTCTCGAGTACGCCGAATTCGGCGTGGTATTTGTTCCCGCATTTTACAAGTACGCCGGCGGTATCTAGTTGGAGCGCGCGCGGGTCACCGTGCGCGCTCCTTAATAATCTAAGGTTATTTTAAGGTTAAGGTTAATACAAGCATTAGATGTACTAAGACGAAAGAAGGCACTCTGCTAATAATTATGAATAATTTTTACTTGGAAACTGGATATACTTTTACGGGAACTGTGAAAAAAAAATCAGCTGTTCTATAGAAAAAGTTCATTGAACCTAAATCAAATACACGCACTGGATATTATTCGCGATTTAGAATTGTGTCCTTAGTAAATGTGAGAAGATTCAAAATAATGAGAACATGGACCCCATTACGCCTTAATGGGGTGTATTAAACTTATAAAGCTGTGAGTACCTATATTGCAGGGAAGGATGAATCGCCGATATATATGGTTTGCCGCCACAATGGCTGTAGCAGCAGCATTGTCGACACAGTCCCACATAGCAGCTGAACAACCTATGAAATTGTTCCAGAATAAAGGTGAACAATCTTAGACCTATTCTGTATTTATAACAAAAACCGGCCAAGGTCAAGAGTCGAACTCTTGCGCCGAGGGTTCCGTACCTACCCATTATACCATCATAATAAAATTGGTATCATTTTTTTCCAACTTTTTTTAAATTTTTCCTTTTCTTTTTAGATATAACACGACATTTGTATATTTGTTAGACAACAGTGGAACGAATTAACTAATCGTTATGATATTTTGGTAGAGGCATATGTAGTATACGGTAATAACATTTTTGAGTTGATTAGTGATTTTGTATGTGCATTCTAAAACTATTTTTTGTTCAATTTTGAACCTCATATTTTTGAAGTTATCAGCCAATATATAAGAAAAATCGATAGACCGCGAGGTCTTAGTTCGGGGCAAGCTACTGCTTTTACTTGGTGTGTTTTATTACCACCCGACGCAAAATGAGTTTACTATATATAAAATGTATTTACAATTTTACACAAACTTAAATCATCGTTTTTAAAATGAACCAACAAATTCATGATCTTTTGCTCGGGGTCCATTCGTTTTCATGTCTTTCCAGACGAACAGCTTTCGTACACAGCTTGATTTTCATCTTGTGGGAAATTAAAAAATAAATAAAATTAGAAATATATAATTAACTACACTATAATATTATAAATGGAATGAAAATAGCTTATACCCTTGATTAATACAGAGGCTACATAATATAATGGGCGGAAAGGTGGAGCATACCTAGTATACCATATCTGGTATAACGCCATCCCCATAAAATAAAATATGTATGTATAACTTTTTTTTTTAAACTAAATTACAATGTGTAATCATAAAACAGCAGCAGTTGGGTTGGTTGGCAATGCTTAGCCCCCCCGTGGGTTTCAGCCTTGTCGTAGCGGGGGGCTAGAATATAAGTTTCAAATTTTCATTATAAGATATCGTTGTTTCTGTTAGAAGTAATTGAAATTGAAATTAATTTTAAGGTAAGTATCATAAAACAAAACAAACATTTTTGATGTGATACATTTATTGGCGCGCCATCAGTAAAACCGACTCGTATGCCGTAACGGGTAACGGCGTAACACTCTGTTATGCCGTTATACCCCCTCTATACCGCTTCTCTCGATTTCCTAGTATGTGTATGCGCGCGTGTATACTATAGGTATACTTCGTTGCTTCTCTGTATGAGTTGTGTACTTTTTAAATGTTCCCCACCTGCCGGGCGTTCCGTGATGGCCAACTTGAGAGCATAAAATATAGAGCATAGAATACCAACCAGCAGTGTATTTTGTCTAATAATTTATTTATAGGTTTACTGTTATTCACAGATTTTGGAGTAGTTATCGCACCAGAAGAAATTATAGAACCAGGAGCAATTATTGGACCAGAAGCAGTTATTGAACAAGAAGCAAATATCGGGTTAGGTCCAATTGTCGGACCAGGTGTGGTTACCGGAACAGGGGCAGTTATTGAATCACAGGCGGATATCAGGCTAAGAGCAGTTATTGGGCAAGGGGATATTGTTAAACATGGAGCAACCATAGACCCAGATATAATTGTTGGACAAAGGACAGTTATCGGACAAGGAATAATTACAGGAAACGAAGTAGTCATCGGACCAAACGCAGTTATCAAATCAAAAGTAGGTTTCAAGCCAAAAGCAGTTATCGGACATGAAGTAGTCATCGGCCCGGAGTCAGATATTGGACAAGAAGCAGTTAGAGGAAATAGAGCGCTTATTGGACAAGAAGCAGTTAGAGGAAAAAGAGATGTTATTGGACCAGAAGCAGTTGTTGAATCAGAATCAGTTATCGGTCAAGAAGCCTTTATTAGACATGGAGCAATTATCGGACTTGGAACAGTTATTGGCCGAGGAGCCAATATTAGTTCAAATGCAGTTATTGGCCCCGGAGCCAATATTAGTTCAGATGTAGTTATTGGATCAGGTGTAGTTATTGAATCAAAAGTCACTATCGGACCAGGAGCAGTTATTAAATCAGGTGCAGTTATTAAATCAGAAACAGTTATTGAACAAGGAGTAGTTGTCAAAACAGGAGTAGTTATCGGACAAGGAGCAGTTATCGAAGCAGGAGCAGTTATTAAATCAGGTGTAGTTATTAAATCAAAAACAGTTATTGAACACGGAGTAGTTGTCAAAACAGGAGTAATTATCGGACAAGGAGCAGTTATCGGACATGGAGCAATTATCGGAAAACAAGCAACTATCGGACAAGGAGCAGTAATCGGACCTGGAGTAGTTATTGGCCCAGGAGAAATTATTGCTCCAGGTGCAGTTATAACCCGCTAAGCAAGCAAAAGTTGCAATAACATTACTGAAAGTAACATCAACAAGCTTGTAACTTACAAATGCAAGGCACAAAACAAAACAATTACAAACGCACCTTGCATGAACGTTGCTAACGTTCATGCAAGGTACGGGGATAGGATATTAAATGATACGTCTGCTTTATACGATAGCAAGATATATTCTGATCTATTAATTTTATTGCTACATAACATACTACACCTCACCTCAGGGGTGTAAGAAAAAAATGAAATGATTTTTTTTTGCTTATTATAATTAAATATTACATTATGGCTAGTACCTAAGTTATAAATGGTTTGGTTCTATTTTTATGTATGACATATTCTTTATTATTTTGTTATGATTTTAACATTTACGCCTTAAAAAAACTATAAATGGGCCTTCCCATTGTTTATGTAACTTACTAGCAGTTTCATTTTTGATTAAAATGTTCTGTCCGTTCTTAAACGTTACATTATTCATAGATTTATCATAAACAAATATTCGATTATTTTACGTGCATGTTGGTACGCTACTTGTAACCTATACTTAAGATCAAAATGAATACTTTCTGGATTATACAATGGTTCTATATATTGACTTATTCTACATGGTCTGCCAAATACCAATTCTAATGGTATATTCTTTGTCTCTGTATTCTTTTTGCTCGGCTCGGCTTTGCTCGGTCATCCAGGTACTGAACTTTAACACCAGAATTGTAGCCAGTGTCGCCCAGTGGCTCCATGTGTCTTTTTGACCGTCGCGTCGCACTTTATTTGTAAGAATGTTCTTAAAATTTTATGCGAATTTTCAAGTGCACCGATAGATTGATGATGGTACGCTTATTCGATATTAATTTTTGTATTTTTAAAAGTTGACATACCTGTTCTATTACTGAAGAGAAATTCCGTTCCTCGGTCAGTGGCAATTACATTTGGTATCCCATACCTTAATATAAAATTATTTACTAATGATTTTGCAACACTTAAGTACCGTTTCTTTAAAGTTAAAAAAAAGTTACTTAGATTAAAGTCCCACAAAACCTAATTAGTTTTATCGTATTTTTTTGTCTGGACACTTAATAACAATTAATGGTTCAAGCAGAAAACTCTGGAAAGGGCTCCCACAGAGGTCGGTGCTCAGCCCTATCCTTTATAACGTTTATAAGCATGACCTAGAAAGTTCATTGTCTGGAACCTCTAAAATTCTACAATATGCTGATGATGTAGCAATTCATAATGCCTGTATCTATGTCATTAGACCTTCTTAAGATCTGGTAAGATAAAAATGAACTAGATTTATCTGTAGGTATCTAAGAACTGTGCGCTACTTTTCTCTAGAAAACGTATGCTCCAATAACTTTAAAATACAATAGTAAACCTATTCCTCTTAAATCGCAAATAAAATTTTTAGGCCTAATTTTAGATTCCAAACTCTCGGGAAAACCACATTGTGAA
Source organism: Biston stratarius (assembly GCA_950106695.1). NCBI lineage: Eukaryota > Metazoa > Arthropoda > Insecta > Lepidoptera > Geometridae > Biston > Biston stratarius. The sequence continues at coordinate 15,290,515 of OX467115.1, read as the reverse complement.
TACGTGTCTCATTAAAACTAGTTTACAATGCATTGATTAGAGAGTGTTTTTAACATTGAGTGTTGAGAACAGTGGAGAATTGTAACTGGGGCTATGAAATCTAGCCCAATTAACGCCCTTCAGGTCGAATGCGTTGATCCGCCTCTTAAATTTCGTAGGCAGTTTTTAGCAGATAGATTTTTTGTTATCGTATTCTACTCGTATAGTTTTCAAATCGTCCATTAATTATCAAAAAAGAACAACTAAGTATCAGTTCTATTCGATTCATCTCCTTACTGGACTTACAAATCATTGCCACATCTTGTATCTTTTAAATAACATACTACTTATGCCAGTTTGTGCCGTTAAATTGTGTCACAACCATGCAGGAAAACGGGACAATATGATAAAGATCACTTTCCATCGGAAAATTAGTAAATTCTATTGGTATATTTTATATTACAACAAAATTTCGTTTCGATATTACGTAGGTTAGTTGAATTTAACGGTTGGCTGCTCTTTCTAAACTTCTCCTCAAGGAATCTTGGGGAGAAGCATGTACAAGTAGTAGCCAGGTAAAAGGCAAATATTACCATTCCATTCAACCCGAAATTCCAAGCAAGCCTTGGTTTACTACTAGCCAACTACAGGCAGCGTTGCCATTTATACGGGTTTATCCCTATTTAAACGGATTTCTCAACTCTCATACGGATTTAAAACGCATACTATGTACCTACCTGCATTTACATAAAACAATGATTTATTGTTTGAGGAAGCTTACTAACACATTGTATTTTACTTCCATCGAAGTCTTGTTTCTTCAAATAATTTATATATTTCATAATAATTTAGGGCAGAAACTTCCATAACTAAATTATTTCAATGCACGTAAACTCGGTTTGTTCACAATAGCTATCTGATTTTATTCAGGCTCCATACACCTTACAAGGTAGGTACATATACACCTTATTTTACATGTTTTTTGAGTTTCACGCATTCTGAGAGAGCAGGAGAGAGCTTTAAAAGTGGATAGAGGGGGGGGCCACTGGTAAGATGCGACACATAAGATAACCACGCTCATACAAACAAATTTGTATCATTCAATCTCTGACTCGCGGCGCATATACACCTACCCCTACTCTGCTGAAATAGCAAGATAAAAAGTAGCTCAAGACGCGCAAGTCACTCTTTAGCTTCATAACGATTAGTATGTATACGGATTACGGATTTTCTGCCAAATTGAACATACGGATTTCGCTTCGAATATGGTTGGCAACACTGACTACAGGCAACAACAAAAAAGTTGTAGTTTCGGCGAGAACGTGGCCAATTAATTTTACTGCATTTTATACATCATATTTTACAATTTGTTTGTGGGTGAGATTTAACAGTAATTCGCTTTTTGTAACTGGTGGTGATTGAATACGGTTGACATTAAAGGCGCAAAATAAAACACTTAAATAAAGATCGGCATTAAGTCCCTATATACAGTTGCCGATGAATTTACAAAAAAAGTTGGATACTGGCAATCTGAAATGTAAACAAAACAGACTTTTTAATAATTTAGTTTTTTGCTAAAGCTATTTCAATATAATCATCATTGCTATTTTCGATATACGTACCTAGTTAACAAGTAGAATCATTATCGCACCCTCACTTCATAACCTATTAAGTACTTTAGTTATTGCTTATTTATGAAAATAAATTATACCTAATCACAAAAAATCTGATTCGCCTTGAAGCCCATTACGGTTTATAGTACATTTTAGCAAAATATTCTAAAATGAATGGTAATTGTCGGTATAAGTACAAGTATATAGCACACTGGTAATATAATGTGCTTTTTTATAGCTATCCATCAAACAGTAATATGAAGTCTGACAAATTCACAGTATTTTATTTTAAGTGACAACAAAGGATTGAATTGAACAGCAATACACCATATTTGTTAATACTAAAGTAAGTATGAATTTCAGAGAATTGTTTTAAAAGTAATTTTATCTCTGTCAGTACAACTAAATTTTTAAACAAAAACTTATTTCGTATGATTAAAAGTTAAAATAAAAGATTTTATTAGAAATTTAAAAATAGTCCAAAACTAGTACTTATAAATATTTATTGCTGTGCAATAGGTAATATTTTTTTTTTTTTGTCCATTACCACATTCCAAACATCCTTAAAATATTTTTACCTTATTAGTATTTACCCCAGCAGCAGGTATAAATGATAAAATACATACTTATACATAATTTGGATGTTCTTCTAGTCTTAATAAAAACCAAAATAATAGGATCATGAGTCGCAGACAAATTGACAGACATAGTGAAACTATAAGGGTTCCTATATGTATAAAACAAAAATTTCTTTCTAATCTCGATACATATAAGGTTTAAAATTTAACAAGTCTATTTTTTTACAGAAAATACCTATTACACACTGCTGCTACTTTGGACCTTCAGAGAATTCTTCAGAGAAAAACATCATATGCAAATATACTTTGTAACATCATTTAGAGCAAGTGATACCTACTTCATATGGTTTTAGGTGCAGTCAAGTGAAAATGCTGCTAAAAGTAGAAGGGATCCATAATAAAACATTGAAGAGAATAGCCGAGCATTGCATTTATTTGATAATAGTATTAGTTCTAATACCATCATTTTTTTACTTTGAACTATGTATTGTTTTACCAGCTGTTGTAGATGAATGGACTGTGGCATACTTTATTCATTTATTTGTAGCACACTTTCTATTACTGAACATTATTGGTAATATGATTTTTGGAATGTTCACAAATACCAGTATTAAAGGAAGAGTTTTAGATAGTAATGGTAAGTCTAGTTGGACTGTGTGCACTATTTGTGAATGCTACCGTCCACCGCGTGCATGGCATTGCTCCACCTGTGATATTTGTATTTTAAAACGAGATCACCACTGCACTTTTTTTGCCTGTTGTGTGGGATATTTTAATCACAGGTATTTCATGCTGTTTACCTTTTACATATTTGTGTCAATGGTATATGCATTCTACTATAATGTACAATTTTTATCTCAATTTATCACATGGAATAGTGGTCTTGTATTAGTTAAATTTATATTTCCGCTTGCCAGTTTTGCACTTGATTTTGGAGATGAGACACTTTATGTATTCTTAATAGTTATAAATCTATTTGTAGGTTTATTTACAGGTTTCCTGTTTCTCTATCATTTCAATAATATTTTAAAAGGAAGGATAGTTTATGAAAAAAACAATGAGTGTAAAACTGATTATGTGTATGACAATGGATGGAAATTAAATATAATAGAAGTGTTTGGTGAGCGCTGGTACTTAACTTGGATTTTACCTTTTATAAAGAGTCCGTTACCCGGTAATGGCACCGAGTGGAATTTTAATAATAAGGACAAATGAAATATGATCCCTAACTATAGGAATATGTTCCTCTCCCTGAATGTATTGCATGGAAATTAATGTGCCTAAAATCAATGTGACTGTTCACAATTTCCTTATTTGTTGATGTACTAATCAAAAATTGTTAGTACCTGTTTCTGTAAGCTACGGCAAAGGTTACAGTTCAGTCTATAACGAGGTTGTTTAATCCGAATTTTGATATAGAATTAAGGTATTGGTTGATTCAGACTAATGCCAATGGAAAATTCATGCATAATTCAAATTACCATGAAGGAGTTTTTCGTTGTAATGATTTTATCAGTTAAGTGTCTTAAACACATGCTTACACAATGAATAATTACATGATTATTCAATTTCTTCATTTTAATAGATACCATTATTACAGACTGAACTAATAAGTTTTCTGTTTATTATCTGTGCTAGTGAATTATGTTCTGATGTTTATTGGTAAATGAGTATCTAGTTAGGTATTATCTTAGTATAATCCAACACTGGACATAGCACTCTCCAAGTATGCAATTACAAAAATTTACAAGATATTTTAATATTGTTAAAACTTAACTGTATTTTGTACTTACCTAAAATGTACTAAATAGTATTTTAAACTTAATAAATATAAAATAAAAGATTTTATAATCAAGAAATCCCAATCTAAGTACAATAATTTATTTAAATAAGACATTTGCAATCATATTTTCAAATGGTATATTTTTTAGATTAAAATAAAAAATGTATGTCTGCTATAAGTCTCTAATTATATACTAATAAAAATTCTATTTACAATCAGAAAAATAGTCATTTTACCTGTCTATGGAATGTTATTATTTGGCAATATTTGTGATAGGTATCGGCTGCGTATCCTAGCGGACTGTTCTAAAGCATGGTCTCGATGAGGGCTCTGGTCTTGAGTGGAGTCCGTAAGGTTCCTGGAATCCACCTCTTCCTGATCGGTATAGTCCTCGTTGTCTAGTAGAGTAGCAGTTTCGTCATGTTGCATCATACTGCTGTGTCTGAAAATAATAAAGTTTGTATTCAAATCTGAAACCTCTTTTTGGTTTATAGCAATTCTTTTATGTGATTGCTTTAGGACTTTGCTACACAGATTCGGTCGCCCTTGGTTCGAATTCGCCGCATCCGCATGATCTTTACATATTTGTAATTTAGTATATTGGAATCCTACTACTTAGGTAAGAATAATGAACCAATACACCTTTACGTACGATTAGCATTCATTTCAATAGGCTCTAGCATATTAATTTATGCAGTACATAAGTAAACGGTAGTCAATATATGCAAAAACGTTACGTCTACGTGGTAAATCCCGGAAATCGATATGCTAGCACTCAGCCTCGGATCTAAAACTTTTCCGACCCCAGGCAAAAACTTCATAGTGAGTTTGAGAGAAATTAGTTTTACAAGCAATTTTCTAGTAAGTTCTTTCAATGTTAGAGTAAATAGCTATTTTCTAAGGCTGCGTGCCTTTCATCTTCGACCACATCGCTTACTTACACACATTAAAAAAACCGGCCAAGTGTGAGTCGGACTCGCGCACCGAGGGCTCCGTACAAACCTGTAGGTATATAAGGAAAAGTTGCTTTTCGCAATTTTTCCTTTATCTGTGCTATAAGACGTTGCTTCGTACCAAATTTCAAAATTCTGAGTTCACGGGAAGTACCCAGTAGGTATTGATTCCCTTGCAAATGTCGAAAATTTGCAGCACAAACGGCTTTATCTTTTGATTGCGTTGGCTTAGAAGTTTAATTTTTTCACAGCTCCGAGGGACAAGTAGACCTGAGTATTTGATATGAATTTCAGGGTGATACCTCCACGCGTTCCTGAGAAAAAGGGTCTTAACAGACAGACAGACGGACAACAAAGTGATCCTATAAGGGTTCTGTTTATTCCTTTTGAGGTACGGAACCCTAAAACTGGGATTTTATTACTTCAAACATGAATATGGTGCCGCGGCAGATATACCATGGTTGCAAAGATTCTGCTAGCACTTCTGGTTACGAACTAGAGGTCCCTAATACTTACAGCTTCATAGACTCCCTCTTACTGGGCGACATGTTCAGCACTCCATCGCCAACCGAATCCATAACATATATCAGTACTGCCGCTACTAACGATACTGCAAATCAATTAAATTATTAGTAGACATAACTCTACAGGCTAAGGATAAATCGCTATATTTTATCTATATTATAAAGGTGTACAATATTATTAATAAGGATTAAGTACGGTAATAAAACTCACTGAAGAGACAGGCCAAGAAAAACATTTCCAGCATCAAGTAACCAAATCTATCGACGATCATTCCTGCCATTATTATGACTGTCGCTAATCCTAAATTCTGCACAGCTTGGCATCTGTAAATAAATAAATAATATAAAGACTCATTAGTTTCTTTTTTTGTAAAAGATATTTAATAAAAATGATACCAATTTTATTATGGCGGTAAAATGGGTAGGTACGGAATCCTCTGCGCACAAGTTTGACTCGCTCTTGACCGGTTTTTATTTTTTATTGACAGGTTAGGTGTTGTACCACAACTCACCTGATGTTAAGTGACGGTGTGGTCGAAGATGGTTAAGCACACCTAGCCTGGAATGGAACTGGCTTTCAAGTGACGCTGCCGGAACACACCGTTAAATGCTTGGCGGCAGATTTTCAACTTGAGGGTGGTAGCTAGCCAGCAGAGTACTAGAAAGTACCCTACCATCATGCTATGGTTTCCTCACGATGTTTTCCTTCACCAGCAGCTCAAGCTCATTGTTGGGGTTTGAACCCACGCCCTTCGGCATGCGAACCGACCGCGCTTACCACTGTGCTATCATAGCTACAAAAATTCTACAAACACAGTGCTATTTTTTCTAGTTGATGAATGGAGAGAATCTTAACAAGTGCGATCGAGTCGAAATTTGGTATTCGGTTACTAATGTAGAGTAAGTAATTATTAACATGAGTTAACTTACATTCCATATGCTGTGCCAAGTTGGTTTTCTGGTACAATCAAAGCAACCAAAGGCCATAAACCACTAGCTAGGAGAGAGTAAGATATGCCCAAGGATATCTGAAATAAAACATGTGTATCGTTCAAAAATATACAATATACAATCTCTGTTTCAGTACGTTTTCAGTGCTTACTAAATTATTTACTGATAATAAATATATATTGATTGACTGAATCAAGATATATCTGCAACGCGGGAACTTAAAGATATTATCTACCCTTCAAATTAAAGTCGTTTGCCGTGGTGGTGCCGGCGTAAGAATAGTATCCCACCCTCTCTACCCGTGGTTGCCGTAAGAGTCGGCTAAGGGATGTAATCCGGAAGATGGGCAGCAGCGTCTTCCTTGAACAATCACACCTAACTGCGCTCGCCAACCCGCCTGCCAAGCGTGGCGAGTATTAGCAAAACCCCCCCAGGAGGAGGCCTGTGTCCAGCAGTGGAAGTCGTAAATGATGGCTGATGATGAAATTAAAGTAAGTAGATCAAATAAATAAATAAAATTACTTATTATGCATCGACACATTACAATTGGACTATGTAATAAATTGTACTTTTTATAATTAGTACCTGGTTGACCGAGCATTGCTCGGCTGAAAACACGGATAAAACGCCGTTTTCTGAAAATGAAACCTAGCTAGATCGATTTTTCGCCCCCGAAACCCCCTGGATACAAAATTTCATGTAAATCGTTGGAGCCGTTTCCGAGATTCAGAATATATATATATATATATATATATACAAGAATTGCTCGTTTAAAGATATAGATAGATATGTATGTACAATTGTACATATAACGTAGAAAATATAGAGTATGGCATAAATAACAGAAATGCAGTTGCCACCAGCACCTAACACCGTGTACGCATGTTACTTAAAAACTTAGATTAAATGTAATCTATGCTTAAAGTAGTTTGTCTCGTTTTCACGCGTGATATTTTCCATCAGCAGGTTGAAAGGGCATAAGCTTATCTTAAATTTAACCAACGTTTAGTAATGCGACTAATTCGTTCCTAATAAATATTACTTACCACGCCAATATAAGGATTGTAGAAGGTAAATGCCAGCATAAAATGAGATCCAATTGTCGTAACAATACTTATAATAACCCACATAACATTTCTTCCGGTTTTGTCAATTAGAATTCCAAAGAAGGGGCTCAAAGCAGCAGAGAGCAAATACACCATAGAGTTAACGTTATTAGCATCTTGGGGGCTAAAGTCGAATTTTCGCTCGTAGAATAATCTGTAATATTATTTGAGTTATATATCCTTACATAGGTATTGTTTAGTCATTAATTCATGCTTCTACCTAATTAGGCATACAGGTATCTTATCTCTGTGCCGTGGTGGTGCCGGCATAAGAATTGTACCCCACCGTCTCTACCCGTGGTAGCCGTAAGAGTCGGCTAAGGGATATAATCCGGAAGATGGGCAGCAGCGTCTTCCTTGAACAATCACACCTAACTGCGCTCGCCAACCCGTCTGCCAAGCGTGGCGAGTATTGGCAAACCTATTGGCAGGCCTATGTCCAGCAGTGAACGTCCTATAGCTGATGATGTGTGATGTGTATCTTATCTCTGTTATAGATAGATAGATAGATTTTTTTATTGTGCACACCAAAAATATAAAAAACTGGCCAAGTGCCAAGGCCAAGTTATTATAATGTCAATATTTTCGTATATTCGTAACAATATGTATTACTAAATTAATACCATATGGGGTTTGTTCACGCGCATCAATATCCCATCCGCCCAGATTATAATGCGAGTCAACAAATTTTGAGTCAAAAAAGCCCCTACGTAATAATAATATGATAGATATAAACTCTTTATTGAACATAACAGAAATAAAAATGTACATAAAACAAAATAGCCTATATAAACTAGCGTCACAAGTAGCGTCATTATCCCAAAAAGCGATCTCTTCCAGGCAACCAATTTAATAATCTATTCATTGTAAACTTATAAATACTATTGTAAAATTGTAAGTACTAAATAATCAATTAATGTTTAATTAATAAATTAAAAATAATTTCTAATGTAACATTTCTTGGTTTCCTGGAAGAGATCGCTCGTAGAGATAAAGCTGCCACTTGTGGCACTAGCTCATAAGATTATTTTGTTTTCTGTACTCGTTTTTAGCGTTACCCAAAGGGTAAAATGGGAACCTATTACTAAGACTCCGCTGTCCGTCCATCTGTTTGTCTGTCCGTCTGTCACCAGGCTTTATCTCATTAACCGTGATAGTTAGGTAGTTGAAATTTTCACAGATAATGTATTTCTGTTGCCGCTATAACAACAAATACTAAAAAAACAGAATAAAATAAATATTTAAGGGGGCTCACATACAACAAACGTGATGTTTTTGTCGTTTTTATGGATAATGGTACGGAACCCTTCGTGCTCGAGTCCGACTCGCACTTGGCCGGTATTTTTTATCTAAAACTTGTTATTTTGAGTAGATACTTTTTAATTTCACTCAATTATATAAAAATAGCTTAAATCCTTTTACTCAAAACCATGCTTGTGGTTGTGTGTCACGATAGGTAAAGTGGTATGTAGGAAAACATCTAATAAAACGTTAGGGATTTCATAAGAAAATCTTAAATACCAATTTTGAATTTTCTATGTGCCCGTCGATTCAATTGTCCAATTAAAATTACACTTACTTTCCCAAAGCGATGAATGGGAATATAGCCAAATAATATGCCACGCAGATAACAGACAATAGCCAGAACACCGATTTGAAATGTCGTATGTCTGACAGATGGAATGGCTCGTCGTTCGCGTTCTCTTCTTGCCGGCCCAGAATCTTCTCGGCTCTGTGGTCCATCCAGCCGAGAATTAAACCACAGATCAGAGATCCGAGACATGTTAAGGAGGCTGAAAAAACCATAAATTATTTTAATACTTTATGATTAAAAATAATTATATGACTGGCAAAAGCTGAGCTTTGTGAGGGCTCGCGTAGTTTATCTAATGGGTAATAATTTTTAAGACAGTTGTTATTTTACAACCTGATTCTAGTTGTGTCATCTAGTAGGTATTAAGTAAATTAACTACGATGTATTTGAGTATTGAGTTTAGTTCTGTTGCAGCGATGGTTTCTTTGGTTTTCTAATTAATGGCGTTGGTAGTACAATAACATTCAATCCAATGAATACATAATTGTTAATTTTAATTTTTTTAATGGTTATAAAACTATATTTTTTTACAGATAACACATCTAGATATGAAGTTAAATTACTATGTTAAAGCGCAAATCTATAGGCGTGATAGTTTTTCAGTAAAGTGTACCACAAAAATGCTCAGGTTGTGGAATAGTGTTAAGGTTCGCATCGCTCGCCATGATAAAATCAATTTAATAAACATTTAGTTGTGAATTAATCAAAATTAATGTGAGTTAATCAAAATCAGGTCAAACTTTTAGCAGTGAAATAGAAGCAGATAAATAATGTTATGGTAATAAGTAATGGCAAAGACATTGTATGAGATAAATACTGCACTGGACTATTGCAGTAATACTAAGAACTTTGAATTATAAAAACTACATATTCATGTAGTTAATGCAAAGTCCAGAATAACACTCCCTGATTTAATATTGGTGTTATTAATTATTCTGAAAGAAAATATTTTTTCTTAAATTTGAATACAAAATTGAAGGTACATAGGTACTTATTTACATCTCATATGATATGCATGTACCCGGTGGTATGTAACTTTAACCTGTCACCCTAGCAGCCGCCAGGGACATAACTATAATTGTATTTTGACATGCAGAAAGTAACAAAACTAAAATATAAATAAATGTCAGTACATTCCACAAAGCGCCATCTAGCCCTAAACAAACCAAAACTTTGCACTATTTAAACAAGATAACTGATAGGATATTTTTTAAAATATATACTTATAATACATGTTATGTATATAAAACATCTAGAGACAGAACAAACATTTATGCTCTTCACATAAATGTTTATTTTGAGTGGGAATCAAACCCACAACCCTACAGCTTTTGAAACTACCGAATGAGCTAACATAATGGCTATATCTGTCTCGTTATCGCAAGTGGAACGAATTCTTTCATTGGCTCGCATGTTTAATGGACTGTTCATTATCTGCAGTTAATATTTTGTAAATATAAATATTATATACAAACCAATAAAAAGAGTAACACCCAATCGTTCATATCCACCATAATAAGTGGCCACAGATCTGTAAATTGGCTCCATCACCCAAAAGTTAACCGTGCTACCAAATCTGGAGAAGGATAGCTGCAACCCAAATACCATATTGAGCTCTTTCCCTTTGAACCACAACACAACATAGTTGTTTACTGCCACTTGTAATGATTCACCACCAATTCTGAAAAACAACCATAGAGATAAAAGCTTTTAATAAAATGTTATTATCATTTTGTCACTATGTATGTGGAGTAGATAAACCACGAGTACACATATTTTAAAATTTGAAATGAATAGGATTTAAGTCACGGTTATGAGTATCATATTTTATGCACTGCATCTGTGACAAAATTTATGATATCTGTTCAGCCATGTTGTGGTTAAAGTACATGTGTATGTCATGGGGCCATATGATTATATGTACATTGTACATATGTGAACTCAAATTTGACTGTAGGTTTATTTTACTTATTTTTTTTTAAATTATTTATTTATTTATTATTTATAAGCAATTCTTGTATATATGTATATACATATACATCTAATACCTTAAAACAAGCAATTCTTGTATGTATGTCTATATACATAAATATAATCTAAATCTCGGTAACGGCTCCAATGATTTTCATGAAATTTAGTATGCGGGGGGTTTCTGGGGTGATAAATTGATCTAGCTAGGTTTCATTTTTAGAAAACGGAAAAAACGCCGAGCAAAGCTTGGTCATCCGGGTACTATTATTTAAGTACTCAAAATCAAATACATACCCAAACACAAATCGTCCAAGTATCATCAACCAGAATGCATTAATATAGACACCTAAAGCAAATATAACGGCTCCAATTAAAACAATTGTCATGTATATTATAGTCCCAAGCCTTACACCGAAATATCTGAAAAAAATAAATATAACAATTTTAGATATGTAAATCATAATTTTTTTAAAGTAGGGCAAGACCATATTTTACTCTTTCCTAACAAGATTTAGGAGACTTTCCACACATAAATAACCATATACACACTTGTAAAGCTAATTACTTCCTTACTAATTTCATCAAGATCCAGGAAGAATAGTAGTAAACAAAGTATGTAAAAGTTACATTTACAAAAAAAAAATTATGTTTACATAACATCAAATTAGCCTTGTATTTTATTTAGTGTACCTATGTAATTAAACTCATTAGTTTCGATTTGTTTCTCATTAGAGTAGTTTATAATGTTGATAACTAAATGCAATTCAAATAAGGTCAGAAATATTTCCCAGTACAAAAGTATGACTGATTAGTAATTTGATTCATATATCAGTGACATAGTTGGCAATGTGTGCATAATGTTATCAGTTATTTATTGAACCTGGAGTTCATGAGTCACAGGATAATGTTACTGAGCTAATGTTCTATAAGGCTTTGTATAGGTTGTTCCCATATTATTTATATATGTTCCCAGTGGCAATAAGCATTACTGTAGATTCATTCAACATTATCTCACTGCATACATACAACAGACTTGATGCCTTTAACACATGAAGTCATTGTTGAATGTGTGAAAAAAGGGCTTAGAATGTAATAACATACAAAAACTTCAATGTCAAACAGAATCTTAATTACAATTTAACTTTACAATCAACTAATGTTAAGTTACACATATTAATTAACATATTCCGTGTTAATGGATTTTAAAAATCACATCTTTAGTATTAGTGTGATGTTTTAGACTTTTTTTGTTTTAAATACCCTTACCTGTCTATTAAATAGCCCCCAATAAAACACAAGATTACATTTGGCCATGAATAAATAGAATACAATAAGGCAAACTGAGATGTATTTAAATGTACATCATCCTTAAAGTTGTCAGCTAAAGCTCCAGGAGTGTCATAACAGAAATAGGAACCTGAAAATAAGAATTTTAGTGTATTATTTTCATAATAATAATAATATAACTCTTTATTGTTCACACTAATTATTATTACAAACAATTTTAACAGTATAAACTTAACACTAGTTGAACAATTGGCGGCCTTATCACTTAGAGCGATCTCTTCCAGGCAACCTAACATAATAGTATTGACCGTTTTAATTAATAAGTGAGTAATATGACACTGCAGACTCACAGCTTCAACTAGCATAAAGAGTGCCAATTACATATTTACAAAAAGCAATCCTTCTTTTACCAAATTAATTCTTTACACAAATATTTAAAGAGAAAACTTAATTTCTATTAGCTCTACTAAAATGTTTTTATATTTCAATAATTTATTTAGAGAACTACAGCATTTATTAGCAACATAATTGATTGTATATTCATAATATTGATTGTGATGGTGTCATTCTACTCTTACCAAGCTATTAGGTTAATGCTGCTGAACTGGTCTGTATTTCTAACAGAGATTGTGTACATGAGAAAAGTATTGTTTTTTAAAACTAACAAAATATGTTACCTACAGGGTCACTTACCAAAACAAAGGAAACACATCAACAATAGTGCCAGGAAGCGATGTATTTTGTGTGCTGGATGACACCAAGATGTTGGAGCCACCGAAGTGGCTCTGCTGCTTCCACTAGTCCCTGGGCTATCCATAGTACTAAACAAAGAAAATATTTGATGGGTCTCTTAACAGGTCTATTCAAAGAGAATTTAAAAAGATCATATCAGATACACCCACTCAAGTGCTAATTTCATGACTGATCTTACTTGTCAGAATATGAGATTCAAATGTTAATTATGTACCTTCGTTGTTTTTGTTTTAGACGTACTTACAAGAAGAGATTGTGTCCGTTTTGTTATTGTTAGGCCACTGTGTAAGAATCTGTAATGTTTGTCCATATGTTAAGGGAACATCATTTCGCTATATAGTAAAACAGACTACGTCAGACAAAACTGCAGGTGACTTTTGTACACAGAACACTATTGTATTGCTTAGCTTAGATTTATAAAAAAGCTTTTCGTAAAAATAATGAATAAATACAAAATCGATCAATAAAAATGACAAACGAAAAACGACATGACAACTGAAATGTCAGTTTTGGCGGGAACTGGGAACATGGAAAAATCATAACGCCACATTGTATTATTTTGCAAACTTAAGTGATTTTCTAGTTTTTATTTAAAAATAGTGGAATTTTATACAAAAAAAAAATATTGAATGCCATGCATGAACATATTATAATGTTGTAAAACATGTACTTACGTGTTGCTTCCAAATTTTCATTGGAGCTTGTAATAAAGTGGCTAATACTTTACTAAGGTATGACTTTACGTGATTTCGATTTACTTTGTTTAGATATGACTACAACTACTGAGGCGTGGGTATTTTACTAATACTGTACTGTAGTGTTATACTTGTCACTAACAAAATACAATGTTAAAAACCATAAAAAAAGTAAAATTTTCACTTATGGTATTTTTTCATTTATGCATTGTACGTGTTAAATAATAGTCATAAAGTGTTGAGTCCGGTCATGCTCTAGTAAAGTAATAATGACTATACTATAAGCTTCGATAGAGTTTTGAAAGCAACGCAAAAAATCATGTTTCACCACATCCATTACCTATTGCGCATGTAATGTGGCACTTTAGGCTAACACCACTTTAGGAATGTTTAAAAAAATTAAAAATTCTTCTAATTTTTTAAAATAGTTTTGCTGGGACACGACATTGTCTTCTATTAAGACATTAAGCTTATATTTGCCGTCGCACTTGTAGCTTCCTTGTAGTAGGTATACCTATATTATTTCCTGTATAGACACTTCCACATACATTTAACTAAAGGAAGATCAAGCTATTTTTATAAACAAACAAAATAAACAGCATTTTAATTTTTATTTTACTTCTAAGTCACAAAACTTACATGCTAAGACGTTGTTCCAGTACCGGGAAGGTGGCAATAGCTATGTTTATTAATTTACTTATAAAATTTTGCCCCGCAGTGATTGACACTCCGGCATTGAATACATAGAAAATCTTATATACATTAGACAGAGTTACAGGTGTGTAGCTATTCGCCGCGTGCACCACCTGCCACCTGCACTGCAATAAGAGCTTTTAAGACAATGAATAAAATAAAGTTTTCCGGCTGACTTTCATGGCCAGTAAATGAATACTTTTGCTCAATGTCAACGAGCATCTAATTAAACGCTTGCCCAATGAAATTTGTGTGGTGCATCGGCGTGACTTTTTTTTTTTAATAACAAAACATATTAATTTACAATAACGCCATTTTTGGTACTTTATTACAAAGTTGAACTAGCAAATGGCGGCGCGAGCGCCACGAGGTTTCCGAAATAAAGCTGCGTGTAAAGCTCCCATTGACCGATCAACGGTGCTTTTTATTTTATTCAAATTATTTTTACATTTCAAAATTGAGCCACAAGTAATGCACTTTTCCTCCTAAAATTCCATTATTTTTTATTTTTATTTCTGAACAGTGCTCAAAAATAGCACTAAAGAGATCAAGCACATTACAAATAGTTCAATAAGATATGAAAAATAAAAAAATGGGCAGTTGGAAATGATAAAACAATAGTTTTTAAATTAGACTCCATTATTTTTAGAATTCTAAAAAGTTTTATGATAATGACTTTCACATAGTATTAATGTTAATATTACACAGTTCATACTAAAAAGATCAAAAGATTAACAATTGATGAATATAAAAACAATGAAGAAAAAAATGGGAAAACATGTATAAGGCAGTTTCGATGTACATTGCCCTGTGTAAAATTGCCATATTATATATTGCTTAGAATATACAGACTTTAAATTTCAATTACATACTTATAAAATAGCTGTTTTATTTAATTACTCAATAAAATTAAAATTGAGTGCTAATTGCACTTTATTCTAAATATTAAGAAGCTTGAGAATTTTTCCTTCTATAGGAAGTTTTCTTAGATTTCTATGTATACTGAAACAATCGGGGATTGTTACTAATGGTAAGCAACATCACACTTTCTAATTATTTCACTTGAAAATCTCTCCTGTAATTGTAATGACAAAAGATTGAGATAAGCAGTAAAATTAAATCTGTATTGTAACTATGCCAAAAGTAACTAGACTGCATATCACATCCACAAAAAAAAACATTACTTTTATGGTATGAATTTACTGGACTAATGCGACTCACAATTGAAGACAGGCATTATCTCTTACCATCATGAGTGTTTTATTCATCTAATTATTTCTTACCATAAAGATAAATATCAATTTTTAACAATGTACTTTTTGACAATAAGAAAATTTGCAAGACATGGTGGAAGTGGTGTGGGGATAATAGTGTTCGCTCAGTAGTGCTCGCCGTTGTCGGGATTGTATTTCTCCTCATCCGGTGGCTCTTGCTTGATTTGCACATCCAATGGAGGAATGCGGAACTCTGGGTAATCTAAAATAATATTAAGAAATAGGTTAATCCTATATCGTTGAAATATGTCTCAAGATTTTTATACAATAATAATTATATTTAGGCGATTCTTTATAATTAGCCTGATTTTTCTGTTTTATTTTTTCATACTTTTTTTTTTCTTCAAACTGAAATGCAAAGAATTAATTTGGACTTCTGGGAGTCCCAAGTACATGTAATGTTAGTTGAGAAAAGGTCAAACGCAAGCCTATATATTATTCATATACTATAAAACTGAATTATATGAATATAAAAATGAATCCCTTTTCCCATGGTCACGCCATAACATTTATCTTTTTTTTTCTTACAGAAGAATTGAAGAAAAATTAATTGAAAATTAAGAAAATAGTACAGAAAATTGGAAAATTTTAGGATATTTTTCAGGATAAATTCCACGTAGATAAAGTCGCGGGTAACAGCTAGTTAATAATATTTAAAAAAAAGTGTAAGTCGTTGTAGTTCGTATAGGCTGAATGGCTAGTTCTCGCAATTAGGTGAAGACTTGAAAGGTTTTTTCAATTTTTAATAAGATAAACAACAAACAAAACAAAAAACTAAAGAACTAACTAGTTTTATTGAGAATAACTAATTAACCATTAGCATTCCGTTATTTTACTGCCATTTACATTGGCATTTTGCATTGGCTCTGTAGAATTAAATAACCGAACGATTTGATTTTAATTACTGTTTATTGTTTATGTCACCCTGATGTGTCTACTGCCAAAAATAATAGCACCGCTCGTTGTTTTTTCAACTGATTGTAATAACCGTTTAAATGTTTATTTAACAGAAGTAAAAATGAGTTTCCTTTTTTCCCAAAATCGAAGGATAGTATCAATTTAACCACGTTTTCGAGCGTAGAATTGTGACGTAGGCGACATATGGTACTAAATACAAATTAATTTATTATTTAGTGAATTTTAAAAGTTTAGCAAACGTGAAATTCTGCAGCGGGAAGTATTTCATACCGGTAACTAGAAAATTCATTATCCTGAAGAAAAGAGACATTGTTATAATAGAACATACCGTCAGTAGGTTCCTCCTTAACCTTGATTTCGGGTTTGAGCTTGTGTTCTTTGCGTTCCTTGTCGCGGCGCGAGCGCTTGCGGGAGCGCGAGCGCGACCGGCGTCGCCGCTCTGAGCGCGAGCGCGAACGGCGCCGACGACGGCTAAAACGCACATTAAACTTTAATATTCATCACCTTATTCTCAACCCTTATACCTAATAGCCTAATAGATTTTTTTTTAATGTAAAAGTCAACATAATATATAACGACCTGTTCATGACCTATGCAGCGATACACATAACTTTGTGTAACAAAACAAAGTCCATGAAATCGCTGCTTTAGTCTGGACTGCCCTGTAATTTGGCTAGCTACAGTACCCTACAAACCGGAACAAGGTAATGTTTAGACTACTGCTTGGCGGCAGACTGTCTGGTACTGCGGTGGTAAGTCACAATTTATTAGAGCCTAACACACCTCATTACTTTTTAAATTTAATATTGATATAGAATACCATTCCTGCGAAATCCGCCGCGTTACGTGAAGAATGAAGCTTTAAAGACCAATACATTTACTATTTATATTATGTTTACTTTTAAACCAAGCAACGGTTTTTGATGTGATTTTCACTGTCATTCAGGATTTTTTTATAGTAGAACTGCGTAATATTACTATACATCCAAATTAAACTTTTTGTATAATTAAGGAATTGCAATGATTTTTAATGAAATCAAAATAAATTGCACACATGCGAAGCCTGGGCAGGTCGTCAATCTAGATTTCCTAATTTTAGTACACTGAAAGTACAGCAATATTTAAAACTAATCAAAATTATATGTTCATTAGATAGTACAAGAGTGGCCGTATGGTCTGAAGGAAGATGGATAGGACTTAAGGTAACTTTGACAATTACCTCTCTCCCTTTTCTTCCTCATTGTTGTGCCTACGTTCTCGCTCGGGTCTCTCGGGACGGTCGGGACGGTCAGGACGGTCGGGACGGTCGGGGCGCTCCGCTCGACGTCGCGAGCGCGAACCTGAACGCCGCCGCGAGCGTGACCGCGACCGTCGTCGAGCGCCGCCTAGAACAATACAATACATTAATAAACAGAAAGAACAGCAGTTATGCGTGACATGGTGGGCCCCTAAAAATAGAAATATGTGTTATTTTTAACATCATTTTCATCATCATCTTTAGCCCGTTATCGCCCACTACTGAGCATATGCCTCCCTTCTTGTACGCCACTCGTCCCGATCTTGTCCAGGTTCGACCCGAGACTTTTATTAGGTCGTCTACCTAACGAGCTGGTGGACGACCAACGCTCCGTTTACCAGTTCGCGGTCACCAATGTCAACGCTTTAGTCCACCTGCCAGTACACTGCAGGCGACATGTCCTGCCGAACTCCATTTATGTGTCGTGATTGCCGAACCGATATCAAGCACCTAAGTTCGACGTCGGATCTGGACATTTCTAACTCTTGTAGTTTGATGCCAAGCATGGCGACTCAATGGCTCCCATGGCCACTTGTATTGCAGTGTTATGCACAGCCTCATCTGAAAGCGTCCATGCGTCAACACCATATGTCATGGTAGGCAGGACGCATTAATTATATCATAGAGGTAATTAATTTCTGGATACAGATTTTTATTGTAATTGTGGGTAGGTAGGCACTAACCTCGCTCGTGCCGCTGGGTGTCGCGCTCCCGCTGCTCGAGGCGGTACCGTTCGCGTTCCCGCTCGTTGTCTTCACGCCCAGAGTGTTTGATATTCACGTCAGCGCCGCCGCGTCGTGTCCCGCCCAGGCCTCCACCTAAAAATATTAAACAATTTCTATACAAATTCACAATAATATCATTTATATAATAACCTTGCGGTTTCAGTCGCTATGTCTTTGCATAGACTAAAGAAGACTTTAATTTGTACAGATACAGAGTTGTAAGTTTAGTGTGTACTTAGCTGAAACGGGCATTTATAATGTATAATTTATACTAAAATCGTAAAAAAAAAAACTACTGTAGAAAAAGTTTTTTGACCCTTAACCAAATGTATGAAACAGTCGACATTTTAGAGTTCTGTAAGGTGTGTAATATTTCACTTAAATTGGCTATATAAATATTACTCACCAAGTCTCCTCGGCAGCCATCCTTTGACAGTCCGAGCTCGCTCGACGTCCACGAGAACTCGTTTTCCGTCGATTTTCTTTCCGTCCGCATGCTTATACGCCGCTGAAACCGTACGGAACGTGTTAATTCAGAGATAGGAGGGGGTCTACTGTTTGAGTCTAGTAAGCGATTAGAGATAGGGGAGAAGAGATATTTATCAGCTAACTTGGTGCGGACAATTAATTATAGACTCGTAAACCATTTATTAATATGATCAGTTAAGTTGACAAAGCTTTGATAATAAATTTACATCTATGATAGCCATGGCTTTATTTGTTCAGGGGCATCGAGTCGGTCACATTAGATTCATATTAAAATGTCGTTTTGTAGACTCAGACAATAGACATGATTTTAAAACTAAATAATGTTTCGGAATTTGAGAAAAACATTCAAGTTCATGTAAACTAAACATAGATCAAAATGACTTAAATATTTTTTCCAAATTTTAATAAAATATAAAAACCTGTAAAAGAAATACATGAAGTAAATAGATAATACCTACTGCGGGATACCTACCGACAGAGCCGAGACGCCATACGTTGTATAATGGAACCTATACTGCGCGATTAAACAGTTGGACACCTTTAACTATCAAGCAGTAAAGATATAACAATGCACACAAATTGAACAGCGGATCAACTGACCGACATATTTTTACTAATGCGCACTATATAACCTTTGTTTAAATAAAAAACATAAAAGACATTTTACACTAATAATCATATCAAGAGGTTCACATGTATGTATACCTTTGTTCATTTTATTTAGTTGTGGTAGCAATATTACAGGTAGTTTTATACTAGAAATGTCATGTCAATTTTGAAAGGGGAAAAGAATAGAAATATTTACTATTTAACATTGATATATGCATAATCGGTTAGTTGCCTAAAAGCTGAGCAAATTATGTGCCCTTTACTGAAAATCGCGCAGTATATTAAAATAAAAATTGTATATAACATGAAAATACCCACCGTTTATACCTACCGTCAAACTTTTACTTACTTTTTTAAATTATTTCCGGACCACACGGAGTGAAAAAAAACGTATTTTTTACCTGTGCGCGTTTTACTTACGTTTTCCATTTTCGCGCGAATATTAATAATCATAGACTTACACAAAGGATAGACAAACTACGTTTATTTATTTTTTTAATTTTATATATCAGAGTTGACGATAATCGACATTGAAGAAACAGCTGAATATTATCAAAGCCAAATCAATTTCTGTTTAACTATATTGAGATTATGCAAAACTGTTCAATTATCCATTCAAAATCATTAGTGTATTTTCAACGAGATTGTATGAACATTTTAAGGCATATCACAAAAAGTTAATCAAAAGCTGTTCCGCATGATTCTAATCAGTGGTAACATCCAACATCGTGTTTGTGGTCCGTGACAAATGCTACCAACCATATACAGTTAGCTATTTTCTATAACTAAATAAAATTTTAATAAATGAGTTGGTTCTTAAAGAGTAAGTTTATTTAATTTTGTAATTATCATTCAATATTTAAAAAGAACATGGACTATTTCTAAAGAACCTGGTCCCATTTACTGGATTTTGTTTTTCTATTTTAACATATTGGCAATCAGAGGAAGAATTATCTAAGCAAGTTAAGTGAGGTCTCATTTATATTTGCAACTCTACTTCTGGCACTGAATTTCAGTGTTTGAAGAGAAAAATATTGTTGAATAGCTAAGTTTAAATTATAATTCCTTAATGTACATTTAACACTTTGCACTTGATTATTTCTTTATGTAAAATATTAAATTAATTGATTTACATAGGTGCACAAAAGCTAACTGTATAAAGCAGACCATAAAAGTCGTGAACCGCACGCATACTCAATACGTATTATTGTTTTACTTGTATGTTGGCGTCTTACCACATACAAACCTATATAATACGTGGCCAACGGCTGTCGTTTGTGGTATGGTCATAACGGCGGGTTCTGGGTGGAAATAGAAAAAACCCTTATTAATGATGCACAACATTCGACGGTATTTCTCGACTGCGACCGTGGCATGCGCTCAACTACCTTAACTTGGCATGGTGCCATGCTATTTAATTTTACTAATGATACATTTGGGCTTTACATTTTAGTTATTAACAGTAAGGAGTTGTTTAGTCAGAATAACTGTTTGCTTTTATTAACCGCTATTCTATCATTTACAAACTTGTGCTTATGAAATGGGGTCTTTTCTCTCTAATAAAGCCCGATAAACATTGGTTAAATCAAACAGTAAAGGCTCTATTAACAGAGAACGACTTTTGCTCGGCAATTTTCTACTAGGCACATTGATGTGTGCATCAATTATGATGTTAAAGTTGCCTGGCAAGAGTTTTGTCAACCTTTTTTGGTGAGCAAGTGTATTGAGGTAATGCCGCGGTTTCAGATGTACTAAGGAAGCTAGTCGGGCGACTGAGCGCCGCTCGTATGGACTTTCTAGGAGAAACAGTCTCTATATATGTTTTCGAATTGTACTGTAAATTAAATTTTGAAGTTTTGAATATTGACAATAATGGTGTTTCACTATTAAATAAAACTTATAATTATTTTAACTGTTAGCACAGTTGCAAATTTATACTCATTTTCACACGCATGTATTCCAATATACCAAACAATAATATATAAAATCATATCCTTAAACCAGAAGGAACAAATTATACAAGAAAGACCACTTCTCCAAAAAAACTCACTTAAATTATACCATAAGCATTCATAGAAATAAGGCCATATTTTAGTAACACATGACAAGCCCTAATTTAGTAAATTTTGAGCATTATGGAAGACTGAGAAAGGATACTGAAGAGTATTTAATATTGAAAGTATAGCTTTCTCAATTTTCCTAACTTAACTTTGGCTTAACTGAGAAAACTAAAATATAGCCTTATTTAATGGAAATGTTTTTGGTGAACATTTTGTTAGACGTTGTATAATTATGTAAACAGGAGACTGAGTAGATACTATTATATGTTTGTGTAAAATCTATGGTCTGTAATTGTCGAAAATAAGGGATTTCCAGTTAACTATAGCAGCACTCTAACTCTTCAATCATATGAATAATATAACACTAACCAAATAACACACAAACACAAGTTAATATTGTCACATGCTTTATGAGAGCAAATTTAACTAAAATTAACATATACCAGGGCATTTCTGAGTGAGACTTAGTTTTTACAAGCAATTAATTACTGAAAGGTAACTATTCTCACACATTATGGTGTTCTATTCATGGAATCTCATATTCATATCAGTTTGTTATGTATCTCTGTCAGTTCAGTCCTAAAGATAGTCCCCACTCAGTCCCCATGCATGTGTGTATTTTTTGTGTGTATGTAGACAAAGTGAGTGAGAGTGTGCCTGACTCACAGTGCATGTCACGCTCATGTTCATACTCTATGAAGGCGTATCCTCGTGGCTTGTCATTCTCCTTGTTGAATATCATGCAGATCTGAAAAATTAAAAGTAACATTGTGACTTTTTAGAGCATGAAGACTTTTATCTAACATGACCTAAAAGCTGGCACATCATTTTCATGCAATTTGACGACATGTAGATATCAAAGAATAACTATATAGTTTGTTTTAAACTGAAAATTTATTTATTTAAATTCGAAACTGCCCCTACATCACCTTGGAAGCTGTTGCCGTTTTACCTTACCTTTTTAATAGCTCCATAACCTTCAAATTCTCTCCTTAGCTTTGATTCAGATGTATCATAGTTCTGAAAAGAAATAGATTTATGAATGCTTTCCTTTTTGTCCGATGCCAAACCAATAAGTTAATGGTATTGAATTTGGGTTCTTTCAAATTAATTAATTTATTTATGATATAAAAAAATAACATTCACAAATATTATATACAATCTTTTGGACTCCGGACAAGGAATTCAGTTTCCCGGATCAAATCCTACTACAAGATAAGAAATTGTGATAACCTCGTGGGATTCTAGGATTTCTATTCTAAAAAAACAGCTAAAATGACACCTCACACTTCATCTGTGTCATAAGGCTTTAAATATTAATCCTGACTTTCAAACATTTAAATTTGGTATTAATAACTCTTCTACTCACCACTCTAGCTACGAATAGTGTCTTAAATGGATCTGTGGTGACACGCGGTGACTGTGCTGGGTCCCACAGAGCAATCTCTTGTTCCAATTTGTAGGCGGTCTGCTCAGCTCGCTCGCGACGCTTGCGCTCAAGCCGCTCCTCTCGTGTCTCCACGCGAGTCGGTGGTGGAGTCTCCGACGGATGCTAAAAAATATCACTCATACTAATAGGCACAAATAACGGAAAATTAAAAAAACCATAACAAGTTAAGATGTAGCTTATATCTATTGGTAGTCGGAAAAGGCAATTTTCACATTTAATTATTATAAGGCTGAAATCAAAATTAAATCACACGTTCAATACTTTAAAAAATGCTGAAGGCTAGTAAAACCCTTTTACTAATACACTACCAAGTAAGAACCAATCTGTAGAAAAAAATGTTAATGAGGTAAAGTCTAAGTCCTTAAAATTTGGTTCTGCCAGCGGTGCTAAACTAACCTCAAAGACATTGAGGAATGCACCAACTCCATCGTATCCTTTTTGTTTCTTCTCATGCGGAAGCTTCGCCGCAGGCGGCAAGTAAGGGATGGGATCCCGCGCTGCAAATAATGCCAGCAAATTCGGCGGAAGAAACTGCGTCATGGCTGGGGACGCTACACCACGACCACTAATCAAAAGTTGAACATTTCACTAATCTTATGCTTATATTAGGACGCAATATTTGTCGTTAATGTATATATGCCTTTTGGAATTTCGTAACGTTACTAGGTACACATAAACGTGTTGACAAATTTAATATCACTAAACGAATAGCACACACTAAAAAAAATTCGCGACCAAGCAAACGCCGCCATCAGCTTATTCAATCAATTCTTTTTGTTTTTGGCTTCGCACTTTGTGTATTTTTCCAACTATTCTGTTTTTTTTATTTTATTATAATGCGAGAGAAATACGTCCAAGCCACACAAAATAAATCCGATTATGATGACCTAGTATGGTAATGTCTAATTGTCACATCAGTACAAGCTTCGCTGGAGTTTCTTTCTCTCTGAGACTCACTTTTCTGTACTTAAAAACGTAATTCAGCACTTTATAAAAACACCACTATTTTAATATTGCTTATTATTAACACTTGGAAAAAATGTTGTGGAAAATAATACAATGCAGATTAATAGTTTTTCTTCGTTCCCGCCAAAACTCTAGAGGTGACATAACTTCACGACATCATGACTTAATTTTTCTCCTTTTTTCCTATGCGGATTATAAAATCTCACACTGTGTATTTGCCAGTCTCAATATTTTTAAATATTTGATTATAAATTAAGTTCTACCTGTAAACTTTATTCTTCATCAAATTGACCACTTCTAATTCTACTTTTTGGGGTTTTTCTACATAGCAAACATCGTCTAAGCTTACAAAGCACTGCGCACTACAATGCTACGCCTTCTTCGAACGTTTATGGTTACATATTATTCAAAGCTCTGTACTTAATTTTCATAACATAAAAGTATACTACTATAGTTTATTGAGAATGCTAAAGTGACTTTAAATTTATTGCTAAACCATAAGACAATGTCACGCTTATACGACAGTTTCTTTTAACTTATTATCGCGTTTGAAGTAGCGCTTACAAAAATAACTACGATATGCGATAAAACTCCAGGGTACTGCAGTTTGCTGCTGTTTGCTGTGCTGAAGTTTTAGTTGTACAGAAGCCGCATATTTTTCCAGGATGGGCATAGTAAAATCAGGGTACCTATATCTAAGCTTTCTACATTCCGAATTCCAATCCAGTTGGTTAAGCCGTTACAGCGAAAAAACCAAACATACATACTTCCTTATATTTTTTTTCGTTATTCTGTTTTGGGACTTACATTGCCCCGCAGAATTTATAATAGCAAAAGATTTCCTTGTAATTAAGTATGATTATGCCCGCGATTCCACCCGTTATCCTACGAGAACCATATATTTTCCCGGAATAAAAAGTTGCCTGTGTTAAGCTAGGATACCTAAGGTATGTACCTACATTCCATTATAATACATTTCATTCCATATATTGTCTGGTGCTAGTTGCTTTCTAGTCCCCGAGGTGGGTCGTGACACGTCATGTATAGTATATATGGTGTGTCACGACGTGAGGGCTCTCCACGTGTTCCTCTGATAAGCGGAGGGCACAGTGGAGGAGCCGAGTTGGAGGGGGCTGCTGGATGGGAGGAGTGCCGATTTGGCGATCCCCATTACCAGCGGCCAAAGTGGCAGGCGACGGGGCCACTAATCTGACACGTTGCACGGAGACCACGGGCGTCTGGACGTGGGGCCGTCCGACGCCGACCAGCGACGACGCTGGTTAGGTGTCCGAGGTGGATCACAATGTGTCCGGTGTTCTGACACATCGTCATCGTGGCGGGGTGAACTTGGGCTCCCCGAGGCGGGTCCGCGAAGACAAGCGCTGTCGAGGCCGCGGTAGAGTGCGAAAGCGTGCCCGCAGCCTTGACACACGGAGCCGAGGTGCAACACTCCAGGGTTGTTAGAGGGTAGGCCGTCATTAGGACGGAGAGTCCCACATAACCACCCTGGCCGCCCCAGGGTCGGTGGTATACATAAAGGTATGTACATTCCGAATTTTCCTAATCGGTTGCACCGTTAAAGGATGGAAAGTAACACACCAACACACATAATATCGCATTTATTATATTAGAGTGATTCCACAATTTATTATGCCACAAGAAAAAACAGAACATACTGTGTGTCCAATGATGCTGGGACACTACGATTACGTCATTTAGTACCTAACTATTTAGATTCAAGTAAGAACACCTATTAGGTTCTAGTAGGTACCTTTAAAGCATTACAAGAATAGAAAAGTTGTTGGGTAAAATTACTTCGGTAATGTGATCCTATGGAAATTGGTATTTTTGACACAACTTTGTTTTAAGTTGGTTTTAGGTACATACTTATGTACCTAAAACCACTAAACCAGTGTGTACCTATGTATACATAGGTACACACTGCCGCCGTGCGGGGCTCACCTACTTTTTGAAAAATGAATTAAATTCATAGCCATGATCGAAAAAGGCCACCGTATATGACCAAAACTGAAGTCAAAGTATCCAACCGTAAACATCGCCCTCTGCTTTGACTCCTTGAAAAAGGCCACCGGTTGTGACTGAACCTATGGTCGTAGTATCCAGTCTAATTAAACGTGAGTAATCTCGTTTAAATTAAACAAAATTCGATGACATACTTACCTAAGTACGCAATTCATATGTATGTGCCTTACCGACTAAAATGCTTTTACAAAATATAACTTATTATGTTTATATTAATATTTTCTAACAGTCCCATCTTACTATAAAACCTTAATTAAGCCTCAATACTAACTCAAAATACCTACGCCGACTATTAGGTATAATATCTACCTCTTTATTCATATATTCTGATCTGAAATCCAATTATGATTTCCTCTACTCATCATCGTAAGATACGTATAATTAAACATTTTGAACCAGGCGTGGAGCTAATACAAATACAAAGTAGGCATTGCTAAGTAGGTATGCTAAATAGGCAAATAAAAGTAGGCTTTGGTAGGGCAAAGCGATTAGGTGATATAGTGTTGTGGCGACGGTATGGCGAGGGCGGCGGCGGCGGCGGGCGGCAGGCTTGCGCGGGCAGTAGTACGCAGTGCGCAAGGCGGGCGGGAGCGGGGGCGGGCGGGCGGCATGCTCCGGGCGCGCAGTGCTCCTCGCGCATCATCGCAGTGGTGTTCACTCGGCGACGCGCCACGGCGCGACATGCCCAGCTGATGTTTATTTATACCGCGAGCTCGGTGGAGGGTGCGCGCGGGAGGCCCTCCCCTCGGCGGCACCACGGTTTCGCGTGATGCAGCCGAGCGAGCTAGCCGACGCCGCGCACGCCGCTAGCGGAAACCCCCCGCAGCGTGGCCTCAACGGTGGCCGTTTCGACTTTGACGATGGTGGTACATATTGTGGTGGCTGGGAGGACGGCAAGGCCCATGGCCACGGGGTGTGCACGGGGCCCAAGGCGCAGGGAGCGTACGCGGGCTCCTGGCACTTCGGCTTCGAGGTGTCCGGCGTCTACACCTGGCCCAGGTGAGATAGTGACTTCGCCCGGGCCTCGCACATGCCCGAGCGCAAATCCGCGTCCGAAGCCGCTCCAAAAATAGGCTGCTATTAATAATTGAGTTCGGTGTTTCGCTAGAAAACGCGTGTAACGGCGGTGAAAGTGCCTCATGGCCCAATCTCAGCGAAAAATATTCGTATCGATCCGTGGCACGGCACTGATAACAGCGGGTACTTACTTGATAACAGTATCACATTCTAGCCTTGATGTCACTTGACCTGTCATTGCTTCAGACCTATCAATCCATCCCAGAACTCAAGGATATTTACAGTAAAACTCTATAATCTGTTGTGGCGGAAATCATAATGGATTTTTTACTCAATTGAATGCCAATTGAACGCAATTCACCATCAGTATTATGGATCTGGCCTTCAGGGTTCGGTCATACTTTAAGCAGTCGGCAAACAACCTATTGTAGATGTAGAACATTTATTAAGTGGAGGGTACCTACAATCTACATGGAACTAACTGTCCTGAAAATGCGATGTCGAGTAAGAAATCGAATATTTCTCCAAGAACAAACCAAATACTTCATTGGAAGCTAATTAGTGATAGCAAGTACCTACCAGCAGATATTAAGTGGTTATACTTCATAGTATTTAAATAATTTTTTCACATAATTATTTGGAAATGCAAATTTGACGCACCTGTTAACCTAATATAAGTTCATAATATAATGTTATATGAATTTAGATCAGTTTTAGACGATTTGTTCATACCATGTCGTATTTTCTAAAGAACGCCTAAATACTTATTTTTAATGTTTTAATCACATTGTATTATTAGGCATCTGACGGTAGCCAGAGGATGTGGTATTTAACAAAATCTAAACTATTTATTTTTTAACTCTGAAGCTTTCTTATTGTTTGTGTTCCTTAACGCCACAATGTTTTTCACCAGTCTCAATATAGAGATATAGAGATAAATAGAAATATAGCTTTCTATTCATCACTTCTCTTGGATATCCTGGACCACCTGCTAATCACTTTGCCACTGTTTTTTTTTTAACTTTTCTATTCGATGGTCGATCTGTAACGTGACCTTGTCAACTAACTTCAAGCGAGCAGAGTTGGTAATTAATTCTTACGATATATTTTTTACTCCTACAACATTTTTTAAGTTGAGAAGTAATGTGACGATCGGTGCGCTCTGCTGATGGCAAGAGATAACATCTGCCTATAACATAAAACTAAGCAACCATTATATCTTCGCATTGTGTATCTATCATGTCATTGCTATTTCAGCACTTTTATTCAAAAAATGTATCTACTTAGGGATTTAGGACTATCAATAGCACTTATACAGCTACTGATAGTTGAAGTAATTAAACAGGTCTACTGACAATTATGCCGGGTACCAGAATAAAGACGGGTGGATTATAATTTGAGACCTAAGGGGCGTAGCTAGGGCCGTATCAACCGTATCAATGATACGGGGCCCCCGAGCTACAGGGGCCTCAACAGTAACCAAAAATTAGTAAAATATCCAAAATCTCTCTGTAACTTTTAGGCTACGGACTCACATATTTCTCATATTTACTGCGACCAGGGTTAGACTTTGTAAGATTGTTCGTTCATAGTCATAGTTTTTTATTGATAACATCAGTTATTATTATTTAACCTGTTTTGTCTCACTGCTGGGCAAAGGCCTTTCTTCCTTCTTTCCATGCCTGTCTATTTGGTGCTATGGAGGTCCAATCATTATTATGAGCATCAAGCTCATCTCTCCACCGTCTTCTAGGCCGGCCTGGTGGCCGTTTAACCTCCGGGACCCAGTCAGTGGTGGTTTTCGCCCACATTCTGCTGGCATTCGGCAGACGTATCCAGCCCAGTGCCACTTTAGCATGGCAGCTCATATAAGTCAATTAAATAGTAAAAAATAAATTTATTAAATGACCATAAAAAATGTCAATCACAATTGAGAAAAAAAAACTAAGCTCATAATTCGTTAACAAGCTTGTGAAAAAAAATCGTAAATGATAAATAGAGATTACCCTAGTAGAGCTATGAATGAAAATCCCCAAAACCAACTGACAAATTTTGATACAGGGCCCGTCTAAGGCAAGCTACGCCGTTGTACCTACCCTTGTACCTGAAACAATATTTTGGGCTTTGTTCAACATTCCAGTTCAAGTTTTACATTTTGAATTGTATTTATAGTGTATTAAGATTCAAACCAAGTAGGTACCTACACTTAGCAAAAAAACAAAACACACATAAGGGCTTCCTTATCACACTAATATTATAAAGGCGAAAGTTTGTGAGTGTGTAAGTGTATTGTATGTTTTTCGTACGTTTATGTTCTACGGTCAAACGGCTGAACCAATTTTGATAAAATTTGGTATGGAGGTAGCTGACACCCTGGATTAACACACATGCTACTTTTTGTCCCTAAACAATGTTGTGTTCACATGGGAACAGTGGGTAACACCGCGGGGCGCAACTATCACACACGCTAATCACATCACACTAATATTATAAAGCCGAAAGTTTGAGAGTGTGTAAGTGTGTTTGTGTTCATAACGCTGTAACAGTTTTACGGATACATATAGGTAGATGAAATAAGGGATGCCCCTTTATACCTTTCATGGAAAACGATAATAAAAGTGTGAGATGCAGCTAGTATTATTAAAAATGAGAAAATAGCTCTGTCTGTTTGTTATCTACAATATGAAAACTGTTGATCGATCTCAACGAAACATCAATCGGCACAGATGAAGTCCAATAGACAAGGAAGAACATACAATATAATATAATCACTACGAAATAACATTGTTAATTGTCTAGACTAGGTATGTTATACATCGTATACGTATATATATAAAACTGGATAGGTTACTGGTGTTGTAATGAATATCGAAACCTTCATCCTGTGCAGGTATTGTATATCACGATCATGCATCAAATTGACCTTGGTCTAGACTTATGTCTCAGCTAAAAGACATTTAAAACTCCATCCATGGCTTAATTAAGTACCTGCGTTGTCACTCTGATAATATTGTATGAAAACAATAAATAACTATCAGGTTGTCAGTCGCTGGTTTCCCACGTTTTCACATAAAAAAAGGAATAGAAAACAAACGCTTAATAGGTATTGAGTAAAAGAGATTTATTGAGTATTGATTTAATATTGAACAATGAGTTTAATAGTCAAGTAAATATCCAAATACCAGGGCAGGTATCGTAAACATTTCAGGAGAGTTTTCTGGACGTATGTGTGTTGGCTTCCTTACGGTGTTTCTTTGACTGAAAATTTATCTGTTTTTTTATTAAATGGGTGCGTAAAGTCTGAGTCGAAAAGTCGAAAATGGAATCCACAACCTAAATACCTACACTATGGGCATAGTGCGCTCTAACTTATTGTTAGATTAAATTTATTAGTAGTCAATGGTATCGCCATGCGAGTGCCCATGACGGATCCATCGCGTTGCAGTGTTTTGGGAACTATTCCCATTGATAGTGACCTTTTGGATTAGGTAATTAATCAAATAGTACGTATTTTATTTAATCGACTTCTATTCTTTATATGAGTCATGAACACTGAAATAAATTATTAAAAAACTTGTGTTCAAATAGATTTGTTTTGTAGACAATACGTCTGGACCAATTTTAATGTGCAATGTCATTACATTACTCTTTATAACCGAAAAATCATAGAATGTTCGTTATGTTTTGCAGTGTGATTTTTTACAATAATATTACTTATTCACAAAAATTGTCTTTGTATTACGTTACGAATATTTTTTTTTTGTGATATGTGTAGGGTAGGCTTCTTTTCCTGAGTAATACAGAGTAAAACGCAGCTATTCGAATATTGTTGGAGAGTTGCCATTAAGACGTGATACATCTAGGAAAGAAACAGAATAACGTAATTAGAAATGCTACTGAATAAAAATTAAATGCAAGTACTATGGATAGTGTAAGGTAAGGCACCTAACACTATCCACTAAGTCTATTGGCACCAATGGCGTATATGTATAATTGACTAATATTGTGTATCTCCGTAAGTTTGTTTGCCAACAATATAAGTATCGTTAATCCGAACAAAAGACTGAAATCATTTCAGTGGTAGGGAAATAAAGCTGGAGGAGGCTTATCCTGTACAATGAATGGTGTGAATGAACTGCAAATTATTATGATGATGATGATAGTAGCGAATATATTTAGGTTTATTTTTAACTCGCTAAAAACCTCTTAAGGACGGATATACGCTTTGTTTAAAGCAAGTTTGTTACTCCATCATCACTCATATGCTCTGGAGCTTAGAGTAACATTTAGCCCAGCAAAAATATGGCAATCACACTAGGTTCTGTATTACTATAAAAAGCAAAAACTAAACACAATCTTAACGCAGCTCTAAAAACTAAAAAACTCTTTCTGACCACTTTAAATAAAAATTAAACCTGCACAGTGTCAGATTTAAAATGAAACTTTTTTATACGAAAACTACCTATACATACATATTATAACATTCTTACTTTTTTAAAAAAACACGACTTTCAATTGTTAACTTGTAAATGGCTAAAGCAGAGTAATTTTCAAATGCGAGTTTCGACGTAAGACCGTAATGTCAATGCTGTGTTTGGAGAGTATACGGCTAACGAATGCGCCGTGCGTTTTTGCTTTAACCACTTTCATAATGGAAACTTTGACTTGAATGAACCACGAGAAATATCAACCATGCACTAAAGTAATAAACGATGAAATAATAAAGGCTTTGGTGAAAGCCGATCCGTATTAAGTTACCAAGGAATTACTGGCAAGTTTATGGACGTTAGTACAGTATCGACCTATTTGCAGCAAATTGGTAAAATTTAAAAAAAACTTGAAAAATGGGTGCCTCATGATTTGACTGTTCTGAAGAGAGCAGCGTACTAGACCTCATAACGCTCGAGAAACAGTTTTAACAATACAAGACCTGCAGTTTGGAACCATCCAAGATCTTACATACTCGCCGAACCTCGTCCCGACCGACTACCATTTTATCTGTGATATATGGACATTTTTGCACGGAAAACTAATTATACTCGGAAAGTATATATATATAGATAGCTCAATGGTTAGCGTGGTCGCTTCACACGCCGAAGGGCTGAGCTGAGTAAGGAATAAGCTTGAGCAGCCGCTGAAAGAAAACATCTTGAGGAAACCATAGGATGGTGATAGGGTACTTTCTAGTACTCGGCTGGCTAGCTACTACCCTCAAGTTGAAAATCCGTCGCTAAACACCTAACGGTGTGTTTCAGCAACCTCACTTGAAAGCCAGTTCCATTCCAGGCTAGGTGTGTTTACCGTGAATGTGTCTCTTAACATCTGGTGAGGTGTGGTCAATTACCTAGCCTGTCAACCATAAAAAAAGAAATTTGTACTTTGATGAAATAAATTTATTTTATTTAAAAAAACCGGTACTATACGTATACTCTATAACCCCTAATATTTTTCAGCGCATATAGAAAACCAATAATTACAAATTGCGTTTCTACTTTTACGAAGCCCTTAAATATAAAATCAATTTTGGTAAAATGAGTTAATTAGTTGAGCTACATTTTGAGTAAATAAAAATGCAAAGTAAAATTGCTTAAAGTCGTAAAAATGGCCTTAAGTAAAAAAATTGTGCAATATAATAATAACTTATGATTGAACTTTTTAATTTCGTCGTTTTCCTCATTTTTCTGAACAACAAGGAAGCCATTTTTATACCTACTTACACTTTCACATTGCGTTGCGCACAACTTCTATGTGAAATTTTATCATCATTCTTGTTTTTTCTTTTTCATAGACTTAACTGAAATAGAAAGGGGTAAATGACAAAGTGGGAGAGATGTAATATAGTAAAAATGTTTCTTCAAGGTAAGTGCGTTCTATCCTAGACCATATTATTGTCGAATATCAGACAGGAAGTGGACAAATCCGAAATTTTAGAAAAATAAATCTACAAAGAAATGCAGTAGACGTGCTTACTACGTACCAGTTATAATTTTAGTAACTCTGGAGCATATAATGCGCCAGAATTTTCAATTCACAAGAAAACGTCTCCTCTGCTTGGTTAGGGTTTTTTAAATTGCTCTCAAATGTCTCAGCGAGTAAGTAGGAAATATTAAATGATAATTTGTGAAAAGAAAATGCTGCAGTAAAAACCAAAAACCTTTGACTCATTTTCACAAGGCTTATCACTTTTAAGGGCGCCGGGGTCCTTACCAAGTAGACAAAGCCAAGGGTGGCGAAGGTCGACTGCCTGTAATATACATACATACAATACAGTGCCTACACAGGCTATAGTAAAAAAGTATAAGTGCTGTTCGCATTAATACCTACTTTTCGCGCTTCGCGCTTTACCAATTTCCGTACCTTAAATTTTTAAAAAGATCATTTATTTTTCTGTCTAATAGCATCCCAAGTACAGCATTTGGAAGATGTTTTTAAAGTGAAAATTTATTTAGCCACGTTAAGTGATTTGTGCTAGGAGCAAATCTATAGGTACGCGTCACAGACATGCTAATATGACATATTTTTAATTTTTACTTTTGTCGGCAGTACTTTTTTTTTTTTTTTTTATACTAAATAGGTTTGCGTTTGACCACGCCCTGCCTGATGTTAAGCAGGATGCAGTCTACGATGAAGCACGCTTACCTAGAAAAAACCTGTTTACTCTGTCTTTAAAGACACCCAAGTTGTACTCCGCAGGAAAAACAGACGCCGGCAGAGAGTTCCACATCCTCGCTATACGTATAAGAATG
The DNA here is from genome assembly GCA_950106695.1 of Biston stratarius. Lineage (NCBI taxonomy): Eukaryota > Metazoa > Arthropoda > Insecta > Lepidoptera > Geometridae > Biston > Biston stratarius. The sequence goes on along the minus strand of OX467115.1, from coordinate 15,256,441 downwards.
TGGAATCGAAGCGCTTAGTCCGTACGTGGGGAATATCCACCATGTAAGGATGGCGCTTTGGCCGTGTCTGCCTAGCCGTCCGGTAATAAAAAGGGGCAGGTGGAACCAAATTATGCAATTCTAAGGCACACTCTCCGAAATGTATCCGATAGAAGACAGACAAACCAGCGACTTTACGACGGTGCTCAAGGCTTTGCAACTGAGACGTGGCCAGAGTGTCGTCACCTATTAGCCTCAAAGCGCGCCTCTCGATCGACTCCAGAGCCTCAAGTTGATACTTAGCAGAGCCGTCCCATAGGTGAGAGCAGTACTCCATACACGACCTTACTTGCGCTTTATACAAACTAAGCAGCTAATAGTAGGGTAGGTACCTACCCAGGCTTTTGAGTAACAAAACTAAGTCCAGGTAATCGCTGCTTTAGACAGCCCTGTTGGCTCATTGGTAGTATGTTTGCCTTAAGAGCTGTAGGGCGTGGGTTCGATTCCCGTCCAGGACAAACATTTTATGGTATAAACAAATGTTTATTTATTTATTTATTTAATAAGTCCGCCAACACAGTGTACACCAATACATTAAAAATTAAATTTAGAAATTACAAAATGTCAAGTTAAGTGTCACAGCAATTATAGGCGAAGACGGCATGCATTATAATCAAATATTCTGTCAAAATTATTAAATTCAAAAACAATATGTCAAAAACATTAAAACCTAAAAATCAGTCAATACTCAGTCAAAATTATAATTAAAAGCTACAAAGGATTCGTCGTTGTTTGATACATGGTCAAAGATAAACTAGATATATAAATCAACAATACAATAACTTAAATGTCAACTAAGTCAATATTACGAATAGCCCGCTTGAAACTACTAACAGTGCTAGTAAAAAGGTCCAAGGAATGTTTGGTATGCAAACTATTCAACAGTGTTATGTTTGTTCTGTTTGGCTGTTCTATATGTATTTACAGAAAAAAAAAGGATTTATGTATTCTATGAGTTATTTGCCTTCCATCACACAAGCTCTGCTTAGTTTGGGGTCAGATGGCGCTGTGTGTAATGTCCTACGATATTTATTTTATTTATTTATTTTTATTTTGGCGTTAATTCCGAATTCGAATCAGTTCTGTTTTTGTAGCTGGGCGCGGGCCGCTTCACATTGAGAAAAGGATAAGGCCGTAATCCACCACGCTGGCCAAGTGCAGATTGGCATTTATTACTTTGAGACAATTGATGATTAGTCTCAATAGCCCCGTAATTGCGCTAGTTTTATTATTATTATTGAAATATACACTTTTCTGGATGTACTTAACTTACCTTGTCTTAATTTGACACGCTCGAATTTTTCTGAATATCATTTTCTTTTTACTAATCTTACGAGCTTCCCTCGGCACACCCCCTATATAAAGGGTTCATATATGGTAGAGGTACATTACAGGGTACAAGGTTTCTCCCCATATGATTTTCTGATGCGCTCGAGTAACTCGCAAAATCCCCGCTTGGGCTCCTATATATAATATCAGACCGGAAATTGGCAATTAGCGGCAGAATATCTGACACTGAGTATAAATATTTGATTATTTACACAAAGTAGGTAAAACCAAGCATTCGGTAGTATCTCAATATCGAAAAGGATTTCATTGTCTTTTGAGAGCTGATTGGTTCATATGATTGTTAAACCAATATAATTATTTTTACCAAGTAGTATATATTTATTATTTAGTTTAGTTTTCTCTAGATGTTTTAATATATAGTAATTTTTTATTATTTTCATGGAGAAATAAGAAGATTTTTTTTTAAATTTGTTTTTGTGAAACCCTAAATAATAATTTATGTAACTTAATATATTATAGTAGTCAAAAAGTTGTTTATAAGTTTCTACTTATAGAACAACTAACTATGTAATTACGCAACTAATTTACAAATATAATAATTACACGCTGTGAACAAAATATCAAAATAGTTAGAAACAAGTTTTAAGGTAAGATATTATAGACTGTCAAACAAAAAATAAAATTATAGTGTTAAAAAAATATGATTTCACATAGTTACGTACCTACTCGTACTCGTATATAACGAAAAAAGTGGTCGCTTAACTGTTATTTAATTGTTCTAATAAATAATCCTTATTTATGTCATTTTTTTTGTATATACTGCATCATTCTGGAATGCATTACAAAATTATTCAAATTGGTACGCAAGGCGAGCACCTTGAATTGGTGTCTACACTTAGTAAATACGACGAATAATCATGTGTACGATGAAAAGGATATTTACTTTTTTGAATGTATTACTTGCCATGACTACTTCAACAACCTTTCTTAGCAGATACAATAAATAATTAGTTTGTCAGATTGGACGTAAATCTCAGTTGAATGAAGTATGATATAATATTATCTGTTCTAGACAAGTCTTAACCTAAAATAAATAACTTTCATTGCTCAGTCAACTTTTATCTTAGTTGATATAGCATGGGATCTTGAGTTGATTTTATAATAGAACTCTGTTGTTTTAATAGGGCATCATGCTTGTACTGAACCAGATATAATCGAGCTGATTAAGTTGTCTTATCAGGCTAGTAAAGAATTAAACACAACTAAACGCCTTAGTTGAATATGCTCTTTAAATTAAAGAAGTATAATAATCACATTGGACATGAATAAGTTGCTAGCAACAATTATCTTAGTTGATACAACGTGAGATTACTTGAATTTACAATCGAACTTTAATAATACAGTAATGTTTTATGTTCGCACTGGACAAGACATGAAACCAAACTAAATAACTAGCTTTTATAAAGGTACCTACAATAGGTACTTGACTAACAAAAATAAGAGAAATTTAACAAATTTGTCTTAGTCACAGAAAAAAATATCTTGACAGGCTCATATGGATTCATGATGGTATGAGTACAGTAAACAATATATTGATTAAAGTAATTTTTTTTTTTCAGTGTACTCTTAGAAAAAGCTTGCGTCTCGCGAGCAAAGTTTCGGTTAGTATTTAATCAGATGACATATAATTATGTATTGTTGTTGTTTGTACATGTAACAAATACCTAACCACTTATTAATTGGCACTAATAATTTACAACAAAAGTAATTTAAATAAAATAAAGTAGGTATATGTGCCAACTTATTCAACGCATTAATTCAATTAAAAAGAACAACAGCTAAAGACTAAAAACTGTTCAAGTGTGCTACATTTTTTTTAATACGGTATAGGTTCGCGTTTGGCCACATCCTGCCTGATGTTAAGCAACGGTGTGGTCTAGGATGAAACACGTTTACCTAGAAGGAACCTGTTTACACATAATTTAACAATCATTAAATTTACACTTAAAAAAATGACATTTCTGAAAATAAATTTGTATTGAACGAAACCTATATTACTAAAAACAAATAATCTTAAAAATACTTAAAAAACAAAAAAATTACATAAAAGCATTCATAGGTATCAAATGGATATCTAATGTTTATAGAAAAAAAAAAATTCAAAGAAATAAAGTTGGGCACGAACATTAATTACGCTATTACGTTGAACAAATAGTTGAATTGTAGTAGATCAAGATTGAACAAGTAGTAGATCTATTTACACCTATCCTACCTATATTCTACCAAAAAATCAAAAGAAACAAAGTAACACCTAATGAAGCACCTACTTATATAATTTTAAAAATTTTGATTTTAAAAACTCGAAAACATAAATAATTCTATGACTTTGAAAAAAATTGTATAATCAGATATATATGTATGTACCTACTATAATAACTGTATACCACCAAAAAAAAATCAAAGTAATACATATTATGTCATTTCTAAACTACAGTAGAAACAAAGTAACACCAGTAACTCCCCTCTCTAACAACATTCACTGCTCTGAGTTCACTGCTCTGCCCTCATGCAATCAATTTTTTATTTTCGAAGAAGAGCTTAGAACTCATAGAGCTTGCAAAATAAGGTTTCATTTATCATAGGCGGAACTTGAATAAAATCTGTTAGGTATTATAAACAAACTGAGTCTACGTGTATAAATTATTCGAAGGAGTGTGTAAAGGATACTGTATTTGTAGAATTTCAAGAAGTTCTGCCGTTTCGGGGTTTTTGGAGATTTTTTAAATAAAAACATTAGATGGTGTAAAATACGAGTATAATAGGTAAACAAATATTATTTAAAACTATCTTTACATTTTGCATTGAGTTATTTTGAATGTCATCATATGCCTTTGGGTTAGCCCGAAATGACAATAGGGCAAAACACACAGTGTGCACAAATGAAAACGTACATATTACATTAATTCGCCTGTCAAACTACGAATTCATTATGAGCCGTGCACCCAAAGTTTCCTCTACATTTCGGGGTTCATTATATGTATATATGCTGGTCATTTCCAAACTACCACACCGATGAAGTTGAAAATTTTACTGTACGAGTACCTCATTTATAGCAAAAAAAAAGAATAATTGAAATCGAACTACGCCTTAAAAAATATTGCTAAATAAAATTTTGAATTTCATCCTACGGAAACTGTGCTGAATTTCGGGATATAATGTTCCTACAAACCTTCCCTCATAGTATGTGCTATAATCATGCCAAGTTTCATTCAAATCCCTTCTGTAGTTTCGGCGTGATGCTCTTTTAAGATACAGCCATACAAAAAATAATTAAATTACGTTTGTTTGCTTCAGTAGGTCTCGATAATAGAAAGTTCGCTAATTAATTTTTTCAAAATATTTTCTATGTACCTACAGAATTTGATCTCCAGGAGTTTATTATAAGTATAGATATAGCTTGAAAACCTTATAAGCTGGCGCTTTATAACTGATTTCAAAAAAAGGAGGAGGTTCTCAACTCGTCGGAATCTTCTTTTTAATGTATGTTCCCCGATTACTCGAAAACGCATGGAACGATTTGAGAAATTGTTGTTTTGTTGAAAGAGTACTTCCCAAGTGGTCCCATTGGGACCGAGTCAGGATCTGATGGCGGGATCCCAGAAAATAGCGAGCAACCTTCAAATTTTATAGGGACGCATAATGTTTTTTATATATTTTTATTTTAAGGGATTATACTTATTTCAGATTGATCCCATAGAAATTACATGAAAAATCGGTTGAGTAGTTTGACCATAATAAAACCTACTAGTTGTACCCGTGTTCGAGCTTATGGACATGAAGTCAGTTTTTTAATTGTAAATTTATACTTGTTATCATAGACTTTTGATATTGACTGTGTACTAGATGTAATATCGTCTAGTTTTTTCATCTTTCGCATCAAAAAAAATTAGTAATAATAAAATTTGACTTGATTCGTATAATGTCCAACCACCGATACAATATGGCAACTCTTAGGGACAAAAATTAGCCTGTAACACCCAAGGTTTTGTGTAGACTGAACCTAGGATAAATGAATAAATAATTAAATGTAGCCTGTATTTAAACTTCTTAAATAAAAACAATAACTCCCCTCTCTAATACCTTTTTTTATGTAAAAGTAATGAGTCGTCTCATTAGTACAGGCGTTCTCTTGGTGGTAAGAGATAACGCCTGTCCATGACCATTGCAGCGATACACAGAACTTTGAGTAGTAAAACAAAGTCCAGGGCATCGCTGCTTTGGCGCTCATTACTTTGAGACTAGATGGTTTGTCTCAACAGCCCTGTAATTTCGCTAGCTGCAGTCCCCTTCAAACCAGAATACAGAAATGCTTACACGCTAGTACTTGGTGGCAGAATATCTAATACTACGGTGGTACCTACCCAAACGACCTCCTGCTAAGGAGAAGGAGATCTACCACCAAATATATTTGGTAGTTTAGGTATACAGTAATGTGCTTTAGTTTCAAAAGAATGCAGATCATTTTAATTAATTGATAAAATGAAAATAAAGCAAATATATAAAAATAACCCAACCAAATACACTTAGACATTCAATATCTTAGAATTAATGCTATATTGTGTAACATTTTTGTACTTACTACCTATTCATGTTAAAAGTACCATCAGTTCAAATCTCCTTTTGTCTATTTCACATTGGCACCGCTTCACGCCACGCTCAGAGTTAGTACAGGGCGAAAGATCCAAAGTAATTCTTTCGTTGCCCCGTAGTCCATTGACTCTCATGGCATCGTGCCATCTCATCGGATCCGCTATACTAAGAACAACGAACGACGATGCTCTATATAACAATTTTATGCTGTCTCTAATTCAATGTATGCAAATTGAAGTCGTCAGTTGATTTAGATTTTTGTTATGCGTTGAGTTGACTGTTTCTACCAATGCATTATTACGGTATTAGCACAAAACAAGATACATTTTCAGATAAAGATTTCGATTTTAGCATTGTTTATCAAAACGATTCACTTATTTCTTTTAAATTTTGACACTAATGCTCTGACCTAATATAAGAATTACCTACTGCATAATATTATAAAATTTCGTTTTTTTTTAAATAAATGAAGGAATGAGTATCCGAATGAAACCTAATGATAATAGATAATTCCATTTCATGACCGTTGCAGCGCTACCCTGATCTTTGAGTAACAACTCAAAATCCGGGGCGCTTTCTCGGTGCGGTCTAGGATGGACCCCGCTCTTTTTTAATTTTCTTTATTTACTTAGTAGATAAAGTTTGGGCAGCCTAGTTGGAAGATTGGGTTCGAATACCAAGGTATGCACCTCTACCTTTTCTAAGTTATAAATGTGAAAGAAAACATCGTGAGGAAATTTACATGTCCTAAAATTCATAAAAAGAAAGTTCTCGAAGATGTATGAATTCTGCCAACCCGGACTTGGCCAGCGTGGTGGACTATGGTCTTATGGTCTTATGGTCGTATGGCCTTCTCACAATGAGAAGAGACCCGCGTCCAGCAGTGGAACAGTTTATGAATACAACGGTGATCCGGACATAATAGGTACCACAAATATGCTTCTTGGCCCTGCAGTATCATCCGTGTTTCTTGTGTTAGCCATGTGTTAATCCAGGATATATCCTATCTGCATAATAAATTAGATTTAAATCTATTACGTTGATACAATGTGGTGAAGTAACAATCAAATAGATAAGCTGTCGCATTTATAATACATATTAGTACGATTGCTAAAATTATATGTAGATTGTCATGTTTTACAGTATTGCTAAAACTTATTTAATATTATACAGTGAGTACTAAATTAAACTCAAGGTTACTGCTTTTGTACCAAAATCAATAATTTACGCCTGTACCTGCTCCCTTTGTATAAGCTCATCCGCCGGGATTAAATCACATATATATACTTGCAGTATCGTGATTCACGACTCTTATTATAATTTACAATAAGCTGTATCAAATAATAATAATTTTATAGTTACATAAACTATTTATTGTGCACACCAGAAATAGAAAAAGAATTTTATGAGCTAGTGCCACAAATGGCAGCAACTTAAAAAGCCATCTCTTCCAGGCAACCAAGAATGGGAAAACACGTTACGGATTACGAACAGACGAGCTACGAAAAAAAACATACATTTTGTCGCCAAAAATCCACCATTTAGATCTTTTATAATTTTAATATAACTCTTGTAATAAAGACAAATCTAACGATATATCATTTTTCAAAATCGGTTCAGCCGTTTAGTAGTTACGAGGGAATATAGGGATAGACATAAATACATACAGATCAAACACATACCGCTCTTATTTTGGCTTTACCGCTGTTGAAAAAAGATGACCACGTTTGCTTTGACCTATATGACCTAATCTGTGATATTATGTATTTATACGCAAAAACGACGGAGTGTTATTAGTATTTGTGTGTGTGTGTATGTGTCTGTCTGTGACATCGAGCTCACGAACGGATGAACCGATTTTGATATTGTTTTTCTGTTTGAAAGCTGAATTAGTCGGGAGTGTTCTTAACTATGTTTGATTTTATGTCGGGGGTTTTTTAATTTTTAATAAATTACTTGTTGTTTCACACATTTCTTATCTCCAAATCGAATGCTACATTAATTTTCAATTCCAACATAAAAATAACGCCATTTATTGTACCTTTGTACCACTAGTTCCAAATCTCCATCAGAAATCTTACGTACGTTTCCATCTGTTTCGTTCGACTTGTTTTTATAACTTTAAAATATTTGACCCACTCTAGGCGTGTTTACCATCTTCAAACACACCGTCATTTAACATCAGGTGAACTGTGGACAAACGCTTAGCCAAGACCTTAAAAACACTAGTAACACATTAACTAAAATACATGCACAATGCAAACTATACTCCTCATAGGAAAAAAAAAGAAATGTAAAACTTTATGTTAGCATTTTGAAAAAAATAATTAAATATCAAACATTTTATCCATCGCCGCTACGGCGTCACAAGGCCACTAATACACAAATATATCACGACACTTACTTTCGCATGTGATATTATGCTATTTTTCTACGCCTACGCTATAGCTTACTACTGAACAACTGAATATTAATACCATAGTAAACCTACCTTATAACTTTTTCTTGAATATTATGAATAATAATGATTTCAAGTTAAACCATTTTCATGGCTTTGTTTCATTATGAATTGTTCTCAGAATTTGAAACTTTTGAAGCAAAGTTGTATTGTAATAACTTTGTATTTTTTTAGGATTCCGTGGAAAACAAAAAACTACCAAGTTTGTTTACCAAATTTGATACTATAAGACCTTAATTCTCAGCGGTATCACCGAGCGGGTGCCAGATCCATCACGTTGCGGGGACAGAAACCTGTACTGTGTCTAGGACTTACGACCTAGGTCTAGATTTAAGGAGCCCTTTTAAATACGTAGTACCTGGATGACCGAGCTTCACTCTGGTGAAAACACGGATAAAACGACGTTTTCTAAAAATGAAACCTAGCTAGATCGATTTATCGCCCCTGAAACTCCCTGCATACTAAATTTCATGAAAATCGTTGGAGCCGTTTCCGAGATTCAGAATATATATATATATTCTGAATTGCTCGAATTTCTGAATATTATAAGAATTGCTCGTTTAAAGATATATAATATATATATATATATATATATATATATATATATATACAAGAATTGCTCGTTTAAAGATATAAGATTATCGCTGACTTTCACTGCCCGTTTTCCTATCTCTGTTTAACCAAATTTAATATGATCCTACCAACGTTGCTTTAGATACGCTTTCCATTAGTTAATTTGTAGATGTGCTTGGCAGGCAGAGGTCCTTAAGTAGATTATAGAGGGATTTTGTTAGAATAGGTAGAAATAAAAAAACTTAACATCAGGTCAGATGGCGATAAAACGCAAGCCTAATCATCATAAGCAAAATACCGAGAAAAATTACAAAACAAAAAGAAATCTACTTGTCAATTGTGTTGCAAGTTGAAACTTACTTCTTGTATATTTTATGAATAATCATACAATTTGTTTTTATATTTCTTCCATGTTTAAGTAAAAAGCTTTCTCTCTCATCGTCCACATTGAACTGTATGGTAAAGTTGTAACAGCATATATTTGAACAGAGATGTTTGTATCGAATGTTTTATTAAGCGAGTCGAATCGAATGCGTTACTAAGCGAGTTTTCACAAGGTCGCAAGGTCGGCAGTGGAGCGACTGGGAAATATTTGGAAAGACAGGCGAATAACCAAGAATACTTAACGTTCCTCTAATGAAGTGTCTGTCTGTTTTTCCAATCATCCGTTATGGGGCCGAAACCTGCTCTCTTAAATTACAAGATCTCCATAAAATAGATGCACTGGAGATGTGGTGTTGGAGACGCATGCTGAAAATTCCCTGGAAAGCGTTTCGCACCGACTCCATCCTCAAAGAGCTTCACATACGGGACTTTCGTCGATTGTGTAATTGCGAATACTGAAGTTCTTTGGGTATATCTCCAGAAATGAGGACTCAGTCGAGAGACTTGTTGTACAAGGCCGCATTGAAGGTAGGAGACATCGTGGTCGGTCTCCGAATCGCTGGATTGACCTTATTAAAAAGACTATACAGTCCACCGTAGTACAGTGTGCTCGTAATGCGGAAAATTTCCACAAGTAGAGAGACATCGAGCGACGTGCAGCAGCCCTGGGGACCAGCGGTGACAACGGGACGCAAACCTGTTCATCTATAGCCACGACAACTCTGCCAAAAGTGTCGAAGAATCGAGTTTTCTTGTACGTTTTTGAAAGTTAGTTCTGCGTAGCAATTTGTTACGAATCGGCTTGTGTAGAACGGCCTGGCTACGTGACGGCTACGAGACGGCTACGGGACTCGTTACTCTAATTGCGATGTGAGGAGTGGTGGAGTACTTTGTACGATTCTGAGATTGATTTCTCATATGTAGTATTTTTCTAGATTTTTCCTTTTAGTCATTAATTTTGTCTATGGGAGCTGAATAAAACATGTACTTGAATATCCTGTTAGAAATATCTTGATTCTTCAGTTGTTAATGGTAATCGACTTATTGACCGCAGAAGTTCGAGTTGTAGTTGACTAGCTTGCGCCCGCGACTTCGTCCGCGTTGACTTAAAAATCGGGTTAGAGAGAAATGAAACATGTAAAAGTAACAAAAGAGCAGTGGTTTCATTCATCATGAAACATGTGTTACTTAATTACCTAGATTAATATAAAAGATATTGTTCATTCAGGAACAATGTTCCATTTAACACATATCTACCAAATTTCAAGTACATACATCCTGTAGTTAGTTATTTTTTTTAGATAATCCCACAGGAACCTAACATTTTTCCCGGAATAAAAAGTATTTTATATGTGACCCAGGTAATAAATTATATGTGTGCCAAACATCCAAATCCGATCAGTCGTTTTTACGTGATTGAGTAACAAACATCTGAACATACAAACTTTAACATTTACAATAGTAGCAAGTAGGATTGCCTTTGGAATCAAAATTTTTGTAAATGGAATCATCATCATCATCTCATCCGTAGGACGTCCACAAATATAGGCATCTCCCATTAACTTCCATAAATACCGATTGGAAGCGGCTCGAATCCAGCGCGTTCCTGAAATGTAATTTGAAAAATGATCTTAAAAGCCAACTTTAAACTCTATGCTCCACAATAGCCTATTTAGATTAGGAGTGTAAGAACGCCGCTGTAAATGCAGGTACCCCAAAAAATTGTATTACCACATTTCGACATTTTTCTCACATACTTGCCTACTAAACTTCAATGCCTAAGTATTTATCTTGAATAAAAGTGTCATGACTTTCATGGGTACACGGACCGGCAAAGTGAAACTATAAGGAATCCAAATTTGCTAAGGGAAAGAAATTGTTGCAATTATAATATTTTTCCATATTTTTGTTCTCGCGCAAGACGTCAAAACTTGGCATTCTAAATCGATTTATATATCTAAATCTACACCCACTCTTTTGTGTACGGAAAAAAGGTAAATATTTGTGTAGTTGAACACTTCTTATCCATCGTAGACAAAGTGACAGATTGGGGTAGCTACCGTACTACCTATTTTACACATGTTAATTGAATTCACAGAAGAGAGGTTGTACATTCAACTGTAAGTACCTACTGTACCATTCCAGGCTGGGTGTGCTTTACAGCCTTTACCATCTTCGACCACATCGTCACTTAACATCAGGTGAGCTGTGGTCAAACACCAAGTCTGTCAAGCATTAAAAAAAAAGTTCATGCACTCTCATTGATTATATAGATCCAGTTTAATTTATGTTAACGTTTTAATGGTATAGTGTGATTTCACACACCCTCCAAGCTAAAGAAAAGCTGGACTGGCCTCAATCAGTCTCAAGCCAGAAGAGTTCTGAGCTAAAATTACCAAATGGAGTGTGACCTTTAAAACATACTGGCAGAAGTCAGGTCAGAACAGTCAAAAGACAATCTGGAGTAGATAACTATGCTAGTAACCGTATGTGTGTAAAATAATGGAAAGGTGCATTTCTGAGGTGACATATTTAATCTGTGTCCCATAGGAGCTAACTAAATGTGTAATGACCCGTAATGCGGCCGCCTCGTTTGCCAGCGCAAGGTCAGAAGCTTGGGCACAAGTGAACGCTGTTTGTTTTACTTGTAATATTTAGCGGCAGCGTGTGTAACGCGCTATAAATAGAGCTTGGGCTCGGGCATGTTCCATCCGCGTCCATCTGCAGAACAGACCGCTCCATTATCTTACCGCAACTAATAAAAACTGAAAGGAATTTCATTGCTAAGGCAATATCGGAATATAGTGATGTTTTAGATATCTACGAGATCGTTGTCGATAAGTTTTCCATGGATCGATAATTTGAAAATTTGGGATCATCATACTTATTTGTTCGTTCCTTGAATAAAGGAACTATGTTCTTTAAGTTATGAGTATCGAGTCTTTAAGCACTTTTATCTGATCTGGGTTTGTGATGATTTAAATACTTCATTAATATCATGTCAATGTCAATGCTAATATTTGAATTGCTAATCACTCGAAAAAGCATTGTTTCATTTTGAGGTGAAGCAAACAGTTGTACTTTACAGAGCAGTAATTGTAAAAACATTATATTTTTTATGTAACTGTAATGACGCGAATGAGACGCTCTCCTGATGTTAAGAGATAAAGCCAGTCCATGACCATTGCAGCGATACAGAACTTTGAGTAGTAAAACAAAGTCCAGGTCATTGCTGCCTTTGCGCTTATTACTTCGAGACTAGATGGTTAATCTCAATAGGCCTGTAATTTCGCTAGCTGCAGTACCCTTCAAACCGGAACACAGTAATGTTTACACACTACTGCTTGGTGGCAGAATATCTGGTACTGCGGTGGTACCTACCTAGACGACATCCTGCTAAGGAAATCTACCACCAAGTCAGAGTCATCTCTACAGAGCAGTAATTGTAAAAACATATACATACATTTATATGTATCAAATCTTACGAAATAAGTGAATTGGCCAAGTGCGGGTTGGCGAACTTTCAGACATGCAGGACGTGTATTTACTTATATAGTGGTAAACTAAGCAATAGCAAGCCATTTTACGGCATGTAACTGTTAATTTAGTGTTCACAAATAAAATAAAAAAATAACTACCTAAGTATAGTTCTATTTGAAAAGCAGAGTAAACCAGACAGTAAAATTTAAGGTAAATTCCATCAACAATTGTAGCCTAAACAAGGCTCTAAATATATTTCGGAACGTCTGTCGTCATGTACTAGGAGTGCTATAACATTGCAGTCCAGTGTGATGAGCTCTCATTTCTCTTGTTTCAGGTTAGATATTCCCTTTGATTCGTTTTTTTGCCTCAACTTTCTTGAGTTTGGATTGAGTTTTTTCCGAGTACATGATTAATTTATCACTATTACCATATTAAAGTTAGTTTGGATCGATTGAAACATAAAAATATTACAAATATGGCAAACTCACAAAGGAACTGTTAACTGTTTTTGGTGTTTTTGGAAAATTGAACGTTCGTACATTTTTAAGATTCTATATTCCTGGAACTTTAGAGGTCATCAACCCGGCAGTAGCCTGACCAAGAATTAAGGCGCCATTTGAAATGATACTGAATATGTGTTACAGTGGCAGCTCGTTCGAGGGGCAGTGGCAGAATGGCAAAAGACATGGGCTGGGCGTGGAGACGCGCGACCGGTGGCTGTACCGCGGGGAGTGGACCCAAGGTTACAAGGGGCGCTATGGCGTGCGCCAGAGCGTCATCAGCAACGCCAAGTATGAGGGCACCTGGGCCAACGGACTTCAGGACGGATACGGCTCGGAAACTTACGCAGATGGCGGTCAGTATTATCTCATTTCTTTCATTGCCGAACTGTTGGAATCCAGACAAAAATACATACGTTTACACGGCCGTGGCATTCTTACGTGCGGTCGATCGCTAAAAGAGAATACGTTATTGTATTTTAATTATACGATAACGAACATACACCGGTTGTTTCGCCTCACTGACGCAAACACGCCAATGTAAACCATATCTAGGGATATTTTTATAATGTCTATAGACATTAGAAACATTAAATTTCAAATATTATTACTTAAATTGTAACTGGCTTCTTGCAAAATAATGAAATATATTTATGTATACCGTTATTATATAACAATCCGTCAAAATATTTAACTATGCGTGTCTCCCAAATTTTGCTCCATTTCAGGACTTGGGACAGATCATGATGATCTTCTCGGCTTTGTACTTACTGTTCGTGTAACCTTGTGCAGACAGTTTAATAAATAACAGTATTTCGATTTAATAATTTTAAATTATGGCTGACAAAAATACGTTCCTTTATAGGTTCCATATTTGGCAAGTGTCGGATGCATTCCAATGATACGCATAAATGTAGCAGTGCTCACCTAATGACCTAGATTAATACAGTGTAGCGTGAGTTGGGAAGGAACCCCGTTGCCCGCGCAACGTTTGCTGTTGGAAAATAATAACTAGGAACAAAACAGTCGCGCGATTTTTAGTATCTTCCTCATGAGGACTCAAAGGCAATATATGATCTAGATTATTTAAGTATACTAGGTTATATAATATAATTTTCGCTGGCTGAGTAATACAATCGTCTATATACAAATTGTCAATGTGAGATTTCTACATTGTTTATTTTAGACTGTGCCAAATAACGATCTGAATCGATTAAGATTTATTCAGCCTTGAAATAGATTGGAAACCATTATGTTTGCGGCTCCTCTACGTAGAGCATCGTCGTCGGGCATGTACTCGTAGGACCGTGAAACTACGTCACACATTTCTCGACACTGATGTGTTGACTCATAACCCCAATAAAGATTAGTCATTCACAAAATTATAATGATGTATTCAAGGACTTGGTATAAATACATTTCTGGAAAGGAAACTGCAATCGGAATTTACATCGGATCTAACTTCAACTACAATCTCATCGGTATACTCGTATAGCGTAAAAATCGGCATTTACATCTGTTTTTATAAAAATGAATCAGAACAAGCATTCACTCGTTACAATTGGCTGCCCAATAATTATATACATGTATTGATTAGTGGCGGCCTCATTGCTAAAAGCAATATCTTCCAGGCAATCTTAGTATAAAAAGTATTCACGGAAAAAGTTAAAGAAAGACTGTAATTATTTTCTAATAATATAATTTTTACTAGGTTCTTTTGGCTGATAAATTATTATAACTCACATGAGTTTAGTCTATGGTTCAAATTTAGATTACTAACCTACTGCTGTAACGGTCGGTAAAAATATACATCCACATCCAATGTAGCAATCAATAATACCGCTAATTTGCGTATCAAACGTCAACACCATCTTATCATGATTCTTGTCTTTTTTCTCTCTACGTGGGGTTAGCACAACATATTTCCTATCTCCACTTTTCTCTATAATTTGAGTGAATGTATCGAACGTATAAACTAAAAAATAAATATGACACATGGAAATTTTTATGAATGGAACGATGATGATAATGTAGTTCCGGAAGCAGTGGAACGCCGTCGTTGTCGGCGGGTGCGAGGCGGTTTCGGTAGTTCAGTAGGTGAATGGTTGGAACCGGCCCTGCGAGCCGCGGCAGCGACGGCCCTCGCTGGTTAAATATAGCACGGCACGCCTGCCGCACGCCGCCACGCACGCCGCCGCACAATCCACTCGAACACTCATTTCACACAACCGATCTCATTATAAAAATGCATTGTTATAATAGGATTGCTATTTGCGACACAGCGCATCAAGTTTTTTTACATCACTCGTGACGTGATGAACATTGGTAGCATTAGTTATCAAGTAACAGATAAAATAGAATTGAATTTGGACAGTAATCATTGACTTTTTTAGCTTGGATATTTTTAAGACGTTCCCAGTAGTGAGCGTATTTTGATATTTTAAGGGTCCCGTACAACAAAATGAAAACACGGAACCCTTATAGGATCACTTTGTTGTCCGTCTGTCTGTCTGTAAAGCGCCTTTGTCTCAGTAACGCGTCTAGGTATCAAGCTGCATATCAAATACTCAGATCTACTGTCCCTTGGAGCTGTGAAAAAATCAAACTTCTAAGCCAACGCAATCAAAAGATACAGCCGTTTGTGCTGCAAATTTTCGACACTCGCAAGGGAATCAAAACCTACTGGGTACTTCCCGTGAACTCAGAATCTTGAAATTTGGTTTGAAGCAACGTCTTATAGCACAGATAAAGGAAAAGCATAAATTACCATTAAAAAAAAATGCCATTACTTTTATTTATATGTATTCCTACAGGTTTGTACGGGACCTTCGGTGCGAATCCGGTTTTTTAAAATGTAAATGACACTAATGAAACATTCTCCTGGTGATAAGAGATAACGCATGCCCATGATCATTTCAGCGATACACAGAACTTTGAGGAGCAGAACGAAGTTCAGGGCTCCTCTGTTTTAACGCTCACTGCTTTAAAAGTTTCGTTGGTTAGACTCAACAGCCCTGTAATTTCACTAGATGTAGTTTTCCTTCAAGCCGGAACACAGCTCAGTTGATTACCAAACTTATCCAGCAATAAACATCGTTGCGTGTAGCGAAGCAAAAATATGGCAGTTACGTGTCGACGCTTTGTTTCTTTCGTGTAATTCGTTTCAACAAAATAATTAATACTGTTACGTTATTTGAAAAAAATATAATAGTACCATTAAACAAAGTATTTTGTATAAACTTTTATAGTTTAATTAATATGTCTTCATATAAGATTTACGCAGAAAACGTACTTTAATGTTATTTCATTTTTTTATCGTGAAATTCGTTGTCGTGTTTCGAGAACAATGGTCCCCTCAGAGACATCAAGATATAAACGATTATTTTTGCTGCTTTAAAATATGTATCTACATAATATTGTTTTAGTTTTAAATTGGAAATATTTTTTTTATTTCCTACAGCGCGCTAAATAGTATAACAATTTGTCTCAACGTGTCTTTTATTACCTCATTTCAGTGAATGTTTGTTACGCAAGTAAAATAGTTATTCGTAGTTAGTTATTCCTTGCGGTAAAATAATATTCAATAAGTAATCTGAGAACGCTGTGGGAATTATGTAATAAGTACGATTGTTTGTTTCTTTAATAAATAACTTGGAGTAAACAATAGCAAATTCGATAAGAGAAATTCGATGCGTAGATAAGTTTGCGCGATAATATTGACTTTAAGTTTAACAAGGTACTCAGCATTCGGTGATTCCTTTGTGTTGAAAATCAATAAGTTATTATTAATTCTATATCAATATCTCCATGCATCCCTATTTCTCAACTTTAACTAACATTGTTCATGTCCATGGAATGTAGGTACAGTTATTCCTTATTTCTTAAGTTGCACTGATGCGTATCTTTATTTTTTGGTAAATTTGCCGTTTGTATTTCTAACAAACTATTATAAATATAGTATATCTACCAAGGCAGAGATTACAATCTAAGTCCTTAATCAAGCAGATATATTATGAATGATGAATTTAAATATGTACTTACTCTTACTTAATCTGAAAGTTAAATGTCATGTCCATAAAATAGCCAGCACAGGAGTCTTCTTCTTTTTCAATCGGTCTTTCATATCTGAGGATCGTGGGCACTGGAACCTCTTTAACGGTTAATTACTTCGGAAGGGGGCGATGGAGGTAATTTAGAAGATGTAAGTGGCTTCTTTCACTAGATCAGACCATCGTGTTCTCTTGCCTTCGGTATTGCCAACAATGACCAGCTAGTAATGTTACCATACACGCTTCCCAGGGGTTTTAGTGCTATGCATTTCAGTGTTTATAATTTACTTATAATACACGAAAGTATATTATAGTATCCACTTTAAGGTATTTACGATGATTACATAAATAAACTACTCTGCTTAATTATCCTTTTTAAATTAAATCTGCAGGGCGTTTCATCACATCGATGAATGTGCATGATGTGACAGAAACTGGATCTGCTAAACAAAGTGAATATCTTTCACAGCACTACAAACAATTAAATGCGAAATGAGAAAATTTTGTTCCTCTAAATTTATTGAAACGAGATAATCAATTAAAAAGTAATTAATTATACACATATATCTCTCTCTAATTTACTATTCATTTCTATGGTATGACACAAAACGGATTGCGTTACTGATCACTTTGTATGGGGAGTTTTTTTTTTCGAATTCAGTAAGCTGGTGTTCTGAAAGTGGACTGGATTGGTAGATTCATTTATGTAGGTGAGACCTACATAAATGATTAAGTACAACATGACGATGAAACGCGTTACATGAGGCCTATGAAAATATTCATCAATTAATAATTATGAAGTTAGCTCCCATTTCCTACGCTGTTCGTACCAGTACAACACGACGTAAAAAAACTATGCCTTTGTTGTTTCCGAGTCAGCTTTGTTTTTATAAACTGGCCCACTGCTGGGCGCGGGTTTCTTGGCATGGTGAGAAGGGTAAGGCCGTAGTCTACCACGCTGGCCAAGCGCGGGTAGGCTCTGTTGTTTGTTTTCGTTTTATTTAGGTATTTTTTATACTATAAACAATTTAAGCAAAATGCAAAAGCATATTAATTCCTATGCTATAAATACAAAATTTGAAGAACGCCGCGCCGGTCTTTCCTTAAAGTCTTGTTATTATTAAGTCAGGTAGGTAATCTATTTAATAATGTAGGGGTGAGTTCATTCTCATCGCCCTTGCTTGCGTTTGCCGTCAGACTTATTATCACGCTCAATTAGTTACATTGTACTCCTACCTGTTTTTACGTAGAATTAAATACTGCATCAACCGTTATCACTCAATTTATAGGGCATAATAATACCCTCGAATGGTGATCGAACCATATAAGATACATACTATATTCTATCGCTCTCATCAAGGTAGCCTGGTGCAGGTAAGCGGGATATGTTATAACATCCTGATTTTCTCACGATTTTTCCTTGATTGTAGAGCTAGATTGGTCTGAATTTTTGTAAAGATCAGATCAGATCAGATCTTTGCTTATATCAAAATTTATTTTGTTAGGTTGTTTGTCCTTTCCTTAATCTACTGCTGGGTAAGATAGGCCTCTCTAATAGAACGGAATAACATATTATCGATATTTTGGCATTCGGACGGAAAAAAGATTACATTTTTATCTTAAAAAACTAAGGGTTCCTGTAGGATTGTTATTTTAAATGAATCTGGGTCATAGCTAGTATATAGATCTAGAGTTATTAGCGAGATCTTGTAATTTTCCAGGAACATACCAAGGGCAGTGGATGCGAGGGTTGCGGCACGGATACGGCATGCGGACGTCCGCACCGTTCGGGCTGGCGTCTCACTACCGCGGTGGAGCGCGCGGCCACCACCGCGGCTCGCTGTCTTCGCTCACGGAGGCGGGCGGCGCCGCCGACCCGTCGGAGCGCCGCACCACACGCATGGACGACGCGCGCGGTGGCTTCGTCCTCACCGTGCGCTCCGACGTCGCCGCGGGCCGCAGGGGCTCACTCGTCGAGAAAACGAAGAAAGGACTCTTTTCAGTGAGTCTATATACATTACATAACCGACAGACTTATCGTTTTTGGTTTTTGCCTTCTAGAGACGCTATGAACACGACCTGCGAATCTTTGGATCAAATCCCATGTGACAATACGTCTCCGTGTATTTACACAAAATAGTATTGCACGACATGTGATTATCGTTCAGTAGTTAATCGACTATTTTGATACTATTAGGAGATTTTTTTAATGTCCAAAATTTCGTTGATTTCTATATAACATAAAACTAGCAAGTTTTAGAAAGATCTGAATTGCGTCTGAATGTGAACAATTTAAATGTAACAGACGTGTCTGTTCCATTTGGAAATGAAACACTTTGAAATAATGTGCGTTTTTGAAACGAGAACCTACCTATGTAAACACAAAATAGGTACCTACATTCAACAGTAAAGTTCGTCGTTACCTTAGCGATAAGGACTTGCTATCGACGGTAACGATAGCCAATAAAAAGCTTGATAAATTCAACATAATCCAAAAATTCTCAAATCGATATTCAATTTATGCTCTAATAATAATAATAATAATTGAATAAATTTTTATACAATTATGTATGAGTTTAGAATTTAATTAGCCAATATTAATAAACTACTAGTAAAATACCAGATTCAGATCTAAACACTTGTTTAAAATAAAAATACAGCAACAAAAATAGTATTCTAAAAGTCGCATAACGTGATTTCAGAACTTTCGCAGACAGCGCAGCGCGGGCGACTTGGACAAGCACGGCTCGGGCTCAGTCCGGTCCGGGGGCTCGGGGGGCTCCGCGTCCTCGTGGGTCTCCTCCGTAGAGAGCTCCCACTCGGCAATGACCCACGCTTCTCTGCACACAAACTCAAACACAAGTTTCGTTGTCGAGGTGGGATCCCAATTTACTCGAAACATTCGAGCCGCGACTCCATCGTCATTAGCACATTTTCGAATTCCTATCGGTTCAACAATGTTTGTTACTATCGATAGAATACCTACTAACCGAAATTCGCCTGAGCTTTGGATACTTATACGATCCGTCCAAACTCGCGATGGAGTCCGGCTCCTACTAATTAGTCTCTCTCTAGAAACTCGCTTACTCGTTGCACGAATTTAGACGCTTTCTATGTGAAAATCTGGTCGTTGTGTGGGCCCTCCACCCCCGGGCCGCGTACTAATATTTGGCGGGTGTACCAGGCGCTGTGACTCGTCTGGCGAAAAAAGAAATTACGTCTAACCTTATCACATATTTTAGAAGTTCGTATTATCGTGTCATTAACGCGTTGTCACTGGGAGCCGATACGTGTATATGAACGTGCCAATTGAGTCATGAAGTTATAAATACAATATACAATAGTGGAAACGGGCAAACAAACTCCTTTAGTTATTTAAGCACTGAAATCAAAAAAATATATAACAAAAACCTAAAGGGATTGCAATCCTCAATATTTTCTTAACTTAAAGCACAATCAAAGTACTCCGCAGTATCAATTTATGTATTTTTCTCAGGGAAAAACCACGAAGACAGAAATACTGATCCACTTGTATGGAAACCTAAAAATTGGAAGCATTTATTTTAAAAAAATCCTCGATTCAACTCATATTTGAGCTTATTAGTATTAAATTCAAAAATTATCAATTGTTTGCGGTAAATAACACAGCATTCAGAACAATGTTTACTAATTTGCCTAACCGATACCTATTATAATACATATTTTAGTCACAGTCAAATAACTAACATACTAAGTTATGTAAATGCTATTATACTTCTATAGGTAAAAAGTGCAGATAAATTATGTCTGACATTTTTCTAGTTGTGGTTTTTATAGTAGGTACTTAAGGTACTCATTTCAATTTATTGTTGTCTTGCCTAACGTCCTACCCAAGTGTAAAAAATGGCATGTCTTAATCAAACAATGTTTTATGCAAATGAGTGATGTTATAAGCAAAACGTCTGGTGACTAGCGTCACGCGTGAACATAACAATTCTGTGCAACCATACTGTATTTTATGGTGATTCGTATCTTCAATAATTCAAAACATAGCGCGGTCATGCACTACATGAAGCTTAAATGTGGAGATAATTCAATACATTGATTTTGCTACAGGATGAACACTTGGATGCCAGTGTCACAGAAACATACATGGGTGAATGGAAGAACGACAAACGCACAGGTTTTGGGGTTAGCGAACGTAGCGACGGCCTCAGATATGAAGGCGAATGGTACATGAACAAGAAATACGGATACGGTGTGACTACCTTCCGTGATGGCACTAGGGAAGAGGGCAAATATAAAAACAATGTGCTCATCACCAGCCAAAAACGACTGTTTCTCATGCGCTCCGCAAAATTCCGAGAACGCGTTGATTCAGCGGTAAACGCGGCTCAGCGGGCGTCTAAAATAGCAATGCAAAAGGCCGACATTGCCATCTCCAGGTTAGCTATTACTCATTGATTTTACATATCTTGTTACGTGACACAACCGTTAAGATACATCTCAACTTTGTATACACATAGTCATTCAGAGTACTTTTCATTCATCCAACATGCTTATGATTTTTTTCATTGCTTACAGAACTGCTACAGCTCGCGGTAAAGCTGAACAAGCTGATGAAGCGGCAGACCAAGCAAAAGAAGACTGTGATATAGCGCAAGCCACTGCAAAGCAGTTCGCCCCAGATTTCAAGCATCCTGGCTTTGACCGAATAGGATTAAGAGAAAAATATAGACAAAAACAAGCTTCCGATGCACAAGTTGCACCACCCACGCCACAAGAATCTGAGAAGATCCTTGACGGAAAGAGCATTCCAAATCATATCCCTCCGATACATTCGCAACTTCCACAAACTAGTCAAATCCCCAACGCGATGCCTTCCAGGAGACCCTCGACGCAATATCCTAGAACGATGCCACCTACAGACCCGAGACTTACAAATAACGCAGGCTACAACACAGATAACAGAACATTAGGACCTCCGTATGAAAATTACAATGTTTCAACTCAAGAGCCATGGGCATCACAAAATATACAAGCTAACGTTCTAGATTATCAAAAACCTTACTCTCAAAATGACCAATTGGGTGCGTACGGCTCTTCAGTTCCTAGCGGAGCGCAACCCCCAAATTCCGCGTATAGATTGACTAGACAAGACGCATTACCTTATCAACAGAACACGGAACAAAGCGGACAACAACTCACAAATCAGGGACGACGATTATCATCAGCAATGAGACCTGGCTTAAATCAAAATCGTTTTCCGGCACAACAGGATCGTAATACTTCACAAGGTCCAATTAGACGACAAAGTGTGTTAGGCCAACCGAATCATAATCCCCAACCTAACGCCTACGTAGACGGTGACACAACTGCTTACGGTCGAAATGAATACCGCGCTGGAACTGTGGCTTCTGAAAGTACGCTCGACAGACAAACTTTGCCGGTAGATCCTCAAGGTTATCGGTCAACTATAGATCCCCAAGGATATCGCCAATCGATCGACCAAGGGTACCGACAGGTCCCAGATCAACAAATGTATCGGCAACAAACCGCAGATAGCCAAGGATTCCGACAACCCACTCAGACCGAACAAGATATTGTCAATGGTTCTCGTGATATGAGAGCTCCGGGGCAGCGACCATCGATAGATTATTTTGACCACTATAAAAGACCTCCCAGTAGAGACTCAAGTGTTGATCGCTACGGGCGACGGTCGCGGCAGCCGTCAGTGGAAGCGGCTGTTCCTAGTGCCGGATCTCGCGCCGGGTCTGTAGCGCCGCAGCCGGCAGTATCGTCGCGGCCACCTTCCAGAGCGGCCACTCCCGCGGGCAACGGCCACTTGACGTCGGGCCGCGGCTCCGTTACTCGTGCAAGCTCACGAGAACCTCAACCGTTCGAAGAGTCATTGCTCCGCAAGCGCAACCTCGGACAAGATATATCGCCGTCACCTTACCAGCCGAAGCGGACGGAGAGCCTATACGTGGCACCGAACCCCACGCCACCACCGGCGCCAAAGCCCAGCGGCGGCGGTGGTGGCGGCGGGGGCCGTAAGGTAAGTTCACTCTATATAATAATGAATAATTCTCAAAAAACTACAGGAGTCCAAGTGTACGGACTTACTATTTATTCTACGTAGGTAACTATTTGTCCGTCCATAAGTCAAATTTGATTTTCTCAGCTATTATGACACCTATCATCGTGAGGCATGGTGCAGTATAACGTTAGTCGAAATAAACAGATAACAAAAACATATTGATCAAATTATTTTTCTATGTTTATACTAAATTTTGTTTTTAATTTAAAAACGAATTATATTATTTTTGTCTGTAAATTTTAAAATAAACTAATTAATCCTAGTTGGTTCACATGCAAAATGTTCCTGTAGTAATCATAAAGATGCGTTTATTCCTAAATAAACACGTTTCTAATTATACTTTTCCATGTACTGTTTAGTCTATAAATGTGATCTACAGCAAAACTCATACATAAAGAAACTAGTTCGAGATAATTAATCATAATTATCAAAAAAAATTAACAAACTACATATTTTAATTATTCTTCGTCATAAAAAACACAAAACACATATTGTGGCATGTTCATAGTAGAGTTCCGTAACTATGTCACGAATAAATAATAATTATTATTATCACCATAAGCCGAGTTCTTAACTTGCAAAGTCGTTTAGCAGGTTCTCAGAAACAACATTGTTTCATTTATCTAAAGCATTCCGCCTAAAATAATTTCTGCTGTGCTTCAAAGTAATTTATGTCAATTAGTGAAAATCCTACTAATTTATCTACCTATCTAATCTAACTAATCTAATTAACATATAGGATAGGTACTTTTCATGTCGGAAAATATTAGGTTACCAAAGATTATGGTATTTGTTTTTTTACGAGGAATACAGAATTGTTAAATTTTCTTAAATTTTGCGAACTGAACAAACATTTATACTCGTATGTTAAATTTCTCGCGAACGAAGTAGCGGCTGAACAGCTTGTAGTATTATAACAGGAGTACATATAACTATATTATTATTATTTATTTATTTTTATTCTTTTCTTTCTTCTTCTCTTATGTACATATATAAATGAATCACCGTGCGTTAGGCTCGCTAAAACTCAAAATCGGCTTGACTGATTTGAATAGATTGTTTTTTGTTTTCATCGCTATCGTTCAGGGAAGGTTTAAAAGGAAAAAAAATAGAGAAAATTCAAAAGAAAAGCTATAAAATAAAGCAAAATAATAATGGTAATTTTGTATAGAAAATCGCCAACTGACGTGCTATGCACAAGATGTCATCAAGTGTCACAAAACATTACTATTTAATTTGATAAAATAATTGACGTTATTTTGGCAATAGATTAAGGACCAATAATAATTCATTAAATAAAATAGAAATGTCAATCCTTCTGAACCAAAACCAGTTTAAAAGGGTTAATTAAGTGCTAATTAGTTAAGACTATTAAAAATTGACAGTTTATTCTGCGGTGACACTTAAAAATCCGAAAAAAATGCATGTAACGGTGCATTACTATAAAATCCTCTATAATTTAATATTGAAAGTAAATACTCTCTTAATGAATTTCTTGTCCCAGTGCAATGACTTGTGTGGGACTTGTAACTTACCTATTATCATTTAGTTTAATTTAAAATTATAATCCTAATTAACCAATGACATAATTAAGTTACAAATAAATTATCTAGTGTTTTTTTAGATATGTAATTACTTACTAGCTGTTACCCGCCCGCTTCGCTGGGTGTGTACCATCGAGGTAGGTAAGTACATTAAGAAAATAATTAAATTATTTTACCTTGCTTAGTCAAAACGCGGAAACATTTTTTATTTCTTACCGAAATTAAAGATGTTAATGATTTTGTATATCTTTTACTTGAGAAATTATTGATTCCCCATACAAACTTTCATCCCTTATTTCACCCCCGCCAAGATTCATTCTCGCAAAAAAGTAGCCTATATCCTTATTCTTACCAAACGTAAAAATATAATGGTTTTTTTATATCTATTATTTGAGAAATTATAGCTTCCCCATACAAACTTTCATCCCTTATATCACCCCCTCCAAGATTTATTTTCGCAAAAAAAGTAGCTCATTTCCTTATTCTTACCAAAACTAAAGATGTAATGGTTTTTTTATTTCTCGCATTTGTGAAATTACCGCGTACCCATCCAAACTTCGCCAAGGTTCCATCTATTTCTATGCCAAAATTCATCAAAATTGGTTCAGCGGCTTAGGCGTGAAAACGTATCAGTCAGACAGAGTTAATTTCACATTTATAATATTAAGTATGGATGGTTGGTTAAGTACGGATATTAGTATGGATAATGCACATTGACATATATAGTTTTGGAATGTGATACAGATCTAAAAATGTGAATTGAATTGAAATTAATATTATTATGTACATTCTGTTTTGTGTGTTATGAAATAAATAATAAATATGTGTATAAGCCCCTGTCTAGTCCTAAACGCTGATATCCTCATGTACTTCGATTTTTATCAATTTTGTCTTGTTTTCTAAAAACTTCATTGGTAATAATCATAAATTCAAGGACTTGGTAAAAATAGCAATTTTTAGCATTGCACCTTGTACAATTGCCAGTATCAATAATATATAAGTAATAATAAATATACAAGTATTTTGATATTTTCAAATATTTTAAGATACAACTGATAAAATAGTCAAGTCCAGTCAAAGACACATAAAGTAGGTCAAGGTCAAAGCTGATCATGCACTAGAAAATAGTGGCGACTTTCCTTAACTTTAAGAGCAAAGGTGTTTTGGCAGCAACACGAAAAGTCATGTTTCACCACATTATATCAATTTCCCACGCGCTTATAATTCGACACTTTATGAATAAAATTATCACTATTTTAAACATAAACACTCGAAAAAACATAAGTTTCGGAAAACACTATAATGTGGCAACGCGACTTTACCGCATTCATGCCAAAACTCTTCGAGACTTGCTAGGAAGTTCCACTATAAAAACATGCGAATGTCATAGTCATAGATAAGATTTTCTTAGTAAAAAATAAATTTGATTTACATTGATTTTTTACCTTTCGAGAAATGTGAAAAATCTTAAAAATCGAAGTTTGATTAGCGTTACAGCTATATTTTTCGCATTACTAATGAGACTCTATGTGACACATTTGACCGACGCCCGCCGCCCGAATGCAGTATCAAAACGTGATTGATGCGTCGGAATATATGTTTGGCCTAGGGCTCAAAAGATGTAGTGTTCCGATAAAGGCTAGATCTATTGATGGGATACTAAAATTCTAAAAAGTATGAACGAACGAATATACAAGGTTATATATACTAGGCCAAAAAGAGTTTTTATACCCACATAACGAACAAGTTTTACTATGAAAATCTGATTATTTTTTCACAATATCAGAGTTATCCTTTTAGTCAAGTGATGAGCACACCCCCAGCTTACAATAACATATTCATATGTGTAACGCGCATATACATCGTCACCGTATTTAAATAATTTCTTCCTTTACTATTTTTCATATTGTTTCCATAAAACAAACAGTGCGGATTCATGAGAATGTGATCAATTATAATAATTGTTTTTCTACATCAACAATACAATAAAAAAATGGTAATTTGTATGTACCTACTAAAAGTACTGTACAGCTTTTCTAATGCCTATATTTTTTGGATAAAAAAGCTATAATTTATTTTTGGAAAAATATAAGTTTTCAACATTGATAATGGGTGAGAGTTTATTTTTTAATTGCCATACGGGGTTCAAAGCGGTAGGTATGTGTGACAGGTCAGTAGGCGAGCCGGCGAGCGGCGACGGCGGGCGGGCGGCGGACGCGGCGGTGTCTTGACGCAGCGCTCAGCCCGTTCTATTTCTAAATTGAGACAGTCACTCGCTGCTGCTTTCCGCGTATCACCTCCTCGCTAAATATAACTCCAAATATTCCAATATCAAATAAACTTTAAATATTTACATTTTCACTAATTATAAAACACACCCATCTCAAAATCGTGCATTTTTTTAAAAGAGCAAACGAAATGTGATGGCCTTGTGATCTGCGACCTTAAAGTTTGACCAGATAGATAAAGACGTTTGTTTAGATATATTGTGAATAGAAGTTGTTAAGATGTGGTACCAGGGTGAAGAAGACGAAGAGGAGGATCTAATGTGCTCGCCGGCGATACTCGCGCGACGTGCGTCCGAGAGCTGGATCAATGTGCCTCCAGTGGAGGTAAACATTTCCTTACCTTGACCTTGCGCACAATTAAAGCCTCTGACTCTACTAACACTGAGATAATTACTTGCTGTATTATAAATGTAGGAGATCAATTAAATGAAAAACCTCCCCGTGTCTCGTAGTAATGAGCGTCTGTTTCTAGAACTTTGTTGTGTTACTCAAATTTCTAGGTACTGCTACAATGTTCTCGGTGGTAGTTTTGTCTCATGGAGGTAATTCAAGCACAATAATAATTGTTTGCGAACGCCCATTGTTCTTGTCTCATTACCAAATATTTTTTTTTAATTCTTTCTGTTTTTTAACATCAGATCGACCTAGGTCTAGTTGTGAACTAGCTATGACTAGCTGTAAAGATTTATCAATAAACTCTCAGTTGTAAAAACAATCAATTGGCTGTTGATAGGCAATCAAATTGTTATACCTATATACGTAGAAGGTATAAAATATTGTTGGATTGACATACTTACATTATGGCACACATTATTTATTTATTCAGCCTCTATTGTCCCACTGCTGGGCAAATGCCTCCCTTTCCTCCTTCCAGACTGCCTGGTATTCGGCTTTGTTGGTCCAGTAACTATCATGATGATTTAATTCGTCACACCACCTTCGTCTGGGTTGACCCTGAGGTCGCTTAAATTTTGGCGTCCAAACTGTAGTGACCTTTGCCCAGCGGTCGTTTGACATGCGACAATCGTGGCCCGCCCAGTCCCACTTCAGTTGTCCGGCTTTGTGGCTGACATCAGCGATTTTGGTTTCGGAGCGTAGTATCATAGTCAATATACGGTCTGTTAATTTAACTCCCAGGATACTACGCTCCATCGCTCGCTGGCAAACCCCGAGTGATCAATGAGTGATCGGCCTTCTGATCATACATTACGTATTATTAAAAAATCTGATAAGCTAAACACATAGGACTTTTCTCATGAACATTGCTTAAAGTTAATCTAGGCTTAAAGCAGCCTGTCTCGTTTTCACGCGTGATAATTTAAGTCAGTGAAAAATTGACGGAGCGTTTTAAGCATTGGGTAACTAAAAAAAAAATACTCCCATTTGTTACATTGAGTTATTTTTATTATAATCAAATAATGTGAGCGTTGCGTCAGTGGAGCGGTAATTCTTGCATGTGTCGTAAACAAACTAGTTTACTCTAGGAATTACACAAACACTTTTTACATCAACGCTGTTCAAAATAATAATGTATCTGGGCGTTCACTTTAATAAATAATGTAGATATTTCTACCATCATTGGGAATCATGGCAATCATGATTTTATTTAAAAAAAAATTATACCTACTATGGAATCAACTCTGAAATATCGAAAGAAAAATCCTTGCCCATCGTGTAATCGAACGACCCAAATAATTAAAAGAATATAAGCAATAAGATCAATTTTTAAGCAACTTACTAAATATCGATGTCTTTTTCATTGCATCAAAAGGTCTGTGAGCTAAAGCCATCAAAATTGTACTTTATGACCCTTTTATGAATATCCTATTGCAGTGACTGCACCATGAAATCATTTGACTTACTGAAATATAAAGATGAAAAACAACAGTCATTTTCTGCGTAATCAACTAATAGTTTGTTGCTTTGTAATTGAACAATAACAGCTGAAACTTATTTGGTGACAAGATACCTAATAATAACAGTTGCGAGAACTTAAAAAGAACCTAATATTTGTTAAAAGTTAAAAGAAAATTGTAAATATAGAAATCTGTTTTTTATATGCCAATGACATAATGTTTGCTATAATTGCTGTTAAAGGAAAAGTTGTTAATTTTTCCAAAAAGTAGTTTTTAAGTACTAGCTAACCATATAAAAAACTAAATTTATTTGTTAGTTCTGCCGGTTTACGGAGAAACAGGCAAACGCCAAAATTTTACCACAATGTCTTATTTTTTAAATCCTTAAAATAATAATACACAAATCTCCTTAAGTACTAGTCTACCTATAAGGAAACATTTCATTCAATTACATAATCTTACTTCACAGTATTATGCAGGTTTATAACTTATAACCCTCGGGGGCGTCCATTAATTTTTCATGAGGTCCTTTTGGCGATTTTTCGACCAGTGTAGTATCGTGAGATTTGCCTCGACACTCTTCCTCTTTTACTAGAAAGATTTTTCAAAAATCATATTTGTAATGCGATGGATTTATACTAAAAAAACATAATATGCTTAGTTGTTTTTATTCAAGACAGAACGTCGCTGCCCCTGGGTTCTAGGCTGCAGCGTTCGTCGAGTACTTAGTGCGGTTGTCTGGCCGGTGGCGACTAATCAATCGTAGGGTTACTGTCCTACTGTAGCGTTCGTTTATACCTACATTTTAAAAGAAAATGTGTAGAATTTAGCAATATTTTAGTGGAGCTATTTTTAACTTAATTTAATACAATTTTCACGCAATTATACACTGTTAGACTGCGAAAAAAATTACGTGATATTTGACGATAGTGTGGGTAAGATTTAGCTCGACAAAAAAACGTCTCACATTATTCAGTGCAATGTCCATAGTGAAGTTGTTCTTAATGATTAATACAGACACATTTTCCGCTTAGTATACTTACAAGGAATAAACCCTTTAGAATTGTTAGCGTTAATAACTGTTTTCGATAGTGGCACCTCTTAACTAGCAAAACTTACACTAATCGTATGATTTTGGTCTGCAGATGCTAAGCACTCCACAAACGCTACAGCGAAAGAAGTCATTGCCGGATGTGGCGGGCCTGCCGCGCAGCGAGACGGGCATGTCGCGCGAGGAAGTTTCCATGCTCGGCTCGGCGCGTCGCGAGGAAGTGCGCCGCATGCACGAGGAAACTGAGAAATTGAGGGCCAATCCTCTTCTCTATCTGGTCAGTCCGCAAGTCAAGGTACGTCTTCACTTTTTTATGACTTGTCCGATGTTCATCTACTATGATCAAACCAGATGTTTGATCATAGTTCATCTGGTGTCAAGTGACAGTGTGGTCGTAGATGATATTAAGTGTGGTACCTGCTGGAAAATGTATATTTAGGACACAGTGGATACATATTCATACCCGCATGACAAATACATACTCATAAAGTCTGTCTGTTACTACTGGCTACTGGAGTACCGTAGTCTCACGTCAAGTACTTTGTAGTACTAATTAAACATTTTTAAAAAACCTGTGCTAATAATAATGACGTCATACTTATTATAATATTAATTACATGTATGTGTAATTAATAACATTATGTTTATTTATAATTCAACATTATAATAACAAACCTCAATGAGGAGTCCAATATTCGTAGCCGTTCTACATACGAGAAGGCTACGAACGTAGCACGCTACGCTATCGCATGGTGATACGGACATCGAATGTATTACCGCAAAAGGTTTTCGAGTTGAATTTAGCCGTGTAGCGGCGGTGCGAGTAAACGGAATTATTTATATCAATGTCAAAGTATTTATACGCGCAAAAGTGTGTTTCGTATTGGAACAATAAAATAAACGATATCAGCGTGTGTTAGAGAATAGGACCCCAAGATGTACATACACACATTGTGGTGAAACACGTTGCATTGTTGCAGGACTGGTTCTCCCGCCAGCAGCTGGTGATTCTAGTGCTATTCATCAACATCTCGCTGGGCATCATGTTCTTCAAGCTGCTCACGTAGCGGCGGCGAGCGGCGCCAGCGCGCCTCCCGCCATCGACGTCCCTTTGTAAATACTTGCCATGTTTCAAACAAATATAGTCTTAATTTTGATGTGCGATAATGATTGTTACCTATCATTTTTATTTTTTATTTTGTCAATGTTACCTTCAAAATTTTTATTATTTTCTTCACCAACGACTTGGGTTTTGCTAGTGTATTTTTTTTTGACGTTGTATATATGTGTGTATATGAAAAATTGTTTTTAATATGCTCCACCCGTCAAGCTACGTATATTTTGACTTGTTAATGCGAGAGTGGAATGAACCTGTTTGTAATGTGTCCGGGTACTGGATTCAGATACATCGGACGCGAGAAACTCGAGTTTTATTGGACATTTTAAACCTGCATATTGTAGGTTTATTATGCCTTTTATCAAGAAGCTTCAAGCTTTTTGTAATTAACAACTGAACGGTTGTTAAACTATTTATCGTGGTCGCAAACACCAACGTACGTTATCGATTGTACGACTCACTGGTCGGATTTTTTACTATTCTAACATTAATACTTACAATAGGAATTTATACGATCAATATGCCAACTTTGACAATTATAATAGCGTTTACAGTTTTTGAATAGGGATTAATTACGTAAGTACCTTAAACATTACCTACCTTCTATCAAACTAGAAAGTTACAGAATAGGAGTAATTTTAGTCCAACTACTTGTTCTTGGAGATTATGTTGCGTTTGTCAAATGTTTAGTTGGCGACGAGCCCGGACCTCAGTAATACTGAAGCACAATTTTTAAGGTAGAGCTATGCCTAAATGTCTCGGAAACTTAAGGACCTAATTATGATATTAGATCTTTTAAACTTAGATATATGACGCGAAATCAACGTCCCAATTAGTTACCTGATTACATTGCTTACCAACTGCGATATTTATACAATGTAGGTAAAAACGCATGTGCATTATTTTCCTATTCTATAAATTAAATGACTATGAGATGTTACCAAGTTTTTATACAAAAAAATTAATCTTCTTTTTATACCTATATTAATATTATATGAAAAGTCAATTCTTTCGAAACGTTTGTATAGAATATGAAACGTATAATTGTAGAAACTTATTTATTACCATTGGCATGGGAAGCGTGCGAATGAGACTGTTAGAGAGATGACGGCGGTGTTCGACAAGGGGTGATGCACGCCGACGATGTGGAGAGGAACAGAGTTTTGTGGAGTACTGCCGTATGTGTGTCAAGCCAGTACTAACCAAAACGTAACATCGACTATGACCGATCTTTTCCTCTACACATTAGTGTGCACACGACTTGCTGGCCACTGCACGCAAGTACAACGAAGGTTACTGAACACGCACATTCGTTGGAATTATGAAAATATAAATTTATGATTATTATTGTTACTAAGACAATTTTCACAGTTTCATTATTGTGTAAAATAATAAGTTGTATGTCTAAGAATTTTAATTACTTGTATCGATTTTATCTACGTTTCACAAATAAAATATTTTAACAAAACTGAAAATAGTTTATTTTATTATCTTTTATATGTATAGTACATTTTTTAGAGTGATTATGATTTATAATGGTTGCGCTAAAATACGAATTTTTCTCATCATTGTTAAAAAGACAATCATGGTCAACGGACTCGTTTTTATTTATTATTAGCTACGCCCCGCAGTTTTACCCGCTACATTTTTTCGGGATTAAACAGTAGATAAACACCCAGCGGTATGAAATATACTTTACGACCTATTCTCATACCTACCAAATATACATGAAAAATTCATAAAAATCGGTCGAGCCGTTTCGGAGGAGTGCGACCATAAACACCGTAACACGAGAGATATTAATATTATATATAATTATATACTATTTCATGTTTCGAAATAAATAAAATAAAATCTATCTATCTATATAATATATATACATATATATATGTATATATATTACGTGTCACGGTGTTATATATATTATATAGATAGATTTATTTTATTTATTTCGGAACACGAAACAATTTTACAATAATGTTTAATATTGGAATTTGTACATTTAGGTTAATAATAATACGATCTACCTACTTATATACTTTTTTTGTAAATATATAGGTACAAACTTATAATACATACAGAAAAAAGAACAAACATTTGCCGTCACATAAATGTTTGTCCTGGTAGGAATCGAACCCACGCCCTACAGCTCTTGAAGCAAATATTCTACCAAATGAGCAAACAGGGCAGGATATCGAACAGATAATGTACATACTAAAATTTAAAAAACTTCAACAGTAGTTTTAGTCTAGAGGCTTTCGGCGAAGGTATCAACGATTAATTAGATTAATATTTCCTACGGCTTCCTCCATCCACTGAACATAATGTCAACTTTCATTAGTTCCGTGTCTCTCTTGGCCAAAATAGGTCAAAAAGGTGATGACGATTAACAATAAAAATGTTACAAGCTATGGATCTCAACAAAAACTTTCGGTAATATTTTTTCATAGGAAATAAATGTATCTTGCTAAATAATTATTCGTACCCAAGTCCTAATAGATCTTATGATCCAACGAATTAATTTCAAATAAATACGCATAAGCTAATAACAAGTGCAAGTGATTTTAAAACAGTGTCAAGGTGGCGTTCCTATGTACCTACCTATAGTTTACTTGAGTGAAGTTGTATATTAACTCTATCCTTGAAGTTCACGATCATCTGCGTACTTGTACTATACTGACCTTACTTTAACAAAATTCTCTAGACCTGATATTCGGTTTTAACATTGTTTTTAGGCTGAAGAAACTAATAATGACACTATTGACTTGGATGATGTGCTGCCAAAAATCGGAGAGTTTGGTTTATACCAAAAGCTACTACTGTGGCTGGTGTGTTTGCCGGCGTGTTTGCCGTGCGGGTTCTGCGCCTTCAATCAGCTCTTCATGACAGACGTACCTGACCACTGGTGCAAAATTCCGGAACTGCAGGCGCTAAATCTGTCCGCGAAGCGACGAAAAGAATTGTCAATACCTTTCAAGGTTCGCCTTCCAACTGTCATTAGTTGCCCCCTACAATGCTATAAGAACAAATTTAAAATTACATCGACATAAAAGTCGTTCCTAGTTCTCGGTTGGACAAAGCCTTTCACAAAGCACGGTATGCGGCCCCCGATCTTCTGCTTTATGCTTCCAGACACGGCATACTACATATAATTTCTGGTTCCCACAGTTTAGTTTGGGGCAAGATCGCGTTGTTGAAAACGTCCAAAACTTATTTATTTATTATGTATCTACTATATCTCCTCGTGAGATCAACGGCTTGGTAATGAAAAATAGTGATAAAATGATTTTTTTTATTTTTCAGAATTTCTCCTTTGTACCAACTTCATCAAGATCTGTTTTATCGTTTGTTCTTAAAATAATAACAAACAGGGCCGACTTATTCTTTGAATTTAAAATATTAGCTAAGATAATATTAATATAGCCTTTGTCAGCACTTTCAGTTTGTACGTTACGCTACGTTTGCCGATAAAGTAACTAAAAAAGAGCTATTGAAATAAGACGCCAAGGATATTATTCTACGAATGTAAGCATTCTTTCTTTTTAGGATGGTGCCTATGAGAAATGTTTAAGATATAAAGTTGACTGGACTGAGCAATTACGTTCTATAAATATAAGCTATTATAACCAAAGCCTGGACTGGCCACTAGAGCCGTGCATAGATGGTTATGAATATGATACTTCTGAAATTCAATCATCGGTGGTCATTGACGTAAGTAATTCGAAGTAGATAATCTTGAAGATGATAGGAGTCGACGTTGGACTACAATTCACCTGATATTGATGTACGTGTGATATGCTAGATGTCGAACATGCTTCATTTGAAATGGGAATTAAGACATATCGTTCATAATTAAATCCTATCTTGTTTCAGTTTGATTTGGTTTGCGAGTACGATATTTACCCTACTCTTGGCTTGGTTGCGCTGAACATTGGAGGACCTATCGGTGTTTACACTTTTGGCTACTTAAATGATAGGATCGGGCGTAAAAAATCCTTTTTTATATGTCTGACTACTTTATTATTGGGAAGTTTCATGACTGCGTACGCTTATGAGTACTGGGTATGGATATTGGCCAGAACTATCGTAGGCCTTACAATTCCGGCTATCTACCAAATACCTTTTATAATTTGTAAGTCTATGCATATTATTCGAAAATTAACTTTCATGTGCAATGAAAGTCAATTTCATATTTATTTAATGTGACTTAATATTTGTAGCTCTCGAACTCGCGGGACCAAACTACAGGTCATTTGTAACAGTAATGACGTGTGTATTCTATACACTCGGCCTTATACTGCTCTCAGGAGTGACTTACCTATTACGAGATTGGAGATCTCTAGGGCTAGCTACTTCAGCACCTTTTCTTTTGTATTATTTGTACTGGTTCGTGTTACCGGAATCACCGCGATGGTTACTAATGATGGATCGACTCGAGGAAGCAAACAGTATTCTGAAAACAATAGCAAAGGTTAATGGTAAAGAGTTACCGGAGGAGTATACGATAAAACTGCAAAAGCAGGTGTTACAACAAAAGGAGAAAGGTCACACTGAGGCTAAAACAGCGAGCGTGTTCGCTTTGTGTCGAACTCCGAATATGAGATTGAAAACGTGCCTTATCACGTTAAACTGGTGCGCGTCAGAAATGGTGTACGTGGGTCTCAGTTATTATGGACCTGCGATGGGAGACAATCAATACATGAGTTTCTTCTTATCATCCGCTGTGGAGATACCGAGCTACATTGTCTGTTGGTTCGTCATGGACCGTATCGGAAGGAGGTGGCCTCTTTGTATGTCGATGGTCATAGGTGGAATCCTTTGTATCGTCACTATATTGCTACCCGAAGGTACGGCTTGAATTAAGTATCGTTGATGTAAAGGTAGGTTAAGGTATGTTACAGATATTAATTAGCTTGGATGACTTTTTCCAGATGCTATGACGGAAACTCTTATCCTGTATCTAGTATCCAAATGTTTTATCTCAGCATCCTTCCTGATAATATACCCGTACGCTGGAGAACTGTACCCGACGGAGTTGAGGGGAGTCGGGATCGGCACGTCGGCGTACATAGGCGGCTTGGGTCTAATTATTATACCCTTTGTTAATTATTTGGTAAGATTCTCATGTAATGTTGTATCTTTAGATAAATAACTTTAGATTTACCATGCTTCGCACAAATTTTACTCAAAAATGCAAACGAAAGTATCTATTTTATTAGGTATTTGTTACCTTCCATTCCTAACCACAAACCCATAGTTAGTAGTTACTATGCTGGAAAGGACGTAAGTACCTACTTATCCCTCGGAACAAGTAAAACTAGAAAAGTGCGGGTAGAAGTGCCAAACGTTACCACTGGCTACAGCTACACTAATAATATACCTATGTATATACTATGTGTGTGTGTTTATATAAAAATATTTTATAATATAGGAGTAGTTTTGTAGTGCTATATTATTGATGCTATATGCCGAAGTTTACAAATAGATATACTATGACTTGCAGACATACAACAAAAATCACTAAATGAGCAATTGGTAGATTTCGTGAGATTCCAGCTTTTCATGGCTTATATCACGATTTACAGTTTTCCCCTTATTATCCGGGAAACAAATCAGTCTACGTTGTGATCTACACCACCAACATTCCTACATAGATATATGTAAAATAAGTTATATAAGATCAATGTAACCTATACAAAAACAGTAAAAACTAATAATAACTAGCTGGTGCCAACATTTAATGAAGTAACTTTCAGGGAAGTTGTTCCTTTCGCATATGTACCTAATGCTGACACCTGGTAAAAGCTTAGAACATTTTCAATACGTTAACGTACTTTTACCCACCGAGAAGACCAAAAGGTCCCAAGTATATTTAGTGTTATGATTATCTGATTATCAGGGTTCAAGCAACCTAGTATTACCATTGGTGGTGATGGGAGCGGTCTCAGTGGTTGGAGGTATCAGTGCGCTGCGTTTGCCTGAGACCTTACATTCCTCGCTTCCGCAAACCGCTGAGGAAGGAGAGCTCTTCGGAAAAGATTGGACCTACGCTGATTGCTGGTCCTGTGGTGGAAAAAGGTATATTTCGATGACTTATTCAACACCATCATCATCATCTCAGCCGTAGGACGTCCACTGCTGAACATAGGCCTCCCCCATTGACTTCCTTAAATACCGGTTGGAAGCGGCTCGCATCCAGCACGTTCCTGCCTGTCCACGTTGTGGGTGGACGTCCTACTCTGGGCTTGTTGGTCCGTGGTTTCCACTCCAAAACTTTGTAGCCCCATCAGCTATCAGTTCTACGTGCTATGAGCCCTGCCCACTGCCACTTCAACTTGCTAATTCGCTGGGCTATGTTGGTAACTATTACTTACCTAACACAATTTAATATTTTAAATGCAAAATGTTGTCTTGTGTTGTTTATTACATCTTCTTCACACTGTAACGGATTCAGAGATCTGAGTAAAACTCGAAATGAATATCAGTCATCGGTTATTTTTTATCGTCAAAAAAATATGCTATCTCGAAGGATAACGAAAAGGAAGAATTTTGAATTTTTTTGCTTCCTCCTCTTGCTGGTACATATTCTTTCTTTTTACTTAGGCTTATGTTTGACCGCTGTCTCACCCGATGATGCGGTTTAAGATGGAGCACGCTTGCCTAGAAGATACCGATTTACTCTCGACTTGTATATTATCTGCCCGGCTTACCTCGGCTTCCTACAAATTTATTATTTTATTTATCAACAGACAAGCGGCTACCGCAGAATCATACGAAAACCTCGACCAATTGGAACTAACACAAGCACAATCGACAGAAGATGAACTACCAGATCTACCGCTACGGCGACGCAGTTCGATGCGTAAACTGGTGCGGCAAACCAGCTTGGTAGAGACGCAGCGAGACGTAGACGGCAACATAAAGATGACCTACTGGTTCTAACTGTGCTAGTAGTACATCCACTTAATAAAGTTATAAAAATGAAAATGTCTGTATTTTTATGAGTCGTAAGGTTTCATCTGGGGCCGTATCAAATTCTTGTACATATCTACTATTAAATTGCAACTGGGACAGAGCAGGTACCCCACTCTTTAGTTTAGTTTAAGATAAAACAAACTATAAATTCAAAAACTAATTGTAATGTAGATAGATATGCATAATATTAATTACTTATCTTTTTTTTTATATATCTGTGACTTACATTCCTGTATTTCCACGGCAAAACCGCTTTCGAGTCAATAGTACCTAACTGAATCGCTCGTGCCATCGCATAAGTTTCAATTTCGCATGAAAGCTGGTGGTAGTCGTAAGAGTAGGTAGATACATTTTAATACATTTTTATTTTTATTATGGGTTGACCCAGATTTTCCATTGCTAATATTACTGTACTGTACCTACTACCGGATGTACAGTTCCAGCATTTTAAAAAATCATTTTATAATTTACTAACGATCCGCCCCGGCTTCGCCTTTCGCCGCAATTTATTTTGGCGGCTTGATTATAAAACATCTATACAAAATATACATATATCGCTAAATATACAAAAACTAATTAGTATGTATTTT
Organism: Biston stratarius; assembly: GCA_950106695.1. Lineage (NCBI taxonomy): Eukaryota > Metazoa > Arthropoda > Insecta > Lepidoptera > Geometridae > Biston > Biston stratarius. The sequence continues at coordinate 15,217,515 of OX467115.1, read as the reverse complement.
ATATACAAATCTTCCGGAAAAACAAATCTCTAAACGACAGAGAAAGCCGTATCAAAATCCGTGAAATTATTTGCTTCACTTATCTTATACATTTAAACGAGCAATTCTTGTATATATGTATATGTATATATAGTACCTGGATGACCGAGCTTTGCTCGGGTGAAAACACGGTTAAAACGACATTTTTTTAAAAAGAAACCTCGCTACCTCGATTTATCGCCCCCGAAACGTTGAAAATCGTTGGAGCCGTTTCGGAGATTCAGAATATTATATATATATACATATATATACAAGAATTGCTCATTTAAAAATATAGATAATCTGAATCTCGGAAACGGCTGCAACGATTTTCATGAAATTTTGTATGCAGAGCGTTTCCGAGGCGGTAAATCGATCTAGCTAGGTTTTATTTTTAGAAAACGTCGTTTTATTCTTTTTTTCAGGAAATGAAAAACCGAATAAAGCTCTGTCATCCAGGTACTTACATATTATATGGTTTACTGCATAACTTACTATGGGTACAATAGGCACATTGTTCACAGCAATACTTATGTGGATACGGCGCCGTTGATGTGACTTGACAGACTATCAAATCAACTTTTCTCTTTTACACCTAATAATTGTTAAATAATCATGATTAGGTCTAAGGACTCGTTCGTGAACTTGATTTAAGATATATAGCAGTATGGCCTGAGGCCTGGATTCTAGAATCTTGTTAGGCCCACCGGGCCGGAGAAAAAAAACAAGTTGTTTTTTTATTCTCCCGTCGGGCAAGCTAAAGCTGTAAAACCATACTGCCTCGTCTTCGGTTTTTGCAATTCATGTCTAATATAGTTATAGTCAAAGTCTAGTCTTGGCTAAGTCCAGTCCGTGCCAGTCAAATCCAGTCATGCCTTTATAAAATAGTGGTGACTTTACTATAAGCTTCGATGGAGTTTTGGAACCAACACGAAAATTCATGTTTCACCACATTATATCACTTTCCCACACTCGCGCTTGTAAATCGGCATTTTATGAATAAAACATAGCTATTATTATATAATATCTATGTTTACCATAAACTCTCTGTTTAGCATAAACTCTCGAAAAACACTAGTTTTGGAAAAAAATAGAATGGAGCCACACGACTTATTCCGCATTCCCGCCAAAACTCACGACAAAAGAGATCACATTGATCAATTATAGCTTCATGCATTGATCACAGTACTGACAGTCAATTACAATTAATTTTAATAGTATTTTTAGCATAGAGTAGTAATAGCATATTTATTTTGTTGCGAAAAAGAAAGAGACAAACGAAATATATCTGTTTAAATATCGTGTCGTGTCAATGACATTTAAAAATATATATCTACTGTCTTTCAAATAAAAACTGTGATGTGGATGTGGTTGGTGTGTTGTGGGATTTAAAACTTGAATAATTTTATTTTTCAAAATGATTTGGACCTGTAAAAAGCTTATTATCGCCATAGTTTTGGCCTTTACACTTGTGACTGTACTAGGTCATAGCCACAGCCATTCCCATTCTCACGGAGAAGAACCGGCATTCAAATATTCCAAAGATGCAAACGAAGAATACAAAAAAGATAAAGTCGTTGAACCAGATCATAACTTGTACATTAGTGCACTTGGTTCCACATTATTTATAAGTATAGTGCCATTTTTGATACTATTCTTCATTCCCGTCGATGGCAGTATCGAGAAACAACCTCTACTCAAGATTTTATTATCTTTCGCTTCTGGTGGACTTCTCGGCGACGCATTTCTTCACCTGATTCCACACGCGCTTATGTCTAGCGGTGACCACAGTCACAGCCATTCTCATGGTGAAGGCGAACATAAACCTCATGATACGACTGTTGGACTGGGAGTTCTTGGTGGAATCATTATATTTTTAGTCGTCGAAAAAACAGTTCGTCTATTTAGCGGAGGACATGGACATTCCCACGGAACAGACAAGAAAACTGATGAAAAGTCAAAGAAGAAAAACAAGGACAAGAAGGAAGATATCAAAATAGCTGGATACTTAAACCTAGCAGCTGACTTTCTTCATAACTTCACTGATGGCTTGGCTATTGGAGCTTCATTCATTGCTGGACAAAGTATTGGATATATAACAACTGTGACAATCTTACTGCACGAGATTCCTCATGAAATAGGTGATTTTGCTATACTTGTTCAATCTGGATGCTCAAGAAGGAAAGCTATGTTTCTGCAACTGCTGACAGCATTTGGAGCCATCTCTGGGACTGTACTTTCAATATATCTCCGGGGAGCCAGTGAGGGACTTGTGTCATCCCTTATATTGCCATTTACTGCTGGTGGCTTTATTTATATTGCTACTGTGTCTGTGATCCCTGAGCTATTAGAAGGCTCTAATAAACTATCTCAATCAATCAAAGAAATATTAGCTCTTTTAGCTGGTGTTTATATGATGGTACTTATTGCACAATATGAGTAGCTGTTTTATTCTAATTCTTAATATCATTAATTATATTCTATTGTACTATTCCATTAAATTTAGTAAATCATCACAAGCTACAATTTTTTTAATCAGTGAGGCTATGTACCTTTTTCAATACATGCAACCAATTACACACTATGTGACAACTGTTTTTCTGTTCTTTACTTGATCCTATGCAGTTCCATTGTGAAATGCGTGCAATCTTGTTGTTTTAATTTTAGTTAGATCAAAATTATCAGAACAATTCTATTTTATAGTAAACATTAGAAAGAACCCTACTTAGTTATACATATTTTTAGAAAACTATAAAGGTAAAAATAAAACATGTCTTGAGAATTAGTTTTTTATTTAACAAATTACTTCTTCTTGGATACACCTACAGTTCTTCCTCTCCTGCCTGTGGTCTTGGTATGCTGACCGCGAACACGCAGGCCCCAGTAGTGACGCATACCTCTGTGAGCACGAATCTTCTTAAGCCTTTCCAAGTCTTCACGAAGCTTGGAATCCAAATTAGAGGATGTTAACTGACTGTATTTACCATCTACAATATCCTTCTGTCTGTTCAAGAACCAGTCGGGGATTTTGTACTGCCTAGGATTGGACATGATAGTCACAATTTTCTCTACCTGTAAAACAAAATAACTATAAATTAACCAAATAAGTTTTTAATGGAAAAAACATTATTTGTATTCTAGGGATAATTTTATTACACATGGAAACTAGTTTACAAATTACAAATAGACTGGCATACCCTTATATCAACATTTTTTATCTGGTCACATGTTAAACAAACTGCAGTTATGAACAAATTGTATACAAATATAACAACTTAAAGTTTTATTACATTGCAGTAGTCCTAAATGTTGTGTTAAGGGTTGTTTGCTGTACCATCTAAGGAGTTATAGGTTATGGCCTATCTTTTTGGATGTAAAAAATTATAAATCCAGTGAGTACTATTTTCTACGAGTTTTGCTATTTGAATCAACATTGAAGTGTTAGGAATAGATACTCCTTGATAAGGTTCATAGAACATCTGGGACCTGGATTCTGGTAAGGTAATGGGTTTAATAGTTTAGCACTCAAATATTTTAAGATTTAATATAAGTAAATATATCTTTCTGTACTAATTTTTCTGAAGCTGTTTCGTGTAAACTATATATCACTCTTGTAACTCTTGTCTACCCTTACTTTAATACAGAGAACTTACCTCTTCTTCAGTGCATTCACCAGCACGTTTATCCAGATCGATGTCGGCTTTCTTCAGTACGATATTTGAATATCTACGACCAACGCCCTTGATGGCAGTCATGGCAAACATAACTTTACGCTTGCCATCAATGTTAGTGTTCATAATACGCAGGATATGTTGAAACTTCTCCGGAATAACGAGTGACTGCAACAATACAAATGTTTGTTACCGGCACGCAAAATACACAATAGCACATACATAAACACCCCTAAAAAATACTTATTTGGTGATTATATTCGGTTTCATCATAAGATTAACGACATTTTAAAAGATTTAATACCATTTTGGCAAATATTTTCTGCCGAAGAGCCACACACAACACCAACACAACACGAAAAAAGGCCGATGACAATGTTTGACAGTGGCAAGAAGTTTCGGCTGTCAAATTTTAGTTAATGTCAGAGATTTTTTTTTTAATTCTGGTTTCGTACTTTCAAATTTTTCTGTTAGATGGTATTTCTTTCTACGTGACAGTGTCACAACAAGTCACAAAGATATGTTACAGAAAGAATTGAATTTAATGTAGTTTTTGATCTGAGAATTTAATTGTCATACCTTATTATTATGGTAGTGTCAATATTAGTAGACGATTCGACGAAATATTGGAAACAGCACGAAATATATGTTTCTCCACATTTTACTAACATCTCTGCACGTAAAGCTAAAGATGATGATACCATTTTTTTTACATTTAAATACTGGAAAACAAGAAAACAAGCAAAAATAATAATAATTATTTTAAACAGTGATAATCTTGTGATTCTCTGAGGTGATAATGATTCTTCCACGTACTGCAAACACCACAGATTAATAAGGATAGGTACTCTACGAGGTTGACTGAACCGTCGTGCGCGTTTATTTTTTAAGCTTGTAACACTGAATTTTTTAATTTTTTTAATTTTAGGGTTGTGCAAATTGTGATCCATGAACTTTGCAATATAATATGTAGGCAACGGATGGATCACAATCGGATAAAAGCTCTAGTGATTTGGAATGATATACAACTTGCTTAGAGATAGTTTCTCGGTTACTTTAGAGAAAAATAACGTTATTTTAATAATCACATTAATTGTTTCTACAAAAATCGGATTATTACTCTCAGCGTAATAGGTGTTTTTTATACATTAAAAATATTTTTTTTTACATAAAAAAAAACAAGTTGAGAACCTTCTCCTTTTTGAAGTCGGTTAAAAACACCTGTAAAATAGCTCCGCTTGCGGTGTTTTTTTAAATCAGACACACTATCTTACACTATCCCACAACCTGAGCATTTTTGTGGTACACTTTACTGAAAAACTATCACGCTTATATATTTGTGCTTTAACATAATTATTTAACTTCATATTTAAATGTGTTATCTGTCAAAAAAAATATAATTATATAACCATTGAAAAAAGGAACATTAACAATTTTGTATTCATTGGATATAATGTTATTGTACTACTGACGCCATCTGTTAGAAAACCAAAGAGTTAACATCGCTGCAATTGAACTAAACTCAATACTTAAATACATCGTAGTTAATCTACTGAATACTAGATGACACCACTAGAAACCAAAAATATCAGCGTATGTTGGTCTAACATATATCGCGTTTTTAAGTGTGAAAACACATATAAGATTATCATTATATAAACGATTTAACCTAATGTCACAGAATTAATATAAGTACTAACCAATGTTTGATAAATAACAAAATATCTGAAAATGATTGGTCGTATGAATTATTTACCGAAGCCCATATCAATAATCCTATATAAATAATATAAATAAAAAACTGTCAAATTATTACCCGTTAGAAAAACTACTATTACCCGTTAGAAAAACTACGCGAGCCCTCACAAAGCTCAGCTTTTTGCCAGTATAGAGCAAAACAGACTGCTGAATAAGAGTTAATTATGACACACAATAAATACTGGCACAAAACTGAAACCTGTCATACCTGTTACACTATAAGGGTCATGAAATATTAAACAATATCCTCAGTCAATCCAATATGATGAGTGCAGTGCATATGCTAGCTACGACTTGCCTACCCACTTTGTTAACAAGACATCTAAGCAATCTCTTGACACATAACTAGAGCCAATCCTTGCTTTGCTAATTTACAAAAAAAAATAACTTAGTGCCAAAATACTTTTTTCTGAACGTTTCACATCATCTAGTAAGGAAATAGAATCAAAACTCCCTGATACATGATAATTGTATACCATATCCGTTTCCCTCTTCAAAACCCTTCTCGTAATGGGTATCCCCTCGCAACTTTCATGCCTCCTGTTTCAAGACTCTATCTCTGCGCCGAGAGACGTTGAAGGTGGTACCACTGTTACTAATACTTCAAGTTCATCTTCTGATTCAATAGAATCAAAAAAATATCTTGGTGAACTAGATTCTGATTGAGCTGTTCATTCAACTATAGGAACGGTAATATTTTTATCATCATTTTCATCGGGTTTCTTTGAAAATTGAACTTCTTTTTTTTTCACAATCACAGGAACTATCTGATGTTATGTGCGATGTAGCTCCAAAATCAATAATACACTGCCTGCTTCACCATCCCCTTACTTTCTTTATTCTTGTAAGTGTGTAGCTGTTCTCAGACATTATTCCGGGCACTACCATTTTAAATGCCTTCTATTTTTATATTAATGGCATCTCACTTGAAAATCTTTCTTGGTTTTCCGTGTGACAATAAGTAGACATAATCTAGTTTTGGAAAAAATACAATGGGGCGACACGACTCTTTCCGCGTTCCCGCCAAAACTCCTCTGTCATAATTCAAGTATTGGACCTTATTGATTGAAATGGATCAAGAACATTTCATTGGATCTCATACGCTACGCAACTCTAGCTAGTTCATTTTACGAACGTTCTTCCGTGGTGTGCCGGTTTTGTAATTTTCCGTTCACAGTTAAAACGCTTTGATAAGAGTTTAATTTGAATATAGTGGTCACAATGCCTTCGGAAACTACATTAGCACTTATACACATATTGGAAAAAACAATATCACCGGGTGAGTATTGTTTTACCACTAATTTATGAACACTGATGGCGTTTCATTTCAACCGTCTCTGTCTAGGCTATTACAAACTTTCAATCGTATTTCAAATACCTTCTGTTACTCAATGATCGGTTAAGCTATTATATATTCTTAAATATAAGTAAAATCATTAAAATTTCCTGCAAGCGGTAGAATTGGCATACCGATGCCCTTTGTCATATTCCGAAACTTCTAGTTTGCTAGCACTCTCCTTTAGGAATAGTGGTAGATAAATAGGACATGAATATTTTATTAAACAACAAATATGTAGAACTGGTATATAACGACTGTCTTATAAACTATATCTAGTAAAGTTTACGATAAGTTATTTCTTGTTAGCTGTACAACATGTTGACATGTCAATTCTTCATGTTTTAAGGTTATGATTTTCTATACATTAAATTTACTATAGATTTATTTGAAGAGCGTATTTATGCACAATACTAGACTGTGACCTGCAACTTCATTGATGTAGATCACACCTCAGAAACTGTAAATATTTTTATTGAAAAATCAATATTTTTCTGTAATTAAAAATATCTATGTTAAACTCTGACTCCACAACTATCTGAGATGCAAAATCATATGAAAACATTTAAAGATAGCATAACACTGCTAGCAGTCATGCCCTCATAAACATATGCAGTATTTAAATGTACTTAATTATGACAGCCATTTTATTATGATTCTAACTATATTGTGATGTAAATAATACAAGCTGTGTGAGATTATTTATTTTGATAATAGATGAACATTATAAACCAGATGTGCCTGTGATTTGTATATCTATATATCACTTCACTTGTATGACACTTGTATTATTTATCATTTAATAAGGTGGACATCAATGACAGATTTATTGATTTTGAAGAAGTCTCAAAGTAATGAACAACAAAGCAACAATGCCCTGAATTTTGTTTTGTTACTCAAAGCTCTGTGTATTGCTGCAATGGTTATGGACATGCATTATCTGTAACCATCAAGAGAGTCTTATTAGTCTCATTACTTTAACGTATAATATCTTTTTTGTAAATTAATAGATAATGATGAGTTTGCTGAAACAAAGTTATCATATTATGTTAATGTGTCACAGTAGAATTCTGTTAAGGATTCTATCATGATGTTGCTTAGGTATATGCTTGTGTTAAATTACTGCATGGTTATTGAATTAAATAAAAGACATGTACCTACAAGAAACATATATTGCTAAATTCTACATCAATGAAGGCCATGTTTAATTTTGTACTGTAATTCCAGATCGAACTGAATTGGAATCAGCAGAACAATTCTTGGAAAATGCTGTGCGAAATAACTTCACGACATTCATCAAGATGTTGTCAGAGGTGCTGGCACAAGGTGGCAATAGCCAGGTGGCACGCACGGCCGCCGGTTTGCAACTCAAGAACCATCTCACTTCCAAAGACACCACACTCAAACAACGATACCAACAGAGGTGGCTAGCTTTACCAGAGGATATAAGATCTTATATTAAAAAGAATGTGAGTACTTTTGATAACCATGCTGTATCTAAAATACAGAGCACTGGCATTTAACGATAATTATGTCAGTTGACTTCACTGTAACTATGTTGTATCAAAAGTGGCTTCTGTCAAAATTATACAATAGAAGGCAAACTTTTATTTGATGTTAAAAGTAGGCTACCTACTAAAACTTTATGATTCTTGTGCTAGGTAATTTTTATTGATTAAATACCAATTTTTTGTGTCTCTTTTAAGGTATGTATGTTATAATATGTTGATTGTTGGTGTACAATATAGTGATATTCTTTTATCAAATGTTTCAGATTTTAACTGCCATAGGAACTGAAAGTAGCAGACCAAGCTCAGCTGCCCAATGTGTAGCATATGTAGCAGTAGCAGAGCTCCCAGTGGGGCAATGGAATGATCTCATACCTTACCTTGTTGACAATGTTGTCAATGCTAACTCTACAGAGCTGAAGAAGGAGGCAACTTTAGAAGCTATTGGTAAACAATATTTAATATAATTCACTGCGTTTTACATATAACATGTAACTAAACAATGAATGACACAAATATTATAAATGTGAAAGTTAATATGCTGTAGCAAGCTTGTCAGATTTGTGACAAGCTGATACTCTGGTTTCACAAATAAGCTACTTTTTTCTGCAGGCAAACTTGTGGTGCTAAGCTAATAAGTAATAAATTGACATCAATTTAGTTTTAGCAATAAAAATAATGTAAACTATAATAATCTTCGGTAAGAAGTAATGGGACTATACCTATTATTTAAAAAAATGTGCCAAGACACTCCTTATGTGATGGTAGGAAATAATGCTCATGACTCTTTTAATAATACCTAGAACATTCAGTAATTTAACAAAATCTTCATGCTCTATATATCTGAATTTTGAACACCAAAGGTTTTAAGTATCATACTTTGATTCAGTGGCGTAGCAAGGTAACCGAAGGCCCTGGGGCAAAAAATAAACTAGGATCCCAACTAAACTATTTAAAATCGTTTGTTCCGAATTCGACGTACTCCAGATTTGTCGTATCCAGATTCGTCGTAATACAGTCGACTCCATAGTAAAATTTAAAACCAAATACCTACCAATTTGCCTCTTGCCCACACTAGAAAGTAAAAACGGAGACAAATGCTTCCGTTTCCAGCAAACATTCGTACGAATACTTTCATACAAAGGTGTTATGAGTGAAAAACGAGAAAAAGTTTGCTATAAAAGGTTTTTTGTTGCAAAAAAGTTTTAATTTATTACTTTTATAGACAGTTTTATAATTATGTTTATTTCCACGGTTTTCCGTGTGCGACTACATAAATAATGACTTATTGAAAGTGAGCGTATAATATCGTTTTTAAAATCAGTCTACTATAAGTACCACCGCTTCGCGGCGTACAATATAAGGCTGGTTTCACAGTCGTCGAGCGGCGCCGTCCAGACGCGTGTGCTTGTAAATTCACTAGATTCGCGCCCTTGTAAATTCACTAGCAGCGTTTTATAGTCACGCTGTTGACGCGCGCCGCGTTTCTCATAGGTCCGCCTTGCGTCAAGCGTGTGCTGTAGAAACGATGTTCGACGGCGCGACTGTGAAACCAGCCTAAGAGTACAGGGGAGTTCCCTGCAAGTTTCAAACAAAGATGTTCGAGACTTGTAAGGAATTCCCCTGTATTTTTTCAAATATGTTGCCATTATTCAAGTCGTTTTCCTGGAATCTGGTTTATTTATATACCGAATGTGGGAGAAATTTTCACTAGTTTAATTTATAGTTTGTAAGTCAGAGTCCGAGGCACCCCCTGAGCTTGGGGGCCCCGGGGCACTGCCCTGTCTAGCCCTCTGGTAGCTACGCCACTGCTTTGATTATCATGATATTGAATTCTATACATTAAAACTATTATAGCCAGATAGTCAGCTTGGAGGTATAAACTTTTCAATAATAGTCGAGCTGTTAAACACTGAAAAGAAAAAGATTAAAAAAAAATGTATACAATAATATGTTGTTGTAATCTACATATAATATGTTGTATATTGATCTACAGTAATATGTCCATAAATATTTGTTGTTCATGGCTCTTTACTCTATAATTTGGTCAATTGTGAATTGTTGAATTGTTGTTATAGTTATAACACTCACATATCTCTTAACAATCAAGTGTGTCTATACACATGTTACTTGCCGGTAAAAAAACTTGCAAATGTCACAACTAAGTCATCAAAAACATCTTGAAACTAACTTTCTAGTCTGATTTAAGTTAACCAGACTGGTGTAAATAATATTTTATTGTAAGAAAAAACATAATGAAAGCTTGTGCAGGAATGAACTTGTTGATCGAGTACACTTATTGTAGTAAATCATTATTTCAGGTTACATATGTCAAGAAATAGATGCTGAAGTTTTAACAGAGCAGAGCAACCCAATCCTGACGGCTATTATCCACGGAATGAGGTCTACCGAACCCAGTAATCATGTGCGCCTTGCAGCCACTCAGGCATTGTTGAACTCTCTAGAGTTTACCAAAGGCAACTTTGACAAAGATAATGAAAGAAATTTCATCATGGAAGTTGTATGTGAAGCCACTCAATCCAGTGATATGAGAATCAGTGTAGCTGCTCTCCAGTGTTTAGTAAGCATTGTTCAACTTTTTCATACAGTTATTTTTGATAACATGCTCTTCACTTGTTTACACAAGTGGCATAATTTCTCATCCTATAATCATACATTTTCATCTTACCAGTTTATGTATTTGCATCTGAATACTGCCATGCTCCAAGTCCGATTTTGTAGCGATGATAGCTCAGTGGTTAGCGCGGTCGGTTCGCATGCCGAAGGGCGTGGGTTCAAACCCCAACAATGAGCTTGAGCTGCCGGTGAAGGAAAATATCGTGAGGAAACCATAGCGTGGTGGTAGAGTACTTTCTAGTACTCGGCTGGCTAGCTACCACCCGCAAGTTGAAAATCTGACGCCAAGCATCTAATGGTGTGTTTCGGCAGCCTCACTTGAGAGCCAGTTCTATTCCAGGCTAGGTGTGCTTTACCATCTTCGACCACACCGTCACTTAACATCAGGTCAGCTGTGGTTAAAAACCTAGCCTGTCAGCCATAAAAAAAAAAAAAAACCAACCCATAAATATTAATCATGTCAATTTATGTATTTGCAGGTAAAAATTCTCTCATTATACTACCAATACATGGAACCATACATGGGCCAAGCATTATTCCCTATCACTTTAGAGGCTATGAAATCTGATGTAGATGAAATTTCACTACAAGGCATTGAGTTCTGGTCTAATGTCAGTGAGGAAGAAATAGATCTTGCCATTGAGGAAGCGGAGGCTACTGAATCAGGTATATTTTACAATAGTGATATCAGTATTTATTATCAGTATATCTTTAGTGTTTATTGTGTACAAATCATACTGATAAATTACAATTATCGACTTTCCATTATCATTTATGAAAATGTATCATATTTTTATTGTTATCAGGCCGAATCCCTGTTCGAACTTCCAAGTTTTATGCAAAGGGTGCACTTCAGTACCTAGCTCCTGTCCTCATGCAGAAGTTGACCAAGCAAGATGACACTGATGATGAACTGGAGTGGAATCCATCTAAAGCCGCGTCCGTCTGTTTGATGCTCCTATCAAACTGCTGTGAAGACGAAATAGTGCCTCATGTGCTACCTTTCATCAATAGAAACATCAAAAATGAAAACTGGAGGTACAGGGAAGCTGCGCTAATGGCTTTCGGCTCTATTTTGGGTGGCCTAGAAACCAACACTCTGAAACCCCTGGTAGAGGAGGCAATGTTAACTCTGATCGAAGCCATGTACGACTCCAGTGTTGCCGTGAGAGATACGGCGGCGTGGACCTTCGGCAGAATATGTGAAATTGTTCCCGAAGCTGCCATCAACGAGACTTATCTAAAGCCACTACTGGAGAGTCTCGTGAACGGGCTTAAGGCGGAGCCTCGTGTCGCGGCAAACGTGTGCTGGGCCTTCACTGGTCTGGCCGAGGCGGCTTACGAAGCTGCAGACTGCGGAGATTCTGGACAGCCAAGAACGTACTGCATGTCCAACTACTTTGATTTTATCATCCAAAGACTCCTTGAAACGACAGATCGTCAAGACGCGGCGCAACACAATCTACGGTCAGCTGCCTACGAGGCACTCATGGAAATGGTCAAGAATTCCCCAACAGATTGCTACGTGACCGTTCAGAAGACAACTATGGTGATATTGGAGAGACTGCAGCAAGTGTTACAGATGGAGAATCATATTTCAAATCAGGCAGATCGGTCGCAGTTCAACGACTTGCAAAGTCTCCTTTGCGCGACATTGCAGTCAGTGCTGCGCAAGGTTACTCCAGAGGACGCGCCTCAGATATCTGACGCCATAATGTCTGCACTTCTCACCATGTTCGCTGGAAATGCGGGCAAGGCTGGCGGAGTACAGGAAGACGCTCTCATGGCTGTCTCTACCCTCGTCGAGGTCCTTGGAGATGGCTTCTTAAAATACATGGAAGCCTTTAAGAGGTATCTATATGTTGGCCTCAAAAACCATCAAGAGTATCAAGTATGCATTGCAGCCGTCGGTCTCACCGGTGATATTTGTCGGTCATTGAAAAATAAGGTAAACACCTGAATTTTTACAATGGGCTAAAATTATAACGTCTCATATTTAGTTATGCTTGTTTTCTCTTACACCATTGTAATAATTGATATAATTTTGCAGGTGCTGCCCTATTGTGATGAGATTATAGTGCTGCTGCTTGAAAATCTCACTGATCCATCTATCCATCGCTCAGTGAAACCACAGATTTTATCTGTTTTTGGTGATATTGCACTCAGTATTGGCCCTGATTTTGCCAAATACTTTGTAGTGGTTATGCAAATGTTGCTGCAGGTAAATTTATAAATGAATATTTTTATTTGACATATTAGTAAATTGAGTTATTCATTATATTGACATATGTTATGATTTTGATATTTTTAAATATGAATGAAATAATGACCTGTAACTTTGGAGTTATCAATAAAATATTTGTATGTATTTGTAATCATTTAACAAATTCAAATAGATGTATAAAAATATGCTATGCTAGCCATACTATGCTAACAAGGTTCTCATATCGATTAAAATTAAATAACTTACACTTACGTGTTTTCTATTTTTATTTAAATATAATGTACAATAAAAAAAAAAAATATGATGTAAAGTTATCTTTGAATTAAATATGTATGTATTACAGTATAATGTTACACTTCCAGGCCAGCAACGTACCAGTCGACCGCAGTGACTACGACATGGTGGAGTATGTGGGAGAGCTGCACGAGAGTGTGCTGGAAGCCTACACTGGCATTATTCAGGGTCTAAAGGGATCTGCCGGAGAGGTGAGTACTTTCCATGGAAAATTTAAGACAAACTATTCTTAAAAATTAAATCTGATTGCTCAATATATACTGGAAACCTATAAGAACAATGCATAATATTTTTTTATATTGGCATATTTTTATGCTGACATATTTTTGTATTGACATGCTTTTAAATTGACATATTTTATATTGACAATAATCTTATATTGACATGTTTGTATACTTTGACATTTTGTTTTTATTTAATTGTCATGTAATGAGTGTTCTAAAACTCTTAAATGATAAAATGTATTGATATTACGGAATTGACTTGTAACATTGGTGGTTATCAATAAAATATTTGTATTTGCAAAAATATTTTTGTTGTAAGAATGGAACCATGAAATCTCTTTTCAAAAAATGGAAGTGGCACCTCTTTTTGGTTTGTGAATTAAAGTATGAATACTACTGGACTAAATATGATTAGTAGTCCAAAGAGATATGAAAAAACAAATTAACATTCATATACCTACAATATACTTACCAACTATTATAATCATAAATCTTCTTTTATGTATAGTCTGTTAAAATTATGACTAACTTGTTGTAGTCCGCAGCCTTCTTTATTCTGCCTCTTAAGTAAGGGTAAGGGCCAAAAATTACCAACAAATACATTTGTTGTTAATTGTTGGCTGTTTATGTACCTAGTTCTAATAAAAAGAAAAAGCGTATTCGTTGGCGTTCATTAGGACTATGTGTACTATGTGACTGCGTATAAAACGTGCTTATTATTTGCAGCCGGTTGGAGACGTAGCTCTTGTAGAGCCTCATGTGCCGGCCATCGTATCATTCATGGTCCGCGTGGCATGCGAGCCGGAGCGCACCGACGGCCAGATGTCTGTAGTGGCAGGGCTGGCAGGCGACCTGTGCTCCGTGTTCGGCACGCGCGTGCTGCCGCTCCTCGAGACCAAGCCACTGCTAGATCTGCTCGCCGCCGCGCGCCGCTCGCGCACCCCGCGCACCAAGACGCTCGCCAACTGGGCCACTAAGGAGATACGCAAGCTCAAGCACCAAGCCCAGCCCAACGCCAGCTGGTAGTTTTCTTAACTGGTTCATGATGAAAGAGCGCGATATATGGGTCTGTGCGTGTGTGTGCGAAACGCTTTATGTTTGTTACCTCATTACTTTCGACTGACGATTTTGATGATTCTGTTTTTGTTTGAAAGCTGATGGGTCTCGTGTGGTCCCATTTCCCATTCAATGGTATCCATTAGAAAACCATATAAGTCTTAAATTTTCATTATTGGTTTCCTGCTTGAAGTCAGTTTTTTTTTGTTAAATATTATTATGTTGGGTAACCAACTATGCTCCATTACCTGTGTGGTGATGAAAGTCTTGATATTATGATGAAAAGTAGTCATTGTCTCTCAATGTTTAATCTATATCCATATAAGTCATTGTTTACACAACATTATTTCATTTGATTACTGGTTTTAACTTTTTTGAATTGCTTTGTAAATTTTGTCTTTTGCGACGTCAAACTTGATAAATTTTAGTAATTATATTTTCCTTGAAATGATGTATATATGGCAATAAATGTCTATAAACCTAAACCAAACAATAAGGTACTGAAACATGCATATACGGAGATATCGTTTCCTAAGATTGCCACCTCACATTCTGGTAGATTGCATTTTCTACCCATATATGTGGCAAGGAAAGGAGTCGTGAACCTCCAAACAATAAATCCATATAACCTTAATGAATTTGAGTGGTACAAATACAAATAATTACACTTAAGATATTACAAAAAAATGCAAAATACCACCTTCATTCCGAATAAGAATACTTAGCAAAGATGAACCAGTATTTAATTGAACAACATACGTGGAAGTGAAAAGATAGCATGGTTAAAGTACTAGTTCACTAATCACTAATACAATTTCCTGGATAGCCCTGTTTTTATAGACTTCAGTGTGCAGTCTCATTGTGAGAAGGACAAAGCCATAGTCCACCGCATTGACCAATTACCGGTCGGCAGACTTCACACATCTTCAACAACTTTTTGTTAAGAATAGCTCTTCCCACGAACGATGCTATCGTTTTTTTTTTCAGCGTTTGAAGTCAATGGCAATACACACATAACTTTGAAAGCTAAAGTTACGTGCCGTGGGGTTCAAACCTTAGACTTCCAAATTGGAAGCTTCATTAACAAATAAATTACAATTTACTACTGAACATACAAAGCAAAATTATCAACCAAAGAGTACCGCAAGATCTTATTGTATGTTATATTGTGAAGCAGGATGTGCGATTGAATACATTTCTCCCAAGTCTCCACATAAAACGTAAAGTGTTACATTAACTGCTTTTAATTCGTGTAATGTTATTCGCTATGGCAATTTTCAAATGCAATGAGGTGGTGATGGTGCAGTTACTCTCTCATTTTGTAGTAAAAAAATAAAGATATCTGTGTTAGGTAAAATATCTCATTTGAGTTTAAGAACACGGTTACTTTTATATTGTTAATACAAAAATGTATCATTAGTTTATAACTATTATATTTCCGTTTCAGATTCCAATCACCTCACTGCCACAGTGATGTCACCCGGTTACAAACAACTTACTGCTGGTAAAATTAGTTACTGTATTGATTGGCAGGCATATTATGTCCATTACTTGAGTCGTTAGGTGCATTCGTTTAAAGCTCTAATTGTGTTCTTGACCTTGCATAAAGGTAAATTAATTAAATACGACGTTACAACGTTTTTTAATCAAATTAAAGGTTGCCAATAACCATCCTAAAAAGTATGTGTGACATTATCAAAATATCCAATTTACAACTGTTATGTAGTAGCGTGGAATAAAATCAAAAGTGTTTAGTAAGTAATTGATCACTTATCTGTGTAAGTCTATATAGAGAGCATCTCGACAAGTATTCGACAAATATGTTATAGGTTAGATTCCTATAGACTTGAGCTAATCACTATCGTTGGAGCTAGTTACTTTATGATAGATGGCAATAATTAATTTGTAATGCTAATCTTTGAATCATTTGGTTTTACGAGCTAAGAACTGTGCACTTAGCGCAGTATTATTGAATATTGAACTTTGTGTATTATGCCTGACCATTATCTTTCCATGAAATTGTAACATCTTTAATATTAGCATTTTCCTATTTGGTATTATAAATACAGACAGTGGCTGTGGTATCTTTACTTATTTGAGGTAAGTGGATTTTATGAATGTGAGCTAGAATGGAAGAAGACGAATGTTACTATAGGCATGCACATATGCAAGGGATTGTGAAATTTATAAATTATTATTATGTTTTGTAAGATGTATGTAAAGGATGTATGAAAGGTCATGAATGGTAGCGAAAGTTGGTGCGTAAGGAGACGTATTTTATAAACTTAGGCATGTGTCTCAAACCAAACGATATGTTATGGTATAATGTATGTTTAAGATGCTCGTTTTCAACGTTATTGCAGATCAGAGGCCACCATATTGGTGAAAACTACTTATAATTCATCACAAATTCGTTACTGTATTGCTCAAAGTAATAATATATGTTTTAATATTGTTCCCATTATTTTTATTTGTTATTTAGTTTATTTTAAAATTCTCCTGTGTATTTAATTGAAATATTAGTTAGAAAGTTCTATTTTTTATAATGATATACAAAAGTTTTTGTCATTTTACTTAATTTGAATACTGCTAATAGTGATGAATATAAGAAGTTAATTGCCTTAAGATCTTACTGCTACAATTTTGTACATAATTATGAAATAATTATAAAAGTTCTTTTACGCCTTCTATAAAGGACTGGCGGTCTTGAGAATGGATTGGACAAAAAGATTTTAAAGATCGATTTATTTCAAAACTTTTATTTAACTTGCAAACCATTAAAAATTTAAATCAAATATACGTCGCATAAAAATTAATCTCGCGATAAAATAACACAATTGCTTAAAAGTTGAAGTGACCTACTTTTTATCTTTCTGTATAGCTTGTGTCAAATGGTAGTGTTTTTTAAATTACAGTTATCAAGTACAATTTCTGATCAAACATTGTGGGTAAAAAATATAGCTAATTTACAGTTTAATTAACTTAAAAACAGATGTCCTGCTAACTTCACTTAGCCTTGAAGGCGTTTCTAAGTAAGACCTTGAATGTGAATCCTACATTATGCTATCCGAATGATATTTATGATGTTGTAGAAGGCAGCATGCAGATCTATATAAATGATACTTTTAATTTTATTAATTTAAAAATGTAAAGCAGCCTGCTTGTGATGACTCGAGCTCTCCATATTATAGTATCTGAAAGTCATAGCAAAAGTTGTTTATATTGTTTAATTTGCGGGCAGATACTATCGTATCTACACTAATATTTTAGATAGATATGTTCTAAGTAGACGTAAGTTATTCATAAGACAGACGGACTGACAATATGAATAATAAGCTATACAATGTAATAATGTTAGTAATTTAAACGTTCAGGTTTTATGGAGAGCGAAAGAACTGAATAAAATGGTGATGATTTGATTTCACTAAAAACAATTCATATTGCATTCCTACTTAGTAGAGAAAAATAACGTTGTAGTTATTGCGCAATTGTTCTCTAATATATCCAAGTTAAAATTGACCGAGGTACGGTCGAGTCTAAAGGTAGGTATATAACTCTTTCAGAGCATATTCCGAATATTTCTTCTACTGAGTAGTGAGCTTGTTCCATCCTTTTTCTATGTTTGAAGAGTAATCAATCTTCCATTCGAAGTTAGTCGTCGATCAGTGCCTTTTACGTGTAACTAAATGTAAACATTTTCCGTTATCGGTGTTAAAACCAGCAGTTGCGAATAAACATTTCGCAATGGTTTATGCGAAAATGTATCATTATACTGCAATCCACATTAGAGTGTTGATAAAGGAGCTTCGTGAGGAGACGTATGCCGTGTCTTTGTAGTTGTTTCATGAGTGTCTGCTAGTCTGAACATCACTGACAGGGATGATGTCTGCGCGAATTATGCAAGATTTTATATGAAGTGTGCTTATTGTCTTCGGAACTATTTATGTTCTCATAAATAGACGTTTTATAGAAAAAGTTTGTTTGAACTTTGGTCGTTTACTGAATTTCAGATACTGTTATGTCTTATTAAGTGTGATAGGAGGATGTGTGAGGACTAGTGCCATGCCATGAAAGGTTCTGATTAGAATCAAAGGCATCGAGTCGAATGAATACCACCCACTTTTCCTGCGCGAAAAATTATTTTCAGTTATTTTGTTACGCCTTGTATCTATTTCCATATTTCATGTTCTATCCTGTAAACTGATCTATGGTCAATAAAACATTTAGAGGTTAATACGATTTTTTTATTATCACCTTTATTAGTTCAGTTAAGCATGTGGTAGAAGGATGGTGAGATTAGGGTAGCATCGTTTTATCAGAGTAATTTTTAAACGTGCTTTGGGAGCTTGACCACTGCATAGTAAAGTTCCCCAATCTCCAAGTTGCCTTGATATTGCTGCTTGTAATCTTACCGTCTGGCATAAACTTAAATGCTTACTTTGATGGTATACAAGAACGAGTCAGCGTCACAACGCGTACCTATAATAATTAAAATAGAGCTCCCTAATATTTGATAGCTGATAATATTTGTGGTAAAAAAGCAATGAGAACCAGGAAGCACTCACTGTGTGGTAAGAGATATCACCTAGCCATGGCCATTGCCAATGATAATTATTGTTATTATAACCTAGCTTTGCACGGGTGCAAAATAAATACTAGGTAACGTAGTACATTATTTTCATCTACCTCGTAAGGTTTAGCCAGCGTTTGCAATGTAAGCGCACAAATGTTTTTTATGACAGCACATTACAAATCTTTGAAATTCTCGGATTTTTGTACTATAATATACATGGATTATACATACAAACCTTGCTTTTGAATCACTCTCTATTAGAAACATTTGAAACCGCATTAAAATCCGCTGCATAGTTTAAAAGATCCAAGCGTACAGACGGCGAGAAGCGACTTTGTTTCATATTATATAGAGATTGTATTTAGCTTATCTAATAATAGATAAGCGAATTACAGTAATAGTTATATTAGTTTAATCACAATACAGATAATGATAGCTATGCTAAATACCTACATTATCAAACGGAAATTCTTATTCTGGAGTAAGGTGCTTGTTGCTGACATGACGGTACTACTCACACTAGTTCTAACTCATATCATGCCTACGATTTTTTTGCGTCGCGGGTTCCAACGGTTTTATACATCGTTATAAGGGTTTGATCCCCCCAAACCCTCCCCCTGGCTACGCCCGTGGTAGACGCAGTAAGAAAAACAAGTGGACAATGTAAGAAAGATGATTAAGACGGAAACTGGAAAAAGTCGATACCGATAGCGATCGCCTTAGAAACTCATATTATGTCAAAAATTCAACCGGCTACCTACCATGGTTGCAGGTTAATAAATAGCTCGGACATGTGGACATGGTTAGCTTTATAAAAAGGCTATCGTGTGTTTATGGCTTGAGACCGACAAATGCTCTCATTGTTATCACCTGATATATCTACCGTATTTTTGCGAGAATCACGTGTTTACGTACATGACCCAAATAAATACAGAAGTATGTTGAGAAAATTGGGAGGTAAGTAACTAATATACAATGGGAAAATGAAATTCTAATTGCCCCAAAACAACTGGTAGTTAGATACTCCGACATAAACAGGAATGCGATGATCAGCACAACTCTTGAACGACCCCAGTCCTGTGAGCTTCTTATTGTGATTCCTGTTAGGCTCATCTAAAAGAGAAGTTAACACGGCGAATCGA
Organism: Biston stratarius; assembly: GCA_950106695.1. Lineage (NCBI taxonomy): Eukaryota > Metazoa > Arthropoda > Insecta > Lepidoptera > Geometridae > Biston > Biston stratarius. Next base: position 15,197,074 of record OX467115.1, on the reverse strand, counting down.
AAATCCGGTAAAAAATAAAATGCACGGTATGGTAGGTACCTACGACAGAAGACGCAGCATACATTTATTTAAAAAAAAATTGCCATGTAGACTAGTTCTTCGTTTTTTAGGTAGTAGTTCTATTGAGCCTTTTTATAAATTAAGTCTTATTTAAAATTATAATACTTGAAAACATAGTAGTCGTAGTCTAGGTTCTTAGTCTTAAGGCGCTTCCAGTAGATTATGAAGACGTAATTTTGTACTTATCTTTGTTCATTACTATAATTAACTAGCAAAACAGTGTTGCATTTTCAGGAGCAAAAATATGGCAGTTAAGCATTAGAATTTTCATTAAATTTTATTCATTAATTTCCATTTCATTTTTTGACAAATGGAGAGTGGAGAGGTGCTTTGTGCGTGTTTGACGATGTTGGATCGTGCTGGTGCGCGATCGCTCCAGTGGCGGTAAATCGTATACAGATCAAAGGAGTTGCCCAACTCACACGAACAGACCCTCCATAGTGAACGAGGTTGGAACATGCATATCGATATGTGTGGAGGGTCTGTTTTGATCGATCGTGAGTTGGGACAGTCTCTCAGACAGACTCGAGTCATGTCCACACATATCGATATGCACGTTCCAACCTTATTCACTATGGAGGGTCTGTTCGTGTGAGTTAGGCAACTCCTTTGATCTGTGTACGATTTACCGCCATCGGAACGATCGCGCGCCAACACGATCCAACATCGTCAAACACGCACAAACTACCTCAGCACACGTGAAAGGTTGGACGAACAGTTCGACTGTTGGACGATTGTGTGATGCCGCCATAAAACATTTTGCGAATTTGAAGGGATTAACGGGAGTGATCGATTTATCGAAACGCAAATTGACAATGACAACCGTTACAAACTGGCATGCTAGCTAAACAACCAACCAGCGTTGCCAACTTAGTGGTTTTATCATTAGATCTGGTGGTTTGGGACCCCCTGCTGGTGGGCAAAATTTGTGTCTGGTGGCTAGTGGTTTTTTTAGTGGGCAATTTTTTGGTTGATACTATTCAAAAACAAAGTAAAAAAAATGCTAAATAAAAACAATATCACACTAGGTAAGTATCTCATCGTGTATATCTAGGGAAAATATAAATGATATATTATTGTGTTGGCAAAATTGATTAACATGGATTATGCACTCACTCCCGTAGCTAGCTAGATAAAAGCTAAGATAGACTTCTAGGTAAGAAATCGGAAAGATCGTAGATCAACGAACGAAATTTCTTTTTACTTGTTATTTTGCAGATATTTTTATATTATGAAAATATGCTGAAACCAAAAGTTTCGGAAATCGTCGCTTCAGGATGCCGTTCTCAAAAGCTGGCTTCAAGTAGTTGAGAGTACGGCCCACAGCCAAGTGTAAATTTCGTGGAATAATCTTGAGGAATCATTACGGAGATTTATAAAATCACGCTACCTGTGCTACCAGATTTTGGTGCGAAGTGATAGCCTTCAAAGATTCCCTTGGCTAAGCTCGGTTTTAAGAAGTCGCAAATTTTGCATTTTTTTTGTTCCTCGTTCTAACGCGGATATAGAACGAGTTCTCAGTTCTATAAACCTAGTAAAATCTAAATTTAGAAATCGCATGAAATTGCCGCTGTCATCAATTTTAATTATTCGCGCAGGATAGACACTCGTAGGAAAATGTAACAATTACTAAACTCTTCCTGAATCAATGTATAAAAAAATTGTACCACTGAAACTTATATGTCTCCGACTGAAAACGATAGCGATACGTCATCTTCTGAAGAATACATCTCTTTTACACGAGACGTATTATTCAGAAGATAACTCTTTAAGTTATTCATAATTTTATACTAAATTTTATTACCAAAATAATGTTTTTTTCATAATTTCTTGTTTTTATAAAATTTACTATTATTGAATATTGACTCAATTCTCCTTTACTTTTGCATTAAAACTTGATTTTTCATACAAATTCATAATTTAGTGGTTTCTTTTTTATTTCATCTATACGTTAAAAATTCTGGCGATTTTCTGGTGGTCTTAGGACCTCCATCTAGTGATCTTGCAAAAAGTTTGTTGGCAACACTGCAACCAACTTAACGCAAATCTTTCTCGCGTAGCCGCTGGGCAGAGTGGTCATTTCTTCGATTAATATTTCTTTTTGTTTCGTGAGAAATTGCGGAATAATAAAATAGTAACAACCACGTGTAAAATATTCCACGGGTTATTAATAAATAATATATCATCGATTTTTCCTGTTTTATTCCGATCAATTTTATTTTAAACTATGAAGCCGCCGTACAAAATTGGTAAGTACTTAAATTGCATCATTTCACCGAGAAACATTGAAATAAATATGTTTTTCTGTGCCTTCTTGAGATACCTAATAGTTTAGTAATTTCTAAAGATGTTTTATTTTATTTATACGTTCTCATTTATTCGTACACTTAGGTTATTTTTCAACCATGCGTCTGGCGTTAATCATTCGGGTATGTTTTTAGCCAGATACCTACCTAAAAATAACTCCGTTATTTTCTCAAACAGTTTGTTTAATCCTTTCATAAATGTTACATTCCCACTTGTGTTATGCTAATAGACATTTATTAAATAGTACACCTACTTACATTAGCAAATAAGAAATTTATTCCTTTTTTTAGGAGACAAAAAGTTGTATTTATATATTTTGTGATAAGTACCTTAGATTACCTACATAATACCACTCATAATTTTATCACGGAATGATAGTCATGTTTATTTAATTCACAATAAAAAGTTATCAATAGCTAATACTTTTGATAACAAATCATTAATCATTCTCCTTAAATCTTTTAACTTAGAAATAAATACAAAAATAAAGGTAGGTACTCAAATTTTATTTGTGTGAAATACATAAGATTGGCAGTTGTAATTAAAATAACTGTTTCTTGTTTACTCCAGAAATAAGATACAATAAAATAAAGAATTTGACAATAGTGAAACAACTAGCAGCCTTATCATATATGTGATCTCTTCCAGGCAAACATTAAGTAAACTTTAATTGTTATACCTAGTAGGCTTATTGCCCAAGGATGGCTTCTACTAGGGTATCATCATGTATCTATAGAATATTTTCTTTGTTTCCAGCTGATGAAAAGCTTGCAGCGCTGGGGCGCAATGAGATCATGCTGGCAGAGAAGGAAATGCCTGGTTTGATGGCATGTCGACGCAAGTATGCTGCTGCCAAAATCCTGAAGGGTGCTAGGATAGCTGGGAGTCTACACATGACTGTTCAGACAGCTGTGCTTATCGAAACACTCATTGAATTAGGAGCTGAAGTAAGTGACTATAGAAGTGTGGACTATGTTAATTTTTTTATAACTACGCAAACATCTTTGAGTTTCGTTTCTGGGACTGGGTAATAAGAAATTTCCTGAAAATGTCATTGCCGAATCTAGTTATTTTTCTGAATATATTTATCCGGAAACTATTTTTATGTGATTTTATGACCTAAAACACCTATAATATCTAATTCAAATTAACTAAAGTCAGATACTACTATTTGAGACACTAAGCTATGGAATAAATTCGTAAAACAAATTCTGGCACCTCATAAAGCCTTATACATGGTAATTTGTATCAACATGCAGCTGCAGTGCAAAACTATTAATGACTAGGTAAATAGTATTCCAAATTTCATCCCAATCGGTGCAGCCATTATGGAGATTATTGACTGTGAACATCCAAGCATCTATCAATTCATCTACAAACTTTGAAATTTATACAAAATATTAACGGGATTGGCTATTAATAGGTTTTTTTTTATTGACCTAGTTACCTTGAAGTAAACCTAGCAAAACCATCAATTTAAAAAAACCCAATACTTCCCGAGACATCAAAATTTTTATTCCTATTTCCAAATAAGGAAGGGAATTAAAAAGGTCTGGAAAAAACAAATTCTTAATTAACCCACATTTGACCATAACCTTGTCTGTTGGTAATCTTCCTTACTGATTCTAAATTGCTATATTATTACCATATGCTATTGACTTATTTAAATTTGTCTAAATTGTCCTTTATTTTATCTGCGAAAATCTTGTTATTAAAAGCACTCATTATACTTTTTACACACCTTATATGATGATTAATTCTAAAATGCCCAGTCATCCCCTTACTGTTGCAAAATATGTCTAAAAAGCAAAAGTGTTTGTAGAACTGTCATTACATCAGCTAAGTTCATAAGTTAGCTAATTCTTATCTAATGATAATAGCTATATTATTTATTCATTGTTCCTATAAGAAAATTTAAAATCAAATATATTTGTTATCATGCAAAAGTAACTGCCTTAGGTAATGGTACTTGAGTGTATACAATTATTTGTCCTCATTTTACTCCATATTTTAGAAACAGACTTGTGCCTCTCATAAGTGCTATTATTCTTTGGATTTATATGAGTGCCTAGCTTAGTATAAAAAAAATTCAAGCAATCGTTTAAAAAAAAATCTGTTTTTTTTTTATGTAGTTAAATTAGTCTTGATATACTGGCTGTGAAGTAGCATGTTACACATAGACATAATTTATGTAAAAGTTATGGGAAAATGCAAGAAACATGGAAACATTAGGTAAAACGAAAAGGTGAAATAGATAATAAAAACTGCCTTTGAACTTATATTTAAACCTTATCTATAGGTATACTAATATTACAAGTGTATGTATTTGAAGTGTCTAAGATAAGATTACCTAGAAAATATTATCATTTGACAGGTTTATTGGATTCATTTGATATGCTTAGTGAGATTTGGTTTTAGAAAAAGATTTACCTTAAAAAATACAAGATGATTTTAATTATTTGTAAAAATATAAAATGTGGCTAGTTTTTTTAAAGATGAATTTTATATCTCTTATATGAATAATTCTAAAATAATTATTTTCCCGTGTCTTTTTATAGGTTTTGCAACATAAAAATATTCTAGGATAACATTCAGTATAAAAGCAAATGTTAATTTCCTCAGCTCTATTAGTATTTTTAGTAACCAAAACATTAGGCACATACCTTGCCATTTGTAGTGTAGTAATGAATATGTAAAAGTTGCGTGGTATTTCACCATTTACCAACTCATCACTTTTATCATGTTTTGTAAACATAACAATGAAAACGATTCATATCCAAGATGACATAACCTCTTTATCTTTAACCCTTAACCTTATGTAGTCAACATGAGTATCAACTTGTGCAATATCTTATGTGACAAGGGACTGAATTACAATACATTTACAAATAATCGCAATATTAAAATGCGGTAACGCCGATTTTCTAAATTCTATGATTTTGCTGGGCAGTCCTGGCCTAAAAATTATTATTTAAATAAAGCTAAAAAGGACTATTAAGTGTGATGTATATTCTATACATAACAATACAATACAATACAATAGTCAGTTCTGTACGATTTAAAGGAAATTGAATGAAGGATTCAGCCCATTTGTACGAAACTGCGTGAGCTAGTTTATATTAAATACAAAGATTAGTTTGAAATAACCCTATAGCTCATAAAATATAATAATAAGTATACTAAAAACTAAAATTTCTTCCTTCTTGGATTTACATTAAGGCATTTTATATAGCTACATTTCGAACAAGTTTGTTACTACAGTCTATCATCAGTATCATAATGCTGTATGTGATAAGATCTCATTTAGAAAAGCAAATATGATGGTTCCGCAAGTTTATGATTGATTGATTGATTGATAAACTCTTTATTGTACACACCAAAAATTACATAGTATAAAAGAAGAAAAAACATAATTGATAGGTGTCAAGACGGACTGGCGATCTTATCGCTAAAAACGACCTCTTCCAGGTAACCTTAGTTTATATGTGTCAAACATTGATTTTTGATGTTTTTTTCTTCAAGCTTTACTTTTCGAGTATTGTAAATTAAGTATTGTATCTAAACTCAATCCCGTCTACGAAATCCTAAACAACTAAAAGATCTTATCTAAGTATTGCTAAAACAATCAAATTATATTTTTACAACGAATTTTTTTTGCAGGTCATAAAAAACAAATTTTTGATTTAAATTTCTATTGAGTTCGAATGTCACTTTGAATTACGTTTCTACTTTACCTAAGTAGGTACATACTAAAATATTTAAAATTATAAAAATATTTTCAGATTAATAAAAATAGGTTTTCTGAGGCTACAGATGATGACATACATTTTTTGTCATTATATTCTTATTTACATATTGTCAGTTTACATACTGTATTTTGCACACAGTCGGTTTTTATAAGTATCTATTTTGCATTTGTTGGAAAACTTCAGCCATTGTCATTTCTATTTTAGTCTTGTAATCTATCCTAGGTATAGTGCTTATCAATGATCTGTTAATAAATATTCATAAACCTAACAAAAGCAACCCAGGATGTGTGTACATATACATTGTACATTCATGAACCCTCATAGTAATAATTGTATTATGAATGCTCTTTAGCCACAACCCAAATAACCAAAAGCATGATGGATTGTGCTAGAATGTTATTTGTGTCAGTTATTATTACCATTAATTGCGTGAGTTGATTTTGGCGGTTTTCTCGCAATTTTAATCTGTTTAAAAAAAAACGTGATATCTCCGAGTCCCCCTCTCCCCCACGTGAGATTCGTCTCGACCCCCTCCCCCCTTAAACGCCTTACGTAATTAATGCACGCCCCCTTACTTCCCTACATCATACCAAATAGCATTTGACCCAAAACTGATGTTTTTAAGTTTTGTTTTTGAATATTTTAGCTTTATGTTTTGTAAAAGTAAAAATCGATGAAGTCAGTTACATTAATTTAAACAATATACATAATTAAAATAGTAATGAAAACAAATTATTGAGTGTGATGTAGGGAGATGGTTACAAATTATTTTGCATCAATTAAAATTGACCCATATATTACCATATACATTGTGTGAAACATTTTCTATAGCTTGAATTATTGAATTTAAATATTATGTCCCAGCCAAGGGGTAAAAATTGGAAATGCTTAGATAAATGGATTGTCTTCAGGATGTATCATGAGTATTTGTTGTTTTGTATTAAAGGTACAGTGGTCTAGCAGCAATATCTATAGTACACAGGATGAAGCCGCAGCAGCACTCGTGGCCAGAGACATCCCCATTTACGCGTGGAAGGGTGAAACTGAAGAAGAATACATTTGGTGTATTGAGCAGACTCTTATCTTCTCTGATGGAAAGGTAAAAATAATATGAATTTAACAATTACTGCGTCATCTTTTTTTTTTAAATTTGATATTCGGACTCTTAAGTCCGTGACCTTTGTCAACTTTGAATTACTATCAAATTAATCTTAATCTACGGTTAAAATACTAGATTGTGTGTATACCGCGAGCAGACCAGCGACCTGCAAGCACCACCCGATCACGAGTATGACGCATGTGCCAGCCATCGCCTTCCTCAACTATATCTGAGGGAAGAGAGTACATCATCTATCTACCTGTCCTACCTTATAATTACACATTTATCTTTTGAATCATAATACTAATAAGCCAACTTTACTTCGTGGTAGATCTTCTAGGTAGGTACCACCGAAGTACCAGATATTCTGCCGATAAGCAGTAGTGTGTAAACATTACTGTGTTCCGGTTTGAAGAGTACTGCAGCTAGTGAAATTACAGAGCTGTTGAGACTAACCATCTAAAATCAATAAATCAAACTCAAAGTAGCGATGCCTTGGACTTTGTTTTACTACTCAAAGTTCTGTGTATTACTGTAATGTCATGGACAGGCGTCTTCTCTTACTATTAGGAGAATGTCTCGTTCCTCTCATTACATTTAAATAAAACTGATTGGGAGTTACAATACATCTCCAAATAGATATATACTTAAATAGGTTAGCTTCCTTACAATCTGTATAAATTAACCTCATGTTTGGTAATTCTTTTCAGCCCCTGAACATGATTCTCGATGACGGAGGCGATTTAACAAACCTAGTGCACAGCAAATTCCCACAACTATTAGAAAATGTTAAAGGCATCTCTGAAGAAACAACCACTGGAGTTCACAACTTGTACAAAATGTTCCGTGAGGGAACTCTGAAGGTGCCAGCTATAAATGTCAATGATTCTGTCACTAAAAGCAAGTTCGACAATCTCTATGGTTGCAGAGAGTCTCTACTGGATGGTATCAAGAGGGCAACTGATATCATGGTTGCTGGAAAAGTATGCGTAGTTGCCGGCTATGGAGATGTCGGCAAGGGATGCGCTCAGGCATTTAAAGGCTTTGGTGGCAGAGTTATTGTTACTGAAATTGACCCTATAAATGCGCTCCAGGCGGCCATGGAAGGATTCCAGGTGACCACAATGGAAGAAGCTTCCGAAGTAGGACAGATATTTGTTACAACAACTGGCAACATTGATATCATTACTAAAGACCACTTCCTCAGGATGAAAGATGATGCTATTGTGTGCAATATTGGTCATTTTGATTGTGAAGTTGATGTAGCTTGGCTAGAAAACAATGCTAAGAAGGTCAACATTAAGCCTCAAGTAGATCGTTATGAATTAGATAATGGAAACCACATCATAGTGTTGGCGGCTGGACGACTCGTCAACTTAGGATGTGCTACTGGTCACTCATCATTCGTTATGTCCAACTCTTTCACCAACCAAGTGTTGGCTCAGATCGAACTGTGGACAAAAGCTAGCCAGTATCCTGTCGGCGTACACACCTTGCCAAAGAAATTAGATGAAGAAGTGGCAACACTTCACTTAGATCACCTTGGTGTGAAGCTTACAAAGTTGACCGGCAAGCAGGCCAAATACATTGGAGTGCCTCTTGAAGGACCTTACAAACCTGACCACTATAGATACTAAGTCATAAGAAGTCAAATCAAGTTATTTTATTTTACATGGTTTATTATATCATTTATAAAATGAAATAAATGCTTGAGAATAGTTGCTTTTTTTATTTTATGACCACCTGCTTCACTTGCCTGCTAGAGCTTCGTTTAATTCTTTCCAGTTTATGAATCAACATAATTCTGATTTTAAATTGTTTGATACCTGTAACTTGCTAGTTTCTATACAAAGTTGTACTGGAACTGTGACATATAATGACATGACAAGCACTTTGTGCTATTACAAAGTAAGTTAGGTACCTATGAGATGTCAGTAATGTGACTAACGTAATACTCTCCTGGTTTTATGGGAATACGTGTACTTATTATATTTTTAAGATTCCCTTTTTTTGCTGGGAAGCAGTGAGTTTTTTTTTTTTTAAAGCCAATTAAAAATGTAGCTGAGCTTCGGGAGAGCATTACGGAAGCAGTTGAATTTGTCAATAATGCAAGATTCGTCCGTATGATATCCCCTTAAGATGTCGTGTATCGCGGCTGAAGGAAGGCAGTTTGAACATCTTATGTAAGTAATGTATTAAATGTTACTATAAAACGAAACTGGATTTCTTTAATTAAACGTTATTTTTGCCGAATGTAAGAAATAACGTAGTAAGTGGTAACGTAGTACGTAAAGTTACTTGCCAAACTGACATAGTACAATTATTTTACAGTACAGTCAGCTAAAGTTGGGCGAAGTATGAATTTTGAATACTAGGTTCGGCAAAAAGTAAGCTGGAGCTTAGAATTTAAGGTTACAGGTAACTTAAGCACTATTCAGGATAACAAGAAAATTAAAATAGGAAAAAAGTAAAGACTGTTAAAAACAATCTTTTTTTTTAATGTACACGAGTTTTTTTATTTTCTGATATCTTTTATTTTTAGGCTTATTCTTAGGCTTAGGCTTGTTGACTTCTGGGACACCCTGAATATGTATAGAATATCTATACATAACCATAAGTATAGAGCGCTTGTTCTTAAGAGGGAACAGTAGACACAGATAGTAGGGTTAAAACAGCTTAATGTAGCACACCAAGCAGGCTGAAGAAGATGAGTGGCGGGCATACTTAAACATCAAGTAGATACTGGCACCCACCCCTATTAGTCACAAGTATATCAATATAACTAGCTATATCGTCTACCTATTTATCTGGTGCAATGAGTGTTTGGCTGAGAATTAGCACTCTATTTATCTATAGTCTTAAGAAAAATACCTATCACTTCACACCAGATCAGTTGTGATCAAACACCTAGCTTGACAACTTTCAATAAATAAGCAGTTAATTTACTATTGAATTTCGTTGCATAATTATTTTTATTTACAAAATGTACTGTTTAGATGAAAACACTATTTAATGACTACAAACTATAATCACAGCAACATTATGAGGCATAGAACTGTAATAGCTCCTCATCTTTTGGTTTCAGAATGCACTGGTCTTTCAAATTGACAACCCATCCAGGTTCTAGACCATGAAATATTTGTCTTGGGTCCTTTCTCACACACAGCATGCTATAATCAGGATCCTTCTCCAAGTCGGGCAGTTTATATCCATATTTTTGTGCCAACTTAAGTCTCTGCTGCGATATTTTGTCTGGGTCAGCTAGGTACCCCCTTGTCTCAGCACTTGAATAGTACTCAATGGCATCTGGAGGAGGAATCATTCGACGTGGGATAGCTTGTCCAGTTTCGAAAAATTTCTTAGGATTGTTTAGAAGAAGCAGGCTGTGAGGATCGTAATAAGCTGTTGTAATAACTCCACCATTTTTCTCAATTGCAGCAATTACCTGTTCGCTAGCCCATTGAACCTCAATATTGATTTTTGCAGCAAAAGTGTCAGCACCTTCATCAGTTAAGTTTATTCCAAATTGTTTCTGATCCGGGTGAAACTTATATAGACCAGATTTTACAATAGTAGCAATGTCAATTAGTTGTGTACTATCAATGCGGTCTCTTTCTATTATACTTTGAAGTTGATGCAAGGACATCGGTGGATACTCTCTTCTTAAACTGCAATAGTTAAATGATATAAATACAAAATAAACAGGTTTGCGTTGCAATCAACAAAATACCAAAATCTTTATTTAATTTTTAAAATCAAGTATCTGTATCAATTAATATCTGCGTAAAAATCTGAAATGTTATATGAGACTGAATACTTAAGGATTACTAGTTCTACATTTTACACTTACTGATGTCCCCTATAGTAATGTTCTTGCGGTACTCTCAGGTAAAATGGGTTATTACCAGTTTCATAACCTAGTCTCATGTAGTTTTGTCTTTGCCCGGATCCTTTATTTCCAGATCCATGCTTGTCGCCTCCATGTTGACCCCGACCCCTTTTTTGCTGAAATCATTAATAAGTAGGGAAATACAACATTCATAATGCTAAAGTAATTAATGAAAGTAATACAGAATAATAAATTACCAGATTGTGAATACTTACGGTTATCTTCGAGCCAGGATTGTCACGAATATTTGCAAGTGATATGCGGGGTAAGGACCTTAACATAGACAGCGACTTCTCAGTTATTTGTCGTGAAGACATATTACAACAAATTACAATTTAAATTTGAAATATTAAATATTGTATTTATGTAGTTAGGTACTTAACATAGCTTCATGGTTTAACCTCAGGTTTTTTTTTTAATTTTTATGCTCTGGTGACAGAGGCCTTTGATCCACGTTTCTATTGCACTTCAATTGTCTTTCGTTTTTGCATTTTTTGTCTTACATCTATAATTATAGTCAAAGTCCAGTTTTGGTCAAGTCCAGTTGGTGTCAGACAAATCAAGTCATGCCTCAGTAAAGTAGTGGCGACTTATAAACTCCAATCCAAAACTCCATCGAAGCTAATTACTATTAGCTTCGATGGAGTTTTGGAAGCAACATAAAAAGTCATGTTTCACCGCATTATATCACTTTCCCACACTCGCTCAGATAAATTAACCAGCTTTGGTTGGTGTATTTTGGTTGTTTAATCGAAGCACACTCGTGCTTGTAATTTGGCACTTTATGAGTAAAACACTAAACATACCAAAGCAGCTTTACAAGAAGACATATGGTTAAAAAACAAAAATGAAAGAACAACAAAAAAACCTGCAGGCTCAGATAAAACCTGAGCCAGCAGGTTTTTTGCCGTTTTGGAAAATATGATTGACTGTCAGTAAGGTGTGTTGCTGTAGGGTTGTGCTTGTGTCTAAGTAAACAACAGAAACAGACAAAATCCACCACAATAAACTACTTGTTATTACTGATGCACGTTATCCGTCTCGTTATTACAAATGCATGAAAAAAAAACACAAGTTTTAGAAAAGTAATTAGTTAGTAAAAGACGAAGATTTGTTAGTAATGTAATCCATTGATAGATTCCCGCTAAAATAAAATTCGCGGCTAACTTAAAAAAAAAAACTCAATGCCGGCTTCCGGTAATGTTTTTTTTTACAGGCTAGGTGTGTTTGACCACAGCTCACCTGATGATAAGCGACGGTATGGTCGAAGATGGTAAAGCACACCTAGCCTGGAATAGTACAGGCTCTCAAATGAGGCTGCCGGAACACACCGTTAGATGCTTGGCGGCAGATTTTCAACTTGAGGGTGATAGCTAGCCAGCCGAGTACTAGAAAGTACCCTACCACTATGCAAATAACAAAACAATGTTATAACCAAAGCTCTTTTGATTGATCCCGTATACATAAATACCTTATACAATAAATAAGTCACGGAATAACGTCGATCAGTAATCGGTGCACAAACATAAAAAAACAGGTCGAATCGACTTGATAACCTTCGTCCTAATTGAAGTTGGTTAAAAAAGATGCGCGCAGTCGCGCATAGGTCAATAGGTAAATGCTTTACAATATTCCAAATGCACTGCGCTGCGTCACCAGGAATCGAGCCATAATAAAGTGGAATACATCGACGAGGATGCCAAACTTTTTTTCCCATTGTACATCCGTTTCACGAAAGAAGTTTTGCAGACACGGCCGAATATTACTAATCTCTACAATTTTAGACTCTCCTAAAATTCAGGCTACGATCATTTAAAACTACATCAGTTGATAATTTTTTTAAATAATTGGATATTTCTAACTGCAATTGAATTTACCTTACTTTAAAATTCTGTATATTCTTATTTAGACTGGGGATTATAGATATACCTGTACTGACATCCCACTTGATGTATATTGTGCATTTTCTCATACCAGCATTTAGCTGAGCCAACCCAGTTTAAGTATTTAAGTACTAGAGTGAGGCTCTAGGCTGTTGGCATAGTTGCACCAGCAGATGAGATAAATATTTATATAAATGCTTGCATAATCCCTTTTGCTACCTTTGTTTTGTACCAGAAACTAGATATTTTGCACAAAAATAAATATGTAACAAAATATTGTATATCACAGTTTTTTATTCTTATAAATAAATGCTAGAACAATATAATAATTAAATTGTGTTTTGTACACATAATTTTTATTAAACAAATCTACAATATACTTTTACTATATACTATTTAACACAAAATTTCTAGGTATCAGTTTCCTTTCTACTCTGCAAGTATCTACTACAACTTCTACTCTACACTCTATTGAGCACCAGTCACCTATACGTGTCTAGCGTGACTTGCGGATCCTGTGCGCCAACGACGTCTATAGGCGACAAAAAACCCGGCCCTCAATAATACGAAAATAAAAATATTGAAAAATTAATACTGGTATTCTAATTCAACATTACTCAAAATAGAATATCTCAGCAACATATGAGTATAAAGAAACAAGTCTCTAGGACCACAAGTACTTAGAAATATTGAAATAAAAAACATGGATTCTTATTCAAGCAATTTGTTTACTATGGGCCTTGGCGTACAGGACACGGGAATGTGTTTGTGGCGTGGCGCTCAAACAGTTAAATCACAAAATAAATAAATAGGCTACATAATCAACTTATTTACTTCTTCCGGTGTTCTTTTCATAATTGACTTAGGATCCACATAACCATTATTAGAATCTTGAATTGCTTGATAAAGCTGACCATAGATCGCCAATATCACTTCAAAAGCTCTCTTCTTTATAACAAGCTTATGGGAGTGACTTAGTAGCAAATTTAACTGGGGCAGAATGTAGGCATCAGGAGTTACCAGAAACAGATCAAACTTATTTAAAAATGTTTTTAATGTAGAAGTGTCCATACCAGGAATAGCTGATAATGGACCACTAATCTTTTCTTGAAGAATTGTATAAATTGGACCCAAGTTAAGGTTTGCAACAAGAAAACTAGCCTGTTCAGATGTCAGTGTGTCTACCTGAGCTTCAGATTGGGCTTGTAGCCTTTCATTATACTCGTCCATAATGGTGTAAAGTGACAATGTACACTGTATATGATAAATACAATTCAACATATAGACAGACATGTCTGTCGAACTTAGGTGACAGGCTGTTTCATTGATAGCATGTAGTAGTGGATCCAAAATGTGTGTCACAATCACTTTCCTATCTGATGTGTTTATATTATTAGAATTATTCATTATAGCTAACAAATCTCTCAAGAAACTGACAAGATCTGTAACTACTATGGAAGGATTCAAATCTACTGGTGGTGCTTTGACTCCATGACTAAGTTCCTTTTGTATCTTACTATCTAAAGTTATAAGAAATACCTCTTCACTTTTTCTAAGCAGCTCTTCCAAAGTATTAATTAAGTGACCCTTCCCTATTGTGGACTTAATCACATCTTTGTAATATATGATCAAATTAGTGATGGACCAAAGAACCAGTGGATCCTTGTCAGGTTTTAGTATAAGTTCAGCTCTCACTTTTAATAAGGGACATATAGCTTCCATTATGCTAGTCAAAGCATCTATAATTTGCTGATTCTTATCTGGGATTTCACAATTCTTATACAATGTGGCTAAATTTTCTTTTTCAACAGGTATAATTTGGTAAACCCAAGTCAAGATATCACCTACATATCGTTTGGAATCATTAGCATAAAACTCTATTGGTTTTGAGCCACCTTCAGTCCCTTTTGTCAATGCATCAATAAATAGTTGTACAATGGTTGCTTTTCTAGCTGAACAATATTCATCTATGATGTTGGAAAAAAGAACTTGTCTATTTTGAAATTTAGCTAGTGCTGTAGATATAAGTGCATTATTAGGGGAATCGGTACTCAGACAGGCTCCTATTGTCCAATGATATAGTTTTTCTATAGCAACTTCTTGTTGTAGGCCAACAGTCTCCATTATATCAAATGCTGAAGTCTGGTACCAACACTTGACAAGCTTTTTACAATTCTCATTTAACTTTTCAATTTGAGACAATGTTCCAAAGAAATCAGATGTAAGAGGTGTTTTTACTGAAACATTGTATAGATACTCGGTTTTGTCTGGTGGAAGTTGGAAACAATCAACAAATGAGTTCACCCAAACAAGTTTTTTCTCAGTTTTCTTTCTTTCTTCTTTCAACTTTGTTGTTTGGACAATCAAGTGATGGGTTTTAGTCTTCGATTCGTTTAGTCTGTTGGACATATCTTTCACAGAATGATCTAAGGAAGAAAGTGAGTTTAACAAGACTTGCAATTTGTCCTTCACCTTATTATACTCCACTAGAACGGTTTTATTGACGAGCATATCTCGTTTTTCGATTTCGTTCAAAAGAATTCTGCGAGTGTATGCCGAATTCGAGGAACATAATCCAGAAACAGAATTGAGAGCATCACTGCTGTCCGATACTATATGGTTATCGAATATCTTATTTATCCTTTGGCGGATAGTGTTGTTACCTAATGTATCCATTTGTAAAAAAATAATTAATTAATTCTAATGGATTTTGTTTCCCAGAGATTTTTGTTTTTTTTTTTTACAAATTTATTTTGAATTTAAAAATCCCATTAGAATCCTTACAGTCTTAAAATCACGAAACAGGATACCGGGGAAATTTCTAAAATTACTTTGCTTGAAAACTTGAAATTCAGAATTGGATTCGGACATCTACGTACTGCTTCTGTCACTGCCACACAGGCATACACGCAAATTTGATTACAATGAGGTTGAAGAAATATGACAATATTCTTTTTTAAAAAATTTGACTTCTGTCAGTTGGCACAGCCACATTATAAATAAACAAACACTGAAACAAACTTAAAAAAACAGTAAAACCGACTTCAAGAAAAAAACATCAGCACTAAAAAGTGAAAAAAGTATTATTATACCTGCTAGGTACCTATTGATCTGTTTGAAGTCGGTGCCTGCCTTCTCCTTTTTTGAAGTCGGTTGAAAAAGAACTAATATTAATTTTTACACTATTTGATGTAAGGAAACTTCATACCAATAAACAAATAATTCACAGATATTTTTATTAACATGATCGTGATACAAAATTGTAGAGCTTCTATCCATCACTACATTTTTTACACCTCAATTCGGATCGCGATCCTCGATGTTTGATCCAGATTGAACGTCTACGGGCTTTCGTCTACGTCTTTTTAACCATGATATGCTTAAGAAAAAATAATAATTTAAATATAAAACTTTGATGATTCAGATAAATTAGAACATAGCTACGGACACTATCATTAGCCATAAATTTAGACACGCACTTCATAGATTTTTATGTCAGAATTATAATGACAACATTATTGTCTATGGTTACATCATATGATCAATGGTCAGCTCTTGTAATTGATTTCATACAAAAGGCTCTTCCTTTGGGCTTTTTCTGTGCTTTGGATTGCGAAGTGTACCCTAAAATACTTTTAATAAAGTGAAAGGTGGTAAAAACTTCATCAGCAAAATGAAGGGGTGCATATTTAACATTGACGCTGGATACTTGGAAGGCCTTTGCCGTGGATTCAAATGTGGTATACTCAAGCAAGCAGACTATCTCAACTTGGTGCAGTGCGAAACCCTAGAAGGTAATACATTAGAATCTAATACATATAATTAACGTTTGTAAATAGGCGTACCTACGTAACCGATTGTTACTTTTGTTTGACAGATTTAAAGCTCCATCTTCAAGGTACTGATTATGGCACGTTCCTCGCCAACGAGCCCAGCCCCTTGTCTGTTTCGACCATCGACGACAAGCTCCGTGAGAAACTTGTGATCGAGTTCCAACACCTGAGGAACCACTCTGTTGAGCCCCTATCTACTTTCTTGGATTTCATTACTTACAGTTACATGATTGATAATATTATTCTTTTAATCACTGGAACTTTGCACCAAAGACCTATTTCTGAGCTGATCCCGAAGTGCCACCCATTAGGGTCTTTTGAGCAAATGGAAGCCATCCATGTAGCAGCTACACCTGCTGAGCTGTACAATGCTGTGTTGGTCGACACCCCCTTGGCTCCATTCTTTGTTGATTGTATTAGTGAGCAGGATTTGGATGAGATGAACATTGAGATAATTCGTAACACCTTGTATAAAGCTTACTTGGAAGCTTTCTATGAATTCTGCAGCCAAATCGGAGGAACCACTGCTGATGTGATGTGTGAAATCTTAGCTGTGAGTTGTTTACTTATAAATATTATCTTGACCTTGGCTGTTTTGCATCTGAAATTTTGTGTTTGCTGAAAGTAGTAATAGCAGTGGGATAAATATAAATGTGTTAAAAAAATAATTAAACTGGAATTAAATTATTTATTCACCAAAGCTAAGAGTTAAATTATTTTTAAAATTTGAAAATTACAGTTTGAAGCTGATCGTCGTGCCATCATCATCACTATCAACTCTTTCGGCACTGAGCTGTCAAAAGATGATCGTGCTAAGTTATATCCTCGTTGTGGCAAGCTGAATCCTGATGGTTTGGCTGCTTTGGCCCGTGCTGATGACTATGAGCAAGTCAAGGCTGTGGCAGAGTATTACTCTGAATATTCAGCCCTCTTTGAAGGTGCCGGTACCAATGTTGGAGACAAGACTTTGGAGGACAAATTCTTTGAGCATGAGGTGAGTTGAGTAATTGAATAATATTGCACTTTTTACCCTAAGAGTGGTTATAAGACATTACTGATCATACCTGGGGCATAGCAACCGCCATATCAATAATCAGGGGCCCCCGTGCTACAGGGGTCCCAACAAAAGAATAATAGACTTATCACACATGGAGCTATGAAATGAAAGTCGGGCAGAAGGGTCCCCCAACAAATTTTTATACAGCGCCCGTCTATGGCAAGCTACTTCACTGGATCCTACACAGTCTGCCTGTGTCTATCCTAAATTTAAAGTCTGTAAAAGAGTACTGTAAAAGGTTGCAATTCTGTGAAATTGTACCAAGTATAAGAGAAACATGTTTTGTTTTTTGCTCTATTATATCATATAAGAAGTAATGAATCATCAAACTTGGTATAACTGAAATGCAAATTCTAAAACAAAAAAGATAAAACCTGATCCATTTAAGAGTCATTCTTCTTAGTTGAATAGTTGTATATTAGTTGAAATGTTAAATTATATGAAAAATAATTGTAATACATCTTATCTCATTTTAATCGTAATCAAAAAATATATGAGATGAGCAAGACACTCTTCTAATGGTAAGAAATAATGCATGTCCATAAGCTTAAATTATAATTTTGCTAGCTGTAGTACCCTTCAAACCAGAACACAGTAATGTGTACTCACTACTGCATGGTGGAAGTATATCTGGTACTGCAGTGGTACCTACCTAGACAACCTCTTGCTAAGGAGATCTACCACCAAGTGTGAATGAATTAATTGTGTTCTATATGTCGCAACTTCTTGCAATAAAGTAAACAAATACCATTTTTAAAGAATTATAAGAAGCTAGCGAAACTCACAATATGTGGGACAAATCTATGATCAAATCCAAAAAAATATTTATTTTTTTGGAAACATTTTACTTGCTAGATTTAATTTTTTATTTATTCTATATTTTTTAAAGAATTGATTTTGATATTTAATTAGATTTCTATGTATAAAATTACCGAAACAAATAGAATCGGCTTTAGGACTGCCCAAAGAGAGATATGTTTGGGGCACTATTGTGACTAAATTAAGTACATTTAAGAATTAATTTTAGTGACCATACCATTTTGGTTTTACTCTTGGGTTAGTGAGACTGAATGTTTTCTTACGGTGCTTAATGCCTATATTCCTTACAGGTGAACCTAAATGTTTTTGCTTTCCTTCAACAATTCCACTTTGGTGTGTTCTACTCTTACCTGAAGCTGAAGGAACAGGAATGCCGAAACATTGTCTGGATCAGTGAGTGTGTAGCACAGAAACACCGTGCCAAGATTGACAACTACATTCCAATCTTCTAAAAAGCAATAATATATTAATACAGTAGTATTTGGTTATAGCAGTAGCCATGAGACCGGTTAATTTAATGTTGTACCCTTTGTTTATTATAACTGTGTTCTCTTTACTAAATGACCTATTACACCACCCAGTACTTTTAATACCTTACTCTAAATTACAGATATAGTGAAAGGTGATGAAATTTATGAGAAAAAGCATAGTTTGATAAGGGTTTTATAACCTAAATTTATAATCATAACCAAACTATAGGGTGCATTTAATATAATCTTATAACCAGATTTATTGTATTATTATTGTAAAAAAATATTATAAATGTTTCCAGATAGTTTCATTTGTACATAATTATTCCTGTTAAATATTATATACATAATTCATGTTAGATGTGATGAATAATGGACAAGTTGACAGTTTAGTTTATTTGGACAACAAAAATATTTCAAAAAATTTGAACATTACTAAAGAGATGAAATGTTGAAACTATTTTAGATTTCTGCTTGTATACTTTCACTTAGATTAAGTAAATTACTTCTAATCTTCTTAAAAACATTATTACTTCTTAAAATGTTACTTTATTTTTCAAATCACAACTTTTATGCGAAAAGTTATAATATAGTAAAGTTTATGAGAATAATTTATGTCGTATCTATGTATCTTCTATCTTAAGGGCTTTACTTATAAACAATGCTTGAACTTTATTTAAAGAAGTGTGTCTTACTTAACTCGACACATGGTATTTCCAGTCGAGAAGTTGACAAAGCATTTTAAGCATAAGTTACTTAAGGGACCCTCATAAGTAAAGCCCAAAATATTTATTCATAGTTAAGTTCAGCACATATTAAGACAATGTTCAAGATCATTTGCTGATTCCAAAAAATGTTTTAGGGCTTAGATCATCATGAGTTCACTGAATAAGTGTGTAATTATAAATAGCTCTGTGGTCTAGTTACTACTAGTACTAGATATTGTGTTAATCCACGGTATAAACTCCCTTTATGCAAATCCATTCTGCTGATCAATCTACTCTGATTGAGAAAAAGCTTAAAATTTTGCAAGTAAAACACCAGTTACATTAGTGTTAAAAATGATATAGGCATTATATCCCCAAAAGTCTTATATAGGATTATAAGCATGGGATGTACATAAACGAAAAGGGGTCATCTCATATTACGGATATGGTACTCTGTATTACGGACACAACTGAAATTCAGAAAAAGAAAACGATATCATTTTCTTCCAGGATTAACTTTTGATATACTTATATAGGATTACTCACATTTGTTTGACGGATTTTTCAAAATTAATTTTGCATACATCCAGTAAGTAGCCTTGGAGTGATACCATTTCCTGTAAAAATGAGTCAAAACCAAGTTTTTATATTAAAGGGTCAACATACTTTTTCTATGGATAGCTAGATATTTTCTAATGGCTACTAAAGTACTATGACTCCCTTTCGGCTTAGTAGATCCTGAGCTTACAACCCTGGGGCCTAAGTAAAAAGGGTTGAAATAAAATAATGCACAAATCAGTATTTATTTAGGAACTGTTTAGTGTCCAATCCTTATTTAATTTGATGAGAGAAGAATATGTTTGGTTTTTGGTAGTCACTTTTAATCATTTATGCCTACCTATTTAATTAATAAAAAGCTATACAATGTTATGTCTATTTTCAATTGAACCCCTATTGCAATAATAGTATTATATACATCATGGTGATCTGATAATGGTAGGTTAATTTCTATCTAATGACTTTGTATTAATACATGACACAAATTGTCAATTTTTAATATGATTTATTTGTTCACTTAAAATATCAGTCATAGGACCTTCATACACAAAGTTCAGTTTAGAAAGCTTTGATAACAACATATTTTGATGCTCGTTCCAAAACTCTTTCTTCAACATGTCATCATGAACATCTACTATTACACTTCTGGTATTATTATTGGCCACTATATTCTTACGCAAAAGTATTGTTCCTCTTTTGAATATCTCAGGTTCATTATTGTAATTTATCTTAAATTCTTGAAACAATATTTCATTTTTATCGGCTGAAAGAGTCCCACATAGTCGTTTTTCTGCCTGAAACAGAACAAATTAGTCATGAGCAATAAGCAATTTCATATCAATTTTATTAAAACCATGAAAACAAAATTTTACTAACCTGTGCACGGCTAAGGTTTCCTTGTAATACTAAAGTCCAAAAGGTTGTGTTGTACAAATTATTAATATGAACATCAGCTTGTCTCCACTTCAAATAATCTATTAGGTTATCTTCAGAAGGATATAATACTATGCGTCCATCAAAAGTGGGAGGATACTGTAACACTTCGTCGCCAAAAAACTTATTCCAATAAAATACATATGACGATGAAAACTTGCTATTTATTGTAGTGAGCAACTTTGCTGCTCGTCGCTTGTAGAGACTGCTCTCTTTCTTAAATATAAATGAGAATTCATCACTTTGTCCAAAACCGATGAGCAAGTCATGAAAATCTTTCATAACAGTAAAGGCAGCGTAATTCATCAACTTTAAGGCTCGCAAATCATTTGGTTTACTAAAGTGGTGATCATCCGAAAACTTATGAAAACACTTTCCATCGAGCCTAATAACTATCCAAGTATTAGGCATTAGAGAATCATCCAGCTCAAATTTTTTTACGTATTCAAAAGTACTTTTAGCCATTTTAACAGTATTCCAAGTCTTAGGTGAATTTCTACTTTTTATACAAAATCTCGCCCACATCACCAGTAGGTACAACACGGTGTAGTAAACACAAAACACAGTCGTCAGAGTAATCTCTCTGTGTGACAGACGACAGTCGCTCTCGCGCAGTGTTGCCAGGCGTAGTGAATGAGAGAACGGTAGGTAAAATAAAGTCGTATTTCTTGTGAAGGACAATACAAAAAAAATATACGATTTTGAAAATTTTATGAATTTTAAAATATAAATTTATTGTAATCAAATTAGTATAATATACAGACTACTTATCTCCGTAAAAAGTTTTACTACTCATTTTACTCAGCATTTCTTGTATTGGAGAATAATTTACACAATATCCATAGCGTTTTAGATGTTGTTTTGCCATAAGTATGCTCAGATCCCAGGTCATCAACTTCCATAGTAAGGAAACGTAAAAGATTTCTCACAATCACAAACTGTAGCTCAATAAAATTTATGAATTCTAGAAGTCGAAAAAATAATGTGTACCCTCTGAAATGTACTTTGCTTTGAAACTTCGATATTTAAGATAATAATAGCCTTTAAAGATATATGTGTGAAATGATAATTCCGGATCTTTTACACCTCTTTTTGTTGTTCTTGATGGACAAAAACACACCACAGACATAATTTCACTATTTTGCGCACAAAAAACAGTTTTATCACCAATATTTCTACAAATTTTTACTTTATAAGCGCATAGTTTGTCATATAGAGGCCTACTATTCGGACCAAAGAGAACATGCATGAATCTGCATGATGCACACGGACAGTGCGAGGTTGCCATTCACAATAGCTTTATTTTCACTCAACATGACGATCCGTGTAGAAGACGAAAAAACAAGATAATGACATGAGAATGACCGGCGGGTCGGCAACGTTTAATGGTTCTGTCTACTGATCATTCCTCTGAGGTTTGCTTCTTTGGATGGCAATAAATAAACTTTGGATTTTCTTTTTGTGACACGGTGAGAAATAAGCAATGCCATTACCACAAGTTAGAAAAATAAATGTATCCTATACACAAACTAATAATAATCCGCAAGTATTATTTTAGTACCTGGTTGACCGAGCTTTGCTCGGCTGAATACACAGATAAAAGGACGTTTTCTAAAAATGAAACCTAGCTAGATCGATTTATCGCCCCCGAAACCCCCTGCATACTAAATTTCATGAAAATAGTTGGAGCCGTTTTGCGAAATTCAGAAAATATATATATATACAGGAATTGCTCGTTTAAAGATTCCAGTAGTTTTGAAATTATTTTATAATATACTCTTACCATATACTTCTGTGCTATGCTGTTATTTACGTAAACTGCGGTTTTTTTTGTAGGAGTTTGGGATATAGGTTTCTATCTTCCGTTATACTTCGCTACGCAGTCTTGCTAGTTGTAGTAACATGCTGGTCTATCAATGAATACATAAAGAGAACCATATGAAATATGTTTATATTTTCACCATATCAAAACTATATCTCGAATCTAAGTGACAGGCTGTTTTTGTCTATTTATCATGTACACTGCATGACATAAATAGACAATAATAGCCTATTCAATTTAACAAATAAAAGGGATAAAAGTATAAAAACTTTTTTTTTTACATTTTTATAGCGATAATAGGTACTACAATTTACCATTAGTCACATACTAGTCGATTTACGCTAAATATAATATATGTATAGTTTATCCTTTTAATGTGAAATACTCTCAGACGAATAATAAATTACATTAATATTACATGGTTCCAAGGGAATACTTTTACATATGCTATTCTTGTATATGTATTAGTAAAGTAGTGGTGACTTTACTATTAGCTTCGATGGAGTTTTGGAAGCAACAGAAAAAGTCATGATTCACCACATTATACAAAGAAGCTGAAAACTGAAGACTGCACACAAAATATAGAAATATTAAAACTGGCAGAATGCACAAAGTGCGATGCCGAGAAGAAAGAAAAAAAGGTCA
Organism: Biston stratarius; assembly: GCA_950106695.1. Classification (NCBI taxonomy): domain Eukaryota; kingdom Metazoa; phylum Arthropoda; class Insecta; order Lepidoptera; family Geometridae; genus Biston; species Biston stratarius. Next base: position 15,173,243 of record OX467115.1, on the reverse strand, counting down.
ATCAAGAGTTGAAGTTGATATCTGTACAAGATGAATTTTAAATCTCATGAAAAAAATAAATGCTGTCAAATCAATAGGTATTTGGTACAACAAATTCGGCTACATTTTTTTTACTGAATGTTAGTAGAAATTTAGAAAATACATTTATTTCCTTCAAAATATCGTGATCGTCTACTAAGAAAAATGTTGCGAACTAATTTATTTAGGATTATTTATCTAAAAAGTATGTTATATACCTATATTATAAATCTTATAGTTCCTGTTAATATTAGAAAGTTGATTAATTTTATTTGTTACAGACGGTCCACATAATTCGATTACTAATATTTATTCACAAAAAGCTAGCTCGGACGTCAGTGAGAAAGAACCTAAAAAAGGCGAATCTAAAAGATTGGTTGAATTTCGCAAAAAATTACGAGAAACTTCATCTATTGATGATCTTGGGGAACAGCCAAACGTACACCCTTCTCAAAAAGACGACCCATTACCTGCTTGGCCCGACAACACCAATCCTCATACTGGAGAGGTTGGAGGTCCCAGAGGCCCAGAGCCAACAAGATATGGAGACTGGGAAAGGAAGGGCAGAGTGTCAGATTTCTAGAATTTGTCCTTATGTTGATGCTTAGTTTTCTGCTAGATCTCTATAGGTATATGGTTAGTATTTTAGTAGGATAAAATAAATAATTTATTAAAAAATACAAAATATTTTGTGAAGATCTTGAACTTTTATTGAATACTTGAAGATTTGCCAAGTGTTTTTGGCATTTTTTTATTGGTTGAATCTTCTAATTCCTTGGACTTATAATAATGTGGTGCTACTTCTAAAAGCCACTTGCTCTCTATTTCTGTTAATTGTCTCATAAACTCTTTAGAAGTAAATACAAGCTCATGGTAAATGACCCAGCGTGGTAATTCTTCAAACAATGCACTGTTAGGGTGTATCATTACAGTCTGAAAGCAGAAAAAACATGCAATACAGTTTGCACACAGTATAAATATGATATATTTTACTTTCATAAACATATGATATATTAACTTTGTAGATCTCCTTAGCTGGAAGTCTTCTAGATAGGTACCATAACAGTACCAGATATTTTATCTTCAAGCAGTAGTGTGTAAACATTACTGGTTCGAAGGGTACTGCAGCTAGTGAAATTATAGAGCTGTTGAGACTAATAATCTAAAGTCTAAAAGTAACAAGTGCAGAAGCAGTGATGCTCTGTGCTTCGTTTTGATACTCAAAGTTATTTGTATTGCTGCAATAGTTATGAACACAATTATGTTAACTCAACAGGAGAGTGTCATTCATCTCATTACTTTCACATTAAAAAAAAAAATCTGTACAGTGTCTTTGTAAAGGCAACACAAAATTTTTCCTTACTTGATTATGTTTCACAGTTTTATAATGACCACCTTTTGAAAACTTTGCAATATGGTAAAAAAAGCCAGCAGTAATTGCTTTTCTTATATTAGTGTCATCAGCAACACCAGACACCATTTCTATCTCTACTCGTTCCATGAGGCCAACTAGTTGTTCCCGCACATCTCGGGATCGTTTCATTGATCTGTATTGTACAAAGTTTTCATAGCACCATTGAACAGAGTAGTCTGAATCTACCCATTGGTTGTAGATGTTCATCAAAGTCAAGTGGTCTCCTTTTGGATGAAAAAAGTTCTTTCTAGCTGTATCTGCATGAATAATCTTATCCTTTGGCCTGTAGAATATCGAGCTATTAACTGACAACATTGCAGCTATAGTGACAATTTCTTCAGAGCATTTGTACCTGGAGAAAATATCAAAATTAATATTTATAGTTAGTAATAAGTGAAATGCATAATTTCAATCAAAGATATTTAAATTAAAAATTCTCCTTAATTTGCAGATGACCCATTTGATGATATATTAAATAAAATTACCTACATTGTTGGGCATCTGTGCCGTGGTGGTGCCGGCGTAAGAATAGTACCCCACCCTCTCTACCCATGGTTGCCGTAAGAGTCGGCTATGGGATGTAATCCGGAAGATGGGCAGCAGCATCTTCCTTGAACAATCACACCTAACTGCGCTCGCCAACTCGCCTGCCAAGCGTGGCGAGTATTGGCAAAACCCCCCTAAGAGGAGGCCTATGTCCAGCAGTGGACGTCCTATGGCTGATAATGTGTAATGTGTGTTGGGCATCTAGATGATTTACTTAGATTTAATTAAATATATGTACAAACACTATTTGACTAGCTATTAATCATACTTAGTCTTAAAATTATGATACATATCCATATAAGCTATTAAATACAAATGACTTACTTTTCGCTGGCCAATAACATTTTAGCAAGCATAGGGTCTGTGGGGAATTCGGCCATCCTTCTCCCGGCCTTTGTCAATTCTCCATGATGATTCAAAGCACCAAGTGCATATAATTGCTCAAGAGCCAATACCAGTGTTTCATGTGGTGGAGGATCAAGAAAGTCAAAATGAATCAAATCATTGATTCCTAGAGCTTTTAATGTAAGGACAGCATTGCCTAAATTAATCCTTTGAATCTCTGGAGTTGTATTGTCTTCAAGTTCATATTTGTATGCCCATGCTGTGTAAAGCCTAAAGCATTTCCCTGGCGCTACTCTGCCTGCTCTACCAGCTCTTTGATTGGCAGAGGCCTTAGATATTGGCACAATCATTAAGCTCTCCATACCTGTTTTGGAATTGAAATTATTTTGTTTTGCAAAGCCAGGATCTATGACATAGATAATGTTATCAATAGTCAAAGATGTCTCTGCTATGTTAGTAGCAAGGACAACTTTTCGGGCCCCTTCAGGTGTAGGTTCAAATATTTTGGCTTGCATTTCACTTGGCAAGTTGGCATAGACAGGCAAAATTATGAGTTCCTTTAACTTTTTGCCAATTTTTTTAGTTCTTTCTAGCAACATTTCTACACATGTCTCAATTTCTTCTTGTCCTGTGAGAAATACTAATATGTCGCCCAGGGGCTGGGTAGCATGTATCTGTAGAACTGAGACAACACACGCATCTACATAGTCTGCTTCTGGTGCTTTTGTGTAGTAAATATCAACAGGGAACCTCCTCCCAGGAATTCTAAATATAGGTGCATCATCAAAAAAACTTGAAAATTTTTCTGCATCTAATGTTGCACTCGAGATGAGGAGTTTCAAATCAGGCCTGAACCTAGTGATATCTTTAACAAGTCCAAACAAAATGTCAGTGTGTAATGTGCGTTCATGGGCTTCATCAATAATCATTACACTGTATGAAGCTAAGTCAGGTTCTGACAGAAACTCCCTATGGAGAGTTCCATCAGTCATGTACTTAATGACAGTTCTGTCAGAAGTGCAGTCTTCGAATCTAATGCTATAGCCAACCTCATTCCCAAGTTTTACATTCATCTCCTGAGCAACTCTAGCTGCTACAGACATGGCTGCAACTCTTCTTGGTTGAGTGCACCCAATTTTCTTCCCATCTTTGGTAAAGTCTGCCTCATGAAGGTATTGTGGAATTTGAGTAGTTTTTCCAGATCCTGTTTCACCTTCAACAATCAATATTTGATAGTTTTTAATGGCTTCTATCAATGAATCTCGAAATGGATAAACTGGCAGTGACTTTTTAGTTTCCTCAATGGTCATTCGTAATTTGCGATATTCACTTTTTTCTTCATCTTCTTTCTTCTCCTTGTTGCCTTCCAGCTGCAGAGCTTGTATGAAATCTATTTGTTCATCTAGCAACAGCTCATATTCTTCCTGCCCTTTAGCATCTTTTGCACCAAATTTAAAGAAAGCCGATTTTATTTGGTCCTGCTCCCATTTCTTCTGCTCAGAATGTGGCAACTTTTCAAAATCATCTACTTCAATGTAATCACCTAGAATACAAAAAAAATATCTATTTATGAACTAGGGTTAGTATTACCACAAGATAGATTATATCTAGTAGTAGGAACTTGAGTTACAGTGATATTAATTACTGTAAAAATGTGAAAAAGTTTCAATCAGCCTGACATATGCTTGCCAAATATTAGGCTAGGTTTGGTAAATGCAAACGCGTTTTTAATAAATATGTATATGACTCTATTATGTTGAATGTAATTTTTTTTAAACATACATATGTTTCGCATCTATGTACAAAAATAGTCATATATTAGTACAAATATCTGGATGACCGAGCTTTGCTCAGTTTTTTATTGCCTGAAAACACGGATATGATAACACGGATATAAATGAAACGTAGCTAGATTGATTTATGGGCCCCAAAACAAATAAATGCAAAATTTCATGAAAATCATTGGAGCCGTTTCAGTGATTCAAATTATATACAATTACAATATACAATTAAATTACATATATTCAATTGCTTGTTTAAAGATATTAGATTATAAGAGAATGAGTGTAATATTTTTTTTGTGAGCCAGGGTCTTTACTTCTTTAATATTCATTTGTCCTACTTACCCTTTTCTCCCTTTCCCAAGTCTTGTGGCATGTGATATCTTGGAACATTTTCAAGTTCCCTTGCTTTTTCATGTTCTTTGGCTAGTTTTAATATTGTCTTTTTATGTTCTCTTTCCTCTTTTTCTCGTTTTGTTAAGCTGTAAATTATTTTTTTTATAAAAAATAAATATAGGCATGAATGAAAGAAATGAAAGGTGCTATATAATTGACGAATGCAACTGGGTATTGCATGTTTGCACAAATAGTGGCATATTTTTAGCTATTCATATAAATAGCAACTCATGATACAAAGGGATAAAATACAAGGTTATTTGCGACCCGAATGATAGATGCATAGTTAATGGTAGTTTAGACATTAGGATATGGACCTGGTGTGTAATCTTTGGATCTTTGATAGAAGGTCATACATATGTTCTTTGGCTTTAGTAGGTAAAATAAAATTCAAGAGATGAGATCTTACTTACATTCTTTCGTCGAAGAGGTATTCATCATCAGCAATATCAGCTTCCAACTCTATGACTTTGTCGTCCTTCCTTTTTTCTAGGTATTTACGACGGGACTGTATACGTAGCTTTGGCAATATTTTGTCTCGATCGTCGGCTTCCATTTTCAGACGCTTGGCTGCTTCTTCATAGGACTTTTTACTGGTGGACTCGCCTTTTTTTTTTACCTTGTCCTCATCGCGTTTTTTCAATCTTGTAGCAAACTCATCACGTTCTTGCAGGTCTCTTTTACGACTTTCTTCTGCACTATCTGAACCAGAAGAATATCGCCGTTTGCTTGATTTGTCCATGTCTTTAACTGAAATTGTATCTATATTGAAGATCATAGAAACATAGAAATAATACTAATCATGTTCAAGGCTTGTTCTCACTTCTTAGACAATAAAAAAATCCTTTATTATACCTTTGTAATATTATGATTATAATACAGTTACCTTTTCAATCAGTATTCTATCCAATTAAACTCAGCAATTAAAATATAAATAGTAGACCAGACGCAGATGAAACTTCAAAGTGACAAAACAAAAACAAACAAACGGATGTGTTGTTCTTTATTATTGGCATCGCACTTTGTGCATATTGCCAGCGACATGTTGTTAATTTTCAAGCTTCAAGTATCTCAAAATAAGTCTCAATCACACTCAAAGTCACATAAAGTTCAAGTCTAGTCTGTGCTCAAGAGCTAACTTTGCTAAAAGCTTTTAGTTAGTTAACAACGAAAAGACATGTTTATCTACGAAAAAGATTGCGAAAAATATTTAAAAAGCTCATATTTCCAAAAAAATTACGCACCTCTTTGCTTTTTCTTATTTGAGGCTTGAAATGAGTTCTCTCCGCTTCTAAATTCATAATTTTACTAGCTTAATCTTCTTTGTTTTTCATCGCACTTTGTGCGTTTCCTAGTGTCAAGTATTTCGATATTTTCAAGTATTTTAAGAGAAATCTATCAAGATACATAGCCATCCAAGTAAAATATGTACTACATATACGTATAATTTCATCCAAATCTGTTCAGCTGTTTTTGCGTGATTGAGTAACATTCATCCAAGCAGATACATTTTCACATGTATACTATTAGTAGTTTTTCTGATTAATAAGTATTCTACTTGTTAATCCAGGTTATAAATATATGTGTGCAAATTTTTTACCAAATCTGTTCAGCTGTTTTTGCGTGAGTAACAAACATCCAAACATACACACACGTATATAAATAATCCCACTAATATTATAAATGTAAAAGTTTGGATGGATGGATAGATGGATGGATGGATGTTTGTTACTCAATCACGCCAGAACGGCTGAACGGATCTGGATGAAATTTTGCATGTAGATACTTTAGGCCCTGGAATAAAACATGGATAATTTTCATCATCATCATCATCAATCACCACGCGGGTAAAACCGCGGGGCGCCGCTAGTAATAAATATAAAAAACAATAAATAATAAAAAAATCAATCAATCAATATTTTTCATGTTATTTTATTGGTAGGATTGCGCTCTAATAGGTTACCGTATCACATTTAGAATATCTGCATAAAACTTTGAAAAGTATGACATCAATACTTTTTCTTTATTGAAAAGACACCTTCAGGTCATTGATTGATGTAAATTAAAATGGCGAATGACAAATAAACAATTTTCTATCAAATCCCATTCAAAAGTTCTTGGAAAGCATTTTCATACATTTTGAATTCATTTATTGTCTTTCCAGCTCTTGCAGTGTATCCTCGTCTTGTTTTTGTTTATTCACGACATTCTAATAATGTCTCACAATTTAGTTTTATGGTAAGTCACTAATACTGTAAGGATTTGGAAATTTAAAAACCATACTCAAAATAAATTTAAAAAAAGAATATTAGGTACCTACGTACCGAAATAGTAAAGAATCCGTATTCTTCAATTCTTATTTTTGTACACGCACAAAATATCCGATCCATGTATATATAAGGAGGGAGGATTAGGAGTCCGGACCTCGCCGGTTACTAAAGGCACACTATTACACAACGACTTCACCAACGAGGTCGCGGCCCTCCCAGATCGATAGGTTAGACTAGCTTAGATTCAGTTACACACCCAGCTACATCAACCCACTGTAGGGCCCAAGGGCACACCCCTTCCGGGTTGCTAGGGCAAATTAAATCCCCCTCTTCCGGCGACGGCCCAAGCCGAGGTCCGTACCATTCGGGTGCCCTTGCGCTAGTAGCCCTTAACCATTAGGTACGCTTAACGCCGACTGCGCACGCCAAAGCCCGGATACGCTGTAGAGGACAACAGGCCAAGAGCAAGAGTCCTTAAAAAAAAAAGAGTCCGGACCACCGGCGCGGATCCAGCTCTCGAAAAAGGTTGTGGTCACAGCCATCCAAAAGTCTGCCAAGTGCAAGTCGGAGTATGAACTCACTCATGGTTGATGTAGTGCATGTCTACAAAGGAGATGTTTACAGAATATATGACGCTCCGACCAAGATTTTGTACAGTCGCCAAGCCGTGGGGCGAAGACTAGTAAATAATTGTACCTATATAATGTTAGTTTGTTCGCTCACGAAAATTACGAAGTAAATGCGTGTTTGCACACCACAGTGTCACATTTAGACTCTTAAACTATCGAACCGATTTTGATGAAATTTCTACAACTTCAGAGGATATTAAATTTATTTAAACTCTAGCATACCTACATTTTACAATAAATAATTTTATTGAGGTGCTTGTTTAAGTTACAAATTCAAGCTTACTTGTCTTTTTCACAAAAACGTTGATGATTTCATCGATATCTAGGTTCACATCTTTGTGTATACCTACCTATTTAAGACGCTCCTGGCCATTTAAACGTCGAACAAGAATCCACATTGTTCTATGACAAAGTATATTTTTTTACTGTGGGTAAAAATATATGTTATTTTTAAGCATATCTTTCATTTACTCAGACCATCTGATACATGAAATCATTAACTTCGCTCGATCGAAAAAAATTCCAAAGTTACCTCTATTTCAAAAAACAGAATCCACATACGACTAATTCTAGCTATTTAATTATTTTTTGATAATTCTTAAAATATTACGAAATAATGTAACATTTTTATTTATAAATAAAAATTATAAAAAGTTAAAATGGTAATTTTATATGAATTTTAATCACGAATTTATGGCATCACAGCGCGTTTTTCTTCGCTTCAGACCGCTCGCAGAGCTCGTCGACGTCGGACGTGCGCCAAACTATGTAGCGATCGCCGCCGCGACAAGGTTACGGAAAAAATGGCTAACAAAAGCGATCGTAGAAAAAGACTTTCAAGTCTTGCCATAAAAAAATCGTACCAAATGAGGCGCAAACGACGGTAAGTAAATAAAAATGTATCTAGGTAACTAGGCTGAATTGGTAGTAATAAAAATATTTTCACTAAAACCGACATTTCTTGCTATGCTCTCTGTAGTTAGATGTATGTATATGTAATACGCGTATAAATTAGTAGATAGGTATCTAATAATCAAATTAAAGTAAGTAAGTAGATGCTTTCAAATTAGTATTGTGTACTCATCATCATGATCAGTTCTAGTTCGTTACGTATATTTACGAAGTAATAGTATATAGGTAAACATATACCTACATACATTCTTATTGTATTTTTGCAGAAAGTTACAAGAAGTATGAAGCCTTCTTGACAACCCTGTTGGCTCATTGGGAGTATGTCTGCCTGAGCTGTAAGGCGTGGGTTCGATTCCCGCCAAGGACAAATGTTTGTTTGGTATAAACAAATGTTTGTTCTGTGCCTGGGTGTTCTGTATGAATTATAAGTATGTATTTACAACAAAAAAAACTAAGTGACGGTGTGGTCGAAGATGGTAAAGAACACCTAGCCTGGAATGGAACTGACTCTCAAGTGAGGCAGCCGGAACACACCGTTTTTACAGCCCTGTTGGCTCATTGGGAGTATGTCTGCCTGAGCTGTAGGGCGTGGGTTCGATTCCCGCCAAGGACAAATGTTTGTTTGGTATAAACAAATGTTTGTTCTGTGCCTGGGTGTTCTGTATGAATTATAAGTATGTATTTACAACAAAAAAAAACTAAGTGACGGTGTGGTCGAAGATGGTAAAGAACACCTAGCCTGGAATGGAACTGACTCTCAAGTGAGGCAGCCGGAACACACCGTTTTTACAGCCCTGTTGGCTCATTGGGAGTATGTCTGCCTGAGCTGTAAGGCGTGGGTTCGATTCCCGCCAAGGACAAATGTTTATTTGGTATAAACAAATGTTTGTTCTGTGTCTGGGTGTTCTGTATGAATTATAAGTATGTATTTACAACAAAAAAACTAAGTGACGGTGTGGTCGAAGATGGTAAAGAACACCTAGCCTGGAATGGAACTGACTCTCAAGTGAGGCAGCCGGAACACACCGTTATGACAGCCCTGTTGGCTCATTGGGAGTATGTCTGCCTGAGCTGTAGGGCGTGGGTTCGATTCCCGCCAAGGACAAATGTTTGTTTGGTATAAACAAATGTTTGTTCTGTGTCTGGGTGTTCTGTATGAATTATAAGTATGTATTTACAACAAAAAAACTAAGTGACGGTGTGGTCGAAGATGGTAAAGAACACCTAGCCTGGAATGGAACTGACTCTCAAGTGAGGCAGCCGGAACACACCGTTATGACAGCCCTGTTGGCTCATTGGGAGTATGTCTGCCTGAGCTGTAGGGCGTGGGTTCGATTCCCGCCAAGGACAAATGTTTGTTTGGTATAAACAAATGTTTGTTCTGTGTCTGGGTGTTCTGTATGAATTATAAGTATGTATTTACAACAAAAAAAAAAACTAAGTGACGGTGTGGTCGAAGATGGTAAAGAACACCTAGCCTGGAATGGAACTGACTCTCAAGAGAGGCAGCCGGAACACACCGTTATGACAGCCCTGTTGGCTCATTGGGAGTATGTCTGCCTGAGCTGTAGGGCGTGGGTTCGATTCCCGCCAAGGACAAATGTTTGTTTGGTATAAACAAATGTTTGTTCTGTGTCTGGGTGTTCTGTATGAATTATAAGTATGTATTTACAACAAAAGAACTAAGTGACGGTGTGGTCGAAGATGGTAAAGAACACCTAGCCTGGAATGGAACTGGCTCTCAAGTGAGGCAGCCGGAACACACCGTTATGACAGCCCTGTTGGCTCATTGGGAGTATGTCTGCCTGAGCTGTAGGGCGTGGGTTCGATTCCCGCCAAGGACAAATGTTTGTTTGGTATAAACAAATGTTTGTTCTGTGTCTGGGTGTTCTGTATGAATTATAAGTATGTATTTACAACAAAAGAACTAAGTGACGGTGTGGTCGAAGATGGTAAAGAACACCTAGCCTGGAATGGAACTGGCTCTCAAGTGAGGCAGCCGGAACACACCGTTATGACAGCCCTGTTGGCTCATTGGGAGTATGTCTGCCTGAGCTGTAGGGCGTGGGTTCGATTCCCGCCAAGGACAAATGTTTGTTTGGTATAAACAAATGTTTGTTCTGTGTCTGGGTGTTCTGTATGAATTATAAGTATGTATTTACAACAAAAAATCTAAGTGACGGTGTGGTCGAAGATGGAAAAGAACACCTAGCCTGGAATGGAACTGGCTCTCAAGTGAGGCAGCCGGAACACACCGTTATGACAGCCCTGTTGGCTCATTGGGAGTATGTCTGCCTGAGCTGTAGGGCGTGGGTTCGATTCCCGCCAAGGACAAATGTTTGTTTGGTATAAACAAATGTTTGTTCTGTGTCTGGGTGTTCTGTATGAATTATAAGTATGTATTTACAACAAAAAATCTAAGTGACGGTGTGGTCGAAGATGGAAAAGAACACCTAGCCTGGAATGGAACTGGCTCTCAAGTGAGGCAGCCGGAACACACCGTTATGACAGCCCTGTTGGCTCATTGGGAGTATGTCTGCCTGAGCTGTAGGGGCGTGGGTTCGATCGTACTTACATTTCCATGATATTTTTTTACTTTGTAAATATTTACCAAAAATTTTTGCTTCATGATGAATACAGGGTGTTCGGTATGATATTATAGGGCGTCGTACTTACATTTCCATGATATATATTCTACTTTGTAAATATTTACCAAATTTTTTTGCTTCATAATAAATACAGGGTGAAGACAAGAAAAAGTACCAAATGAAATTGGAATTGACGATGCGTAAGTACCTACTTTTTGTAAACAGCTTGGGGGGTTTGGTGGCCTTATTTCGTTTAGATTTGATTACGTCTGTCACCTAAACAGAACTTATGAATATATTTTTAATTCATAATAAATACAAGGTGTTCGGTATGATATTATAGGGCGTCGCACTTTAAATTTTCATATTTTTTTAAACCACGTTGTTCATCATCTCAGCCGTAGGACTTCCACTGCTGGACATAGGCCTCCCCCACTGACTTCCATAATATAGTTCCATAATATAGTTCCATAGACAGTTATAGTGACAGTTGGAAGCGGCTCGCATCCAGCGCGTTCCTGCGGTCTTTATGAGGTTGTCTGTCCACCTTGTGGGTGGACGTCCTACGCTGTGCTTGCCGGTCTGTGGTCTCCACTCCAGAACTATTAGCGTTATTATACAAACACTTCAACACTTCGATATACCGATAGTCAATATGGCATCGTTGGAGAGACTCAACCACCACCCATGTCTTGGTCGAATCAAAGGCTTTCTCATAGTCGACAAACGCTAAACATAGTGGCAAACTATACTCTTCGGTCTTCTGTATAATTTGCCGTAACGTGTGGATGTGGTCTATGGTACTGTAACATTTTCGGAAACCGGCTTGTTCGGAAGGCTGAAAGTCATCGAACCTGCGACTGAGACGGTTCGTAATAACCCTTGAAAACAGCTTATAAACATGGCTCAGAAGCGAGATGGGTCTATGATTCTTCAATAAGGTATTGTCACCTTTTTTAAAGAACAGCACCTCCATGCCTCTGTTCCGTGCCTCTGGCGTTACTTCTTCGAGTACGATGGAATTAAAGACCGCATTGTTACAAAAAATGGTTCTGTTTGACAATCGTAAACGCTCAGCAAGTTGGTTGGATCCCGATTCAGCACCTAAACAATGCCCTAAACGAAAACTTACCCCTAGAAAAGTGATAATCACTATTTGGGGGTCTAGCGGCGGTGTAATTCATCACAGCTTCGTACCAAACGGGATGAGCATTACTGCAGATACTGTACTGTGAAGAACACAATGATGGAAAAGCTCGCACATCTCCAACCAACTTTGGTCAATCATTCGTCTCCGCTGCTCCTGCACGATAACGAGCAACTTCATACTGCACTGCAGACGATCTCCAAGTTGCAAGAGTTGGAAACTTTCCGTCCTCCGCCGTACTCACCAACCTTGCGCCTACAGACTTCTACTTTTTCCAGAATTTGGATAACTTTTTTGCGGGGAATAAATTAAATACCCGAGGTGCAGTAAAAATGCCTTTGAAGAATTTGTTGCCTCCTGTCCAGCTGTTTTTTAAGAGCATCAACAAACTCCTCAAGCTTTGGCAAAGATGCATCGATTGCATAGGTGATTATTTTGATTAGATAAATTTCATAATGACCTAATATATGTATGATCGCAATAACATTGTTATTGTTCTTTTGTTATGTTGATGATCGTTATGAATGTTTAGACATGTATAATCTTTACGATCTAAATAAATTAATAACCGCGATAATCTAGTCGTATGATTAATTTTTAAATTATCAAGCTAATGTAAATTATAAACATACTCAATCAATAAAATTTACAAAAAAATATAACAATAACATTTACTTTGTTGTATCTCATTGTACTTATTTGTTATTTTAATGACTTAATCACTCCTACGGGTGTAGGGGTGATTAAGTATATATTTATTTATATATATATATGTATATGTAGACAACACTAACTTAACCCGCTCTCCCAAAAAGAAGCCAATATCTCAAACTAAGGCATGGGCTAACTCTATTCTAAATGTCACCCATATCCATATCTAGTCGTTTAGACTTGAAGAAATAACAAGTGACTTTCTAATTTACAATGAAAGGACCGTCGTCTAATAGTAAGCCTTAAGCGAATCAAGTTATTGCAAATAGAAAGAACTGGAGGCTTTGGGGAGTCCACTATGTCATGGCTACATGCAAGAAAACGCTACGTTTATAAAGCGTATACAGTAAATATGAATCTAGAATAAGAAAATAATATGATACAATACAATACAACTTTATTATACACCAAACATTATAAAAATACATACAAAAATTAAAAAAAGAGAAAGAAAGTAACAAAACAAAAAATACATGATAGGACTAGAGTGGTATCAGAATGTCATTTTCTCCTATAAAATTTACCAGATAAGTACAATTTTACAATTTCTAGTTATATACTACTATTTCATACTACAGTTTCTAGTTTTTTAATCGTACCGGTAAATGTGTACATATAGGAGGCATTTTTTTATATTTTAATATTGTAATAATTACTAAACTTACGTTATAGGTCTAACAAAAACATTATAGATCATCAAATAAGCTTTCAAACGATACCTCATTCGGCCAATTTGAGTAAATAGAACTCAAGATATGAATAAATATCTATAACTGTCAGCCACCGCGCCGTGTTTGTGACGTCACAGTGCTGCCAATCCCCACTTTCTCAAGTTACAACTAGCTTTTCAATGAACTAGACGCAACGACGAACACATCTATACCAGCCGTAGATATTTGGAAAAGATGAAAGAAGATTGAAGATTTCTTAAAATAGGTCGATTTCCTCCTGACTAAATATGGTGACAGAAAATTATTATTAAAATTAAGACGTGTGTCCGACGACGTCCTGTGTCCTAACTGGTATTTATCATAAAGCAAAAATATTATAAAAGTTATTTAATTTTCTGGGTGATTAAAAATTATGGTGACAAAATAATCATGAAAATTAAAGTATGGACGACGCGACGTCCCGTATCATAAGTAACACCCTGTATTTCTTAAAGTTATTTCTGGGTGACATGAAAATTATGATGACAGAAAATAATAACGAAAATGAAATGCACGATGTCCGGTATCATACCTGACACCCTGTATTTATTATGAAGCACAAATATTATCAAATATTATAATGTGCCGTGGTGGTGCCGGCGTAAGAATAGTACCTCACCCTCTCTACCCGGTTGCCGTAAGAGTAAGGGATGTGAATCCGGGCAGCAGCGTCTTCCTTGAACAATCACACCTAACCAAGGGAGGAGGCCTTTGTCCAGCAGTGGACGTCCTATGGCTGATGGCTGATGATGATGATGATGATGACGACGACGATGATGATGATGACGATGATGATGATGATGATGGTGATGATGATGATGATCATGATGACAAATATTATCAACTTACTGCGCTGCTCTGACCTTACTGACTGCCCTGTTGGTTCATTGGTAGTATTGAAGCAGACTTCAAGAGCCGTAGGGCGTGGGTTCGATCCCCACTCAGGACAAACATTTTTTTTTATGGCTGACATGCTACGTTTTTGACCACAGCTCACCTGATGTTAAGTGACTGTGTGGTCGAAGATGGTAAAACACACCTAGCCTGCAGTGGAACTGGCTCTCAAGTGAGGCTGCCGGAACACAACGTTAGATGCTTGGTGGCAGATTTTCAACTTGAGGGTGGTAGCTAGCCAGCCGAGTACTAGAAAGTACCCTACCACCACGCTATGGTTTCCTCACGATGTTTTCCTTCACCGGCAGCTCAAGCTCATTGTTGGGGTTTGAACCCACGCCCTTCGGCATACGAACCTACCGCGCTAACCACTGAACCATCATCGCTACAAATTTTGTACTATAATCAAAAATGTTTCTTCTGAGTGTTCGGTATATATTATAAGTACCTACTTATGTATTTACAAAAAAAAAACTGACTTCCATAGTACAAGCTTTGCTTAGTTTGGGTTCAGATGGCGCTGTGTGTAATGTCCTACAATTTTTTTTTATTTATTTGAACAATAAATTGAAAGACCCCCAGTTCTTTACAATAAGTAGGTAGATACGCATCGTCCAATTTCATTTGAGTTCGGCACTTTTTCTATAGACTTTCTGAAAACCAAAAAATCATTGAAAGTGCATAGGTAGGTAGTTACATACATATATACCTATATACTATTACTTAGTGAGTATACGTAACGAGCCAAAACTGATCACTATAAGAATATTAAATAAATACAATGACAGTATGTGATCTGCTATTTTATCGATTGCCTAGAAATTGATGTACTGACTTGTTATCCACTACTCCATTAACGTACACAGCGTGGCTGCCGCGCGAGACGTGAGCGCGGCGCGTCGCAAACAACTTCCGACTCGCGTAAATGAATACGTCGCGCTCCGAAAGAGTGGGCCGGAGGCAGCCTAAAATACCTAAAGCTCGCGGCTTGCCCCGCCTTAAGAGAGGTAGCCCGGATAATCATTCCTGTGTCATTGAGGCACAGCACCAAAATCGAAGTAAATCTACAAAGAGTACAAAACGATCTATCTGCAGTAGATACGTTGACCGGGAGAATTGACAATATTTGTGAGAATTTTTTAATGTACATACAAATCTTGGTCGCATGCTTCAATCATCAGCCTAGCGACCTCAATAGACCGTGAAAGTCTGACGTCACAAGATTATTAGGGTTGTGGGCATCCCCATCGTGCCCACAACGGTGGATCCACGCTTGCCGGACCCTCCCTTAGTGTTGACGTTTCAATAATGCTTCTGGGTGTCACATTATGGATCAAAATGCAGTTAAATATTTTGTTGATGCCCCATACGTACGTTTCTTTTAAATTTATTTCAGTGCCCCTTTTGCCAGTGGTGTTTTTGTCAGATCAATAAGCACAGTAACGCGAACTATAAATGTGTTAAACTGCGGACTAAATATGGCGAAGGATCAGTTCAGTATGGCCATACACGGACCGACCGCTAACCAGGTTCACATTCCTTCATATATGATTTATAACGCCACCTTTTCTGGGTTAAAAAGGAAGCCTATGTGTTAAGCCATGGTGTAAGCAATCTGCACCTCACATTTTATATAAACCCGTCCTGCACTTTCAGCATGAAGAAGTACCAAATATACCTACATACAAAGATAAACTTTCGCATGTATAACATTGGTGTGATATAATTCTAGCTAATTTATTTACCATAACATCATACTATTAACCAATCCAGTCCCCGTACTCCGAGCTACTTATTGCGATTCTTATTAGGCACTCAGGAAACAGCTACGCGACCATATATCGTATGTCTGCGTAATAAGGTTCGCAATCGCATAGCTTTTTCGTGTACGTCTAATAGATATCGCAATAAGAAGTTCGGAGTACAGGGGGAGATAGAGAATCGCGTCAAAACGTCAAAAAATGAAATCAGCCAACTGTTGGCTCGAAAGTTCGTGTTCGTTACAGCATTTTAGTCCCGAAAAAATATGTGTTCGTGATTCGTGTGTTTCGCAGTACATAAATATTTAAACATATAGATTTGCGCCATCCAAGTATACACGGTTGAAAACAACTAAAACCATTAAAACTTTAAATATTCACATATTGAACAAGCAATTAAGCGATTGAATATCATTATTGTTGGAAAATATATCGGTTTACCTGTTCTTTAAATTGAAAATTCCTCAAGTAGGTAAACATGAAAAATAATGTAAAAAGTTAAAAAAATGTTTACAATGATACAATAATAGACAATAAAAACTTCGATAATATAAAGACCAGCGAAAACTTTAAGTAATTTAAGTTATTGAACACATATAACTTACTAGAGGTTCAAGGACAGCGGCGGCGCTAGGGTAGAGTGAGAGGAGCGGCCGGCCGCTCTAGGCGCCAAGTAGCCAGGGGCGCCAAATAAAATGCCAAATGCGAAAATATTTCGAGTGAACAGTATAATTTCAAGAGCCTATAGAATATTCTGAGAGGCGTGGGGTTATCCCGAATCAAGAATATAAAATTAATTATAGCCGTACGGCACCCACACCTCTTGTTTGCAACACAGCCGAGCCGCAACGTACCTAGTTGTTTACGTATATATGTGTACGATCCAGAAACGAAGCACCAGTTGATGGTAGAAGGATGCTTGTAGGTACTCGTATTACATTCTCTTCTTGCAGTTCTTTTATAGGCGTTCTTATAAGTTGCGTAGATTATTTGCATCGTGTGCAGTTTTGGCTATAAGGTAGGTGTAGAAAAATGATTTCGGCAGTTGTTGAAAGTGGTGGACCTGTCAGAGAAGACGTGCCTCATCACGGGAGCGAACAGCGGGGTTGGGCTGGAGATGACGCGGTGCCTAAGTGCGCGCGGTTGTGCAGTGCTGATGGCGTGCCGGAACAAGTACGCGGCGGGGCAGGTGGCGCGCGCCGTAGCTGACTGCGCGCAGCCGCCCACCACGATACCTTCTTTCTACGAGCTCAACCTCGCCTCCTTGCGCTCCGTTACCGACTGCTCTCATAACATCTTGAAACACGAAAAGTGAGTTTTTAAGACCAAATTTAATGTTACGCGAATAGTTGACAAAACAGAACTAAACAAAGTACTCAGGTCGTCGTTAAGGCACAACAACGCCTGCACTAGGTGCATTATTGTATTTTCTTGTACCTAGTAGTTAGTTTTATTGATATACCTATCAAACTCTCTCTCTCTCGGTCCATCTCTGTAACGGCGTGAATCACGCATTGTAATGTTAAAATCAAGTACTAAGAAAAGATCACAATTAAGTACTAAGAAAATATCACTTGCTGTAAGCCGTTATTATTTTGTTTATCGTCAATGGTGTTGTTTTTTTACAGGAAAATTGATATAGTGATGCTGAACGCTGCTGTCTTTGGTTTGCCATGGACTCTAACGGAAGATCTTTTAGAAACTACTTTCCAAGTTAATTACCTGAGCCAGTTGTATTTATTATCAAAAATTGAAAGCATCCTTGCACCGGACGCACGTGTCGTGTTCGTCTCGTCTGAATCTCACAGGTCAATGTCTATTGATGATATGAAATAAAGCTTCCGTAGCGCTTAACTCTCGAGCTACTTTAAATAAAATTTCTAGGAACGTGAAGTGGACCGTAGAAGATCAATTGATGCCAACTGAGGGAATGGTCTCGCTTCCCTGTGACCAGTACACTTCGATCAAAGCGTACAATGTCTCTAAGCTGTGCTGTTTGCTCGCGATGCATCACATCGCTTATCGCTGGATGAAGACCACGAAGAGCGTGTTTTGTGCTCATCCTGGCTCGTTCGTGAAGACGCGACTGTGCCGCAACTGGTGGCCGTACGAAGTACTCTATACTGTAATGTTACCTTTCACCAAAACGGTGGTGAGTATATTTTTAAAATTTTATTATAAATAGGCACGCGTCGCCATCTTGGCTGATGTTAAGCGAAGATGCGGTCTACGATGGAGCAGGCTTGCCTCTAGATGAAACCGATTCACTCGCGACTTGAAGGCACCCAGATTGTATTCAACACTGACTCAGTTCGAGTTTTCGGAATATAAATATCTACCATAAAGCGTTGCCGCATTCTAAAGCTCCTATCTGTATGATAGCAAGATGGGTAGAGTAGAAATAAATCATGTAGATATGAAGCGCTCTTTCCAAAGTCTATCAGAAAGAAAATCAACAGACATCTATCTAACTTTGCGTCGAAGTTCAAGGCTCCCAAAGCCTTTTACGTACAGGCGCCACACAATATATTTATATTAAATTAAATGACACGTCCTCTTTGGTCGCAGAAGGGATATGAAAATTTACGAATATCTTTTTAGAGCCAAGCCGCCAGCACGCCTCTATACTGCGCCACTTCACCCAATCTGGATGGTCTATCAGGCTACTACTACAAAGATTTCGAGAGGTGCGATGAGAGCGATATGGCGAAGGACTTCCATCTCTCATTTCGGATGTATGACCTCTACCGGGAGCTACTCACGGAGCGCCTGAGTGCTTTGGACGACAATATAACCAAGGACAGAACGGTGTGCCCCACACCGGAACATAAAGAGCCAGTTCACGACGCATTGACTCCAGAATACTCTGCCTAACTATTATATTCATTTTTTAACATGGATATATCGAAATTAGTGATACAAAAGGTGATTTATTTCTGATAGACAAAAGAAAACAAGGGTCTGTACGCGATTTTTTTACATATCGTCAGCGACCGATGGATTATATTGTTGAAACACACAGAATAAAAGTTTTATGAACTGCGCTGAAATTTCGCATAGACTCATTCCGCGGATTGCGTAGACTATATTTATGTATACATTACACTGGAACTTTTTGCACAGAAAATTTCTCGTATGTTGGCCATAAAAGAGCACCTAATATAGCGAACAAAAATTATAATTGTATTGTTCTCGGAATCGATACCTAGCTGCCAAATGGCGCTTTCAGAAGGTAATAATGTACATATGAATGTAGTACCTACCACAATTCTATTTACGCATAAGTCAAATGCTCAATTAGTTAATTTTATACTATGCATTATGGAGGTGCTACAAAACTTGATAGAATGTCTATGATTTTAGTATGGTTAGAAAATAAAAATATTTAGTTTTGTAATAAATGTATTTTTATTTATGAATACAAAATGAGAGTAGTTCAATAAAACTTCTAACTAACGTAGTAGATTACATTGAATTCAACTTTTAAATATATGCTTTTAATAATACTTTAGCTATACAAATAGACGGTCAGCCCTTTTGGTAACGTCATAAATTATTGATTATAACGCAGTCTCAAAGTAGTAAAGATTTTGTACAAATTTTAGTTTCAGGCGTTGGGGAACTGTATTAGGGACTAATTAATATTACAAAGAAAATGAGATTAACTCAGAAATTGCAGGAATACATTTTAAAAGTCACAGAAAAATAAGTCGGCTGATAGTTACCTTCATGATATAATATAAGTTATATAGGTAAGTAACGATATCGTGGCCAATCGCGATCTCAGTAACTTTCTTTAGACATTGCATCGTTTTTACTACTGCCGACAGACCGAAACCAATGTAACAAAAGATGTACAGGGCTATAAGCTTTAGGTTTTTTTTTTTTATGTAACAGTAAATGTGTAAATGTAACATGAACGAGACGCTCTCCTGATGTTAAGAGATAACGCCTGTCCATAACCATTGCAGCGATACACAGAACTTTTGAGTAGTAAAACAAAGTCCAGGGCATCGCTGCCTTGGCGCTCATTACTTTGAGACTAGATAGTTAGTCTCAATAGCCCTGTAATTTCACTAGCTGCAGTACCCTTCAAACCGGAACACAGTAATGTTTACACACTACTGCTTAGCGGCAGAATATCTGGTACTGCGGTGGTACCTACCTAGAGGAGCTAAGGAAATCTACCACCAAGTAAGCTTTAGGTGTATCAAGGAAAGTCATTGTACTTGTCAATATGAATAACATTAACTGGTGGCATGGTGGCACGGTACTTTCTAGTACTCGACTGGCTAGCTACACCCGTTGAAAATCTGTCGCCAAGCATCTAACTGTAAGTTCCGACAGGCCTCACTTAAGAGCCAGTTCCATTCCAGGCTAATTGTAAGTGTGTTTACCATCTTCGACCACACCGTCACTTAACATCAGGCTTCAGAATTTTGCCCAAATTAAAAAAAAACACAATGATGAAAACAATAACCCCCTTTCGGGTACACATTTAGTACAAAGCTTATAACCCTGTATAATTAAGAATGTTTATGAAATCGTGGTAGACCACCTCAGCGAATATATAAATAATGGCTACATTGAAAAAGTACCTATCTAACAAAAACAATGAAATATACCTATCTAACTTTAACTACTCCGACATGAAATTTCATAAATGCACATTGTTGTAGAAATGTATAACATATGGAGTATTCATATTACATAAATAACTAGGCTAGCTTATAGTTATTCGATTTATTGTTTGGAAACATACAGCTGATTTTGAAATCAGTTACAATAAAATCAAAAATATAATCATATTGCTCTTAACAATAACGATAACATACTTGGCCTTATTAACTACATTTGAATAAATAATTTGTTTATTTCATTCATTTATACTTCAATCATAGTTTTAAATTGAAATAGACAAAAATATAACAAAGACTGGGAACATAATCTTTACTAATTCAAATATTAAATAGCAAGTGATAGTCTTTGAGATTTATCAGAATACCTGAATATTAAATTAAGGTCATACAACCGATTGATTCGGGCGTTAATTTATACTAGACTATTGCATTAACACTGATGCTTATTATTTATAGCAAAACCATCTTTTTTATTAGATGAAGTAATAAGATAAACAAGACGCTCTCCTGATGGTAAATGATGGCGTCTTCCCACGGCCATAGCAACTTACCAAAAAATAAAGTCTAAAAGATCGCTGCTACATTGCATGGTGACTTTTTTTGCGTTTGGCTCTGTAATTACGCTACAATAACCTTCAAGCTTAAAATGTTTACACACTACTGCTTGGCGGTAGAATATCTGATACTGCGATGGTCTCTATCTAGACAACCTCTTGCTAAGGTGACTACAACTAGATATTTTATCGGCGTACGAACTTATTATACATTCTACTGGAGCCACTGGTCAATGTTAAATTGGTTGAAGAATGTTTTCATTCATGAAATATAATAATAACAATCGGGGATTAAGCCAATGAATGCTTTGTGAAAGACAAAAACAAGACACAAATTGATCTGAGACTGACTTAATGGAACGTAGATTCTACTTTTTAACATCTGCATTTGCGATAACGTGTTACTTTACGATTGCGCTAAAAAACGTAGAAAAAGTTCGATAGTCTACCAATTTTGTTTGTGGTATTTTTTTACCTCCATGTTTCGTATAGTTAAGCACAAAGCAACGTAAATTTCAGTTACAGTTCAGTTATGCTCTCTCAGATACTATACATAGTAACGTAGCTGCCCTCTCGTCGGGGCCGGTGGACGCGTGCTTCAGTAGAGCAGGATCCGTTTCTCGACTTGCTTGCGGCAGATGGGGCAGACGGTGATACGGTCGCCGCACATTTGACACATGCCGTGTCCGCACAGGAATATCATGTTTTTCAGTCGATCCAGGCAGATTGGGCACATTGTCTGAAACAATCGCAACGAGTTTTGGCGACGACCTCAATATTATGGATTCTATTTTATTTTACTGACAAATATAACACTAATATTCATAAATATGAAAGTTTCTGTGTATTTGCGTGTATGTTTAGTTGTTTATTGCTGCAACCGTTTAGTGAAATAGTGTTTAGGTACTCGATTGAAACTAATATAAACACATCTGTAGTTACCTCTAATCTAAATAAATAAATAAATATTGAAGGACACATTACACACAGCGCCATCTGACCCCAAACTAAGCAAAGCTTGCGTGATGGAAGTCAGATAACTGATAGAATACATAAATACTTTTTTTTTGTTGTAAATACATACTTATAATACATACAGAACACCCAGACACAGAACAAACATTTGTTTATACCAAACAAACATTTGTCCTTGGCGGGAATCGAACCCACGCCCTACAGCTCAGGCAGGCATACTCCCAATGAGCCAACAGGGCTGTAAGCTTTTGTAGCGCCGAGGTGTGTTGTTTCAAATCCCAACAATGATCAACAATGTTCATGATGTTTTCTTATACCGCCACGCCGGTAAAAGAGAACATCGTGAGGAAATCATAGTATGGTTGTAGAGTACCTATATACTTGGCTGTCTAACACTAACCTCAAGTCGATCGAAAGTGTATTAGTTGCAAAAACACATATCATACCATACAACCATACAACCAACCATAGTATTACTGAGTCGCAGCAATCCAAAAGTGGTGCAAACGAAACCGATAGATGGCGCTCTTCCTAATTTGTAAGAAAACAATATTTTTGTGATACAACGCCATCTATTACTTATATTACATACTAATACGCTACTACAACCGATAGAAAAGTAATTTCGGCGGGAGGTTCAAACGTATATAAATCTCGTGTCACGGTGTTTGTAGTCACACTATTCCGAAACGGCTCGACCGATTTTTATGTATTTTTTATGTATATTTGGTAGATATGAGAATAGGTCGTAAAGTATATTTAATACCGCGTATAAAATGTAGCTGGTAACACCTCGGGGCGCAGCCAGTATTATTTATACTATTATCCAGTTTCAATACTCCTAGCGTAACAAGTTTTGATATTTATAAGTAAACAAACTACGCAAATTTGCATGAGCACTGGCTGTCCTCTGTATACACTCGTTGAAGCCAATATAGTTTGTTATCACGCTACCTGTTCCTTGATGTCTTGCAGTTGCTGTTGCAGTTTCTGCACGTCGGCGGGGGGATGGAGTGCGGGCGGCGCAGCGGGCGGCGCGGGGGGCAACGCGGGGGTCGCAAACCGCGACCCGTTGTTCATGGTGTGCGGCGCGGCCGGCGCGGGCCCCGCGCGCCCCTTGTTCACCTGCACCTGCGCTAGGTTGCTACTGCTCTCCTTCTCCACTGAAATAAAAAATAAAATAAAACTAGGGATTCCCTTCTGACTTCGCATGGATATACGAACCTTCCGAAAGAGATTCTACTGAAGGAAAAATTGGAATCAATATCAAGTGTATCTTTCTTTCTCATTTTTTTTTTACTATGCTGATGCTACTATAACTTGATCCAAGAGTCTTCGTCTTCAGAATTTATGCATACGGTTTCGTTGCAGGTTCATTTTCGGACTCCGGAAATGGTCATATTTGAGTATGGTTATTAAATATGATCATTTTCATATCAGCCTCCCAGCCTCTATATTTAGATAAAGAATGTGTAGAGAGAGTGTGTCTAGAAAGTGAGATACTCAGTCACTTTAAAACTGCGCGAGGTGCGGTAGTCAAGACACTTGAGCATGAGCAATAACAACTAAGTTTGTAAATAAGTCGACTTTGTGCTCGGTGCCCGGGGTGTTGCAAGCTGCAAGTAGTAACAGCACGGGCGCAGCAGCTGCTTGCACAGTGGGCACGGGCTGCCGCGGCATGAGGTATTCCACTTACTAGCGCATGGGTAATGACAACTTACAATCGATTTTATGCACGGCGCCCGAGACATTGGAAGCCGAAGGTAATACTGGCGCGGGCGCAGCTGTAGCTTGTACTGTGGGTGCAGCGGAGGGAGCGGGCTGCAGCGGCGTACGGCACTCGACACACTTGCGCATGAGCGGCGCGCACGCGGCGCAGGCGCAGACGTCGCCACAGGGTCGGAACACGACGGTGGCGGGCGCGCTCGAGCACACCACGCACTCACCAACCCGCGCGCGGGATGACACGCACGCGCGGCAGATCAGACACTTCTTAACCTGCACATAAAATATTATATGTACACTAAATTATCACAAAATATTTTATATTAGTGTGTATGTCATTTTCATGGCAATGGGAAAGGTTAAGAGCTCGTTTGAGGAAACACGGCACGTTGCGCACCGCGTAATACTTTAAGATATGTGCCGCATCAGCCGCGACCAACTCGAACGTACAAACGCAAGCAATACTTCTACATGAACGCTCTCATGCATAGCTATGTCCGAATTGACAGCAGCGCGACGCGACTGAACACGCCGCATTTAGACCAGAATTACAAGAAACAATCAACATTTCCAGCAGCTCCCAGAAAAGTTTGCTTTCAAAATATGTCACAAAAGTAATAATTCGTTACCCGCGCAGCGCAGACATTGCAGCAGCAAATGTGCCCGCAAGGGCGAAACAGGGTATCTCGTTTCGCGTCGGAGCAGACCAGGCATTCATCAGCTGTGGGATCACTTGGAGATTCCACAGTCGCTGTGGTTGGTCCTGGCTCCGGTTGGGCAGTGGAGGGCGTTACGGTGGCAGCTGCGCTTGTCCCAGGTAGAGCGGCTTCCCCGTCCGGCGACGATTCGGTGCCTAGTGTGGAGCCCTCCTTGCGACACGACGTCAAAGTTTTGCACAGGTTTGGGTCGGGACATAAATCCAGGGGAGTTTGGCCTGAAATACGTTGACAGAACGTTTAATTATTTTTTTACCTTAAACAGAGATTACTTCTACATGCAATTTCAAATCTTCCAGGATATGAGATTCTACGTTACACGGTTGTGACTTGACTGATGTTTCTATCTTTGGGTTTGCACGTTATGTCACGAAATGTTCTGAAGCTGACAACCACAAGAAAAAGATCACGATATTTAATCTTCGCAGTCTTTGATAGTATGTTAACCACGATATCGCACATGACCAATTTGTGAGCTATAATATTAAATTAATAAAAAAACATTCGAGAAGATTTCACACAGCGCCATCTAGCCCCAAACTAACCAAAGCTTATTAATATGGAAACCAGAACTGATAGAATTCTTATTTACTTTTTTGTTTTTGTAAATACAAACTGATAATACATACAGAACACAGAACAAATATGTATGTTCGTTACAAGTATGAATATAATACTGGGTGGGAATCTAACACACACCGCATTGCCCAGGAGAATAACAGGACAGTCAAATATAATATTAACATTTAAGATGGCGATCACAAAAAAATATGCGAGTGTGTACCTCTGTGGTTATTCCTGCAGTTTAGCTGATCCTAAATTGATAAGAATGTAGCAGACACTTGAACGACACTTGCCTTTCTTATTCTTCACACTGAGATCTGCTCCATGAGCCGCGAGGAAGCACGCGATGGAAGCAGATGACTTCTTATCATGCGCGTGCGCGAGGCCGGTGAGCAGTGATGCGTCGCGAGCGTCCTGCAGTCGCCGCAACTGCTGCAGCGTGTGGTGCCGAAGTGCCTCGTGAAGGGGCGTATCGCCGTCCTGGAATTAACAGTTTCGCAATATGATATAATCAGGTCTATGGTTTGCGTCCGTTTTACCAAGTTGTATACAATTATAGCATCCATATTTGGTTATTTGTAGAGTTTGACATAATGCTATACGCACCTTGCTACGCTATATGTAGGTAGAAAAAAAAGTGTATTTTTCATTCCTTTTTTTGTTGGTTATAATAAGTTATGACATAAAAAAATCGTGCAAAAACCAAAATTGGAATTTGGCAGAATCATAAAAATTGCAATATGTATAATTTTTAATTTCAGTCGTTGTCGCAAGCAGCTTCTTGACAACATCCGTAACGTTTGATCCATAATTTTTTAAAATAGTTTGTAATTTTTTGACACCTAAAGAACATTATTTTAAGTATCATTTTTACAAGCTTTTTATCAAATTTGCAATGTTTATTATGTAAGTAAATGTTAGATATGTAAGTTGTCCGTTTCAAAATTTACAAACCATTTATTGCCATTTGTTGGTTTTCGATTGAGCATAAATTTGGCATACTTATGGAAGTTCCGTGACAATGCAATATTATGGTACCATCAAGCTGACCTAATAAAGGATTAGAGATTTAACACCTAGCCTGTCAACCAAAATAAATAAAAAAAGTCTGGGGGTTCACTTTTTGCTGGTCTCCTGTAGTTTTAAACTTTTGGTTCAAGTTTAGGAATTGGTGCTCAATACGACGATGAGGTGAAACGCACCAGTAGCTCGGCCGCCTCGTATGTCTCACCTTATCACAGATATTGAGGTCAGCTCCGTGCGCGACGAGCAGGCGCACAATCTGCGTGTGTTGGCGTTCGACGGCGAGGTGGAGCGCAGTCTGCAGGTTCGCATTCTGCAGGTCAGGGCGCGCTCCGCCGCGCACTAGCAGCTCGGCTACCTCCGCGTGGTTGTTCAGCGCGGCCAAGTGCAACGCCGTGTACCCATCGTCCTTTGCATCATCCACTATCCACGGTCTCGGTAGCTTGCCCAGCATTATCTTCATTGCGCTGAAACAACGTTTTTTTTTTTTTTATATGTATAATATGTTTTGGTTCAAACTTGGAATATACTGTTTTTTGTAAAAATAATGTGGCGTATGTACGAAACGCTTTCCTGGTAATAAGAGATATTGCCTTTCCTTGACCTTTGCAGCGGTCACTAATATCGCGTGCTAATTAGTCATTCGATGGTTAGTTTTCTAAGACCTTTCATAGGAGATGTCTGACGTAGAGCTTGCTTGCGTAGAAGTTACGTGATTGAGGATCACATTGCAAAGAAGTAAAATTGCAGGAGTACAGTGTTGACATTTAATATATACGAGGTAGATACGTCAATTGCAAAGAGACAGTGAAAATAACAGGAATACGGAACCAACAGCAGACTATTTGACGTTATCGTAAATCGCGAAGATCATTGTTCACTACAAAATTATCACCAAACGACATTCGACTCTGTTAAGGGTTCTGTAGAAAATCTGGACCATCGCGGTGTCCGAGTTTCCGTCTGTTTGTCCTTCTGTATGTTCCGGTTACTTTATCCAAAGAAAACATAAGCCATGTGGCGCTCAAATTAGGCCTAATTTCCATGAGATTTTCATGAAACTTTCTTAACATTAATAAGTCAAAAATCGATAAACTGTATTGTTACATACGAGTATAATATCAGCTAGGTAAATTAATGTTTGTGAGAGTAATTTAACAAGTTCGATGATAGATTGTCGCCGGAGCTAAGTGAATTGTCAGTAAATCATCAGTTTTTTGTACGGACAGGCCGCGGGAACACCCCCACGACGCGTCCCGGAGCCCCCATGTCTCCTACAGTCCGCGCCTCCGTTAAATATGCTTCGTTTTTTCTGATAAATCCCCTGCAGAGAATATAGTCCCACGTTTGAAACTTATTATGCAAACCGAGATATTCTACGTAATCTAAGTTTAGATAATGATGAAGTCTGTTTCTTGTAAAGGTTGCTCATTTTAAAACTATTTTTAAATGTGATTTAGTCACTTTGTAACATGACTCAATGGTAACATGACCATATGAGGAAATGAAAGTCTTCCCTCCCCGATTGAATTGAAACTTGACACTTAAAGCTCATATAAAATGCAATAATTTTAGTGACTGAAACACGAAATGCAATCGTCCCTTCATCAAATATAATTATATCTACTGCAGAAACCATCGACAGTATCGAGGTGGGTGAACTCGAAACAGAAATAGCTCAAGAGTCAAGAGATCGCATTTGCTTCACCAATAAATACTTTTACAAGGTTTATGTGCGAGTAAACTATGGATAAAGACATCTCTAGAACCGTTAACTATTGCTATCAGCAATCTATATTGTTCAAAGTTTCTCGTAAATATGTTAAATTGTATCCATGAGTTGCTGGTGACTAAACGGAGCGGTGTCGGTCAACAGTAGCCGCGAGTATGGCAACAGTAAATTAAGTGGTTACATATTTTAACGTGTTGCGTTACATTGAAAGAGTAAAAACGAACGAAGTAATTAAATAAGGTCAAACGTCGCGAGAGGCGAGCGCGGGCGCGGGCGCGGCGGCGGGCGGAGTGGCGGCGCGGGCGCACCACGCGCGTTCTACGTTCGCCAGCAGTTGGTGGCAGCGCACCGAGCGCTCGCGTTTTCGACTGCAACAGCTTACACTCGTGGAACATGCACGCTAACTCGTTCAATCAGGATACAGTGATATGGAAGACAAGTGATCGCAAATGAACACTCACACTCTAGAAACGGCAAATAACTACTGGAATTTCCAATTTGACAAGGAACTTCTTTTGGTTCTTACCTAAATTTTCACTAAGGATCTAATAACAAGTAAGTAGGCAACAATCGAGAATTGTTAAAAAGACAACAACATTATAACTTTAAACCAGCCTTCATTTTACCACGTTCTACTGAATTGAAGCTGTGATTAATCTTTCTTACTTTGTCAATCGATTTTGTCCATACTAGTCTATTGAGAATAATTATTATGCAACGAGTCTATGAGATGGGGACAGTTTGATGTCATGCGACATTAAACATTATTTTGTCTTCGTTTGTATTGTTTTCCATCGGGCGTATTGTATTAACTCAGTTAAGATTCCATCAAGCGAGACTTAAACTAGAAGTTTTAGTTTTAGATCAGAATGGTAAGTGATAATCAGTAAGTGTAATGGGTTTGTATCCAATTTGTGGGCGATTCCGAATCAGCCCTGTTTTTATAAAACTGTCCCAATGCTGGGCGTGGGCCTCTTTTTATTCTAAGAAGGGTAAAGCCATAGTCCACCATACTGGTCAACTGCGGGTTGGCAGACTTCACACAAGTCTGAGAACTTTTTTAAGAAGTCTCGGACTTGTAGGTTTCCTCACGATGTTTTCCATTACCGTTAGAAGTCAACACATAACTTAGAAAGCAGAGATGCGTGCCGTGGGATTGGAATCCAGGACCTCCAGATTGAAAGCCAGACAGTCTCTCAACGAGGCTGCTGAAACTGCTATCGTATATCTTTGTGTGTGGGCGATTATTTAGTTTTAAATTATAATTTCACATATAGATAAAAATTTAATTTGAATTTGTTGAGTTTATGTTATATGGTTATTAATGTTGAAAATTGTAAGTGAACACAGTTATGTAGTTAAGTATACTTAAACAATACACTTGTATTCGGTGGCAGGTTGTCTAGGTAGGTACAACCGCAGTACCAGATATACTGACGCCAAGCAGTACCGTATAAACATTACTTTGTTTCGCTTAGATATAACAGCTAGCAAAATTACAGCGCTTTTGAGACTAACCATCAAGTCTCAAAGTAATGAGAGCTAAACCAGCGATGCCGTGGACTTTGATTCTTAGACAAAGTTTTGTGTATCGCTCCGATAGCTATGGACATGCGTATCTCTTACCACCAGGAAAGCGTCTCGTTCATATCAGTACTTCTACACATTAAAAAAATAATAGAAGTGAAGTTTTTGAGAAATACTAAGATACGGTAAAACGGCAAGTGTTTACCTTATTTATATATACCAAGATTAATTACATTAGGGCGTGTAAATTATAAAAAAATTGTAATTAAAAATGTTTATTTATTTAATTTTCTGCAATTACTCAAAAACTTACAGTAGGTATATGATCAAAACATTTGGTGCCAAATTAGTACACATACACAGATACAGAACAAGTGTTCTGTATACAGAACTTGTTGTGTATCTGTGTTAATATAACTCGTTTTGTTATATTTTGAGATATATAACAAAACAATGCATGGTGGGATATTTCTCCTTTATAGATCTACAAAAAAGTCCGCGGTGGCATATATCTATCTTTTAAGGATAGCTTACTATACCCATTCTTACTACCCGTGCGAAGCCGAGGTTGGCCGCTAGTTTGTATTAAAGTGACAGGACGTCTTGTTCTTTCGGTAGGAATCGTCCAGACAAATACATTGTGTTGCTAACGAATCCAGCTGTAATGAAAGTTGCAAACAGTAGATAGCAAGTACTAAATAATACTACCGTACCTTTATACTCGGTTTATTTTACAACGTAACATTTCTCTTCAGATTTTCTATCTTGCATTTTGACGTGAATACGCCTCTAAAATTGCTTCCATAGAACAGACAAATCAGAAAACTGATCATGACAAAATCGAGTTTGTTGTCGCAACTATCTTCTAAATCCAAAATGTCAATTACACCACTCTATGTATAGCTACAGGATCAAAAAGTTCGTTACGTTTAGTGTGAATTTAAAACATGGAAATCCAAAGGACTTCTTAGTGTTCAAAACTGTACGCGTGTTCACATACACGCGGCCGTGTTCACGACACATCCTCACCTTAAATGTTTTTCTGATGTATCTTGTCTTTTTAATAGCTTACTGCGCCCCGCGGTGTTACCCGGTGTTCCCACATAAACATTAAACATTTTTCGGGATAAAAAGTAGCCTACGTGTTAATCCAGGGTGTCAGCTACCTTTATGACAAATTTCATCACAATTGGTCCAGCTATTTGCACGTGGAGAAGTAACAAACATACAAACACACTTACATACTCACAAATTTTGTCTTTATAATATTAGTGTGATGTAGATTTGTTTGGAAAACAATCACTCACAATGTTATAATTAAGTAGCACGGGTACTTGGAGAACAATAACTAGTTTTATCTCCTCAAACTGTGACCTCGCGATACCTACTAGTTTATCTTTATAAATACAGCTCTGACCAATTTTATCCCTCTAATCGATTTTGCTATGATTATATTGGCTCAAAATTTCATGTAGATTAAAAAAGTGGCAATAAATAAAATTTTAACAAAAAAAAAACGACTTCCATATGTTTTTCTCATAGATGCTATTGTCAGAATTGGAAAATGGAACCCCACGGGAAGCACCAGACTTTAAATAAAAAAAGAATTATCAAAATCGGTTCACCCAGTCGAAAGTTCTGAGGAAACTAACATTTAAAAAAAACTAGTCTAATTGAGTACCTTCTCCTTTTTTGAAGTCTAGGGATAGTATATCGCAGTTAGGTGTGATTGTTCAAGGAAGACGCTGCTGCCCATCTTCCGGATTACATCCCTTAGCCGACTCTTACGGTAACCACAGGTAGAGAGGGTGGGGTACTATTCTACGCCAGCACCACTACGGCAACGAAGAATGAACTCAAATAAATAATAAGTATTTATTTGGCTTTCGGTGATATTCTATCACCGCAGCTTCGTCAACTTTGCAATTCCTAAGATTATTATACATAGATAGATATTTTTATAGATAGAGTTAGTAGAAAGACCCATTTTGCAGTCCCTATAGATCTTTACTAATTTAAGCCGTCAAAAAAACATTACTGTATTTCGTAAAATCTTCATAGTGTAGGGATCTGAAGGTTCTTCTCCGTCGGAAGTAACGTTATTTCACAAAACTTATTCCATGACTTGTGTGGTCTTTTTGAAATCCTTACTAATCACAACATATTAGAAAACAATGCCATCCGCCGCGTCTGTCTGTCTGTCTGTTCGTGATAAACTTAAAAACTACTTAACTATTATCATGCGAGTTTCACCAATAGATAGAGTGATTCATGAGCAAGGTTTCGGTCCTTAATTTGTTAAGGTTTTGTGTAAATTGGTTGAAATATGATGATAATTGTTGAAGTGTCGAAAAAAATCAAGCCACCTTAGAACTTTCATCGAAAACGCTGCTTAATCCCTTTGAGATATAACAAAAAAATGTATGGTGGGATATTCCTCTTTTATAGATCTACAAAAAAGTCCGCGGTGGCATATATCTACCTTTTAAGGATAGCTTACCTACCCACTCATCCATTCTTACTACCCATGCGAAGCCGGGGCGGGTCGCTAGTAGTATATAAGTATTCTATCAGTTATCTGGTTCTCATAGTACAAGCTTTGCTTAGTTTGGCGCTGGATGGCGCTGTGTAAAATGTTCTAGGTTATATTTATACATAAAAATTTCGTGTTTGTCCGCTATGAACCCCTCAACTACTGAACCGATTTTAACCAAATCTTGCACACTGTGTGCAGTTTGATCCAACTTGAGAGATAGGATAGTTTATATCTCAATTTTTGTAATCCTCTTATAATTGATTTTATTTAGATACCCTACTTGATAAGTATATTTTTTAAAATTAACATTTTACTATTTTGCGCCAAAAATCCACCATCTTGATTTTTTTAATACCACCCTCTAAGGACACTTGGGTTATTGAGACGAATCTAACGATATTTTAATTATCATAATCCATTCGGCCTTTTGGAAGATGCGAGGTTATAAAGAAATTTACATACAAGATAGACGCGAAAAACATAACCCTTCCCTGGCAGTCGGGTAAAAAGATATACATTTTTATCTATCCACGTTTACATTCGTTGTCGTTATTTGCCTATCTTTTATTTTTAGGACATACCTACAAAGAAAAATTACATGTGGTACTTAATCTATGGTATAACCTATGTCCGTATTGTCCATATTAGGTACCTACATTCAAATCTGTTCAGTCGTTACATATATTAATTGGAGAAAAACACATACATATACATGTACATATATGAAAGTCACATACATTTACGCAAAATATTTATTCTAAAATGACTTCTTGTTTTGAAATATAACGACATGCATCCCATTGTAATTGTTGCGTCTTAGAAGCATATATTAGGTACTCGCAAACGTATGTACCTACAAGTTTGCTATCAACTATGAAATAAATTACAGAGGTGCAGTCTGTAACGCGTTCTGTGTGACATGTCTCCATGCACGGTGCCACAGAATAGACAGAAGTACTTGCCTCCGTGAATCATCACATCGATGTAGCTGAGGTTGCGCTAGGGTTGCTAGGAATCCGGTTTTCACCCTTGTTGACAATCTGATGCAGGTTGTCGGTATCCCACTGGTATATGAATATATTGGGGTATTGAAAAGATATGCATTTTTCGTAAATTTCGATTCACGATAGAAAAAAGAAGCTAGCGTTGCAATACTTTTGTTTTTATTAGCTTTCATTGGCAACTTTATTTTAACAAATCGGCCCGACTGTTCGAGAACTTAGACCGTGGTTGATCAATCATATATATTATTCCATAATGAATAATGTAAAGTGAAGAAACGTCATTGCCGTGACAAAATGAATTTACAGGGCAAATATGAGTAGTCCAAGTGATCATATTCTAACAAAGTGAGCTGATTCCCCACGGATCCAGAATAGTAAGTTATGGAAATGCGCGATTGGGGCAGTAGCGGGCACTAGTGGCCAATAACAATGTCACATTAATATTCAACGGGCGCTCTTTGGACGGTCGGATGGTCGCTTGCTCTGCCGACAGTCTCGCCGGTTTTCTTTACTCAGTAGACCATCTTCCGAGCTGATCTGATATAATCCTATTAGATATCGCCTTATGGTAATTTGCTACAAAGTAAATGTTTGCTTCCGTAGGCAATATGCGGTTTTGCTATGTACGGTATATACATACCGTACTTTGTTGACTCGCTCTCCTTTGCTCTGCGAAAATTAAATGGTATGATTGTTTTGTGTCCACAATGCCGCGATATTGCTAAACAGTACCTACTGTAGAAGACAATGTTTGTATTCGATTCGCTTCTAGTCTGAGCAATTCAATTATTTTTTTGTGCTTTAATGGCTGGCATTATGTAGAAGATATATAGATTTCGAGACTTAATTTAGACTAGCAAAAGCTCTCACAGTGAATGGTAGTAGTAAATGTTGAAGTAATTATGATATACATTCGGCATATCATAATTAGAGAATGAGTTTGCATTTTATCACTCCCGTTAAAACTGATGAAAATTATTCTGTAGTGTGCACTTCGTAGTACATTCAACGATGCTTTTTTTTAATTTTGTCTTTGTATTTTCTCATCATGTGAATAAGTTGTTTGCTACATCTCATATTTATAAAGATGCAATGAAATGCAGCGCTACCCAGAATACATTTATGTATGCGTGCATTTTTATGTACATTTCGGGTGGCACTGCATTTCGTTATACCCGTATAAGCCAGGTATATCGTAAACAACTCGGTCTGAATTGAATAACACATGAACTTTGTTCAAATACAGTAAATATCATCATAATACCTAATTTATTTTACACCAGAAAAGTAGATATGAAATGTTACTTTCATTTAGTGATACATTGTAGTATCGAACGCTAACAAAGGCGTGTTACTTTTAAACAGACAAAAGATGAGTTGGCTCTCGTCCCACTTGTTTGTCTACGAAAGTTTGCCAAAATTATTTTATTGACTGAACGAACGTACGGCAAGCGTTTACAGGCGACAAAATTTCCCCCACACATTGTGTGTCGCTTATATTCTATCTACCTCCACGCCCAGCTTACTTGTATCTCTGCAGTCCACGAGTTTCAGACGCCGAAGACTGCTCTGCAGTTTATAATAAAACTTGGAGAGTATTTTAAATTTACTTTTCATAATGCTTTTTTTAGGAAGTATATAGAAATCCGTTCATTGTCTTTGCAATTTTAATTTTGTATTAAAGTTAAATTTCTACATACAAACTAAAATACTCATTAAATTTATGGCCGGGGCGGGAGCGTAATTGCCTAATAGTAGTAAAGCCGCTTTGTTTTGATTTTATTAATTTAAAATTTATGGATAGCAATCGCAGTTCGGAGTACGTGTACAATCGGTAATTATTTTACTGATGATGTTAATGTAGGTATTCGGGTGGTGTTTCAGAGGGGGTCAGTGAACGAGGAGGATCGCCAGATCCCGTGATCGGTCGGCACTATGTATAGCCCGACCACCCCGCGGGAGGTGACAGTGGTGGATGGTGCGTGACTAATAATAGCCTCCCCTCCAGCGGCGATCGAAGGACCGGCGGCGGCGCGGTGGCGGCGCGAAGCACACATGTGGCGCCCGCGCCCGTCGGCCGCCTCTCCGCGTGCACGTTTATTTTCGAAGCGGTCGTCACGCGGCTCGGTTCACGGTGTTCTTCGTGCGAGCGCGGCAAGTCGGCGCTGCCGCTCCGGCCTGCACCCCGAGTAGTCACCGCGCGCTGCAGGTCGGTGCACGGTCGGGTAACCGATCCGATGGACGCAAGCCGACCGGGCTATTTCGGGAAAATACAAATTTGGAATGGATGGTACTCGCCGGTCGTAAGCGAACTCCGCCGGTTGACTCCATTTTTAGAGCTGGTCTGCGCGTGCGCGTCGAGCGCGCCGTCAGTGCTCCGCGAGCTGCCACCACGCCGCGTCGCTCGCCACCCCCACGCGGTGCGGCCGGCCGCCACCGCCACCGCGACTGAGAGCTTCCCCCGAGGGTAGCCGGTGCCGTCAAGGCCACAATACGGTGTGTTCATACAGGTACTGCAAGGACCCATTGCAACATTTAGGACTGGCAACTCCGAAGTTCAAGATGGACTCGAAACTGAAGATGTACAAAGCCTTGCGCAAGTTCCGTGCTTCCTTACTATCCCATAGTGCTTATAATCGTATGGAATGTAAAGAAGTATGGAGCTGCACGGGCGTGTCCGCGACTCTGGGATATCGTTTCAGCAATCGGACTTCTCTCAACATTCATGATCAAACCGCTCCATCGAGAACTCTAGTGTTAATTATGTTATCAAAGTGTCGAGTCTTGTGTTTTAGTTTGATGTAAATGTGCAAAACCGTGGATACTATGTGATACGAAGGAGACTTCAAAGAAGATTTGGCCACATTTTAGTATGTACCTGCTTATTGTTCGCTCGCTGTCTATAGGTATGAGAATTTTATTGCCCTACCTGATCTAGAGTTATGGATCATGGCAGTTCTCGATTTGCGATCACGTTACCCGCCGGCGGTAATAAAAAATCCGGAATTAGTAAGTAAAACACAAATAGTTTGTTCGTCGGCGAGTTGTCGTAAAATAACATCTGGCGTAGGTAACAGCTCTGAGCGGAGACTACATAAATAAACGTGCGGAGCGCGTCTCGCGGCCGCCCGCGCCGGCCCGCCCGGCTCCCGGTTCGCCCTGGAACTACATACACTTAACATTTTAAATTAGCCATGTCTAGAGAATACCGAGATCTTTTCTCAGCGAATTCAAGATAAAATGCCACGGAAATAGGTTCATATAAACGGAAAATAGCAACTTAGACAGCGAGCTCTAGCTATCTCAAATCTTGTAAATTATTGATGTTGTACTCCGCCGTACATTTTAAAAGTTCCTTTAATTGCTAAATGCTTAGCATTTAACTTTGAGTTTAATTAAGATTCCTTTGTAGAGATGCTTGGAAAGAATCGAAAAAGAAACTACGCTAGAAGAAGTTTGGTGAATCTGTTTATTAGGTACGAATACTTACTCTAGATACGGTAACAATACAATACAATAAAATTTATGTTAATGAAATCGTTTGAAATGTTTAAATTTTTTCTAGGTCATCGAAACGTAAAACTCGAAATCATGAATAGAATGTGTACAAAGGCATTAGTGCTTTTTTACAAATACTTTAATATGTTATTGATATTAGTGAATAATAGTGATGCTGTATTAGACTTAAATTATAGGTAAAATAATTATGAACTTTGTGTAACTTATAAACTAAGAATCAGAAAATATTATATTGTTAAGGTGTATTTCTTTTTTTTTTTGGAAATATTAGATAATTAGGTACACAGGTACCTTACTTAACAGAAACAGCGAAATAAAATCATGAAAAATTGTGTTAATCGATTTTTAACACTTGTATAACTTGTTGTAAGCAATGGAATAATCAAAATAAATACGGCCCTAGCTTTGAAAGCAAAATTACAATAAAGACTGACAGAGATACCGCTATGTAAGAATAAGAAAAACAGGTAGGAATCGACTGCTGTACCAATATTGTAAGCACATAAATGTCAAAATATGTATTATAGACACATCAACTCAAATCTAAGACCAACAGCATGAAATAATGATTGCTCACTACGTGTGCTTGTATGACGTCACAGTTACAATCCACGACAAAAGATCAAAAGTTAAGTTCACACTAGAAAACAATAATTAAAAATTAAACAGTAATAATGGTGCTTGTTCTTTGTTTCAGCTAGCCGACTACACTGACGTCCTTTTTGTTATTTATTTCCTACTAGCTGCGCCACGCGGTTTTACCCGCATGGTGATGGATGACGATGATGATGAAAGTATCCTATGTTTTATTCCAGGGCCTATAGTATCTACATGCAAAATTTCATCCAGATAAATTCAGCCGTTCTGGCGTGATTGAGTAACAAAATCCATCCATCCAAACTTTCACAT
This sequence comes from Biston stratarius, assembly GCA_950106695.1. Lineage (NCBI taxonomy): Eukaryota > Metazoa > Arthropoda > Insecta > Lepidoptera > Geometridae > Biston > Biston stratarius. Next base: position 15,135,698 of record OX467115.1, on the reverse strand, counting down.
TTATAATATTAGTGGGATAGTGGGATTGTAAGAAGCAAGAAGATGAATGGAATGTATCCCTGATGGTAATAGATAATGTCTGTCCACGTTTATTGCAGTGGTGCACAGAGCATTTTTCTTGACATTCTGAAACTCGAACTCCAGTCTGACTCTGATTCCGCTTTCATTGCGCGGACCGCTAAACAGTGGATGCACTGCCCGAGTGCGTGTCCCCCGATAGGTACAATCTGTATGTCTTCAAATCAAGAGTGAATCAGTATCTTCTAGGCGAGCGGACTCCATCTTAGACCACATCATTACTTAACATCAGATGAGATGGAGGTCAAACACATGTCTATTTATTATTTTAAAAAAAGCTTGAAGGCAGTGATGACAAACCCTTCAAATGATGCATATGAAAATAGTTCTTAATTCCAATTGGATGAATGACTTAGGACTGCAAACGGAACAAACAAAGAATTGTTTTCTTAAATAGTAAATAAGGTTAAGCTTTACAAAACTAACTCTAAATTCGTTTACGTGATCTATTCGTCAAGCTAACGATCACTAAGTAGTTATAAAAATCCTCAAATGTGTACTGTAGTCACTGACTAAATACATAATAGGTATTTGGTATTGGCAAAGACATCAATGGCAAGCGCAAAAAAAGTCGGGTACGAAAGGAAAGACAAAAAACAGCAGTGTCCGGGCCGCGCCTGCGCCACATCTGGTGCTTACTGCTCCTGATGCATCTGATTACACGCGGTCGCGGGTGAGCGGTTCGGCTCACACACAATGACATTAATGGCCATATTGTCAGAAATGCTCGATATTGTTCTTTGAGCCTATGAGTTGTTATGGTTCTTGATTCTTTGGAAATATTTTACTATTGTTTGATTTTGAACATATATACCATTATTTTACCGTTTTTAATTGTTTAAGTATGCATAATTTTTGTAATGTATTATTTAGATTAATGTAGTTTTTTCTTTAGAGCTGACAGGTCTAGTGTTTGACTACAGCTCATCTGATGTTAAGTTACGGTGTAGTGGAAGATGGTAAGGACAGGACATCTAGTCTGGAATAGAACTGAATCTCAAGTGATGCTGCCGGAACACGACGTTAGGTGCTTGGCGACAGATTTTCAACTCGAGGGTAGCTAGCCAGCCGAGTACTAAAGAGTATCCTCCCATCATGCTAAAGTTTATTCCTAAAAGAGCATGATAACCTCTACTCAGCAATACTAATTGACTAATACAGCATAGCCTAAACAGCTGGATTCAGAAGCCCGAAACATTTCATAGGAGTTCCATAAATGATGAAGGGTACCTAAGAAAATGTTTTTAAAAACTTGAGGATAAAATAGATAAGGGCTCGCGAGGCCAAAAACCGCGGCAATTAACCCGTGCGACAATAAATGCATGATCATCGAATGCTAGAAGAAAATTGAAATCTTTCTAAGTCGTTTTTTGATTCATTGTATTATGCTATAATGCATTTTGCGACCATGTCATTAATAATAAGTTAAGTTAATAATTAATGTTAAAAGAAGTTGCCAACTGATTGCATGGCCTATCATAAATGCTTACTTTTCTTCTAGTTTTGAAAGAATAAATCATTAAAAGTATTCTGCTGTTATGTTCTTGTTTCATTTTCCTAATTATTATTTTCTTGATAAGCTGACAAATTATCAAATAATGCTAAAAGATAGAGGCGAGGCATTAGATAAGTTCCGTTCATTGTTTTAAGTAGCGAGGGGTCTTGAGTTCGCGGGAGTGACGCGACACGACGCTGGCGCGGCGACGGAAGCGTGCGCGCGCGTCGGCCAATGACAGCGCGTACGCAATACAATCAGGAGAACTCCTCACCCACACAACGCGAGAACCAGTGTTGTTCAAATTATGTGCCAATTGAACATCTTAAGGTTTGAAATATGACATTTAGTACTTCCGCAAATACCTATATACTTTTTAACCGATGTTATCGTATCGTAGAATAATTTGAAAGATGGTAGTTTTTTGTATCGTAGAGTGTATGAATGACGTAGGTGTGTATTGTTGTGCATGGAACTGAAATAGATTATCTGATCAATTTAAATTGTTTTGTTCCACTTTTAGGGTTCCGTACCTCAAAAGGTAAAACAAGGAACCCTTATAAGAACACTCTCTTGTCCGTCTGTCTGTCTGTCTGTCTGTCCGTGTGTCACCACCGATTTTCTCAGGAATGGGTGGACCTAGCAATTTGAAATATGTACCAGATATTGAGGTCTATAGTCCCTATTAATAGAATAATATGATAAAAATCAAGGTCCTGAATCAACATGATAAAAAGATTTTCGCGAAAACTTGTAAGTACCAAAATTTACCTTAATTTTCAACTTTTTCGGAATTTTCCTTTTAGGTACTTGTAATGTTACTTGCTTCTAACCAAAATTGACAATTCTAGGTCAACCGGAAGTACCCTATAGGTTTTAGGTCGAAAACCAATATGGTAGTTCCCGTTGACCTAGAATCACGAAATTTGGCAACAAGCAAGGTCTTACAGCTCAAATAAAGGAAAAATTCCAAAAAATAAAATATTTAAATATTTGAAATTAAAGGGTATCCCCATACATATGTATGAACATAGTTGACGCCAAATTAAGATAGTCCTCTGAGTTGTGTGCGCGCTCATACAATTTAGAAGAATAGTTTAATTGGCATACAAAAAAAATACCGATTTTATTATGGCGGTATAATGGGTAGGTACGGCGCACGAGTTCGACTAGCAACTTGACGGGGTTTTTGTAAGAATAAAAAGTAATACCTAGAGCTGCTACTGGGCGCGGCGCCACGGTGCTGTCATGGTATTGTAGATAAACTTTTAACTAGTCCCCGAACATTGAAGATGCTATTCCCACTCTCATGCAAATGCGACCATACACCCGGCTGCTCTACGAACCACAGATTAAATAATAATTACATACACATGAATCCAGAATCTACCCGATACCGCGCCCTTTAATAGTGTACGCCTTTTACTATTATACAAAGGATTGGTCTATGAGAACGGGATCTTGACCTACCAGTTTATAGAGAACGTTCAACTATCAAAAACAATTTATTCATGCATACATGCAGCTACTGCTATCGACAAAAGAATTTTAAACTAGACAGGGGGATAATGAACGCTAGACAAAGGCCATTTTGATAGAGTTACTTGCATACGATTCGGCTGCCAGATACACGAGCGTCTTTGAACAAAAACGGATGATTAATTCCTTTATATTAAAAAATCTATTAGTTTATTACTATACTGTAATAGGTAAGCGAAATATTGCAGTTTATATAATGACGTTGGCAGTTGGTTGTAAAATGAAGTAGAAACTCATACTGATGGAGCTGTATCCTGATAGATAGACGAACTAGACATTTTATTATTTATTTAATGTCAACTAATCTAAGACTTCATGATAAAAATCCCTTTATAAAAGTATTTCTGCAAGCTCCATAATTCCTTTCCAATGTTGATTATAATTAAATGATGGTTTAGTCTGACTTCGATAAATGCGTCTATAATATGTATGTCAACGCCGATTTTCTCAGGAACTATAAAAGCTACTGAACTAAAATCTGGCATGGATTCAGAAAATGATAGCCCGACGATGTACTATATAAACTTAGGTAGGTAAAATATCATTGGATAATCCTCACATTTTATCGTCTTTGTAATTTTATTCCTCTGCGAAGATTACGAACTTGCAAATAAAATAGTTTTTTCTTATATACCGAATAATGTATTCACAAAAAAGGTAGCTGTTGATTCCCAATCGATGACACCAACTTGTATGAACAAATACATAGCTTACAATAAACTTTTGAGAGCTAAATATTTTAAATTAATCAATGTAATCAAGCTGAGAGACAAGCATGAAATGTGTCAATTTAGACAATTTGAGTCATTTTTCTTCTACATCATTGATAGTTATTTTAAATAGCCAGAAGAAATATGTAAAATGTCTATCTTATATTTTCAAAGATTTTAAATGGTGACCTTGTATTAATTTAAGCAATAATATTACGTATACTAAACAATAATACCTATAGGAGTTTGGTAATTCTATAATTTTTAACAATATTACAAAACTACCTAAGTAGAAAACAATCAAATTGTGAATAACTTTTCAATAAGCTAGTCATGAGCTCAGCTTAGCCAACAAAATGAGCGGTTTTGATATGGACGGACCACCGTTTGTTTAGCAAGAGAGTGAAAGAGTTATTAACGTTTAATCTATAGTACAAGTTACGTAATGTACTTTATTTGGTGTCTATAATTGTTGATCTTTAACTAAACTTATGAAATTAAGAATTACAGAAAAATAATTAAAAGAACTAATTAGAATTTTACCTTTATTTGTAATAGAAGATGAATCGAGATCATTGTTTGATGTTAGTTTCGTGTAAACTATCTTCCAACATAAGGAAACATTTATTTTTCACTTACAATAACTAAGATATACAGTAGGTAGATGTTGTTGTTCGCGGATGACGTGCGAAAATAACCACCGGACGAATCTCTGGCAGCGATCCAGAGGCCACTAACGTCTCCTGACGTGCTGCGCCTTAGTCAACATTTCTTGCCAGACGTAGCCGATCATTAATTATAGCTGTTGGAGATTGTTAAATTTAATTTCATATAATTTTATCCCGGCTGATGTCACTATTTTCTTGCGGTTTAAAATATTCAGTTGTTAGTCGAGTTTAAAGTCACATGATTTATTCTGTAAATGTTCCATACGATTCTGGAGGGAATAAGTAATTCATGACAGTGATATACCATTCACATACTTTTATTAAGTAGACATTTTGATTTATGGTAGTAAAAACACTATCAAAATCTGAATCTTGGTGGATCTATCCATTCTGTTTATTAATGTTGAACATCGATCTTAAGACAATAGGTATGTAATATCTAGTAAATTTAAACACCTATCTACAATCGTCAATGCTTCTTAATAATGAGTTTAAAAAACCTCAACCACGTGTTAGTTTTGTAGTACATTTTGTTTAGATTTTTTTGGAATTTGAATTGGAATTACTATGCGACACAATTTATTGCTTTACCGAATCAAAGCGTGTTTGTTATTCGATGTGAAGCGCTGATGCGCCACATAGCGAGAAGTCTTGTAACCATTTCTACAAGCGACACAAAATACTTGTGTTAGTCTGCACTAGATGGCAGTGAGATACACATCATGTGTTACGTAAAGTTACGAGTACGACGTCCAATTTTTACAATACTTTTTAAATCTAATTTACCCGCCTTCCCACGAATGAGAGTAATAGTAAAGGTTCGCATAATAGCTATTGCATATTAAACGTTTAGTATTTCTAAGTTAAAATCAAACCACGGTGATTATTGCTTATACCAAACGCTCCCTTTACACCCGATTAGTCTTCCATGAAGTCTAATTTTGAATTCTGGCAATAATAAAAAGAAGTTTAACTCAGCCATCCGTAATTTTTTTATACATAACAAAGGAATCTCCAGAATATTAAGTATTAAAGTGTTTATAACCTGATGTAGATATAAACACGGGCATAAAATTTGACATAAACGTTGAGAGGAAAATAGCGTATTATGGTTGGAAGGCACAAACACGCGGCACGCAGGCCCAAAAGACGTCACAAAGTTATTAGTAGGCAAATGTTAAAATAAGGGAATTAGGTAATTAGCGGCGAGTGTGTGTGTCCCCCGCGGCGCCATCAGCAGCGCGTTGCCGCCTGCCACCGCACCGGCCCAGACCCGTCGCACAATAAACCTACACCAAATTATCTTTTTAAACAATTAGCTGAGACTTATTGCCCAACAAAATGTTCCCAGTAGAAATACGTCCGTAATTACACATATTTTTTACGAGTTAAAAGGCGGAATGTACAAACAGTCGCCGAAGATAAGGGATGGTAATTTTTCACCAATGCGCATGGAGAATTTTGATTGGAGCATTGTTATCTTTCGGGTGATAAATGACAATTACACCTGGATGTGGCCGGGCGGCCCGCGGCGCCGGTGGCACTGCTCTCGTTACTCTTCCTGAGCCCACTGACAAACCGTTATTATGAACAGCCCGTCACACCATTACTCACGCTGAATATTAAAGGCAACCATCGCATCAATTTCATTACGGACAAAATTAGCGTTAAAATATTACATAAAATAGTACATGGCTTTACCTTTAAAAATTATATATTAGTATGAGAAATAATTTCGTTACGTATTTTTTTTATTACTTATAGATGTTTATCTTTTCTAATATTGTTTATTGTAATAGATTACCTTTTATGACTGAATAAGAAGATGCAAAAATGTAATAGAAAATATTTTCCAATGCATTTTCGCTTAATTTCAGAAATAGCCCGACACTTGGAGATCACCTACTAAAATAACACAGCGAAAACGGTAAAACGCTCTATTTTGTAAGTGTTTCGCTACGAAACAACGCCACTGGAAAATATTACTGAGATATTGTGTAGACAACAAACCATTTACTTAAAGCTGGACATGGAGCAAATTGACTTAGCTATATTTTGTCGGTGCATGATGGCAGTCGTTACACGTAACTGTCTTCTCGGAGAGGTCTCGCGAGGCGAGCTATTGGACGGGACGAGCTGGATACGGTGCAACGTTGGCGTCGGTCCGGGACCCAACACAACTACAAGACCACTTTCTGAAGCCAATATCGTTACCTGCTATCGCTGTACTTTTATTTAAACTTAGACAAGCAGCAAACTGTCCCATTTAAATTTTATCGCTGCATGATAACGGATACTAAACTTAAATGTATTCTTTGAGAACTTTTAAAGTAAAACAGCTATTGTCAAGCAGGAGTTGGTAGCACAATGGTACTATTGGGACTAAAACATCTGATACAAAATTCTCTTCAGCCAATATTCTTACCTGTTATCAATATAGTTATTTTTAAAGTTGTTAAGGAATAAAACGTGATTAATTAACTTCATTATGAGCATGACTATAAAAAAATCTTGACCATTACTTTACCTTTACTTTTGAATAACAAATTACAAAATAAAATATGTAAAACGACTATGTAGACAGTTACGCATTCAAATTTTTAAAATAGAAATACAAAACCCATAATACTGTGATATTAAATTTAATTTGTAAATTAATAGTCCCATAATCTCGAAAAATAAGATTTCTCAACTTTATTACATTTGTCTTAAAGAATTGAAACAGAACGCAAAGGTTTCTCAAGATATTTTATGTTGGGAATAATCCCAAAAGCAGCGCAATTCTTCATTTCATTCACGTTCCCGTGCGATGAAACTTTTTCTCTGCAATTTTTCTGTGGAGCCCGGGGTGTTATCAGGTGGGGCGGATTGGCAGTCGGCGCACGTAGCGCCTCGCAGCCGCCCGCCCGCCCTCTGCCGCCCGCTGAATACAAACTTCATTAGCCGTTTGATAATTAGCCCGTTAAACGGCCCTCACTCATCCGGCGCAGGCCACCAACTCCTAAACCGATGATCTCTCCTCTCTTCGGCCTTCAACCGAGACCTCCCTAACTGAATTACAATCTACTCCTTTTAAACGTTCCACCGGGATTGAATTTCAAAAATGTTACCTTTACTATCCGCACATTCGAATAGGCTCCTGCCAACGTAATAGAATACTATAAAACATGAGATTTTTTTTTAATTTGAATATCGGTGAACATTTCTCATGGCGCCATCTAGCTCTAAACTAACAAATTACTACAATATTCTTTAAATGTCTTACATACTAAAGTCAAAATTATATTAACTAATCTCACACGTGTCAAAACTGAAAATTTGATCCATAATTCACACGAATAATATGATTTTTTTAAGTACTGTAACAAAATGGTAATAATGTAATCGTGTTCGTCTGTTCTTTTTCATGTTACAGTCAATTTTCTATGAAACTATATAATTTCCAATTTATCTCACATTTAGTCGAAAACTTTTTCAACACATTTTTTTTCTTTCCAATGAATAAAAAAAAACTGCTATAGACAAAACAATTAGTGGATACATCGTAATGAATCAATTTAATTTTGTTAAAAAGAAGATAAAAGGAAACGGATAATAAACGTGACATTTTAACCGGAACGTAGTCCGGAAGGAGTTGGAGAAACAATAGGAGTGCGAACAAGTGCGAAGGAGCGCAGACTAGAGGAACTTGGAGAAATTAGGAAACAATGAAGCAGGAAATGTGTTTCTCTGCGAGTGGCGATGATGGCGGATCGCGTCGAGCCAATTCTAACAAGGTTTATCTACGCGCTCTCCTATGCAGACCGATCGATATCACATCACGTTTAAAGTGATCTTCAGAGGAAACTCTTCAATTATATTATTATTTTAGATTAAAAGATTTTATAGTGTGTGTTTTCATTTCATATTTAGATGGTATACTTTATTAACTTATCTTTATTAGTTGGTACACGCTGCAGTATTGAATGTAAATGAATTTTAAGTTGCTAAAACATATATGTGACGACAACAAATCCATACCGAATGTTGACCTGCTTAAATTTTTTAGTTATCAAGTGATCAATAATAACATATTAAAATCGTTGATGGAATGTAATGAAACGTCGCATCACATTATTCAGATCGCAGATTCAGATGCCGCTCCATACCCAAAGACGCCTCTGATAGTAACAGAAATAGGTATGAGTATATCATGAATACGAAATAATGTAGCGAAGCTGTCGACTTAGCGAGCCCATTATTAATACGAGCGTCTCCTTTATTTCGGTCGCACGTGTGTATGTAAACATCTTTGAAAATTATAACTGAACATACAAAATGTAAATGTTAATGTAAACTATATTTGCTTGTTTCGAATGACATTTTAAATGAAACTGATTGAAGTCAGTTTCATTTTAATTCCAGCAAAAAAGAATGCAATTATATAGTAGATATAATTATAGATATAAATAGATATGGATATAGAATAGATAGTTATATAGTAGGTATTATGAAGTCTGTTACGCCGCTACAGTGATACCATACCACTTTTGTTTTATTATGAATTGTATGTACTAGGTATATTGCTTTTATTTATAGCTAGCTGTTACCCGCGACATCGTACGCGTTGACTTAAACAAAAAAATTCACCACCACCAGATGTCGTCAATTCGTAAGTAGAATAGTAATTACTATTGTGTATTGTGAAATTTGACGACATCTGGTGGTGGGTAGCGGTCGTGTACTTGAACATTTTTGGTAATCCCACAGGAACCTAACATTGTTCTAATATAAAAGTATCCTGTATGTTAATTCAGGTAATAAACTTTATGTGTGTCAAATTTCATCTAAATCCCTTTAGCCGTTTTTGCATAATTGAGTAACAAACATCCAAACTTTCACATTTATATTATATTATAGTAGGAAGTAGGATTATATATATCTATATCCGTGTGTATTATTCTAAGTACGTACTTACATTTTAGATAAACGTTACGTGTTTTTTTGATGCCACACCTTCTCATTGAATCCTATTTACACTAAGGTAGCCTGATCAGGCTAATCTATACCAGCCGCCGATTATTCTTGTTGCTTTATCCACAGATTAAAACTTTGGTGTAAACAGTAGAGTTGTCCATGTTTCTACATATTACTTAGTAGGAGAAAAAATACCCTGATAAAGAGAAAGAGGGAGGAGGGTTATTATATGATAGAAAATAAGAAAAATATATACAAAATTAATAATTTAAGTTTTTCCGTGGGACCCCCTACTCAACAGCAAAATTGTGTTACTGACTCCAGTACTAGAACACACAAAAAATACTGAAGATACACGTAAACAAATAGTATAGAACAAAGCTGCTGGCCGCGACTGTCTATTTCTTCATTACTTCTTCTAAACCACGCAACGGATTTTAAGAGAACACACTAAGAGATTTAGAGGTTTGTGTCAAAAATATTTCCTAATTAACTTTTTTATAAATAAAAAATTTCAATGTTTTACAATCAGGTTGCCAAAATTAATTGCACCCGTGTGAAGCTAGGGAGAGTCCATAGTAACACAATTGGTTCAATGTCAGTCGCATTCACGTTATTGATCTCTTTTTTTTTTTTTTTTTTAGCTCGATTGTAATAGATTTATAGATAACCAATGAAGGTAAATACGAATTCCAAATTTGTGGCTACGGTTATAATGTAGCTATAAGTAGGTACACCGCCGAAAACGAGAATAACCCGACACATTTAGATTGGCAGGTTCCATTGGAATTGGTTTTAATTGATCGGCGTTAAGCTTCTCCTGGCTTTGTAATTTGAAATCGAGAAATCAGTTTGTTTTTATCTGTAATGGGCTTTGCAATTTGCAATAAAAAGTGGATAGAGCGGGAGGTACGCGGGCGCGGGCGGATAGGCAGCGCCGCGCGGTTATTTCGCTGTAATTAAAACAAACAGTAGGCTCGCCACTCCTCTCTAATTGCGTTCGTGTTGAAATAATCACGGAAATTAACAGAGGATACTCCGCCGCACTGATACTATTCCGTCTGATCGCACTCTTATATAACTCTGTTCCGTTATATTAGAAACATTTAACCCATAGAAAGGATGGGATGTGGAGAAAAATACTCGCAATAAAGAAATAAACGGACGAAGCGCTCTCCTCATGGTAGGAAATAACGCTCGTCCATGAGTATTACAGCGATACCTAGAACTTTGAATAACAAAACAAAGTCTAGGGTCTAGTATCGTTACGTCGAACGTCTCAAAATAATGAGACGTTCGATGGTTAGTCACAATAAGCCTTAAAATGTCGCTATACAATAGATACTAAAGTTTTGGTTAGGTAAGCTGTATATTAAAATATGAGTGCCATCATGATTTCTTTTGATCATGTACTGCAGGTAACTAACGTAACCTAACTCTACCCTTATTTGCAATCAAGTTTCTTTTTACGGTACACAAAGCGGTTTTATTTATTGAAATCATTTCGTTTCATTAAACTATTATTATAAACTAGCTGCGCCTCGCGGTGTTACCCGCTACATTTTTTCGGGATAAAAAGTATCTAATCACTTAGCGGTATGAAATATACTTTACGACCTATTCTCTCTCATACGTAGGTATAAAAATACATAAATAATTTTATAAAAATCGGTCGACCCGTTTCCGAGGAGTGCGACCACAAACACCGTGACACGACATTTATATATATATATATATATATATATAAATATTCAAATATAGTTATTTTTATTATTATTGTTACTCATTTCTAAACACACATCGGAGTAGCTGGCTATTTTCACTAGTATATTGTTTTATAGCATCTATATACCACAACGGGATAAAAACCGTGATGTATCTTTGAATGCAGATGAAAATCTTATAAATATTCACTAAAACTTAAGTATTGAGAAACTGCAAAAGTAGCAAATATATAAATATTGAACCTCTATTTTGTGAGAACGGAGATGAAAATATATCAAGTTTTCTGTATACTCATATCCAAGATGAAAATATTGGGTCCCTTTTTTGGCTTATGAAAAAGCGTGACTAATGATGTCGACGGTTGGATTGACAACGAATAGCTTTATATTTTTCGATTAAAAGATGACGCTGCCTTATAAAGTACCACCCTTTTTAATTAAGTAATATAAACAGGCTTGGTTATTTTAGTTTTTTAAACAGGTACAACAATACTTGCATGCAAAAATTTAATACAGAACACACTGGATTATGCGACACAGGTTTTTCTAATGCAAAATCCAGGGTATCTGTTTGCTCTTTGTTATTCTCTATTTTACTTATAAATAAATAAATAAAAAACTTATATACCTAAACATACCACATACCACTAAGGGCTAATGTATGTTAAAATGTATAAAAATGTTATGGCTATATAATAAAATTATACCAATTTTGTAAGATGTTGCATTAGATACTATTCATTATCGCAGTCATTGATATTGAAGTTGAGTTTTGTTTTGTCAACTGGTTAAGGAAAGAAGGAAGTTATGTCGTGAAAGGTTTTAGTGAGCGCGGTTACAGACACCGCACAGGATTCGCTGTCCAGCCCGGCTAGGCTAGGCTAGGCAAGGCTAGACCGGACTAGGGGTTGGCGACGTGCGCAGAGGGCGATCTAGCGACGGTGGACGCAGCAGACAGTGCGGCTCGCGGCAGCAGCGATGGCGCCTGCGGGCGAGGCGCGGCGGCCGGGCGGCGCGCGGGGAGCGCCGCGGCGGCGCGATGCTGCGCGCCTCTCAGTCGAGACGCGAGTCCCGCCCGCCCTAGCCGCCCGCGCGTTCCGCCCGCCCGCCCCGCGCGCCCTCTACGCGTCTCTTTTCACGAACCGCAATACTTACTACCCTTAATCACACCTTTCATGACTAAATCTTATAACTACCTAATGATGTTTCTACTGTCGCAGATATTATAAAATGTATCTCTTTCCATCCCCGATTTATGCGAGCGTTAGACGGCGAGTATTTTCGAAGCTTTTCGGATGGACCGGAAGGGAGGAGGGAGGGTGTACGGATTCGGAGGGTCGCGGGGCGCAGGCCCCTCGCGACGCGGGGTTAGTAGGTTCGCGATGTCGCGTCGTCGTCGGTCGGAATGCATTCGCGGACGTAGAGCGGCGACCTAAGGTGCCGCCGCGGTTCTCACCTGGTCGTCTAGGGTCCTTCACCTTCCTTTTAAATGAAAGGTCTTGGACTAATTTTTTTATCGGTCTTAGGCTGCGTTTCAAATAGCGTTTTACGTTCCCTTTACAAATATTTTTGGGTCAAGCGAGACCAAATGCAAGGTCAAATCTGTTAGGTGTCAACGAACCCCTCATCCAGTTCTTACGTCAGGTCGATGACGTCGGGGTCATCGCGACGCATCTTCCGCACACCGACTTCCATTCAGGAAATTCCGCGTTCAACTTAGGGAGAGACTTCAGAGTGATGTGCTCGTCTTTTTTAAACGTTGGCTGGGATTTTATTCGAGTGTTAAATAGGAGAAGGAAGACGGAAGTGTGTAACGACCGGCGGAGATCGGGGAGGCCGCCGCGTTAACCCTGCCCGAATTAGTGCACCGGACGAGACGAAAATAGCGAAGCGGCGTATACGGTTACATGCGGCGCGCCAATGTCGGCACGCCGGCACGCCGCGTGCTCCTCACGGCTCTCGGCGGGTAAGCTTACACTGCGTCTGATTGCAGAGCGCGCTCGCCAGCCCTATATGTGGAGGCGCCGCCACGGCCGGCGCGTCGCACGCCGCACGCCGCACGCCCTCGCACACACTCACGACTCTGCTATTTCTAGACCCATCTGTTCCACTCTATACGTGCTAAATTTTACATCAATCTAAATATAATATCACCTAAGAATGCTGACGAGTTTTACAGCGTTGGTGTTTTCGATCTTTGAATATTTGTAACATGTATTTATTATGTTTGAAAGCTTGTTATTAGGATAAATAAATGAAGTGTAAGCAGCGATTAACCGGATAGTTGAAAAAAGTCTGCCATAGAGATGAAGAGATAAGCGTGAAGATCGTGGAAGGAGTCATCGTTATAAGTGGTGGCGTTGTTCGCTTTAGCTGGTTGACTTCGGGTCAAATTGTCATTTCGTATCATTTGGTCCCCTTCAACCAGCTGTAGTTGACATCTGCTTCACTTTCAGCATTTTCCAATGAAGATTTCAACACAGGGAACATCGCTGTCGACTATGATCTACTTGCAATAGTCAATGACTGGCAAAATAAACAAATGACAATGACAAAATGACAAATGACTGGCAAAATAGATTTTTTCGGCCTAAGTTATCTATCTATCTTTACTATTTATGAACTCAATAACCAGGCTTTTCACTGGAAAATGTACATGGTCATTAAATGCGGATAAAACAAAGATGATTGCGGACTGCGGTGTGAAGTTAATAAGGAGAAAACAAATCTTTGAAAATCTTATAAAAAATGAAATTTAAGTGCGTGTTGGTACGTGCTTATGTTATGGTTCTGAAGCAATTTCGGACATAAATATTTTTATTATCATTATGACCGGGTTATCAGACTGCAATTAATATTGCTGGAATATATTACTTAACTTCATTCAGTATTAGTATTAATTTACTCCGAGATATTTTATGCATGAAAAGCGCGTCACACATGATGAAGATTTAAAGATCTCTCATTTCTTGAAGCTAGTGATAGGGATTTATATATAAAATAAGTCGTGCCCATCAAGTCATACAATTCAAGATTATAATTATTGTCTGATGAACTGGCATACAAATATAAATCAAAGCTACATAACTCATAATTTTATTCAAATTCAATCTTTATATTGTTCTATGTTCCTAATTCGCGACGTTAGCGATTCAATTCATACAATTATTATTAATTTAACAATTATGACAATTACGATAATAATTTTGAATGTTGATAATTTCATAATGTATTAACGTATCTTAGCCATTTGATGTCAGATAATTACACGATCTTATGATAACGTAAGAACAGATAAGAAAAAAGTAGTGCAGATGTAGGTAATGTTATGTAGAAAATTTATGAAGCCTCCTTGACCCTAGAATTTCGCTTGTCATACGCAAACTAAACGCACACAAACATCTCGATGTGTTTGTGTGACGTAATCTTTTAACGTACGCGTGTCCCGTATGACAAGCGGAAATTCTAGAGTCGAGGTGTCTTCACTTATTTTTTACACAAATTATTATTATTTGTACTATTTATTTTTAATCTGTTACAGCAATATAAAATATTATAATATCTTCTCTGTGTATGATGCCTTTTAAACATTTTGATATTAGGCTCCAATGAGTTGCGATATTTTAAATTGAAATTCAGATTGTGCAAAAGAAACACTGTAAATTAGGTTTTAATCGTAATCAATACGTTATATAAATCAAACACTAGGTGCCTTTTTACTTTCGACTCACAAATCATGTTTATGAAGAAATCACGGATAAAAATGAAGTTTATGAAATATATTTCACGGTTACTCTCATAGGAGCAAAAAGAAGAGTCAAGTCAGTTGATAGTAAAGCTTTCTCTTTCCGTCACTTTCACGCAGCCATCTTTTCTCTTGGTCTCTATTTGTCTTGCGCATTGAATAATACAAGCTCCAAATCTATGGTAGGTGAATAATTTTATTTTTGAATTATTTATTTGGCGAAATATATTTTTTTTTTGCACAAATAATAGTAAGTGACAAAAATATGATAACGTTGTATGCGAAACTTATGTAACGTTCCAGGATACTTTCCAAAGCAGCATTATGCGCTTAGTAAAATTTTAGTGTACAATCACCACAAGTATAAATTTCAAGTATTTCAGCAAAGGAACAATTGTGTAATATCATAATATATCAAAATCTTCTGTACGTGTGTTTGTCACCTAACTCCTCCTAAACGACTGGACCGATTTGGATGAAATTTTGTGTGTATATTTCAATGGGTTCCTGGATGGTTTGAAAACACATATGAACCCGGTAGGTGGCGCTGCTATCGGTATGTCTGTTGACTTTTAGGTGATACGAAGTTCGCCGGGTCAGCTAGTTTAGTTAGTATAGATACCTTTTACAAACTTAAGAGCTTATAGAATACACTTTTAATATTACTCTGAAATCAACACAAGTTACTATCACAGATGACAATTCCTTCTCTATCAGCCATATTAAGAATTTCGTCGTAAGAAGTTTCTATTAGTGACCTCCAAATGTTATTATGAAGATAGTATTGTAATGACAATTAAATATAAAAATAAAAATGATTTATTTTAAATGCGAACATTTATAACTAAAATTAGCTTCTTTTTTTTTATTGCAAATTGTATTCTGTTTTATACATAACCTAGGACAATCTCTATAACATATTTGGACATAATTTCTCCAAAAAAGTATGAAGTTTGTGAAAAAATTGTAAAATGTTTTTTTATTTAATAGTATAAAAGATCCCTTGTGTCCCGTTTTTCTTTTAGTTTGAAAATGTATATAATTATAGTCATTTAGAGTCCTAATATGAATGTTTTCTTTTTTAGTTGGGATAAAAAACATGTCGAACTATTAATATATTTATGTATTATATCAAGAAGCTGTCTACGACCGTTGCTTGATTAGTTACAAATGATTTTGCATATGTATTCATGAATCTGCCAATCTTTCTATATTTTAAAACCCACAGCATTATCACATCAGTATTTTTAGAGTTTAATGATAGACAACTCAAGTGAAGCTACGAGGTTCATCAACTCCAACTCCGCGGGTTACATGAAGTCGCGAGAAGCGATTGTAGAGTCCTTTTGGACACAGCTCCAACTTCATAATAACTAAATGGCACAAGTTGGCAATTAAGGTTGTAGGTTTTAATAAGTACGATACAATATATATTTTTTTTAATGTAAAAGTAATTAAACGAACGAGCTGCTCTCCTGATGGTGAGAGATAACGCCTGCCCATGACCATTGCAGCAATACACAGAACGTAGAGTAGTAAAACAAAATCCAAGGCATCGCTACATTGGCGCTCATTACTTTGCGACTTTTGATGGTTAGTTTCAACAGCACTGTAATTTCGCTAGCTGCAGTATCCTTCAAACCGGAACACATTACTGCTTGGCGGCAGAATATCTGTTACTGCAGTGGTACCTACCTAGGCGACCTCCTGCTAAGAAGATCTACCACCAAGTAAATTAGGGAGTTAATCACAAATTACGTAGAACCATGCTGCGTGGTAAGGTTTCGCGTTAGCTAAATAAGACTCTAATTATGATGAATTTTCTTTGAATGTGTATGTTCGTTTAATAATAAAAATATGCATGAATATACACTAATTAATTATAGTTACAAAAAACATTCTGTTTCTTCATAGGTAGGGGAATACAGCACACAAAAATACACCTTCTCCCGGAGCCCCAAAGAATTGTGATAGAATCTTGAAATATCAAGGAAGCTTTGTGTAGAATAGGCGAGTCTCGCAGGTGTAATTAATTATACACACTTAGTGCCCGACACACTAATGCGTCCGTGTGTACAACCATTAATTAGTAAATCACGACACGTGTAGCATTTCTTTTATTAACTAGGTATTTACATATGTGACTTGAGTAACAATAGTTACAAAATATGAATTAAAATATCGCAATGAAGACTGATTAAACATTTTAATCCTTAACTATTATCTTAATCTTTCTTTATTTAATTACAACTGTAGTTCACAAGATAATCATTTCCGTTTAAATATTCTAAAAAAATAGCTATGACTAAAGCATGATGAGAGCTTGCAAGATATGACTTTATATAAAACATCGGTATAATAATTAGGTTGTTAACCTTCAAGTAGAGAATAATAACGTCAAATGAATCAACGAAGTTAAATAGGTATAACTTTGTGAAGGTTTTTTTTAAACTATTAATTAACACAGCAATGGCCATGTGTTTTATGTCATACCGTCTCTAGTGTCAAGTTTGTTGCTTTGCCTGATTATTGGGAACTACCTCGGCTTTGCAAGGACATATCAATCTATCGGAAGAAATTCTCTTTAAAATCAAAATCAAAAAGTCATTTATTCAGTTTAGTCCCTGGTAAGGCACTTATGAACGTTAAGTTACATGTTTGAATCTACCTCTTAATGATGGTTAAGGCAGTATTGAAATCCGTTACGTAGTTTAGAATAACCAAGCGAACAAACATGCAATATGTAAAATGAGACTTCGTTGTATACTAATTAGTGATTCAGAGATGATATCACATGTTTTACGCTATTAAAAAGTTCATGTAATGTACCAGGTAAGTACCAAGTACAAGGCAGTACTTTTATGGATTAGTCTTATATATGACCAGCTGCGCCCTGCGGTGTTACCCGCTACATTTTTTCGAGATAAAAAGTAGCTAATCACCTAGCGGTATGAAATATACTTTACGATCTATTCTTATACCTACCAATATAAAAATCGGTCGTGCCGTTTCAGAGGAGTGCTACCACAAATACCGTGACACGAGATTTTCATATACATAGATTAATCTTAAAAAATGGCCCTGTTATAAATAATCTATTTTATTAAAATTAAAAGGCAAAATAAATTAAAAATGGCGATAAAATAAAGGGAAACAGACTGTTGCCATGTTGCGGCGGACTAAAGGAAATACATAAAGCATAATACATTTGTAGCAATGATAGCTCAGTGGTTAGCGCGGTCGGTTCGCATGCCGAAGGGCGTGGGTTCAAACCCCAACAATGAGCTTGAGCTGTCGGTGAAGGAAAACATCGTGAGGAAACCATAACGTGGTGGTAGGGTACTTTCTAGTACTCGGTTCACTAGCTATCATCCTCAAGTTGAAAATCTTCCGCCAAGCATCTAGCGGTGTGTTCCGGCAGCCTCACTTGAGAGCCAGTTCCAGTCCAGGTTAGGTATGTTTACCATCTTCGACCACACCGTCAAGTTAATATCAGGTGAGCTGTGGTCAAACAACTAGCGTGACAGCCATAAAAAAAACAAGTGTCAACAAATGTGTTAATAAAAAATATTATTGCTAAAATTGCCATTAAACAATTTGGTATAAAAACGAATAGAGGAGAAAATTAACGTAAAACATCTCCTATATCTCTTAATCCATTTACTTAATCGAAACGTGAGCAAAAAGACAATTTATTCCTGAAACAAGCAAAAAAAAAATTGGTAAGCAGAACGAAAATTACGTCCCAGTCCATCCCTCATTTAGGCAGGTACGGCGTTTTAGCAGGTTTGCATTTTTTTTATGAAGCGGTCCCTCAGGGTAAAGAAGCTTTCACAAGGTTGTAGATAAAGACGTTTGTGCCTCTGTTTCGCAGTATCGATTGGAACTACGAAGGTTTTTGGAGTTTGCACGCGAGGGAAAGATCTTAATGCGCGGCGTGCTTTGATATTATAACAAGATTACTCGGCGAACCGCTACAGGCCGTCTTAGCTTTTTTTATTTTCGTAATAAACAACAGTTTCACCATTTTTTCTTTTTTCCTCTGTTTGTCTGTATGCCCATCTAAGACCGCATCATCACTTAACATCAGGTGAGATGGCGGTCAAACGTAAGCATATTTCTAATAAAAAGAAGAAAAAAATGTATTTCGTCCTTTTATTTAGAGAGTATGTATTTGATACACGCACGGCTATTGATTATAATTACTTATACCCGTTATATACCAATAAAATTATATTATTGATGTGATTTTTTTTGGAAGTTTTCTCACCATCACAATAAGCAGGAATTAAACTAAATTAAATTTTACTTTAAGTATATCAAGTTCGTATATCAAAAGGGAGTTTAAATTTATCATAAGGTTTCTAAAACAGTTTTTCAAAACTACGCCCCTTTTCCAGCGTTCCATAGTAAATAAAGGAACTCATACCGTCGTGGCATGACCATGTGTCCTCGAGCCTGCTTACTTCTGTGACATTAAAATATCCAAAAACCAAAGGAATTGAGGAATTCATTTGGTTTTTCTATATTTTGGCGAAACGTTGGAACTAAAGCCATACAATTCGTAAACCATCGATAGCAACACATTGGAGATTTTTTGTTTGCAGTTTGTTCATAAAAACACACAATTGTGACTGCAAATTCTGCGATATACGATTACTTTTTGTTGTGTCGGGAAGTGTATCTGTCGTGAGAGTCAGCGAGGGTGGTGCACAAAAACGCTCGAGGCATTCGGTGCAGCCGGACGGCCCGTACGCCGCGCGACCAGCGAAGCGCCTGCGGAACCTACAGCCGCCGTGATGCGACTTTATCTCGTAAATCAAAAGCACCCGCGGGACCGCTCGCATCGTAAACACTACACGTTGCAGGTGATGTTTTAACAGAGTTTATTTCACGATTTCTCATCATGAAGTACTTACCTACCTATATTTTACATAAAGTATCTACTTAGTGTATATTTTACCAAAATCAAACGTAAACTAGAAAGGTGTCGTTTCTCTTTACCCTGCCCTCATTATAGAACAATATTTTACCTAAAATATTTTACGTGAAACAAGCCTCGGTAATGTGTTATCGTTAGTATCTACCCAGAGCCAACTACACAAGTAAACCGATGTCTAGGTAGGATATTTTTCTTCCTGTTAGTTTTTAAGGATACCTGTAACATTGTGTACGGGTTTTCCTCAACTTTAATGAGAGCTTTAAAAAATCGCACAATTTTAAGCAAAAGTAGACGAGTTACAAATGTAATTGGCTCGAAAGGTCGGCGCGAGTAGTAGGAAAAAACGGTTTGAAGGGCGGAGTACAAAAGTTTTTCATTCGGGAGCTGTAACCGCGACATTGGCGTGTCGAGGCGGTGGTGCTTTACCCGAAATACGGCTTAGAAGGAAATCACCTGGCAGGCCATTAACCTAATTCACGGACGCAAAGACAGGGCGGAGACGCGCGCTCGGCGGTAGCGGCGGCGCCGCCACAGCGTTCGCTTTAATATCGCTTCGCTGCCGGTAATAACATGGAAATAAGGCGGCGGAGAAACCGGGCCAATCATCGCCGCTCGCAACTCCACACCGCCACTGTACACCGCCAATACCTCGATAAGTACCGAATAAAATATTCATTTCGGTAAATTACGCAGGTACATAAAGACGAGTAATGGAATCCTGCCAGCATCGGGTGGGTAGGTAAGAATTTGAATTATTACCAGTATTATAAAACATCTCGAGGACCTGTCCGAGTATCCGATACTTCAATATGATAGCTCCTAAAACTTAAACTCAAGTAGATATTAGTACAAATTAAATACCTAATGTGATGGTCATCATAAATATAATGATGGTAGGATATTTTCTAATACTCGGCTGGCTAGCTACCACCCTCAAGTAGGAAATCTACCGCCAAGCATATAACGGTGTGTTCTTGCAACCACACTTGAGAGCCAGTTCCATTCCAGGCTAGGTGTGCACACCGTCGATTTACATCAGGTGAGCTATGGTTAAACAACTAGCTTGTCAACCATTTAAAAAAAACTACGTACTCGTAGCACTATGATAATCTTTAGTCTGCAGGCCTGAAATCCTTATAAAAGAGTAAATTGCTTATAGCGGTGCTCGGAGAGGTAGTATAAAATTATAATCTTAAAATAGAAAATGGCAGCGCGCCTCGTGCCTGCGAGAGCAAGTGTTCTAAATGGGTGCCTGGAGGGAGCATCGTTCAAGGAATCAAGCGACTCTCACTGCGAGCTTATCTTAAATGCCGTGTAACGAAAATGCTTCACTTTTATTTACTTTTTTCGTAATTAAATATTTACATACAGCACTCGTTATCAGTCTGGCTAGTTGGCACATCTCTAAGTTATTACTGTTATTTTCTATAACTTTAATTACACGGCAATATTCTACACGATCGTGAAAGTAGCTCCGATAATTATTATTCATACCTCTGTTGGTATCTTTTCCAGAGTAAACTGATATACTGACTTTATTGGAAGTATTTTGTGCTATTGGAGGATGAAGATATATACTTTTAATAGTGAAATCAGCATGAAAAACTGGAACATCTCTATTGAAAAGTTAGTTTTAGTAAGTTATTGTCTTTTTTTGGGGTTCCGGAGCTAAGGACTGCTATGGCTTCACCATAATTTTACTATCACGTTTTTTTTTTACATCAGAGAATATTTGTATAATAAATAAGAACTCACTCGATATAATGAGTGAATGTCGGTAAAGTAGACTAGAGAAACAATTATGGAACAAAATTGTTATACTTTGAAATATTTAAGTTCAAATAAAAACGATAATGTTTATCGATTTTATTGCATTTCAATATATAACTTTGCTTGCGCAGCGACTCAAACTGTATCGTGACATCCGATACTATAAGGTGCAATATTTCTTGATCTTAACTACTTCACGCCAGTTATTGACTTCCAGTTCTTGGAGATCTTTAGCCACTTCATCTTTTCTTTCCGCCTGTGCTTGAGGCAGCCCACGGGCCTTTTGCCTTCCGGTAGTCCGAGATACGTCTTTTTAACAGAGCGATCTTCCTTTATCCTTTCAGAGCCTAAGCCAGTGAAGCCTATGGGATTTTGTGTCACTAATAACGATGGACCGGGACGAGTGGCGTACAAGAAGAGAGGCCTATGCTCAGCAGTGGGCGATAACAGGCTGATGATGATGATGAATAACGATGGGCTTTGCCACCAGCTCTTCAATCTTCCAGTTTTACGGATCAGTAATTACTGTGTATTAGTAGACATATATAAGTATTCGATCAAGTTGACGCCTAACAAGAATAAAACAAGAAGTTGGAAAATTAAAATACAACTACTGCCTTGTAGGCAACGCTACCGTTCGCAAGAAAAATTATACATATTTGAAATGTCTAAATGATCTCTTTCATTTGATACCCAACATGGCTTGGTCTATTTTATTTTGGCGGTGCGTATTTGGGTTATAAAATTTGCCATATTAGGTTTTCCAAGCCTATTACTTCGTTAATAGATACCTCACTTACCAAAATACTATATGTCAATAGGACATACATTTAGCTCATACGAGAAAACAAATGATCATATGTACATAAATACATAGTAGACTGCTAAAAGCATAACTTTTTATTTTACGAGGACCGTTAAAATAAAGTTGTGCATTAAGAAGTTATGCACAACCTACTAAGAAATTTAAGTATAAAGAAATTTATATGTAATATAGCTACAGAACCTTTTAGCTTATCACGATATGTATTTAGTAAGACTTTATTGTAGACCAGATTTGAACAAACATTTGGTTCCTAATGATGTACCTTAGAAGCGTGTGATGAATCAATAAATTAACAATGCATCGACATAGATTATACAAAATGACTTAAAATCTAGATATTAAATATTGTTTTATTACCGGAGGGTTTGAGAAGGGAGGGTTCGGTCCGGGAGGTCACGTATTTTCGCACGCGCACGGGGCATTCGTAAACAATAGCTGTAAGTGTTTATTTTTTGCAAATGCGAGAGAATTATGCG
The DNA here is from genome assembly GCA_950106695.1 of Biston stratarius. Taxonomy (NCBI): domain Eukaryota; kingdom Metazoa; phylum Arthropoda; class Insecta; order Lepidoptera; family Geometridae; genus Biston; species Biston stratarius. The sequence goes on along the minus strand of OX467115.1, from coordinate 15,112,769 downwards.
GTTGTTTTCCTTGTTTTTTCCCGACTGAAAAGGCAATGTTTCCGAATTGGCGTGTATGTTTGTGTCTGTGTAGTGGTCGCCTGAGGGCTGAGCTGAGGTGTCAAACAATTCGTGTCGTTCCCGGCTGTTATTGGATATGTAAATTTAGCGGACACGGCTTTGGTTTTTGTGTTTATGCTTGTTTGGTCAGTGATGCTCGCATGGTACTCGTAAAGCTTTTACAATAAGTTGCTGATACTTCTATAGTTTTCACTTAACCGACTTTATACTTGAAAACACATATGAAAATGTAAATTTTAATTTCCTGCAGATTGAAGCACAGCTGTATGTCTGGATGAAATATTTCAGATAAAATACAACTACTGCCTTGTAGGCAACGCTACCGTTCGCAAGAAAAATTATACATATTTGAAATGTCTAAATGATCTCTTTCATTTGATACCCAACATGGCTTGGTCTATTTTATTTTGGCGGTGCGTATTTGGGTTATAAAATTTGCCATATTAGGTTTTCCAAGCCTATTACTTCGTTAATAGATACCTCACTTACCAAAATACTATATGTCAATAGGACATACATTTAGCTCATACGAGAAAACAAATGATCATATGTACATAAATACATAGTAGACTGCTAAAAGCATAACTTTTTATTTTACGAGGACCGTTAAAATAAAGTTGTGCATTAAGAAGTTATGCACAACCTACTAAGAAATTTAAGTATAAAGAAATTTATATGTAATATAGCTACAGAACCTTTTAGCTTATCACGATATGTATTTAGTAAGACTTTATTGTAGACCAGATTTGAACAAACATTTGGTTCCTAATGATGTACCTTAGAAGCGTGTGATGAATCAATAAATTAACAATGCATCGACATAGATTATACAAAATGACTTAAAATCTAGATATTAAATATTGTTTTATTACCGGAGGGTTTGAGAAGGGAGGGTTCGGTCCGGGAGGTCACGTATTTTCGCACGCGCACGGGGCATTCGTAAACAATAGCTGTAAGTGTTTATTTTTTGCAAATGCGAGAGAATTATGCGGTTGTTTTCCTTGTTTTTTCCCGACTGAAAAGGCAATGTTTCCGAATTGGCGTGTATGTTTGTGTCTGTGTAGTGGTCGCCTGAGGGCTGAGCTGAGGTGTCAAACAATTCGTGTCGTTCCCGGCTGTTATTGGATATGTAAATTTAGCGGACACGGCTTTGGTTTTTGTGTTTATGCTTGTTTGGTCAGTGATGCTCGCATGGTACTCGTAAAGCTTTTACAATAAGTTGCTGATACTTCTATAGTTTTCACTTAACCGACTTTATACTTGAAAACACATATGAAAATGTAAATTTTAATTTCCTGCAGATTGAAGCACAGCTGTATGTCTGGATGAAATATTTCAGGTGGCGACGGCGTTCCCGCGAGTTAGTGCGAGGTTGATGAAACGACATACTCCGCGGCGCACTCAGCGACGGCGACGGGAAAATTTAATTATTGTTGCGCCGTCGCCCACAACAACCCGACACAGTTGAACACACTTTTAAATGGCGAACCACATTTCTGTGACTTTAAATGAGTTTGTCGGGTTATTATAATTACATAGACTAACAGACCCTTAATAACACTCCTGTCAGAGTTTTTGATTACACAACTTTTTATGGCATCCAACGGGACTGTTTTTTTTTTATATTTAGGCCTTTGGATTCTAACGGAATGTTTAATATGTAAACCCGACTAAAGAAAAAAAAGAGTGGCTAATAAGTTAATTGAGATCCAAACTCAAAGTAAAATGTATGTCGACATTAATTAAAACATGATTCTAATTTTAATGAAATTTAATGTTTCAAAACAAAGCAGCATAGCTTAGTAGCTATTAATTCGATTACAAACTAATTCGTAGATTCAGCGTACAGTAAAGCTGGAATCAGCAGACTGTGCTCGTATAAGTAAATGAGTATTGCAATTGTGAATCGATCAGCTAATGGGATATGAATGAAGCGCGCGGAGGCTGTGGCGGCGTACACACGATGGATCTAATGGAATTCACTTGTACGCAAACAAGCCGCAGCGTTCCCTCGCTCTACCTAACTGGGCGGGTCTACCGTAAGTATGCGCTCCGCATTACCGCGCTACATTTGATGACAGTATTTTAAATTGTGACAGACCTCGTGCTTCGTTAAGGAAGTCCTCGTGGGCAGCTAAAGCGGCGACGGTCACCTATACATACAGGGTTATAAGCTTGGGGTGTACTTATCCGAGTGTGGGCTATAACTATTATACTCATCATTATGTACTACTTTTACTTTGGGCACTACTCTGAAATAGTCAAAAAACTATTCCATAAGGTGTCAAAATGTATAGCACAGTTGATTTTTTTATTGTGATTTCAGAGTTGTGTCATCAGTTAAAGTGGTTCATAATGATGATTACAATGACATCTTTTTGGCTTAGTACATCCCAAGCTCATAACCCTATATAAATTATACGGTATCATCCGACTGAGTAAAGCTGACTCAGCGTAGCAAGAAAATATACCTCATAACCTTAAAAAAATACAGTAATAGCGTATTATTCAAATTATTATTATTATTACCTATTCAAAATTGTTATAACCATTCAAACTATATTAACTCGTGCCTCTAGAACAGAAATTTATCGAAAAATACATAGATTTCATATGCATTCGATAGAAAAATGTACGAAAACTATAATAGCGCTCTTATGAGGCGTCAATTTAAACCTTTTTTACACGTTTTTATTGATTATTTACGTACAATGTATTTTTATATAGTTCTTATTCTAAGACACCGACCCCAATACTATTCCATTCTTCACATTTTCGAGCCCAAAGTATTACTATTATTGGCGATGCAAGATTATTTGGAAAAATAAATTGTTTATAACAAAAATAGGAATAAAAAAAAAAAAAAAGATTTTTTTACACAATAAATAACTAATTATAGAAATCGGTTCACAAATACCTGAGTAATTCAACAATTATAATATCTTGTAGAGTTGTATAAGTGATTGCGAAGGCATCGTTTGCATAAAACTAGTTTATTTCTAATAATGCAATACGACTCTAATGTCTGCGTGTAGCTTACCGATGAACGCTAGCCTAGATAACGCTTTGATCTGTCCCACTAGCGACGGAAGATTTCTATTCTTTTGCCGCGTTCAAGAGAGATGAGCCGAAATAAATTTAATAGTCGATGTCTATTAAATTTTAACCAATTTTTATGTTATTCACATATAATTTCATCAATAAGTCGGTTTGGTGAGATGTGACGAAACGGAGATACAATTATTATGAGTCTATGATGTCCCAATATTGCAAAAAGACTTTCATGATTTCCTGTCCAGAACTACGAGTCAATTCAGTAAGTCCTCGACAAAATGGTGCTTGTCGAGGTCATCTCTTTCTTAGTCAGCCAAGCAGTCGTTTGCGATCTGGCTTCCATAGAGTAATAATCTTGACCCGAAGATCGTTTAAGGTACGGCAGATATATGTATGATTAACTTTGCTTTAGTTGACAGGAGTTTCATCGCCGTGTTAAACTGTCTCTGGGTTGTAAGCTCGTGGGGTAGGTAAATATGCGCTTTATATTATGTCGCACGCCTACTTGTCAATTTTAATAGACGACATTAATCTTGGTTAGCGTGGATCATACACACCTATTAAGTTATGTGTTTGTCAACATTCTTGTGTTAAGTTAACGTTATATTATAGACGATAACTTAAAATTGATACATACGCTTATATAGCAGACATTGGTGTTTTCTTACCTGAAACAAAAAAGGTTAAATAGATTAATAAATTGAAAAATATGTAATTTTATCAGATTCCAGAAGTGCTATCCACAGTCTGGTTTTGAACACCACGCTAAGTCGTGGCTCCCTCATAGCATATCGTATATTAGAATCTATATATAAAGTAACTAATAAGTTTGGCGTGGGTTCGAACCCCAATAATGAGCCTGAGCTGCCGGTGAAGGAAAACATCGTGAGGAAATTATAACGTGATGGTAAGGTACTTTTTAGTACTCGGCTGGCTAACTACCACCCTCAAGTGAAACTCTACCGCCAAGCATCTAACGGTGTGTTCAGGAAGCCTCATTTGAGAGCCGGTTTCATCCAGGCTTGGTGTGCTTTATCATCTTCGTCCACACTGTCACTTAACATTGTCACAGTTGAGTTGTGGTCAAAAACCTAGATTGCCAGGCATAAAAATAAAATTGAGATCCAATGGATACCATCACACGTTGGCAAACCCAGTAACTAAGCGAGCAATGGCCTTGTCAGAGACGCTTTATAAAAATGGACACCTTTACGTTTGCTTGCTTTTCTTCACTTACTGGTTAAATATGGTCAGAGATAGATATTGCGAGTTGGGTATCGAAAGGCGTTTGGCACAAAATTAAACAACTAAAGCGGAATCGCTCGCCATGGTTTGCCAGCGCAAGTGTTCGTATAAGTAGGGTAGACTTTGTAACGACCATGAGGTTTCGATCCGGTCACATTCCGCTCAATAGATTCCTACATCTGATAGGCAAGTCCGACACGCCAAACTGCACTAAGCGTTTGGTGCTCGAAGACGAATATGATGTGATGATGGAGTGTGTATGAATCGAGGCCGTATGTACGATGTGGGGAGATAGATATAAAGTCTTTATTGTGCACACCAAAAATAGAAAAAAAAGTAAAGAAAACAAAAGAATCTTATGAGCTAGTGCTACAAGTGGCGGCCTTATAGCTAAAAGCGATCTTTGTTTAATCCGTTATCAGAAGATGCCAGTCTAGTAAATATCTTAAGCGTGGGCTAAAAAGTAAAATGTTATTAATTTGTGAAAGACCAACGAGGCTGGCAAAGTTATGTTTGCTTAAACCGTTAAAGTTAATATATTTAATAAACAAATGCACATTTAAAACAATGTACCACTCAGTGGACATTCATAATATAACATAGTAAAAAATTGCTTTTTTTCTAAAATATTTGTTAAAAATGTCATGATTCACAGTCAGTATACGCAAGTAGGTAGGCTGTTTTTGAAATCTTATTCTGGTTACATTGAATTCGTTGTTTTCGTCAAAACAAGAGACTCACTCGAGGAGTTTATTACCTATTAAAAAATTCTACTATTCACCTCTTGACTACATCATCAGACAAGTTCAATGGTACCAAATTATTGTTTTTTTATTGTAAAAGTAATGTGGCGTACAAGACGCTCTTCTGATGGTAAGAGATAACGCCTGTCCATGACCATTGCAACGATACACTACTACTACTAGAACTTTGAGTTAAAAAACAAGTCCAGGGCATCGCTGCTTTGGCGCTCATTACTTTGACTTTCGATGGTTAGTCTCAACAGCCCCTGTAATTTCTTTAGCTGCAGTACCTTACACTTACTTGTATAATTTTAAATCAACACAACAGTTTAAACATACGAGTTTTAATTTTAAAAATAAACGGTTTTTTATAGTTCAGCACACGAATGTACTGATTACAAACGTTTACATACGTTACGTTTATCAGCTACAATCTATTCTACATTTTAAATAAACACATTGCAGTAACTATAAATCTGTAATTTTGCTCAAACTATGTAGAATAGTCCAGTCAGTGAGGATATTTGACGTACAATATTGAAGATTTTCAAAAAAATATCTTTTCAAGTTGTTAGTTTCAGTTAGTTTAGTTTAGTTAGTAGTTTTAGTGGATTTTAGCATCTTTCATCCAAGATGGCGGCCCGAGCGACCACTCCTCGAGGTCACAAACATAGATTTTTGTTCTGAGTACAAGCCTAAACGACATATTTCAAAATTGTTACTACACCACCTTATGTAGGACAAAGGTCTTTTTTTATCCCTACTGACTGGAATAAACCAAACAATTGTAATTTGAGTAATTTTCTTCCAGTGTACACATGAGTTAGTTTTGCAAAAAAGTAAAAAGTGGACTACAAAATATAATATATTTGCGTCTGCAGCTTGGTATAATTGCGTTGTGATCTGTACATCTGTAGAAATATAAGTGGGGTTCAGCAGAAACAGTTCAGCCGCACTTTACATATACATCGCACAAGATATATTTTAGATATTGAATATATCCCGAGAGATTCCGGGAAGATTGTAGCGGGGGCCTTAGTTGGCCTTTAACCAGATTGAAGCGCTTAGAATTCCTTACATAAGCGGCGTGCTATAATATCGGAAAAGAGATCAGAAGTTAATCTATCGGCAACATTCCTCGCGTTTCGCCGGAAGGCAGCGCCGCGCCGCCCACCGCCCGCTATGGGGCTCGTGCACGCGACCCGCCCCAGCAACTGATCGATTCTTATCCAAACCAACGCAACAATGCCATGCACCCAAATAGATGACAATTGCACATCAATATTGGGCAAAAAATATCCACTTAGTAGTTATACCTAACACTTCTCAGCCGGTAGATTCTGGCAGGATACACTTTTTAATATCTGAGCGTGTTACATAATTTCAGTGTAAAGTAAGTAGGTATGTTACTTAATTAAATATGAAGGTATGTAATGTATACATAGAGCTCATAAAGTTATCGTAACTAAAGGTTTACCATTGAGTAAAAGATATACCATCTCTGAACTTAGAAATCGACATTCATTGAATAGGTCGTGACACAGTAAAAACCGGTTTGTATAAAAAAAAAGAGAAAAAAGTTGAAGACGCGTCTAAAAATACCACTTAACATAGCTAATGAAAATCAAAGAGCGGGCTTTACACAATAAAAGGGGTTCAGCGAGGGTACAGCGTACACTTGTACAGGCCAGGGTGTGGTGTGGAAGGCGGGGAGGGTGCGTCTTCGAAAACTTGACATTCGTTGGTGTCGTAAAAATATAACAGTATAAGTTGTATTTTTACGAGCGTTCAAGCCTCAGAGGCGAACGGGTAAGATAAGTATGTACTTACTGCGAGCCTTATGTAGGTTATGGAGACAAGGAGGTATTATTGATTTTTAAAGATATAACATTATTTCAATAATATCATCATTATTATAACCGTCCATCTTAGTCAGCGTCTGGATATGGGGCCTAATTAAAGCATCCTATGATTATGCGATTATGATGTTTTATACACAGTACCTGACTGAGCTTTGTTCGGTTTTTTAAGGAACTTGGAAAAAAAAGAGGAAAAAAATAAATATCTGGATTCGAACCGGGGTCTTCTGGATTCGGGACCGTCCATTCCCACCTATTAGATGAGCTATTTTAACCTTGTAGAAGGTGGCGAAATTTACCTTCGTATTCTAATGATATTGTAGCAGTTTTTCATTGCCTGAAAACACGGATAAAACGATGTTTTCTAAAAATGAAACCTAGCTAGATCGATTTATCGCCCCCGAAACCCCCTGAATAATTTCATGAAAATCGTTGGAGCCGTTTCCGTGTTTTAGATATACATTTATACATATATACAAGAATTGCTCGTTTAAAGGTATTAGATTAGATAAATAGATTAGATAATTACATGAAATATAATAATTTGTCTTCGGAGATTCCATACCTAAGTATTGTTTTGGAAATAAGGAAAGATGAGCGCATTTGTTTTTTTTTAATTTTATTTTAAAATCAAATTCTGTCAGACACTAAAGTCTGGGAAAAAGAGGAAAATATTCACTTCTTTCTCGTTGATTGGACGGTCTGGCCGGAAAGAATACGCACGTCTTGTTAGGGGCATTTACCGTATTTATGAAGAACCAATAGTCGTTGTTCGAATAGATTGGATATTTTACGTGGAATTGCAATTTTATGAAAAATTATAAAACCGTGGAACACTGTTATACTTTTTTACTGATTTTACCTACATATGTATGTACATATGCATCTTCTTGAACGTAACGTTTATATACTTATAGTGTTTGAAAAAATGTCTGTGTGTGTGTATCAGAAGAACAAATGAATATCAGAATCTCACAATAGGAGTTCCTCCTTACAATTTTCAGAGAAACCTATGAATATACCTATATAAGAGAAAAGTACCTGGATGACCGAGCTTTGCTCGGCTGAAAACACGGATAAAATGACGTTTTTTTGCTCGTTGAAAGGTATTAGATATAGTACCTGGATGACAGAGCTTTGCTCGGCTGAAAACACGGATAAAACGACGTTTTTTAAAAATGAAACCTAGCTAGATCGATTTATCGCCCCCGATACCCCCTGCATACTAAATTTCATGAAAATCGTTGGAGCCGTTTCCGAGATTCAGAATATATATATACAAGAATTGCTCGTTTAAAGGTATTAGATAAATAGTAAAATTGTCACCATACAAGAAGCGTGTGTTTTTGTTCTTATATGAACAGTTAATAATTGACAATTAGTATATTTACCTAAACTGTGTTTATGAAAAAAATGTGTGAGGTGTAGTAGGTACGTGAATTAAACTAGTATGTGATCGACCTTTTAATATGGTTTTGGTGTACAAAAAATAAATAAATGTTTTTGTTCTATTTCTATGAAGTTATCTATTAGTTTGATGGCTACAACAACAATTGCTTGTATAGAGCACTTATTTGTTTGTATTAAACACTAAATATCAGCCTAACTTAAAAACTGTGCTTAAATTGACAAACATCATTTAGGTTAACAATGAGCGTAATATGTATATTGTAGCGATTATTGCTCAGTGGTTAGCGTGGTCGGATGACATACCAAAGGGCGAGTTCAAACCCCAATAATGAGCTTGAGCTTGACGTGAAGGAAAACATCGTGAGGGAACTATAGCGTGGTGGTAGGGTATTTTCTAGTATTCGGCTGGCTAGCTACCACCCTCCAATTGCAAATCTGCTACCAAGCACTTAACGGTGTGTTCCGGCAGCCTGATTTGAGAGCCAGTTCTATTCCAGGAAGTGCTTTACCATCTTCTTTCTTCCATCATCTTTTCAGGTCAGCTGTGGTCAAACACCTAACCAATCAACAGTAAAAAAGGAAATGTATATATGATGAAGTGGTGTTTTTGAGTGAGGCCCTAAATAAATTGTGTTTGTCTACTCTTCTACAAAATCTTTATACAAAAATTCAAAACGTTATTTGAATAATGTTTTAGAATTAAATACAATACCTACTGTAGAAATTCTTCTACACGAACGCACTGAAAAGAGGTAAAGGATCATGCGGATAGCCGTGAGCGAGGTAGCGAAGTGCGGAACGACCGTTCGCTATGAGGAATAGATTCCTTTAGTCACGTTTATGGCTAATATATTCATGAAAGTTTCACAAAATATTTGAGCGTACGCTAGCCTGCTTTATGACGGGCACGGGACAGACAAAACAACACACAGTCGTTTCTACTTAATATTGAAGCTCTTTTCGCATTCATGGTATCTTTGTGAACTAATTCTGCACAACAAATCTCAAGCATCCGTGCCTCAGCAATAATCTAACTATACCAACTTCTATGTTATAAAACTTTGTTAAGAAACATACAGAGCTCATCTTTCCTTCATCTTTGATATTTTCTAAGTGAAAATACAGTACCTATCTACGTGTTCACGAAACATTCGAAAAACCTATTTTTGCTTTGGCGGGTTCGTGTAAGCTTTAACTCTTTCAAGCCAGTGTGTGTCTGCTCTCGGCATATCTATTTCCACTTGTAACGAAATGGAAAAGCAAAATAAACATTGAGATACGTGGCGGTGTAAAAGATTTTGGAGATGCAACGGGGTTGTAGAAAATGCGAAATAAAATAGCTGGCGAATAGAGCGCACGTCAGGGGCAGTCGGCGCGGGCATGCCGCACGGCGCACGCGACGCGCCGTGCAATTTCCGCCCGACTATCAGATGCGACGCCAGCGCCCCGCTGCCGCCATGTGAACTCAACCGAAAGCGTGAAACGTCCGAATGTACGCAACGAAAAGATTGCCGAATATTGAAAAGTTATATAATTGAATGTATATAAAATCCCTAGAGTTTTAGACATTAATATTTTATTAGCGGCTCGCCCGGGCTTTGTACGGATATATTAACCTTTCAGACACAATTCTTTTAATAAAGTTGAAAAATCGTAAAAACATCTGTAGTTTAGAAGAGCAAAGCAAACCAGACATATAGAAAATGCGACTCCTTTTATATTATTTTGTGATATGCCGAAACTTTCCATTAATTCGATGGTGTAGATATACTCTATAATAACAGTCACGCTAATGTCACTAGGTGTGAATTAGCACGGCGGCGTTTTCTATTCGGGCGCGGTGCTTTCTTGGCTCGGTCGGAATGGATTTAATAATTATGGGGCAAAGAAGTGAAGCGTGCGAGGTCTTGGCGGAAGGAGCGGGGCAGGGCGCGATTAAATCGCAGGCGTTTCGGCATGTAACGGAAGTGGGTCAAGCACCGGCACCCGACGCTATTTACTGCGTTTAGCTTGATACTGCAACTGCTATCTACAACTCTTGCAATACTTTATTTCCTGAATGCTCATATAGTATCTGTCGATAACTATTTATGATTTGTTTGATTTATATAAGTACTAGTTTTTATAATAACATTGTACATGCATGACGAAAAACTGTTAAAAAACACATGCCTAATACTGATCTCGAATATAAAATAAATATTGGAGGACATTTTCACACAGCGCCATCTAGCCCCTAACTAAGCAAAGCTTGTACTATGGGAACAAGACAGCTGATAGAATAAGTATTTTTTTTTTTGTAAATACATACAGATCACCCAGACACAGAACAAATATCTATGTTAGTCACACAAATGTTAGTCCTAGGTGGGAATCGAACCCACGTCTTTCAGCTCTCAAGGCAGAACTTTTCAAATGAGTTAACAGGGCAGTCTGTACTCGATGTACTGTATATACTCGACATTTGACAAAGGGTAATCATACTGTTAGGATTTTTATGTAGAATCAGTATCACACCTTTGCGAGTCATTCAACGGCCAAGCAGTAGTTCTAGTTAACACAAAAAAGATTAACTTGACGTATTTCAGGGCGACGAGTGCATTACCAAAAACCGGATTTTGAGCTGCAAAATGTAAAATTCTTAATGAGAATTCTTTCAAATTTAACATTTACTATCCGGCGAATAGTTTGTTGCTCTATGATTACATATTCTTGAGTCGAATTTTATTTTTAGGTTTACTGATATTATAAAATTTAGGTCATATTAATTTAAAATAACCTAGACTTCTACCTCAGGACATGGTATACCTGAACTTAGTTTTGCCAGTAAACGCCACGCTTGGCAAACGGGTTGGCGAGCGCAGTTGGGTGTAGTTGCTGAACATGCTGCTGCCCATCTACCGGATGACATCCTTTAGCCGACTCTTACGGCAACCTTGGGTAGAAAGGCTGGGGTACTATTCTTACGCCGGCACCAATACAATATATGAATGACTAAATACAATATATGAGGATATTGAATATCTTCAAAGCATAAATGGGCCGATGTTAGTTGATTTAACAAAAGGCGGCGTGGCTCGACAAAGGCACGCCATTAAAACTTTTTTATTCGGTAACGTTGATGTTCAGGCAGGATAAAGTCTTAGTCGCTCTGCAATTACAGACAAGTGCCTTTAAATGAACCGAGCTCTCGAGCACGCCGCATCGCTTCGCACCCGACTGCGCCCACTCCGCCGCCATTTCCACACTAACTGCGTTAATTCAATTTTCGAGCAAAACGATCATTAACCGACTTCAAAAAAAAGGAGGTTCTCAACTTGATTGGTATATTTTTTTTTATGTGTGTACACCGATCACGCTGAGATTTATGATCCGATTTAAGTGATTCTTCTTTAGTTTGATGCGGAATAGTTGCCATTTGGTCCCATAAAAACTTCACATAGTTTGGCCCAGTTGTTTTCATTTTATGAAAATTTTGGCAAGACGTTTTTGAATCTAAGCGAGTCTAGCTAGACTCATACTGTTCAAGTGTTTCTTGGCGTGAACATAAATTAATTAAAAATTTAAAAATAAAAAAACTTATAAAAAAAGTAAAACTGACTTCAAGAAAAAAACATCAGCACTAAAAAGCGAAAAATAAACTTACTTTACAAAGTATTATTTATTATACCTGCTAGGTACCTACTGACCTATTTGAAGTCGGTGCCAAGCACCAGCACCTAGGCTAGGCTAAGCACCGACTTTAAACAGATCAGTAGGTACCTAGCAGGTATAATATGTACTTTGTAAAGTAAGTTTATTTTTCGCTTTTTAGTGATGATGTTTTGTTCTTGAAGTCGGTTTTACTTTTTTTTTAAGTTTGTTTATTTTATCACAATACTCTATTGTTGCAGAAAATATTTCAGTAAAAAAGATCAGCCAAACACATCTTTGTATACTTCAAAGACAACATCGTACATATAACACAAAAGTGAATGCTTATCCCATTGAGTTCAAGGTTCTTACGCATCCCATTTTTGTGGATCTCGTAGAAAATAGGAAGGTAATATATAGTCACTGTAAATTTCACTCAGAAAGAAACGTCGCTAAAGTGATTTATTTTTCATGTATTATTCATTCACATGTCTTCGAGCGTTTTCATTTCAGTACGACATTTCGAAGGAGATAATGTTACTTGTACCAAATACTATCCTAATAGCATAACGTTTTTATACCACTATCAATCTAGTAGTAAGACGAACAATTGAACATATCTATTAATAAATTAGAGTGAAATTATAATTAATCAGAAGAGTGCCGTAGCTACTCCGAGTACTAAAGGCATAGTTTGGGGTGATTTTAATCAAATCACGCACTGTACAAGCTGTTATGGTATCAAATAACATTGTTTAGCTTGAATTTGTAAGCTCGCACGCAAGCTGCAGGTTACAAAGGACTTGTGCCGCTTACACAACATGTGTTAAAACGGTTTGCAGGTAAGCTTGTAATTTACTGAAGAAAAATATTACAAAAAAGTGCTTGCTGTGTTGAATGGTTTTTGTAGTATGTCATGCTTCATAAATTTAATGTAATTTCTAAACTAACATTACATAAATCCAGAGGCTTATAGTACTATGGGATTCGTACCCTATAAACAGCTAGACCAAGATAAATATTTGCTGATTAAACAAATAGAATCGAATCTACAGCCCCTTCTCATGGCGGGCTAGTAACAGTGCCCATAAAACGACGAATAAATGGAAAGTAGGCGTCTAGTGCGCGCAGTTTCTGCTTTATCTGCTCCCATGTAGGGAGCCGATTTTCGTGAATTTTGTAAACAACATTTCTTACTCGCAGAATCACTAAATTGAGTTTATCGAAATGTTTGCTTAGTAAAATGGAAACGTAGATATTGCGCGACCTCTATGTCTAAATGTGAGCTGTTTCTACAGAGTACTCGGCGAAGTTACGGCTAGATTAGTGCAAAACGCGCGACCGCCTGTGTATCCGAAGATATTGATTCTGGAAAGTAGCCAAAAAAACTCGTAGACCAGGCACGCGTCAACTGCCGCGCTGCCCCTATACCGACGTCAACCCTTTTACGAATATTAAATTCTGTTTTGCCACTTCGCGATTCCACATCTCTTCTGAAAAAATATGATCCGATTCGCGAGCCTTTGCATTATTCACAGTTTCTTCTTCGATGCGTTTTTTGCCGTCAGCGAGCATGCTCATAAATAATCACCTTATAAAGTTGTTACGAGTTCAATCAGACCAGTGTCTTCATGTAAAAACTTGTTAATGGCGGTGGTGACAACATCATAGAGTTTCGTATACTATATGTTAGAAATAAGTGTAAGTCAGTTTCATCAAAATTGAACTAAAATTTTACATTTGTAAGAACGGTTATAATCTTGAGTGCTTTACTCGTAGTCCAGTCTTAAAAGTATGCCGAAGATACCCCTGTTAATAAATAGATTATGAAATTTTAGAAGTTCAAATAGCTTGAACCTTTAATTACTTTATAGAAAGTTGTACAAACGCGCTCTCGGCGAAGGAAGGGGTTAATCCGAGCTTTTCTACAGAAATAGAACATTTGCTTGATTACAGGCAAACGACGCCGACTTTACTGAAGGGTGGCGGTACTTGTCGAGTATCATCAAGCCTCCGTTAAAGCAAACATTACACGATAAAGGGACTTATGTGTACTTTTACTACGTAAACCTTCTAATATGCTTATTTATAAAGGGGTTACAATTTCAGCTCGAGCTACGCAATCTATATGTCTATAACTGATATCTACCTAGTTACGTACCTACCTGACGTTTTATATAAACATAAATGATAAAAAAATGAACATTTTCTTGTTAGGAAAGATTCACGTATCTACAAAGAATAAGTTGAATAACTGTCCGCAAAGTTTTCAATTGCAAGAGCGTCTACTTTTCTCTATGAGCGGGTCCGTTTCCGTTTATCTTTGGCTCTTTTTTTGTTAGTGTCAGTTTCTTTCATTTCTTTTCTCATATTGTATGGCTGCATTTGTCGCATTGGGAAGGAGCTTTTCGGTATCGAGGATTAGTTGGCAATGACAAACGAAATATTAATGTTTTCATTTCCGTTTCTATTTCCTGGAGAACATGAAACGTATTATTGATTTTAGAGTCGTCGAACCAATTTAATTAATCTAAGGCAGCCTAGTTAGGAGACAGCCGCGCCGGACTTATAATTTAAAGGGCCTGGGTTCAAATCCCACGACACACAATTATCTTTTCTTTTAAGTGTGTATTGTCACTAGTTTCAAGCGGTGAAGGAAACTATCATGAGGAAATATGCATGACTGAGAGTACTTAATGTTCTCTAAGATGTATATGAAGCCAGCATGGTGAACATAAACATAGCCTTATTCTACTCACATTGATTAGAGGTTCGACTAAAGCTGTGGAACAGCTTTAAAAAGCAAGACTGATTCGGAGAACGTATTCATTAAGCTGAAAGTAAAGTTCATACTGAAGCATGATAGGTGTTACAATAAAAGACCGCATGAAAGCAGATAATATACGATCCATAGCCAAGGAGGAAGATATAATAAGGATAGCAAGATAGCTAAAATGGAGGTGGGCAGGGCACATGACAAGAGACAGTAGAACAAAATGGACAAAACTTATAACCGAATGGCAACCACGCGATGGTAAAAGGAAAAGAGGCAGACAGGCGAAAAGATGGATAGAAGACATCAGGAAAGTCAGTGGTGCTACTTGGACGAGGAAAGCTAGAGACAGAAAAGAAGCAGCTGGAAGAGGCCTATGTGTCACGGGACACGCTAATCACTAAACCGGGAAATCAGATGTGTTAGATTTTAAGTTACTTTTTGTATTAAATTATTTGCATCATGTGTATTCAGTAATAAAGGCTTTATAATAACTTAATAATAAAGTTCATACTATTTGTTTATACGATCGAAGAGGATTCGCATCGTTAATTGACGGGCGGTTGAGTTCAACATTAAATTGGTGTAAATCCTCAAGGCACAGATCACGCCAACCGAGCGGAGGCTCTCGACGTGCCTCCTCCAATTACTTTAATTAAAACAATACCACGGCACCAGTGTTTCGTCGACTCACCAGCTCGGTTTCCCTATTAAATACGACAACGAGCTCTGAGCTCGTCTGCATGCAAGATGTTGCCTTTCTATTTTACGACAATCGACACCTATGTATATGATTAGCACACGCCGCTCCCATCTACTTGTAAGTATAAATTTAATCTATTTTGGTGAATAACAAAATTTCGCGGCTGTCGAATTCACGGGTTATGATAATAATATCGTCTCTCTACTATAGGATATTGACACAATTAAATTAGGGTTGGATTAGTAAATTTGTTAGAGACGTGCACATGAATTTAATTAACAAACTGTGATTCGCGCCACTAACGAAGGGCAAATAATCGGGTTAAAGTTTTTGCGGTACTAATAAATAAGGAGCTCTTTGGTGAGTGGTTCGAAAATCGATTAAGGAAACGAGTTGATTCAGCGAGTTGGAAGCTAGTAATTTACTCTCGAGTTGGCTGACGGCGACACCTGTCGAGCGAAGTGACGGTTAATAATGCGACGCGAGCGCCATTCAGGCGCACGAGACTCGGATACTGCGCGCTATCAGACGAGTACTACGGCATGGACGCGGCGCTCACCAAATTTCCATACGGGCAAAACCCATACATTTCAAATATCATTACTGTTCGTATCTATCACCCTGTTGGCTTATTGGTAGTATGTCTGCCTTAAAAGCTGTAGGGCGTCAGTTCGATTCCCACCCGGGAAGAACATTTTATGGTATAAACAAATGTTTGTTCTGTGTCTACAGAATACAGATTATATGTATGTATTTACAAAAAAAAAAGTATTTTTGTATTCTATCAGTTATCTGACTTCCATCACACAAGCTCTGCGTCAGATGGCGCTGTGTGTATATCCTAGGATATTATTATCATAATTTTTTGTGGTATTGGCTTCATTTATACAGTTTCTCCGAATATTACAAGTTTAGGAAGACTTGTTTGTCTATAGATTGCAGTGGAACAGAAATTATAATAGGTACTTATTGCCTAAAGCGTTTTTGATTGATAAGTTATTAGTAAGATCAATTTGAAGGGTTCCCGTACACGAAGTGTGAACGCGCAGTGCGTGAGTATAAATATCATTGCCAGAGTAAAGTAGGCTACTCTATTCTTTGAATTCTCTTTATCCATTGCCTGAAAGATTGCTTTTAACAATTGAATGGAACTGGCTCTCAAGTGAGGCTGCCGGAGCACATGCTTGGCGGCAGATTTTCAACTTGAGTGTGGTAGCTAGCCAGCCGTGTACTAGAAAGTACCCAACCACCACGCTATGATTTCTTCACATATTTTCCTTCACCGGCAGCTCAAGGTCATTGTTGGGGTTTGCAGCCACGCCCTTCGGCATGCGAGCCGACCGCGTTAACCGCTGAGCTATCGTCGCTATTTAGATTTACCTTATACAATAAACACACACCTTATACACTTGTATAATTTCTTTTGACATTTGTATTACCTTTTTGACATTTATAAACTTAATTTATTTTGACATCTGAATATATATTTTTGTAAATTGCGAGATAGATATAATTGATTAGAATAGTCGTTTTTATTTCAATAAAATAAATTTAATTTAATTTAATTTTAATTTAATAGCTACAAAATCTACAAAATGTGAAAGTAATCAGATGAACGTAACATTTTCCTGATAGTAAGAGATAACGCCAGTCTATAATCATTGCAGCGATACACAGAACTTTGTGTAGTAAAACAAAGTCCAGGGCATCGCTGCTTTGGCGTTCATTACTTTGAGACTTTCGTTTCGATGGTTAGTCTCAACAGCCCTGTAATTTCGCTTACTGCAGTACCCTTTAAACCGGAACATAGTAATGTTTATACACTACTGCTTGGCGGAAGAATATCTGGTACTGCGGTGGTGCCTACCTAGACGACCTACCACCAAGTGAATATATCTATAGTACGAGAATTCTTGAAATCTAAGGCAGCAAATATTCCGTAACTTATATGGGAGGTAATATAAAGCTAGTAAATCCAGCATCATCTGCGGGATTAGAGTTACACGAGATCGGGCGAGTCGTGAGCGGCAGTCTCGAGCACGTTGCTTCTACTGTAAGGGCCCTTGCAAAGTAGCGCAAAATATTAAATATAGTACACGAACTTTTTAAAAATATACAGCAAACTGCGACTAATCGTGTTTATGGAGGTAGTTGTTAATCTACATGGATGAATTATTGTAATAGACCAATTATAAAACGTCTTTCAACAAGTTGCCGTTGTGACATTTACACAAATTTCATTGTGTCAGTCGTGTGTAATAATGCCTTAAACAGCTAGAGTTCGAAGCGTTGCAAGGCACATGTAGAATGTACACATAGCGTTAGTGTGGACAAGACCCAGCACATCTCTCACAGAGGCAACTTTACCAACTTTCTTAAGGGCGGTTAGCAAACTTTGACGTGCACGCGGTACCGCCGTAAGCTCAGGGATTCGATACTTGCCAACTACATCCAATACGGGAAGCACAACATCAGGGTATTAAACGGCAAACTTTTGCATCGAATTGCACTCTTTCTTCCTTATAGGTTATCACAAGTTGTGATAGGTACGTTTTGATATGAGGAAATATAATAACACTCTTTCTAACCCATATTATAAAAGCAACAGTATCTCTGACTGTTTGTTTGTGACTTGAATAACTGGACGTACCTACATATTCAAATAAAATTTGACACAATGGATATGTGTGTGTGTGTATGACGAGGACGCGACATAGGATATATTTCCCCCGGAAAACACGGTAAAATGGTAAATCGTCAGTTACTTCTTCGCCAAAAACAAAGCATGCATTGCTTTTTTTTTCAATGCGTTTTCATATTTTTAATTAAAAAAAAGTTAAATCGTATTAAAAAGGTCTAAGCCAAAGTCTCACAAAGTAAATCATGATCGAGACCGGTTATGCCCTAGTAAAGAAGTGGTGACTTCAATGCGAGCTGCGATGGAGTTTCGGAAGCAATACAACAAGTAATTTTTCATTATATTATATCACTTTTCACACACGCGCGTAAATCGGCTCTTGAATAATTTCAACAATTATTATACATAAACACTCGGAAAATCAAAAAGGTTTGGGAAATACTACAATACAGCGACATTATGTTTCCGCGTTTAAAAACAATTAAAGCCTTACTAAATGTCACGCGTAGAAATAAGACAGGTAACTTTAAGCATAAAAGAACTTTTGTTGTTGTTTATAAGTAAAGCCCTCGGTGTAGGTATTATCTACTGTACTTAAGATACCGAGTCGAGTCTCCACAAGCACAGTTACAGAAAAAACATCAATCATAAACATGATTGCAATCTTCTAACGTAAGTATACGTATAGACGTCAACATCAAATTCATATTCAAGGTAATTTTTATTTAAAAACTTTTGAGCTTTACCGTGAAACCAGTGACCTGTGTTATTAAGGTAGAACGGTCTGCGGGCAGGCCGCGGTAACGCTTCATGGGAAGGGCGCATAACTTCCAGTTTTCTATCGCGGCCGCCGCGCACCGCTAGCGCCGGCTATCTCGAATTTTATTACTTTAATCAAATCGTTTTAGGGGTGTCACGGCGTGCCCTAACGGCTGATTGTATGTAGGGAACACGTGTGCTGACCCGCACGAACCCTGCCAATAGACACAAATATGCCATACATACCTACACGTAACTGTTACAGAAATATTACTTTTTATTATCCAAGAAGGGACGCACGCGAAACATGTATTAGAGTTTTATTCCGTTGTGCCGGTACTATTGCTTACGTTTATGCGTAGCTTGTCCACTTGAGGTTACTTCGTCAATTATTAAATCTTACATGCTGATCCATTTATAAATCACTAGCTGTTGATCGCAGCTTCGCTCGTGTGGACATATACATATATTATATAAAGTAAAAACTTGTTAAATTATAGTAAGATCAGATCAGCCGTTTAGGCGTGAAAAGGTAACAAACAAAGAGAATTATAAACGTTTTTATAATATTAATCTGGATGGTGCATATCCTATAATTAAAACTTCAAATTTTTGCGTCATTTAAAAACATAGTACCTGGTTGACCGAGCATTGCTCGGCTGAAAACATGGATAAAACGACGTTTTCTGAAAATGAAACCTAGCTAGATCGATTTTTCGCCCCCGAAACCCCCTGGATATAAAATTTCATGAAAATCGTTGGAGCCGATTCCGAGATTCAGAATATATATATATATATATATATATATATACAAGAATTGCTCGTTTAAAGATATAGATAGATAAAATTCACTAGATTTGATGATAACGTCAGTTATAAATGACGTAATTCTTAACATCATTTAAGGAGGTACCACACCACCAAAAACGCCGTTTGGCGCACACGCTACCAAAAACCAATCTATCTCGTTTTCGTTAATGAATATTATGTAGGCAAAAAGCTTTGTCTAGTTTTTTTTCACGTTATGTTACTTTGTCAGATGAATTAACGATATATTTTATTAACGCCCGTATTAATGAGTAGTAAAATATAATGTAAATTTAAGCTGTATCGATGTTCAGCTTTATTAACTTAACTTGGGGGTTGGGTACCATAATTCTTTTCTAAGAATCGCGCAAACTTATTCTAATATATATATAAATAAGTTGCGTCGTAAAATGGTATTACAACGTTATGAAAGCCGGGTTGGGCTGGATCTCATTACTTAGGGTTGTGCGCCGAAGACGACTATCTTTCAATAAGCTTATAAAATTGCCACATTCAGAACGCTTGAGGCTCCACCGCCACTGTCACATCTACTCTTTACGCCAACGTTTTGTTGCTAATAGATAAGAATTTACAACAATTATAAAAAAACCACATCAACAATACGGCTCTATAACGAATATCTTATGTGCGAAGCGTGCAAGAAACAAACCTACACTGTCGAATAAACATACATATAATATGTATATAAAAATCACGTGTCACGGTGTTTGTGGTCGCAATCCTCCGAAACGGCTCGACAGATTTTCATAATTTTTTTTATGTACATTTGTTAGGTATATTTCATACCGCTAGGTGATTAACTATTTATTACCCCGAAAAAATGTAGCGAGTAACACCGCGGGGCGCAGCTAGTATGTTATGTACATACTAGCTGCGAAACGCGATTTATTAATTATCAAATTCGTAGTGGTTCACCTTAAAAGGTACATATATACACAAGCTTTGATAAATTTTATTCGAATTTGGAATAGAAAATTGTATTTTACTACTGCCAAATTTAAATTTTGTTAGAGGAGAGCGTGGATCGACGGTAGTTTTCGTCGAACAAACATACGAATGATTTTTCTTTCACACGACTATGAGATCACCGGTTGGTTAAATAAACATGTCTATCCATTCTATTAAGGCTATATTTTCCCTTGTTAAGTTACTATTATGCTAACAAAGAATTTATGCTTCTACAGGCGCGCTACGGTCGTAGCAGAGCTGCTACGCGCGTAGAGCATAACGACGCCCATAACGACTATAACATGGGCCGTTTTGTTTGAGAGGCTTATCCCACTACAGTTAACTAGAATTTGCCAGTATAATACGTACAATTTTAATACATAAAAATTCAAGATCAATTTAGATTCTCTGCTCGTAACATAAGTGTTACATAATTGAGCAAAAAGCTTTTATTAATAAATTTGTTCGAAGAGCGTGCTTAATGAGCTAAACATTATTCGAAAGTTAAAATCTACACACGCCATGGTGAAACTGCTCGAAACCGTGTGGAACTTCTATCTGTAAAGTGTAATTATATTCACGATATTTTTATTGACGCTTTACTATTGGTTATTCTGTCACTTACATGGTAAGTATGCGATGGAGCTGAAGTTAAACAGATATGTACATACGTATGTACGTTTTGTTTTATCATTAGTCTGATCTGATGCAGAAACTCGAAGAAGGGCACACTGGAACTTTCTAGTCCAGGTAAACCCGTTGCTTTTGGGCTCTATGAGTAATTATTATTATTGAACTAGGATTGAATTAATCATTGAATTTAAGAAGATTTACAATCTTTATAAATAGAACAATAAAAACAATAAATATTGTATAAAGTTTCACACAGCGCCATCTAGCCCCAAACTAAACACATCTAGTCACAAACTAAACAAAGCTTGTACTATGGGAACCAGATAACTCATAAAAAACTTATATACTTTTTTTTGTAAATATATTAAAAAAACCGGCCAAGTGCGAGTCGAACTCGTGCGCCGAGGGTTCGATACCTACTCATTATACCGCCATAATAAAATTGGTATAATTTTTATTGGTGGCTAAGTTTTAAGTGTGTGTGTGCTGTAATGGTTGAAATTTAGATTTTCGCGAAAACTTGTAAGTACCAAAGTTACCATAATTTTTATCTTTTTTATTTTTCGGAATTTTCTCTTTATTTGTGCTGTAAGAAGACCTTGCTTTTTGCCAAATTTCGTCATTCAGGTCAACGGGAACTACCATATAGGTTTGCGACCTAAAGCCTATAGGGTACTTCCGGTTGACCTAGAATTGTCAATTTTGATTAAAAGCAAGGTCTTATAGCACAAGAAAAGGGAAAATTCCGAAAAATAAAAAAAGTTGAAAATTAAGGTAAACTTTGGTACTTTCAAGTTTTCGTGAAAATCTAAATTTGTCCATATCATTTTATTGTGTTGACACAGGACCTTGATTTTTATACACCTAATAGGGACTATAGACCTCCTATCTGGTATAAATTTGAACTTGCTAGGTCCATCCGTTCCTGAGAAAATCGGTGGAGACACACGGATAAGAGAGTGATCTTATAAAGGTTCCTTTTTTTACCTTTTGAGGTACGGAACCCTAAAAACATTTATGGGTTTTTATATAAAGGCTGCATGATTAACAGAACGTTTTTTTTAATGTAAAAGTAATGAGAAGAACGAAACGCTCTCCTGATTGTAAGAGATTACGTCTGTCCATGACCATTGTACCCGCATCAGAACTTAAAGTAACAAAATAATGTCCATGACATCGCTGCTTTAATACAGATGATGTATTTAAATCACTATTGAATCAGTAAGTTTTTATCTATTCATGAGTGCGGAGACGGCCTCAGCTGTATTCTCCTAAAACACTTTACGAAACGAGCAAACGATCTGGATGGTGGATTCGTTTCAACAAAGATAGAGGACAAATTAAAAGAGCAGCGGAACGCTAATTCCATTACAATTCGATAGACGGCAAATGTCGCCTCCGTTAGAGTCAAAGCCGGTAAAGCGTAATTGCGAGTTCAGTAAGCTGGGCCCCCGAAACGGAAGACGGAAGGGGGGCCCCCCTGTAACGGCTGATATAAAAGCGGCAATAAATTTAACAGGATGAACGCACTACTTACACAGAACGAGCGCGGACGCCCGGTGGCCGTAACGAGGGGGCACGCAACCACGGTCTGTATTTTAACCCGCACCCGAACACCCCCACTGCCCCGCTCGTTCTCGCCCTCAGCCGTTTTTCAGCTATCCCAGAACATTTTTGTTCTCTAAACGATGTAACGGGATTATATGACTAAATCACAATCACTTTTACAGCTCTTTGACGTTCAACTTGCGGGACCGATTTTATAATATCCGTTAAATCCTTGACCACAACGGTAGTTTAAATCACCTTCATAATGTTTAGTTTGGAGTGATACTTATATTATATAAAATTATTGAATGATTTTGTAACTCGTACATTTATCCAACCGAAAGCTTGTGTCGACGCCTCTCGTGGAAATCAAAGGGAGTGAAGAAAAATAGTTAATGTCGTTATTTCGGATACACATGTTTATTGCTATGAAACATGGCAGCCACATAACAATCCCTTTCACTCTCCACAAATTGGAAGGAGCGCGTAAAGGAAAACATGGCCATAAATAAAACTGGCAGATCAACTAGATAGGCGGCCATTACCCGAGATAAGCGCGACTTATATACGCGATACGTTCTGCGCTTCGGCAGATTAACGGAATGGGACTAGGTTTGTTTGCAGATATCGACGGTAGAATTTCGGAGAGTCACAGCTGAGAAATTTATTGTGGTTCTCAGGCGGATATCTTCTTACGGACTCATTAAAAAGGAGACACGTCGTACATAAATCAGGGACAGGCGTAGACAGCGTCGCGCGGGTGCGGCCGCTCCGCAGCCCTTATCGCGCCTGAGTGCCGGCAATAGGCGCTATCCGGTTCCGCCGCCGGCGTGCCAGGCGCTTCATTGTGCCTCTGCTCTGCACACCACACCTAGGCCCGAGCCGAGAAGCTACATTATCCATTTATCGATACTTCTCTTCCGTTACGTGCCCTATACCATAAAATTATTTTTGCTACCGATATAAATAAATTTATAGATTTCATCTTTATAGCGTACTAGCTGCGCCCCGCGGTTTTACTCGCGTGGTAATGGATGATGATGATGATGAAAAGTATCCTATGTCTTATTCCAGGTACCTACATGCAAAATTACACCCAGATCCGTTGAGGAGTTTACGAGTGAAGGCGTAACAAACAAACTCACATTCGCATTTATATTAGTTAGGATACATCAGTCGTTAATTATGTTTTGATATAACAATAGGAATATATTAGAAAACTTTATTGAAGATATCTAGGAATTTCCTAGTACAAAGTGAGCGCCTTGGTTAAGAATCTGGCAGACCGTGTATATCGAAATTTTAATTGTTATAGTTTGCCAGCACATTTACGAAATTTTGCACATAGTTTAACTTGAGAAAGAGTCGAATGGAGAATGTGGAATTTAGTTGTATTGTACCGTAATATAGATATGGATATCAATTTTTATAACAAAGACTGTTCATAAAATAAAACATTTAATTTTCCTTGTGTATTGTCTTAATTGTACTCCTACGTAGGTGTGGCACCCATAGCCACAAAAATAAAGGCCATGTCTATAATTGTCTCTGGCCGTTGTCTAAAGAAATAAGATAATTATATCATCGTCGGCTTGTCACACTTTACGGAAGAAGCCACGAACGGCGCGGGCGCGCAAGGAAATTCCGAACACATACCCGCTTACGCTTGGTGAGCGTCATAGTTCTTAAGTACACGGGTTTAAATTACAATCGCTTTTGACTTGCTTTCAGAGTAGTTATCCTTTTACACTTCCCTAAGGATAAGTAAATTTAGTGAACCAATTCTGAAACCGCTTTTATGTGAGTGTTACAAGATAAGACTTGATGACGTAGCCAGTTTACTGGACCCAGAATATCTAAGTTTCACGTTATAACACTTATATAAAGGCAAATAAACACTTGATGGATTGATCCAGAAGCTGTTTTTATGTCAGCATTTAAATATAACACTTGGCATAACAGCCTTGTTGTCTCATTTGGTAGTAGCTTAGTTTTTTGAGCTGTAAGACATGGTTCGATTCCCACTAACATTTACATGATGAACAAACGATAAGTAAGTATTCGGTGGACTGGTTCAGTTCAATAGTTTATTATGTCAGCATTAAAAGATATCACTTGGTAACGTTGCCAGTCTACTGGACCCAGAAGATCTAAGTTTCGCGGCGCGCTGAAAATTTTCAACATTACGACCACCCGCTCCCTTGAATTATTGGACTTATACACCTACTTACATGTCGTTGAGAGTACGAAGTTTGTTTCTTGTTTGCATGGAAATCTACTCAAGTTATTTTAGTTGTCGCCAAGTTCTTAATGTTGAATTGCATTAAGAATTTCAACGTAACACAAAGGAAAGCTACATAACAGACAATGAAGCAGGAAGCGGGGAAAGGAACTATGTACTTGTAGCATATGTATATTAAATCTTTGTAAAGTAAATATATAGGTATAGATAGGTCAAGTACAGGTTGACTGTCTTATAGCTCAGTTTGTAATACAAGCAAGCTAAGCCCTCGCCATCTGCAGCGTCGTTATCTATACGATTAATGAATGGATATGATTAAAAAAAGGTTCAATATGAGTTTGATAATACGATCCACCTAATAGAAGAACAATCAATGTGACGAACATAAAGGTATATATATTAATTTCGAGTCAATGTGTTTTTAAATATGTGTATTACTATCGACTCGCCCTGGCTTCGCAATGCAATTTAGTAACGTGGTACAATTTTACTTCTTTATAAAAAAGGCGTAAAAAGTTATCAACGTTAAATGGTCATTGTAACTGCGTCGGCCAGCGCGAATTATTCATTTGGAAATGTTCGTTCGGAGTCGAACAGACAGGCACCGAGCATGGCGGCTGGCGGCAGAGTAGTCTAGGCGCTGGCTGTCCGAAGGGTGCACACGACTGAATGCCTGAACAAATGACAATAATTGGCGTGCGCAGAGCAGCGACATCGCGCCGCTCACCGCCGTCACTGACTCCAATCGACTGGTGATTTCAATTAATGCACATAGGCGAGTTTACGTAACACTACCATGTCTGTGATTATAGCACTAGATATATCACTCAAAACGCCGTTTGCAGCTCGCTCGCAGTGAATTTACGACGCTAAGGACGACCGATAAATGCAAATTTTATTGTTTATGGCAGATTTAACGGCAGTCAACTCTTTTACAGATGCTGTTAAGTGGATTTGGTTGGCGCGGTCAAAAGCGCGAATCCGCTTCCGTTAACTACTGGTTATATTTAAGTAAAGAGAAATACTGAACACCAATGCAGTGAAGGCGTGGACTCCTTTTGTTAAAAAAATTTGATAGCATTGCAGTTGGTTAAGTTGGTTAAGCGTTATCTCTTACCATCACAAGAGGGTCTTGTTCGTCTTATTATTTGTTACTTACCATTATAATATTTTACTGAAAAGTTAACATACGACAAGAGTTTTTTGTTAACTATAGAGTTGAGTTTGTGTTATAAGTAATTTTTAATTAAAATAGGCATGATATCGTCTTTTCAATTATTTAAAATACAAACCTAATTTTGTCAAAATTCAAGAATTTAACTCAATCTTACGAACTGGAAGAGAGTATAAAGAAATTCTGGGAAGGTCGGGTCGTGCGTCTTTGTAATCTTTAATAAGGGTTGATGGAGGCTCGCCGCGGCGGCGGCTTCCATCCTGGGGAGACGACGAACCACGCCGGCCTGTCTGACCACTGATAACGCTATTAAAAGTTACACTTACCTTCTGGATTGATCTTTTTGTAACCACCTACCAAGAAAATCTACACGGAAAAGCAAAACGACAACAAGTCTAGCAACAATTGAACTTTGTGTTTGGCGGTAGAGCTTGCGGTAGTTAGTGCGAAAGCAAAGTGAATGGTGGAAGGGGTGCCTACTTTTAACGATATTGCTTGTTTGTTTAGAGAGTGGTTCATTGAATATTATAAGCCTTATAGATTTTAGAGTTCAGTAGGAATTTTCGAAAAAAGAACTATAGTTTCGGTTAGTTAGTATATGTGTGCCTGCTGCTTGTCCATCCGTCTGTATGCGTCACAGTGTTTTTATTCGAAGTCAATCACTTTTTTAAGTGTCGATATGAGGAATTAAACAAAATAACCTGTATAACAGCGCTCCATGCTAAACACTAGGTTTCCGAAGATATGATTAAATATTTTTGAAAAAAAAAAAAAGGAAAACTTGGTAACTTCTTTAGTCGCGTTAAGTGATTTTTGGTAGGGGCAAAACATATGGGTTCGCAACACCGATATCCTAAAGTGACTTGTTTTAAGTTTTCACTTCTATCGACAGTCCCCATGACTGACTTTTTTTAAACGATTTTATTCTTGGTTCTTGAACTTTTCTTGTTTCAAATGTTGGTATAGACTTTTCGACTACTTCCGCTGAACCGATTCTTATGCAACATTGCAACTGAATATCATTTAGATAACAATACAATATTATGTAAACATCGTGTTCCAACTCCTCAATCCTGCCGCTACAAGGGTAATACCCACACAAAATCTTAAATACTGAGTATCTGTTAACGATGTAATGGTATTATGAGCACCAAGCATTAGTTTAATCTTTGTACTCCGGGTTCCAACTCCTCGATCCTGATGTTGCAAGAATACTTAAACCGGAATGATTGAGGATCTGTTGATGTAGTGGTATTGTGGGCAGCGATTACTGACTAAAATTTTGTACCTTTTTTAGTTTATATTACATCACCTATGTAGTGTAAAATAAAAAAGTTTAACTTTAAAGTTTTTAACGCTTTTTTTAATAGCTACGGAGTGTATCAAGAAAAGTACTCGATAGATTATGTAAGATCATTTTATCTGATGATTAAAAACACTATTTACGAGTATTATATTTTTCTGTTAAAACTGTATTGATAAAACAAAAGACATGTGCGGCTGAATTTGTTCAATAATAATTCAATTATCGAGAGTAATGCTCACTTTGGCGACGGTAGAAATTTGCGTATAAATCGCGTCACAGACCACAAACAAAAACGTGCATGTGGAACGGCGCCCATTATTCTCGACTGCATAATCGCTTCGTCCGACGCCCGCATCGCTTCCCTTTGCTATTTTATTTCCTCCCGGAATAGTTGTGTTTCGGCTGGGCAAAGCTTTTTCAACGCATCCCTAGTAACAAAATTAAACCGTGTTTAATTCAGTTTAAGGTCTGGTTCCGGTTACTAGATGCAGACAGCCGATGCGGCCGGCGACAGACCAAAGCCACCACGCTACAATTCTGGCACAATGTGTGTCCGTTTTAATAGGATTAAACTCATTGTTACATACAAGCTGAAAGGCACATGAGCCAAATGGAATTGTTTCCAGCGGAATCGTTGAGAATATTAAGAATTCCACAATTGATTTGAGAAAAAGGGGCGATTACCGAATGTGAAAGGAAAATGGCTGTAGTGTATTCGAAAAAATAGCGACTCTACAGTACTGCACAAAGGCATCCATTAGGCTGTAACCGCACGATGCCACCCGCGTGGCACGTCCGGCATCCGTTTGGCGCAGTGTAGGTATGTTGCCGGCACATGTTTCATGCAAGTTTTGATGTTACGCTTCGAATGGGCTAAAGCTGCTAAAACACGCCTACGAAATAGTACATTTACTAAAATCAGTGGCAGAACTTTTACATGCAGCTTTAACATAATTAGTAGGATTGAAGAAGTTATAAATAGCTTTTTTAAAATCAAAATTGGTTGAGATGTTTATGTAGTGCACAAGATATCATTTTTACCATTCTCGTTGTAGGGCGGAAGTTAAGGTGCTCAGTTATTCGCGACCCTAATTCACAGGGACACTACTTTAAAAAAAAGTAAAAATAAGCCACCAATCGATAAGTTATAGTAGCAGTTTACTCAGAAGGCTCGTCTATCCTCGACGCTGAAGTGCAAGTTCTATTGCAGTCTCAAACAGTTGAAAACCAACTAAGCCAATTAGTAGGTTCAAGGTAACCTTGCTAACTTTCAGGTACTAAGGGCTAGTAAATAAATAACAAATAAATATCGTAGGACATTTACAACTAGACATACAGCGCCATCTAGCCCCAAACTAACTAAAGTTTATACCATGGGTGAACCAGATAAATGATAGAATATTTTTTTTGGTGACCTGAATACTGTAGGTAGCTAGCTGACAGTATTTGGTTCTAGAATACGTAGTTGTGACTAGCCAGCTACATTAACCATATATTTATGGGCTTGTGTCCATATAAATGTTACCCAAATTGCTATAACATCAGTTGCAAAACTGGCCGTAGTCAGTACTCCCAGCAACTATTAGAAATACTTTGCATAAATTCGAACAACACTTTACCAAACTCGACCCAGCTGAGTAACAGTTCTAGAACTGATGCACCAAATTTAATAGATGTAGTAGAAAGTTAGGTACAGTATTAACCGAGCGCTTGCGTTTCTAGTTCTAGTCACTTCGCAGCCAGTCAGATTAATTACTCACTTAATAGAACTCGTAATAAACTAAATCCGGCGGCGGCGTGACCCGTCTACTTAGACGTTTTAGCTGGTGGAATTGTTAAGCAACTAGCTGAAATTAAATTAGGCCGAGCGGGCGACAACGGCAGGGCGTTGAGGGGGGCAGAGTACGAGCGTATTCTGCTGTTATATGCTCATCAGCTAAAGCAACATAATTAGCTTTACGGGATATCTCCTGAAGTCATAATTACCTACGGGCATTCCAAGCTCTCTGTCGTAGGTACTGATATTTTGGCAGAAACTACTGAGCACAACATAATAAAAATCCGCACAGCTGACTCAGTGTCAATGATAAGGAAGCAAAAAGCGAATAAAGTGCTCTGCTCCGGGACCAGAATGGAGCAATCAGAGCGAGCACACTTTGACAAAGCAATTTGGACGAGGCGCGCCACCGATGTGTTATTTTGATTGCGACGCTTTTGTATGCCTGTTGTTTGTGCGACCGCTACCTCCTTGCTTATAAAAAATATTTATGACTCCGATGAGAGCCGAATATTGCCTTCCGCCGGTCTAATAACCTTCGAGGCCACATAGATAGAGTCACAGAATGTAATTGTCTGCTTGTCCTCTAAACACTATTGTTACATGATGATATGTTATTAATACAAAATAGTTACTTTGTTTTGAAGATGATATTGTTGAGACTGCTATTAGAAATAAATAATATTGAAAGTATCTATTTATTGCTTTTGAACTTTAAAAAAAAATATTTCACTCATGCGTAGGTGATTCTCGGTCAAAGCTTGTAAATTAGTTCCGAGAAACTCGTGATACTTTTCTGTACTTATTGTGTTCCAAAAATAGAAACACTTGATAATAATTAAAATAAACAGTACATTAAAATAACTACACAGTTGCCAATTGCTCTTTACAATGTTATAGTAGTAAACCGGTCTCTTGTTAGATTTGTTCTTCAATAAGCTGATATCAATTTAATATAATTTAATCAAAAAAATAAACAATCAAACAAATATAAAAAAATCTGATGTCGCACCCAAACTTATTAGTAGATTCCATTTAAAATTTTCGTTATTTGCAGTATTGATTGGTTCGCATCAATTGCAATGTGCAAATATTATCGGAGCGCGCTGACCAGCCAGCACCGCGGCTCTCATTCACGTGTCGCGACGCTATGTTATGCAATTACGATCACTTATTAAAAATTGACAGGCGCGCCGTATTGTGTGCGCCAATCTCGCAGAGTGATTCAATCATGACAACGACATACAGTTCGATTACAAACAAATATTATATGAATGTATGTCTGCCTTCGAGTACAGGTTACTGCGGGAGAAAGTTCGAGGGGATGGTAATTTTTTACATATTCTTAAAATGATTTAAAACTAAGCTACGTACATTTTAAATGGATTACGATCCTATATCGGCGTAAGAGTAAACTGATAATACTCAATGCTTCGGCCTTACGTCTACATGTGCCTTATTTGAAGTTTACGAACATTTAAAAAAATTATAAGCTAAATCGATTTAGCCGTTCTCAAGTTATGCGCTTGGCGAACATTATTTGATTTTTATTGATATAAGATAAAGTAGATAAGTCAGTGCACAAAAATTAACAGAATAGAATAACGATACTTCGGAACACAGCCAATGAGGCAACCCTAACTAAGTAACCTGTAACAAGTTATTAGTTGTTGAAATGAAAAAATAAATACAGCTACACTTAGAACAGACAAGTTTGCTAGTCAGTTGATTCTAACAATTCACATGAGACAGCGTACTGTCCTTGGATATCTGGGTGTGTAAATCAGCATGAATACCGTGCGCTCTGCGGGACGCACAGTGCGGGTGACGTTACGGCACAGACGCGCGCCGCCGTCCTACTTGCGAGCTGTTGCTTTCGTTTTCCTCACGAATAAATTGTTGATAAACATACCCATTACCCGCCAGATATATGTTTGTTTTTGTTACATACGATTCAAATAAAAGGAAACACGAGACTCGCGTACGGAGCATTTGTTACAATTTATAGCCGAGCCTTACATTGGTCGAATATGAATCTGGTTAAAAAAATGTCAACCGATCGTCACCTGATGCAAATAAGTGCCGTTTAGGATTATGGGGTAGTAGATAATTTCCAGACTGTTGGCATTGGAGTATCATCATAAACAGTGCAAAGAACCACAAGCAGAGTTGGGGAGTAATGGCGAATATAATGTATGCTAATGAGATGTGGGCTGAGGTGGGGCGGGACGGGCG
Source organism: Biston stratarius (assembly GCA_950106695.1). Lineage (NCBI taxonomy): Eukaryota > Metazoa > Arthropoda > Insecta > Lepidoptera > Geometridae > Biston > Biston stratarius. The sequence continues at coordinate 15,081,201 of OX467115.1, read as the reverse complement.
GTCGGACGTGACGTCACGCGCTGGACCGCAGCCGCTGCCGCGCGCTCGCCCGCCTTAACGAGCGAGTATGCATTTTCAATACTAAAGCCATTGACTCTGTCAGAAGATTAATTCACGGAGAAACGCCATCTAATTGGTAGACTGTGTTACAAGCATTAAGCAGCAAATACAGCAAAAAGACACAATACTCATCACTACGTAATAAAGAATTCAGATACCTAAGAACGACAATAACATCGCGCCTTGCAGATACAGAAGAAACTGAAGTGAAACATTAATCTAACAGGCCCTTGTTGAGATACTCTTCAAAAATGATGAGTGAATGATATTTCGTTGAGAAAGTCGTTAAGCTTTGTTGTGCTAAGTGCTAAGGCATTGTACCTATGTAAAGTTAGGTAGCTCGCGGGATGGAGAAGGCGAACTCATTCGCGACAATAAAAACAGCGCTCGACTCACGCTACAAAAATAATAAAAGTTAGGTAATGGGCGCCCGCGAGGCGCCGCCGACGGAGGCCGCGCAGGAGCGGCGCTAGTGCGCGAGCCCGTACTGCTCGCGATTACGAAACAACCAAATAAAACCGGTACAAGTGCACTTAGGAATGACTATGGATTATTTTTTTTTACAAAAAGAGTAGCAAACATGGTTTGCTTCGAGCAGATAAATGATTTGCGATGTTGTTGTCGACCGTTGTCAACTCGGGGAAATCTTCCGTGGAGAGATGTTGCAAATCTGCAAAAAGATTCTTCCGCTCTTTATTTTTAACGTCGGCTCATTACATAATATAAAAAAAATTAAACAATATTTAATCTGGCTGAGTGACGCGTCATTTATTTTAAATAAGTTCCACTGGATGCCAGTAACATCTTCATTAATGTTAATTTGTATGAAAAATAAAATTACATGTAACAAGTTGTAACAAAACCGACAATGCTATATTCTGTACACTCCATCAATTTACGGCTTCTGTCTATATGAGCTATTTCCACAGCTCTACTTATCATTTCGAACTGACAATAGTGTTAAGATTTATTATCTTTAGTAAAAGAACGGCCTATAAGAACGGTATATGTACGACGATGACAATTTATGTGGTGTAAGCTTCTAATCTTATTTTTCTTCTAAAAGTCGAACTTTTCAAGCTCATTGGATATAAATGTAAACGTTTACATCTTCAGCCTTATTCAACTAGATTAACGTATCCAGGAAGGCTATAGTCACAGATAGAGAAGTTATATTTTTTCGTAGAGGTTGCATCATCCATCAAAGGGCGCAGACTGATTTATGGAAGCGGCGTAGCGTAGCGACAGTGGCGTAGGCTACTCGCGATGACTCTGCGATTGTGAACTTACTGACGTAGCAACTGGTACGAATTCTGTGCCTGCTCGCGCTAGCACAAGCCAATCGGTACATTGATACATATTACTTAATCCGCGATGCTACTACGTTTGACGAAACGTGTCATGCGACCGACTGCTATCTGCCTCCTAAACTACTTCCGAACATTTACCTTCACGTGAGATTAATCCCACTAATATTATAAATATGACAGTTTGGATGGATGGATTTTTATTACTCAATCACGAAAGAACGGCTAAACGGATTTGGATGAAATTTTGCATGTAGATACTTTAGGTCCTGGAATAAAACATAGGACATTTCAACATCATCATCATCCATCACTATGCGGGCAAAACCGCGGGGCGCAGCTAGTTGACAATAAATTTGAAAAATTTTATGACAAAAAATTTGAACTAATCGTTTTCCAAACGTAACTATTTATTATATTTATAAAATAAAAGAAAACCTGAACGTAAAATTGGTAACAATAGCTATCATATCGGAGCCGGCATTTTCCGGAGAAAATTGAGAGTATTCATCATAAGCGTGACGTTTAAAACTACCCTCGGCCAAGAGTTCGTCCTGCACGTACATAAATCAAAGACTAGTTTCGCCTTCAGTATATAACGTGTTTTATTCCGTTCGTACAACAAACTTTTATTTAAAATAAGTCAGAGCATTAAATTCATAGAGACGACCGGTGAAAATCTCTAGCAGAATAAATACTTTACTTTTGCTGGAAATCCTCGTGTGTGCAATAATTTAAACGCTGGTTAGCTGATATTTATAGCGATGGTTAGCGCGGTACTGGTTTTATACGAGCGAGTGCGTATAATGTGCGCTTTTTGGCTACATAACGTTACTATTTATGGGTCCATGGCGGTGTATCCACCGTCGCTGATCAGATGCCCGCGCTTACGCCCCGCGTGGATCATAAACTGGTGACTCAATCATTTATTCTCACTTGCAACCACGACGCATTGAATAAACATTATTACTGTGTTGTGTTGATTTCCTGTTGATTTTTTACCGTGGTTGAATTGTACCCCACCTTCTCTACCCGTGGTTGCCGTAAGAGTCGGCTAAGGGATGTAATCTGGATGATGGGCAGCAGCGTCTTCCTTGAACAATCATACCTAACTGCGCTCGCCAACCCACCAAGCGTGGCGAGTATTGGCAAAACCCCTCCCCAGGAGAAGGCTTATGTCCAGCAGTGGACGTTCTATGGCTGATAATGTGTGTTGATTTAGTTCTATCTACAATTTTCTGAAGTAAAATTAAATTGATGTCACTAAAATAATTTTTTATCCATTTTTATCACTAAAACGAAATAGGAAAGAAGCAGCATAATATTAGTCGTGCTAGATAAGTTGATTGATTGTGTTTAGTGTGAAGATTTTTTGGTGTACAATATAGTTTTCTTTGGTGTATTATACGTACGATATATGGATAGATATAAGATAAAGTAGATAAGTCAGTTCACAAGAATGACTAGAGGAGAAGAAATTTAATATGCTCCGGAATACAGGCCCTGATGAAACAACGTAAAGATATTATATATATAACTTGTGGAGTCAACTCAAATTAATAGTTATTAAAAAAAAAACACGTTGAAATGAAACAATACAGATACACTAGAAGTTAGAACAGACAAGTTTGTACGGCAGTTTACTATTGTGTTTATCGTCAAGGTTTTTTGTTGTAAAATAAAGTTATCTTGTATTATAAGTACGAGAGAGTTGACATCAGTACTATTTCAACTGTAAAATTGTTTAAGGTTCGACACAAGTAGAAATAATTTCAGTGTTTACAAGTACAAACTTGTACACGCTAAAACTTATAAAACCTGACTATTTCTACATACAGCGTTCAAATTATTTTTGAGAAAATCTTTTATGTATTTTCTTATTTCTCATCAGGCAAATTTTTTACTTTATGAGCGAATGAGCAGGGTGATGAATAAAAATATTACCCTCATTTAAAGAAACCTCCTTATTCCTGAATATGAAATGTGTGACATTTTATTTCAAAGCTCACGTGCTAACGGACCAGGTGCTCTGTATAAAAAAAAAATAGTAATGCTGAGATTTAAAACGCGTTAATGCAAATAATTTAGCAATGATTGGAAACTATTTATCAAAATTTCAACTTTTACAACAGTAGGCGACAGGCTGAAAGTATTTGAGAGCCAGTTCCATTCCAGGCCAGGTGTGCTTTACCATCTTCGGCCACGCCGACACTTAACATCATGTGAGTAGTGGTCAAACACCAAGCTTGTCAGGCAAAAAAAATTTTTTTTAGATTTATGTTTGACCAAGTCACTATCAACATAATTATATTAAAATTTATGTGTACATAATCACTATGAACTCCAAAACGGCGTCACCGATTTTGATGAAATATTCAGGCAATCTTTAGATAAACCCAGCGGGTGATCGGACCAAACTTCATGGGATCACCGTGATCCCATGAAGTTTGGTAACGATCAGGTCAACAATTTTTTTTTGTGGTTTTTTTCTAATGTATTATGTATATTTATATATTGCTTCAAAAGTTAAGTTTCCAGAGAGTCCAGGAAACCTGATACTACAAAGACGATGCCCAAAGATTTCGCCTAACCCATTGTCCTACGCGAGCGACGAATGGCAACGTGTGGCGACGCATTGCGACTTGTGCATTACAACTGAATCGCAAGAACTAACCTACACAACAACATAAGTCTCAAGTAGATACAGCGGCTGTTTGGCATTTCCGCATCGAATCGCCTCGCATCGCGTATGCGCGTTTGTCGATTATGTAGGACAGCGGGTTAGTAACGCAGTGCGGCGCGAGCCCTCACCAAGCATTCAAGGCTCGTATGCACCGTGCAATCGTCACAAGAGCCCTAACGAGTAGCAGGCGGCTGAGGCAAGCGCGTCTCGTCTCGCGAGCTGCGAGCGGCGCACAGCCCTCTTGCATTTATTCATGTCGTTACCGCTAACGATAATTTTATCGCGTGCTCATTTGCTGGCGCCAGTCGCGCGGCCATCCGTCACCGACACCAAATCGACAATTTGTGCAACACTAAAAACTTTATTGCCACATAATTGACCCGCTGTAAATAACCCTCGACCGAGTCGTTTTATTGCTACTTTATTTTGTCGAGGAGCTTAGTTTATCCCATGCGAAAGCTTTCCTAGAGCGCAAACAACACAACATGATATGTCGGGTAGGTAGATCTTGGGCTAGCGATATAAACATGAAGAATGCGCAGAAAAACATACTTTCGTAAGTTTAGTAAAGGTTAATTTGTTCAGAACTTCACAGACATGAATAATCTTTTCGTGAATAAGTTTCAGTGATACCGAAAATATTTTTTTATTACCAACATGAGGTGACGCGTGATAAATGGTATTAAAGCACCTAAATCGAGAGACCCATTCAGTAAAATAACAGTACCTACTCTAAAATGGAAATGACCATTACGCTCTTGCGCTAAGAATATTTGAATAAATGTAGAATTTCTAACAAGGTCGTCTTGAAAATTCCTCTCAGAATGCTGTAGGTAATTGAATAGCAGTACGGGTTACTGGACGACAGTAAAGGTAAAAATACACTACGAAAATATTTGCATAACCAAGAAACAGTCATTTTTCTTTACGCTTTTAGTAAATATATTATCTTAAACAATTTGGCTTCCACTTATCCAATTGAGATAAGATTTGATATGTGTATAATTATGTTACTATCATGCTGATTTTATGATACACCAGCAATATTATTTAGAGCTACCCAGTGGCAAATAGCAAAACCGCTCGAGTGTGGGTTTATTAGTACAGCATGGGGCTTTCAAAAGCGAATATTTATTTATAAAGTCCGCCACACAGTGTCACACCAATTTATTAAAATTAATTAAAGAAATTACAAAATGTTAAGTTTCACAGCAGTTATAGGCGAAAACGGCATGCATTGATAAAGCTTTCTTGAAATTATTATTTGACCAGGACAATAATTTAACATTGCAATCATTCTAGTTCCAGTAAGATCGTGTCAAACTTTATCAAGAACTGTGGTTCTTTTATTTTCTTACAAAATGTCCATTAACTATGTGTTAGCACTGAACTGTGATCTCGCAACCCTTTAACTGCACAACCCCTTCACCAATTTGGTTCATATTCCAATTTAAACTAGAAGAATTTGAGAAATTTCGAGACGATCGGATCGAGTACGCATGTTATCGTGGAAATAGTAAACATATAAACAAATACATACTTGGTCAATAGTTGGTTTGAGAAATGCGTTGGTTCAAATAATATGCAAATTAGCACAATTTTTTTGCCGTGGTGCGCTTGATGCCTGGAGGACGCGGCCACCCGCTGCCGCACAGTGCCGCGGCCATGCCATTATTGCACAAACTTTCATGTGCTTCGCATACATTTTCATAATTAAAGGGGCAGTCCGCGCCAACTGGTGAACGTTTATTTACAGCCAGTTATATCGGTAATTTTAAATTGTTTAAACTAAGTGACTAGATACGTTAACAACATCTACGGCTGTACTTAGTGCTTTTACAGGTATTGTCAGCATCATTATTTTATTCAAACTCTATTACTCTCGTACTTACACACAATTATTTAAGTAGCATAATAACCCGTTTTAGAATAACTCAAACAAATTGTTATACTTGGTTTAGTTAGAACGTTTGAATTATAATAAATATTTCTTTTATAGTAATCTTGTCCATAATTTAAATAAAGAAACAATAAAAAAATTAAGGAAACGAGTTAGGTACTTTGAAGTTTATTTTTCATTATTTATTCTTTCAACTAACTAGCGAACACGACGGACAGGAAGTAAACACAAAAGGGATAAGACAAAAAGGTCTTGGAACTAAAATAAACAATAAAGAGTGGAGTTACCTAATGAACTCGTGAAAATTTGGCACAGGGTGTGCGCGAGGGGTTGCTTATTAGAAATTCTCAGCTCGAAAGGAGTCCGGAGGAGACGGCAGCGTACGGGACGTGGGTTTTAAATGTGATGTATGCTGCTAGATACACCCAGTCTGGAAGCAAACTCTACGCACGAACTGAAATAGCGGAACTTCGTCTTCTTACTGTTCCGGAGTTCATATTTAATGCAGTTCAGAAACGAAAATCGCAGAGATGTATTTATCCATTTTACCAAGTCGTGTGTTTTAAAATGAAGAATATTTGCCGATCCTTTTCATTAAAAAGATAAAAACAATCCCACGAGATCCGAATAACAACAAGGGCCGCAGTGTCCAGCCAGTACCCTCCGAGGAATTTTATTTGAATCGTGCGGCCATGCCCTGCATTGGGTCGGGTTGGCGCTTCGATTGGCCCAATAATAGCTTGTAGAGGCCGCAAACTTGTTCAGATGGAGGAGTGTGAAGTCTAACCGGTTTCGCCAGTAATTCTACAGTTCGTTTGGCCTCCTGCTTGTGTAACTTTTGCAAATTGCACGTTCCCAGTGAAAACTTCTACCTTGGAGTAAATTCCAAACGCTCTGGCGATGTTGATGTGAACTTCCATGTAACAAATACGTGACCGAAATTGCCAATCTATACCTATTGTCTAATAACTGTTTATCACTTCGCAAGTGCGAAGTGATAATTCATAACTACGATCAAAATGTAAATTACTGCAGCATACCGCACAAATTGGAATATAATTCTGGCAATATTTTAATATTATTGTTATACAACACCCATTAATTGTATCGACAATTTGGCGGTATCGCAATAATTTATTAGACGAAAATTATCGTTATTTTAAATTAAATTAATCACATAGATACGACTGTTTAATTGATTATGGTGTTATTTGAGCTTTTCCATTATATATACCGGAGTAAAGAAAACGCTTGAAACTTACGAGATAAAGACGCGAGTTATCGACATAATTGTGATAAGAAGTCGACCGGGTGAAGTGAGATCTCAGAGTCTATTGGGATAATTCAGTGTTCATATGTCGCAAATTGGTCAAATTCTTATAAAAATGTTCTTATTTAAAAGTGCCATTGTATGACAGCTCGGTATCTTAATGTCGATGAGATTTCGCGACTTCGGAAAGAACCACTAGTTGTCATTTGTTTAAGCTATAATGTACGAGTAATCTAATTAAAAATCTATACTACGCAGGAAAATCTATAGAGTAGTGCGAATAGAGCGCAAGTGTGAAAATTATAAAACGCTATTTGGATAAGTTGAAAACTGTAATCCGAAGAGAAATGAGGGCACGTTAAATATTTTTGAATTTTGTAATTGTGATAAAATAAATATCAGTTCCGCACCTAGGCAGTCGGCATAAAAACCATGATATAGCCCCGCGAATCCTTCAGTGGTATTTTCACACTTAATTTTCTTGGAACACAGTAGCGGTTAGAAATAAAGTTAAAATTAAGACGCGAGTTTATGGGGCGTTACGGGGTGGAGGGCGTGAGGTGGGCGCCGGGTGAAGCGGGCGCGGGCGGCGCGGTGTGAGAGCCCATTCGAATTCACCGCGCGAGCTACGCCGTAGATACCGGCAGGCGGAACACGTACTTCACTTCCACTAACTCCAACTATTGACAATATTAATGCACGCTTAGCAGGGCCGAGCGACGCCGTGCAAAGCCTACTGAATATTATTTAAAATCACCGGAGCTTATGATAAAAAATGACCTGAAATTTATTCACGAAAGTATCATCGTCAACGCACCTACAGGTGCGTATCTTTCGATCGCTTATTGGCACTAATTTATTCCATTCTTAAGAGAAGTCCCCGGAAGTAACACAAATATTAGACGAGGTTCGGCCCACCGACGACGTCGGCTGCCATTAATTCCAGAATTGAAATCTGGAATTGCGGCGGCGGCGAATTTACATTCATCGCGGTAAGAACTTAAATCAAGTTCTCAGTTACGATTCAGTTGCGATATTATTTTATTAAAATATGTAAATGACGCCGTTCCAGCGCGTAGATACCCCGGTAAGGACCTTACAATTGCGAGGGCGGATATCTCCAACGACGCAATATTTTCATTAGTGAGGCTGTTACCTAGCAGAGGACTCTATGCTATCGCAATTTTTATACAATTTCACAATTAACCTAAAGTAATAAGCGTCCGACTACCAGGGACATTTAAGATTTAATGACATTAAAATTGCGATCTAGGAGTGATCTGAAGAATATTCAACATTATGAACTTTATTACTCAACGTGTTTCATCTAGAAGTAACCTACTTAAGTGTTTGTTGATTAACACAGCAAAAACATATAAGCTATCATGAGGACTACCGACAGAAGTAAAACTTAAAACACGTCACATTAGCATGACGGCGACGCGAACCCATAAGTTTTGCCCCTACGAAAAAATCGCTCAAAGCGGCTAAAAAGGTTACAATAAAAAAAAAAATACTCAACATAACGTAGGTATATTAAGCTATATTTAAAAAAAAATACAAGTTCACATGACACATTTCGTATGGCGACACAATTTTTTCTTCGCATTTTACTAATGTTTTAGAAGTAATTTAATTTGATGGCTTTATCAACACCCGTAAATAATGTTTGTTACGCGATCGGTAGTACTAAATTACCTAAATAAAATATGAATAACTTTTACGTATTACAATAATATAGAATTCACAAATAAATTAGAAAAATATACGCTCTCGTTGATTTTTTTTCGAGTTATCCCTCAATATTTTAATCACATTGTAGACTACAATGACTTCTTTTCGGATTTGTACCTTTCCACGTAACCTTATATGTCTAAATATTTACTAACGTCGCTCTTACTATAAAAACTTGTTTATAAAATGTATAAAAAAAGACGAGCTCCACGCGGTTTCATCTGATTCAAGGCACAAAGCAGTTTTCAATTTATCGGGAATAAATGCTTCGGTTGGCAGCTCAGACACCCAATTACCGCGCACAAAAGCTGATTACCAGCGCGCGGGTGCGGGTGCGCCCGGCGAACCTTGCGCTCGGCTGCAGCGCCGCGCGCCGGCTCGGCGCTGTAGTGCAGCGCTCGCGGAATATTTGAACGACTCGCGAGGAACTCTTCATTTACTCTCTTTGTACAGACGCCGAGACGGAGCGCTCTGATACAGACCGTGATTGAATTCAATGTCAATACTGGATTTTACGTCTTGTCCGTGGATAACTTAGTACTATTTTGATGAAGGAGAATCTTTACTTTTAAAATAAGACACTAAGTTTGAGGGATATATACGAAAACAAGCGCACTGCGTATTACAGTTGATGACTATTAGTACAAGAGCACTGAGTAGCCATGGTGATATAAAATGAAGAACTAAATGGATTATACTATGGAAATTGCACGTCAGTTTCCATAGTATAGTATAGTTCCATAGTTCTTTGACAAATTTTTGTTTTACTTATGCGGGATTATTTAGGTTTAACTAAATATGTCGGATATTCCGACTATAGTTTCGGCAACATCCGGTGGCAGGAGGTTCAAGGAGTCAAAGCAGAGAACAACGTGCGCGCAGCCTCGTCTGAAGCCGAATAAGTAACATTAAATTAACGCGTTTTTTTGAGCATCTTTTCTTGTTGTCATTTTGCATCCTCGGATAATAATCACAAGTAATAGTAACAATTATTTATTTGTTTATAATTAATTATAATAAATTTGGTGCTATTATAACGTTACTTAATATGCAATAAATTGAATTTCGTAGTAGCTTTTGGTATCAAACTAGTATATAATTCATGGCCTTTTAGAAATCGACTACACTAAGTTATCGCAATACAGCAGCGTCTAGAAGCAGAATGAAATCCCTATATGGACTTCGTGGTGGAATTCCACTTCGTCACAATAAATGCTGGTTTTATCATTTGTATCAACCTGTTGGAAGGGCTTGTGGATTTGATTATACTTTCAAGTCACAAAGGCATGAATGCTAAGGTAAGGCGTCTTCCGCAGGTAGAATGAGGTTCCGACAGGCGATGTCCTGGGAAATCAGGACCTTAGTAGCGGGCGTCACCGAGAGAACATCTTGTCGCTCCTGTGTTCATCATTTATATAGCAGTAGCTATGAAACACTGATACTCTCACAAACTAATACAATTCCAAATTGTAAATTCATCCAACATTTTTATTGGTTTAAATTTTTTAGTAGTTGAATGAATAACTCTTTATTGTACACACTTAAAATTACCTAATACAGAAGAAATAAACTAGTTAATAGGTGTAACAACTGGCGACCTTATCGCTAAAAGCGATCTACGAATTGTTGAATTATGTACGGGACTGTCATCGGAAACTTATTTGATACGAGACGACGTAGGAGCGGAAATCAGATATTTATATAGGGTTAGGCTAAACGGTAGTATTAAGTCGAAAGGTTATTGTTAAGTTATTGTAATCAACATTACGAACAACTTTTAACCTTGGACCGACCCTTAAATCGAAGGAAAACAATAGACAATCATCAGTGACAAAGACCTCCTTCTGGCTTTAATTCAAAATTAATTTATTTCAACCGTAAGCCATATATATGTACATACAATTAAACAAAATTAAAAACAATACAATACAACACTCGAAATAAAGTTCCGCAAAGTAACGCCCGAATCAATCAAATACAATACAATTTACAATGAATTAATTGAAATAATCTAGATAGCACACAGTAATGCTTAGTACTACAGTTTCGCGTAACCTCGTATAAGAATAGGATGTTGTTAAAAACCAATCTGATTGTCACTTTTTTTAAGTTTCACAGATCTCACCTGATGTTAAGCGACGGCGTGGCCGTAAGCAAACCTAGCCTGGAATTGAACTGACCATCAAATGAGGCAGCCGGATCACACCGTTGGGTGCTTAGTGGCAGATTTTCAACTTGAGATTAGGGAGCTAGCCACTCGAGCATTATAAAGTAGCCAACCACTATACTATGGTTACCTCACGATTTTTGCCTTTTTTGGGATCATTTCCCTGTAACACATCCCTAGTAAAGCTGTAGGCATGTCAAGCAGTAACCAAACTCTAAACCCTTAACAATTTGATTTAAGCAAATAGGCCGTATACCTATGCGTATCGTAGCTATTATCCAAAGTAATACGTTAATGCAAATCTACGTGTCGCATTGTAAACGTCCTTCATTAGCAGTGCAAACCCCAGCTCTAGTTAAATTATGGCAGCGCGTCATAAGCTTAAGACGTGTGCAAACAAGATTTATGTAATTAATTTAGGAGATAAGAGCGGGCGCGAGTATACATACGTTATGGAATACAAAGGATCCTAGCACCTAAGCCAGCGCCTCGTGCCAGCTCTCTCAATAAGATGCTATCATTGTCGGGTGCCGCTAGTCTGGAGCTTCTGGTCCGATGAAATAATACGCCACTCTATTGCTATACAAAGAGATGTATTTTTGCACGGGATGAGTATCGCCCCGTTGTAAATTAAGGCCGACGCTGCGAGAGAATAACAGTAGATGTTATCACAGGTATAATTATAAGGGGAAGGAGACAAATATTCACGGTAGAGCACATCGAGGTGCCGAACGGAGCGCTAGGCGCACCCTGCGCGAGGGCGGGCGGACGACCGGTCGACATCAACGGCCGGAGATATTTACGTTTATCTTCGGATAACGGCTTCATCGCAAGCTTTATTACGACATCCACTCACGTAATCCTCCGGTAGCGTCATAACTCCTCGTTTGCTGGCGCGCTACAATGTGTACTGCACGGCTCTCTCACTAGTACCGGTCAGAACGATCCAGCTCTAAGTTTCACAGATGCTTAACGACTGTTCTACAAGTGTTGTGTAGTAACTGACAAAATTGCAAGGATACGTTCAAACTTCTTATACTCAGAATGCACTCGAAACAATGTTACATGGAGTTTGTTTAAGTAGGTCTTTATAGAGTTCTGTTTTGTGTAGATAATGTGAAATATAACTAAAGCTAAAAGTCAAAACAAAGCGCAAGTGACACATACTCGTGTTAAATAAATTCCAGTTAATCTCAAAATAAAAATTTGCTTATTCGAATAAGGAGTCATTTTCAACTTTTCGGAGCTCTCAGGGGTCGGATGCGGAGCCGACCCGGCTATAAATGAATATCGGATATGGAATCCATAAATACTCAATCTAAATTCGTAAATTTTCTCCGAGTACCGTAAAAAATGAAGAGGTATTCGGGAATCGGCTTACGCTTGATATATACCTACGGTTAAAAGTTTCACAGCCAAGCCGATGCGTTTCTGATTGAAATAAAAACTTTACTTTTTTAAATGTTGCATCTATTTAACAAAAATCATACTTAATTTTATATTAGTAAACATAGTTTTGTTCTTATTTGGTATTTATCTCAATTATAGTTTCGGGATTAACAGGATAAAAGCTTACGGATGTGCTTCTTTGCTGTAAACGTACACGAGATGAATGGTCATACAGAAAGCCCGAAATTGGACTAGGGGATTGGAACACGCCAGCTTAGTGCAGCCGTCGGAAGTGGACCTCTAACCACTGCCGTGTAATAGCTTTCAAATTGACCCTTCCACTCGGCCTCCACCAGCGCACGTCGGCCCCGCAGTTGGTTGGCGTTACTTGTCCCAACAAACAATGAGGATGCTATATGAAGTTAAGGATTATTTTAAATTTTACGGTAACAAGACCCGATAAGAGTTTTCGTTTTTTATTCTATCTTATAAATCGTATAAATTATTCTGAATTTGGAAGTTTGATGCAATAATAATTCTATTTTATTTTAATCTCATTTACTTAAGTGTTAAAAAAAATATACTTGACAATTAACCAATTCTCATACACAATTTCATTAAATAGTGTAATTTTTACTGTAATACTATCAAACAGTGACGTAGAATTTGCAGTCTTCAATTCGCAGAGAAAATTAATTTTTACACAAAAGCATTAACACGAAATTGCATCGGAAGTCTAGAAAGTGTTATTTCCTTTTATAGCTGAGACAAACGTCAACCAAACGGCGGCAGCGGGGCCGGGCTCGAGGATAGTCAAATACATAAAAGGGATGAGTCGCGCGAAATACTGGCGTTGTAAGCCTAAGCCCTGTTTAGATTAGATCAGACCTTCGAAATAACAGTGAATGAGGACGTGGATTAACTACGGTCCGGAGCACTCCGGCCCGTGCGCTTAATGGGCCACCGTTAGGGGCAATGAGGGGTGCGGGGATTGGGAGGACCTTCCTCGCCATCTTCGAACGAGCCATTTACGATACACTGCACGATATATTAATGCTTATAAAATATTGATTGGACGTATCGGTGATTCTGTAGATGAGACATACATAATCCGTCAAATGCAGTGGATAAAAATATTTGCATTTAAAGTCTCTAGAGGAAGATTCGAGATTTATACTCCAGAGCAATCTAAAACATGCAAAGACATTTGCATATTTAAATGGTGTGGTCGGGCGGCACCGTACTCGGTTTCGCACATCGATTTAGATTCGTGCTCTACAGATGTCCCGGCGGCGCGCAAGGGGTCGAAATTCATTTTTCAATGTCAGAGAAGAAAATTCATTAGAACTTTGAAATTACTGATGGCTAAACGGACGGAGTAAAATTTGCTCTTAATTTGTACAGAAACTTTTTCGCAAATTTTAAGCAACTTTCTAAAACGACTTTTGAAGTGAGAAAGATGGCCAAAGTGCTAATGATTACTTTGTGTTTTATTTATTGCGTCGAGTAAACGATGAACTGCCAGCCCTTTCGTCGTTGAAATTGGGAACGGTTTAAAAGGTATTTTATTTGAATAGGTGATATTTTTCATAATGTTATGAGAAGCGCAGGAAACGAGAACCACACTCAAGACGTCGGATGGAGTGCTCATATTAAAAGTAATAAATCTGTTGCGAAGATGACGGGCACCGGCGCGCGGTCGGTGCGCCGCCGTCGTCACCCAGTACAACCGATATTAGTTTACTTTTCCTCTCCAACTTACTTTATTAGTTACTCACCCGCAAGAGCTGCCGCTGATAGTTTTCAACTTATTGAAAACCTAACTGGACGTGCATCGGGCATGTTATATTTAGGAAGAAAATAACATTTTGGTTTTTATAAATAGAAGTGTATCCTTTTATTAAAATGATGTTAAAATAGGCTTATGTCCACTAGGAATAAAACAGATGAATTAGAGTTCTTATGATCAATCATATATTGTGTAGGTAACAAAAAACAAAATTATATCTAAATATAACAGATATGGCTTATAATTATTTTTGGAAGATAACACGGTTTAAATTTTTGAATAAGATATTTAGTCAATTTCAATACTAAGCGTTTGGTTACGTGATTGTGAACACTAAGCAATGTTACGTCACGACGTGTGTGAAACGTTATTGCTTATGGTAACATTTTCGTAGAACAACCGTCATTCAGATTATGATTATGACATGATTATTTCACACGGCGTGACGTCATTTAGTCGCCATAACAGTCTAGGCGATTTAATACGCGATAAAATTTAATTTGTTTTCGATATCAGTATAGTAGCTTCACGCTGTAATTAAGTAGGGTAGTTGTTAAATATTTTGTACATTCGTTTTGTTTCTGTTTCATTTTATATTTACTGTTTTTGATTTATTTGTTTTCTTGTCTTTGTGTCGTAATATATAAATAATATATGTAGGTATATGTATTTGTGTATTAAATATTTGTTTTATGGAAGAGCCTGGAGCCCACGACACAGGTCACCCTAGTGTGGGATCCAGGACATATCGATATATTATACGTATATAGTGTTTGTTTTTATTGCTGTGTTGTATCGTTTATGTCAAATAAATAATTTTTGAATTTGAATTTGATATCACAGAATATGTAGGTAATGGGAATTTGCGAATCTTAATAAAAGAAAACATTTTTGACGATAACTAGATAACAAGGTACAATTTAACAACTGTTAAATTTTTATCAACTATGATAACACAAAGGATTAGAGCACATGAGGTAGTGTTCACAGTGCATCGTATTTCACGCTATGCGCACGTCGCAGTACTCGCTGAATAATAAGCTGGTTAGTCATTACCATAGATGCAAATGCCTCGTTACAGTGCAATAGCACGCGCGGGACCGCGTCTGCGCGCACTACGCGCCACAGCGAACATGATAATATAGCAGAGCAAACTTGCCTGACAACACAATCATTAACAACTGCGTCTTATGTAGGTATCAGATAATATTATGCGTATACAGGTGCATCCGACTTTCTCGCAATGGCACAATGGTACTCGCAAATATACAAGTTTCTGGCACTACAATTTGAAAGTTGTAATGGTTCATGAAATGTGACCACATGACAAAAACAAAATGGACGGTTTTATTATAAATCAAGTAATATTGTTTTGGTGTATGTATTTATTTATACCAGTAAAACACTCTCATCTCAACGTAAAACATCTATAATATGAAATCTGCCTGACCTGTTTTTGTCCATCATGGATGATGGACTAAAACAGGTCACGCGGCCTTCCGTTGACAACAACAGCTTTGTAAGGGAGGATTTTATTGGCACAAATATTGTCCAAGTGGAGCTGTGCCGCACAATTCCCGTGATTTACCGAGCTGTTTACGCGAGCCTTCCTAGCCCGATCCACCAACATTTTTAGAGCACCATTTGCCCGAAACTCAGACATTTTCTAGATCACAAATCATTTTAACTATACTTTTATGAAAATTTTTCAACACAAACGAAAATACAGTACGTTATCATGAATTGACAATTCAGCCTTGATCGTGTTCGTCGCAGTGCGTACCGTCTAGTGTGCACGGCACGCTACATAGTTTTTATGGCATCATTATTCGGTTTACAGTCCCTTTTTCGTAGTATTCCGTCTTTCGATTGTTCGCAACATGATAAGTAACAAAAATTGACATGTTGCATTAATAATATCTCCCTTTCAAGACCTCCTAGCAACATCGATTACAAAATCTAAATAGGTGAAGCAGATTACATTAATCGTACAAACTTCTACCGTAACAATAAAAAATACCCCTTGAGCCATTGGAACATTAGCAAACTTTTCACGTTAACTTTTTGTGTAAGTAGGAAAGTTGCCGAGGCATTTTCCAATCTGAGCGAGGGTCGTCCGCGTCGAGCGAGGAGTGTCAGACGGAGGCAGGAGGGCTCGTCATTACGGGTACCGCGCCGTCGGCGGCGGTGCGGGAACAATCATCACAACGCTACGCCAACGCGCCTTCATAGTTTTTTAGTATTGATTACAAATTGCTATCTTTTAAACTATCATTTTGTTGGGATGTAGAGACCTACTTTCCGGACTTAGACTTACTACATACGTAGAGTTAGCCAAACTGTGCACAGGTTTTATAAATATGATATTATTATTCCTGTATATCATTAGCTCGCTGTGCTTTTAAGAACTTAGTGACAACTGAGCAATCAGAGTTGCTTATATCGCTTTTTATCTATCTCAAAATACAAAAAAAAAACAATATTTGTAGATATGAGATGACACAAATCAAACATAAAATTAACTTTATTCAGCTGATTAATATACCTGATTATATTTATATAATTATATATAGTGCATGATTTTTAACCCAGTGAAGATTATTTGAATAGATTGTAATGTTCATAATTTAAGCGAATAAATAACTTAATTATGTTCGTTTTATGATAATGGAATTCCGACAAATATCTGATGTTTTAATCTAAAGTGGAAGCACCAATTATAACTGTAGGTAATTGAAACTCGTGATAAATGTTAATTACATTTCTGTGTAACAAATTAAATTGCGATCTCTACAAATAACTCGGATTGATGACAAAAATATGAACAGTAACAAATGTTTTACTAAGAATTATTTGATTATTTACTCATAAATATTATACTCTCTTCGTTGAATGTGTGCACACCAACAAAGCGAAAGATAGAAAAAAATGTTGAAAATCTATACAAATGCGGTGGGTGGAATCGGTAAGCACATAATAATTTGTAAGCGGGCACTGTATAGAAGGGAGTAGAAAGTCTGCTAATCCTTTTATCTAAACGCAGCAGTCAGCGGGCGGCGATCGGAGGCGGGCGAGTGTGCCTCGAGCCTCAGCTTACGGCACTTGCACCTGTTCGGACCTCAGCCACACTTGAGCCAGCGGTAATCTACTCTCTTTTTATTATTGGCCAGTCTCAGCGCTTAATTAACGAACCATCCGCTCCACCGACTTAACCGGACGCGCCGCCGTGATAATAAGCTTGCTCTGCTTGTCGTGTGATGAAGGATTAAATGACACTCGCGTCCGTTCAGACTGTTTCTCTTTGTTTTGTGCCACAGGATGTTCAATGATTTTTTTTTAAAGAGTAATTTATATTTACAAAAATATATTTTTTATGTGTAAAAATAGAGTATTTGCTCGGTTTTTCATTGCCTGAAAACACGGATAAAACGGCGTTTATTAAAAATGAAACCTAGCTAGATCGATTTATCGCCCCAAACCCCCTGCATACTAAATTTCATGAAAATCGTTGGAGCCGTTTCCGAGATTCAGAAAATATATGTATATATATACATATACACACATATATACAAGAATTGCTCGTTTAAAGGTATTATATTAGATAGATATAGTTGAAATATAGCAACATAAAGAATAACTACGGCATAACAAATGTATCACGGGCAAGTTTGTTCTTAATCGTGTAACGATAAGAATGGTACATTAAAAAGGTCTGGCGTGACAACAAATCTAAAGGAAAAATCTCTACTTCTGAGAGCCCAACGGTGATAAACGAGAAAAACTTTGGAACTAAATGGAGCATTCGAAACGATGGAGCTGCGCTGCTCTCACAGAATAATACTTCTTCCGAAGAAATAACACTTACAGTCCGCGAGGCTTAAAATCAAATGTCTCTGTTCTCAGAAGTTTCGAGCGAACACCGGGCGCGTATCTTGAGAAATGGCGACGCAAACAAACGGCAATCCTTCAAATTTATACATTTTGAAACGAGTATTATTTTTATAGTTTCGGAATCGAAAAAATCTAGCACACCCAAATTATGGTAACAATATGAGCACTGCAAAAAATATCTGTATAGAGTATCTTTTATCTTACCAAGTCCATGTTTCGTAATTATATTCAACTATTTGTTTGAATCAGAATTGAATTTTAGCATATGTTTTCGACAAAGATGAAAACCTTTGCATATATTTGAATTAAATTAAAAAAAAAACGTAAGTAACGAATTACTTACGTTTTTTTTATTGAAAATAAAATACTCCAGGTAACGCTTTACCTGTAATGAAAGCGAGTATGACTTTAGAGATGAAAAGGAACCGCTTTAAAAGCTTCGCAACATATATATTTCTTGAAATGTTTCCTACCATTTGTGTGTGTTTATCTTTTCGCTTTGTGTAGGTATATAAAACTGTAATGAAAAGCATTATGCGTTTGAACAGAAACTTTGTTCATAATTTGAAAACTTCAGAAATATACGCCTGTAATGACGAGGGTACATGTGTTGTTTTAAAGGGAGTACCAGGACAGTTCACAATTTATATTAATACGACTTTCCGGTAAAATGACGAGTTTTGGAGTGCAGGTCGAGGTCGGCATTCGGTGCTTCCGTCGCGCTGGCCCGCTTGGGCCGAATCACGCGTCCCAGGCTAACACACGAACCGACACTCCCGAATTATGTTATACGAAAATAATTGTCGCGCCGCGTCAGCCCAACAAGCGCCGCTCCGAAATTACCCCCGAAACAAGGGTCGATGTTTTGTTGCAGCAAACTTTCATAATTGGATTCATTTTGGTACAGGGATTCCGGAGATAGGAAGTTACCTAAATACTCATTTGCCCACGCTGAAACGGGTCTCTATATGAAACGGAGATTGGAAAATCATCTTGGAAAATTATTTACATAGAGTTCAAATGAGTTGCTTTATATCTATATAAAAAACAGATTTACCTGAGATTTTTATTTTTTTGCTTTCAATCTGTTCGTTGTAAACCACGTTGTCTATCTGTGTGTTGTTGTACACCAAAGGTACTAGTCATTGCTCTTAGACAATTATAATAGTTAATTATATAGATGATTATGTTGTGCA
The DNA here is from genome assembly GCA_950106695.1 of Biston stratarius. NCBI lineage: Eukaryota > Metazoa > Arthropoda > Insecta > Lepidoptera > Geometridae > Biston > Biston stratarius. Next base: position 15,061,815 of record OX467115.1, on the reverse strand, counting down.
TCATGAACAAAAACAATGCGTGTATTTTAGATATTTGCGAAAAAAAGGTGGGGAGCAGTCAAAGAATCTACCTAAACAGCAAACCAATCAATAAAAAGTAAAGTAAACAGAGCGAACGTTTGAGGAGCAAAAAAAGGGTTGAATTTTCCAACTTAAATGTACACTGGACCACAAAGAAAAAGGGTCGGTTAGAAAATCTTCAATATCTTCAAAAGTACCTGACCTAGCTTTATGAAATAAAGACTAAATTAAAGAATATTGAATGCCACATGAAATAATATATTTTATTTTCATTTAAAAGCATTAAAATAGTCTTTATTTTATAAAGCTAGGTCAAGTACTTTTTAAAGATATTGAAGATTTTCTAACCGACCCTTTTTCTTTGCGGTCCAGTGTATTTCATATAAAAACGGGTCTTAAGATTTGATATTGAAATAGTCATCTTTGAATACTTTGACTTTTGTAGCGAAGACAGCTCAGTGGTCAGCGCGGTCGGTTCACACGCCTAAAATCGTGGGTTCAAACGAAAAAATCGTGAGGAAACCATAGTATGGTGGTAAGATACTTTCTAGTATTCGATTGGCTAGCTGCCACCCTCAAGTGGAAAATCTGCCACCAAATATCTAACAGAGGCAGCCTCACTTGAAAGCGAGTTATATTCTAGGCTAGGTGTGTTTACCATCTTCGACCAGACTGTCACTTAACATCAGGTGAGCTGTGGTCAAACACCTAGCCTGTCAACTTAAAAAAAAAACGAGCTCAAAACACTATACACCCGAATAATACCATACATGTCATTGAAGCTAGTTAGAAACTAAGACAATATAAATACATTTTAGTAAAAAATATCTTAAAAATGTTACTCTTTGTATGAAAAAGAAATACGCTAAATCGGTTACAGATATCTAAGTAATCGGTGTGCATCTGATGAGAATCTTCATCCTTTTTGAAGGCGCTTACAGAAATAGGTAATGTTCACGTTAAGAAGCGGGCATACGATTACGTAGGCATGTGATCAGGCAGCATGCGATGGTATCGTCAGCGCGGTAAGTGGCACCGATCGGCACGTGCTACTCGAGAGTCGCTGTGTCAGCGAGCCGCCAGTGTGAATGGCGGCGCGACGTGTCACGCCGCCTATTATGCACCCGATTGACAACTTCACCGACCATATTCTCATTCACAGCAAAACGGTGAAATCGGACACTGATTATTACATACGTACGATTATATGACTTTTATATACGAAAATGGATAATTTTCACATTTAAGTAATAATTAATTAATTCCCTGTGTTTTTATTCGTCAATTTAATAAAAGTACCTTGATGATCGAGATTTGCTCGGTTTTTAAGGAATTTGAAAAAAAAAAAGGGATAAAAAAATCATCTGGATTAGAACCGGGGTCTTCTGGATTCGGGACAGCCTGATTTCCCATCTGAGCTACTATATACATAACCTTGTAGAAGGTGACGAAATTTACGTTCGTATTCAAATGATATTGTAGCAGTTTTTAATTGCCTGAAAACACGGATAAAACGACGTTTTCTAAAAATAAAACCTAGCTACATCGATTTATTGCCCCCGAAACCCCCTGCATACTAAATTTCATGAAAATCGTTGGAGTCGTTTTCAAGATTCAGATTATATATAGATCGATTAGATAATACGATTCGTGAGTTTTGAATATGCAATGTTTCAATTCAAAATAAACATATCAGTCATGTAGTCAGTAAGTCACGTTTTCTGTCTAATACAAGACATGGGATTAACTAAAGATCTGTAGCAATATTGAGAATGGTAAATATGTATTTATCTGTTCTCTATTTTCATAAAACACTCGCAATATCCTGAAAATCTATACCATTTCAAAATCCTATAAAAGTTTGTTGCAATTCAAACTTCAGTTCTTAGAGGCAGTGGAATTTGTTTTGCTAATGTTTGCAATTCACGCACCAATGCGAGATGTGAATTTCTGCTTTTATGTTACCAAGATATGAAAACAAATCCACTCTCAGCGCAATATCATAATGGAAGTAGCTCTATCAGTAGCCGCATTGCACTCACGTAACACGTTAGCACTGGTTCGCGACTGGATATTTCTCTATTAAGCTCTTCAGTGTTCCACTATACCGTAACCACCTGATAAAGGAGTCACGGTGTTGCAATTTAGAAAATAATGTAGCCGCAAAAACATAAAGAAATATAATTACATTCAAGTATTCTCAATTTATTATCCTAATCTTGCTCAGCGTTATTAATGGTCGTATTTATTTCTAGTTAGAAATGAATTCGTAACCGTATAAAAACAGGAAATACATAGGGAAGACCGTCGTTGAAGTGATTTCATTCCGCCAAAGTTTCTCTATCAACTAAATTCAGGGTGTAATTTGCGAGAAGGAGAAAGTTTCGTCTTATCACAAAATTCCACGTGGAGTGTTTTGTTACAATACTCGATTTCCTTCGGTGTTTATAACATTTACGAAATGAAGTTGAAATACAAGTTTGTCTTTTTTTGGCTTGGATTTACGAGTGCGCTGTGAGTATTTTTGTATAAGTATGCTAATAATGTTCTAAAATACCTACTCAGTGTGAAATTATTGCTAGAGAATAGCTGGAAATGTCCAGAATACTGATATATCAACAAGTTATCTTTATAGTAGCCTGACCGGTCCAGCTGTCGACGGCACGTACAGCTAACGAATGAAGCGCAGCGTGACTCCCGGCTCGCAGGAGCGTAATTGGAAAGACGCTACGTGACGTACCCACTGCCTGCTTTCATCATTAGCGTCACTCATAATTTTGTAACATTCCATTTTCATAATTCAGATTACATAACAATACATGTACTATTTATTCTATAGCAAAGCCAGTAGTAAATGGAGGTACGCAAAGATGTTATTACAACGTATAATTTGAGAAAAAAATAACGATCGTCGCTTTTGCTTTGTTGAGTATTACAAAACACTACAGCGTATCGCTTTGAATTATATTTTGCTATCTACGATTTGCTACACATATTATTATGGCAACAGACGAAATTAAAGTTACATAATTATATGTAGTTATATTATGTCTAACCTATATTATATTTATAAAAACTCTTAGCCGAGCTACGTTTTTAGTCATAAAATGAGATTCAGACTACACTCGTACTCGCTGCTACGAACTAACTCTTTATACATTTACGAAATTGAAGAGTTGGCTTGAAATAAAATCCATACGAGGAGATTTGAGTGTAAGTTGAGTTTGAGGAATGAGTGTTAAGGTAGTTGTTAGACACGAACGGTGGAGTACATGTTGAAGAAAGCGTTTTGCGTAATTAAACGTTCAGGCGGCGGCAGTTTATGTGACGATTAGTGAGCGGGACGCGCAGAAGGCTCGGCCGTTCAATTTGCCGCTTCACTTGACACAATTCGACGCCTGACTCGGGGACAATCGCACTCGAAGCCCCGGCGACCTCCTTATCTCCCGCCGAGGTAATCTTTCCTTCCCTCGCCGGCAATAACTCCAAGTGGGCAGGATTACCTGCAAAGGGGCTCCGTAAGGCAACCACCTCTACAAAGGTTATCGATTTAAACAATGTGTGCACGCTTCAAATACATCTCTCTTATTGTTGTTTATTTTTGGCACACATTCGTTTTTCTCAAACCGTGACCCTTTTCGGGGAAGGATTTCGCTTATTTCTTTTATCTGTTATAAACGTATCCGTTTCTTCCAACGAGAAAATTAACTGAAACTAAAAAACACACTGTAGAAGATTCTTAAGGTACACTTAAGTATGTTTATTTTTAGCGGTATTAAGTGATTAGTAAAGTGACAACAAACTTAATAACTACTATTACAAGTGTATAGTTTATATGAATATTAAATTAATTTTCTCAAACTGTCTCAGATATGTATAATCTTAACTGTCCTGGTATTATCGTGAACATTTTCGGTTCTAGCAAAGTATGTAGTATACAGTTTTCTTTGGTTTACATCCTCCGTGTTTCGATCAAGAATAGTTTATAGTACCCAATGCTACACCAGTGTGTTGCATAAAATAGAAATTATAAATAACTAGCGACTCGTCCCGGCTTCGCACGGGTGCAATTTAATTTGGTGACTTACTAATCTTTGAATTTCTCTACTACAAAACTTCGTACAGTTTTTTTATTGTTGACAGGCTATGTGTTAGACCACAGCGCACCTGATATTAAGTGACGATGTAGTTGAAGACAGTAAAAATACCTAGCGTGGAATGGAACTGGCTTTGAAGTGAGGCTGCTGGAACACGCTGTGAGGTGTTTGGCGACAGATTTTCTACTTAAGAGTGGTAGCTAGCCAGTCGAGTACTAGAGTGTACACTATCACCATGCCATGGTTTCCTCACCAGCAACTCAAGCTTACGCTGAACCTACGCTCTTAGGCGTGTGAATCGATCGCGCTAACCACTGAGTAATCATCGCTATAAAAACTTAGTATTTTTTTTTTTTACTAATGTACATTTATACAAATCATCCGTTTAAAATATCTAAATGATAGTGGAACCGCAACACTTGCGTGGTTTAATATAAATAAGCGGAAGAAGATAAGGGCGTCTTTGTTTTATTATACCGTTTTTTATATATTATATATTTTTGTTTTAGGTTTGATAACTACAAAAATAAGACGTCGCTAACTTAATTTTGATAAAGGCATTCTTAAAATATGCTCGCTTCAAATAATAAAATATAGATGAATCGTCGGAGGTGCCATTTACAAATAATTCCGCTGGCATGTAAATCTGTGCACGTAAATTCAGCTGTCTGCGCGAGGAAATTGAATCGTTCCAAAACCATTCCAATATATAATTTTTAGCGAAATATGGCCACATTTATGACCCTTTGGCTATATCTAACACTACTATGTGTACATATACCTACCATCTTAACATCTTCAGCGACCACGTTCTTATGAACAAGTTGTGTACTGTTATAATTGGATTTTTTGTTTATAATTATTGCTCTAGAACTGTTATTTAGGTTTAACGCATACACATACTTAAAATAGTCATTTGTTTTTATTTTTTATTTTTATGTAACAGTAATGAGACGAGCGAGACGCTCTCCCGATGTTAAGTAACACAAAACTTTGGGTAGTAAAACAAAGTCCAGGGCATGGCTGCCTTGGCGCTCATTACTTTGAGACTAGATGGTTAGTCTCAATAGCCCTGTAATATCGCTAGCTGCATTACCCTTCAAACCGGAACACAGTAATGTTTACACACTACTGCTTGGCGGCAAATCTGGTACAGCGGTGGTACCTACCAAGACGACCTCCTGCTAAGGAAATCTACCACCAAGTAAAACTCTGTTTACTATAGTTTGATTTTATCTCGGTTAAAATATTTTTTCAAAACTTTTTTTTGATACTATTCTTCTTAGCATTCAATGGGATTACCGTGCGGGTGCATAGTATGCAGGCTTGTAGGGCGGGAGCCTGTACACTGTACAGTACCTAGGACTTGCGACGCAGGTGTAGGTTTAAGCCTTTAAGGAGCTCCTTTAGATACCCTCAACGCTCACCTTTAATACCCGTGTTTCTTTTTGTAAGAAATAGTCTTACGTTTGACCACTATCTCACCTGATGGTAAGTGATGATACGGTCTAAGATGGAGCACACTTGCCCAGAAGATAACGATTCACTCTCGATTTGAAGACACGCAGATTATATCCAACGGGGAACACCCACTCAGACAGTGCATTCCAGTCTAGCAGTTCGCACAATGAACGTGGAATCAAATCGTGTCGTTAGAGTTTTTGGAACGTTGACCATGAAACGATGTCGCTTTTTTGAGCTTCTGGCTGTCCGATAGAAAAATGAGCATGGGGGAATTAGACCATGTAGTTCTGGAGCACACTCTCCGAAATGAATCCGATAAAAAAAAAACGATGAACTAGCAACCGCGTTCCCATCCCCGGCCTAACCGAATTTGACATCCTACCTTTCAATACTCCAGCAATACATTTATGGTTGTTCTTGACGGGCCGAGTACTTTTAAAAGATTATAGAGAGGTTTCTTGGAGATTAACAAAAATGTAATTGGCTAATAATACAACGCTGTTGGCTCTTTGCTAGTATGTCCCTAAGAGCTGTAGGGTGTGGGTTCGATTCCCGCCCAGGACAAACATTTTATGGTATAAACAAATGTTTGTTTCGTGTCTGGGTCTGTGTCTGCTCTGTATGTATTATAAGTATGTATTTACAAAGAAAAGTATTTATGTATTCTATCAGTTATCTAACTTCCATCACACAAACTCTGCTTAGTTTGGGGTCAGATGGCGCTGTGTGTAATGTCGTAAGATATATATTTATTTTATTTATTTATAAAACAAATAATTATTTAATAATCTTACAACTAGTTACGCTTCGTGGTTTCGTCCTCGTTTCCCGGGATAAAAGTAGCATGATTTAATCCACCCTGGATTACAAAAACAATCTGAATTACAAATTTGTTAAGCCATATTACAGCGTGAAGTATTGAATTAGTATGTATGTGCATTAAGGAAAATACATATATACAAATAAACAAAATTTCGCTTTTACTATGTTATTCAGTGTGATACATTTGTTCGAAAAGAGTACATACGTAGCTTGTAAATTTTTTCGGAAGATTACAAAATTACACGTGGTATAATGAATCCTCTTTGTATAATTCATTACATATAAAGGAATATATAACAAAACAACAATTCTAGGTATCATTAAAAGTAGGTTCAAAAACTAAAACCCAACAACTGAAATATCACGCTCTTAAAATATGAAAACAATTCTAGGTATCATTAAAAGTAGGTTCAAAAACTAAAACCCAACAACTGAAATATCACGCTCTTAAAATATGAAATAAGATTTTTGTAGCTATGATAGGTCAGTGGTTAGCGCGGTCGTTTCGCATGCCGAAGGGCGTGGGTTCAAACCCCAACAATGAGCTTGAGCTGTCGGTGAAGGATAAAATCGCGAGGAAACCTTAGCGTGGTGGTACGTTCTAATACTCGGCTGGCTATCTACCACCCTCAAGTTGAAAATCTGCCGTCAAGCATCTAACAGTGTGTTCCTGCAGCCTCACTTGAGAGCCAGTTCCATTCCAGGCTAGGTGTGTATTACCATCTTCGACCACACCGTCACTTAACATCAGGTGAGCTGAGGTCAAACACCAAGCCTAAACAAACATCATCACATCATGAGGTCAAACATCATGTTTGTTCTGTGTCTGGGTGTTCTGTATGTATTATAAGTATGTATTTACAAAAAAAAAAAGTATTTATGTATTCTATCAGTTATCTGACTTCCATCACACAAGCTCTGCTTAGTTTGGGGTCAGATGGCGCTGTGTGTAATGTGTCCTACAATATTTATATTTATATTTATTTATTTATATTTATCAGCCATTAAAATAAAACACAAGAAAATATTATTATCTGAAATTTAATCAATTCAATATTTTCCGTCTATTAAATAAAGGACTTCCACGTAATATTTATGTACTTTAATACATTTATTACATATTCATAGTGAGGTCCAGAGAATAATCGTGGTCATAAGCCACGTTGTCCCAAAGCTTATGAACGCTTTAGAAGCTATTTTTAGAAAGTATTGTACTGTTAGGTTAGGTTAGATTTTGGAGTTACAATTTCGTGATAAAGTATTTGCAGATTACATTTATTTGGAGAGAAAATATGTTTGGGTCACATCTGACGCGTGATTTTAAATACTAGGTGCGTGCAAGTAATGTCGCGAGTACTAATTAATCCCTTTCATATGATACCCAACATTAAAAAAGTTTTTTTTAGGAGAAAAGGCAATCAAGATGCTTCTAACGAAACCTCATATGTCATATTATGTTAAAAAAAATTGAAGTCAGGTGGGGACAGATGAACATACATAAATACCGGTCAAAATCATAACGCTCCGTTAAGTTATATTTTCATGTTATTGTCTTGATAAATGGTGGATAAAGTTAATTTGTAGGTAGAATATGGTGGCCGCCGCCGGCTCGTGCTCGGTGACCGTAGTGGAGAGCATCGAAGGCTCGGGCGCCGGCGGCCGGCAAAGCGGGATATTTCAATTTGGGCGGAGATACGGACCCGAGAGGACGAGGCCCGCTCGGCTCGCTGAACCGAGCGCACGCTTCGGCCTCTGCCAAAGAGCAAACACCGTCTCCGCAATCTTGTGCCACGTGGACCATGCCGAGCGCTCGACCACGACAATCTACTGGTACAATTACCCACACTCCCCGTTGTATACGCCTCCAGCTTGGAGGCCTCACAACACTTATTCGTAGCACACCCATACACATCCCTATACCTTACAATGATATTATTTACTAATACAAAAGTATATTTGTTCTTTCACACTGCAAAGGAATAACAAACTGCCGTTATAGATTATAGCCCTTATTGTGACACTGAACGACCTGGAACGTGAACAAAAAGAGAACGCTTATAGCGATTAGGCCAATGGTTTCAATAGGTTTGTCTAAAGTTTATGTTTTCTATCGTATTATGTATATAACGCTAGATGTGAACAATAAAGAGTTTGTCTGTCTATGTATCTAACGTGACTATTTATCATTACCACGCGAGTGAAACCACGGGACACTGCTCGTAAGATCAAATAAAGCCTTACTCCATCTCTGTGATGTATTGTTGAAAGCTTTTATATGACCTTATATAACCACTGCTTGTTGGTAAATAAATAGTCAGTAAGTGAAAACTCCCACGTCGAAGGTTCCGTATGGCAGGTTGAAGATGAAAATATTGAATTCAAGTCAGGCGCTACTGAGCCACTTGAGCACTAACTAGAATTATGAAATGATGGAATATGAATCATTCAACGCGACGCCCTAACAGGGTATGTAATTATGTACATGGCTTAGCTTTGTAAGACTATGTATGTTACGTACATGTGCTCTATTCAATTCAATTCTATTGATGGAAACCGCATTAAAATCCGTTGCGTAGTTTAAAAGATCTGAGCGTACAGACGGCGGGAAGCGATTTTCTTTTATACTAAGTAGAGATTATTCAGGGATAAAATGTATCCTTTATTTTAATCTAATAATAAAATAGTGCAAGTTTCATGACTATCGCTTATTCGTAATTTTAAATTCTCTCTGAACCTAATTCTAAAGAAGTTAATTAATTAAGTTAAATAATTACTTTATTACTAAATTTTATTATTTATTTTTTGTATATGTATAATTATGTATTAATGAGTCGTTAGTTACTTGGAAATAAATAAATAAAAATTAAATTAATTATTATTACTACTTAACAATACAGACTAAATTCTAGTAAGACTGTTTACTTTAATAGCAGTTTCTCCATGAAAAGAACGTTTAATAATCACGTTAGGTGTACGTATTGAAGAGCTTGATTCGTCGGTTGAGAATAACAATGAATTTGCGGAACTCGTAAATCCAGGTGCGCACCTGCTATTGAAAAGACTCCGACAGTGCGCGACTACATTAATCGCGACCCAGCCATAATGAATCAATAGACGTCATCGTCGTTACAACTTATAAACCGACTATGCAAAAAAGGAGGTTTTTATGTTTTTAGTAGTCTACCTTATTAGCCTAATTTTTTTTTATAAGCTGTCCCATTGCTGTACCTACGCCTCTTTTTATTGTGAAAAGGGTAAGGTCATAGTCCAATACGCTGGCCAAGTGATGTGTAGGTTTTGACGATGTTTTCCTTCACAGTTTAAAGTTTTCGGCAATACGCACATTACTTAAAAAATTACAGAGGTGCGTGCCGTGGGATTCGAACGCAGGACCTCGAGAGATTGAAAGCCATTCGGTCTCCCAACTGGAATATTTGTACATATTATGTTAATTTGTTCTATCATATTTTCTAAATTACCAATAGTTTTTTGTTAAAAGTGGTATCTTTCGACGCATATTGGTAATACGGTAATAGGCGTGTCATGGTCACAAGACGCGCCACTCAGCCCAAAATTGGGCTTGTCATTTTCAAAAAGTTCCTTATGTACATATATTGTACATCCATCGAGTATTTCGGTCTCTTCTCTCTTCATCAGATTTATGTATAAATCATAGACTAGAAAACAAATACAGATATGTTGATTAGATAATGAATGGAGACTTTTTAGCCCGACATTTTTTATTGAACTATACTTATAACTATACCTTGCTGCATTTATCATGTGACGCCTTGACGTATTTGGCAAGCTGTCGCACGCAGAGTTCCGTACCGCAAAATGTAAAAAAAGGAACCCTTATTAGATCACTCTCTTGTCCGTCTCTGTTCGTGTGTCACTACCTATTTTCTTAGGAACGGATGGACCTAGCAAGTTGACATTTATACCAGATACTATAGTCCCTATTAGGTGTATACAATCAAGGTCCTGAGTCAAGACGATAAAAAGATATGAGCAAATTTAGATTTTCGCGAAAACTTGTAAGTACCAAAATTTTCCTTAATTCTCAACCTTTTTTATTTTTTGGAATTTTCCCTTTACTTGTGCTGTTTTATTATGGCGGTATAATGGGTAGGTACGGAACCCTCGGCACACGAGTTCGACTCGCACTTGACCGGTTTTTAATTATACTACTTAAATAACAATTTTGCTTTAAAACTGTACTGTTTGCTAAATGAGAATTATGCTACATCACCGTATAAAATCATTTCCGCCTATTTATATATTATTACAGATTAGAGATCAAAAAAATGTCTTATTACTTCTTTGGCAAACAAACCAAGTCATTTAGAATAAACTGGAAATTTTATATATTCTACTTAAATTAGATGAAGAGACTGAGATACTCAATGAAGGCACAATATACCTACGTCTATTAGCAGTGGGATGCTTAATGATCAATAAGTTGAAGGCCTCTGTGCATTGGATTATAGTAGGCTTATTATGATGAAACAACAATCACGGGTAGCCTAAATTGACATTAAGTAAAGCATCACTTTTAAATTTTCGAGAATTAGTAGCTCGTGCCTTTGCGGCGACCCATAGCGTCAGTATTTTCCTCTCATTTTCTTTCTTTCCAAAAGTAACGAACTGTGTAATTGGAAACAGGGAGTCAGCCAGGCGCTGACGACAATGCTCATTACGTTAGCTCTTCAAATTCATCTAAACCAAAATTTGCTATATTGTGAACTTGTAATGTGTTTCGACTTGTTGATTTTTTGATATGAACTTATTTGGCTAAGAAAACTAGTAATATTATTATTAATATAAATGCGAAAGTTTGTGTGCGTAGCTGGGTGTTTGTTAATCATATATGTTGAACTGAATTTGTAAGAAATTTAGAATGCTGAAAACTTATACCTTCTATTATTACATAGGCCACTTTTTATGCCGGAAAATGCGTTTAAAATCAAATAATAAGCGATATTCGTAGTACAAGAAGAAACACAAGAAGTTTTGGCAGCCTAGTTGGGAGACCGTCTGACTTCCAAATTGGAGGTCTTGGGTTCGAATCCCATCCCATGGCACGCACCTCTGTATTTTCTAGGTAAAGTGCATATTGCCGATAACTTCAAACGGTGAAGGAAAACATCGTGAGGAAACCTACATGTCTGAGAGTTCTTAAAAAAAATAGTTCTAGAAGATGTATAAAGTCTGCCAACTCGCACTTGGCCAGCGTGGTGGGCTATGGCCTTACCCTTCTCAAAAGGGAAGAGACCCGCGCCCAGCAGTGGGCCAGTTAATAAAAAAACAGAGCTGAGTAGGAGCGTACAGAGGGATCACTCTTAAAGAAAATTCGACTTCAGGTATATAAATTTATCTATTTTCAAACCTTCACTTGCTTGCACGCAAAATTGAAACTTGTCATATAGCACAAATGTTTAAACTCTACATGGTAAATTATGACACGAATCACATCGACAATTATGACACAATTATAATAATGACTACTAAAGAAGTCATTATTATACTGCTCCAACGAGCCTTAGTTCTTTACGATAAAGTGAGTGAGTTGAGCAGCGGGCGGCAACCTAATGCTATTTGTCCGTGGAAAGGCGGTCGATCGTACCTAAATTCTAGTACTTCTATAAGTGGTAATAATAGTTATCTTTCTACCTGTTTAATATTGATAAATATCCCTCAAGATGTTAGTACCTATTTATATCCATGAACACAAACAAATATGCGTTCGTAAAACTACAATAAATCCCCGAGTAATATAAACGCGCTGTCGGCGGCGGGCGCGCGGGTGAGGCGTGCACGCGCGGGCGGGGGATGGAACGCGGCAATTTTTCTCTCCGCTGACAACATGATGTAACGCCAATATCGTACGCTGAGCGATTAAGCCGCGCACGCCGATATTTCAGACTTGCCCCTACTAACTGTCAAAGTGTCGACGAGAACTCTGCATGCGACACGAAGTAAGCCTTACATATTCTAGCGTACAAATTCTCGTATGAAAACCCTCTGCCGCCGAACGTACATCATCATTTTCTACTGACAGATAATAGTAAGCGCTCTCTGCTGTTACGCTCCCCTAAAAACCTTCAAAGATAAATAGCGGCGGTAACATAAATCGAAATGCTTTTACAGATAACAAGAAATAAATTGAAACGACTCTAATTTCACAACGATAGCTACCTGGAGAACGGATATTCGTAGCCGAATTACGTATCTCTTGGCTTGCAATCACGAGACGTACCGTAAAATAAAAATAAAGACGACTAATCTCGGGGAGAATTTCGTATCCGTTCGTAAAGATAGTTGGCAATTCGGATCACGCGGAACGGCAATCACTCGATAATAAACGTGGAGCGAGTCGAGAGCGGCGCGGCACGGCGCACGTACTGCTGACGCCGCAGCGCGTCTTCCGGCTGCATTGCTGCCAACCTGCCAGAGCAGCCGCCGCGCGACACTGACACGGCAACAAATCTCGACAACGACAACAATTCAACATCCTCCTCACTCCATCTCCTGACTCGATACCACCCACTACAAAACGGTTTAGTAAATGTATAATCGGAAGATATAAAAGTGAAAAAATATTTTACAAAAAATAACTTGTTTCTAATTTCAAAATAAGCTCTCAAAGTGAATGAAGTATCGTTCATTTCGCTATCTCAGCATTCATAAATAACTAAGGGCTTGGACACGATGGTGAAGAAGATGATAAACGATGCGGAGGCGCCTGAGCGTCGGCCGCTGGCCGCGAAAAATACAACTGTCATCTTGACCGATGGTAAAATAACGCCCGAGTCATGCTTCGCTCTGCATGCCAAGAGCTTTTGTGAACCTCTTTGTATCCCTGCCCTTATTACACGGATTATATAAAGGAACGCTGAGGTAAGGACGCAAGCGATTAATCCTAGAGCTGTATGACTTGGTGGCGTGCTGAGAAACTGTGACGCGCTCCTTGGGACAATTATTCTTCTGTCGCGCCAATGCACTGTAAGAATAGGTACATAAATCTTTATTTTATTATTGCAGGTTTACCTTATAAATCACTCTTTTTGTGTATAAGAAGGGAGTACTTCTGTAATTTTTTTCTACTTAACAATAGAACCAATACGTATTAATTATTATAGAGTTTTATATTCTCCAAAATTGTGAAAGTACTGGAAAACTGTTAGACACATAAAATGCTCTAATGACTCTTAATAATGAACATAGTGAATCAAGGAACGAAAATAATATCGTAGAACAAATCAGTGCCGCTACAAGAAAACTATTAGTATATCGCGAGTAATAAAACAAAATCCAATTGATTGTTGCCATTGCGGTCACGTCGTTCAGTTACTGTTTTCGCGTCTGACGTAATAACGTTACAACAAAGTTATGGTGCACGCGTGACTGGCTGGAAGGTGCCATTCGTTCTGATGATGATTTATTTCGCCTATGATAAGCTCGGATAGCGTTATCTATAGCACAAAGTTTGAGCTCACATTTACACGACAATGGTGAAACTGTTTCGAGACAAGTTTGTCGAGGCAAGCATAATGAATGTATTTTGAATTTCAGTTTAATGGTACGAGCACACCGCTTGCGTAGGCTAGGCGATAACGTGGTGTGTTAGTTCTGTTATACTGATATTACGTTCACGCCACGCTACCGTCTTGCTCGAAGTGTGACTTAACTCATACATTTAAAAGAGTATGTTATTGTCCCACCTATGCTTAGCTGTCGCCTGAGATATGCTGAATACTCTGATACTCAAAATCAAAACCAAATTAATTTATTCAAACTAGGCTGAGAATCAGCACTTTTCGCACGTCGAAATTACATAAGACAGTCCCCCAAAACGCCCACCCGTAACCACTTCCTAGTGCTTTAGCTGGGAAGAAGAAGTGGCGCAACAAACTCCCCAGCAGCACAGCTGTCTGTTCAGTTAGAGATAAAAAAAATATAATTATATAATACTATGCAAAACTATTTACATTACGCGACACAAAACATTATTTAAATTAATAGCCGTATGTCAGCTAGCACACGCCAATATACCAACCAAAACATCGAGAATCAGGCAGAATAAAAACGAAACGTAAACAATATCTAAATAAAAGCCTCCAGGCATTATGGGCGTGCCCGCTTACATATAGCTATATTCACATAACTGTCACTGGAAGTTATAAATGATAAACTAGGACGTTAGCTAATCACATATTGCAATGCAACTCATAAAAAACATTGTAATGAGTAGATTATGTCAACAATAAATTAAAATAAAACTAAAATAAATTGACTTATAAAGTCAAACTAGAATAATGCTTAATATTTCATACAATTTTTCAAGAGAAATATCTAGTCTCTGCCTCTTTGCCTATTCCTACGGAAAAAAGGTTTGATGTATTTCATCAATGAGAATTTTCAATGAAAATGCATTTAATAAATCACATTAATTATCGCCACTTTCTTCTCTTCCTAGGTCCCTGTATCGGGGGAAAACCATTTACGAAATTCTTATCTGTCTTAGACCTTCCGCATCACTTCACTGTAAGTCACACCATTATATTATATATTTTAACCAACTTTATAAAAAGGAAGAAGTTCTCAATTCGTCACAATATTTTTTTATGTATGTTTTCCTCAGAACTCCGTCATTTATAAACCGATTTGTTTTTTTTTTTAAACGACATACATACTTGATTAGTCATATTCATTTTTTTATTAAAATCGTTTCGCTAATTCAATTTTGAAACTAAAACAACTAATTGGAAAACCGTGTTATCCAAGTAACCGAAATTGCGTGTTTTGCTTTTCTGTAACTTTTTAGTGATGTTTGCAGTCACTAGAATAGTCCCAATGGTTTACCTACCTTCCGACTTTATTGGAACTCAATAATAAAACTATGTAACTCCTACTCGTGTTTGGGCTTAGTGAAATGAAGTCGTCTTTTTGATCTAAAGAATATCACCACTTAATTTGAGAATTTTATTTTGTTGTGATGATTAAGTATTCAAATTCCACAAACAAACCAAGAACTAGTTAATCAACGTCTAATGGAAAATTTGCCTTAGTTTGATGACGGTGTCTGTTCCATTGTGGTCGCGAATATTTTATAAGAACTATGCAGAGCGTCATGCGTCATTCGCTACGTTTGCAGCGTCAACGCTCTTCGAGACGACCAGGCATAGTAAATTAATGAGGGGTAGAGAGAAAATAGTAAGCCTCAGAATATAAATAGTCAATGGGTTTCAATGGTTTCAAAAGGTTTAACCAACAATTTCATTGTCTTGTTTCCTACTTTGTTAACTTTTGTGATTGAGGTGTGCAAGTGCCATTATAGCTCGTTTATTCACCGATATTCCAATTGGGATGGGCGGCGATCGGAAATCTCCATCAAATCTTACCGCCAGCCATCGCGGATCTCAATATTTTTAAATAGTGCATTGTACTTTTCATGACCTCAGATATAAAAACACGCCAGCCATCGCGCATTGTAAATAGTGCATTGTACTTTTCACGACCTCAGGTATTAATAAAACACATGCAGTCCATAAGTTCAAAGTAACACAGAGAGCAGAAATTACTAAGCTAGGAGTTACTATAAGTGATCGAATCTGAAGCGAAGCAATTTGCTAGAGAACCAAAGTTATAGTCATAGCATGAACAAGCTTAAATAACAGTGGGCCGGTCATGTCTGTCTCAAAACCAATATGATGTTACAGTAGGAATATTCTATAGTGGAGATCGCAATCGGCAAACGCAGCTTGCAGCGGTTGGAAGCCAAAAGCCAAAACTAAACTGAGCCGCTTGTTTTGGACTATGGTTCATGGTGATTTTAAAATTCTTTAAAATATGTATATACATACGAAAAGTGTACCTAACTCATACAAAAATACAATCTGTGATGCTACATTTAATGACATGGTTTATATAGTTATAGGTTTTTAGTTGATTATAAACGTTGACACTGCATTTTGTTTGGCAATGCCAACACAATTATGCATACAATAGTTACTAGTAGAGAAGTATTTCCTTATGTAGTTAGGTTCCCTTTCAGTTCAGCTTTTTTTTTAAATATAAAGCAATGAGACGAACTTGACGCTTTCCTGATAGTAAGAGATAACGCCTGTTTATGACAACTGCAGCGATACACAGAAATTTGAGTAACAAAACAAAGTCCAAGGCATCATTGATGTGCCGTTCATTACTTTGAGTCATTAGACAGTCTCAACAGCCCTGTAATTCTGCTAGCTGCAGTACCCGTCAAACCGGAACACAGAAAACACTTGATACACACACACACACACACACACACTTCATTTTTATACGTTTAAATCTGCACCGCATTTAAATTTTATTGATAAAATCGCGGAAAATGCTGCGGCCAAAAAGCTTTCCTAGGCTATAGTTTACCTAGTTTGATATAAAAGTATTGGTTACGAGTTACCGGTTGACTCTCACCGCGAATATTTCATTACCGGGCAATATATCATAGGCTACGTTCGGAGCCGCGCCGACGCCTCTGATCCCGAGGCTTACGATAGGAAATTAATATGTGCGACAAAGACTGCGGAGGTGAAATCTATATTATACTGATGTTAGAAACTTGACCATTACAGATGTTTCAAAATTGATAAAGAAAATATTATGGACAAAACTTCATTCTACAAATACAACATATTTGTACCTAGAAATTATTATTTAGAAATAAAACGTATACTTACCTACCGCTTTGGACAATTTTTATGACAACAAGACTCAATCACAACTACCCAAAATGAAGAACCAACTTTTAGCACATAAAAGTTTCTAAACAAAATAACAAACGTCTCAAAGGATAGGAAAGTTTGTTATGTGAGGCGAGGGCGCAGCGGGCGACGCTTCCTCTACAGAAGGGAGACGCACGTACAGAACTATAACAGGCAAATCCGAGCACGTCACTCGCTGGGAGTTTATTACCCTACTCATATTTACACAATTCCGGGCGAGTGTCGTCGTCGCCTACCGCCACGCGCAACTACAGAGAACGAGCCATTTATTCTTACTTACCTTAGACCAGACGCCAATGCGCCATAACTAGCTCGGAGTACTTTTTGATTACAACGTTCATATCGGGTTATGAACTTGGTGTATATTAGGCCGAAAGGAGGTCATTATATTTATCATGAACAACTTTTACTATGAACTCAGAAATCGCGAAAAAATTATTGTTGCTCCATACATTTGATCGACGAACTATTTCTTCGGAATAGCTGATTTTTTTTTTCACGTTTTCATAGTCGTGCCTTCAGTAAACGAGGTTCATAATTATGAGAATGATGACTATAAACGTTGAAGAAAATTCACGACGGGTGTTTCCAGTCGGGGCGATCGCGAGGAATTCTCGTATACGAATAAATCTACAGTTAAACATGTAATGAATGAAGAGAACAAACGGCTCTAAGAAACGGGAGGCCAACTCTAGTGATTAAGTGTCTCATTTAAATACAGTCTCCCAACGTGGACGTATCTAACGCAAAGGGACTCGCGGAAAACGGAAGACGGGTCTCTTCACAAAAGGAAGGCGAGGTATTTAAATTAGCGTAGTCGCTGAAAAAGTGCACTAACAACATTAGCGAGTGGAACAATGGCGGGGCACAAAGAGACGGGACGCATGGCAAAACCTGCTGCATGAAACAAACACCGCGCGTGCTGTGGCCACGTTATTTACCATCCCACTTGGATAATAATCATTTATGTATTTGGGTGTTCCGGATAAGGTTTTTAATTATTGTCAAGTTTTTTAAATTATTGTTAAAGTTTTTTAAATTATTGTTAAGTTTTTAAATTATTGTCAAGTTTTTAAACTATTTCCAAGAATTTCAAAATTTTGTCAAGTTTTTCAAATTTAAATCCTCATTTCTGTTGTAGCTGAAACGACTGTTAAACGGAAATAAACTAAATATATACCTAGAACACTCAAAATGGACTTCCGCAAAGTAACGCCTGGATCAATCAATTATTTATGTATTTGCTTAGGAGTAGATTAGATATTATATATTTCCGCTAGCTACAATCCTAACAATATCTCTCGCATCTTCTTTTTTTTTTTAAAATGTAAAAGTAACGAGATGAGCGGGACGCTCCCTTGATGGTAAGAGATAGCATCTGTCCATGACCATTGCAGCGATACACAGAACTTTGAGTAGCAAAACAAAGTCTAGCGCACCGCTGCTTTGGCGTTCATTACTTTGAGATATTCAATGGTTAGTTTCAACAGCTCTGTAATTTTGCTAGCTGCAGTATGTTCACACACTACTGTTTAGCAGCAGAATATCTGGTACTGTGGTGGTACTTATCTAGACGATCTCCTGCTAAGGAGATCTACCACCAAGTAATAGTTTTCATTAGCATTTTCGTACATACTCTACAGTTAGGATACTATTGTCCTGACCTTAAAACGTATTTAATTTGATTTTGATACTTTCGCCTACAGACGTCAAATTTTACCGACTACCCACTCACACTCGTGTAATAAATCGTCAATCTCCTTTCACCAATCCACTCTACATGTCCAAACTATCTGAGCGTCTCTTTGTCTATCTTGTTGCTATTTCTGTAGAGGTATGTATAATGTAATTACAGTGCTACCAGTGGAGGTAATAAATTTGCCAGATTGGACATGAAACTTATTACGCTTCAGACCATTACGAATTTTTGATTGTGGACTGTGAAATATGTTAGATAATAAATTGGACATAAAGAAATTGTTACATATGTTTTTGGACTCATTTATAAATCTAAATTGAAGTTCCGGCAATTAAGTTGGCAGTTCGTCTGACTTCCAATCTGGAGGTCCTGGGCTCGAATCCCATGGCACGTCTGGTGTCTTTTCTAGGTTATGTGAATCTACCTACATGTCTAAGAATCATAAAAAAAATAATCTCGAAGATGTGTGAAGTCTGCCAACCCGCACTTGTCCAGCGTGGTGGACTATGGCCTTATGCTTCTCGCAATGAGATGAGACCCGCGCCCAGCGGTGGGCCAGTTTATAAAAACAGGGCTGATTAAGATAAATCAAAATTATTAAAAAAATAAGTCAAAACGGAATTCGTTGTAACAAGGTACAAGACCGTAGCTCAGTTACCGTTATTCAATCCACGTGCAAGGTAAAATATTAAAGATATAAACCAACCAAATCAAACACTAATAAAATCTCATTTTGTTTTCCAATTTACTATTACAAAATATAAAATGAAGTATCCATTAATCAACTTAATTTTCATTTTAATTTTTGAAATTATGGTATTTTTCCATGCTTTCACTAAACCGAGAAGTTTAAACGGTTATTCAGGGACAAAGGGACTATTGTTGTGTATAAGTTGAAAGGGCAACGAGGTTAATCCGCCCAAACAAATTAGGAACAACATTAATATATCCTCCGTATCCGGCAAGTTCCCCGCAATAAGCAGAATGTATTAGTGTTATTTATCTTAGCTCGAAGCGCCAACAAAGTTTTAATTGCAAGCGCCGATACAATTTGCGTACAAATGAATTTATTCGGTGAATACGTAGTGCAATCGTCGGGGCGGGCGCGGCGCGGGGGCGGATTATCCGCGTGTGTAGACCCGCTAATTGCGGGTAACGACGAGCCAACCGCCAGCGTCGCGCCCGATGCGGGACTCTATTTTTGAATCGTTCGTATCATTTTCGCATACTTTTGCATTAATTTTTACGACATGCGGATATATTCTTATACGTAAATTTATGCGTAAGATTAAAAAATAGTGCCCTAGGTGCCAGCTACCATCTACAATCGCGCGCTGCGGCGCGATGCTCTCCTGCATGCAATCAACGACGTCTCTATAGTATACTTACATGAATATATGAGTACATTAAAAAAAACGAAAAAAAAGACTATTAAATTACTAGTAAGTAATAATAATTTTTTTTTGACATTTTATTTCATAGACAATATCGGAAGTCCATTTTGATATAACGAAATTTGGTGTTACCAATAATATATTTGTATGTGAATGCTAAAATGCCGGTTTGTGTATCCATCTTGTGATTTCTAAATTAAGAATCGGAGAGTAGGCTTTTTTATAATTCGAAAAATTAACGGTTACTGTAGAACAGCGGGTGGATGCACGGAGTGCTGTGTGTTTTTGAATAATTGCGAAGTTTGTAGCACGAACGTTTTCTACCATTTCAAACCAACTTCAAAAAGAGGTACATAGGTTCTCAATACAACCCGTCAGATTTAATAATACTGATATACGACTCTACGCTATATCGATAATAAATATTGTGGAGCGTTTGCTGTTGTTTTTCGTAGTTAGTTTAACAATAGATATAATTTATGGTCACATGCGAATGCGTTAAAATTATTAGTTACCGATCGGGAAACAGCCCATTCGTGTTTATAGTTGAACAATAACGACACACCAGGGTCATAAAAACTGTTGCGGGCGCAGATACGTCTCTACAGTTGCACCGAGCCAGCGGAACCGGCACAGCAGTCCGCATTCAACCTAACAAAAGGGTGATAGCGGTACGTGCGTAAATCAAACGTCGCACAATAACAGAGCCTCCCACGACCGCCCGACCCTTCTCCACAAACCCTCCTAGTTATAAGCCTCCCAGTTTCTCTATAACCGGCAGTCGGTTCTCATAAATCTGTCATACTGAAATGTGCTCCGCTGCCGGCCACTCGTTTGACGGACGTCATCGATATCTGTGCCAATAGGTATTCAACGCCAGTCCGTCGATGTTTCGATTCAGTTCAACCCGGCCGTTCGTCAGACGCGCCCTTTCGCTATCTGCTGTTGAACAGAGCGCATTTTTATAGCAACGCATTATATTTTTCACGGAAATGCTCCACATTTTATTTATCCGTTTACTGCGCGCAAACAGATATGTTGATGTATGAAATGGGGTGTTGTAGCGTTCGCGTTTCGTGTGTTTGCAGTGCACACATTGTTCTCGTGTCTGTGCTTGGAGAAGCAGTAGACGGTGACGTACCGTTGCATTTCCAGTTCGGGCGGCGCGATACCATCGCACATAGCTCCATCCCCTACAATTAACGCTGCACAACAACCATATAAATCTTCTACGAATACTCGGCTAGTTCCGTATTCTGTCCAGGTATCAGCCAATACAGTCCGGTGTCTAAATAGCTCCATAGCTCAGTAGCGTAAACATCGACTGCCGAATAAAACGAGGCGGATCGTTATTCAGCAATGATAAAACGAGGGCAATTAATATCGGCAAGTGTCGGTAAAGGAAAGAGTCCGGGAGTTCGGGCGGATTGAGGGCGCAGCGCCTAATCTTACCTACACGTCTCGAGCCGAAGAACAAACAAGCCGCGAGCTGAGATTACACTCCGAATAAATCAATGTTACGACGCGTTAAAATATTTAAGCTCACGATTAATGCGGCCGCGAATGCGCTTATCGAGGCGTGCTGCTACAAACCCACCAGCTGTTCGGGCGCTGATTGCTGGCTTTCATTATAAACCGTCTCGATGGAAGGGATGGAACACCTTACAATTCATACAAATTTTATAAAAAATGTTGGTGATACACTGTAAAACCTGTCAAGAGTTAAACGAATGTATCTCCTGCTGAAACCCATCGGCGTTAGTATGTATGCATATTTTGGTTGACGGCCACTTGCGAAATTTTTATATTATTTTTATATCTTTATAACGATTTTCACTTTCGATTATAAGGCAAATTTATTCATTTATTTACAGGGTTATTCAAATCTGTAGTATTACGCCGAAGCGAATCATTCTACTAATTTTATTATAAGCAACTTTTACTATGTGATCAACCCTGTAATCGCAAAAAAAACAAAACTGTTATTTGGTTGATCATTTTTCAAAATAAAAATAAACATGTATGTTCCTCAGACAAATGTTTTTCCTGGGTGAGAATCGAACCCACAACCTAACACAGGTCATGGCACACACATCATAGTGCTACTACGGAATGAAGTAACAGAGTAGTCAAGTATTTTTTTAATGAAATAGCTGAAATTTCTTTTCGATATCAGTCTATTCGATTTTTTACATTTATATCATTACCTTAACTGTTACTACACTGCTACGATACACCATGTATACAGCGCTATAGTAGACATAAAAGTGAGCAAGAGTGGAAACATTACAATAATCGTTTTTGATTTATGATTCACAGAACAAAAGCCATTTGAAATAACACAACCCCATAAATTAGCGAACGAACAAAAGAGTTCGTCATATTAATATTTGAACAAAAGAGCATACGTATTCTAAAATTGTCCATGGAAGTGTTAATAAAATTGTAATTTACGGGAACGATCACCCGGAAGCTTATCGAGTTTCAGTAACGTATCACGAAATCGCTATGGAAGTTTTACAAGGGCTCGTTAAGGGGGTTGTTACGATAAGCTCGAATGATAACAGTTTCTAATCAGACGTAATGACACAGCGCGCCGCAGCCACACTGACGGCGGCATCGCAGACTGCGAGCCGCGACGCAACCCCCCGCCTCCACCTCACGACATCTCTTGTTTAATTTCATTAGTGAAGTTTCCTTCAGAGGAGTCTTGTGAATCGCAATCGCCTAATTAAATTTTGATAACAGCCGAATCGTATCACACTCCTCCAATTTGTTGAATGTCAGGCTAGATCTAACGGACAGTAAATGCAGACTTACGTTGATTAATTTCGTCCCTTGAAGTGGGGTCGTTTACCACGACTGCTTATATAAATTTGAAATTTTATTATTCCAAAAATCGAACTTTATACGTTGAATATTTACTTATAAGATGGAAGTCATTGAATTTAAATCAGTTTCGATTTTATTAAAAAGTTTCCAAATCGACGAGGATGGCTGGCTCCTGATATAACGATATACTGGCGGAAGTAATAAAATAAAACGATTTTACATCTCCAGGGGGAAACGAACGTTTTTGTCGAATGGGAAAAGTCGCGAGCGACTTCTCATTCCGCGATAAAATCGGGAACGTTTTACGACAATCTTCTATTCGATTACCTACCGTTAAACAACAATCTTAAAAACTCATTCCTTAAAGTTTCCGGACCAAAGTTGTGTTTACGCAGTAACACAAAACCCGCGACTGCTACTTAAATGGAATTTCATGGTCCTCTTGACTATGTTAGCGGTCGGCTTTCGAAAATAAAAGGGAGAAGGAAACTAGTATAAACGTGGCAGAAATATATCTTCAAATACATACCTACTCTGTAAAGAAAAGTTGTTGGTAACATAAAGATTTGTCGGCTTTTAAGTGGCCTTCTACCTCGGCAGTGAGGGTCACTCATGACTCACGAGCCGAGATTTATGTAAAGATTTGTCGAGCCGGTTCCCGCGTCGTCACACGTTCAGATGTTTGTAATGCGGCCAAAGGAAGGGCTCACGAAGGGAAAAGTAGAGGTGGCCGCGAGTAGGCCGCTCTGCGCTGCCGCATAATGAACTGGTCACGTAGGCACATTTCGTATTATTTCCCTGGGACGGTTCACGTGACTTGAATAAATGTGGGCGGCAGCTTCTCGGCAGCTCGCGGCCACGGCCGGCGCCTCCTCGGACCCTCCACAAATAAACCGCTTCACGCACGATTCACCGTCGGAGATTCATTATTCTAACTCTTACCGATCCATAATACATTACCCAACTTTTCTTTTTCAAAGACGTTTTTATTTGACCAATCTTTTTCGGTGCCTATTCTGTTCTCGGCCTACGATTTATATTTACGGTTTTACGAGTAGCTATAGTTGTGAAATTTTGTAGTAGTATCTACCATGTATGCGAATATATACCTAGTATGCTACTTTATCACTAAGAAGCCATTCTACAAATTGTTTATATCTAAGGAACTAACTTACCTTGATGCTCACTTGTCACTAACATGAATGTACTCGTGCAGCAGTAAGTGGTTTTTATACATACTAATAGCCTAACACATCACACGAAAGACACGAGCACGAAAGCAGGCAGCTCTTTTGAAAGTTTTAATAAAGTCCTGCAAACAGCTCAAAAGAGTATTGCCTACATTACTTTTGTTTTTTTACAGTTCGAAAAGAGGTCCAACAATATATTACCTGTTATATTTCAAGCAGCATGCTCTCTACGAATTATATAATAAAGACATCACACGGAGCGACCGCACATGCTCCTGGACAGCAATATTAGACGTGTAAGTAGTTTATTGTAAGGCAGCCTCGCTCATAACTACCCATTTTCCTAGGGATAATGTCGACCTACCGGGGACGTTATGTTTATTTCAGACAAAGTCTACGACGTAATGGTTTCGTGTAGATAAGTGGGCCTGGAATATTATCTACACTCTCGTGTACTATTAACATTTCCTTTAGTATAATAATGTAATCAGGTGTCTTATTTATATTGAAATGCTGGTACTAATCCGAAAGTTGCCCATTGTACCCATCGTTTTGGACAATTTTTACTCTGGGAGCGGCCTTAAAATCGCGACATTAAGATCAGCTATCTTATATATTTCGTTTCCTTTAAATGCAACCTGCCCTTGTCAGACGCAATCTGGGGTAGCGACCTGAAATGTGGGTGGCTAAAACCGCGGCTAGACCTGCTGAAACTGACTCGGGCAAAGATGACTGCTATCGCAGGCCGTGCCGGCATGAATCAGCCTTATTTTCTTACAAATGTATTAACATATATTCATGATAGTACAACTGATTCTCGTGACTTTAGCGTTAGTCCAATTCCATAATAACACTTGGTCCCAATTAAGAGTAGAATACGCAAGTTTCGGTTTAGTACTAGCTCCCACAAAGCCTTTGAAGCTAGTATTCGAGTAATAAAGAAGTTATAAAGTTACAGAAAAAGCCCATACCTTGGATTTCCGCGCAACGCAGCGTGGTGGAGCGCGTTGAAGCCATTGTTGTTGGTGAGAGTCATATCGGCGCCGTGCTCAAGCAGTAGTGTCAGCATGTCATCGCGTTTCTTGGAGATGGCATCATGCAGTGGCGTGTCCCCTTCCGAGTCCTGGAACAAAACGCTTTCCACTCTGAACTGTTCACGGGCAAAAGTTTTAATTAAACGAATTTCCAATCGATCCGTCTCCATAAACTAATCCGGGAGACAAGCCTCAACACCGGAATCCGACGGCAGCTGCGACGACATTTCAGCTGCTGAATTATAAAGCATCGCCCGTCTCGAGTATCGCGACAATTTTCTAAAACATCAAACCGCTCGAATGAATAATTGAGGCGGCGGAGAAGGCGTTTAGGGCGTGGATTATAGCGACTTGCATAATTTATAACAGTCTCGGAGTGGTTTGCAAACGAAAAACGGCGAGACCGCGAGCGATGCGATGCGCTATCGAGCGCACAAGCGAAATCAGAAAATGGTGTCGAGTTCCGTAATATAGGGCGAGCGGCGGCGGCGCAAAAAGCGCGGCCACCGCGTCATTATCATAATCACCACCGCTGCGTGCCGCCACGGCGCCGCCCAAGCCGTTTTGCTTTGTGAGCGTGCATTAAGAGACCCGGCCGTTGTGCTCTGTCATTCTGCAATTAATTTGCAAGGGGCCTTAAGATGAGTAATTTTCATTTCCAAAAAGCTGGGGGCTCTCGGAATCACATCACAGCTAATGAACATCTCATTCACGACGAAATGTTTACAACGTACATAGTACCTATTATGATTTGCCAGAGAGCTCAGAAATATTCCTCGCTATATTTTCACGCTTTGAACGAAGCTCTAGGTAACGACTTCCGCATGAAGTGAGCGGAGGAGTGAGAACTGAAACCGTAATCGCAGGTACATCATAGCCTCCGACACCATTCCGATGGCAGTAATTCAGCACAGTTCAACCACAGACACGGGGTAATTTCGCACAGAATAGCAGCATTAAATATTAACCGTATTGGCATATAGATGGCCATTACAGTCGGTAATTCATTCCGTTGAGCAATCATCGCATTACAAGCGAAGCAGATGCTAATTATTTGATTGCTGATTATCGTAATTATAGGTCGTTACACCTCTCAGCCGCCATATTCAACGAGCAAAACTAATTTGGCTCAGGTTTTGTGCAAAACATTTACATTTTCTCAAAGAAATAATAATTCGAAAAACCGTCAGACTTTCTTTATTGCGGTTACGCGTTTGGTTGTAAAACGAAATAGGTAAAATGAAGACGCCGCGCAAGCTGTCAGTAACAAGCGTTTTAAATAGTTACTAAGGAAATAGCAGGGTTACAACTGAACACGCCACTGCGAATCGGAAAAATAAGTGTTGAAACGTAACAAGAAATTTGATTTAGACTGCAATATTCGTAGGTGCAGGTGACATGTTCCGCCCCGCCCGTCAGAGCCAGAGTGCCACACACTAGGCGCCAAGACATTTTAATTTGAAGCTATAACACGCGCAGGTCCAATCACAAGTTTTATGCTGTAATAAAATTTTAGCACGATACTGTTTGAGTGCGCGTAAACTAAAACACGACCCGCTTGAATTAACCTGCAGACTCGAATTTTTCATTTCCATTTTTATTGCTCACTCCGCATTACTTGGCGATGATTTGTTAAAATGGCATTTCAAATTGTTAAGATTACTTTCGAACGATTCTTTTTAATATCTCATCTGTCGTCAATTGACTAAATTCATAAAAAGAAAGTTCAAATTACAACTGCTTATTCGTAATAAAATTACCTCACGTACCGAAACATGGGGTAAGTTTTTAGTATATCGGAGATGCTGCTATACTACTATGTATTTTCAAAAGAGTTTTGACGTTCTAACGTATGTGTGTTGTTATAAATATTTATCAGCGACAGAGACTGATTATAAATATGTGAGCCATGAATTCCTCAATTACTTAAACGTAGAGTTATGTTAAAAAAACTGTTTACTGTAAACATACATAAAAATGATGATAATAAATAGTTTGGTGTTGCTGTTACAAAAATATCTATCGTTAAATATGTTCTGTGTAGGTAACCTAAATACCCAATTCTAATAAAGAAACTAATAAAATGTGAATTCCACTAGGGCTTCATCTTCTTTTTCTTCTTCTACTACAAGCTTCTCTCCGTACGTGCTTGTTCTCTTCTCGGCGGCCGCCCACATCTACCGCGAGTCGTGCCTGCCGCCGGACGCGGCTGATCCCAACGGGAACGATGGGGGTACGGGGTTCTAAGGCTAGTGTATCCGTGCTACAGACTAATATCTTCTGTGCGATAAATGTGCGGTAGTGTAACCGAATCTTCCTAAATAAATTGTACCTATACTGTATTAAAATCTGTTGTTTCACTGCCCTTGCCGGAAACCACCTACCTACCTCCAATATTTATTTATGTACAAAATTTACTTATATTTCAAATAGACACAATCGAAGTAAAGCAAAAAAAATATAACATATCTAAATGTGTTTTTTTTAAAATAATCATTTCACTTTAAAATTCTTATTAAAAATATGGTTAGGCAAAATAAATAATACATCGGCGTATAATAAGTAGATCCACATTTTAAACAAATAAAGATCAGTCAATATATCAGAAGAGCCAAGGTTTAGCCAGGATAGTAACAAAGCACAGAGTTGGAAAAAATCTTTAACCTTGATTAAAACATCAAAACATTCCATTATCGTGGATGAACAAAGAGAAGGCTTATCTGTAGGATTAATAAGCTTAATAAAAGCAACCCTCCGGCGAAAAAGAGCGGGTCGGTATCCGAGTTGCGTCGCTGCAATATGATTTTTTAATAAGCTACCTGTTACGTATCGTATAATTTAAGGAGAATATAATGGACGTGGACACAGCACCGGCGAGTTTGATAGGCCCCTTATTTTTTATGTGCAGGACAAGGACGTCACGCATGTGAGCAACGTAACCCCTAATGGTGTGTATGGTTAAACCGAAGTTACGGGAAGTTACGTGTTAAAAGTTTATTGTCATAGCGAGGCGACTCCATCATTGGCGAAGCAGAAAGAAAATAACTAATTGTTTAATTCCAAGCCATTAAGCGAAGTATTGCGTAGGATTATTCACGGGCCATATAGCGCGGCAGTACAGCGCGGTCCCGCCACTCGCCACAGACGGCCCGCTCACTTTCATCAAAGCGGCAGATTAGAGCGATCCACATGCCAAAGGAATTAATGGCCGAAACTCACATTTAAATTGCAATAGGTAAGATTTGATTTAATAAGTTTATATAGACAAAGCCCTAAGTCAAAAGATGTTCACTGTTAAAACAAATAACCAAGACCGATTAATTTTATTTAACATGTCAAGCGACATAGTATGACGGCGCTCAAATATAAATAGTATTTACAAGATTCGGCCAGATTGTTTGTAGTAAGCTAACCTAACCTAAGCGAAGCGATTGTATCAAATTACACACGAGCGCAATACTGTTGTTAAAAGTCAATCCCAAACTTAACTTAAACTATAGATTTATATTATTTATAGGAATTTACAAAAAAAAAAAAACAATGCTAAGTAGAAATTAAAATAAAATAGGTGTATGTGTAATAGGTGAGTGCGTGTGCATACTTGCGCGTGTAGTAATTCAGCATGTAGGTATGTATTTAAGTAGCAGTTAGTTCAAATGTACAATATTAAACACATAATATCTTTTAAATGTTTCCTTGTTACGTTGTAAGATGTCGACTGATTTACTAAATCTAGAGTACCTAGTAG
Organism: Biston stratarius; assembly: GCA_950106695.1. Taxonomy (NCBI): domain Eukaryota; kingdom Metazoa; phylum Arthropoda; class Insecta; order Lepidoptera; family Geometridae; genus Biston; species Biston stratarius. The sequence continues at coordinate 15,032,745 of OX467115.1, read as the reverse complement.
ATTTGTTGTAGGCATCTAACTGTGAAACAATGATGAAAATAGTTAAGATTTGGAATAATGATACATATAATGTCCTTCTTTTGACTGAGTACACCCCAAACTGTATCGTATAACCCTGTATAGTACAAAAGTATGTATTTACGTTATAATCGTTTTCATTCCAGAAACAACGAAAAATAATCCATTCCGTATAACATAATTCCGGTAAGAGAAGTTGAAAACAAGAATTAAAAACGAAATACACATCCGCTTCCCTTGCAGTGTGGAAATTTGCCAACAAGGGACGTCCGGTAGACTTTCAAATTTATGCAAATTCGACACAAGATGAAGGTGTTTGTTGAGCGTCCAGAATTTCACATGTGACTCGCGTAATAACTGAATGCTAGTTTCAACGTCTGCTCGGATTAATCTCAACACGCTCAATAATGAACAGTTTGTGCGAGCAGAGTGTGCTCATCAGTCGCCTTGATTGATTGTGCGGAAATAAGCTCGCGCACTGCCTGCTCAGACTGATACACACACACGTGCTGGCCCGGCGTGGATTAGACAGGTTATTTATGAGAATAAGATAAACTAGCACGGATGCGTACTCTAGTTTATACGCGCTACACGTTACCCCAGTTTATACATGGGATGAATACATTCAAACCTCAAAGACGTCTCATACAAAACAGTATGTATGCTATTGATGTTATACATAGTTGCGACAACGTTCTGGGGAACAGTATAAATCCTCCGGTCCATTAGCGCTCGATACCCAAGCCACGCAGTTCTTTGTTATTCAACTGGACTGGTGGTTCTGTGAGCACTGCGCTTTAGATATCGGAAAACGTTAATGTACTCGCTGAGATTTAGTGCTGAGCGCTGCGCTCGCTTCTGCAACTTACACACCGCTCAGTCACGTACTTTATACCCGAACATAGAAAAGTAGCTATCCATATAGATGCGATTGTAAAGGGGACGAATCGAATACTAAAAATTTAGTTTTATATCAATTGTGACATCAGGTACTCCATTGTTTTAAATTAAATATTATTTATTTGACTTTAGTTAACGTTAGCTAAAAATATTTCATTATTGTCATATTTTAATCTATTGTCCTGAAACTGTAAGGACAAGTACATACATAGGTCATGAATAACTCGAATTAATCAACCTAAGTTCGAATGTTAATCCTTTTTAGGGACTTCAAATACCTTTCCACGTACATTATCATATTTTCTTAGTACAAATCAAGTAATTCTCTCAGTTTCGCCATATTTATCTATACGTCCGTCCGAGAGTATCTCTATTCTCTATTTCTAAATAGTAACAACAAAGCCGTTGTCTGCGACTGTCTGTTTCTCGTTTTACAAATACACGCAAAGGATTTTGATACGGTTTTAAGTCATCCCGTGCAAAGTCGGGGCGCTAGTGTATAAGACCTATTCATAAAATAATAAAGAATCTTATAAGGAATACGACCTAATAATTTTAACTCGCTTTTAGTAAAACTAATAAATAAAACAAATAAATATTAGAGGACATTTTATACAGCGCCATCTAGCTCCAAACTAAACAAAGCTATACATTGTATATGTTGTACTATGGAATCCAGATACCTCACAGAATACTTGTAATTATTTTTTGTAAATAAATACATACAGAACTATCAGAGAAAAACAAACATCTGTTCATCACACAAATGTTACTAGTGACTGGGAATCGAACCCACGCCCTTGAGCTCTCCAAGCATAACTACTACCGAATGATCTAACAGGGCAGATAATAATTAGATTTAGTGGCAGTTCTCTTAAAATAGGGATAAGAAAATGTATTCATGAAATGTACACATAATAGTTAGGTTTAGAAATTTAGCTAAAATCGCTAAATGTGCGAGGCCATCATAGTCATTTTTACTATTTACTTGTAAGTACATTGTAGTTACTAAACGAAAACGAAAAGCGAAAACGCTAATGCTTCCAGGATTTTAGTAACTTTATTTCCGAAAATTTTAAGTTTATGCTGTATACACAGATTTAGTAAAGTTCCGGTATTGGTAATGGTCTTGGGCAGGCGTTATCTTTTACCATCGCCAGAACATCTCGTCCGTTTTATTATTTTATACAATAAATTAAAAATGTGATGCAAATGATAACTTTTTTTGTGCCAAACATCTTGAAAATTTGGTAAAACGAAATAATAACTTAAGAGCGTTTATATGGAAAGGACGATGACTTGATTGTTCTTAGGGATCTATAGCACAAGTTATATAATTTTGTGTTTCTTTTCAGTTAGTGTTGTAGTTGTACCAAATTTGATCAATTTACGTGTTACATTGCAGTAAAAAAATTAAATAGAATCTATTTATAAGAAGACGGAACCGTACTAATTGTATTTCTAACATGAAACAATACAGTAAATTGATAAAAGCAGAAATGTTGTGTAGCTGATTGAGCTATATTGTAATAGCTAAAATTTACTTTTCTGAATAATTGAACAGACAATTTATCACAAACATAAATCTCAATGAAACTGCATTTTATGGATATTGATAAGCCCTAGTAGAGTTAACCATTAATCATTTGATATATGCAGCCAACAGAGGTTGGCAATACATCATGCAGGTAATAAAATAAATATATCTACTTGAACAGCTTTCGAGTATGTCATAACGCAAGATTTTATTAATTAGATCAAACATAAATCTGGAATCCCTGAACCATTGACAAGATCAAATCACTTAGTGTAAAAGTGTACCTAATGGTAATTTTTCACGACTACAAATATGCTACTATATACGCCACCATTTCTACAAATGCACACATAAGCAAAGCTTTGCATGGATTTACTCATGTGTAGAACAATTGAGTACAGAAAATGCGGCATGGATGAAATCTCTTCCATATCCCACGGTTGTAATAAGCGAATATGAATGTTGATAAAATATTCGGGTTCGCATTTTCAATAACGGTTTGCGAACTTTCGCCGGCTATATAGTGAACGGGCGAGAAGGAAAGTATTTATTAGGTGAACACAGGCCGTCGCTTAGATTGCAGGGGCAGGGCGGTTATAGTTTTTCCCAAGCCAGCGCTGTGGCCGGCGCACAGGTGTCGATAATGTGACACGAATCGAACCCGGCTCCGCAACCCGGGCCGGGCCTGCTCTAACTAAGGTCTAAGTGCGGTAACAGCCTACCTTTATGTTCAAAAACTTGTGTTTGTTGTTCATTACCTTAAACTAATGAGAAACCTACAGCAAACGAACATAAATTTTGTATTCCGATCTTCATGACAACCATCCAATAATTTAATTATCTAAGTAAGTACACCATCACCATAGTTACCGAAGGTTTTTAAATTGAGAGGAAATCATGACTTTTTAATTATTCACTGGTCTCCCTGAGGCCGGTTAGTTGGAAAGTCATAAATATAGGGAGGCAGACCTCGAGAAAGAAACCATAAAATTTCAGGTGACGTCGGCCCTTCCATAAATTTATCGACAGGTCGTGGTAGCAGGCAATAAGGAAAATATTTATGAAGTAGAACAGAAAAGTGCGCAATTCTCATTAGCTAATTATTGATCACCGAGTGACCGCTCCTGAAGCGACGACAGTTTTCTATCGAGTTATTTACAAAACACAGTACACACATGTTGACACATATAAGCATGCACTACCAAGTGATTCAAATAATAAATGTATTGTCATATGATTCAACAAAATCTTACAGTCATCATACACTAGGTACTTACTACTTTCCATACCAGAGATGATGAACTAACCTAAAAATTATAAATCTAAATTCGTTCACGGAATCGTCGTATTGGGGATTAATACGCATGGCGGCGGTTGCAAATTATAAGTGGAGATATTATTAAGGTTGCCTTATATGATAAAGATCTTACATTGAGAATGAATATAGGGTTGTTAAAGAAGTAGAACCGTACAGATTATACGGAAAGAACTTTTACGTTTAATTTTTGGAATATCTATATCTTTAAACGAGCAATTCTTGTATATATATATATATATATATATATATATATATATATATATATATATATATATATTCTGAATCTCGGAAACGGCTCCAACGATTTTCATAAAATTTTGTATCCAGGGGGTTTCGGGGGCGAAAAATCGATCTAGCTAGGTTTCATTTTCAGAAAACGTCGTTTTATCCGTGTTTTCAGCCGAGCAATGCTCGGTCGACCAGGTGCTAATTATTTAAATGCAATAGTGGAGCCAAGATGTGGATAGTGAAACTCTACACAGGTTACAAATTTAAAGGTTAAATTTATCGAGATCGGGCTCATTTGGTTTGATTTAACAAATGCTTTTTTTTTTATTACAATTCGGCTTGCGTTTAACCGCCAACTCACCTGATGTTAAGCGAAGATGCGGTCTGCGGTGGAGCACGCCCGCTCAGAAGAAACCGATTAACACGCAACTTGAAGGCACTCAGATTGTATCTATCAGGGAACACTCGGGCAGCAAATTCCATCCATCCTTATTGTTTTAGCTATAATATGTATAATGCGAAATGTATGTTAAATGAATGTTTTCAGCAAGCAGTTTACTCATTAAATTTCTACTATACATATAATTTTTACAACGCACTACTGTAGTTCTCATAAAAATAAACAAATCATCTAAATCGGAACAAGTGGCCTGCTGACCAGGACGCCTAAGACACTACGCTGACTTTTTAACCGACTTCAAAAAAGGAGAAGGTTCTCATTTCGACTGATTTTTTTAATGTTTGTTACCTCCGAACTTTCGACTGGGTGAACCGATTTTGATGATTCTGTTTTTATTTGAAAGCTGGTGCTTCCCGTGTGGTTGCATTTTATTTTACATTGGTCCAGTTCTGACAATGGCTTCCAAGAGAAAACCGTATGAAGTCGGTTTCTTTTTAAATTTTATTTAACTATGTTTTTTAACTGACACCCGGTATACAGGAACTTATGACAGACCTACTGTCGACGGAACGTTTTTGGAAGGCATGTCGAATAAAACGAGGCAGTCATTCTACGCTACATGTGTCCGAGCAGCTTGCAGCTAATTGGCACGATTAATTGAAAGCCTGCGTCAGTCTTTAAAGCAGAACAATCGGTATTCATTAGTTCCTCCTGACAGTAGGAACATACGGCCGTTATTCTGTCTTGACTTTTGATAATCCTAATTCTTATAATCCTTGTACATTAGTGTGAAGTGTGAACGTTGGTTTTTAAGTTTCGTTTTATGCTTAGTAACGGTAGATCAGAACTGGTTTTCTATATCGACATTTTTGGCATACAGTGATGGAGAGTAACATCATTTACTACGTTCTACACCGGAAAAGATAATGCTTCTTGTATGATAGCAGGTGAAACAGCGGAGCGCTCTTAGTCATCTATAAAACACGATTTTATTGACGTCATTAATCTAAATTCAATATTACGCAACTAAGCGTAGTGCGTACTTGTGCGTGTAATAATTAATTGTACTATATTGAGATACTTCATTTTGAGCCGTTAGAAATTTGATGGACAATACTGATATTGAGGTTTTCTCTAATTGGCACGTTGATAGAGAGCCTAATAATTAACCAATGTGGACAGGAGAGTAGAAACAGCTTGAAATATTAATGATATACGTATTATAACTATATATTGAACAAAGGTATTGACCGTATATTAAAGCTAGCGAGTTGTTAGGAATAGCTCTTTGAATGAGGCTTAATATTTCAATGAGTGTATGAGTATAAGTATGTTTACAGTTAACTAATAGGTACATATATAAGTTATGTATACACACACAGTACTTAAACAAAGTACAACTACAAAAGTCTACGAGCTACGTCCGTAGCACGTCTGTAGAGCGTAGCTTCTCGTAGCACGACATGCAAGTGAAGGGCGTGTAGCTCTTTTGTGCTACGAGCGTAGCACATGCAGACAAGAGACAAAACAGCTGCTACACCGACGGCATCTTTGTAAGAATTGTCTATTTGTACTAATCTTCAGTGAAATATTTTAACAGAGTATTTATTACAGTAAACACAAAGGACGAAGCTTCATTTATTAAAGTTAATATCAGAAATTTCTCTCGTTTCAAAGATTTGAAACATTTTATTACGCGTGAGCAGCCTAATTTTACACGTGTCATAAGTGTTCCATCAAAATATTTTTATGAAATATTCTTTTTGATTGTGACACAACCAATAAATCGCATAATGGTGTCGTAAAATTTCGTCGGTATTATCTTGGGAAAACCCAGCTATTTTACATTCACCTGCGAGGTTTCCCTCCACGTCCAATTTATGTTAGTGGGCACAAAACGAACGCTGACAAATGTGGAAATAAAATGAACATACGTTTTATCTGTGCGCTCGCCGAGTTGGTTTTCATTCTCGTGGCGGGCGGGTGGCCGCGGCGCGGGGGCTGCGCCGAGCGTTAGTGACGCGACCTCTCTCACAATATCGATAAACATAGACGGAATTATGCACAAACGTTTCATAATATATTTCATACTTTTAAGTTTTTCTGGTAATTTCTCATCGACAGAAATATCACACATCAAAAGAAATTATGCGCATTTTGGATAAAACAGGAAATCAGTTAATACTGATACTTATAGTTATGTTTGTATAGTACTCGCTCTACGAATAAGTATAACTAAGATAAGAATTTTATTCTTAAACGAACGTTCTCGAGAAGTGTAAAGAATGACATTAAGACAAGATGTCTCACAAATGGCGAAAATGCTTATCAAACAATTTTTTATCGAGAGATTTCAAACGTTATGCACAATATCTCAAGGACAGAAATTAAAACATAATCGCAAATCTTTAAATGTACGACAATTACATATCAAGAGTAACGTATTTGTAACATAATATAAGAATACCAATTGATAATGACCGTTCCATTATAAATAGTTAAATTTTTAAACATGTTTTTGTAATTCTACCTTTATACTTGCCGCTTTCATTTCATATTGTGGTGGTGTGTAGTGTTGTCACATCCCTAGCCATGGACGTTTTCCTGTCGTGCCAGAGCGGCTTGTTTCATAAGAATTCACGTACAGTCAAGATGAATATCTGACAAAGGATCACCCACCCGTCATACGTTAAGTATATCCGTTACCTGAAAATTGGCTTCTCACATGAAATATTTGTTTTTGTAACTAGGCTAACGTAAGAGTGGTATGGGGAATTTCAGTAATCATCTATAAATGATATGAATGGATATGAACTCGTAATATTGTTAAAGATTTTTACGTTTTTTCTTATTTTGTATCTAGACTAAATCGTAATTACAACACATTTTAGGATACCCTACCATTAACCTGGAATGGTAACTTCTCTATTTTGCATTGATAAATTTAGAAGCGACCAATTTAAAATAGGGACCGGATTTTATTGAACCGAATCCAAAATTCTTCAAGTGGAACCACTCGCATTTGACATTTATTATGGAAACGTCTTAAAAGCGTCCCTGGACCTTTCCGACCGCTCGACTAGTTCTTACTTAGATACGGTACGAGGACGGACGAAACAAAGTGGAACTTCTCCCAGGTTGCCGCATATAAAAAGAATTTTTAAAGATACTTCGCGTTGCAACTTTCCAAACAACGCTTTGAACTTCGGAGCCGATCTAAGCTGATGTTGAAAGACTATCTTGTATATCGATTTACAGTTGCGTTATCTCGACATACCCAGCTATATGTCAGTCATTCTTTTCAGCAAGATTAAGTGATCGAGTAGCTTACGTGATACTATGCAATAATTAAGTTTCTTTCAGAATTTGAAGTTGAATTACCTGGATTTGGGCACAATTGTCTAATTTTATATCTATACGTGCAAAATACATTAGCCTCTTTCTTGAGTAGTAAATATCTACATACACCCATTGCGTCAGGTGTCGAAGCTATATGAATTTGATTTTCATATAATATTACCTGTGTTACATAGATTTGGACGTGAATAACCACTTTTACTGCTTTTATCCCCGAACAAAATCGATTAAACTATTCTATACCAACCATGTAGGATTTCTTCAAAAACGGCCCAGTCGTTGTAATCGTTATTAATAGTAACAAATACACAGATGTAAGATAGAGAAAAAGAGAGCGAGGCAAAGCTACTATCGCATTTTTAATAATAGTGTGATGTGATAAACAATGTTACAATTTCACACGACGTGAGAGTTGAAACACGGCGCACATACAAAGATCGTAATTTACAGTAAGGGGGAAAGATAACAAGGAGCAACGAGAGATATTTAATACGTACAGGTGTACGGGGAAGCGCGAGATGTAAGCCACGCCGTAGATAAACACTGGGGCTATAGAAGAGTGCAGTGTATTAACTTCAAACATGTAAATACATATCGTTTTCATAAGCAGAATATCAAAATTGTAACTATGACTAGATCATGGATTGGCCTGGGTACTTACAAAAAAACTTTAAAACCTAGAAAAGGCCACTTGTATGTTTATGTAATATGAAGAGGGTTAGAAGTTCCAAAATGTAAGCTCGAGTTGTATAAGAGAAACGCTTACATAATGGCAATTACAATTTATAATAGACTTCCAGCTGAAATAAAAGTGCTACCTAATAGAAAATTTCAAAATAAATTTGAAATGTTATTAAAATTTTAATTGTGTAAATGTTATTACACAATTCCAGAATGTATTAATGTTAAAAATGTATATAATATAAATAACACTATTGTACACCTCTAAAAGAGGTAGTTTGTATGGAACTATATTTATTTTTGTATAAGATCTTTACTACCTACATTCGACAATAAAAATCTTGATTCTTGAAGTAATGTAATGATATTGGAAATTGTCAATATTTTGTCAGTAGCGTTTCTTAGAAAACAGCGGTAAAAGTATCCGAACCTAAAAAAGAAAACCCATACACCAAGGCATCCAACATATCTCATTTATAATTTAAAATTAAAAAAGCTTAGGCTCTGCCTGTGTACAGGAGTGGGACGCAGAACTGAGAAGCTTCGGCGCACATTTCTGATAACCACGCATATCGTAAAACTTTATTCACCGCCTCCACTCCAATTTGTCTTTGCGAGAGTTGGCAAACTCAGATATGACGATAACTTTCAGTTGTTACGTTACAAAGAAACGTGAGAATCGTAAATTACGTATTGACGTTGATATGTGGGATATTTGACGGTGTTTTATTGCAATAGTCCTGTGACTAATGTCTTGCAAACGCTGATCATTTATTACAGCGTGATTTCTTTTTCTTTTTCCAATCAGAACGTGTCTTGACTATAGTATTATCAAAATATAGTTATTAAATTAAAAATCATTTAACATGTCGATAACTACAAAACAGCAAAGTTTTCTTGAGAGATTTATAATAAGCCACTTATATATGTATTTTCCGAATCAACTAGAACATTTAATTTAGTACAAATAATGAGACGATCTAGACGCTGTCCTGTGAAAAAACTTTGAGCAGTACAAGTAGTTACGAGGTATTGATATTTTTACCGTTTCTTTTCATTGCGATTAGGAACATTTGAATGTATCTGCATAAATTGAGTGGAGGCAGAGGCGAACCGTCCCTCAGTCCCTGAGTAATTATCCAGGCTGCACACAAAGGCCGAGGAGCCTCCGGAGCAGCGTCGCCGGCGCCCACGCTCGCTCCCATTCAACCAATTACAGATATTACAGCTTGCTTTCTACATGGACACTCGATTCATTTTGTATATAATAACGTTTACAGCCCGACAAAGAAAATATTAACACTTACAAACCATCAATTTTCCTTCGCCAGAAAATATACCTAGCACTCCACATCGAAGATTGAAATACGCTTCACATGAATACTGTAAACTAGAGATAGATATGTTACATTTGACTGTAATCATACATCAAGCATGTGATGTTAGCATTATCGGCGATGCACGAGACAATACTTGTAAATAATAACAAGCTTAAGACGTCAGAATTGGAACTGTATCGGATTAGTTAATTAGATAAAATTAAAATAAATATAGTAAAATTGACCCCCAAAGCCAAAGACCGGGCAGTCTGGAAGGAGGAAAGGGACGACTTTGCTCTGCAGTGCGACAAAAGAAGCTAAAAATTAAAAATAAATAGTAATGTTACGGGATCTCATAAAATTAAATTAACATTAGATTTAAAAAAAACTGTTATTGTTGTAACTATAAAACAATTATTTAATAGCTATTGTGTGGAGTATACTTTTAAAGGCAATACGAGTGAGTGAGATTGGCAAATTCAAATTTATTTATTACTAGCTTAAGCCCGCGACTTCATCCGTGTTAACTTTAGGATTAGGTTCAGAGAGAAATGAAATATGTATAGGTAACAAATAAGCAATAGCCATGATACTTGCGCGATTTTATTATTAGATTAAGATAAAGGATGCCTTTTATCCTTGATGATGTCTATCAGACGCATCTATACCAAATTTTAAGTGAATACGTCCAGTAATTCGTATTGTGATAATCCCACTGGAATCTAGCATTTTTCTGATATAACAACTATCCTATATGTTAATCCAGTTAATAAAATATATGTGTGCCAAGTTTCATCCAAATCCGTTTTTGAGTGATTGAGTAACAAACATACAAACTTTTACGTTTATAATATTACAGTAGGATGGCAATGTATACATAAAGATGGTGCGCTGAAAAAGATAATATACCTACATACTACATATACAATGCTGTGGATGGAAAATCAAAGAAGACGATGATGAAGCGTGTACTAAGAATTTATTGACTTCGTTACTGAACCTTAGAGGTCTAATTTACTAACTTTAATTACGTTAAAATCTTAAAAGTTTCCTTTCAAGTCTCATTACTCAGTGTAATAAATAAACCGGGCGAAAAAGGACGACTTGATACCGGCAACGGTACTTAAAACGTAGAATAATTATTTTCCCTTTCTTGTTACAGAAACGTTTGATGGCTAAATAATAAGGAGGTTTCAAGCTTTAAGGCATTCCTAATTGAACGAAAAACATGTTCAAGAGACGTAATGACTGTAAAAGTGAAGCCTACGTAGACAGTATCGGAACACATAAGGAGCTTATGCTCATATATAAGGGACGAGAACAGAATATGTGATATTTTCTATGGAACTTCAGAGCAACATAGGTCTGTCGAATTTACGCAACACGTTATTGATTTATTGGTACTGTTCTTACCGTTTATGCTAGGTGAGCTGACATCGCAAGGATTTTAGCTTTCTTGATAATGCCACGTACATCTAGAGAGCACATCGACCTTGACATAACTATAGTTTTATTATGAAGGCATTCATTATGTAGTGATATAGCCCAGTGGTTAGAGCGGTCGGTTCACATGCCGAAGGGCGTGGATTCAAACCCCAACAATGAGCTTGAGGTGCCGTTTAAGGAAAACATCGCGAGGAAACCATAGTATTCGACTGTCACCCTCAAGTTGAAAATCCATCGCCAAGCATCTAACGGTGTGTTCCGGCAGCTTCACTTGAGAACCGGTTTCATTCCAGGCTTTGTGTGCTAATTATCTTCGACCACTCCGTCACTTGACATCAGGCGAGCTTGGGTCAAAACACTTAAACTGTGAAACATTTAAAAAACGCTCGAAAAGAAACGTTACCTAATGTTTAAACATTTTAGTACTACAAAGTGGCCATTGTGAAGTCAAAATAACCCGAAGCATATATGTGGTGCCATATATGTATGTATGTCAGGTTTAGATGGCCTATACAAGAAATTGCCCTCATTACTGTAGATTTTTTATTTGTATAATATTATGTGTCTATAGGCTTTTGTGGCAATAGCCAGTTCTCTTTTTGCATATATTCACACCACACAACTTTGGTGAACATTGAGCCTAATGAAGCCGTAACGGCGGTCGCAATGGGAAAACCAACACCGGCGCAGCGCTGCCGCCAGCTGCGCCGCCGTTGCGCACCGCCATTGTCGTTATAGCCGTAAGAGGGCATTACGAAACATTACGCTCTTTGCGAGCTAAATTACAGTGCTTTTTATAGAGCGCCCATTTGTGCCGACCGAACCTTAGGTTTTACAAGTAGTTGTATATTTTGAAAGTAATGCATGAATTCCATTAATCCAAAACTAGATATAAACTTACATATTATGATAACATGCGATCTTTAACATACGTTTTTTTAAATGTAATAGTAATGAGATGAACTAGACGCTCCCGTAATTGTAAGAGATAACGCCTGTCCATGGCCATTGCAGCGATACACAGAACTATGAGTAGCAAAACAAAGTCCAGGGCATCGTTGCTTTAGCGCTCATTACTTTGAGACAATAGATGGTTAGTCTCAGCAGCCCAGTAATTTCGCTAGCTACAGTACCCTTCAAACCGGAACACAATAATGTTTACACACTACTGCTTGGCGGCAGAATATCTAGTACTGCGGTGGTACCTACCAAGACGACCTCCTGTTAAGGAGATCTACCACTGAGTAAAACACACTTATTCTAACTTTAATCTTTATTTGCGATATTTATTTCAAATCTGCACAAACCATAACCGAAAATATGGATAACCGTTTGTTTTTTTTTATTTATAAGACGAACAAAACGCAGCCTTAAGGGTAAGAGATTACGCCTGTCCATGACCGTTTTAGCAGTACCCCAGAACTTAAGAGCCACATGGGCATTACTACTTTAATAATAATATCAATTTATTTCAGAACCAGTCCATATCGATTACTAATTATATGCTGTTTAAATCTTAATAAAATATCCATAATTAAAACTTTGACACTTAACACTTAATTTTTTTTTTTGTTTTAAACAGAATTATAATATGTACTTAGAAAAAGCAATAATGACAGTAAATCAGTGAACGTAGCGAATATTTAACAGGCGGTGGCGTTGGAAGTGCAAACGAGCCCAAGGGGAATAGTCCAAAAAGCAGATTCAGATCACGGTGCACGGCGGCGCTATGCTAACCAGCGCACGAGTTCGATATTCGGGTGATGGCACCCGCGCCGCTCGCCGCACTCCGTACTTATAATCTAATATTCGCAATTTACGAGGATCGCAGAAGGGGCCCGTGGGGAGCCGTAGCACTGTCATCGCGCGCCCGTACCTGACGGCTGCATTTTACCCTACGCTTAACTATGCCTTTGCAGCGTTCTATCCCTTTTATGGACCAACTCTATGTACCGTGCCAAAAGTTCATTTCCGACCAATCATCTTCAGGGTCATAAGTAGTGTAGTGAGCCGAAAAGGGGCCATTATCAACAACTTTTACTATGGGCACAAGTCTGAAGTCGGAAAAGACATCAGCTGCACCACACTTTTGGTCAAGGGGCAACAAACGTTTTTTTTTATGAAACTGCTGAATATTCGTCATGCTTAGAGTATATAAAGTATGTGTACAGTTAATCCAAACTAATATTATAAAAACACTTTTGTAACTGTCACTCTGTTTGTTACGTTTTCACGCCTAAACGGCTTGATCTTACTATAATTTAATAAAGATACACTTTACATCATAAAGATTAACATAGCTTACATAGGTACCTTTTGTAATTTTATAAACACACTAGCTGTGCCTCGCGGTTTCACCCGCGTTAGTTTCACAAACTTTCATCCCCTATTTTATCCCCTTGGGGGTAGAATTAATCAAAATCCTTTCTTAGCGGATGCCTACGTCATAACATCTACCTGCATGCCAAATTTCAGCCCGATCCGTCCAGTGGTTTGGGCTGTGCGTTGATAGATCACTATGTCAGTCAGTCAGTCACCTTTGAGTTATATATATTTAGATGTCCACGCAAGCGATGCCGGGGGCAACCGCTAGTGTTATATAATTATATGTTAGTTTATTCAGTTTAATTGTTTAGTGTGTGTACAAAAACCACGCCACTCCATGAGACTACTACTAGATACTAATACAAGATAATGCATCGCGCTTTTACAAACTTATCCAGTTTTTCAAAATGTTTTCCAGGGTAAAAATATTTATTATAAATATTCTTATATGTAAATAAAAATATAAAAATTATTACATTATAACGCAATTGAACAACAAATATAATAACGAACAGGAAATGTTGCAGTTATGAAGCGTGGTATACTTTACTCTGCATCTGTTTCAAATCACAAGAATCATAAAGACAGAAGTTTCTCGAAATTAGGCGTGCGTAGATATCCTCCTAACACAATTAAGTAATATTAAACTCGCTACACACACAGACCAAATGTGGGTTATATTATATTATAAAAGGAATGTGATACACTTGACGGCACTCGTAATATTATACGATACCTACTTTAATCCTATAACAGCGGGGTTAAAATATACTTTAATAGAGACGTTACCATAACAGTTGTGCGTATATGTAGCTAGGTAGTTCAAATTGAATGAAGATATACACATTAAATCATCTAGATGCGAGAGAACAAGCTTCATGTTACAGTCACGAGAATATTCTTTTATACAATACCTCATTTGGGAGTATATTCACCCGGTCTTTAAGGATAATTCATAAGATGAGCGACGCTAAGGAAGAGAACTATTACTTAAAGTACCAGTAGCTATTGTGTGCAAGGCCCCGCGAGAGCTCCGCACAAAGTCCTCGCTGGATCTCGTCACACTTAGGTAAATCTCCAATATCCGCCACTATCAGATTCGTGAAAGCCATATACCTATACAGTTACACACGTGTATGAATGTGCTTGCTTATACAGTTGAGCTTCTCTTCAATAGGATATATCTAACATAATATGTTATGGCGTGACTAAACCAGGAAAACCGTGATAGAAATATTACACCCTGTATTATTATTAGCCAATTCTCTATTGCCTTTTTTATGTGTCTACTCTGCAGAATAAAATAATACTATTTTTAGCTTAGCGTGGCGTAAAGTATTATTTCAACACTGTAAATATTTTAGTTGGCACATATTATATATAAAAATTTAAAAAAATAGAGGGCGGGACATGAATATGAAATGACTTTCACAGTGCACACGAACTGAGATAACAAGGGAACGTTCACGTCCGAATTCAAAATAACCCCCAAGTAAATGTAAACAACGGAGCAATACAATAGAAGGGCGACAGCGACATATTTACTCAAATTTGAATCTGGGACGTGAGGAGTCAGCAGTCTATTACGTGATCGTTAATGGCATTCAGCCGGCCGGGTCCAGCGGGCGCTCCTAGCCGGCGCGGTGCGGGCCCGAGGCGAAGGACGATCTATAAATTACGGGAACGACAACTCGTTCCGCACCAGATAAAGCTACGCCACAAAACAATGCTTCCCCGAATGCTCAGTCGTTAGCGAGCAAAATCGTACATCTTTATGAACTGTTTACTCGGCGGATTCACAATTATCTTACGCTATTGTCGTTAACTGCTTTGTCCTTTATTTTGACGACAGAAGATTGAATACAGATTTCAAAACATTACTTATTTATGGTACAAGTATTAAATCCTTTTTTTTTACTTTTGCAGTCTGTTGCAGAGGATAGATATATTTTTGTAACTCGGTAGCAATATCCCCAATTCTGTTTCAGAATTCACGTTCAAAGGCGAACGTTTCTGAACTTCCAATAATTTAATAAAGAAAGTTTAGGAACGTGCGTGGCTGGTACGCTCGCCACAAAAAGCCGAAAACTTCGATTCAATTAAACGGAAACTTGGATCGAGAAGTTAGGCACAGCGGACAACACCGAGTGCGAAGCGCAGCGCCCTCATCGTCGACACCGCCTCGGCTCCGGTGTCACAACACCACCACTAAATCAAAACTTAAACGGAGTTCTGTAACTGAGAATATACGGAATAATGAAGCTATGCATAATACGACATTTACGATATCCGCACCTCTGAATAAATTGCATCAAAGCCAATTAAACATCGAGCCGCTGCTCTGGACAGATTTCATAAGTTAAAAAAGGTGTCGTGTCCAGTGGGACACAACCGCGTAGCCTGCGAAAGTCGCCGGTGGGGAATAAGGGGTGACGAGCATTGTTATGCAAATTGAGGTCGTTATTTCGCTGCGAGTGAGGAAAGAGCGCGACAGCGGCCGCCCTGCCGCTGGGCCCGCGAGCCTCGCCCGCCGCCCGCCCGCCTCCGCGCCGCAACGCGGAAGACGCTTTGCATAATTGGTAATACAAGTAGGTAGAATCGTATATACTTAACTTTACAGCTACACAGCGGTTAAGACACAATTTTTAATTTCAAAGTAAACATATACGACAGTTACATTAATTCGTTAAATGTGTCTATTGTTTTGAACGACACTGCTTACTCTACAACAAAACGTCTCATTTCTTCATGAAGCAGAATGATATTATGTACTAGCAGACATGTGTATCAATAATACAGATATACACATACAATGTATTATGTAGTTACTCCTTGTTGTTAGATAATATACCACAGACAAAGAGTATCTAAGCTTAGCCTTAAAAGTTTTTTTTTTTGTTAAAAACGACATGTTTGCATTCTGAATTCGCGGTAGTGTTCACTATAAAAGTGAATGTCATAATAAAGTTGATTCTCATAAAGCCTTAATCTTGCCTAAACGCCGGAGGAGATCATTTTTCATCGCCTAATCGACAGAAATTTTCTCGGTTGCTGAGCTAAAATTACTAAAGTTGCGGCCGTCATATTCATATTTTCGGCCGAATTATCCAATATAATAAGTTTGAAAAGAGTAAGAGACGACTTTTAAAAGGAAAAGTTCCGAGAAAGCACGTAATGGCTCATCCCGCTCACGATTCCTGTGCCTGAGGCGGATCCAGCAGACCGGTAGCGTCAAACAAGTTTCTAATTGCTTATATTACCAAGTTATATTCTTCCTTGAAAGTAATTAAGTCGAGAAGTTAAAACCACATTCGAGTTTTTCACTTTATGTAGAGTTTATTTATCGCAATGGAAGAATTCAGTTTTCTAAAGCTATTTTACAAGTGTGGTCTTGGCGTAAAAATCATATTTATATAACTGGGCCGCAAAGGCTGGGCAGCAGTCACTGAGGGTAAGCAGTGAAATGCACCCGCGTGGAAAATTTATGAAAAATACTCTCGTCTTTTTGCTTGTAAGCTTCTCGAGTCTTTTTGTATATACATATATAGTGTATTCTACGCTTAATGATGAACTATATTCTATGTTTTCAAGAGTAAAATATCCTTGCATACGATTTAAGAGTCATGTATTTGAGAGATACCCAATTCAGTGTAAATATTTAATAAATTTAGTAATATACGCATTACGGATACATATCATAATTTTATGTATGGTACGTTTCAGTATATTTCTGCCACACATTTATTATAGCCAATGTTACGACGGGAGCTGTCGACGAATTTCAATCCCATTTAGCTTTCTGTATTTGAGTGACATTCAACTCCTCCTACACCCTTGAGTCACAAATAAATCTCGAAATACTTACGTAATAAAAAGTTATTTTTAGAGTGTAGGCAGAGACAACTGTTAATTGTCAGTTCTACCCTTATCAAACCATATTTTTATTACGGCTTTCTTGAAAAAAAAAATGGTTGGATTTGATGAGTCTATTCGAAAAAAAAACAAATTCCATTTCTAAAGCTTTAGAACTCAGTTACAAACAAGAAACCAAACTGAAAATATTTGAACAAAACTTAAGAGCGTCTTCAGCGGAGTCGGTACAAAAACTCTCCTAAAACGAGCTGTATAAAAAGAGAAAGAATAATGTACAGTTGGAGTGGGTAGACGCTTAAATTCAGGAGATATGAAGGAAATGTGTAAGCCATTCTTGCTTTCAAGTTGGCAATAACAGTGGATATGGAGCGTGCTCATGGCGTTACCGCGGCAGTAAATTAAGTAGTGCGAGGTGTGCTCGGGACGCAAACTTCACCGGCGGTATCTCAGCCAGCGATCATTCGGTAGCCGTCGCTGCCGACGACGTTCAAACCTTCTAAGATCGTAAGTGCTTTTATATCACTTCGGCTTCAAGTTTAAACACACCTACACCTTACCGCAGATATGTACTTGTTTTAGCTGCATGAAAGCTAATGGCATACATATAAATCGGTATTTTGCCTAAAATGAATAGGAAATGTTCATCACCTATCGTTACTATTTGTGGCCGTAAAACAAAACAAATTCAAAAGAGAAAATAAAGAAGGCCAGCTTAAATTTAGTGTATCGGTCTGCGAGTGTTTACGAGGCGGCCCCGTGAAATAAACAAACCGGCAGTAAAGCACAAAGGCCACGGTTCTCGGAAATGGGCCCCGTTCACTATTTCATCGTTGCTGACTAACAAATGAGAATAAGCAGGTTGGAGACGATATATCAACATTTTTTTATTTTATTTTTTAAGTAGTATAGTTCATGACATATTTGTCTCGTTATCTTCATATAATAAAGGCCCCGTTTTGGTGAATATTACTAAGTAGCGGAAATTACCTGTAGAAACGTAACTTTGTTGTTTGAATGCAATATAACATTATTCTTTTTCCAGTATCTCACATAGAGTATTTCAAGAAACAACTAGAAAAGAAAACAGAAATCACGAAACGAGTTCAAAATAAATAAATAAATAAATAGCTTACTGTGCTGTATTTTTCGATGTGCTCTTACGGCACATCTTATTTCTCGACGCTTTTATACGTTCCACGCTTATTCGGCCTGTTACGTAAACTGAAGACAATGTATTTAGAGTAAGGCTACCTTTCGGGTGTAGCAGGGCAGGTAAAAACTAGTTGTAAAGGGTAGTAATGGACACAATAGGGTGT
The DNA here is from genome assembly GCA_950106695.1 of Biston stratarius. NCBI lineage: Eukaryota > Metazoa > Arthropoda > Insecta > Lepidoptera > Geometridae > Biston > Biston stratarius. The sequence continues at coordinate 15,014,027 of OX467115.1, read as the reverse complement.
GAGTTTGCGGCGAGGGGACTGAGCGGTCGGCGGTGGCTTTCAGCGAGAATAGCTACGAAAAGGCGAAGTTACGTGCGCCCGAAACTACTCCCAACACGACGAACCGAGGTCGCACTCTGTCAATAACACTGGATAAATAAATCGACATTTAATTATCAAAGTTCGCCAAAGAAACTGAATGCGAATGTTATATTCAATGATTTTATAAAACTTGAAATTATTTAATTTCAAAGTATTTACAAGAAAAGTACCTTCGCAGTAAGTACTAAAATAGATTTAGCAAATATGTTGAAATATTTATTGTATAGGTACTCATAACAACGAGTACCCAAACAAAACTTGTATATTATTCATGATAAGCTGGGTGTATAACCATAACGTGCTTGATCTTAATTGACGATACGGTCGAAAAAGAACGTATAGCCTAAAATGCAGAGGCGGCGTAAGGCGTGGGCGACGTGGGCCAATCCCAGCAACCTCGCGGTCCGAGGGGCCTCGGGCCTCGGAGTTTTAACCATTACCAAGCCGTTAACGTTACAAAATAATTTTAGTCGTCATAAATGGATAAATATTATTATTGACATATAATATATATTTTTATTTAATCTAGCGACATCTGCTGGCGTTGCGTCGCTATCGCAGGGAATCCCGCCGGCCAGAGTAGGAGATTCCGATTCTGTTTGTTTATGTAACTGTCACGTTTCTCAACGGCAACTTTTGATAGCTACTATTCCATTCGCTGTTCGCTGTACGTTACTTGCTCATATCACCCCATTTTCAGTATGATTGCAACAATAAAAGTAATGGACAGGGAACAATAAACAGAGTAGTAGTAGTAACATACATGTTCGAAAAAGAGAAGAGGGCCTCGCGGAATTTACCTTGCCCACATCAAATTAAGGTCTTGCCCCGCCACTGCTAAAATGGAAACTGTTTACGAAGTGAAACGCTGGTATACAACGTTAGTTACTAAATCATAATTATATTTTTTTTATTTCAGGTTAGTAACTAGCCAACCTTGCACTGAAAATTATTTACCAGCATACTATGGATTTTTCAAGACGTTTACTGCGCCGGCAGCCCAACCTCATTGTTGTTTTGGGTTGGGATTGGAACTCACATCTTGCGGCAGGAGTAACAAACGCGCTAACTATTCGCTACAGTCGGTGACGGATAAAATCAAACTGATTCAATCGCACAGTATGTTTGCAATCTCTGTAGCTATAATATGGGATATAGGTATATATAATATGTATATATATATAAAAATATAAAATACAAGCTTCAGAGCTAAGCAGGGTGTGCTCGAAGGCCGCCGGACACAAATTAAAACATTAACAATAGGTAATCCTGCATGGCTAACGAGCGGCCGCGCCATTAACACCCGCCTATGAAACAGAATTATTTTATTGTTATACTGCGTCCGGTGTCCGACCGACCCACCCCGCTTACACAATTATCGGAAATATAATTTGAAATACGGTTCGTTCACTGCAATTGTATTGCAATGAAATAACGAACCGATCTCGATCCACCTACAGTAGCGTTGTTCGTGTTTAACTTTGCGAATTAACTTTGTAACGACCACAATAAACGGGAGCTTACACAACTTCACGAGCAAACTTTCCGAAACCATAACTCCATCTGAATAAATACTTTCGTGGGTAGTTTGCGTTAACAGTTACCTGCAAAAAAACGATTCGACGACTGGTAAAAAACTAATCAAATGTAAAAGTTAAATAGAAGATGAAAGAAAACGTGTAACCATAAAAACGGGGAGTGAGTTTGGAGACGGGCGCTAATGAGAGAGCATAAAGCGTGACGTCGTAAAGCTAGCGCATTAAGCGCCGCCGCCAGAAGCTGCCCGTAATCTATTCGTAGCTATTTTAATTAGCATCGTAGTAATAATAAAGCGAGGGTGAAGTTTTTGTGGCATCTCGGCTACGTTTCCCGAGGCGAGTTGCTGCCGCCGTCTGCCCGCCGGCCCATCCTCCGACCTATAGGGGATAGGGGAATACTTAAAACAACTTCTCCCTCACTAAACTTCGACTTCTACTTGCTAAAACACTAATGGTAACTATATCTCCCACACCGACCTAGATAAAGCCTTCATAAAATTTGTACCCGCTCGTACAACATAACACATTATTTCTGAAACTAATGTTTATGTATGAACAAAAAGAAATAATAAAGCGCTCTTGCCTTATCTTTTTCCCCATATTTCTCTCGAGCTTTACGGCTACGTAATAAATGACATTACTTGTTCAGTATTATGGTAAAAAGTAGACGCGGATGTATGGTAAGTAATTAATATGAAAGTTACTATGCCTTTCAAGATGGTAGAAGGTAGACATCTACGTATAAGTTCTAAGTACACAGAAAGTAAAGTAGTACTTCTAGTGGCAGCACAGAAGCAAGCAACAACATAAAATGTTATCGTAGCTGCATAGCAGTGAAAGCAACGTGCCGTACCAAGAGGTTGAACATTAAAGTGGAGGATATCTCTGTAAACTAAATCTGGCTAAATCCACGGGAGCTCAACAATAGCCTCGGTACTGCCCCTTGTTTCACGCACCGCCTGTGTTTCTACGACCACAATAACACTAGAATACCATTCTATCCGTATTCATAGGAGTACTTTTATACCTGTTTATTGTTGAAAATGTCTAAAAATTTACCAGTCTTATTTTTAGGTTCAGAACGCCTCCTAATTAAATTCCACTATCTAAGACGACTATGTATAAAATTTACTTTTTTATTTAGCTCACACGAACACAATCGTTTTACAAACTCTTAAAATTTAAGATGATGCGCAGTGTCGCGTATAACCGATGGAGCAATAAGCTAATTTTACTGTGGAAACTGACGTCGTTTTGACACTTTATCTAATCTATCTATCTAATACCTTTAAACGAGCAATTCCTATATATATGTTTTCTGAATCTCGGAAACGGCTCCAACGATTTTCATGAAATTTTGTATCCAGGGGGTTTCGGGGGCGATAAATCGATCTAGCGAGGTTTCATTTTTAGAAAACGTCGTTTTATCCGTGTTTTCAGGCCATGAAAAACCAAGCAAAGCTCGGTCATCCAGCTACTTGTTTTATTTATGCGGGAATGTGGCCGTAATTATAGTCGGTATTCGATATAATTAAACGTGAGTAATCCCGCATAAGTAAAACAAAAATGAGCTAATTCCTAAGAAATATCTGTCCGGCACGGTTGAAGTTAATTTATTAAATAGAAAAGCACGGGCGGAACGTAAACTGCGAGATAGCGTCGCGCGAAGGAAAAGGGGCCGAACATTGCCAGCAGAGGAGTGTCCCCACGGACGGCATTACATTTCGCTATAAATTTCATCCGCAGCCGGTCCGGAACACAATTCTACTTGCGATTCTTTTATATAAAAACCTTTTGTTTTCTCTGACTGAAATAGGTGTTTCTGATCGGTACAAAACGACAGTCAGTAACGTTCGATATTAAAAAACTTTTTCTATAAGAATCTCGCTAGCAGACCGAGCTAAGAATCTCGCAAGCAGACCGAGCTAAGAATCTATTGCAATTAAAAGAAAACTTTACAAGATTGTACCAAAAAATTGATTGTTTTTATTGCTAACTTGCTTACAGAACATTTAATTAATGTTATTATTAACTCTTTTTAACTTTAGAATTAAACTTATAGTTGATAAAGATTTGAGTAGTTGGCGCGATAGTGGTGATACAAAGAATCTACAAACTTAAAAACCGGCCAAGTGCGAGTCGGACTCGCGCACGAAGGGTTCCGTAGCATTATCTATGAAAAAGGCAAAAAAATCGCGTTTGTTGTATGGGAGGCCCCTTAAATATTTATTTTATTTTGTTTTGTTAGTATTTGTTGTTATAGCGTCAACAGAAATACATAATTTGTGAAAACTTCAACTGTCTAGCCATCGCGGTTCTCGAGATACAGCCTGGTGACAGACAGACAGGGAAGTCTTAGTAATCGGGTCCCGTTTTTACCCTTTGGGTACGGAACCCTAAAAAGTCTTATTACAATGTAACGTGTTTCCACAGTTCAGAATAGTAGTAAATTTTCTAGATGTTTATACAGTTATACCGGACACACTGTAAACACTTAATGCTCAACGATAAACATATACTCAAGCTATTCTGTAATACCTACTAAAGTAGCGTATACGAGTACTAGACAAGTATGCAACTTTATGCTAGATGATGTTATAATTTATACTTTACAGCAGTCTAGGTTCATGTTTAGGCAAGCAGCGGCTATAAAGCTATCACGAGCGAGAGTAACCGTGCTATATAAACAGAGACACGGTACATTTGTCCGACGTAATGTGTTCGGCAGGTCAGGTGGCAAACGATGAAAGCCCTGAAAGCGTTCATAAATTCACTCGAGACGAAACTGCAGAACACAGCTGGCGCACTACCTGGGGCTTGTATAAAAACTACTATATGCTTAGCTATAATAATGTTTATTAGCTTACTTTGCTCACTGTAAAATTGTTAAGATATAGCGGTATTATATTAGCTGTGTGGCATTCGAAAAGTTGCGCTGAGTGCTTTGCCTTTAGAACGATAAATATAAGATACTCGTGTTTTTTTTTATCAGCTGCAATATTTTACTTTGGCAGAGAACATAAACGATGGGTAGGTGGAACGCGGAACAGGATCAAAGTTCGTTTGAGCATCGTGTACATATGTGCGGGCGGAGATAGAGTCGACTAACGAAGTAAACAATCGACACAGACAATTCGCGTCCGACGAGCTGGCTAACAGCCGGCACCAAGACAAAAGGCTGATGAATCTGATTATTTTGTTTTACTGCTCCCACCCCCTATGAAATCTAAACAAACATAGCGACGCGAAACAAACGCGGAAGTCTTTTGATGATACGAGTATTTTACTCTGGATACAGGCAATACTATGTACCTATTCCAATTTATTTATTCGTGATTGTGTTCATTCGTTTATTCAAAACAAACAACGAATACTTGGAATCCAGTTTTTTTAAATGTAGGTAAAAGTAATGAGACGTACGACATGCTCTAATGATGGTAAGAGAAAACGCATGTCCACGACCATTTGATTGCAGCGATACACAGAACTCTGAGTAACAAAACAAAGTCCAGGGCATCGCTCCTTTGGCGCTCATTATTTTGAGACATTCGATGGTTAGTCTCAATAGTCCCATAATTTCGCTAGCCGCAGTAATCTTCAAATCGGAACATAGTCATATTTACGCACTACTGCTTGGCGGCAGAATATCTCCTACTGCGTCGGTATCTACCTAAATGACCTCCTGCTAAGAAGATCTACCACCAAGTCATCATTATACGTTTTGATCATCATGGTTTGAATTTTACCATCGATTTGCTCATATCATTACTCACGTGCAGAAAAAATGTTGTTCAACATTTCAAGATGTGGCATTTTTAATCTTGTATTTTGCTTCAATAGGTTTTCAGTAGATTTCACTACTCTTTGAATGACATCTTCGAATTCCAAATCAAAGGAGCTGTCTCGATATGTTTCGTGTGCCGCGGTTTTATTGGTATTTTTCCATTATCTGATATTAAAGATCAAAACGTCCCTGTTAGTTCTAAATCATATAAGTTGAGCTCGCAGACCTATAATGTGCACTGTGGAAGTGGTATTCAGTTTAAAATACGAATGTACCAAATACCTACGTGCATAGATGTTTACAATATGCACGCCTATAAATAGTTTAACAAAGTTTGACGCAAAAGGCAATAAAACAGTATTTCGAGCATATTACACCTGCGCTACGTAGAGCACAAGTGCACACAAATAAATTATTCGAGCTGTGCGGAATGTAACCGTAGACTATTCTCGCATTCCGTACGTACGCTAACAGCTGCTGGCATGGTTTGTCGCCCGCGCGCCGCGCGCAGCACCGTCGCGTTGCGAGTACAACACTGAAAGGCACGTGGGCTGCATTCCACTTCAATTCCGTCCTATAACACGTCCTACCGAATTTGTACGGGATGTTACGTTTTGTCATCGCATAACCGTCCCTTTCTATTTGAAGCCAAAAATTTGGAGTCGCATGACTATGTCGAGAAACAAGAATTCCAACACAAAAACAATAAGGGCCATGAGTTTGTAAAAACGGTGTGACGACTATTGAGTTGCTAATACTAGAATCATGACTAGCTAAGCCGAATAAGACAAAGTTTTTATTCTAAAAAAAAACATGATATATAATGGAATTTTTTATTAATCTAATTAATTTGTACTCCGATAAAAATATATTTGATGACAGATTTAATACTTATATTTAAACGAAGACATTAAAAATAATAAACAATTAAATTTTATAACTTTTAAACTTCCATGACGGTACTAGGCATGGCAAAAAACAACGATTAAATGTATTACCACTCTCAAGTCCACAACCTGTTGTCTTTGGAGAAAAGAAAGGAAGCACCAGTGTGAAGCGTTATTTACGACTACCAATTCCGGCACAACTGCGATAGTGCAGGAAATCCACCTGCAACACGGACGCAGCCTGCGAAATTTTTATTCCCTCTAAAAATAAGCAAAGGCGGGCGAATTTACCTACTTAGTCGACATCGTTACACGAACTATACATAAATTGCTAGGTAACGTAGAAGATAGATTTTTATCAGGAGAACCAAGTTGCAGCCGTTCCAGGGACATAAAACCTTACTTAGCGAGCCACAAATCCTCGTAACGCTAAGCCGAGATAAAACACTAAGCTGGCGGCACAACGAGCCACGCTCAAATTTTTCAACTGGGGGCTGCGCCAGCGTTCTGCTATGTATGCCGCACGGGATATTACTCACACATGAATTATGACGTTTTATAATGAAACTTGGCCTAACTTACAGCCCTGCTATAACCATGCCACGGAAAACTGCTATGTTTAGATGTGAGTAACGTACTTTGCTTTTATACATTTTGAAATTACTAAAACATGGAAGAAAACAGAGCTTAGATTGGTTTAAGTTGAAGTTTCTCAATCAAGTTGATAGTCGTCACCAATAATATATTTGTACTTATTTCATGCATCTAAAATGAGTTGCAATTTTCGAAAAGAAATTCTGAAAGTAAAAACAAATCACAACAGTGATTACTTTTATTAATTACTTATAGCCCAGCTAATGCAGTTTCCTACTAGCTCAAGCAATAAATTAAAAGTTGTATTCCAACAACGAAACTCATTAAGATTAAAGCTTTACTAAATCTTGCGAGCCTCAGCAAACGTTTCCATACACTCGCAAGAAGGAAGCCATTACGTGTTTGCCGATGTGCTCATTCAAAAGCGCTTTTCGGTTGTTCAAACGGAGTTGTGGACGCGGACGGAGCTCGGCTTCCGAGATCAGCAAACAGTGTAGAGTAATAAAGCCATTAATTCCGCTTTACGTGCAAATAACATAAATCAGCATGTAGCCGGCGCGCCACTGCCGCAAGACCGCCCGGCCACGCAGCGGGGCCTGAATTAAGCACATGTCATACGTCCTCCCGGAGACGCTAGCATTCGCGCGACGAACACGCAGCTTAAACCGATCGATTTAAAACTTCTGCTAACTTGCGCGACAGCTTACAAAATATACTTATTCAATATTGAAATTCAAAGAGCAGATATATTTTTGCTCAACTACGGTGATGCCAAAAAAGGAGTTATGTATTTAACCTGTACGTGCGTTAGTCAATATATTTTCTCGTTACTACTAAACAGCTGAATCAATTTTGATGAATGATATGTCGTTAGATTCATGTTGATGGCGCGATACAGTAGTCGGGTTAAACATTTTAAGCTTTTTCTCTCTGGTACGTTTTAAAACTGAATTTTCCCGATACAAAGATCCCTTCTCGTAAGTAACTAAACGTAAGTGTGATGTTCCATGATATAAGAAGAACATGTCGGCATGCTTATGGTATTGTGAGACGGTTGCATGATTGAGATAGGTAGGTACATACTATTGTAATTCCATTTAATTTCTTTGATATCTTTTTTTATCTGACTTTCATTGAACTGTAATAATTTTTGTTCATGTCGGTGAATGACATTTTCAATTCTAACTAAAATTTATTTTATATTTATCATTAGTGTAATTGGTACTAATTGATTGAATTAAATACACATTCTTATGTTTAACTTCGTAACTGTATGTGACTAATTAACGTTGTAGAATCTGCTTACATCGCGATTTACACGTTTGAACTGATCTTAGGCTTGAAATTTAATTAGTTGTGATAAGGTTAACTCTCCTATTAGTATATAATCTCTATGGTAATATTAAGCACTCATCTTTGAAATATTTGGTATACATACTACGAATATTCAACAAATTTGTAGCGCGAAATGAGTATAATGCACTGCCTCTCATCACCAGCTGATATAAAGTTGTAAACAGACTGGCAATTAACAAATCACGCAATGCAAATGCTTTGCTAAAAACAACAGGCGAGGTAATTTAAGAATATTTCCAGCATTAAGCTTTGTTTCCAAAGATGAAAGTACAAAAGAGTGTTAGGTCGACGCTTTCCCACTGTGGGTGGAAAAGGGGTTGGTTTTCGTAAAAAAGCTACGAAAGTGATTCCCCTTTAAAGTTTATGTCTTTCTGCCCGGTGCGAGTTTGCTGAATACAACCTTTTTTTATCTCAGAAAGTTAGTAGAGATTACGAAAATCATTAAAAGAAAAAGAGGAAAGTCGCCGCCAACGATTCGAGTTAAAGTAACATTAACATAACAACAAAAACGATAAAATACCTATTTCATTTCGGACCATTAACCTAGACTTTCTCAGTGCTAAAGGGGACGGAATGCAATCCACGAAGCAATAACAAGGAAAATATTATCGGCAACGTCTCGGGCTCTGCGCTCGGTCTCGTTCTGAGGATTAACGAAAATTAGATTTCAATAAGACGGTTGAGTCGAGGCAACGAACAAACCTAAATCGGAGCCGGGAAAAGCGGAGACGGTCACGCTCCACCTTTTAATGCAATGTCAGCAAGTCTGAACGCGCCCTCATTGCTTACCGAGCCCTACATGATTACGCACACGAGCAAAACTGGCATCTGTAAATTGTTTTCTATCAGTAGGCAATCTGATTGTACTGGGCCCTGGGATTTGACGATTCAGATAAATAGAACAACTAGGATGAGATTTCGTATCTCCTATTTCGTTTAATTTGCGGTATCATGAGATTTTGTTATCATTTGTATAAATCATTTTTTAACAAGCGAGTCACATGACGAGGTTTTATTCTCTAGCTGCAACTATTATGTGAATCTAATAAGGTGATTTATTTAGTAGCATTGTTTTGGCTTGATTATTTACGTCACCTAATCGTCTCGATCTGATCATATCGCGCAATTAGACCGTCCCGATCTTATCGTGACGTGTCACTTGACCGTCTCGATCTACATATGTCTCGTAGCTTGGCCGTCTCAATCTGATCATGTCGCATAACTTGAACGTACCGATCTAACCATGTTACGTAACGTGATCTTTCTAATCCGATTATGTCTCGTAACTTGGCCGTCTTAATCTGATCATGTCGCATAACTTGAACGCCCCGATCTATGTTATGTAACGTGATCGTCTTAATCCGATTATGACGTGAAACATGGCCATCCTGATTTGAGCATGTCGCGCAACTTGAAACTCGTGACCTGACCATGTCACGAACTTGATCGTCCCAATCTAATCACGAAACTTGGCCGATCCGATTTAAACATGTCGCGTAACTTGAAAGTTCTGTTCTAATCATGTCGGGTAACTTGAACGTTCTTATAATTATGATCAAGTTACGTAACTTGAACGTCCCAATTTGATCATGCTGCGTAACTTGTCCATCCCGATCTGTTTATGTCAAACGCCCTCATCTGATCATGTCACGTTACTTGACCATTGCCATCTTGTCATGCTGCATCAGTCGCGCTCGCGAACGTCGCACCCCGATCTAGTCACACTACTTGACGTTCCCGATCTGGTAATGTCTGCTATGCATTTTCACATTTCATTATAAATACTGAAATCGCACCAACGTCCTGCTTATAACTAAACTGTCATGACTATTATCTTTTTGTAGCGGTTATCTAGAAGCCTTAATAGTTTCAAGTATCAAACAATAGAAATCCATGTTTTCTATTTATTAACCGTCATCTAAAGTTTCGTAGATAAAAGCAGTGATGGATAAATATAACTAAAACTCTGACAATACGACAACAGGTCGAGTGGCCACACTCGGCCTATACGAACTTACATTTATCACAGATAGCGATGCGAATCAGCCGAAATATCATAAAAAAACTATGCTTTTATTGTGCTCAGAAGAATAGCTATAGCAGGTCGTCATCGTAGGTGGAAAACATGTTCATATTTTAAGCAGTTAAAAATAGCAAGGAATATTTTACAGCCAATAAGGGAATTAAATAAATAAACAGCACTTCAGAGAATTAACAATATCAAGTTGAGTAAAGATAATTAAGATCAGATATCTCAAAATATAAACTACATTTCGGCTCACATTTAATTTGGAATTAGACCCTTGAGTCTGGGCGGATTAAATTGGTATTCTCCTCCGCCGTACAGTTAAAACAGTATAACTGTACGTATGTATGTTGCGAGCAAACGGCACCAGATTTGCCATAAGACCGGAGAAAGCGCTATCATTCTTGTGTCGTGTAAATTCTTACCTTATAATAAACGTAGTGACAAATATCAGGTAGGATGTGACATGTTATAAATGCAAAAATTAACTGCTGGTTTGTTACCTGCAGGCTAATCATGAAATTTGGTAAAACGACACGATTACCTATTAGAAGGACAGACATATAATACTTTCCCACGGGAAAAATGTGGGGAAACGGAATATTTGAGGGAAAATTGCGGGTTTCTACGGAGGTGTTTGTTCTTCGTTTGATCATTACAATAAGTTTGTCAAGGCCGAGTGGCAAACCCTAGTGTCAACGTTACGTGCTGCCATAAGGCCTCTGACATGGCTTGACCGTGACTCCGCAACATTTGCAACTTTAGGTGTATTGATAGTTGTAACGTTTTATTGATTTCACAGCTGATCCCTTCTATAAAATATTACAAGTGAGTACATTTAACTTCAGTATTGATGTACTTTATTTATGAAATCTATAAAAAGCTTACAAAGACACACACTAGCCGAAGAAGGGATGTTCCAAATAAAAAGTTGTTTTCTTAAAATAAATTATTCCCCCCCAATTCGGCCGTTTCGATTCAAATTGAAAGAGCATCTCTGTATAGAGATTTCTCTAACCGCGAAGGAAGAGAATACAAATAGGCATATAAACGGAAATGAAATGGCTTCATGAATCGTATGGACGAGTCACTGCGTAGAGCGTTGTAACTTAAATGGAAATTACAAGAGGATTTATTGGATGAATACACTGAATATGGTAATTACTGCAAAGACAACAGTCTCCAAAAATATTGTTTCTTACTTATTCCTTTAATTTACTTTTTGAAGTCTAAAACATATCATCCAAATCTGAAGTTTGCATTATTTATTCATTAGATATTCGCAAGCCGTTCACGTTCCCTATAGATAGCTCGCATACGTCTCGCAGGGATGCCGCGCAGCCCAAACGAAACAATAGCAGATTATCAAACAAAACGACGTAAATAGTCCTCCGAATAGGAGAAATAGGGCGCGGGTTAAGGGTCCGCAGGATATCCGAATCGCGACTCGAATTCTAGATGAGGTAACGATCAAACCATGTTTCTGGTTACGTGTCCATACCCTCGGCTACAATATAAGTGTACATTGTAGGCAGGCCTCCATCCAAACATCCTATTCTTTCAAACAGAAAACTACGGTTGAATGCATCGTGCAATTGTTCGATAAAGGCGACTAGCCGGCAACCTAGCGTTCTTTGCGATCGGTCGCTCACGGGAACTTGAATCCGGAGACGCTTTGTAAATGTCGACTTTTGTAGAGTGGTCTTTACCTGCATTCTATGACGAGAATGCTGTCTATGCAGAGCTCTTTGATAATCCGCTTTTCTAGAACTTTTTCTGGAAATCTTTTCGCATTGACTTTGATTCCAGATTCCAGTGTGGTATACTCTTCGATTTTAGATAGGATTTAAGTGAGTTACATTTAGAGTAACTTGTTTTAGCACGTTTATTTGGATATCGAAACCACAGACATCTAATCTTCAAGCTATTAGAATTCAGTGATCCCAAAAATGTACAACATATCGATGCGTGAGATACAGTAAAGGAGTATTTTTGTAGCTACTGAAATTCGGTTATCCTAAAAAGGTCTAAAACAAACTCGGCAATAAAAACACAACCGAAACCCAGTTTTTGGGAGGACAATTGTAGTAGTGTGACAATTCAATTATCCTTTAGTCAGAGCGTCGCAATCTGGCTGCCTCTCAAAACAAAGACCCTGCTAATAGTATCTCGCGACGGATAAACAGCGCGACACCGAGTTTGTGTTGAAAAAATAAAGGCGCGACGACGCCCGAATAAATGAGAGCGGCGATAAACAGGAGGATCCGTTCCTAGCGGAGGGTCGATACCGAAATACATTATTCCCCGATCCGAGTGTTCCGATTCAAATTGAAAGAGCACCTCCAACATGAGATTTCTCAGGCGGCGAGTGGGCGCAGAATATAAATCGACGTATAACCAGAAATGGAAGGGCTGCGAATTTCCGTTTCGCGGTGAACGGCCTTACCCTTAAAAGATATTAAGCGAACACTGCAACGACTGTTAAATATTTCACAAGAGGAATTAAAGTCACTGCCTTAAGCAATGTAAAAATATTGCAATTGCCAATGGTTCGTAAAAGACTATAATCGACAAAAAAGAAAAGGTTTCGAGCGGGATCTCTAGCAAAGAAAAAGATACGCTCCGCTGTAAGTTGAACGCAAATTAGATTTTAATGAGGAGTTCAGCAATATTGACCGTTAGGGTACCGTCATGGAAGGAGCGGCACGGGGCTTTATAATGAGAATCGGCTTCTTACCATTCGTTTTATCGTAACTAAAGACGCCCGTGTAATTTGTGAGCGACGCTGAATGTACGTCACGTTTTTCCAACATAAACTTATTTTAACTCGTTGAATACATTTACTTAGGTATATAGTATAAACGGGACACAGCCTCCTCCCCTCATCGTGTATTCCGTCCTATTCGCAACACGCCCAGCCGATATTTACGTAACAGGCGGCTCCGTTGACTTCTGACACCGTCTTCTGCGTCGTAACAAAGCGACGTTATATTGAGTACACATAACAAATCTGCAACGTATGTAATTCCGAAGACGTGCGACCCGAAACTCAATTAGATAATATCCTTTGTTGATTCGTATACATCCGTTTTTCCTGTCTGGGTACATCTACGGAATATGCTATTATATTTAATGCAAAACAACATTCGAGAATTAGTCATCGAGATTGGCCTCTGACAATGGTGCGTAACTAATTTTTCAAGTAGGTACAAAAATGTATTTCATGCATTTGATAACTTGTTTGTAGAAATGGTTATAGTTGTCATAAACGATTAAGTTTTATGGTTAATCAGTCAAAGTGATCGCATTGCCTTTGTGTCCAGTAGAAATAGGTTTGGTTCAGTGCGCATAATAGGAAGTGAAGTGTAAAGAGGTACATCTAGGAGAGGGGTATTTAACTCGTACAAGACGATTCGAGAGGCGCCCGGGGCGACGGAAGGCGGGCAAGGCGGGCCAGAGTGGGTGTCCACGAGCTCCGGCACTCTAACTTTATTAAACACGCCTGAGTCAAGGTGACGCGCCTTCACAATGCCCTATTCAGATTTAAATAGCTTTACGCCCAATTGCGCCTCAATATGACGCCGGCTATCCAGGATAGTTGGCGAAGACATAATTAAACGGAGATAAGAGGTGAGTTCACACCGTCAATGCCGAACAATTCCGTCGGATCTATTAATTCGCACCCTTATTACGTAACAGACATAAAGGGTCAAATTTGGTGAGCCATTAAGATGCAGGGTGTTAAAACGATCCATATTTGAGGCCAATTTCATGAGAATCCAAGCTTTAAAAAAGGTGTAAATATTGACTATGAAAGAAGCTTTCAGAACGGAGCGTCAGCAAAATGCCTACTTTGAACTTTGTACCTATTAGATGAGAAAGGATGTCACCCACGTTGTTAAAGAAAACTTTCAACGTTAAGTACACCTAATTTTAGAAGCCTTCGCATTAACTAGACAATATAATCCTTCAAGTTTGAAGTAGATTTCGGTAAAGGCATCTAACACACGCGTTACCATGAGAACAATGGCGCGCGACAAGTGGAGGGTGCGGTGGCTTCGGCCCGAACAAAGTTTGGCAATTATGGCGACCGCATGTCTAAGAGCGACGCTACACTCATTAACGAGTGAAACTTGACTCGTCTAGATTAAAAGTCCCAGAGATACGGCCCCGCGCAAAACTGGATAAACAAATAGAGTTAAGACTTCACCGATAGTACGAGAGCTCCACTCTCCGAAACTACTACTTCGAGTTTGTCATTTTATATTAAATAACGTTCCGCTAATAACGGTCCTTTACCCTGCTAACCGGTACCCACCCGCACCCTTTATCGAAAAATTAAAAATACTGTTATTATGAAATCGGATCGTTAAATTCGATGTGTAGCGACTTGCACGCAAACAGAACGTTTCCGAAGGCACCTTTGATGTATTAGTAACTTGAGAAAACAATGGTTGGAGTTCTGTAACTAGTTAGTGGAAGCCGCCGCTTCGCTGTGAGTTCGAGAACATCTGAACAAATATTGAAAGTACTTATCATTTCTTCTATAGTTCAAGCGTTCCCAATTCGAGTGCTCGCTCCATATTTGGAAAAATATTTGTGGACAAACATTCCTGTGAAACACCCCCGTGTCGTTAAATTAATTCAATCCCAGTTAACGACTTCCCAGCCAAATACAAATTATGGCAAAACAGATCGTAAACAGCTAATGTAAAAATATATTAGCGGCAGTATCCGTGAATCCGCTCCCTTTACACTTCGCTAATATCCTAATTTATCCTATTTAGAGGCGGTAATTATTCCGTGAAGACTACGGCTTGATCCTATTTCTACTTATTAGCAAGTCTTGTAAATCAGCAAGTCTACTTTTATGTAGAGTTTTTGTACTTTCTAATAAAATAGGTTCCTTTATTAGAATGGAAAACAGAAATCAACGAATATAGTCGCAATATTAATGCAACTAAACGTTTTCTTGCGAGTAGTTAGTTGACTCTTTAATGTTATTTTAGGGTTATGTCTGAAACCTGCTGGTAATAATTATCATAAATGCGAAAGAGCATGTTTTTTATTTCTGTGTTGTAAAGGATTTGTATGAAACACATAGGTTACTTTTTGAGTGTGGGGTAAAACCGCATGGTGCAGTTCATTTATATGATGTACATATAGCGCTTTTCACGTTTTATCTTCTGCCATTCAGCATTTATGTGCAGCAAAATTCTTTGAAATACTATTTGATACTTTTGTTGTCATTATCTTTGTTTTGTTGTGTGACTACCTAACCAACTCGCGCTGGACTACCTAACCAGCGACATGGAATGTCGACAAATCCCCCTGCTATTTTCATTTGCATGTTAAAATGGTGATGATGTCTCATGAAATAATTATATAATATTTGACAATGGCAATTGCACAACGTGCGGCGCCAGAATCCTTCCAGAAGAAAAGAAAAAGCCACAGTGAAGTGACTAACCTGCAGACTGGGGTGCACAGCGAGGTTGAGCAGCGTGCGGACTACGCCGAGGTGTCCCTTGTTGACAGCGATGTGCAGCGGCGTCTGGCGGCGGCGGTTGCGCGCGTTGAGGTCGGCGTGCGCGGCGGCCAGCGCACGCAATGCGGCGGGTTCGTCGCCGAACGCTGCGTGGTGTGCCGCGCGGTCGCCGTCGCGGTCCTCCGCGTCCGCCTCAGCGCCGCCTTCTACCAACGCGCGGATCACTTCCACATGCCCGTTTTGAGCGGCCGCCTGCAACACAAACAGTTTCATTCCATCTACTCCAATCATTATCGTGTTGTTAGTGGGTGTGGTTGCATTGGATTCGTTTCAACAGACCAATGCCGGAAAGAGTTTTGGCGGGAACGCGGTAAGAGTCGTGTCACGCCATTGTTTTATCGAGTGTTTATGTATAAAAATAGTGGTGTTTTATTCATAAAGTGCCGAATTTAAAGCGCGAGTGTGGGAAAGTGATACTTTTCGTGTTGCTTCCAAAACTCCATCGAAGCTTGTAGTAAAGTCGCCACTACTTCACTAAGGCATGACTGGATTTGACTGGCACGGACAGGACTTAACCAAGACTGGACTTTGACTATAAAGATAAAGAAACTAAAAACTGAAGAATGAAGAAAACACTAAATACAGAAACATTGAAACTGGCAGAATGCACAGAGTGCGACGCCAAGAAGAAAGAGAGAAAAATGCCAGAAAGAGAGTTGCTACGACAAGTCATTCAGGGATCAGGTGTTAATAAACTGAAAGTAGGACTACAAGTGATCCAGTTTTTTTTTGCTGTATCGCAATGTTATCAAGCGCAGATTTACTTACAAACGTTGCTCAAAGTTATTGATACTTAAAGTAGTCCGTCTCGTCTTCACGCGTGTCATTTCATATCATAGTTGACAGAGCATTTTAGGTATTGATAAATTTTTTGCAACGATTGACTATGCAAAAAACCTATGATTCATATTCAATTTGGTAAACCCTGTTATAATTATGTGTTTAATGCATTGACATAAGGCAAGATAAGATGCCAGCTGTACAATTTTGATACACCGTCAGTTACGAACAATCTATTTTTAGGCAAAGCAGCCGATTAATGAGCTGAAAGAATGGATGGCAAAGACAGCTTACAATTACGAAAGATCTCAGAACTGAACTGGAAAAGTCATTATATACCTGGAGGGCCGTATGTCCACCATAGAAACCATTGACGTCTGCTTGCGCTCCGTCTGTGCGCGCTAATATCTCAGCACAGCGCGCAGCGTCGCCATTCGCCGCCGCCTTTACAAGCTCTTCGTTAGCGTCGCCGCTCGCGTGACTCTCAAATAGTTTCTTCAGAAGCGCAGAGAGACGTTCACCTGAAAAATACTTAGTTGTTAGTTTTTCTAATTTAATAGTAAGTACCTGGATGACCGAGCTTTGCTCGGCTCAAAACATGGATAAAACAACGTTTTCTTTTGTTAAGGTTTTGTGTAATTACACACAAACCGTGACAAAAGAAAACGTTGTTTTATCCATGTTTTCAGCCAAGCAAATTATATACCTAAGGCTTCCTCATGAATCACTTTATCTATTGGTGAAACTCGCAAGGTAATCCGTTCAGTAGTTTTTAAGTTTATAGCGGACAGACATACAGACGCGGCGAATGACTTTGTTTTATAATATGTAGTGATACTAAAGCAATGTACAATGTACATATATCCCAGCGTCTTAGAAAACGATAAGCAATTTAGCGTGTGTTCGCTGGAATCGTTGCATATTGCTTCTTAGGACGTACGTTATAAAGTTCGTTACTCGATACGCGTGTTTTATTATGAATGTAATTTTTAATTAACTTATTTAATGTAGCTTTAAATACCAACCGCGCTAACAACTAAACTATCATCGTTATAAAAGCTTATATCTACCATATTGAAGCCAATGGTTATAAGCAAGCAACACAAATATTTGTCACAAGCAGAATATTCACCTGACGAGTTTCCAGATATACTGCCGTCGGAGGAAGCGACCTTGGTCACCGCATTCGGGTTGTATGTCCATGAAGTATTGCACACTTCCACTTTCAGATCGTTGTCATGATATATTTGCTGCACGCGTCCTATTTTTCCTAGCGTCTATAAAAAATAAAAATAAAAATGTGTACTACAGTCATGTAAAGCTTTCTAATCACTTTTCTCTGAAGAGGTTTGTTTTTTTTATATGATTGTAATGAAACGAATGATACACTGACCTTATGGTCAGAGATAATGCATGCCCATGACTTTTACAGTGATACACAGAACTTTGAATAACAAACCACAGTCCAGGGCGTCTCTGCTGTGGCGCTTTTAATGGTTAGTCTCAAAAGCCCTGTAATTTCGCTAGCTACAATAACATTCTAACTGGAACACAGTAATGTTTACACACTACTACTTGTTACACATTGTATCAAGAACGTGTACGTGAGCGACGGAAAAGCATCAACAAGAGATTGCATAAATTGAACTACGGGGCAACGTAGCTCAGGTGTTAGAGAAACTGAACTAGAACTACAAATCCTGATTCATTTTCTTATTCAGATCAGTACTTTAGAAAATCCAGAAAAGTTTTCCCTTTCTATCTTGTTTCTCGGGTGTTGTCTCAGTGCGTGTGCGATCATGGTAGGATACTCACGGGTGCCATGGCCTCCGCCCACTCGCCGTGTCCGCGCTGCAGGAGTTTGACACGGTCCTGGTCGGCGCACACTTGCACTAGGTCGCCGACCGCGAATCCACCGCCGGCCGCGCCCGCCGTGCTGCCCGCGCCGGTCGACGCTGACGCGCTTAGGTTCCCGCTGCATACCTACAAAACAATATACGGAGTTGTCGACTGAACAATGCACGTTCGTGCATTGTGCTTATCATAACATGTGAAAATATTTTACAAACAAACTTTTAATAAACCTGAACTAAAAAAATGAGAAAAAGGAAACATTAAAATCTGTGAATGAACAATAAATCACCCCTATTATCCAACCCAACGGACCAACTCCGAGGTATACCCTATTCAATAAAAAAAGAATTATCAAAATCGGACTACTCTGTAAAAAGTTATGCGTGGTCATACATTACAATCAGCGAGTGAACAATCAATCATCCCCTATTTTCCTACCCTTACGGCCGGATTGTTTTTTCCAAATTTATATTGTACCAACTTCGGGGTACACCCTTTCCAATAAAAAAAGGAGTTTACCTAAATCGGACTACTCTGTAAAAAATTATGCGTAATTATACATAAAAAAATATACGCGTCAACTTGCGAACCTCCTCCGTATTTCGTCGATTAAAAAGCAAAAAGAATATTTGTCATGAGCAAAATACTCATGATAACAAAAATTACGAGTCCAAAATCGAATTTCTACCAAACCAATTCCTACATTCTAAATCCTCCTGAATCAATGGTTCAAGTACAAGTATCGATAAATATCTACGTACATACGTACGTATCTATTCGCTAGAAATTTTAATTCCATATATGCTTGATAGAAGTGTTGTCCCAATTTTCACACACTTTATTCTATCCATAATTATATTTTATATATGTTTGGGAAACTAACACAGCTCGCAAATTTAATATTAGTACATCAAAAAGTACAGGAAGAACAAAATTAGCGATAAAATAACCAATATCATTAATTTCTTAATTTTACTTATTTTACCAAAAGGAAGGATTATGTTTCTAGCAGTCTATTTATGTAAATTCTATCACCTAAACTACTCATTAAATTTAGATTAATACGATGTTCTATTCGTTATTATGGTCCATATGAAATATGCTTCGTTTTTTCCTTTAATAAGATTTTTGTTCTCTGTAGTTGAGTAACTGTTTATAAAACTTTTTATTTATTATTTTAGTAAATTAAATATTTTATATAGTACCTTCGTGAGTACAGCGGGGTTGAAAGTCCACCGGTTGCCGCTAGGGTAAGTGACGACAATGTCGTGATCCTCGTCGATTCCGACCACGGTGCCAGTGGTGCCGAGGCACTCGAACATGCCGTCCGTCCAACCACCGTGTCCGTGCTGCAGTGACTGCACTATCTCCAGGTCTAAGTCTACGTTCACCTAATAATAACAATAGCTTACCTTACTACGCACAAAAAAAGAGTCAAATTTAGAATTCTATACATGCATTTATTAGTTCACTCGTATCTTTAACTACTATCGTATTTAGACACAAGAGGTGTCTACCGATATATGATACGTGTATTGCTAAGAACAATACACGTGTCATGTTTCATGAGGTACATAACGAAACAATAAAACCAATAAGGTGGATTTTATAACTTCACACTTGATTTTTTCAAATGAAAGGATTTAATTAGCACCAAATATGCATTATTTGTAAAACAAAAGGCTGAGGCGGCGTAAGGTTTAAAAAAAAATTAAGTCCATTTGATGCAATAAGACAGGCAAACACATTCATATGAGAAGAATTGGTGATTCATACAAAAATTAAGCCCCCAGCACGTCTTCTCTTCACATCACTTGTCTCCACTTTAATAATAATGCTAATAAAACTATATTTCACCAAGTTCTTTCCCTCCATATTGATTTACGACGATTGAAGAATTTATTAATGAATTTATATTTATAAAAAAATATCTACATACCTGATCACCTACTTGTAACCCATGAGGTCCTGTCCTTCCAGGACCTAGCTCCCCTAAGAGGGGCAAATGCTCCTTGTAAACATTCTGGCCCTTTACATCATTCACAACCTGAAAATGAAAATACAATGTATTAGCCTCGCTGTATGTTGTCACCTGCGTTTTCCGGAATAAAAAGTAGTACCAATGTGTTAGCCCAAGGTTTAAGCCAGGGTATATCTACATTCCAAATTTCATTAAAATCTGTTAAACCATTACAGTGTGAAGAAGTAACAAACATTCATACAAAATGATAAACTTATGCATTCATAATATTAGCGTTATAAAATTACAGTTAAGTAATCTGTGTGTAACTTACTATGTATGAGATTGATAAGCAACTTAAAAGAATGGTAGGTAGACATGAGCTATCAAAATTATCGACTAAAGCTTATTGCTTGTTTATGATTTAATATCTAAATTAGTTGAATTAGATATGGAAGTAGTACTCAAGAGAACATTATCTGCTATGAGACATAATTAGACAGGAAGTTTCATCATTATTCATTTGATAATAATCTGAGAACAGCAAATTGATATGCATACATATGTGTATCTCATATACATTTGAAACTTAGTAAGTATGTCTTATCCTTTCTTACAAATTAATTGTTATATCAACTTTTAATGTAATGTAAGTGGTTTTTTATTATGCCACATTTGTCAATCAAGTAAACAGGTAGCCTGATGGTAAGCACTGTTGCTTATGAGTATCTGCCATACCAGGGGCACTACAAATATGTTATTGAACTTTTAAGATTCTATTAATATACTTTTTCGATAATACCTTAAGCAACTTGTTTTGCTTAAAAATAACACTCCAAGAAACATTATTGAAAGTAAGTTGAAATACCTTCAGATCTGCCATGCCTTCAAAGCCAACTCGGTAAAGATTCTTGGCTCCATTGTCCCAAACCACGTATGCTGCGGAACGTGGACTGGCTGCCGACCAGTCTTGTACTTCGTTGACTTTGCCTCTCCGCCCATTGCCTCCGTCTTGATCCTCCCATTGCCAATCAACCTAGAATTTGAAATAAGCATAACTTTAAAACAAATCACTTATACATGTCTTTAATTAGAGCAAATTTAACAGTACATAGGTAAAATATTTGGCAAGGAATTAAATGTTGATTTAGTGCGTTTGCTTGTATAGAAAATACACTATGAAAAACAGATCAACATTTAAAGAAAATTCATTAGAGATATTTGAGTATACCTATAGAAGGTGCTTTTCTAGAACTTATGTAGACTGAAACAAACTAATTACTAGCATTTTAAATCTAAAACCTATGCATTTTATTCTGCTTATAAATAGTTATGTACTTAGACAAAATCTATGAAACAGTGATACAATCAATTGAAAAAAAAATTTAATACTTACACCTCTGACAACTCTAGCTCCAGGAAATATTCCTCTAACAGATTGTTTCTTGCTTTTCCTCCTAGGCTCGACAAGGCAGCGCTGTGACCCCGGTGCGCTGATACGGTAAAACCTATGCCTCAAGTTGTGCTTATCTCCATGGTAGCACACAGAGCATAGATCATAATTACTGCATTCAGCACACTTCCAGCGAATACCTTAAATTATTGGAATAAAATATATTATATTTAATATGTACCAGTGTTTCTTTTTTCTTGGTGTACCAAAGCAAAAACTAACTTTTTAAGTATTTCCATTATACATATTTGTATTCATCAATGCATTATATGCTAAGGAATTTTGTAAACTGCAAATTTCAGTTACTACTTTAGTAGCAAAAGTTACGGTTACTAATTAACATCATATGAAATTCTGTAACCTGCATTTTTATTATTTTAATTGTTATCTTATGCAAAAAATCTACCTGACCTTCCTGATACCAACAATGTCTACCAGTAATTAATTGACAGATGCCCTCAGGATATTTCCAGCTGTTTTGTATCAAAATGCATTTAAATGATAATAAGTAAATGTTAATAAATAAATGTTATTGATACCAAATATAGGCTGCTGTCTGCATGTATCGCACATAGTGCCTTCATGCTTTACACCAGTTGGAGCACTATCCAATATACGTAAATCATATGCTCCAGAACATCTATAGTTTGCAGCTGTGCCATTATCCCACACCACTACAACTTCTTCTGGTGATTCGAAATTTCTGACAGTTCCCACATGCCCTTCACCACCATCCTAAAAATACACACAGTGGATAAGTTCATAAAGTAATTTTTAGTTTAGGAGGAAAATAGTGTAATTTTATAGTGCTGAAATTCTGAGTAAAGATTTTCAAGTAGCATTTGTTATGGTACATGTAAAGTGAAGGACCTGCTTTATATAAATTAGCTCTCAGGTAAAAAATATTTCTATTACTCTATTAAAGATGATATATATATAGTTTGATGTTTTGTATGCGAAAAACTATTTTAATTCCTTGAAAGAGTTAAAAAAACAAACAATCTCTACCTGTTTGCCCCACTTCCAATCTGGCCCTCTAATCACTCGGGCTCCAACGCCTTCCATCATAAATCTAGTAGCGCGTGAAGACGTTGACGAGCCAGGTAAATTAGGCTCCATCGCACTAATATTTGTCGTTTTGAAATTGTTGAAAACTGAAAACAAAACTTATTTTCTTCTCTGCTATACTCCACAATCGACAGCAAACTTGATTTGACATTTGACAATGACAACTTTTTGTCTAAATTTTTTTTTTTTTCCTTCCTTCTTGGCATCGCACTCTGTGCATTCTGCCAGTTTCAATGTTTCTGTATTTTATGTGCAGTCTTCGGTCTTCAGCTTCTTTATCTTAATACTCATGTATTTTAAGGCTCAAAATTACTTTTCAACTTCTTGTAGTCAAAAAACGGGGAAACCGTAAGACGCGTAAACAGATAAATAAGTTTATGTGGAATCGAATATATAAAGGATATCGATCAGGAAAGTAAGAATTGGAAAAAAGAAGTAAGAAAGATGAAGGTATCATAATTTTACGTTATTAGATAAGAGAAAACAGGATATATAATTATAAATATTTACATCTAGGGTAGCAAGTAAGCACGAAATATTTGTGGGGAAAGGAACTTTGATAGAAATAAGATTTTCATAAAAAGATGAAATATCATTATTTGGACAGCAAAAAAATATATGATTCATATCACAATAATCATTTCCACAGTCGCAGGCAGCAGAATCAATTATGCCAAGTCTGGAAAGATGTGCTGGGCTACATACATGGCCAAGTCTCATCCGTATCAAAGAAGAAGTAGCACGTTTACTCAATATTAGGTCGAAAAACCACGGTCTCGGCAGAATATTAGGTTGTAGGTTGAAATAAAATTTACCCTTCTTCAAAACACTTCTCAAACAAAACTCTTCCCAGGCTTTTTTCAGTGAAAGTTTAGGAAGAGTGGATAAGTCGTGGCAGAAAATAGTGTAAGGAAAACGGTCCCCACAAACTACAGCTTGGTTAGCGAGATGATCAGCCTTCTCATTTCCAATTATCCCAGAATGGCTTGGGATCCATGCAAATGAAATGGAAAGGCCGCTTAGCACGCATCGATACAACTCTTCCCTTGCTTTAATTATTGCCGGATAGTAATATTGCGATTTAAAAGGAAACTTAGATAATGAATATAGAGCGCTCAAAGAATCCGAAAATATGGTCGCCTGAGGAAGTTTCATTATGCGGACATATTCAATAGCCTTAAAGATACCATAGCACTCACCAGTGAAAACAGAAGTTTGTGGTGGTAATTTAATTTTCTGAACGATCTTGTATTGTGAGTGGTAAACGCCAACACCTACCGTACCTGTCTCAGAGTGTTTGGAGGCATCACAATAAATTTGATGCCATCCACGCCATATTTCATCAACTTTGGCATTAAACTTGGTGTTGGAATTAGGGTTGTGTTTTTCAATCCCTAAGTTTAGAATAACGCTCGGACAATATATTAATGCATTATAATTACACGTGAATATTGGAAGCTTAGGAGATCTGTAAACAGGAGCATCTAGAGACAAGAATTTTCTGAAACTGTTGACTAAACATGGAGGAGATTTATGACGCCAGTAAGAAGACGACTCTACTAAATCTGAGAGATGGTAAAGTTTCTGTACAAGCAGGTGGTCAGCAAACTGTAAAGCACGGAACAAATACCTATCACAAAGAAACTGTCGACGCAAACGTAGTGGAGGATCCCCACACTCAACTTGAAGAGCATTTATAGGGCTTGATTTCATAGCACCTGATATCAATCGCAAAGCTTTTGCTTGAATGTCATCCATCCTTCCCAGTCCCGCTGAACTACAGGGCTCTAACAGAAACGTCCCGTAATCAAGGACGCTTCTTATCAGAGCGCTATAGATCAGCTTTAGGGAAGACGGATGAGCACCCCACCAAACGCCTGATAAACATTTTAACATATTGTAGACTCGTTCGCATTTAGATACCACATAATCACAATGTGAAAGACCTGTGAGCTTACTGTCCAATATAACACCCAAAAATTTTATGTTTTCTTTTTCAGGTATAACTTCTTCTTTAAATGTAATATTTAGTGGCTCATGAGAGCGCTTTCTAGTGAACAAGATTACGTTACTCTTTTGTGTTGATAAATCTAAGCCATTGTTATCTAACCATCCACCTAAATTAAAAAGAGCTTGAGTAACGTGTGAAGACGCTGTGCTAATAGACTTGTTGGACGCGTAAATCAGCAAATCGTCAGCATATTGCAGTACCTTGGCAGCACCTTGAAGTGACGCTTCAAGATCGTATGTGTAAATATTGTAACAAATAGGGCTTACTACAGAACCTTGAGGCAGGCCTTTCCAGAGCAATCTATAGTCAGAGTCAGTATTATCTAATTTTATTATTCTACCAGACAGTAAATTAATTATGAAATTAGACAACATATGAGGCACGTTTAACTTGTCAAACTTATTACGAAGAATTGGTAAAAGAACATTATCATAAGCAGCTTTGATATCCAGACATACTGCAACTACTGACTCACCTCGAGACAAAGCAATACGGATATCGGTGATTAAAATACTAATACTATCCATTGTGCTTTTACCTTTGCGAAAGCCAAATTGTGAGGAGGCTAAAACGCCCTTATTTTCAAGGAACCACTCTAATCTATTTTTAACCAAATGTTCAGCAATTTTGGCGACTACTGGAGATAAAGCAATAGGGCGATAAGATGAAGCTTGAGAAGGGACTTTTGAAGGTTTTAAAATCGGAAGAATAATTTGAGTTTTCCAATTGGACGGAACAGTGCTCGACATCATTACTAAATTTATAAGACTTAAAAAATATGTCAATGACTGATCAGACAGATTGCAGAAAAATGAATAAGATAACCCATCTTCACCAGGGGATGAATATGATACACAGGAGAGTACTCCTTTTAGTTCCTCCAAAGAAAATGGGGAATTGAGGCCTACCGGATTTTGAATGAAAGATAGATTAGAAAGCGGCTTTTCTATCAATTCTTGCTGAGGTACAAATGGTGGAGCTAAATTATTTAAATATTCTTGTGACATAGATTGAGGGAGCAAAGAAAAGTTAGAGTTAGACATGGCATTTTTAAATCTTCGGATGTGTTGCCATACAGTTGAGAGACGGGTGCGTGGAGAAATAGCGGAACAATATTCTCTCCAACTATTAAATTTCTTATCCTTCAAAAGTTTACGTGTATTCTCCATTATTTCAATCAAAATCTGAAAGTTTTCATTACTCATATTATTGTTATAAACTTTCTCAGCTTCTTTTCTTTTTTTAACGGCTAATGAGCATTCGTTATCCCACCAAGGAGGGGATGGGATTTTACTCGAAGCAGCACTTTTCAGAGGAAAAGTTTCTTTTGCTGCTTCCGAGAGGGAAGTCATAAAGCTATTTGCACTTTCAATTACCCCGCGTAACGACACAGGAGGAAGTGCTTTAATTTTAGTTTCAGCTCTTGAACGATAATTATCCCATTCACTGTCAATAATTCTGAATTTTAAGCGTGGTTCTCTAGGAAGCAGATTTTTAATGTCATTATTTAAAAATGTCAACAGAATCGGAAAGTGATCACTGTCAAACGATGAGGAAAGAATTTGCCATTTTATTTTGGTGGCTAAATTCAAAGTGCAAACTGAAAGATCAACTGCACTTTTACCTTCGTTTGGTTTAGTCCTACGAGTAGGGATGCCGACATTTAATACAAAAAGATTGTGATCATTAAATATATCAAGAAGGTTTTTTCCGTAAGAATCTGTGGTCGAACTACCCCACGACTGTTGGTGGGAGTTAAAGTCGCCTAGCAGTAAAAATGGCCTGGGAAGATTACGAATAATGTTACTCAATTCATGAAATATATGAGACGAAGGGTGGGGAATATAAAAAGAAACGAAACAAATAGAATTGATCATAGCGGCCACGACAGACAGATTTTCACTATGAGGAGGAATACTAATAGGAGTATAAGAGACGGAATTTTTGATAAGCATGGCAGAACCACCACACCCATCAATTCTGTCATCACGAAGACAAATATAATTCCTAAAATTGAAAACAGAGCCAGGTTTTAGCCATGACTCTGCTAGTGCAACTACAAAAGGATTGTATTTATTAACTAAATAAATAATTTCGTGTTTCTTACTGCGCGCACTGCGGCAGTTCCATTGAATTACTGTATTTGTTAGAAGATCCATAATTTATAAGAGTTTGTAATAGTGATTGAATCACTGGAGCAGCGTTGGGCGGTATTAGATTGCATTGTGAAATAATATTAATAAAAGTAATCATCAGTTCTTTTAAGGATTCTTCGTAAGTCGTTTGTGTTTCGTTAGAGCTGTGCAAGAGAGCACAACCATTTGCTGGGGCAGGCATATTAAGATCTTTTATAAGCTCTCTGTGAGCAGCCTGGTTGTATCCTGGCGATGACTTGGGAGGGGATGACGGACGTAAAAATACTGTTTTTCTGTAGGAAATGTCAGGAGATGAAATATTGTTGTTTGTAGTACTGATTTTCTCATGGGTAAGTTTGGTGCTATTAGAACCTACTACACTGGCGTAAGATTTTGTGATCGGAGGGTGAAGTTTCGATGCTTCTGCGTATGAAATATAGTTCTCTGCCATATACTGTTTTATATTTGTTTGTCTAATGAATTCTGGACATGACTTCCGGGTGGCAAAATGGTTACCAGAACATAAGCAGCATTTAGCACTCCCTTCCTCAGCAGAACATGAGTCGCCCGTGTGTCCCTGACCACACTTAAAGCAGCGTGGCTTGGACCTGCATTGCAATTTAGTATGGCCAAATAAACAACAAGAATAACATTGAATCGTCGGATATGTATACAATTCTACAGGTAAAGCGTTGAAACACATAAAAATTCGTTTTGGCAAAACCTGTCCGTCAAATGTAATTACTATAGTTTGGGACGGTTTCCATACTGGTGACCCATCAACCATGGATTTATAATTCAAACGTCTTATTTTTATTATCTTTCCGCATCCCTCCGGCACGTCAATATTTTCAATGACTTCCTCAGGAGACCACTCTGCGGGAACTCCGCGAACTATAATGTGGTATGTGGGAATGAATGCTTTGAGCTTATAAGCTGCTAGATTACTATTGTGGATGAAAGAGTTGGCGTCTTTGTAAGTTGTGAACGATAGGGAAATTCTATTTCTACCAATTCGTTTTATGCTGCCATTTACAATGTTACGGATATTGTTTTTCAGAAGAAATTTACCGAACGCAACCGGGTGAAAAGTGGTACCATCGTTTATTGATGATTGCTCTTTCTGTACGTGGACAATGTATGCTGCCATGTCAGTTGCTTCGTACTGAGCCCTCGCGACTGGGGAAGGACGTAGAGGAGATGGATTTTCAATTAATGGAGTAGAACCCGATGGAATAATGGATGTATCTTCCAATAATTTACTAGACCGTTTACGTTTCAGAGGGATATTTGAATTTTCAATGATAACCGGTTCAAGATCTATATCTGAATCGCAAGACGATATCGTAACATTTAAACCAACCGAGGGCACCGTAGTGCCCCCGGGGTCGATGGGAGGATCCATGAAGAAATCAATTAAATAAAAACTTACCAATATACAGAGGCTATATACACCAAATATAAATAAAAATGACTACTTAACTGATCAATATAACTATTAAATTTAAATTTTAATTAATTTAACTAAAAAATTTCACCCTGACAATGCGATGGTTTCCCGCGCTTTTTTTCAAGTCTAAAATTTTTCGGCAACTGTTTACTGATACCTTTCTGTTTATATGTTTTTAATTCAATTTATTGACAAACATAACATAAGTTCTCATTAGGTATTCTGTTTTAGAGATTCGCTACTGATGTGAAATAGATTCATTCTTAATCACAGTCAAAGTAAAAAAATAACAGTGGTCCGTCTTTATCTTAGCTAAGCAGTTTTAGGAAATAAGGAAAACAAAAAACATCTTTTTTCTCTACACTTGCTTCTTGGGTTGGGACCTGGTTTTAGTTATTTATATATACAAAACACTTTATCATTTTAACGTTTTATTAATTACATTTTGGAAGCCATTATCAAACACGTGCACCCGCACTCCGATGAGAGAAGAGAGAGAACATTTTTACTTTTTTAATATTGTGGCTGTGTTGCCAACACCTTCTCCTATTTTTTACAAATTTTAAGTTTACACAAAATTTAAAAAATACAAAATATATAATTTTTCAGTTATGTCTCTTTTCCATCAAAGGTGCGAAATCCACATAAATTTTAATATATTTACAGCTATTTATTTTATGTTACTTGTTATACACAAATTAAACATTATGAATAAAGTTATACAATAATTTTAGTTATTTTAATTTAAATTTTTGAAAACTATATTTTTATTTATTTATGTAGTAAATTTTTACAATGAAAATGAAATTTAATCTTAGCAAGTGGTTTAGTAAGTATATCTGCCACTTGTAGATCTGTAGGACAATAGTTAATCATTATGTTTCCTTTTACATATTGTTCATGTATAAAGTAGTATCTAACATCAATGTGTTTTGATCTTTTATTGAATGATCCAGTCTTAATCAGCTGAATAGAACTTTGGTTGTCTATATTTAATGTTATTTTAATTTCACAATTCAAAAGTTCACTTAACAAATATTTTAAGTACAAAGCTTCTTTACAGCAGTCGGCAGCTGCTATGTATTCAGCTTCAGTGGAGCTAAGTGCGACAATAGGTTGTCTTTTAGAACACCAAGAAATTGGTCCACCGCTGAACATGATTACAAAACCTGTAGTGCTACGCCTAGTGTTCTTATCATTTGCATAGTCAGAATCACAATATGACTGTAGTACAGATATATCTCCACCTTTCTTATACATAATTCCTTTATCTTTAGTTCCTGCTAAATATTTCAAAATCTTTTTTATAGCAATTACATCAGACTGAGTTGGATTTTCAATACATCTACTAGCTTTGTTTACAGCATGAGCAATGTCTGGTCGAGTTTTTGTTGACAAATACAACAATGCTCCAACACATTCCCTATACGGAAAGTTTTTCTGTGATGTTGTGTCATTTACGGTCTCATTATCAACTTGACAAGGAATGCTAGCAGGTTTAGCATCACTCATATTAAAGTTTTGAAGCAAGTTTTCTATGTAGTTTTCTTGTTTTAAGATTATGCCTGACTGGTCTTTTAAGATTTCCAGTCCTACAAAATTTTTGGGTTCTTTAAAGATTTTTATTTGGAATTCCTCCTGCAAACTACATAAAATACTCTGCATCTCAGATACATGTTTTGATATTACAATCCCATCGTCTACATAAATAGCTATTATTACAGTTTTATTTGTGTTTGTAAAGACACATCGTTCAGTTTTAGTAGGAAACAAACCTAGTTTTGCCATTGTTTGGGTGAAAGTTTTGTTCCATGTGATGGGAGCTTGCTTTAACCCATACAACGCTTTATTTAGTTTACAAATTTTGTTTGGTGTCTTTTCAAACCCATCAGGAATATACATATACACATCATCAGTCAGTTCTCCATACAAGAAAGCAGTTTTAACATCAAAGGTTACAATTTCACAGTTATTGCAAGCAGCTATAGCGAATAAAGATTTTAGTGTCGATTGACTAACCACAGGGCTATATATTTCAGTCAGATCTATACCTTGTTGCTCAAATCCCCTCACTACTAGTCTAGCCTTGAAGGTTCCATTATCCTTTTTTCGAAATATCCATCTATTACTCAAAATCTTTTTACTTTTCGCTTCTTCTTTATCTACCAATGTCCATGTATTGTTCTCACAAAGTGATTCCTTCTCCGAATTTATTGCCTGTTCCCAATTTTGTTTATCGTTGCCTGTTGTTGCTTCTGTGTATGTCAACAATACATAATCTTTGAGTTTGTCTGGTAATTTTCTTGGTCTTTTAGTATTCCTTGGTTGATCTTCTATATTAGGTGTCTCTATATCCGGTGTTAATAGTTCTTGGCTTAATAGATCTTCTGTTGTTGTTGTTGTTATATCACTTTCTGTGTTAGGTACATTTATTTGTTCTTCCTGATTTTCTATATTAGTATCCTCCTGTTCCTCATTGGTTATTATTTCTTTTGGTATTCTTAATATTTTGATTTCCTCTTCTGGTTTTATTTTATTTTTATTGCATATTATTATATCTCTGTGTATTTCAATCCTTTCTTTTTCAGCATTCCATAGTCTATATCCATTATTAGCATAACCAACCATAATATACCTTTTACCTCGTGGATCTAATTTTCTTATTGGTCCCAGCTGTTTTGCATATACTTGACTTCCAAAAATCTGTAGATTTGACAAATCCGGTTTTCTTCCATTCCAAATCTCATATGGTGTTTTATTATTTATGGTCGAAGTAGGCAGTCTATTCAGTAAATATGTTGCACAATATAATGCCTCACCCCACATCTTGTCATTCATGTTGTTTTCATACAGCAAAGCTCTTACTTTTTCCATGATGGTACGGTTCAGGCGTTCTGCCTTTCCATTTAATTGGGGAGTGTATGGAATAGTATAATCCAATTGTATGCCTTTTTTAGTGCACCATGATCTGAACTCATTGCTTTTATACTCACCTCCATTATCACATCTTATAATTGACACTTTTTGATTCTTGTCACGTTCAATTTCTTCAATATATTCTTTTAATATTTCAGGTACTTTACTTTTATTTTTTATTAGGGCAGTTTTCACAAGGTGGCTGTAATCATCCAGGATAGAAACAAAATAGTGCTTCCCATCATATGTAGCTGTATCTATTGGTCCACAGACGTCTGTGTGTAAAATTTGTAATATTCTATCAGCTCTTTTTCTTTCAGTACCGAAAGGCAATCTAGTTTGTTTTGCTTTAATGCATACCTCACATTTTTCTTCAATCTTTTTGTTATTTTCTAATTTTACACCATCTGCAACGCTAGGCAGTATGGCTAAAACACCTACACCTGGGTGTCCGAGCTTTTTATGCCATTGTAGTTGTTGGTCTTCACAGTTGGTTAAATATAGTTTATCTTCTTCTTTACATTTTACTTTTTCTTCCAGGGTTACATAATATAGGCCATTCTCTTTTTTACCTTTTATTATAGTTTTACCATTCTTAATTATTTCAACTGAATTTTTGTTAAACAGTACAGATCCATTTTTATTTGTTATTGAGTTGACTGACAGTAAGTTCTGGGCAAGTTCCGGAACATATAAAGTATCTTTGAGTGTATAATCTTTACCATGGACAGTTCCACTTCCTTTTGCCGTTATTGTCTCACTGTTAGCAACAGATACCTTAGTTTCTTCTGGCTGAAACTCACTGAGAATCTCAAAATCACTGGTCATATGCGATGTACACCCTGAGTCAACTACAAACTTCAGTCTTTGGTCAACAGCGACTAATGCTGTATCTTCTTTCTTTTTTCTAAAAAAGCAATTTTCTTCTTTGTGGTTTGTTTTTCTACAAATGCTGCAGGCTCGTTGTGATTGTTGTGGATTATTATTATTACCTTGCACACAACTTTCTTCTTTATGACCCATTCTTTTACAAATTCCACAAGCTCTGCACTGGGCTTTTAGGTGGTTTGTACGCCCACATTTAAAGCACTTTTTAACTGAATGTTTACTTATAGTTTTGAGAGCAATATGTTCTTTTTCACTAGACTGTGCAACTGAGTTCCGTGTTTCTTCAAGTAATAACCTGTTAGTTAAATTTATTAAAGTTTTTTCGTTGATAGAAGTCGATTCCCAAGCTGTAGCAAAATATTTGTAATTATCTGGAAGACAGGTTAAAATTTTTGTCATCACAAGTTCTTCATCTATTTTATGATGCAGGTTGTTAAGTCTTAATGCTAAGTTTTCTATCTTCGAGATCATCTCTGACAAACTTTGCGATTTTATATGTCGAAAATTAAAAAATTCTTGCAACAAGTTAGATTTGTTTCGTAGCTCGCTGCCTTCAAAGAGACTGCATAATTTTTTGTACATTTCATGAGCAGTAGTACATCCCATTACATGTATTTTCAGTTTTCTATCGATGCTCCGCAGAATCATCGCTTGCGCTTTGGCGTCTTTAATGGCGAAGGCGTCATTGGTTTTTACTGTTTCTTTTGTGGCAGAACTGGCGAAGCCGTCACTGGTGTCTGAAGGATATTTTAAAGAAACTATATCCAATAATCCATTGGCTTTTAGGTAAATGCCACACTCAAATTTCCATATCAGGAACGACTCGTCGTCCACCAATTTTTCAATACGTTCGTTCTCCATTTTGTTTTAACTTTCTGGTTTTTAGTTTTAGCACTGGTTTTTATTTTTATTATTTTTCATTAACGCACTGGTTTTTATTTTTATTAACGCACTGTGCCCATAACCTCTTGGGTTGGGACCTGGTTTTAGTTATTTATATATACAAAACACTTTATCATTTTAACGTTTTATTAATTACATTTTGGAAGCCATTATCAAACACGTGCACCCGCACTCCGATGAGAGAAGAGAGAGAACATTTTTACTTTTTTAATATTGTGGCTGTGTTGCCAACATTGCTCTTACTTTGTAGTGCGTAGTTTCGGAAGATATTTAGGAACTAGTAAATAATAATAATTTATTGGCATAAGAACTTACGACTAAGGAGTATACATATATAAAAACTATGTTAAACTAATTAATAAAAACTAAAATAACTATATCATACTCCATGGTGGGTACCCACCATGGAGTATGAAACCTCCATGAAGCTTCTTTACCTATAGCTTCATGGAAACCTCACACTTTTTGAGTTTTGGCGGGAACGCGGTGAGCGTCGTGTCGCCCCATTGTATTTTTTTCTAAAACTAGTGTTTTTTCGAGTTTTTATGCATAAAAATAGTGGTGTTTTATTTATAAAGTGCCGAATTACAAGCGCAAGTGTGGGAGAATGATATAATGTCGTTAAACATGACTTTTCGTGTTGCTTCCAAAACTCCATCCAGAAGCTTATAGTAAAGTCGCCACTACTTTACTAAGGCATGACTTGATTTGACTGGGACCGACTGGACTTGATCAAGACTAGACTTTGACTGTAACTATAGATGATAAAGAAGCTGAAAAATGAAGACTACTCACAAAATATAGAAACATTGAAACTGGCAGAATGCACAGAGTGCGATGCCAAGAAGAAAGAGAAAAAAAAAAAACCTCACACTTTTTTTTTTTATTTTTTTAATTCGGATAAGTCCGCGTTTGACCACCAACTCGCCTGATGGTCAGCGTCAGTGGTAAGCGATGATGTGGTCGAAGATAAAGCACGCAGACTTAGAAGATACCTATTCACACTAGGGGAGTCCTGTGTCGTGAGGTTCAGTGACTTCCACATTATAATAAAAAGACTAAATATATATATATATACATATATATATTCTATCAAATACATAAATAGTACATAGTAGTAAAATATAATATAGTAGTAATAGTAGTAAATAGTAGTAGTTTAAGCTAAATATTTTTAAGATAAATTACAATGGAACATATATGTATCTTGAGCTTGGAGCGCCGCGTGAGGTGAGTACGAATATGTATGTGTGAGTTAAGTTAGCGCCGCACGACACAGGCTGAAGCGAGTTAAGCTCGCTAGCCACGGGGCGAATTATATTATAGTGTAAGTATGTGAGTATGTGTGTGGAAGTGCGAGTGTGTGTATGTGTTTCTGTCCGATGTTAAGCAACGATGACTCACATGTCTACAACGCTGTGGTCTAGGATGGAACACGCTTGCCTAGAGGGAACTTGTTACTGTTGTAATGGGGCCTGATTCCCCGCCAGCCAACCATATTTGCATAGGAAGTGCGTTTGTTAATAACCGACTTCACAAGAGAGTGTTACAATTTTAGGAGTCCATATTGTGTGTATGTTTGTATGTAAGTAAAGTAATGTAAACTTAAGCTTCCTATGCTGTCAAGGGGCAGGCAGGAAGGCAGGCCCCCTAATATCATCTGGAAATAACAAGTATCTTCTCCGTCTCATATTGGTCCAATGAAGACAACCAAGACACTACTAATCGCTTGCAAACATACCTTGAAGTTTGTATTATATTTAGGAAACTATCGAGGTGCTGGTACAAGAATGGTCCCTTGAAATAGAAAGAGCGCTGGGAAAAAGTAGTTTTGGTGGAAGGCAGTGTCCAGACATTACGACGGGTGGGCCGAGTAGGGCGAGTGACAGTGCTTAGCTAGTTTTTTTTACGTTCACGACAATACCACTTTTTTTTTCTTTTCTTAACCATTGCACTCTGTGCATTCTTCCAGCATTATAACAATAATAATTTCAGGTTAAAGAGATTAATCTTCAGTATTGATTGAAAATTTTGTGATGACTTTCATGAAGAAAAAACATATACCTAATGTCTTAAATGTCAGTGTAAATGTCTTTGCCATTTTCGTTTTCCTTTCGTTGCGTTTGACTGATTTGCGTTGCGATCAATTTTATTATTTTCTAAAAACAAATTGATTACTCTACATTACTACTCTACTTGCCTATTGAACATCGTTCAAATTACAGGCCACCATACGTTCTAATTAAAACTATCAAAACACCATTACGTAATGTCCACCAGCCGAAATAAATACGAAAAAGCAAGAAGACGTTTAGCTGCAATAACATTCTTATCAAACATATCATTAGACGGCAAACACAAAGAGTCGTATTCAGCACAGATTGTCGATAAAACGTGTAGCAGTGATAAAGCTGGTTTAGGAAATAAAGTTGTTGATGTCACTAAAAACAAGGGAAATATTCAACAGAATAGTGTTAGAGGCCGCATCAAAGTACCGCAAGCAAGTCCTGTAAACCGCAGTGCTGACAACCACTCTGCTAGCTCCGATTCTGAGTACGCATCGACCATCACGCCGGTAAAAGTTGTCAACAGCAGCTACAGGGAGAGGTATAGTCGCTTATCGCAAAAATACTGTTTTAAATGTACTCATGTAATAGTTTGTTCATCAAATCATTTGTTCTATAATCTCTGTCATAATCTCAGGTGTTCTTCTGGTGCTGCTGATTCTTATAAAGAAAAGCACTCATCCATACGAATAAAGAAAGGTCATATTGTAAGTCTCTCTGGCATTACTACAGATGACAAGAGTAGCTCAGAAAGCTTAAACTTAGGTAAGAAAATATGACATCATATTTTTCCTATTACATAAATATTATAAATACAAATGGATATAATCCACATTCCCCAGTACATCAGCTTACTTAAAGAAAATTAATTATTCCTACGGGATAGCCGGAAAAAAATTACAGGTAGTAAGAAACTTTAACAGCTTCAAGCAACTTTGTGCTGTAGCCAAACTATAAACATAGCCAGACAATTAGAGCCCTGTATGTAATTATGAGTTTATGATAGGACAAGAAATTTTTCAGGTCGCTTTCGAACCAGTAGTACTTGCATCCCTGAGAATCATATTCTTACAAAAGAACTACGCTTAGTGCGTCCTACAAAAGGAGTGTCATTTAAAGATGAGAGGCTAGCTTTTGTTTCACCGCATGGAGTACCTTGTGTGGTGTTCAGCACTATACCATATTCTAAAACAGTTCGGTCTTCACGGTAAGATATTTTTAGGTATATTTTCGGTTAAGCTAAAGGAATATCGACTACCATTTATATAATTTTTATTATTTATAGGAAGCCAGTTATAAATTTTTGTATATGATACAAATATTTTCATTATAGTTTTATAATGAAACATTTTTTTAGGGTTTATTCAGCTATTTCTGAAAATTGCAAAAAATATCAAATGTGTGTGTAAATATGCAAAGTGCAATTTCTATAGAAAAAAAACTGGTTGTGTGTTATTTGGCAACTATTTCTCAGCAGAAGAACATTTTTATGTAAATATGTACCTAATTAACACTTTTCTATGTGGTGTGTTGACATGCGCTTGGTGGATTTTTATTTCCATGTTTATAAAAGATAATATTATAATCATTACAATATTTTCAATAGATCTGATCACAGGAAGGATGGCGCCCGCAGACGCAATACCTCTGGGCCTCGACCCCTCTCTGCAATCACAGATAATGGCATGGATCCTTTTGACCTCCTCGGGTTGGAAAGAGAAGAACAAGGACAAGATATTTCCTACTCGAAACTACTGGTGCCATCTCGTGTCTGCCCAAAAGAGCAATATAAGAAAATGTATGATGGAGACTTTATTGAGAAGGCTAAAATTACAAATCGCCACCCTCATGTCATTGCCAGGTAATGAGAACTCCACCTAAAACAATTGATCTTTAGTGTTGTTTCATTTTTAAAATGCTTACTGTGCATGGAATTAATGTTTTTGAATCTGTGTCAATAAAAGTGCTATGTCTATTTATTGTCAGTTATATCACAGAACAAGGTAGTTATGACCAGTTTTGCATCCTTCTATCTAGAGGAGCAAGCATTAGGAGAATGCAATGCAAATACAAAAAGCACCTGTAGTGTGGATATATTACATTAGGTACAAACTCACATAATGAATACTTTTCAAATAGTTTCAATCAATCAAGTAAAATTTTACATCTTGAGACGTAACACACTCATGACAACACAATAAAAAAATAGGCTATCCTAGCTAGAAGAAGCTTTAGAAAATAATCAGAAACAAACATGTTACTTTGACTATATAAGGCTACAATTTCATGCATGATTTTTCAAATCTCATTGTTTTGAGGAACTTCATTATTACTGGATGCTTCTCTCACTCGCAATTCACAGACATCCACAAACAAAATCTCACTCTTGTAAGGTTTTTGAATATCATGTGTGTAATCACAATCATTTCATTACTAACAAATTTAAATTTCAGGACTAAATTATTGACGAGGCGCAAGGATATGAAATGGTAAACACTGATAAATTATACAAATTTTTATGCTATGCATACTTAGATTGGCTAATGCTATACAGATCCTACTAATGAAAAATGTATAAAGTATTGTAGATAATTAGTAATGGGTTAGGGTGTTAAAATGTATTTTTATATGGTCTGAAATACAATATTTGACTTGATTTTACGTGGCGGATTTATGATAATAATCGATTATAACTGCTGTTCTCATAATTATGTGCATATTACTAACAACTCATTCAAAACTTTTTATCTCCATTAAACTATTGGTAAATGTAAGGGAAATCCACTCTGGTGGTCGCTAAGATCTACTCTCAAAGTGATGGCAAAGCAAAGCTGTTGTACTTTCGATCAATCTTCTTTATTATTTAATACCATGTATGTCCTGTGATTGCATGAGTCACTTAGATGATTAGGTAGTATGTAATAGAAGGACCTAAGTAGAATTAATTTTTTAAACTATTTATTAAATTTAAAACCGTAAAATAATAATTATCTTATGTATTACAAAAATTCGCACCACCCTTTTTCGTAAATGCCACATTAAGTACCACAGATTAATAACTTGGATAAATATCTAACATACAATGCAAGAAGACAATGCAAAAACTGCTTTTAGTAAGTTTTGTGTAAACATAAAGAACTTGTTACAATACTCAAATTGTGTATTTTAATTGTCACTTTAAGAGGATATTTTTAACCGACTTAAAAAAAGGAGGAGGTTCTATGTTCGACTGTAGGTTTTTTTAAATGTATGTTCACCGATTTCTCCCCCATTTGTCGACTGATTCTCAAAATTATTATTTTTATTTGAGAATCTATTCTTAGAACTCGTAACTTCATTTTGTATGAAACTACTTTTTTTCAATTTAATGCTTTTTAGACCATTAATTTTGGTCGTGCGTTATGATTTTGTAACTCTAGAGCTTGATCTCAATTGATACAGAGTCAAAACGCAGTGTAGCGCATAGACTCAGCGTTAGTGGGAAATATGCCAATTTCAACAGTAATACATATATGTGTCGACGATATTGTCACCGTCGCGGGTCGAACCTGGACCAGATTGGCACAGGACCGAGGCAGATGGTATAACAAGAGAGAGGCCTATACCCAGCAGTGGGATAAAGAAGACTGTGGATAATGATGATGACATATATGTGAGAACTCACCATCAAATGTCTCAAAACTATTAAATGCTTATGCGACGACACTCTGGACTTAGTTTTGTTACTAAAAGTTTTGTGTAGGTACTTCAAGAGTCATAGGCGGGCATTATCTCTTGTTACTCGTTCCGTCGCATTAGTTCTCACCTTCGAGTAGACAACTTCTCACCATTAAAAAATATGTATTTGTCGATCAAAGTATTCTTAACAGTACAGACTGTAAACTTTAAGATTATAAAATATAGAAACATGCAATTATGAGGTATAAGGTGACTACACAACTCGATTCAACAGTTGCATGTGTATGCTTAAATTAAAATGTGCACGCACATCATATCATTCATTCACTTGCATGCATTTAAGATCTCTTACAATTATTGTGTTTGTTTATAAGGCTGTGTTATATTTTCCAGGTGTTTTTCGTACGAATCATCTCAGAAGCATGCGATCCCGTCGTCGCCGCCGCCGTTATCATCGGTGGAGGCAAAGTCTTTCGATTGGGAAGAAGCTTTACTTTCACAGAAATATGTAAGTAAAGATAGAAGTCTATCCCTACTCGATTGATTAATAGATTCTATACTTTCACTGGACATTCAATTGAATTCAATTTATTTGATACAAATTTAACATTCACAAATATTACATACAATCCGTCGTAATCCGGACGATTCTGTTTCCCGGCGGTACATAAATTGTCGACTCCAATAATTTCTAATAACTAAAATTCTATTATACATATTTATTTGACCTATAATTTGATCAATGATCAATAAGATTGTAATTGTATCTGATCCTTACGTAACTGAAAAAAAAGCCTGCCTCAGACAAACGCGGTACATATATGTTAGCAGTATTAAGGTGAGACCAAGATCATCTTAGGTCGCACTAAAATGCACAAGTACTAACATTACACTTGTGTAAATGGCGGCCTTATATATAAAGGCGCTCTCATTTAGACATCCTTAGGATGGAAAGAGTAATAAAAGAAGTAGAAAGTAAAGAATAAGAAACAATAGTTTTGTTTAAGTAGTCCAATGTATGTGTATGCACATATTTTTATGACATATATAAATATACGTCTATATCTGACCACCAAATCGGTAAGCGATGATGTGGCCAAAGAAGTTTAAACTTAGAAGATATCCGCTTACTCTTACTTGGTGCTTTTTACTTGGTGGTAAAAACCAAGTAGTAGTGTGTAAACATTACCGTGTTCCGGTTTGAAGGGTACTGCAGCTAGCGAAATTACAGGGCTATTAAGACTAACCATCTAGTCTCAAAGTAATGAGCGCCAAGGCAGCGATGCCCTGGACTTTGTTTTACTACTCAAAGTTCTGTGTATCGCTGCAATGGTCATGGACAGGCGTTATCTCTAAACATCAGGAGAACGTCTCGACCGTCTCAGTACTATTTTATTTAAAAAAAAACTGACCTTGAAAAGATGACTGTCTAGTTTCCCCAACAGGTGTACTACTATCCCAATGTCTTGGACGACCCTGAGCTGATAGCTGGCAAGCACCGAACTCTCCTCACCTTCACATCGTACATGACGTCCATCATAGACTATGTACGCCCACAGGATCTCAAGAAAGAACTCAACGACAAGTTCAGAGAGAAATTCCCTCACATCAAGTTGACTTTGAGCAAATTAAGAAGGTACTTTTTTCAGCTCGAGGCTTTGTAAAATTCTATCGGATTATTAATAGCTCCGTTTCTTTTTACGAAGGAGCATGCTTGATTCAGTAGATTATTTTTAAATTGTTTGCTTAGTTGGACAGAAAAAAGGACTA
Organism: Biston stratarius; assembly: GCA_950106695.1. Lineage (NCBI taxonomy): Eukaryota > Metazoa > Arthropoda > Insecta > Lepidoptera > Geometridae > Biston > Biston stratarius. Next base: position 14,973,281 of record OX467115.1, on the reverse strand, counting down.
ATTTTGTGGAAAAGAGTAGCTCAATTAAGTGTTCTTTGAGTTGAGCAACAGAAAATAAGCTTAGACTTTGGATGGTTGACCGAGAGTGGCGTTTATAACTGTGCACTACCTGTGTCGGTTCTCCAACCTATAACAGCAACGGTCGGTTATGTAGTGTAATAAACAAATCTAATTTTTATTGAAATAAAAAATTAACTATTTTAATGATTAGGAAAATTAGTGCATTTTCTACATCAATTTTTTTTAAATTGGAATAAGAAAATAAAAACGAGAAAGGAATTCGTGCTGATGACTTAGGATCAAATTCACATACAAATGGAGAAGATTCTTCTCGGTCTATAAATGTTTTTTTTGATACTTTTTTTTAGCATCAAAAAGGAAATGCGCAAGATTTCTAAGTACGACAACGGTGGTATCGACCTGCTACCAGTGGCGCAAGCGTATGTGTACTTTGAGAAGCTGATCCTGGCCAATCTCATCAACAAGGACAACAGGAAACTCTGTGCTGGCGCGTGTCTGCTGCTCGCTTCCAAAATGAACGACGTCAAGGGAGACATGCTCAAATCGCTCATAGACGTAAGTGTAAATAGATTAACTATGAAGAATCTATACTATTTTTTCCGTCCCACTTAAACAAAGTTTTGACCGGATTGATGTAGTTTATACCTGCAAAAAAGAATGTTAATATTGCCGTTTTCTCTGTGGTATTCACTATATATATATATAATCTGAAGCTCGGAAACGGCTCCAAGAATTTTCATGAAATTAGTATGCAGGGGTTTCTGTTTATTTTAGTATGTACGATTGTATATGTACCTAATGTATGCTCAATACTCAATCATTTATTGACGCCAATGTATAGGTACAGGACTCAGTATGTACGCTTATTTATACTAAGGGGTCAGGTTGGAGTGAAATTTATTTCCGTAATAGTTTTTATCCCGGCAAAATATACAGTTCTTGTAGGCAAGTACACCGCGACACGCTGCTAGTTGTTTTAAGAATCTATTATTTGGTTTGAATAATGGGAAATATCTCGACTTAGAAAGAACTCATGATAGCGCGCGCTATTCGTAACAAGAACCATTTGCGCGTCGTTCTTCATCCACATATTGTTTCAGCGCATCGAAACAACATTTCGAGTGAACCGCAAGGACCTGATGCGGTTCGAGTTTGCGGTGCTAGTCGCACTAGAGTTCGGACTTCACGTGCCGCCGTACGAGGTGTTCCCTCACTACCAACGACTGCTGCACGACTCGTGACCCTGGCTGGTGCTGGCCTGGCCGCCCGACCGTGCCGCGCGCCGCCGTGCCTCATTTGTGGGCACGCTCCGTGCCTCCGCCTGGCTCAAGAACAGCATCTGATCACGTTACCTTATATATGACTCACTGCAGACCATTTGAAAGTTTGCATTATGTCGTTGCGCTTTCAGTGCAGTTTTAATTGGACTATATCGTATATCCCAATACCTGCTTATACTCAGTGCTGACCAATGGACTGTGGACTGAGTGCTCTATTTACAGCACAGTTTTAATCGAACTGTTTTAATATCACATTGCTTAGACTGCAGTCCATTGGAAAATTCGCTTTATATCGTTTTATTTACAGCAAGGTTTTAACTGCACTGCATCAACTTTTTATGTGACATTGTTGGACATAGACCTAACCTTGAAGTGTTATACGGCCTTTTCCACCATAATGGCCCGGTGCGGTTGGCAAAAACTATTTTGAACTATCGGAGTTGCTCCCTACTGTTACAGTTTGACGGTACACATTGTATTCTTATAATTGAGTTATATATGATACTAAATATATAGATCCATATAACAATAATAATAAATTTATCAATATTTCAATGCTTCCATTTGAGTCAGTTCAGTATCGAGAGGCTATTAATAATATTAATGGTGTTATACATAAATGGTGTGGTTATGCTGTTATTTAGGGATATTATAATTTAGTGTTATATTGATACAACGAAGGTTAGTGTAGTTTTGGAGTGATGTTAGAATCTTAATAGATTTAAGGCGACTCTGTGAAGCCCCAAGAATGTTCAAGATACTTAAAAATTATTAGATTAACATTTTAACGCACTAATATTAAAATTGTATTTAGACAATCACGTTTTGAAACGTAAGACCCTCACATGGTGCTATCTGTTTGAAACTGTTTTTTTTTATTTAGTAGGTGCACAAAAACTTTTCATTCATATTACTCTGCCGTGTTTTCTATAAAATGTCTACAGAGCAATTTAAAAATGATTTTAAAGGATCCCAAAGAATATCTCAAACAGAAAATCAAGGTTAAATACTTAACACCATGTGTGGTAGTGAGCTTTCCTTAACAATGTTAAAGTAGATTAGTAGAAATATCCGCCTAACATGTAAGGTTTCTTCGGTGCCATTAATGGCTGTATAAAGAACATAGTTATTTAGTGGTTCTAATAATGCACCTTAATTTTAAAATGGTTTTTAGCATCATCCAAAGTTGTGTGAAAACTAAGCACCGAGTTAAACTCTTAAGGCGGCCACGGGCAACGTTTATTATAAAAAAGTACCTACAAAAACAACTGTAACTGTTTGGAAAATTGCTCGTCCAATTTTGATGGAACTTTGTAATAGGACCTTGAATAAGTTCTTTACCAGTTCTGCAGTAGCAGAACCCCGTTCGTGGAATTTCGAATGGTTTATTTTTTGTTAATATAATAATTGTTAATTAATTAAACGTTTTGAAACAGTTGACTCATCTACTTGTAATGTTTTTCCAAGTTCTGCTCAGCATCAGACATCGGTCTTGATCAAGTAATTCCTCCAACTTTTCGTCTTCAAATTTTTTCTGTGCGCCTGAACGTTCTTTATCCACATGTTCAAAATCATTCTTTTTGAAGCGTCGAAACCAGTCTCTGCATGTCGTATCCGACAAAGCATTGTCACCATAAGTCTAAACAAGATTTCTATGTTCTTCAGCTGCAGATTTCTTTTGAATAAAGTAGTGCAATAAAATTCCCCGCAAATACACTTTATTTGGCACAAAAGTAGACATATTCAGAACTAAGAAAAAATTACTTTGTTTACAATAAAGTGAACTACCATACACTGAAATTTAAGGTTAGAAGAGAAGGGAAGACACTACTGCCTTGCATATGTGTGTTTCGAAATTCCACGATCGGGGTACTGCTACTGCCATCTTTGAAGAAACAGCGAGAACTTATTCAAGGTCCTAATAATTGACAAGTATTTTTCTTATAAAAAGATGACAATTTTACTTAATATTTTTGTTAAGAAATCACTAAACCGAATTTCGCGAAAAGGAAGTGAAAATGACCAGTCTGTGGTGTTGCCGTTAAATATTAACAGTTTTAAATTATGTGTGTTCTACTAACCCTCGTGCAGTCTAGTTCAATTATTTTGTTTCTAGTCAAGTTACAAATAGGCACGTATTGAATCCATAAGTATTGGTTCAAACACGTTCTTTATCAACTCTTGCCCGATCGAATTGTAGATTTTTTACAGTATTTTAAGCGCTTTATTGTTTTGTTAATTTTAGGTAACTATAGTTAATTTTTTTATTTGTAATCATTGATTTTAACTTTTTGACCGGCAAGGCACAAATGGATTTCTGTACGCTAAGTCACTGTAAGCTTTAAAATCATATATCCATTCTTCATTCGCTCTGAAAGTTGTTTTATATTACACTAGCTTACGCCCGCGACTTCATCCGCGTTAACTTTAGAATTAGGTTCAGAGAGATATGAAACGTAACTAATAAGCAATAGTCATGAAACTTACGCTATTTTATTATTAGATTAAGATAAAGGATACCTTTTATTCCTGAATAATGTTCTATATAATCCCACTAATATTATAAATGTGAAAGTTTGGATGGATGGATGGATGTTTGTTACTCAATCACACCAGAACGGCGAACGGATCTGGATGAAATTTTGCATATAGATACTTTAGGTCCTGGAATAAAACATAGGATCAAAACACTTTTCATCATCATCATCATCATCCATCACCACGCGGGTAAAACCGCGGGGCGCAGCTAGTGTTCTATAAAACGCATCTATACCAAATTTTATGTGGATACGTATGTTTGATAATCCCAAAGGAACCTAACATCTTTCTGATATAAAAAGTATTCTATATGTTAATACAGGTAATAAATTATGTGTGCCGAATTTCATCGAAATCCGTTCAGCCGTTTTTGCGTGATTCAGTAACAAACATCCAAACTATCACATATATAATATTTGTAGGAAACATAGATACACCTAAGCCATTTCTTGTCAAGTATCGACGGCGTTTGAGTTCAGGGCTATCGACTATTAATTTCAATTTATTTATTTATCAAATAAAGACTGGTGGTCATTGTGTTAAAGAAACCGAATTTATTTGAATTTGATAATTTATGATCATATGTTGAGCAAATAATATTGTGCGCCTGTAAAACGGCTACAATCAAACATGTATAAATATGTGTAGAGCTTATCTAAATGTGCTTGAACACAACATGAAAGAGATAATTTGTATGACAGTCTCTAATGTATAGAATGACAGCCAAATAATGAATCTGTGATAATAACATGTGACACGTAAAAGGATAAATTGTATGTAATTGTTATCTGTTTAGATGTTAATACAATCGTGATACATTTAGAAATAATAGAGTCATCGCGTAATTTAATTATAACCGACTTCAAAAAGGAGGGCTTTCAATTGATTCCGTATATTTATGTTAGTACATAATATTCTAATTACCCTGATATTAGTAATTTTTTTTTTATAATAGTGTTTCTATTTTATTATGTGATTTTTTTTTCGAGTTAACCGTAAATTTTTTTTATTAACTTCAATATGTTTTTAATCAGCTTCAATAATAATAATAATAGTTTTGTTCGAGCATCTATGATTTAAGTCGGTTTTTTTTATTTTTCTATAGGTTGCGTAAAAGATGCTATGCTATTTAGTTTTTTCTAATCGGAGACTATATCCAGGTGGCGCCGATCATTGCTTACTAAGGTAATAACACAGTACACTAAGAACAGTAAGTCATCTTCATAAAAATTAGCCGCTGCCGGTTTGAATGTGTGCGTGCGTACCGGGCGTCGTGTATATACACACTGCTACGCACACATTAGTATAATCTTGGGGAGACTGGTGCCGGCAGTCTGGGTCTTGCCGTGAGTTTGGTTCATGCAGCATTCCAGTACGCTGCACGCGCGCTCGCATTCGCCTGCTTTCACCGGACACTTTATTATTTACACTTTGCCTGCCATTTTATTTTCATTATATTATGTAAATAAAAACCTAGTGCTGTTCATAATACGCAAATAATATTTGACCACTTTTTTCAGATAAGCCTCATTTATATAAATTGTCCCACCGCTGGACATTAGCCTCTTCTCATTATAAAAAGGATATGGCTACCCACGCTAGCCATGTGCGAGTTAATAGACTTCACACGTTTTCAAGAATAGTACATTTCATGTTTGCGTTATTTAACAACTATATTGCTTTAGTATCAAATACGTAAGTTTATTCTTCACGTGGGGGATAAGCACTTTTAATTTATGACCTTTCTGGAGTATTGCTTAATGTATAGGATTCAGGCAAAAAAAGGCACAAAATAATGCGAACCACTATTACTAATTAGATATACATAAATACGCACCTTGCGCACAATGTCTTGCCTATAATAATCGAGAGAGATATAAAATAAAGAAAATGTTGTATTTATGAATTTAACAAATATAAAAAAAATATAAGTAATCTAACCATAGAAATATCACAAAGTGTTTATTGTTCCTAAATGCTTATTTAATTACTATTAGTTAAATAATTTGTTTGAATAAAAAAAAAATATGGTATATCAAATGTAGGATTTTATTAAATTTATAAAATACCTATTAGATCACATCCCACATTTGTAGTGATAATAGATCAGTGGTTAGTGCGGTCGGTTCGCACGCCGAAAGGCGTGGGTTCAAGCCCCAACAATGAGCTTGAGCTGTTGATAAAAGAAAACATCGTAAGGAAACCATAGCACGGTGGTAGGTAGGTACTAGGAAGTGCATAGGGCACTTCCTAGTACTCGGCTGGCTAGCTACCACCCTCAAGTTGAAAATCTGCCGCGAAGCATCTAACGGTATGTTCCGGCAGCCGCCCCACTTAAAAGGTTTTTTAGTGTTTGACCAAAGCTCACCCGATGTTAAGTGAAGGCGTGGTCGATGATGGTAAACACACCTAGCCTGGAATGGAACTGGCCCTCAAGTGAGGATGCCGGAATACACCATTAGGTGCTTGGCAGCAGATTTTCATCTTACTTTATATCACAGACAAATAGATACAAATATTAAATAAATTGTAAATTCTTAGTACTATTAATGATTTCACCGTGCGAGTGCCGGGTCCATCGCGCGCTGGGGCGGAAACCTGTACGAGTACAGTTTCTAGGACTTGCGACTTACGGGATCTCTGATACGTATCAACGGTCACCCTCATTAACCATATCCACATCCCTGCTAAATGAAATTTGGATAAACTAACGCTGCTTTGGATATTCTTGCCGTGGTTGCCGTAAGAGTCGGCTAAGGGATGTAATCTGGAAGATGGGCAGCAGCGTCTTCCTTGAACAATCGCACTTAACTGCGCTCGCCAACCCGCCTGCCAAGAGTGGCGAGTATTGGCAAAACCCCCCCAGGAGGAGGCCTATGTCCGTTCTATGGCTGATGATGTGAAGGTGAGAAGTGAGCTCGAAAGACGAAACTACAATCAAATTATATTTATTTACACAACTTTGATGATTCGGGTCAGTGAAATTAGCGTAGACGCCGCGGTCTGTATGCCACCACCGATGTCCTAACATCGATAATAAGCCGTGAAATACTTATCCGGTCCAAATGATTGAAGTTGTATGTAAGTATTCGATATAAGCAAGCGTAGTACTCATTCACGCGTATTACGAACGGAGGTATTAAAACGAGTGTTACAATTTCATAAATACTTATGAGTTCTAAGGTACGATTTTTCTCCATACTTTAAAAAACAATAACGTATAAGTACCTAAGTGACACAAATTAGTGCATAGAAGGTGTGCGTAAAGTATCTTTGCTTGACTATCTCCAGCCGCCGCGTCGCGGCAAAAATGGTCTCTTTGTCCAAAATATTTAAGTTAAAAATGTTTGGAAGCGTTCCCATCCTTGTTTTAACTAGTCTTTTTGCAGTCATTAGATGCGCAGGACGTTTTTTTTTATTATAAGCGCGCCTGGCTTCCCTAACCATAATACTTAGCTGCAGGAGGTAAGTACGTAAGGCACGCAGAATGCCGGTACTAAATCGGAAGTTCATTTTGCGTTCATAATATTGTTGTGCGAAATGTCCGCCATTACCTAAATTTCTTTATTTCATATAGGTACCAAAATACCACCCAAGATTCAAGTTAAAAATCATCTATTCCATTTATGTCAGGTTATATTACTCCATGTGCTGTGCTTCCTGTGCTCGTGCTGGGGAGACGAGAACTCTGCGCGGAGCTCTAAGGATGTGCCTTTGAAGTTAGTGGACGCTCCTTCGGAAGATCTTGAACCGGACACCTCTCTCTGGCAGTCTTTGAAACCGTGGAATATGTTCAAATGGGGTTAATTATTACACTTACCTACTTCATTTCAGGTCTAATGAAAAAAAATTACGTAACTTTCGTACTTAAAAGAATTAAATCCAGTAGGTACCTATCTATTTATGTTATAACTACTTTATGAGACATTAACACGTACCTACGAATAGGTTTTAAGCAAGCTTACCAATATTTTTTTATTTTTTTTAATTATTGCCAGTGTGACTCGGGATGACGTAAAGATTTTTAAGATACCTCCAAGTCTGTTAGGGCAATTAAAATTATGGTGTAATAAAGAAACTCACATACATTACATACATGAACCCGAAAAACATTAGGTACACTCTTTTTTTGTGGCAGTCGTAAAAATATACAGTGGAAAAAACAGCTGTTCCGAAATTTTTATTGATTCGCTATGAATGGTTTCCAGCTAGTACCTTAACATACGAGTATAGGTATGTTCAGTGCTTTCCTTATTGTTCATCTAATTACTGAATTACAGACCCAGAGTGGCAAAGCTGTAACACGTTTTATATTTAATAAAACAAGTATTTATGAAGGTTCGCAAGATTAATTTTAGTATTTTACCTACTCGTATAAAGTAGTTTTTTATAAACTGTCCAACTACTGAACGCGGGCCTTTTCTTATTGCGAGAAGGATGCCTTGATGTCCGCAATACTGTACTAAGTAAATAATTCTACTTACCTAGGTACAAACTAGCTACGCGTTTATACTTATAATTATTTGACTGCACTGATTTTCTTTTAAATGCGCTTGTAGAATATAAACTATAGTTGTATCCATGTATATTTGATTATTTATTGTACTTATTTGTTTTGTCTTCTAGGTCATCATTCTATATTTAACAATCCGTTAACACGCTCTTCTAAATTTTGGGAGAGCGACTATGTGAGACACCGCATTCATCATGATCGAGTCGGTAAAGGCAAATCAAAAAACAAAGTAAAATTGCTCTTGAAAATACATCAAATTAATGTGTAAAAATCTGTTTTATTGAGACTAATATTCATCATGCATTGGTTCATTTTAGCAAGAGGTAGGCTTGCTTTTAAGGTTTGATTATGTTTCAGCGAATAAGTGTAGGTAGAATACTTTTGAGGTAGAGTCTAGGGTTTTTTATTTGATTGTTTTATAACTCCACAGACTCCCAGGTCCGAGGCCTTAATCGTATTCAAAAACTATAATAATGATTATCATAACCATACGAACGACTCAAAACTGGAGCCTCAAAACCTTTTCAGATTCATTACCTATAATCTTTTTAAATTTGAAGTTAAAACGTCAATGATGGTCATTATTGTGAAGTTCATGTCAATTCACTTTAGATGCAAATACTAAAGTAATTTACATAAACAAGATAATTTCTACCATTCTAATTTCCAAAGATATAATTCACCATGTATTATGTAGATAGTCAACGAACGCTAACTCGGCGGGAGAGTTCCTTGATAGTCGACAAAACTTTCTCTGAAGGTTACGATACTGGACGTACTCGGTCGTCCAAGTTTCTGAGTGAATCTAATGTCTCCTTACCACCCCGGCCACCCCGGCCACACGGCACGGTCAGGCGAGAACTGGTTACATCAATGTTCGAGTCCATGTTAAAATTCATTGTAGAATCGTGGGATATAATAACACCTCCAATCAGTGATCCAACTTTGGCTGATGGTATCAAGTCACCCAGCGAACAGACTTTTGCTAGTAAGAAGACTAAAAAGGGCGGAAAAGATACTGGCCCACCTCCATCAGGTATGTTTTAAAGTATATATACCTCAAAAGGAAACCTAATACGATCACTTCAGTGTCTCTTAGTCTCTGGAGACCAAATAAATCAATACCTATATAGGATCAAGCAATTTATAAGAAGCAAGGCAAGAGTACAAGTAAAACAAATAATAACAATTCATTTGCAATTGTATTATTTATATATTACATCATATAATTATAATATGTAATTATTATTTTTATTACTGTGATGAGGATTTAAATTTAACTAACTTGACAATCATATAAAATAACTTATCCGAAACTTTACTTAAAATCTAAAACTAAATTTGACATTAACTTAAAAGCTAAAACAAATTAAATAAAACACTACCTAATCCATAAATCCTGAGAATGCCTCGTGTAGAGGCGAAACACTTGTCGGCGGCGAATGGAAATACATTGTCGGCGAGTAATTACTGCAGCGAGAAGAGGATATAAAGACTTGTGGTTATTTAATTTTAATTAGTGTTTTGTTTAATTTGTTTTAGCTCATAAGTTTGTGACAAATTTAGTTTTAGATTTTAAGTAAAGTTTCGGACAAGTTATTTTAAATTATTATTAGTTAGTTAGATTCAAATTCTCGTCACTGTTGTGACTGAAACGGTTGTTAAGCGGAAATAAACAAAATGTATAGGTTGAACACTTATAATGAACTTCATAAGCCTGAATCAATCAATGATTTGACGATCATTTTCCCGCTCGTCTTCACGGTAAACGGCCTTACCTATAGAGTTCCATATCAGACTAGGTGCATTTACCATCTACGACCACTGCACCGTCACTTAACATCAAGTGAGTCCAGTTATTCTTGACAAGGCTCGCATCAGGAGGTTCCTCATTGTACAGCTAGTTTTGAAGTTTTTTATTATTTATATTTTATATATATATATATATATATATATAATATACTAGCTGTTGCCGACGGCTTTGGCCGCTGGGATGGTTATGTATGTATATTAAAATAAGGCTCGATGATAAAGGTGATTTTGAAACAGTGCACAACAATGTAAACTTACATACTTACCTATAATATTTTTTCCTAAACTTTTTATAAGAAGCTTTGATATTCAATTTCATGCTTCTTCCTTTAAAAGTGACGAACTTTCCATATAAACATTCAACCCCACTTAGAGTTAAAATTTTGAAAAACACCGATATTATACATTTATTTATAACCAACGCAGGTATATGAGATTTCGTGCTTCTTGGTTTGAAACTGACGGACTTCCATATAACCATTCATCCCTTATTTTAGTTCCTTACGGATCAAATTTCCAAAAATCCATCCTTATAGTGGATATTTACAAAATCAAAGGCCTCATGTTTGCAGCCACAGCGCTTTAGACTCAGCGTTGATGACTCAGTCAGGACGAGTAATTTTATTATGGGTGTATGAATAGATTTAAATAAATGCGTGAAAAACCACGCAGTAAATAAACGGAATAAATTGCTATTAGGTAACTGCAACGTAGTGTGTCATTCGATAGTAAAATTTACTATTGAATGTCTGAAAGTCATGAGCACCAAAGTAGCAATGTCCTGGAGTTTGTTTTATTACTCAAAATGTATCGCTATAATGGTCATGGACATGTGCCATCTCTTACCATAAATATAGCATCTCGTTTGTCTCATTACATTTATTTATTTTAAAAAACCGTAGCGTAAAAAACCGTTTTTGTAGCGATGATAGCTCAGTGGTTAGCGCGGTCGGTTCGCATGCCGAAGGGCGTGGGTTCAAACCCCAACAATGAGCTTGAGCTGGCGGTGAAGGAAAACATCGTGAGGAAATCATGGCGTGATGGTAGAGTACTTTCTAGTACTCGGCTGGCTAGCTACCACCCTCAAGTTGAAAATCTGCCGCCAAGCATCTAACGGTGTGTTCCGGCAGACTCACTTGAGAGCCAGTTCCATTCCAGGCTAGGTGTGTTTACCATCTTCGACCACACCGTCACTTAACAACAGGTGAGCTGTGGTCAAAACACCTAAGCCTGTCATACATAAAAAAAAAACCCTTGATACGAGACTCGTAATTGATGACCTATCTACATACAAGTTTGTACGGAGCCCTGGGAACGCGAGTCAGACTCGCACTAATCCGGTTTTATATTGAAATTTGTTAGCATCAGTAGAACTTTAGTGGTACCTACAACAAATATACAAATTTAAGCATTCTGCATTTTATAGGTAAAAATTTAAAAACGAAAAGAAGCCGAAGTTCGAAGTTGGAACTTTTAGAAACACAGGTGAAGTAACATCAAACATATTCTTTCCACATTTAGTAAGTAATAAGTTTTTCATAGATATGTAGGCGGCAAGGCTGCCAAAACGCGGCGCTGTCTGTAAAAACTGTTGATTTCTAGTTTACAATTTTACATAATAAAGAGATTCTTACATATGTATTGTGTATAGGTATATAGGTACATCTCTTGTCTGTAATTATAAAGTTATCTATTTATAGATAGTTGTTTTCTTTTTGATTCACAAAATAATTTATTAATCTAATGGAAAAGACACACAACTAAACAGCTACTAAAAAGCGAACAAAACTAAAACTACAAATTATTATTTATTCTTTAATTCAATAGGTATCTCTACCTATACTTAAAAGTTTTAAAACAAAATGAAATCTTTTCCCAGGAACCTATATATCAATGCTGGTGGTCGTCACCTGATGAGAGAGCAATAATCCATTTTAAAAACGGTAATGTGTACGAGGGGAACATTTCAATGAAATGCATGCATGGCGAGGGTCGTTTTCAATGGACCGATGGTACCGTGTATTTGGTTGGTACCTCTCAAAAAATTATATAGAAATATTTAGAGAGGGTGACAGTAAACGGTAGTCGTGTTATTTGCGTCTTTTTTGAATTACTCAGACAACTTCTTATGTTCAACTACGGGATTGATTGATCATATTTTCACAAATGATACACCTGGTTTTACTTCGTGGTAAATCTCCTTTGTAGCAGGTGTCTAGATAGGCACCTTTATAGTTACCGTGTGCGGATTGAATAATTTCCTCGTCATCATAATTTCCTAGTATAAATGTATTATTACTTGATTTTGGCAAAAATTGTGGCAACACCGCAGAAGCCAGCATTGAAAAGTTGAAGTTGAAATGTATTATTACTCCTAATAATAAAACGCATTAAATAAGTACCTAGATGAATTATCTCTAGGGCCATTTCAAAGATAACGTGATGCACGGAGAAGGGCTTATCCAATGGAAGGATGATACTTGGTATGAAGGCGACTTTGTCGGTAACTTGCGTCACGGACGAGGGCTATATGTGGACTCCCGCAAACAGGGATCCTACACCGGCGGCTGGCACTGCGGCACAAAGCATGGCTCAGGGGCCATACACTACCCCTCATCAAAATCTAATTCATACGATGGGGATTGGAAATATGTAAGTGAAACCATTTGTTTGTGCAGCTATGCTATCGTAAGATCAGAATCATAAGTTCGTGAAAAATCTCGTGAGTTTTAGAAACTCAATTCATTACACAGAATAAAATATGCTAATTATAAATGTTTGCGTCATTTTTCTAAAGTTCAAACCTAATTACATAAAGTAAAACAGCTAAATCTCGCGATTAAAAAAAAAAAAATAGTGTTGATTGAGATTTTTTGGTGATCTACAATTTTGTTCAAAATTATCTTTAGGCCTATATTATCTGGATACCTACTGTTACACTATAACCAAAAGACATGTTAATTCATATTGTCCCCCGTTTATCCAAGCAAAAAAGATTTCGTTAATAACTTTTTGTACATCATTGTGACACCTACATATATTTCTTTTTTAATATTTCGGTGACTAATATCCTACAACATTTCGTAAAGTTAGGTTTACTTAGTAGAGAGTAAGTAGTAACCATGATTAGTACAAATGCATACTAATCAGTAGGTATTTGTTCCCGACTAATTGATTGCACCTCTGGAAAAAGCGAGTAAGTACTAAGATAGCGTGTAGAAGTTATTGAATGAGCATGCAGATCGCAAGTATGGATTTTACCTAGCGGCGATCGCTTCAAAAATTATTTTGTCGACAAGATATGTCAAAGAAGGAGGTACGCGCTAAATCTATATACTTATTCCGTTTAAGATTGTATATATTATTTAGACTAATTTACAAATTTTGATTTCAATATTTTTGCCGAATTGACTGCCCTGTTAGCGCATTTAGTAATTGCTCTGGGTCTTAAGCTGGAGACCGTGGGTTCGATTCCTGCGCAGGATGAACATTGTTATTTGTTCTGTGTCTAAGTTTTCCAGGCGTAAGTACATATTTAATAACAAAAAAATATACAACAATAATTGTTTTATCAGCTATCTGGTTCCCATAGGCATGAGGCTGGATAGCGCTGTGTAAAAAATAGCGTATGCCATTACTGGTATTAAAGAACTATCTTGTTTCAACTAATTTTCAAACAGAACGGCTAAGTTCTAAACAGAAATAAATAGATATTTGTTTTATTTATGCGGGATTACTCACGTTTAATTACAAAAACAAAAATGTGTCAAGACCACGTCAGTTTCCATAATAGAAATAAATAGGTAAGTCTGTAAAGATGGTATTTGCGACTGATTAACTAATTCTGCTGTTTCATTTAGAATGTTCGTCATGGATATGGATCTCGCGAGTATAACTCCCAAAGCGGTTACAGGGGCGAATGGGACAGGTACACCAGAGAAGGCAAGGGGTTGATGATATGGCCCAATCACGACGTAAGTTCTTTTTTTGTGATAATCATCATCAGCATCAATTACAATAACAGAGTTAATATTAATTTAATAAGTAGCCTTGTTAGTTACCTATTTAACAAAATTACTCATTACTGATGGTTCCAGTTTTATAGGGGAGGTTGGCAAAATGGAGTTATGTCTGGCTATGGGACTTATATTTGGGACGCATATTATAACAATACTGTGGCGTTACCATCTATCAGCTTCTTTGAAGGTTTCTGGCATAAAGGTGAAAGAAATGGACATGGGTTACTTAATTTTGGTCTCGGCCTAGGATCTCACTACAAAGGAAATTTTAGAAACAATAAAAAGCATGGGCCTGGTAAACTTGTAACTAATAATGGGCTGATAATGCGCAATAATAAATTATTATTTATTGACGACATTCTGGGCCCGGTGACGTCAGATCCAACAGAGGACTTCACACAAGCTGTATATATCGAACCCTTTCGATTTGACATCTGCGACGATACTGTGGGACTTGTGTTCCATATTGACCGAGCATTGAGCAATATAGACAAAAAGGCTGAAATAAGAGCAAACATCATTTACGATTACATGGAGAATAATAAGTTATTTGAGTCAAAACTTTCTACAGTTGTTCGAAAAGAAATACAAGGGCATGAACTTGACCACGACGCTACTGCATTAGAGAATATGATAGAATTTGAAGAAATATCTTTGCGTAAATCACTTAGAAGTTATGAGACTGATTTAAAAAGTATTTATTATAAATATGCAACAATCTGTAACACAGAAGATGTTTACTTTCCACCTATTATGATACGATTATATTTGTGGCAGTTCTATTACGATTGCAATATGCATGAATTTGGTATCTCTTTAGTCGAGATCGATAGATTGTTTCATGCATGTCCCGAATGGCTTTCGCGAAATGCCCACGATCCTTTTGAGAAAATATATTTTTGGCAGTTTCTTCACAGTATAATAGCTGTATCAAACAAGATGTATCCTAAAAGAGAAATGCCTGGAGTGAAACCAGATACAATTTTATCGAGCGCATTCAGGTCTTTTATGGATAATGTTGTTTTGCCTGGTAGTGGACGACGTAAAGGTTAGTCTTAATAAATTCTGCCAAGTACGGGTTGGGGTTTCTTTAGTGTTTGCCAAATAAGTTGTAAAGCTTATTGGCAGACGAACACACCCAGCTTGATGTAAAGCAATAATGCGGTCTAAAACGGATTAATTTAATAAGTAGCCTTGTTAGTTATGCTTACCTACGAGTAAGAAACTGTTGGACAGACAGACACGACAGGCTTAGTTAGAACCCTATTGGGTTTAATATAATATATATCCTTAGGGTATGGAACCGTAAAAAATAATAAATGTGCCAAATCTGTGGCATTTATATTTGAAATTAACTTGGCAGGCCTAATATAATTGGTACACTTTTCTTACGTTAATATATTACTGAGTTCGTATGGAACGTGTAGCTCAGCCATACCCAATCACCCATCAGAAGACTGATTGGATAGCCCGTTGCTAAACTTTGGTGATCTTCTGGAAAAACGTAGCGATTACGTACTCCTAAAACGCTACACGCCATGTATAGGTAGATATATGTATATTTTTAATGTAAATGTAATGAGGCGAACAGTAGGCTCTCGTGACGGTAAGATATACCCAATGCCTGCTCATGACCATTGCAGCGATAAGAACTTTGAGTTACAAAACAAAGTCCAGGGAATCGCTGCTTTAGCGCGATTATTTGAGACTGATGGTTAGTCTCAACAGCCCTGTAATTTCGCTAGCTACAGAACCCAGACACAGTAATGTTACTAAACCTCAAAAGTTACAGCTTTCGAGTAATAGGTACGTAGGCCTCTAAAGCAAGCGGTATGGCATATCTGACCGAATCAAAGTTGAATACTACCTAATGCCTACTAACGAAAGGAAGGAAGGACAAAAATTATGCATATCTACTTAGTAGTAATGAATTATTTATCATTATCCTCAAATATTACACTATTAGTAGTAACCATACAGAGGGATTCATACAATTTTCCTGACAACATTAGTAATTGTAGGTATGTTTCCGGAATTTACAATAATTATACAAATTACTCATTACAATTAATGGCGCCGTAGGATTCGGAAAATCAAGATCTCACTTCTAAACAACAAGGCCAAAAAAGCAGACAGGAAAATGTATTTTCCAATGTTTAATAGGGATAATGTTTTTTCTCACAGGTTTGCTAGTCAATGGTTATGGTTCTTTTGTACCCTTGAAGGGTGCCTATGAGCTGTACCGTGTACTTGGGGAGCCACACACTGTAAGGAAATTTCTGTGTGCGACTCGGCGACCTCCACATTATCAGGACCCTCCACAACCTGCTCTAGTGGATTCTCCGGACGACGCGACTCCGACTGGTCGGAACGTCTTTATCTACGGAGAGGAATTGACTTTCATAACCAGTATGTAAATTGAATACAAGCGACATCGTATTGTTCGAAAACGGAAAAGATCTCCGACCCACATTAGCAAGCAGCATCCAAACGCTCATGGAGTTCCTAGAATCAATTTGTTGTTATAGTTAGAATATTTCCTCTTTAGGACTTACAGGGTTTAACTTTAATAGCTTATAGCTTCAAAATTTTATTTTTAGGTAAGTTCAACTTGTCTCATCATCATAATCATCAGCCTATCGAAGTCCACTGCTGGACATAGGCGTCTCCCATGATTTATGTTAGGTTTAGGCCCATATTCGCCACGCTAGGCATGCGGGTTGGTAACCGCAGGGGCGTAGCTTCTCGCACTGGCATAACACTGCTGCATCTTGTCTATTGTCTAACTCATTCGAAATTAGCTGACGAGCTGGGTAGCGTCGGTCGGGTTGCGTAACGTACTTTGGGAAAAGCCTACGAGTAGGTATATATCCAGTATTGATAGGTTTAACTGATTATTATTATTATCCAATTATACTTACCTGCTTAATTTGTACACATGTGTGTTATATTGTAGACAACCTGATGCCACCTCGCAATGAAGAAGAAAATGACGAGGACGAACTTCGAAAAACTTTGAAGCTTTTTAACTTTGGAAATCTATCAAGCAAATCCATAATCAAGATATTTGGGCAAATATTTCCTTGGCTATATGGCAACGACAAAATATTGGATTTGAATGTAGAGATAACTTTCTTCGAGTTTTTCGAAGCTTTCATTGCGTGTACTCTTATGAGTATTCATGTTAAAGAAGAGGAAATACGATGGAAAGAGAAGTTATCTCTCAGTAACGGTAAGGTGCCTAATGCCCCGAATCCTACTCCCGTTGCGACCTTGAAGAGTTACAAAAATTAATAGTACACCATAAAATTAAATTTTGTGCTGTAATAAAATTGGGCTGAATAATATTTGAAACAATAAATTTAGCTAATGCAAAAATGACTTTTATGTTCGGTTAATTAATTAATCAAGTAACGTAAATATATAGGTTGGAAGCGGAACTTTCTCATAGGTATAAGTAGGTATTGATGACTAAAATCCCACTAATATTATAAATGTGAAAGTTTGGATGGATGGATGGATGGATGGATGGATGGACTATTACACCAATATATGTAGGTATATATACAAACTCTTTACATTTTAATTGAGGAATAAACAAACATATGTAGTAAAATTTTGTCACTCAATTTGACAAGCAAGTGAAAGCAAAATACGAGTAATTTAATTTATACTCTATTATTTAAATAAGATTTATTATTGATAATATTTACATCATACAGTGTTATAGTAGTAAACCCACGTCCCTACCTATTAGCGTATATACATATAATTCCCAATGAGCGACAGAGCAAGAGAAGCCTATAAATGGCACTTCAAATCTCCAATGGCTAAAAAGCCTCAACAGATATTGTTTTGTAAAAATCGCTACGGGCCCAAGGTGAAGGTAGAACACTGGGACTTCTTCATACACGCGGAGCCAAAGGATAACTACGTATACCGCGACGAGTTGAGTAACCATACGAGTACTTACTTGCGGCTAGGGTCGCAGGACTTCGGCACAGGCGTCACGGAGACTCGCGTCATGCACCGGGACGTATTCTCTAAGACCGACCCCATCTACTCCTTCAAGCCACTCGTCAATTTCACTTCTTATCCTTGCACTGAGTAAGTACCTGGGCAAAGTTGAATAGACTCTATATTCGGGGATACCTAAGTGTAACTCTACAATTGCCCTATGTTTTTTTACACGACTACCCAAAAAAAGAGTGTAATGTTTTGTTCATATGTATGTATTTTTTCTGACAGGTTAGGTGTTTGTCCACAGCTCACTTGATGTAAAGAGACGGTGTGGTCGAAGATGGTAATCACACCTAGCCTGGAATGGAACTGGCTCTCATGTGAGGGTGCCGGAACACACCGTTAGATGCTTGGCGGCATATTTTCAACTTGAGGGTGGTAGTTAGGCAGCCGAGTACTAGAAAGTACCCTACCACCACGCTAGTTTCCTCACGATGTTTTCCTTAACCGGCAGCACAAACTTATTGTTGGGGTTTGAACCCACGCCCTTCGGCATGCGAACCGACCGCGCTAACCATTGAATTATCATCGCTACAATCGCTATGTATGTAAGTTTGTTCCAGCATAACTTTTAAATGCCTGAAGAGGTTTGGATGTGTGAGGTACCTTTCGTTAGGATCCTTACATCATACCAAGTGACGCTGGCAATTCTTTTTAATGAAGTCGTGTTTTTTGTTTTATTCAATGTAACTTCGTTAGCTGCCCTTCAAACCGGAACACAGCAAACTTTACACACTACTGTTTGGTGGCAGAATATCTGGTATCTATCTAGACGAGCTTTCGCTAAGGAGATAAATCTACTCTACGACGTAAGTAAGACAGCTAGCAGTGCCTAGAATCGAAAACCAAATTTCGGGCTGGTGTCTCGGGAGAGGCCTGATGTTCAGTAATGGACTGTGATGATAATAATAATTTATTATCACCCCAAAAATTAGTTATTTATAGAAGAAGTTGTAATGAGACAGACGTACCGTATGATGGTAAGCTCACCGCCGCGCGCCGCCTATATAGGGATAAGGAAAACAGAGATGTCGAGTCGTAGCCAACCCACAACAACAAGAAACATGTTTACTTATACCTACATAGCGTGTTTTAAAGGGGAGACGAAGAAAATACTTTCACAGGAAGTAGATTACACATTTAACAAACGCACGAACAAATTGGGGAGTCAGAACTCAGAATCGTGAGGTACTGGATCTCTAAGTTTTAAAAATGTAGGGATAAACCTTTTGATAATGACAGATGTTTTACTAATTATTAAAAATGAAATAAGTGTTCTATTTCTACGATTTGTGTACTTAAAATATGTGCTTACCAATTATTTATTTCGTGTGAACAGCACTCCCGGAAGAAATAAGTTGATGAAAGAGGCAGACTTAGCGCAACTTCCAACAGATTTTGGTGTCATGGACTATGCGACTACGCAGCAAGACGATTACGGCAATCCTTATCCAGGAGTTATGAAGCCGGTTAATATTTGTTTTACCTGTGCATTGCGTTTATCGTAGTTTTTGATCTGAGCGTTTATCATATATTCCGTACCTGTCTATGGAAAACCCCAATAACCTACTTAGCGTGAAACAAATAGACTGTTACTGTAACAGGTAGGTACCTACATACCGATTACATAGATAAATAGTCCTTATTATATTCCCAATTCTTTTCTTGCATTCGTTATTAATATCGGTACCTACTCTATTAAATAAAAATCAAATTATGTTCGTTGGTAAGCGCATAACTTAGAAAGGCGGCATCAATTTTATCTAGCAGATTGTTTTTTTTCCTGATATTTCTGAGGTTCATAATGGATGCGAGACCAAAAGTACCTGGCTTTCAGCTAGTTCCGAATATTTAAATTAACTATTTTGCGTCTATTTTCAGTTGACAATGGAATCCCCGACTTGGTTGCTAAACCGCGTGATCCGGTCAGACCTGACGCACAATCACGGCACGGCGCCGCCACGCGGCTTCTACCAGTGCCTCGACACGCACACACCCATCGGACACATCCGCAAACTGAGACATTTCCGCTACCAGTCCTTCGACCCTTCCACCTGCCTGCAGACCTTCCCACCCCCCATCAAATCTTCTGATGATAAACAAACAACAGATTAATCCAAACAATTTAATTTTTTTATCTCATACAAATCAGAACATACAAACCGAAATATAACAAAGAAATTAAATGAAACGTCATACTTAAATTAATACAAACTTTAAAAGAAATTCAATGAAAAATTACAAATAATAAAGATGCCTTCGCATGTTTTGAAAGTTGCGGAAAATAGGCATTTTTGTATATCAGTATGTAGTTGCACTGAAGGCTGATCATAATTAATGTAAGGTTGGGAATGCCACATATCTTTATCCTCACAGAAAAATATATTATCTTAAAATTATAATTAAGCTCTTAATATGCACATGTTGGGAATATATGGCATAAGCTTTTATTGAATAATTTTGAACTACATACTACAACATCCCTTACTGTATTTTATTTTGAACAATGTGTAACAAAAACTTAAAAGGCCTTCGAAGCCTGACATGAAAAAAAAATGTATAAAATAGCAAAAAAACTAACAAACGAATCCCTTTTTTAAATGTGTACATTTATTTCATCCTGTTTCATGTTACTTACTACATAAAAACTCCTGTATTTTTACCATATAAATGTATTTACAATCATAATAGAACTCCCATAGCTAGTCCCATAAATATAGTTCCAAGGACTCGCCAATAAGTCACAGCAGTATTCCAATGGCAGCTAATAATCACACTTGACATTATATCTATCCTTGTCAATGTCATGTTATTTCAATGTACACAAATAATATTTGACAAATTAGCCTCCCTTTAGTTATTATTAATTGCCAGAATAGAGGCTAATCCTACAGTGACAGGTCTTGAAAAGTTAGTTGTGCCATATAAAAGCCTGTGTTGTTAACCCATTTATAACATGAGATACAATCAAGTTAGTAATATCATTAACTGTGATTTTGCTCGTTAAAGATAGGCCCTTAGTCTCTTTACTATTTGTTATGTTGATAGTTAACTGTATAATCAATTAATGTGTGCGCCTTCTCTTAAAACCTTTGCCTTTTTTGGACTTCAATTTATGTTTGCGGGATGTGTGTTTACTACTTGTACCTGTAACTTCTTCTGCCAGCATACCAACAGTTGTCAGTTTTCTTCTACGATTCTTTTCAGCTTTAGTGACTGGTAATCGTGTCAGATAATTTTCTTCATATTCAGTCTTTTCTTGTTCAAACTTAGATATAGAATGTTTCACATGGTTTCCTGTTGTCATTTCCAATGGTGCCTCCGAGTATTCCTCTTTAAGCTCTCTCATCACACTAGAGTTTAACATTTGCTTTCTGGATTTCTCTTTGTTTTTCTTTTCATTTTCTCTTCTAGATGCTGTTTCTTCAAAATGTACTGCTGCTAATTTTGGAGGAACATAAATATTGGATTTACTTGTTTTCTCTTTTCCACTATCAAATGCATCACTGGAGTCTTCTTCCGATTCATCTATCTTACTGACAAGATTATCTGGATTGGCATGATATGTCTGTGGATCATCTTCAGATGTAATACCAACCACAGCTGTTTTGACTAATTTATCAATTTGATACTTTAGTTTGGAATCTATTGGACGAATCTTTTCTAACACAGTTCTTATCTCAATAAGTCTATCTATAGATGGATCAGATTCAATTCTTTCACCAGAACATTTTCTTAGAACAATATATGTGAGATTTATCAGATAACTGAGTAACATTTGATATTTCATTTCAAGGAAACTTAGCCCTTTATCTGTTGAGATTTCTCCACTTTTGACTCTTACTAGCATGTTGTCCACTAATTGAGAAACTTGTTGTACATTTGAGTTCATTTCCTTGAACAGTTTAACTGCTTGTGGTATGTCGGACTGTTCCATTTCATCTGTTGCCTGAAAATTTTGTCTTGTAAAATAAAATTGTCTCAATGTTCACACTATTAACACAAAACTGAGACATATTCTCAGTGTGTGCAATATTATCTGGGTATATAGCAGCATCTGATGAACTTATAATGCATTCTTCATTATTTAAACTATATATGAAGCAGTTGTTTAAATGCCATTGGTAATAAGGTTTTTGAAGTTTAGCTTATACAAAGTCAGTTAAAGAGCATGTTGCTTGTGAGTATAACTAACATAATATATATAAAAGTACAGAAAAACATTCCATAAAATAACATCATCAGTGAAAAAAATATATTCCATACATTATTGTTTGCCTTACATGAACTGCATGCACACAAATACGCCAAAGTTTAATGACGCACAAATACATCAAGGTATTTGTTTGTGTGAGTAGTTAATATTAGCAAGCAAAACTTGTGGGGTAGAGGAGTCTTCACTAATTTTCTATGTAATATATTTTCTACTTTGTTGTATGAAACTTTTTTTGGCTATCTAAAAACTATAACCTATTAGGTGCTAGTTTTTTTTGTATTATCATCATGAACATAATCACATTGTCTGCTAACTTCACTGTTGGAGAAATAATTAATGAGGATGTGGTTATAGCGGGGATAATGAATCTAGTCTAAGTATATAGAAAAAAAAAGCGTTGCCAAAGTAGGTTAGTCTTGATAGGAAAATATTAAACATGGAACTACATTATAGTTTACTTTAGTTTTCACACTTAGCACAAATATATAGAATAATAATACATTTAAGTAGTTTTCACAAAGAAAATTCGAAGTATTTGAATACCTGAACCATGTTGATGCTCTTGTTGTAACTTTTGATGTGCTATCACTCGAGTGCAATTCACTCCTTCACGTAGAATAGTCTGCAAACTTGTTTGATTTCAGTATAGTTTTTATTCAATATTTGAGAACTGGAGGCATACATAAATACAGAATAATATTTTATTAAAGAGAAAAATCAAGGTATGCTTGCTTTATGCGTTAAATGCAGCAAGTTAACAGTTAAGCAAGAAGCAGGTGAACCAATTACAGGCTAACCAAGGAACACACTTTTTTCTTTGGTTTTGGCTTCGCACTTTGTGAGTTTACCAGTATCAAGTATTTTAAGATAAATCTAGTAAAACAAGTGGGTAGTAGGTTCGATTCCCACTCAGGAAAAATATTTTGTGGTATAATCAAAAATGTTTTTTCTGTGTCTGGGTGTTTTGTATATATATTATAAGTATGTATTTACAACAAAAAAATTATTTAAGTATTCTATCAGCCATCAGACT
Organism: Biston stratarius; assembly: GCA_950106695.1. Classification (NCBI taxonomy): domain Eukaryota; kingdom Metazoa; phylum Arthropoda; class Insecta; order Lepidoptera; family Geometridae; genus Biston; species Biston stratarius. Next base: position 14,949,829 of record OX467115.1, on the reverse strand, counting down.
TCCATAGTACAAGCTTTGCTTAATTTAGGGTCAGATAATGCTGTGTGTAATGTTCTACGATATTTATTTATTTAATTTATGTTTAAGTTACAGTTAAAGTCACACAAAGATAAGTTAAGGTCAAGCTGGTCAATCCTTTATCATTCCTTATATTTTCACGTTATAGCAGAGAGTAGATATTTTGCCACACCATGCTTCATAGCCGATCCAACCCCTTTAATTTTATTTGAATTGTTTGTTGTTATCGAACCTTTCTAAATAATATAAAAATTCGTGTGGAGGCACTCAGAAAAAAGATTATGCCTAGAAAGGGACAAATTCCGATAGAAATAGAAGGTTTAGCGGATATAAAGTGCAGAATGAAACTTTCGCGTGGCCCATGGGCAAAATGTAAAATCAATTTGACATTGACAGCTAAATTTGATCCTTATTTTCTGTCAATAATGAATTTTGCTCGATTATTGGTTTGTACAAAAAGGAAATAATTAAAAGTAATTAAAAGTAGTTTTAGTCTGATAAGAGAACCGAAATATTGACGTCAACAGTTTCATTACTTTGTTTGCAATTACCCATAATGATTTAGTGTACAAATTTCATTTTATCTGAGAATAAAAAAGATGTTTCGGGTTGGTACCAATCATCTAATCATTACATTATTTTTATAATAATATGAAAATATCGCTTCTAATAATGCGTTCTTTTACTTTTCAGAATTTATTTCAGTACTGTTTGCTGCTTAGTACTATTATTATTTGCCATGGATTTTATGTACCGGGAGTTGCCCCAGTGGAGTTTAAGAAGGGTCAAAAAATTGAAGTCAAAGCAGTTAAAATGACCAGTATACGTACACAGTTACCTTACGAATATTACTCTTTACCACTCTGTCTTCCAAAAAATGGAACATTCGTGTATAAATCAGAGAACCTTGGTGAAGTGCTAAGAGGGGATAGAATAGTGAATACTCCATATGAAGTACATATGGCTGAAAACATTAAGTGCAGGTTGCTCTGTCACCACAAAAATAACCCCATCAACTGGAGTGTTGAAGAGTCTGAGAAAGTAGCAAGTAGGATAGAGCATGAATATAATGTTCATCTGTAAGTTATTGTAATAATCTTACTTGATATTTAATTTTATATTGTACACTTGATTGTTTACTTTGTAATCTCTGTTCAATTGTTCACTGTTTAGTTATTCAATTAATCAAAATTATGAATAATACTTATTATGTGAAACAGATTTATGATGATTCAAGTCTAAACAAAGTAGCTTAAATTAAATCTTAAGTTAGGGATTCACTAATTATCGTTAAAGCAGTAGTTTATTGTAGAAGTCGTCTTTCGTAATTAAAATAATTTGTATTAATATTTAACATATAGTACAACTAGACATAATTCACACTGAAATTAATATACACTGTATATAAAAATCAAATACTCTGTACAAACTTGTATTCTTTCAGATTAGTAGACAACTTGCCAGTGGCCACTAGAGTGTTTAACAGTGAAACACAAGAAGTCAATGTTGAACAAGGTTATCATCTCGGCTTCATGTCCAAAGGAAAGGCCTATATCAACAACCATCTAAAATTGTTGCTCAAATATCACAAGCATAGTCAGTAAGTACTTCAATTAGAAGAATATTTAAACATTAATCATAATACATATGAAAAAGGTCAAGTGTATTTTCTCTCTGAAGTATCTTAAAATAGTATACATGAAAAGTATTCTAATTAGTATAGCTAGTCAGTAAATTTAAGAAGAACCTACATTTAACACTTATTTTAACTAGCAACTACAAAAGCAGACTTTGCATTAGAATTAATGTGAACAAGGTAAAAAGTAAAAAATACTATAATCTGACTAACACACAACAATATCACTCCAAAATACCTTATAACCCAACAAAGGAAAAAAAAAAAACAAAAAAAAAATTACACCCTATTCCTATTTACTATTATATACACCCTATTCATTATTATATAAAGACACAGTCACCCCAAGCATAAAAATGAATTGATTGATATCTTATTTATTGCAATGAGATTAGTAGTTTTGGTGCTATAGTGAAACACACGTACATAGCCTGCTAAAAATATAACTCTTCCTTTTGTTTTTGCTGTAGCCATCTAGTCGGGTAATAAAAAGTAATCTTTAATTAAAGATTCTTCCTATACATCATGTCCAAATTCATTCACCTGCAGCTATAGTGTTAAGATAACTATTTATCTTGGTGGCCTTTTCACTAAGAGTGATCTCTTCCAGACAATTGTAGTAGAAAAGTTGGAGTAAACTATTTACATAATTTTCTTTACATTTAAGTACACTATTAGCAATGATAGGTACAATATGAATTATGTTTTGAAATGTGCAAGCATTTAATGAGCTGTCTCCACAAAATCTCATGAACTTTCAGAGACTCCTACAGGGTGGTTGGTTTTGAAGTAGAAACATTGTCTATAGACAAAGATGATTTGACCTTTGTGGATGAATCTTGCCAATTCTCATCAGAGTCAAAGCCTCAATTAGTGAATGAAGATACAGGTACCAAGCTATACTTCACATACTCTGTAGAGTGGAGTGAATCAGAAGTTAGCTGGGCTTCAAGATGGGACATTTACTTGGGCATGAAAGATGTGAAAATACATTGGTTTTCTATTATCAACTCTATAGTTGTGTTGTTCTTCTTATCAGGTTAGTAATAATTAATTATTCAATAATTGAATATACCCACATCAATTTGTATTATTAATTAAACAAATATTATACTTATGAACCAACTTTAGATTATTGTGGTATTTATTTTAATTATGCGTCTTATCAAATTAGTATACTTGACTACTTGTGATAGGCATATTTCTAACAAAACTTCCAATTTGAGATCCTTAAAGTCAGTCTAATGTGCGAACATGCTAAATCAGGTCGAAGAGAAGATTGTGCGTAACCATTACCAGTAAAGGGCAGGCTGTTCAACACAAGAGATATTTTGCTTGGTTCCTGTCATTATGCTCAATGCGATAGATGATAGATGCTTATCTATCCTACCACAACAATGGACATGGATGCCCTTTATTTACATGAGAGTTTTTCATTCCGCTCATTACTTGTTAACATAAAAAAAAACTTTGATAATCCATTAACTTTGTGAATGTAACGATTTAGTACAATCATGGATATTGTGCATTTGCAATTCCTAGGTATACTGACAATGATAATGGTGCGCACGCTCCGGCGCGATATCGCTCGCTACAACTCTGACGAGAGTATCGACGACCTGATGGAAGAGACGGGATGGAAGCTGGTCCACGGCGACGTGTTCAGGCCGCCGCCGCGCCGAATGCTTTTCGCGGCTGTCATCGGGAGCGGGATACAAGTTTTCCTCATGGCTCTTATCACTATATGTGAGTGTTTCTAATTTTCATCCATGCATTCTGTGCATAGATCAAGATCATCGTAACGAGCTTTGATCGGTTATACTTATAACAGTTTGTTCTCATTGAGACTTAACTTCGTAGCATTCAATGGTATCGCCCAGCGGGTGCCGCGTTCATCACATCAGATCAGACTTTTTGTTAATTTTAACCAAGATTTACAGGTGATTTAGTGCAGTAAATCACATAAAACGAGTTCCCGTGAATTCACGGGGAACTACAAAAAAACTCCCGACTTCGGGAATGACGTATTTCCGGGAATGTTATTTCATGAAAGTGGTGTAGTGTAAAGACACTACACCACTTCCTCGGCCATTTTTATCCCCCGACGCAAAAAAAGGGGTGTTATAAGTTTGACGTCGACGTCTGTCTGTCGGTCTGTCTGTCTGTCTGAGTGTGTGTGTGTGATTTCAATGCGGTTTTTTCTTTTGGAAGCCAGTTTCTTTGCGGTGGTTATTAGCTATGTTAATTATGTAGAAGGTTTTTTTTTTAATTTTTAATTTAATTATGCGCTTGTAGCTTAACGGCATAACACCGCTTTGTGTTGTCCATTGTTCTAGTTATCGCCATGCTGGGCATGCTGTCGCCAGCGTCGCGCGGCGCTCTGATGACGGCCGCCATATTCCTATACGTGTTCATGGGCCTTATCGCAGGCTACTATTCAGCACGGCTCTACAACACCATGAAGGGCAAGCAATGGAAACAAGCCGCGTTCCTAACAGCGACGCTCTACCCGGCTATAGTCTTCGGCACATGTTTCTTCCTGAACTTTTTCATCATGGGCAAACATTCCAGTGGCGCAGTTCCATTCTCTACCATGATGGCCCTCCTTTGTCTCTGGTTTTGTATATCGCTGCCGCTCGTGTATTTGGGTTACTACTTTGGGTGTCGGAAGCAACCCTTCCAACACCCTGTACGAACTAATTTTATACCAAGAAAGGTACCCGAGCAAGTTTGGTACATGAACATATTTGTATGGTAAGTGATATGAGAGCGCTGTCACTAAATGAGTGAAGCTTTTATTATTATTTTTTCTTGTCTTAGCAATATTTTCATACTCCTTTTGTCTGTTCAAACAGTAATTACACGGTAGCTACATGGATACACACAAAACAATCACACAAAAGTATATTAGCTTCACTCACAATGTGGATCGAATTTTTATGTGTTCATTGCTTGCTCATGTTTTTAGTTATTCAACGATTCTGTTTATTTTTCAGTATATTCATGGCAGGCGTGCTGCCATTTGGTGCAGTGTTTATCGAACTGTTTTTCATTTTCAATGCTCTGTGGGAGAATCAGTTCTATTATCTGTTTGGATTCCTGTTTCTCGTGTTTTGTATTCTGGTGGTATCAGTATCGCAGATATCGATCGTTCTGGTCTATTTCCAACTATGTGGAGAGGTAAGGACTTTTCTTGTGATTTGTACACTTAAAATTTAATAAGTTTTAAGACTTCTAGAAATTCTGTTGGATAATAATATTTTAACATTTAATGTGTTCAACAAGGTTTTATCTTTCGATGATCTTAAGTCTGCGCAAAAAACAGCTCGCTTGCCTGGCGCATATGATATAACTAGCTGACCCGAAAAACGTTGCTTTGCTATAAAAAGAATGCAATATATTAAAAAAGATGTTGGCCGATTCTCAGACCTACCCTATATGCACACGAAATTTCATACAAATCGGTCCAGCCGTTTCGGAGGAGTTTGGTAACAAACACCGCGACACGAGAATTATATATATTAGATTATGATACTTAACATTACAGTCGTTTGGATCATTTTTGTGAACGATTTCTATTTGAAAATTAGTTCACAATGTTATTAGTATCAAATTTTAAGTCAGAGTGAAAAGACCAGCAATGTCGGTCTACTAGGGGTGTTTGTGACTTCTCTCCTATACTTTAAGTATACCAAGACTATTGGTAATGTTTTTATGTATAGTTTAAAAGATGTATAGATTGTAGTCTTAGTATGTATGTTTTTTTTTTCAGGATTATCATTGGTGGTGGAAAAGTTTCATCATTTCAGGAGGATCTGCTGTGTACATATTAATTTACTCTGTATTTTATTTCTTCACCAAACTGGAAATAACAGAGTTTATACCGACATTACTTTACATTGGGTATACAGGTATGTAATTATTTATTAAGCTTCTTAATTTGCAGTCAGATCTGTAAGTTTTTACTTTGGGAAAATTACTCTACAGTTGAGGAACTTTTGCAAACTTTTGTTTAGTGATTTGATAGCTAGAAAATTTACAGTAGTAACGAATATTTCTTGCCTATTTTTCAGGTCTTATGGTTTTGACATTCTGGCTGCTAACTGGCACCATAGGATTTTTCGCCGCTTACACATTTATAAGGAAAATTTACGGCGCGGTCAAAATCGATTGAGCCAAAAATTAACACCATAATAAATTCAAACCTAGCGTAAGTTGAAGAATGAATGAACAAGAACAAAGATCTATAAAACTATTATTTTGGAATGTATTTGTTTGTGTTATGATGAATATTACTTTTTTTTTTTTTTGTAAATAAGGACTTCTTCAAAGATTAATAGCATTCTATATTTATAGGCCAATTTTGGGACAACCGATAACTATTATGTCGTTATATTACTGTGATTGACATCTACCTTTGTGTGTGTAATTGAAACGGAAAAGATATCAGTTGTCCGAGAACTAACTCGCTGATTCGTGATCTATCGCTAGCTTATTACGATGGCTGTCACTTGCGATAACAATGGCGCTTTTTCATTTAACTCGTTCACACGTTAAATGCGGGCGTAATGGCGCGATTATGAGTGAAAACTTACGTAATCAGACTGCCGATTTGATCTTGGTCAACGTTAGAAAATTTTCTAAAAATAGCATGATCTGATGTATGTTATAATATTGTACGACAGGCATATCTATACAAAAATTTAATTACAGTAAGCTCATAGTTTGTATTTAGCTTGATATCAGATCAGGAGCTCAAATTTAAATCGTTTGAATGCGTTTTTGCTCGAGTTTCATTTCTGTGATATAATTCATGTGTTTGATTTAAAACTTGAACCTCATGTAATCGTCGTGAAAAGCTATGTTCAACCAAAGTTCGATTGCTAAAGAATTTTGTTAATTGCCTGATATCAATATTTTGAGCATAACTTTAGCGCAGTGTTATTTCCACGTTAACAAAAGACGACGACAAATTGTATTTTAACTTACGCAATAAGACGCTGCCAACATCTGTCAAATTATGATAAATAGTTTAGAAGTTATGAGAGAACAGATGAACATACATACACACATACCGGTCAAAAACATAACCCTCTCTTTTGCTACGCCGTAGTCGGATAAAAATATAGCACCATCACTGGTATATCAACATATATTTTGTGTTTGTAATTGTGTCATAAAGTAAAAATAGACGCATGATATTAAAGTCAATCTATTAACTGTGTATAGTATTATAATTGAACTATGTGTTTGTTTGCTGTAACAGACAAAAAGTAGTCATCCCAGTGTATTTGTAACTTACACTATTATGTATGTATAAATAAACGATCAAGTCGTTAAATTTATATCCCTAGAAATATATCGAAAGAAAATTACGTAGTACGTAATCGATGGAAATATGCACGAAAATCAGCTTCCGTTAGTGAGGCACCTTTATAGGCGCTGTTCCAATTTTCATCATATCATCATTTTTGTGTTTGAGATACCTACTGTTCTGTAGAAGATGCCATGCTTCACGGAATGTCTCGAACTCAACAAATTAGAATGTACAGGAAGTTAAATGGAGGAATACGCGCTTCATAATGTAGATTGATATGTCAAGTGTACGATGTCCGTTCACGATTGGCTCTTATATTTTATTTTGTGCTCGTCTATACGTATAACTAGAGTGTATCGAGAATGCTAGGAAAGGGCAAAAGCACAATACTCTACATCCAAACTGTGTGGGAGTGATTTTGAGGGAGGATAGTGTATCTTCGTGAAATACAGTTTCTTTTTTGGTTCACATAAAATGTTGTAGTGCCATGTTTTCGCCAGTTAATATTTTAAAGGTAGTTATATTCAACATTCGCGTTTCATAGTCTGAACGTAAGAAACGCACAAAGTAATGCTGTATAGGATTCTATCCTCAAGAAGGTAAAAAGTCCTAGAAACATCGGTACCTGTCTGTCTATCTGTAACACAGCCAATTTTCTAAGGATTTTATAAAGACTATCGTCTTTATAAATCCTGATGTGTTGATATTAGCTTATACATGTCACCAATATTTTTTAAAAGGCTTTTTCTTTTGGCAGTGAGGCTTAAAATGTAAATACCTAGCTATTTTTAAGTGACCACATGAATCGCGTGGAAGGCGTTAATTTCGACAATTTGAAACAAGAATTCTTTAATTTTTATCTTTCATAGGTAGTTTTATTTTTTATTGAATAACTAGAGCTTTTACGGTTCCTTGTTCTTTATTTTTTATATGACAACATTAGTACGGAACCCTGAACAAGCGAAATTTGTATTTAGCTGATTTACTTTATTTGATATGTATGGAGGTACAGCAAAATTGTAGTAAGTAGCACACATATTTTTTTTTTTGGCTGACATGCTATCTGTTTTACCACAACTCACCTGATGTTAAGTGACGGTGTGGTCGAAGATGGTAAAGCACACCTAGCTTGGAATGGGACTGGCTCTGAAGTGAGTGGCTTTCGAGAAAATCGTATGTTCCATCCATGCGATGACGCAGTTGCATTATTGTTTGCTTACGTTTTTATATTTATCAGCTAATATGTACGCAAAAAATATATTTTCAATAGTATTGAGCTTAGGGTACTGTTTTTTTCCTTCTCCTTTTCGTGCACATGTGCCCTAATCAATCATAAATAAAAATAAGGTCTATATACATACCTACTCAAATATGTCATAGAACGGAATAGCACAGCGCTATATATAGATATGTCAGAGAACAGATTAGTGTGAATAGTTACAGAGTGCTAATAGAATTCTATCCAGGCCACACGAAGCTCACGTTTTTGAGGAGCAGCTCTATTGCCATTTTTTAATAAATAATATTTTATGATATGAAAACTGGCGTGGTTTTGACATATTTTTGTTTTACTTATATTAGTATACGGGATTACTCACGTTTAATTACGTCCGATGCTCAAGCTATAGTTTCGGCCACTTCTGGTGGCCTTCTTTAAGGAGTCAAAGTAGAGAACAACGTGCGCGCGACTTCGTCTTGCTTCGCACAGAGAGCGACGTAGTGAAACGTGAGTAATTCCGCATGAGTAAAACAAAAATATGATAAATTACTTTGATGTGTATAAAATTTACACCTGAAAATTATTGTTGTAAAAAAATACAATAAAAACATTTAGTAGGTAATTATGTAGTGTACGTTTATTAAATTAATAATAACATACGAAGACATATGTTCTTTGTATAATGACACCATCAAAATGACTATATCGACTACTTTATTGTAAGAGTATCAACAAATAATTTAAATGGGACAATAAATTTACTTGTTACCTTCATTATTTACAACAAACAAATATCGCAATATTCTATACATTATGTACTTATTAAGTTCGCGCGACTATGTACTAAACATATTACATACAATAGAGTCCAGACTAAGACTTTAATCAGGATTGGTGTGTTATTTAAATGTTATTGCACTATTTATTTGCTAAGCTGCTAAATAAGTTCTACAATAGAAAACTTACTAAATAATTATTGTCTATTAATTACTAGCGTCCCACTCCGGATTCGTATTAACATAAATATTTGGGAAGAAATCATCTAACTGATAATAAAAATAGCATCAAAACTCGATGTGTTGTTTAAAAAACTAAGCGAACAGATACACGCGAGACTTCATTTTATAGTAGTTTTGTAGCGATGATGGTTCAGTGGTCAGCGCGGTAGGTTCGTATGCAGAAGGGCGTGGGTTCAAACCCCAACAATGAGCTTGAGCTGCCGGTGAAGGAAAACATCGTGAGAAAACCATAGCGTGGTGGTAGGGTACTTTCTAGTACTCGGCTGGCTAGCTACCACCCTCAAGTTGAAAATCTGCCGCCAAGCATCTAACAGTGTGTTCCGGCATCCTCACTTGAGACCAGTTTCATTCCAGCCTAGGTGTGCTTTACAATCTTCGACCACACCGTCACTTAACATCAGGTGAGCTGTGGTCAAACACCTAGCCTGTCAGCTATTTTAAAAAAAAGTTACTGATGATGATGTAGGTATTTACAGTGTGATTAAGAGGTGGTAAAATATTTTTGCCATGGACGAATATGTACCTATTAATCACATATAAGGTTTTGTTTCGGGAATACGTTGGCTCTCCCACCACTTTGCAGTCTAGTTAGTCACGTTCTATTTTAGTTAGTATTAGTTATAGTACTAACTAAAATAGTATATTGTGACTATCAGAAGAACTTGAGTTATCAGTGCAGTTTAGTGCGTAAAACATTACTAATACCTATAGGTACCAGACGATTTAGTAAGAGTTGAGGACAATATTGTTTTTCCTGCTCGTAAACGTGATTGAGCTAGAATAAGCACAGATGAAAGACTACTAGATTTGAAACGCGTGTGCCCACCACAGGGTTGGATTTAGGTCCGTTGAAAATTATAGTACAAAAATTTAAAAATTATAGTACGCCGATAGTACACTTTTTTTTAACTAAATAATTAATAAATAATGATTAATTCGTAGAATCAACACATTTATGCAAAATTAACTACTACTCTTCTAAATTAATCAGTTCTTGAATATTATTTTCTTCATCCTTAGCATCTAATCTTCTACATGTCTTCCGTGGGTTTTGGCGTGAACGCGAAAAGAGTCGTGTCACCCAATTGTATTTTTTTTTCCTAAACTAGTAGTGTTTTTTCGAGTATTTATGTACACAAATGTTAGTGTATTATTAATAAAGTGCCGAATTACAAGCGCGAATGTGGGAAAGTGATATAATGTGATGAAAGACGACTTTTTCTGTTACTTCCAAAACTCCATCGAAGCTTATAGTAAAGCCGCCACTACTTTACAAAAGCATAGATATAAAGCATAGACTAGATTTGACTGGCACGGACTGGACTTTGACTATAAAGATAAAGAAGATGAAAACCGTAGACTGCACACAAAATACGGAAACATTGAAATTGGCAGAATGCACAGAGTGTGATGCCAAGGAGAAAAAGAAAAAAACCCAATAAACTATTTTTTACACATGGTTTGGCAATGAACGGGTGTCATATTTACCTATTTTGGTATTTTATAAGTGAAGTAACGAAATTATAGTATTTTCCGTACTATTGTTACATATGGATAGTATCTAGTACGGAGCATGAAATAGTAGTACAAATACTATAATTATAGTACGAAATCCAACCCTGGCCCACCAGAGCCTCTCTCGTTCCCGCGTTAGGTGCTGCCATAATAAAAGCGTAATTCCTCATTTGGGGTAATTTTAGATATTAATGTTAAGCCAAATAAATTATAAATATTATCCAATACTTGCAAGAAATAAAAGGTATATTATGTATAATGGTACTCGGTGCTTTCGGACCCGAATTAGGATAGGTCATTTTCATTGTTAATTATTATAGCTATATGCAAATGATACGTCACACCTTCTTGTCGTAATTTACCAATGGTTAATCATAGCTAAGCCTTGTTGCACGTAGTGTTTCATCTGAATCTGAGAGAATAAGGATAGGTCCGTCTTTCTTCGTCTTGAAAGCCTTGAATTTGCTTGATGTAGTGTTGCTTGCGGTGGAGTAATTGACAGCTTCATCGTTACCGAGCTCTCACATTGCTATATCTTTTTATTTGCGTGTGTAACGTCGCGACGTGGGCACAGCGCGATCCCCGTCCCACGTTTCACATGCCGCCTCTCCATAAATGATCTAACAGTGGACACAACATGTGGACCCCATCAAAATAACAAACGGCATTATTTTTTGTTCTCAATTTTTTTCTGACAAAATTGTCTAAAACTAGACAGTAGCCATAAAATTAAAAAAAAAAAGACATATAACTAGATGTCATGAACTGACAATGGTAACTTGACAATCTCAATTTTCAATCGCGCTTGAAAAAACTTTTGAAGATGTCATATTTTCGGAGCTAAAGTAAATATTTGTTTTTACGTTGTAAATTTATAGCTATATAATATTATTTCTACATATTTTTCGTACAAAATGGAAACCAAAGTAGCTATTGTGACCGGTTCGAACAAGGGACTCGGCTTCGAGATTGTGAAAGGTCTATGTACAAAATTTGATGGTGTTGTGTACCTCACATCTAGAAATGCAGAAAGAGGGCGGCTGGCGGTTCAAAAACTTCAAGAAATGGGATTAAAGCCTTTATTTCACACATTAGATGTCACCAGTGAAGACAGTATACGAGAGTTTGCCGCACACATTTCAAAACATCACTCGGGAATAGACATTTTGGTAAACAACGCCGGTGTTCTGGATTTTGATAAATCAGTTTCAACGTATGAAGATTCTAAAAAGCTCATAGACACAAACTTTATGAGCTTACTAACAATCTCGAAAAATCTATACCCTCTTTTAAAAAATGACGCTCGGATCATTAATATGAGTAGTGACTGGGGTCTATTGTCCAACATCAGAAAACAGTTGTGGTTGGACACTTTAGTAAAAGACGATCTAAAAACTGAAGAAATACTACAGTTTGTGAATGATTTTCTTCAAGCAGCTAAAGGTGGCAAAAATTCATTTATTTCATTTGCTGGCCACTATGGTGATTACAAAGTATCTAAAGTGGCTATGTCAGCATTAACTTTTGTGCAGCAAAGAGAGTTTAATGAGCAGAAGAAGAATGTATCTATCAATTGTGTTCATCCGGGTTTTGTAAAGACTGATATGACAAAAGGCATGGGGGACTTTGTTCCTGAAAGAGGGGCTAAAGCACCTCTATACCTGGCCCTGGAAGCTCCACAGACTCAAAAAGGCACTTTTGTATGGCATGACTGCCACAAAGTTAACTGGGATGATTAATCTTGTGGTTTTTGTCATACTTTTACGAACTTGTTTATTCTGTGACTGTGATAAGTGTCACATGCACTTTAAACCTTAATACATGATTTTTCTTTGGTTTAACTGTGTCTCATTCAAATTATTACAATATTATTGTCTGAACGTTTTGTGCTTTGGCTCCATGGTAGCTTATCACCAGTAAGGTGAATTCTTATGTTGAATTTTTGTTATGATGGTAAACACACATATCACATGAACATATAGTTTATACATATATATAATTTTATTTATAAATATATAATTTTTTTCTTTTAATTTTTATCCTTATTGGACTTGCTATAGCCGTGCTAGTCAAAATAGTATTTTCTCCTAATTATTGGCTTACTCATATTGTTAGTTTACATTAAAAAGGTAAGGTTGTACTAAAAAAAGTTTTAGTACTAACCTACCTTAATTTTACAACAGTTTATTTTATTATTTTTACAATTAAAACTTATATTTTCTGTTCTTGATCAGTCCTTCAAATTAAGTCCACAATTGATGCACACTGACTACATTAATTTCTGTGTAGTCTTCTGAGATATAATCCACCAAATTAAATGTATTACAAAAAAATAAAATTAATATTTGGGTAATTATAAATTATCACTACAAACAATGTTTACATGTTAATAGAGGCTGATAACTTATCAGTTTGTGCCATAGGTCAAAATCCTCCAAACGTTCATATGTTGCTTATCATATGAATTGAATAATTTTAATGTACTTTCCTCTGCTTTTTGTTTTTAATAGATATATATATATATATATTTTTTTTATATTAGGCTTGCGTTTTACTTCCATCTCACTTGATGGTAAAGTAGCTATTTAATATTTTTCTCCAGATACCTACATTTGCTAGATTTCTGAACAATAATATTACAAGTGACTTGCAAAGCTATATTGGCACTATTAATTTTATTCAGTGATATGATCAAACTTTTAAAACAAAAGGTGTTACTTTGCAGAAGTTCATTTTAAGTGTTCAAAGTATATATTTAGTGTATTTTAGCTTAAAAGAAATTTTGGTGATAGCAGTGACGAGTGAATAGTTATTTTTAATTTATTTAGATTATAAGTTTATGTCGAATTTAAGTTTTAGATATTAAGGAATATTTCGGATAGATATTTAAAAAATGTTGAGTCAGATAAATTTTAAAATTAACATAAACGAAATTAAACATACATTAAAGTTTTAAGTGGAAATACACTAAATATATACCTTGAATAGTCAATTATATACTGAAACTAAGTTTTAAGGGTTTTTATCAAAATAAAAACCCTATCTACACTGACTGCTCGAGCACTGAGCGCCGCTAACGAACTTTGTACTAGTGGTGTAACTAATATTCGCATTCGCGAATAGCGTATTTTTTAATATTCGCGTTCGCAATAGTTTTTGCGAATATGCGACAATAATAATAATAATATATTATAATATTGTAGAACACATTACACACAGCGCCATCTAACCCCAAACTAAGCAGAGCTTGTGTGATGGTAGTCAGATAACTGATAGAATACATAAATACTTTTTTTCTTTTTTCTTTTTGTAAATACATACTTATATTACATACAGAACACCCAGACACAGAACAAAGATTTGTTTATACCAAACAAACATTTGTCCTTGGCCGGAATCGAATCCACACCCTACAGCTCAGGCAGACACTCCCAATGAGCCAACAGGGCTGTCAATGAATAGTGAAATATTTTTTTTACTTAACAATGCAACTGATTAGGTTTACTATATATTTTTTAGTTACTACTTAAACTTACGATATAATTACGATAACAAAAACAATCTTCGAAATTTTTAAACACACTATGGAGCTAAGTAAATTACCACATTTTTAATTACGCTAAACAACTTTAAATCAGACTGAAAAAGTTATAGGATTTATGTTCGATTGATTTATACGAGATCTCTCTGTATCTAATTTATTACATAGTACATAAATTAATGTAGTAACTACTAAATACCATAAACCTACACGAAATTTAAAAAAAATAAAAAAATTGACAAAACATTAAATTTTCTTAAGTTTCATTAAAAAACACCTTTTGTTTTTATTATGTTTATTTTTAATTTGGTTCTAGTTATATAGTTTTTATCGCCACAATATAAAAAAAACATTTTATTAAGTTACTATCTAATTACTAAGCAAATATAAAAGATCAAGAATTATGTTATATTAGTAAGTTTCATAACAATATCTTCAGTAAGAAATTAAATAAAACTTATTATAGTTTTAGTTCTGGTTATATAAATTTCAATGCAACCATTTCGAATTTCTCTCTGAATCTAAAATAATAATGGACTTTAAAAATAAGATATATTTAACAACTTGGACAAGATTGGTACAGGACAGGGATGACTGGAGTACAACAAAAGAGGCCTATACTCAGCAGTGGGCGATTACGGGCTGAAGATGATGATGATATTTAAAATACAAATTAAAATTCGTATTCGCGAATGTCGGTGTCAAATATTCGCATTCGCGAATATTAGAACGTATACGTTACTCTTCTCACGAAGAGACGAAGAATCCACTAAAAAATAAACGCCATCTGTTGATTTGAGGCTTTACTACTACGAAGTGGCTATCGTAAGATCAAAATAGCCAATCACGTACAGACGAGTGTAGCGCCATCCATTTCGTATGACACTTGAAAATTTGAAAATGCTTTGAAAAATAGCCGTAGCCCTAGCCATAGCAAAATAATATTTACCATAGCGCTGCTCTCTCATTTTTTCATCTGTGCTCCTCGGTCAGAAAATTAATACCGATCTGGATATAATGTAGTTGGCTTTCTGGCTTCGAATACGATTATAGATAGATAGAATATGTATTTGCTAAACTGAATTCTGCGTTGTCGAATTATCGAAACACTAATTTTGAATTTTGACCCTTTCCTTTTCTGCCACGAGTCTGCACTATTAGAGTTAGGTACTAAATTTTAGGCTAGATGGCGCTGTGTGAAAATGTCCTCTAATATTGTATTAATTCTAATTTAAGGTTTTAAAGACTTAAGTGAGGTAAGTATCATTTCGATCTGTACTCCCCTACACATTTTAAAATTGTTTAAAATTGTTTGGGAGAGGAGCTTCGTATTGATAAATTTACATCTGTTAGTTACAGAATAAACATTAGTACTAATTTTGTGTAACAATATTTTGTTCGTACACAAATATTTGCTCTATCATAAGAATCGAACTCGTCACATTGAGCGGATCACGCTTTGGTCACACTCACAGGCTATCTACGAAGCTATTTTACACGGATGATGGAAGTCAGCTGATTTAAATAAATATCGTAGGACATTTCACACAGCACCATCTGGCCCCAAACTAAGCAAAGCTTGTATTATGAAAACCAGATAATCGACAGAATAATCTATTTTTTTTTGTAAATACATACAACACCCAGACACAGAACAAACATTTATCGTATTTTTTTTTCTTTATGTCTGTCCCGGTGGGAATCGAACCCACGCCCTATAGCTCTTCTAACATTACTTTAACATTACTGTGCTCCGGTTTGAAGGGCGTGGCAGCTAGCGAAATTACAGGGCTGTTGAGACTAACAATCTAAGGTCTCAAAGTATCTAATAAGCACCAAAGTAGCGATGTTCTGAACTTTTTGTAATTCAAAGTTTTGTGTATCGCTGCAATGTTCATGGACAGGCATTATCTTATGTCATCAGGAGATAGTCTCATTATTAATTTGCAAGATTTACGTAATACGTAAACGATAGTAAAACGTACCTACCTATGTAAATTGTGGCAGTACACTGGCAAGAGTTGGTATATGGAAAGACGCGATTTTTCATAAATTTGACAATAATATCGTTTATGAGATGTTACAAGCCACAGATGATTCGTTCAAGTGATGGTCTGCAGGTTTCTGCACTGCTGTTTTATGTCCCCAGCGACTTATAGAACTTTAACAGAATAGACACTGAATGACCGCCGTATTTATTAAAATTTCAAATCGACTTACTATACCAGTGACTATTGTTGTGAATATTAGGAATAATATACTTACGTAGGTAAAGACTAGATAACTACACTTTGTTCTTCGTTTTATTTCGTAACGTGTGTTGAATCAAATGCATCATGGCGAACTGGCGGCATAGTGTCGGGCGTCCATTATCTCGTTGGGTCGTTACATTGATGATATTATTAAAATTGTGGATCTGAAAATTAGCAGACTGAAAATTATCTTGATCATAGTGTTAATAGGAAATGTTATGGGGAGGAGAGGAGTAGAAGAAAGGATAAATTTACAATAAAAAAAAAACCATGCATCAAGCTCGAACACGGCTAGGTTTTAGGTATTATGGTTTTAAAAAAAATACATACTGTCGAACATAGAACCTCCTCCTTTTTTGAAGTCGGTTAATGAAACTACTCAACCGATGTTTCATGTAAGTTCTATGCGACCAATCTGAAATGAAAATATATAAAATACATTATGCGTCCCTATAAAATTTGAGGGTTGCCCTTGATATTTCTGGGTTCCCACCATCAGATCTTGACTTGGTGTCAATGGGACCTGGGAAGTATAACCTTTTAAACAAAAAAAGAATTTCTTGAATCGGTCCAGGCGTCTTCGAGTAATTGGGGAACATACATTTAAAAAAAGGTTTCGCCGAATTGCGAACCTCCTATTTTGAAGTCTGTTAAAAAGAGTTTGTAATCATGACATTTTACCAAACCGTTAAACTGCCTTACCGTTATTCATGAGCCTTGTATCATTTTTCAGTTTGTTGCTGTACCTATACTTACTAAATCATTAAACTCGCATAAACAATAGTATCTATTACATCGTATACGCCGACCCAGTCAGTTATGTATTATATTTCTTATTTATCCCTCCAAGCATTAAATCTTATTAAAGTATTTCATGCACATGCAGCTCCTTATAGGGATTCCTATGTCCGTTGTTTGCCACTTCCCTTATTGCATTAGTAAATCGTATTGGTGGACGGTTAAAGGGGTAGTAGTGCACTGAAAACATGTGGGGCTTCTTACAGGGTAGGTATCGATGTTAAGTAAATATTTGTACTCTTATGTGTATACATACATACGAGACAATGAGGGCTGAGTTGTGTTACTGATACTCTAGATAGGTACCTACCCTAATACTTCAGGCTATTACCTACATATATGGGTAATAACTAATCGTGTATTTACCTAATCGTAGTAAAAAGGACTCGATAGTACACAAGATACTATTACTCTGTATTACTCAACGAAAACACAAAAATTTAAGAAAACATCTGTGTAAGAACCCCCAGCCTTATCGCTAAAAGCTATCTCTTTCCCTACGCAAATATACAATTATACATCCCGGATTAGTTTAATTATATTCAGTAGGTGACTGTAACTCAAATATCAACATAGCTTTTTTCACATATTATCTTTTTTATGTCTTTTTGTGCACGAAGCTGTTGAAGTAATTGCGTTGGAGAAAATTACAAAATTCTTTTAGCAGTGCATGTCATCCGTACTCGATACGAGTTTAGATCACGCGATACTCGTTATTTTGATTTCTTAGTACGTTACCCGATTTAAACGAAATGAAAACGACGTAAACACTATTAATTCGAAATGAGTGCTCGTTACTAAACTTGTGGTATGTAGGTACCTAATGAAGATTCCATATCAGTAATTGTTTGTTTAGAACGCGGAGTGTTGAACGTTCGGGTGGCAATCAAATCAACTTATCAAATTAACCCGGTTTACGCACTTACCTAATGTAATTTATTCCAGGATTGGCTTGTAGGTTTGTTGACTACTTTTCAGTAAGTATATTTATTTATATCTACCAATTTGGGTAGATTACTTACTTATCTATACCTACCTACATAATTATCAAGTGTGTAATAGGTACCTACTTATATAAAAAGCTACTGCATCTTATTTGGATGTCATTAAAAATCGTAGTTACAAAACTTTTTCAGGTAGCTAATATAGAAAAGAAATAAAATATCAGAAATAATTTCATAAATCACTTTATATTTATAAAGAACAGGCCTAATTAAATAAATTACACCTTAGATCAATCTTACAAAATTGACTTTTTCTTCACAAACATTCGGCAATGCCTAAGACACTTATTTTGAATATCTCACCAATCAGTTGCACTCAATGTGTTATCAAAGATGTAATAATTAATTAGAGAGCAAGTATGTAAAATAAAGTTTAATATAAAACCTTTTTATTACGAACTTTTTTAATACGCGCTTCTTTATGTTTAACATTATGAACCTAAACTCGACAGGTCTACCATTTGGCATTAGCTGCTTCCATAAGTTCCATTAAGTAGTAAACAAATACACACCTAGTTAAATAATTCGCCGGTTGTGAAGAATAATAAAAGGCTGTAAAACGACGATTATGAGTGCATTGTGGTAAAATAAAATAAGTAGGCAATAGGTAAGAAGTACGACGGTCTCACCGCCCACACTTTCTTGGTAATTTAACTAAAACTAAATTTATCTTAATATAGTATAAATGGGTAAATGCTCCACACTATTAGTCAGTAATAATGCCAACTTAGCGATTTATTTAGTGGAAAAATATCTTTTCTGCGCTCTCTTTGGTGTTCTAGCCGTTAAACTCGGGCCTCGTGGCTACCTCGTGTCGCTCTATAATATGACGTTATAAACACACACAAAGTAGTTTGTTACGTAGGAAATATATATTTCCCATCTCTCTTTATGAATCGTTTAAAATGCATGCACTTAAATTATGAAGTCTTGTAATAGGTAAAGACAGCCTGTTACAAATCCGACGTTGGTACTTAAGTAAATGCGTTACATGCAAAGTTTTTATTACTTTACGAGACTTATTTTATAGATTTCACTGTATTTTCTATCGTTTAAAAAACATAATATTAATTAGTATATCAATGTATATTGGTACAAACTTAATATGAAAATGATTAATAAGGTATAATCATTATTTGGACGGATAATATAATTTTAACTTGACATAGCTTACATAGATCAGGTGCATAATTACTACACTTGGTATATTATTAGTTCTTATTTAAAATCATAATTTATCAACTAAGCATTTAATAGGTATGTTACATGCTTGGTGAATAGGTGATATTTATGGTAACAAGACCATAAATGGCACGGTAACAAAGTTTTGCCAGCCTCAATATCTCTACGAGTTCTTACATGGCTCTCATTGATTATAATGATGTTTGTTTCACTTCAATCAACTATGTTAAATGTGTGTCTTATATTCTCGCCTATCTGCTGCTAAGTAAATACTATAAAAAGTTGTATAAGGCCGCACTTAGGTAAGTGTATACCAATCAATAAAATACCTAATAGTACGCTAAAACTTGGAAGGTACAATTTTTTTTTGCTGACGGATAAAGTTAGAATTGTCTATCAGCAAAACACATTACAAAAATTTTAATTTGTGCAACACGCAATCCACAAATGGATTAAATTTGATTTTCCAATTATTTTTTTTTTATCTATTGTCCTATACCTACCTTGTCTACAGTCCTATTGCAGGTGACTTTATGCCTAATTTTTTTCTTTCATTTACTGTCTTATGTAGACTTGACTATAGATGAATATAAAAGATCAAAATATACACATGTCTAGGGAATAAATAAATAACTACAGGTATAAGACTAACCATACCTATGTATATAAATAAAGCGTTTCACACTCGACTAAATAAGACACTTTACTTTGGTTTTCATTAGACTATAATAATATTGAATACCTACATATTAAGGGCCGTTAATTTTGATTTCATTTAAAAGAAAATCTCTTTTGCATTCGTAAAAATTGAATAGAGTTGATGCTATATTCCACGGTGTCGGTATGTATGATATCCAATAAATTATGCCCTACCTTTCATAGTTAAAAAATATCACTCACTGGACGGATTATTCTGGACCTTAAAATGGTGAATAACTAGTTTAGAAGCCTTAAAAAAGTACCTAACTTAAATTTATTTCACTAATATTCTTCGAAGGCGCTAAAAGGTAACAATATTTACATTCATTAATCCTATATGTACTTACAACAACAACCAAACACTTACTTAACAACCATTTAATTTTGTGATCACTATATTAGTCCTAGGCCACGGCGACGCTTATAAATCAAAATCTTTGGCCTTATTATCGTATTTGTCCAATTGAAATCTAATTTTTAACATTAATTAAATAATTTACTCGAATAATAAATTTTGTGTTTTGACAGTAAAATATTCTAGATAAATGTAGAGGTGAGTGTCGCAACGTAGTGTCGCTGTTAATTAGTGATGAGAGGCTTGGAGGGTTCGTCGTAGAAGGTATAGCGTCGCGGGAGGTGTAAGGGGAGAGGGAACGAAGCGGGCGCGTCTGCATCGCCTGTGCCGTGCTGCGAGTCTCGGTGCCGGCGCAGGTCCACCTTGCGCTGGAATGCTTTTTCGCAGAGTCCGCACGAGAATGGCTTGTACCCAGTGTGCTTGCGCATGTGTGTAATCAGGTTCGAGCTCTGACTAAACGCCTTCGAACACACCACGCACTTGTGCGGCTTCTCACCTGCAACGAACCACACCTCCATCAACATGCATATCGATAGCTTAGGCTCTACTCGTAAATATTAAATGAGCTGAACACGGGGATGTTCCGGCACGACAATGTTAATCAGCGATGCCACCGCTAATAACGACCTATAACTCCGCGGCCGCCTTCGCTACTTCGATTTCGTCTTTACGTAATTCATAAATTATAGCTAGATATCGCGTCGACGTGTAATTAAAGCTTGTGTAAGTGGACCAATACTTGTCATATCATCGGCTATTTATTTATTAAAATGCGGTTCCCGAAGTGATTTAGTATGCAGTATCGCCACTTTGACCAGTATTTATTAACTTTAACGGTAATTGCCCGGCGGGTTCGATAATCTCGGAGACTAAATGTCGTAGCAACATTATTCCCTATAACTATTCGTATCCGAAGATTGAACAGATATGAAGGAAAAAATGCAAATGTCGTTTTATAGATAGTACAGGTTCGAAGTGTAGTTTTTGTGCGTGCGCCGTGATCGCGGTGCACGTGAAGGCCTGCGAAGGCTGCGCGGCTAATTGCAGCCGAGCCGCATTTTGGAATATTGATGATGAGGCATTTATCGGGAGGACGAGCTCCATGTACGGCCGCTGTAAATCATTCGGAACGGCCCGGAGACGTGACGAGATGTCTCCGGCACAGACAAATATGTCCGCCACATTTTTTAACTACTGTAATTCGTCTCGTTGAGCTTACTGGGAGCAGTCAGACCGTTAAAAACAATTGTTGCTTTTTTTCTACATTTCTGTCTATTATTTTTAAGAAGTTCCAGGCGGCGACACTTGCATTAAATCGTCGCTTATCGTATATGAAACTTGCTCTGTACCTGAGAAACTTCATGCAAGTGTAATAATGAGTAGCTGATATGAAGATTATGGACACTGTTAGCTATTTCGAGATATAATACGTTTTTATGTCAAGTATCTAGTTTGGTAGGAACGCAATGAAGCTAATGATACAAACTTTAAGCTAGAGCCAATTTAATCAGAGGGGAGATAAAAGACGATTTTGATTATTATTATTTTAATTTTTTTTATTTCATGACATTTGTATTTTTTTATATTAGACATTTTTATTTTATATTTAACATTGTTTTATTGCTTTTCTTTTTAAAAATTTCTTATTGTATTTTAATTTTTATGTAATGTGAGTTTTTAATGTAATTGGCTAGACCGTTTTTTTGACTTAATAAATAAACTTTAATTAATTTTTTTTAATTAAGAGAAGTTTCTATTTCTGCCAAATTTCTAAGCAAGCACCTAAGTTCTACTTCGAAAAATAAGTGCCCACTAAGTACGTATACGTTGTCAAATTATGTATTTCAGTACACATATACATACATAAAATTACTATTTAGGTATGTAATTGCTTTCACAACAACCTTATAAGGAATATAATGAAATTATGCCGATATGAGCAATTATTACGACCGCGACCTCAGGCGAGGCGAAACGCCCCCTAGGCGGCTGACTTCTGTACTCAGCACTATACTGCGCTCTTTTTGCTCATTGAAAATTCATTAACGCGCAGAGGACCGGCCGCGATTTGCCGTCGAAAAGGTAATTGCACAGCATTTCAATGTTAATTCTCAGCCGTCTCGGATGTGTCACCCGATTGCTTTTATTGGTCACTCGTACGTTTTCGATTTAATGAACTTGTCTCCCGGCAAAACTGTCCGGTCTATCCTTTGGTAATGTAGATATTATTGGGTCGATGGATAAACTCGGTTAACATCTTTAGCAGCTGTTTGCTGACATTCCGATTAAGAAGGTAATCTTGCCAGTACTACTATACCGTGTTCTCTGGACTCGTTACGGTGTTTTATTTTTCTGTATAAAGCTAAGTGATTTTTAACCCCCGACGCAAAAGCGACGGGTTGTTATAACTTTGATGTGTCTGTGTGAGTGTATGTCTGTCTGTGGCATCGTAACTCCCGAACGGATGAACCGATTTTGATTTTTTTTTTTTTTTTTTTTGTTTGAAAGGTGAATTAGTTGCGAGTGTTTTTAGCTATGTTTGATTTTGTGCTTGTTTTTAAAGTTTTAATAATTTACTTGTGTTGATTTGTCATGCAAGCTGTACGAAAGATTCCAGCTACAAAGTTAAGGTAGAAAATGATAGGGTGTGTTGAAGTTTGCGTATTAAACGAGGGAGGGACACGTTGACACTTAAGGAAGTTTGTGAAACAGTTATCATAATAGTTCGTGTTTCACGCTGACTGTTTTGAATAATGTA
This sequence comes from Biston stratarius, assembly GCA_950106695.1. Lineage (NCBI taxonomy): Eukaryota > Metazoa > Arthropoda > Insecta > Lepidoptera > Geometridae > Biston > Biston stratarius. Next base: position 14,926,516 of record OX467115.1, on the reverse strand, counting down.
GTTAATTTCATTCGTAACGTGTATCAGTTACGTATTAAATTGTTCTACCTATGTCTGCTAGCTGGTTCTGTTGTGGAAATGACTCTAGAGTTTTAATAAGAAAACTTTTAATATGTAAGTTGCGTCAGATTACTAAATATAAGTTTGATTTAAAATTCATAAGTTTAGTCGTCCATTACTTCTCCTATACATTATGAGAAGTTTTTTTTAAATTATGATGTTAAGAATGCCTGATGTTCAGTAATGATGTGGTCTAGGATGGAATACGCTTACTTAAAAGGAACCTGTTTACTCTTGATTTAAAAACACTCATATTGTACTTTTCGGGAAACACAGACTCCGGCAAAGAGTTGCACATCCTCGCTATGCGAATAAATAATGTGGATTCGAAGCGCTTAGTGGACACATGGAAAACGTGCACTACTTCCACGAAGAAGAAGACGACTTCGGAGAAGTTGAACTACTTTTCCGATCGACTAGTAGATTGCAAGCATAACTCGAACCTTTTCTTTGTAGAAGTATTTGTGTAGATAGGTACCTGTGTGAATGTAGGTATGCTTCTTCATATCAGACTTCTGGTGGAACCGCTTGCCGCAGTACTGGCAGGGGTAGGGCCTGGTGTCTGAATGGATCAGCAGGTGTGTGGACAGAGTACTCGACCGCTTGAAGCACTTGCCACATTGCTTGCACTGAAATAAAATTAATTGTTTAAACTATTACATAATAGTTCAGTCTAAGTTAAAAAAAATCAACATTTCTATGCCACTTTACTACATATTATACAATAAAGTTGTCCGGCGCGTCCGTCTGTTCGCGATAAACTTCAAAACTTTTTCTTCTACTGTACGGATTGTCATGCGAGTTTCACCAATAGATAGAGTGATTTATGAGGAAGGTTTAGGTATATAATTTGTCAAGGTTTTGTGTAGTATCTAAATCACACCCGTGCAAAGCCGGGGCGGGTCGCTAGTTCTCTATAAGTATCAGTCAGTTTGTCTATTTTATAGCTACCAACGAAATGACCATTTACTGCTATCAACATTGGATGCCATATTATAGATATGATACGTACAGATATGTACATACATATAGATATATATAATTATGTCTTCGCTTCTTTGACAGTGTGTACCAAAGTTAAACGGAGAACCAAGATATTGAGGAATAAAAAAAGTATAAATTGAGCTGGTTTAAAATATCAAAAACACAAAGACATTTTTATTTTCACATTTAAAAAATTGATAATGACTATTTGAAATTGATTTATTAGATAAGTTTTCCACAACGCACCAGATGTAAAATGACGGTGTAGTTGCAAATGGTAGACACACCTCTAATGGTAACTGGCTATCATATTTTGAATTATGAAAGCTAGTTCATACGCTACAAGGATGTCCTACACCACCATTTCACTGTATGTAACGTCCCGTGTTAAGGTTGGAAAGAGACCACACAACAGGGACGATATTGGCGCAACTCTGTTATAAATCTGGTTGTAACTAATTTTGAAGAAAAGCGATTCATAGATTAAAATCAAAAACGCCTTATCATTACTTCTTCTTATTCGTATTACGCTTGGCAGAGTGGTCGTGGTCAACATGTTGTTTGATTCCGAGCGGCAGGAATAGTTCGCCGTACGATGTCCCGCCATCTCTCCCCGCTAGAAGTCATTCTAGTGCACTCGTGTATGGGTCCGCCTACCAGTAACTTTACTTGGTCAGCCCACCGCATTGGGGACCTTCCGCCTGGCCTAGTGCCTTCCACCTTGCCTTGAACTTATCATTACGACCTGCCCGAAGTGTTCCTATGCTTTCAATACTGATGATCAAATGTAATGTGCGTCTATCAATACCTTAGACTAAATTTAGTTTCATGAGCTATAACTCATGCTCATAACAAGAGCTAACAGAGGTAGGCAAACGATATATAGTTTTGCTAGCTAACCTTCAAACCGGAAGACAGTGATGTCTACACAAAACTGTTTACTTACTTAGATGCTGTTAAGGTCACCTATTAAAATATATAACAATATTTAGTTTATATGATTATACTATTATTTCATGACTTTGCCAGAACACGTGCCACACACACAATTCTATCAATAATGAAATGGTTGTAATTGCGTCCTGGGAACCACTGCAGTGTAATTACAAGCATATCTGTTAGCGTCCATCACCTTCCGCCACTGACAGCCAGTAATAACAGACCGTCTTTATAACCCCTTTCCACACTTTTCTTTGATTTTCCACAACTTTTATTTCGTTGCCTAGTAATTAGCTCGTTGGCCGGGCATTTTTTAATGTAAATTTCTAATAAGGTTGAATCGATCGTTTTAATTTTCTTGAACGATTTATAAATGCAAATGTTGGTAAACCTATTTCTTTTTATTAAAATGTAATGAAACGAACCGAACGCTTTCCTAATGGTAAGAGCCAACATCTGTTCATGACTTGCAGCGGCACCCAAGACTATGTGTAACACAGCAAAGTCTAGCCCATCGATGCTTTGGTTCTCATTACTTTGAGACCTGCGATGGTTAATAATTAGCTTACGCCCGCGACTTCATCTGCATTAACTTTAGAATTAGGTTCAGAGATAAACTAAAAACGTGTAAATAACAAATAAGCAATAGTCATGAAACTTGTGCCTACTATTATATTATTAAATTAAGATAAAGGATACCTTTTATTCCTTAACCTAAACAATATTCCATAAGACGCACCTAAAATTCAAAACACCTAAAAATTTCAAGTGGATTTGTGGTTTTTTGATAATCCCTCAGAAACCTAACATTTTTGTGCTATAAAAAGTATCCTATATAAATGTTAATCCAGAATCCAGAGAGTGTGCAAATTTCAAATTTCATTCAAATCTATTCCGCCGTTTTTGTGTGATTGAGTGACAAACATCTAAACATACAAACTTTCACATTATAATATTAGTAGGATATGTGAATTGTCCATGAGGACACTGGATTATATTTATTATAATAACTAATGATTAACTATCATGACAAAAATTTACTTTTCATTTGGTTCTGTACTAACCACAGACATTTATACCAACAATGATAATTCCGCGGCAACTAATTTTGTTCTATCCACATTTTGTCTGACAAGTTTGACTAATAATAAGATTTTATTTCAATTCAATTGTTTTCTAGTATTGTGTGTTTTAATTAATGTTACTTTTTACCTTCTATTTAAATAAATAAATAAATAAAATATTAATAATATATTGTATGACATTACGCACAGCGTCATCCAACTGCGACAGTGTTTTATGTCATCTTGTGTTATACAAGTTGTTTAATTGACTTCTATAAATCCCACTAATATTATAAATGTGAAAGTTTGGATGGAAGGATGAATGGATAGATGGATAGGTGTTTGTTACTCAATCACGCCAGAACGGCTGAACGGATCCGGATGAAATTTTGCATGTAGATACTTTAGGCCCTGGAATAAAACATACATAGGATACTTTTCATCATCATCATCATCCATCACTACGCGGGTAAAATAGCAGGGCGCAGCTAGTAAACTATAAATAACAATTTAAAGATACGCCATCGTTTGTTTTAGATGTATAATATGTTTTGAAGCTCGTAGGCAAAGGGGCGCTTACCATCGAGAGAAACGAAGAGATCGTTACGTAACTCAATTGCGTATTTGTCTGTTTTCTAGAAACTATCTCATGTCGTCAATAATGTAATAAAGCAAGTCTTTAGTGATAAGTTTCTCACTTTTCAGTATGTTACATAAAAATAATAAAACAGGTACAAACAAGCTGAAGAGTTGAAAAAATCCCTAATCCAACTGCGATTACAATAGTAAATTTTTTAAACAAATTTATTATAGTTAATTAAATTTAAACATATCACTTTTTTTTTTGTAATTCTCTTTTAATTGCCTTTATTTAGATACCCTATTTGATAGTTTCGGTTATTTTTTTATTAACGTATTTCGCGCCAAAAATCCGCCTCTAAGTACACTTTGTTTATTGAGACAAATCTAACGATACCTTAATTGTCGCAATCCATTCAACCGTTTGGAAGATACGAGGTTATAAAGAAATTTACATACATACATACATACAAGATACGCGCGAAAAACATAATCCTTCCTTGGCAGCCGGGTAATTAGTAAAAAACGCGCGTAAAATCGCTAGTTTCGCTGCCTAAGTAGTTTTATAGTTTATTTGATTTTTACGCGAATAAAAATGTTACAAATTGTGGTTAATGCCACAGTGTAAAAACACTTCTATAAATCTCCGGTAAAACAAAATTTGAAAGATTTCCACTGTCGGCTTTTACAAAATTAGTTTAAATAGATCTTGTTTCAATAGATAACTAGCCGCTAAATAAATTAATGAAAACTTGTGTGAAAACTAAGAGTTCCAGTAAAGCCCATCAAACAAGGCAGAATCACCTTTAAAGATTTTTTTCTTTGACCATAGCGCGTTCGTTTGTTATGCCAGTTCTCAAGTTTTGTTTTTAAAATTTACTTGTTAAGTCATTAAAAGCATTCGGCCAATAACAGAGTGATTGCAGTCACGTGCCCACAAATTAAAAAAAAATATGCAAAAATGCTATATTTTACGTTAAACTATCAACTTATTTCGTTTTTTTTTACTAAGAAATCTGATTTTTAAACACGAATTTTTCAGGATATCAATAATACAAAATGTAATTTTGATACAGTTAAATACCTTATTGCAAGAATGGAAAAGTAATATTACAAAGTAAGAAAAAGAACAAGTAAAATATCTAGATATACATTTGTACTACGATAGGTAAGTAGTTAAATTCGTTAGTGATATTTGGACTTGGCAAACAAGCCGTTGCTTATAAGAGACAAAAGATTTCCGAGTAAGTGTGGTAGGTAGGTACATGTCACAATGATTCTTTTAGATTTATTTAATCAGATGTTTTTGGAATGCACTAGTCCGGTTTTGAAAGAGGCATACTTTACTCAAACGAAACACAGATTAACGATGTTAGTCACGGCCTCTTTAATGTGGTTTGTTTCACAACTTCAGTAGTTGTTTGAGGGGGTTTCACGTGGTACTTAGGTACCTATCAACTTTCCAAAGTGTGATGTAGAAACTACGTACCTCGGTACAATTTAAATAAATAAAAATATAAATGGTAAATTTTTTCTCTTCATTCTATTCATCGTACTCTGTGCATTCTGCCACTTTCTATGTTTCTGTATTTTGTGTGCAGTCTTCAGTTTCTGCTTCTTTGTCTGCAATGCCTCGTCTTCGGTTTTTGAATTTTAGTTACAGTCAAAGTCTCACATCTTTAGTTACAGTCAAAGTCCAGTCTTAGTCAAGTTCAGTCCGTGCCAGTCAAACCCAGTCAAGCCTTAGTAAAGTAGTGGCGATTTTACTATGAGCTTCGATGGAGTTTTGGAAACAACGCGAAAACTCCGTACTTTTTATTTAATCTATACGGTTATAACTCTTTCGTGTACCAAAACAAAAAGGAGGTTATTGTGCTCATAATTACGGACAAGTTAACTACGGGCGAAATTACAAGAAAAATCAGCTCTTCATGGATTTGGTCAAGGTTCGACGAACTTTTTGTATGGAACAGCCAGTTTTCGTACCCTAAGCTTATAATCCTATCTGTTGAATGCAGTTTTTTTTTTATTTACATTTTCACTGCCTTACAATGTTTATTTATCAATTACATTATATAGTTTTTGTTTTACTTATGCGGGATTACTCACGTTTTAATTATATCGGATTTTCCGGTTATAGTTTCTAGTATATAGTTAGTGTGTAGCTTAGTGTTTTTTTATATAGTTTCTATAGTAAAATGAAATCGTGTACTCTATTTTAATGTGACTTTTATAACATTTCAATTATGTATATGCTTTGTGTTATTATAATAATCGGAATGATTGATCTATTTAGATTATTCGACTCAAGCAACTTATTAGTACCTACTCGCTGTAGACTCTATGGTATCAAGGATTAGACACAGGCAAATGTTCTATACGTAGGTACTATTGTAAATACCATGTTATGCAGTTGCATGAATATTTTATTAATGGTGACCGCCATCGAGTGTCTATTTTACGCCCAAGCTATTACTCAGACACGTTATTCATTTTTATTTTATCCAGTATCTTATAAATAACAAAATTGATTGTTAATAAATAAAGTGCACAAAGAATCCGCGCGGCTATTAGTCGGTCGGTTGGTCGTTAAGTATGCGGTATGATAATCCACAAATCCGCGGCGGGCGCTCGCTGTGACAGTTGGCGGGCAGCTGCCCCTTACTCGCGCTTCACAAAAACGGCTACTTTTTTGATCGCCTTTTTATAAGCTCCGATGCACTCTCTTATAAACAACACAGGTGCTGGGGTATGACCATCCGCATATGGTTATCGAATTGTCCCGCGCAGGGAGGTGATTTTTTATGAAATGCGTCAGTCGAAATAAAAAAAGCTCGATTGTAATTTTTTACGATGCGATAGCTATTATGTTTTACTGCCGTCGTATATTTTTTGTGGGATTTATAGAAGTACCTTAGGTGAACGTTCATTTCTCACAGAAATTGTTCATTTATAAAGCGGAGTTGGAGGATTTGTATTCTTGTTTCGAGCTTTCATATGCATTGTAGGTTCGCGTCGTGAGCGGTAGAAGGCGCGCGCGCGACACGTGGCGGGCGCACGCCTTTCCGCTACTTACCTTTTCATACCTTCATTCATACTCCGAGAGTGAATTGCGAGATAATTTATTTGTGGTAAAATTATCTTCATCACTTCCAATAAACGTTTTATACTTTACATTTTTGCAAACTCAGATTTTTAATGTAAGATATACGAGTATGTATATGTATATCTAGTACTTAGTACGTTCCTAAGTGCTTTGAATTTTCTTTTGTTCGTTCGAAGCGAATTCTCCATATAATCAGAAAGGCTATAGAATATAATTTGCTCTATTCGTATAGATCCGTAGCTGCTATCGAATGAACGCCTCCATGTCGAGTTAATTTAAAGATAAGTGTGGAAAACGACGAGTGACAACATTTTTATCGCCGTATGACACAGCGTAATTATTCGTCCAATTATATACTGCCGCGCCGTGATATTAAAATGGAATTTTGATTAAAACCGATGAGGATTTTATAACGGCGGGAGTAGAAAAAAAGAAAGGCACAAATATGGCTGAAGACGAGTCGAGAGGCTCCGTGCGAACCGACCCGTTCGGTCGCAGCCAGTACTTATTAAGACAGGGGCAGTTTTTGCTATTTGATTTGTTAAAGAGACTAAAACGGATACTGGTTTGCTATTTTAAAGCGTTTTGAACGGAAATTGTACAGTTAAACTGGACTCGGAGGATGTCGCTTTCGGTTGGTAGACAGATTGCGTTTATAGAACTCGATAGTTGGTTATATGGGATAGTTACCTGAAATGATTTCTCGTTTCTGTTTTCGTTCTTGATTAGTAGTGAGAAATTGATGTCGGATGAGGGCGGGTGCGTGGGCGCGGAGGGGCAGCGGCGCGGGGAGGGGCTAGTGGGAGGCTCAGCGCCCTCGGGACTGCTGCGGCATCTCTTTACCAGCTCCAGCGGGGTCTCCACCTCTTCTTGAGATTCCCATTTGAATATCGGTGAGTCAACCCGTACATCTTTCTCTCGTTCACACGCACTACCCGGAGACCAAATCTGGCGGTTCTTTGTCGATAGATTAAGGGGAAGTTCTTCTTCGTCTTCTAGAAATATACATTGGTGTTAGCCAAAAAAGACTAGCCTATTAAGTTCTATTTCGTCTAGTTAGGTACTACAAATAAAAGTGGGAAAAAATATCTTTAAATTAAAATGGTTTTGAATGAAATTATCAGCTGTTTTAAAACGTATCAAACATACAAATATAATCAGGGTCAAGCTAAATAAAACCGTTGAATCTACCTCGTAGCTCCATCATCAGACCCTTGTCATCATGTATAATGCATTGAACTTGTCAAAACCAACCGAATGTGCCTAAAACCATTGCAGAGTTTATCTATCCTTCTCCTGACTCCATCTTTAGACCCTCGTCACCAAGTATACTGTATAGAACTTGTCTAAACCAACCGAATGAGCCCAATGTCGATAGGGTTATCAATAACCGTTAAAAAGTTAGACTGATTCCATCATTAGTTCAAGTTGTAATTATTATAACGTTGTATTGTCACGGCTACTCAAAGTGCGTGCAAAGATTCATAAGATCGGATTTAGTTGAAGTAATTGAAAATTTGTCGCAAAATTGTATATCTTTGTATGAAATTTTGTGACAAACAAATATCCGTATAATTGTTTGTCGCAAAATTAAGTTAGGCTAAAAAACCGTTTAATAAAAACTAAGTAAAACAAAGGGTTCGTTAAGTCGGTACACATTAGAAACGTCTTATTCAATTGAAAATCTAGATAGAATGCCTGTTATTTATTGAAGTAAGCATGTTTTAAATACATTATGATTAAACAAGCACTTATATATATAAGCATAAAAACTTTTTGAAATTGTAATGCACATGCACTTAGAACAATGTTAAACGTTGTGTCAACAAGTGATATACTTATATCAAACAAAAAACATAATGTCGACATTTTCTCTCAAGTGTTCTTCACGCTTTTATATCGGTAAATTTAAAGTCGGACGAGTCAAATCGGTCGTCTGTAAAATGACTTATGAAATCTGTACAGGTGCGTCTCTGTTTGCCGACGATTACGTCAATGTTTACTTTGAAACATACATTTTAGTTCCCCACAATAATGCATGCAACACCTTCGAATAATGAGGAGGAGATGGCTGAGAAAAGCGCAAAGATGCCACGGAGATCTCTAATGTAATTAAAACGTTGATTCGTAATTTCAAAGAAATACATTTTGCTATAAGTTCTAAGTTAAGTCTAGTCTTAATATCAAAGAAATTATTGGACAAATGTATATTAAAATGACTATAAACATGAGTAGTAGAATTATAAATTAGAATAGATGGATATTATAGTGTGACATGTGTGTCAGTTTAATGTATTTGATATTTTGCTTTTGCGAGTGCTTTTTCCCACGTATATAATGTTTAAATATTTGTATGGTAATTGATTTACGTATATGCAGACTTTTATATAAAGTTTTGTATATCACTACATATTGTAAAACAAAGTCGTCCGCCGTGTCTGTCTGTCTGTATAAGTACTTAAATTGCCTGAAAATTATTTAAGTAATGTTACTTTGTTCTACCACAACCCGACTATAGGTATGTGTAAAATATTATTGGTATAAATTTGTACCTAACATTAAAATACCAAACTCAAAACTTTCCTTGAAACGATAAAAAGCAAATAAAATTCTTTGAAAATCAAGTACGAAGGAGTTTCGGAAGCATGTCTGCCGTTATCTATGAGGTTAACTCGTAACCGGTACGAGCGCGGATAACAAACAAGCAATTAGAATACTTAAAGAATTTGAAGCGGCTACATGAAGAAGGTGGAATATTGAAAGCGTACCACTTTTCCTTGGGCCGAAGGAAACGCGTAAGTTTAGTCTGTTCGCGAGGTAAACGACATGTAAACGACGGCTACATATCAGCGTACCGAGTTATTAATCGGTGCCTTACACTGATAGCTATTCTAATGAGCGTATTCAGGAGAAGCAACGTAAGGAGGCCGAGGTAAAACGACGTTTTGTAATGTCGCAAACGTATTACCATTTGGTGAATTCTTGAAATTCGTAAGCAATTAGCGATAACAGTTTGCATTTGAATTTAAATTTTTATGTGTTTGTTTAGAACGAGTTTTGGATTTTCTATTTATTTACATTGTTGTTCTCTCGTTACCTACGATCTGCTAGAATAAAACTGTAATTAAAACTAATAATTATACTAGATTCAATTCCCGCTAGAGCTTTGTAATTTTAGTAGGAGTATTCAAAGGGTTTTTCTATTTTAAAGTGTTATAATGCGATCAGCCTTTTCGAATATGAGCCGTTGTGGTGTGAGATGATAGTCGCGCGAAGATATTGCCCAACAAAAACATCTTTCAGCTGTTGAAATGGCTCAGTTAATGCTGCCAAGTTTAATGCTTTTCCTGTCTCAAGTCAATACGCATAAGTTCAAGTATGAAACCGTTTTATACCAATAAGTTCTTGTTATTTACCTTCACGTGGTGGCGTATGACGAGAATGATCCAAAGCTCTTGAAAACTGGGGTGAAGTCCTGGGCATCAGCAAGGGCCACACGCCAGCCCCGCTGTACAGCGCCCCTAGCCCACTGCAGTACATGAGAGCTCCCAGTTCTAATAAAGGAAATCATTATTAGCCAAGTTAATAGCGTTGATTAAATCAGTCTACTAACTACCTAATTTTTTTACAATTCGAGACTCCAAGAATGTTATTTTGAGAATCGTATCTTCTGTGATAGTTTGTATAGACCGTCAAAGCGATGACGAGATGAGAACGATCATGTTTTTTATGAGTATTGTCACATAAAATCTACCCGCAGACACAATCACCGAAAACAACATTAGAATCTAATAAATAAAGAAGTATGACAACATTTAACGTTACCATTTAACCAACCAACCAACGTTAACATTTTATCAGATAGAGAGCGTACTAGCGTGAAGAAATGACATTTCCTACCACACCTTATGAAATCTACTTGTACTTGTTACGTCCCGCGGTATTATCCGCTGTTCCCACGTGAACGCTATATTTTTTCAGGGTAAAAAATTATTCAGAGTGTCAGCTAACTCGATTCCAAACTTCATAAGTCCAGCCGTTTGTGAGTGAAGAAGTAACAAACATACACACTTGCACATTCAAAAACTTTCGCCTTTATCTATATCTTTAAACGAGCAATTCTTGTATATATATTAGGGTGTCCCTTATATTTCAAGTTCAATATATTTTTACGCATACCTTCTTAAAAGTTTCGTAACGACCCAATATAGAATAGAAAAAAATATTAGCCCGTTGTATAAACGATAACCCGTGCCGACTTGCGATTGAAATTTCTCCATACAAGTTGCGGGAGTACTGGCGCAGCGACCTGTGTCTACGCGTTTCATTAGCCATTGTATACGTGATTTTTAAGACTATTAACGCGCGCGCTATTATTTACTATATGAATAATTGTGTCGGTGGAATTACGGAGTGATAATCAAAATATTTTTCTAATCGGACTGCCTAGCCATCAAATAAATGATGCAAAATTACTAACCAACTAGTTCTCGCTCTTGCTTACAATATTCGCGAAGTCAAGTTAATTGTTTGTGATAGTGCAAATCTTGTTATAAGGGACATTAGTCCATTATATTTTTGGAAAAAGAATGTCCACGAAGGTATTTCCTAACTATGTGAAGATACTTCTTGATTTATAAAATTTTGGAGAAATTGCAAAAAAAATTAAGGAATCTCAATTCAAGAAGCGTGAAAATAATTTTAAAATAGACCTTAATTACTTATTTGATATTGCACATACTAATTGTTGCCTTTGAGAGAATTAAAATAGAGGAAGACAAAGTATTTTTAAAGAAACAGAGAACCTGGTCGGCCGGGATGCTTAGGTGGTGTAGACAAAAAAATGGCGGAAAAAGAAGTAAAAGCTAGGCAAAGACGATTGGAAGAAGAGGAAAGGAATGTAAGAAAAAGAGACTTATTGGCTATTGCTTCTACTTCTACTACAAGTATCTTGGAATGTCCAGAAAATTCGGACCAATCTGAATTCTGAACTCAGCTTGCCAGACGTGCCTTGAAAAAAGTTCAAAAAGAGTTAGAAAAAATATCGTAACACCTAAACTTGTCGCAGTTTTAGATCGATGCCAGCGAAGCATAAGAAACTCAGAATACCTTTTTCATGCTGTGGTAAAAGCGATTTGTCTGAGCAGCGATAATTTTCCTATTATTAATCCTAGATTCAGCGAATTCCTACTCAGGTGAGAAAATCCAGGGCAGAAGTAATAAACCTGACTTTCAGAACAATATACCTGACGTAGGTACAGTCCATGGGATGGGATGGAAAGCTATTACCCGGATTGGATGTAGGAAGTTCAAAAGAAGAACGCTAGCCAATTATTGATTCATTGGAGGATAGAGAACCACTTCTTGCAGTGCCAAAACTAGACAGTTCTGGTAAACATCAAGCTAAAGTCATATGAACTGCTCTCTCTGAATAGGACCTTCATAATAAAGTCCAAATAATGTGCTGCGACACAACAATTCTTGCATTTTGCTTCTCGTCGTTGGTCCTAAAAACTGTCTTCGAAATCTGCAGAATGATTACAAAGGAGGAAAAAGTTCTACAAGGCTTTGCTGAAAGCTGAAAGAAGTAAAAGTCGTTTAAAGGTTGTAAATGCCACTGCCGAAAGAGCTGTCAAATTAATGCAACACTTTAACAGACTTATCACGGCTGAAGAGGAGCGAAAACAATTCTTGTTGCATTGTGTCCAAGAACATAGAAGTTTGTATCCGAACTGTAACAAACACTACGCTAAAAAGAAGTTACCCTGGCTGATTGTTATTATTTTATGTGTTTATTTTATGTTAATAAAAATCAATGTTTATCTTATTTTATTTAAACTCTTATTCACTTAATTTTCATTGCATTTATGTTAGTTTTATATCAGATCGAAATATCAGGCCAAAACACAATTTTTGATAAACTTGGTAGCTCGGTCGGCACGGGTTACAATCAAGCTAGAAAGCTACAATTTTATATTTGAGCATGTTTTAGCATTTATAAAAAATGTGGAGGGTATGCATTTCGAATTTCCAAAAAAAAAATTTTTTTGTCATTTAAGGGACACCCTAATATATATATATATATATATTCTGAATCTCGGAAACGGCTCCAACGATTTTCATGAAATTTTGTATCCAGGGAGTTTTGGGGGCGAAAAATCGATCTAGCTAGGTTTCATTTTCAGAAAACATCGTTTTATCCATGTTTCAGCCGAGCAATGCTCGGTCAACCAGGTACTAATATTAGTATGATACTAGTTCTCGTTTCACGACAAATAATCAGAATTTCTACACTTGAAACCTTTAAGCTCAACGTTTATCACAGAATTGTAATATGATTACATGCTTGTGATATTTATAATTGACATTAATTGATTATATTAGTCACGATCTTTTAAATTAAAAAGTTAAAAAAAAAACCTTACCATAGCCAATATTCAAAATTATAAAACCATATAACCATACACAAAAAACATGTTTAACTCACTAGCCGATTTAAATTATGTCTTCAGTGTTAAATATTGTTATTATTTTTTATTTACACGAACAAGAGGCTCTCTTGATGTTAAGAAACAACGCTTATCCATGACTATTGCAGTGATACACAGAACTTGGAGTAGCAAAACAGAGTTCAGGGCATTGCTACTTAGATGCTCATCACGTTGAAACTTTCGATGGTTATTCTCAACAGCCCTGTAATTTCACTAGCTGTAGTACCCTTCAAACCGGAACACAGTACTGCGCTTACAAGTAATAAATAAATATAAATGCAAATTTTAGAACTCTACTTAGTTATCTTATGCCTCTTTGCTACATCATCTCTGCTATTATTTGGTGAAAAATATTTGAATTTCAAACGTACCAGTTGCTCTAGCATACTGTTTCAATGCTCTACCAGCAATCTCTATGTCTCCAAGCTGAAGCAGATCTAGCCTGTGGTAGGGCAGCGGATCCGGCGAGCGCGGAGGCGAGTGAGGTGACGGAGGCGAGGGCGGGGAGACGCTGCGCTCCGGAGACGGGAACCGGTGGGCGGGCGGCGGAGCCGTCGCCGGGAACTGCTCCGCCAGCCGCGACAGCAGCACGTGTCGAGACATCCTGCATCAACGACAATTATATTGATGGGCAACTTATTTTTTCTCTGACGAGCAAAGTGAAGAAGAAGAGTTCGTAGCGATGATAGCGCGGTCAGTTCACACGCTGAAAGGTGTGGGTTCAAACCCCAACAATAAACTTGAGGTGCCGGTGAAGGAAAATATTGTGAGGAAATCATAGCGTTGTGGTAGATATTTTCTAGTAATAGGCTGGCTACCACCTACAAAATTTGCCGCCAATCACCTGAAGGTGTGTTCCGACAGCCTCACTTGAGAACCGGTTCTATTCCAGGCTAGGTATGCTTTACCATCTTCGACCACACCGTCACTTAATATCGGGTGAGTTGTGGTCAAACACGTAGCTTGTCAACCATCAATAAAAAATAAATTATAAAACATGCATACATTTACGAGTACCTAAATTGGTTAAATTTTTTTAACGACTGTCCTTGGTTAATTCTTGCACGTTTTCATTAAATACCACTTATTTCTCAGTTAAAATGTATGAAACCTGAAGCTCACACGTGAAATTTTCTCAGGGTTAAAGTTTCCCTCTGGGTTAAAGGTTCCCTTCACTTTTTAGCCAGTTATGTTCTTCTGCTGAACATGGCTTCCTTTGTAACACACATTCCTATCATTTTTTCCTATAAATATTTAAATATTATGTAACGTTAAAGCAGTATTATGCCACTCGTAATCACAGACTTTCTGTAAACAAGCTACTTGAATGTAATAATTCATTGTATTGCATACATACATTTTTTTAAACACTTGTATCAATAATATAACGCCGGAAAAATAAGGTTAACTAGCAATAAACACTTTCATTGTGTCGATCTTATCAAGATTTTAAAGCCTATTACGGGCTGTGATCAGGGAAGTGACGATATCACGGATAAGTTTTACGTGACCGATGTCATTAGAGTCCGTTCTGCCGAGTGCTGCGTAACCTCGCACCACTCACTAGCTGATTATTCCGACCGCTTGTTTGTTGACAGCGAATCGTATTAAAAGCTCAATCAAGCAAATGAAGAATCAGAATAATGGACGGCCGCGGCGCCCGCTGCGTACGCGCATTAATAATGCACGTGACGACTAAAACAATCTTCATTAGATCCACCGACACACGTTACATTAGATATTTACAGTAATAGTGCTCGTATGTGTGAGTTTCAATCCAATATGCGTTCGACGGAGGACATTAATTCCATTAGGGATTAAACTCGAGAAGTAGGTGAGCCTCCGCGCGGACTGAAACTATTGTCTCTGTAAATTATAAATAATGATCTCGGACAATGATTTGCTGAATTACCTAATTGCAATAATACGGCGGTAGCCGGGCGCGGGGCTAACTAATAGTGCGCTTCGATGCCAGATAAAGATCGCACTCGTGTTATTCGTTTCATTTTCTTGTCTTACAAATGTGAGCAATGGATTGTAGCTATTACTGTTAATTGGCCGCGGCCCTATGAGAGCTGTATGTCGCAATTTCTTGTTTCAATAAAGCAAGTCTTTATTAGACGCGATTGGCAAGTATCTACCTACCGCGACGCTGACGACGTGCTTTTTTCCTGCATATTAACGCGCTATGGGAATTCTAACAAGTGTCTAGAAAATCAATCAGCATAGAAATTATTTCTATAGGAATCCACAACACGTTTTATTTATGATGTGATTGCACTTGACGCAGCGTAGATAAATGGGTAGCGCTCGAAGCGTAGCTCTACTTATTTTTGGATAGATTAAGTTAGTAGAATTTTCAACTGAGCTCTAGTAACAGAATTAAACTTTAATGCTGGTGCTGCTTTATCTTTCTTATAAGCCACTCGGAGGTATTCGAGTTACTTAACTCTGACACTAGTGCTTGGCATACCACATTCATGAATTTACTTATATCACTGTACTACTACGATGGTCTGCGAATTAAATGTCTTGAACTTCATTTATGAGTTGTCATTTTAATTTTTTCCTAAACTCAAGCCTAAATTAATGAATTGAATGATATTTTATATTGAGACTCTTAGTTAAAAAATCAAAGAATATGTTACGAGACGGCTTTTGAAATGGTCTTATGGTAAGAGCGTCTTAACAAAGAGACAATTTTGACAGCCGTTTTGTATTTACGACATTTTACATAGAAGTTTTATCTTGTTTTAAATAGGTATTTTTGGGGATAAGTAAATTACACGAACAAAGAAAAATATGACCACGTACTGTATGCCCATGCAATGTAGTTGTGTAGGTGATATTTTTACCTACTTGAATGGCGTTATGAGTTCACGATAACCCCTGCATTAGATTAGAGATAGTTTTGCGATTATTGACTATTGATAGTCCTGGTAGCTCATTTAGTAGCACATCTGCTACAAGAGCTATTAGGTTCGGTTTTGCCCACCCAGGACAAAAGTTTATATGATTAACAAATGTTTATTTTTTGTCTGGGTATTCTATATTTGTTATAATTATGTATTTATGTACTGGTTCATATAGTACAAGCTGTGCTTAGTTTGCGGCTACATGACGCTGTGTGAACACTTCTATGATATTAAGTTTTTGTTGTGAAGAAAGTTTTGTTTGTTTACTAATATTTTTAATGCTCAAAGCTAATTGATTAAGTGTCCATTTTAGTGGATGGAATAGTTTTATTGGCGCTCGTTGGAATGTCAATAAACGAGTGACACGTAAGGAAACTGGAAGTGGCTGCCCGCATAGCGTGCGAGCCCTTTTAAAAGTCTTTCCATTCCCGAAAACAAGACAGCCGTATCCATATTCTAACTATGCAACATTTCGTCGCGGGGAAAGCTGCTTACGTCATTCTCTAGGAGAGCTGGAAGCTAAGACCCGCAGATATTTCAATGGCGAGCGGCTTGCTTAATTATATTATTATGATAAGGAGCGGTAGTTCGAGGTAAACGTAAATTTTTAAAGGATTCGTTTAGCTTCTTTTTTTATTTTTTTATTCATACGTGTCAAACTTCCACTAGTGTTAAGTTTATGTTGTAATAATTGTTTGTAATTGGTGTGAATAATAAAGAATTATATTATTATTATTATTATTTAACTTCTATTTAGAGGTTTATCTCATACTACACAAATGTTCTGTTCCGAATTCCAACAAAATAAAAATGATTTGTGTACTGCTATAACATCCACATGTTTTAACAAAGGAGTCCCTTAGCAGACCTCAAAAATAGTAGCGTTTCATCCTTTTTACGAAAGATTCGAAACAAAGATTTAAATTTCTATCTAGTTAATCATTCCAATCATTTTTTGACACGAAAACTACTTTAGGCGGGATGAACGATTTTTTGTAGGGGCAAAACTTATGAGTTCATGTCACCGACTTGCTAATGTGACCGCGTCACCGACTTGATGATATGACTGCGTCACCGACATGCTGCTATCGATGTTTTCACTTATGTCGGTAGTCCCCATGACTGCCAATTTTTTTAAATTGAATACTTCTTTAGCCGCGTTGAGCGATTATTGGTGCTTACCAAAATTTAGAAATACGCGTCAACGACATGTTAATAACGTGTTTTAAGTTTTTACTTCTGTCAGCAGTTCTCATGACTGCCTATTTTTTAAAAGTTATATTTTATGAAATAAAACAGTAACTAAAAATTTCTAGAAGTTGAAAAATATCGTCTTAACTGAACAAACCTTTAAAAAATATTATTATATGAGGTAAACATATTAAAATGAAACTTCGACTGTTCCAAAAACTCAAATAAAATAGATAGATTCCATTTTCTTCCTAAGAGTTGCTAAACAATGGAATTGGCATCCCGAATGTGTATTCCCAGATAGATACAATCTGGGTGCCTTCAAGTCGTGAGTGAATCTGTGAAGTGAACACCAAGCCAGTTAGTTATTAAAAAAAATAAAAATAAATAGGGCGAGATGATGGTCAAACGCAAACCTGTTTATTAATATAAAAAAGGCTTGGACTTATAGCCCAGACTCAAACTAGAATACAATATCACGAGTTTGTATGACATTCTCGTACTTACTTGAATCGCAAATACTTATATAATAATACAATTATATAAAATATACTTTTTAAAATGATATTCATATGTGAAAAGTTCTATATCAGAAAGAAATCACAGTTCAGTTTTGTTCACAGTTCAACAGAGGGTTTATCAATGATGATCAACTTTTTCTGATACTAGTGAAATTAACATTATACTCGTATCAGAGCTATTAAAAAAAAGAGTCTATTATTGATGGAACTAAATATAACTAAACTTATTTGGCTAAACAGTCAATTTTAAAAGCTACGCTGTTTTATTATTAAGTACATCTGTTTAATTAGTTATTGGTTTTTTGTATCTAAATATATATATAGTTACCAATTTTAAATAATTTAGGTTAGGAATTTCTAACAAATAATATGTTTGCGATTTTTTATACATTAGCTAACTATTTTGTTTCATAATAATGTTCGCCTATCTACTTACAATCATGAAAACATCACACAATCTTAAAACAAAAACATCTCAAGTTCGCCGCAGTTATTTATTTCTAAATAAAGCGCCGGCAGATCTGTCTGTCGAAATTCAAAATTTAAACACATTTATTTCAGGTTACAAAAATTAACACAATAAATAACATATGAAATTTAATGTCAAAAAAAAATCGATAGAAACAAAATAAAGCTACAAGAAGTTTCTCTTAAGTTTTTGTTTAATAAAAATAAGGCATTTAATTTTTCTGTACTTAGTTATTAAATAGAGATTTTAAAAAAATGTGTCTGGAAAGTTTACCTTATTTTAAATAACTAGACAAAGACATCTATCTTATCACCTTACGTTATAGCAACCATATATTTATTGAATACAATTCGAAATCAAATATTCAAAAGTGGTTTATTTTCATTGTCAAAATAAATAAATAATGATACATCACGTTTGGAAGCGGCTCACCTTGGGCGGGGAAGTCTACGGTGCTACGAAGTTGTGATCATTCACTGCTACGGTAATGCACTATTTAGTTTTTCTTGTCAATAATAATATAACTCAATATTTACAGTTGAGAGTCATTGTTTGTATGAGATTGGAGCGCAAGCGGGAGCGAATGCCACGAGTTTGGCCGCGTGTATTGGAAGGCTTTGCGGTAGCGAAGCACGAGAGCGCACGGTGCGTCTCGACTGGCGCCTGGCACCTGACTGAAACGAGGCTCGCGCGCCCCGACCTACCCGACTACCGACACTATAACGTTCTTTTTTTCAAAACTTTGCAAACAAAAAAGAGGTCGGCAGAGGCTGTCCTGTAAAGAAATGATTTGATGAAACGAGCTCTTGACAGGTGGCTCGCGTCGCATCCTCGCATGCACTAGTTAATTGTTGGTTACGTTTACGTCGACGGTTCAGAGGACGTACTGAAAAATGACTTTTAAGTATTAATGCTCTTAAATAAGCGGTTGCCGTTCGCGTGACATTATAACCCTAGCATTATTATGTATCGCGAAAGTTAGCTGCGGCTAGACCGGTTCGTTAGGATGAAGGCTCAGTAGCTTCTGTGATCATTTCAGTGGTTATTTTGTGAGTGATTTGATTATTTCATAAATGAGAGATGGTGTAACGTGTCGTGCTTAGATTTGTTTGATCGCGCTCCGCCCCGGCGCGCTATTGGCCACCATCTACCGCGGGGCGGGGCGTTGCTTAGATACCGACTTAGAAGCCTTTTCGTGAATTGAAACGAATCTCTATGTTTACGTTTACGTAGAGAAAGCGCATAAGTCAGAAACCGTATAAAAGCTTTTACGTAATTTCTGATTTACTATTTGTCTACTATCTGATATAAAGCTTAAATACACTATGAGATTTAGGTGTGTATACTTATAAATATCATTAATATGATATATTGTTTTTTTTTTTTTTTTTTTCTTTTTGCGCTACAAACGGGAAGATTTTATGTATGTGGGTGCTTACACTACTTTGTGATTCGTGCATAAATCTGCAATGGCAACTGATTTCATGAAATTCGGTAGGTACAGAGATGCCATACAAGTATGTATATGATACATACTTGTATGGCATCTGCTGGGTTAATATATTCCGGCAAAAATACATTTTCTCTAGGATAAGGGATGAAAGGGCATGTCGCTCCTAGTTTTGTATAAGTAGATACTATTTAGTACTACTTTATACTATTTAGTTTCTTTGTATACAAGCATAAACTATGTGTTATAGTATAGGTTATTATGTGCTGTTTGTGTGTTTTTTCTTTCTCTAGATAAGTATTGAAATTGAAACGCTATAATAACTACTCACTACTTTCATTTCGTTCTTTTCCTGACACTATAGAAACACTTTAAGGAACTAAAATGTGCTCCATCTTTGACCGCATCGTTATTTTCTATCAAAGTGATCGTAGTCAAAAATATACCTAGTCTATTGTAAAAAAAAAAAACTCAAAGCACTGTAGAAAAACTCGCACATATTATAGGTTGGAAGTCTTTAGAATATGAGGAAATCACTAATGTTGAGGTACATTCTGGAAAAAAACGATGGCCCTTATAAATAGGATCAAGCGGAAAAATATGTTGATCGTTAAGTTAATAGTAGTTATTCGTCCCGAACTGTGTGCTTGTGATTTTTACATTTTACACAATCCTTCAGTTTTATACCATGCAATCTTGAAAACTGTATCCGTTCAAACTACTTGCCTAGTGCTTGCTAATTTGATTTCCGTGTTATTGTAGATTTTTGTTATGATTGACAGGTCAGGTGTTGGACCACAGCTCACCTGATGTGACAATGTGGTCAAAGATGGTATGAACACGTAACCTGTAATGGAACTGGCTCTCAAGTGAGGCTGTCGGAACATAACGTTAGGTTAGGTGCTTGGCGGCGGATTTTTAAATTGAAGGTGGTAGCTAGCCAGCCAAGTACCTACTTACTAGGAAATACTCTACTACATTTTATTATTACCACATCATACTAATATTATAAAGGCGAAAGTTTGTGAGTGTGCTTGTATGTTTGTTACTTCTTCACGCTCAAACACTTCAAATTTTAATGAAATTTGGTTTGGAGGTAGCTGATTAACCTGGATTACCCATAGGCTACTTTTCATCCCGAAAAAATGTAGCGCTTAACACTGCGGAGCGCAGCTAGTACTACATAATACATAATACCTACCACATTGATTTTGTAGATCACATCAACAGTTTGCATATTATAGTTGAACAAATATACATTATAGAGTTATTTTGTCTATTAAATCACTTTGTCCTAGTTAACATATAGAGTTTCAATTTGTTCAGGTATATTAAGTACTTGAACAGGCGATTGATCAATTGTAATAACAATCTCGGGAAATTCAATTAAGCGACTAATCTGGTTTGGTTTCGTGTTCAGTTACATGAGACTACTAAGGCTTCAGGGGAGGTGCTTCAGTCACTATACAAAGGGTGCTCGTGCACTAGGCGGGCATATCAATGTAGCCAGACCACAATATATTTATTAATTTATTTACCAGTTGAAATCAATCCTGGAAGCCAAATACACACAAATACGCCAAATACACTCGTGACGATTTTTTAATGATAATAATATTTATAATGACTATGTAACTAATTAATATTCTATTTTTAATAATTATGTATCTGTTTAATTTTTAATTTAATTTAATGAATATGCGTAACGTTTTGTAATTCTAATAAAAAAAATTGCCATACCCTAATGGATATGTCGTATGTATTAAGGTATAGCAATGTTATATTTTTATAAGTCCTTCCTGTAAATATGCTGCAATAAAGGATTGAGTACCTATTGAATAGATAAATAAATAGATATTAAAGGGCATTTCACACAATGCTATATAGCCCCAAACTAAGCAAAGCTTGTATATACCAGATAACGAATAGGAATGCTTTTATATTTCTTTTTATGTAAGTACGCACTTTTATAATACATGAAGAACACCCAAACACAAAACAAACATCTATGTTCTGAAGAACATAGATAGAACAAACATTTTATGTGAACATAAAATGTTTGTTTTGGGTGAGAATCGAACTCACGCCCAAGAAGCAGAGCTACAACCAAATCAGCTAACAGGATGGTGAAATCTAAGAATTGAATCATCAAAACATTGCGATTCGTCTAAATCAGCATTTTGTAAGAACATTTTATGAAACTAATTTGCTTCACGGGGTTAGTTTAAAAATTTATTTTTGTATTATGATAGTGCATGAGTGTATAATGAAAGTGCTATATCATTATAAACTTTAAGAATCCCTTTTATGCATATTTATATGGTTCATTATAAAAAGTATGTCAAAATGTGTCCAAAATAAAAAATCGATCAAGTGTGAGCCGATCACGTGTATGCGCATAAGCCGATCACTCAAATTGAAAATAAAAAACCAAAATATATCATTGAAAAATTAATAAATAAAACAAATCGTTAATGATTTGAATGGAACATCCAAAAAAAAAAAAAAAATCTGTGTTCACGGGAAGTACCCTGTAGGTTTTGATTCCCTTGCGAGTGTTGAAAATTTGGAGCATAAACGGCTGTATCTTTTGATTGCGTTGGCTTAGAAGTTTGATTTTTTCACAGGTCCAAGGGGTAATAAATCAAATAGATATGATTTTCAGCTTGATACCTCCACGCGTTCCTGAGAAAAAGGATCTTGACATACAGACAGACGGACAACAAAGTGATCCTATAAGGGTTCCGTTTTTTGCTTTTGAGGTACCCTAAAAACACATTTCTTATCGCATCATCTAATTAAAATAATAACGCCGACTACTAATAATATATAGAATACCGACCTACTATTTACTGAGTACAGATTTTATTTTAGTCCATATAGTTTATTAACACATTAGGAGGGTTAGTGAGGGCTGTAAATATAACGGGTAGCGCGTGTCGCGCGCGAGGCTCGGGCGCGGGCGGGCGGGAGGAGCGGAGAGGGGGGAGGGGGGGAGATGCGCGGGCGCGTCACGGCCCGTTAGCGCGGCGCCCGGCGCGTGCACATGTCGCCGCGGCACGCGTCCGCACAGCTTTTTATAACTCCTTTTTCTGTTACCGTTTTCGTTTTTATTTTCTTTCTTTGTTCGAAATACAAATCGGAGTTTCGGGACTTGAATTGGAACACCTCGGTTCCGATAAAAATGTACATCATATGACTACATTTTTAAAAAATCTGGTTGCAAAAGTCGCGCGATGCGATTGCTGGTATACGGCTCGGATGAGTAATCACGATAATAACCATGCAAATCTTTTACCGTGTCCATAAAGTATGCGAGTACGAAGCTGATAGATAAGTAAATCAAAATAAAACAGTGGGAGGGTATGGCATGGCTCAGCTGCCCCAGAACCGGTACCCGCGGCAAGGCAGCCGACGCGGCCGCCGCGCCATTCCTTGCAGTCAACTTTTATTAATTGGGCAGATGAGAACCCTGGCTTTCATGATGAATGCTTATCCCTTATAAGGAACAGTTCACGAAACCTTTTATAGATTCTCAATTAAAAGTGTCTATTATAGTTAATAGCGCGATTGGAGTTTGTAGTTTATAGAAACGAGAATATTTGCTTTAAGTGGGGATAAAACAGGTAATATAACGGAAAGGACGATTAAGTAGAATAAAATATAGCGTAGGGGTGCGGGTGGCAGGTGGTTGCAGGTAGGGATGTCCAGGCTTGTCGATGCGTTCTTTCTTCACAGACTATTATAGCGGTATAAATACATGCAAATCTGCCATGGTAGAAATCAAGCAGTATATGTTTATATTTATAATTATAGAAATTACGAGTCAAGTATAAATTATTCAAAATTTAAATACACTATGTACTCGTGCATTTTATTAGTAATGACGCAATATAACAATAATTATTAATATAATTAATTATCTTTGCCATTTTGAGTTTGATGACATTATAGAATGGCTGACCGATAAGCCATTTCCTTAATAATTTTTTTTTTTTTTGTTTCTAGGATTCCCTAGTGTACGTGTCTGATTTCTTGCGACAGCCCATATTTCTGTCGCGGTTACGTGCACTAATTTTGTTGTCTTGGCGAGTCGGTGCAGCACAGCACGCATGCGGTGCGCGTGGCGCTTCGTTGCACCCGCACGTTTCACGGCCACCTCGAGCTTTCAGTACTCCTTGGGAAGATCTCAGGCTTAAAGCGCTGCCTGTCGACACACGGGACTCGGGATAGTGAATATCCCCATGAAGCGGAAATATGACAATACCGAAGAGTCTTGCGATACTTGTCTTAAGACGCGCTCCCAGTTGGCAGTGCGTCCCAAGAGCTCGAAACCATACTGTAACAATGAGTACACATACGCAGAGTCGCATTGCCAGACCATGGGGTACAGCAAGATGGCAGCCAGGCGCCACAGAGCGAAACAGGCGCCACTTATCTTACATTTGGCTAAAATAAATCGGACGACACTAAAAAGCTATGCAAATATCCATTAGAAATGCTAAAACACGAAAATGTTAATTCTATTATTTATGTATTATCAACATATATAAGGTTACTTAATCGAAAGGGGGCCATTGTACTCATCGTTATGAACAACTTTTACTATGGACACAATTCTAAAATCGTAAAAAAATTAGCTGCTCCATAGAAAATGTTTGTTAACGGAAAGTATGGCGCAGCTATTCTTTTATTTCTGTTTTTTTTTTGTGAGTTATGTCAAAAAAGTATTATTGCATTGTATTGCATAGTAATTTGAACTAGATTTTTAAGATATAGAAAAAGAGACTGGGAAAAATTTCCTTAGCTATCTATCGATATGTTATCATCGATATACGCTTTCCGAGTTCTATGGACATCTCTAAGCTCCCTCAGTCTTGGACGACAAGATTCACCGCGACGGCGGCGGCATGTGCGCCCTTAACGGATTTATTGGAGACCGCGCGTGCCCTCGCCAGCGCATCGGCCAACTGTTTCCAAAACAGTTACTTTCACAACTAATAAGAATCGAACAAAAACTCGGAAAAGAAAGCCACGGCATCGTTAGAATATAGGGGTAGGTAAAGGTATGGTGTAAGCTTTTTTGTTGTCTAACGTGAGTACAAAGAAACAAAATAGAGATTACCATCTAACTTTTACCATAAAGTCTAGGTATGGATGACAACTCGTGAAGACGTTTCTTTGGTATTTGGTAGGCTATTTACTAATTTATGCTAAGTCGATTGATTGCCGATTTTATATAAATAGAAGGTATAAGAAAATCTATACATAGTCACAGACTAATGATATCGCAGGGTCGTCCACATTCCCGTGCATTTTGCATCCCGTAAATTTTCTTAAAATTAGTCAATTTTATATTTGATAGTGCAATTGTTTCTTTAAAAAGAGTCTTACTTCATCTCAAACGTTTTTTTACTGTACTAGCTGCGTCCCGCGGGTGCATCCGCGTTTTAAATATATTTTTTTTTTGGAATGGATAGGCTTGCGCTTGACCCCCATCCTACCTGATGTTAAGTGAAGATGCGGTCTATGGTAGAGCACGCTCGCCTAGAAGATATTTCCAATTTATCCCGTAAATTTTACTAAAAAATATTCGTATAAACTTTGTCCTGACAATGAAAAACACAATGAAAAACACATTATCCAAACCAGTCCAGTCATTCTCGAGTGATAATCCGTCGTACTTGTAGCAATTGATATTTATTTATAAAAATATGTGTTCTCATAAATCAATAGAATAAACCTCTGATAACGAACTTACCATTTTTAATATTCTGAAACTCTTCCACATGTTCATTTCACTCTATAGTAGGAGACATCGGGTAGCGGCGAGTCATATGGCGTGCGTCGCGCATCTGAAACCGTAAAAGGTTTGTAGTAGGAACGCCGCGCGCCGCTTGCGCACCGCACAAAGCTCGGCATTGTGCGCAAGACGCGCGCATTTCCGCTCATTACGCTGGAAAACTCTCCTCCTCCGATAATTGAGCCGCTCTGTCTGCTCCACATGTTCTCGGCGCGAGGCCACACTTTTGCGGTTTACTGCGCCTTTAATTATGTAATGACTACGCACGTTCCCCGCAAACATTACAAACATAACATTTTGTAATTTTTATTGATATTAATTTTATCTTAATTTCTACATTGAATATTGATGGTAATATGATGGCTTTGCAGTGGTGGGGTGTATGTAAGGACCGTTTGAATGTGTGCTCAAGCCGGAATGTTTGATCTTTGCTTGCGGTTCCACAGAACAATGTACTTGACTTTTGATTATTGGAAGCTATCGAAAGTTCTACGGGTGTGCGTACGTGTGCTCTTTGACAATTTAATAGCATATGCACTTGCACCTGCCTTTGCAAAAAGTAGGCGCACGCTTCAGGCAGCGAAGCGGGGAATTCGTCGCGTCGTCTTCCTAGGCTATCTTAAACGATATTTACTGGTAATTGATTGAAAAGGTGCATTAAGTCCTTCACATTATGTTTTTATAACATTTATCCTTACAAGGATTTCTGTATTTGTGGCATCGGCTGCATAATATTTGTATTTATCCGTCAAACGTTCATACGCCAAACAACCTACTTAAATAGCCTATTAACGGATCTATATGTCAAATTTATTCTTATACTCTAGTCTAGCTGAATGCCCGGTGCTTTGTGCCTGGTGCGATAAAGCTTGCCTTTGCCTTTGCGTATATAAATATATAAGGTATCACGATTATTTTGAAAAGTTATGCGTTTACCTACTTACATCGTTTGATTTCTATTCATATGGATAGTTGCGATTTTTCCCAACCTTTCAGCTGGCTTAGGATGCGAGCCGTGATATAAATATTTTCACTCACGTAAACGTGAATGGTACCTATCAGTATCCTAACTTTCACATGTTTCCGAGTGTGGAAGGACAATTTACCCACCAATTACCGTTTTTACGATAGACTGAAACCGAAAAAAGCTATGATTTAATGCAAAAAAAAACATATTTATTACTTTGATGTTTTTAAACCACCAAATTACACACAACCCATGTCACAAAACCTAGTAAATATCATCCACCCAAAGCAATGTTTGCTTCTAAATATTTCAGACCAATGAAAACGAAATCCCATTCAATCAATATGAAAATCAATCCGTAAAAAATCACATAAACATTTTATAAATATCTCACAAGGTGATATTAATCTTTTTGTCGAAGATTACAGTTCAGCGCAGGCTCAGTAAAGATGTCTGTCGCAGATTATGCAACAGTTAGTGTGAGAGTGGTCGAGTTAACTCGTGCCCCGCGGCATCGTCTGCGGTCACCGTGCATGTTACTCTTAATGAGTGTTTTAACTACTGTGGGTAAATCATGCTTTACGTCCTTCGAGCTCAGATGCGCGCCGCCGGCACTCGTCAGCTGCGAATGTAGCTTACCTACTGTAGTGTGGGAGTGTGAGTATGTTACCTACATACTATAGTCTTGGAGTTAGTGAAATACAATACAGCTTTGGTGTCCCCTGGGTATCATGAGAGCCGAATTAAAATGGGCTTACGGGAGGTCAAATTTTGTGATCTGATCTACCATTGATTGAGCCATTGAGCCCAGGAAAGACTAGCGAGGCCGACGCTGTTATTGACAGAGGAAAGAAAAATGCATTATTTTTCGGGTATTCAAACATTCTTCAGGTGTTCAACTGAAAGCAGAAAGTTAGGGGGTAATGAAGCGATCCTGTGGAGATCTCAGTGCCATCGGGTAAGGAGACAGGCCACCGAGCAGGTTTTATTAGATACAATTCGACAAAACCGGACTTAACCCTAAAAACAGCCTTTTATCGCCAGTGAAAAAAATCAAATCTTCAATGTACAGAATTTAATTTCTACCAGTTTTATTATATGTAGGTAGGTATGGATTAGGTATAGATGGGTCGACGATATTGTCACCGTCACGGGTCGAACTTGGACCAGATTGGCACAAGACCGAGGCAGATGGTATAACAAGAGAGAGGCCTTTACCCAGCAATGGAATAAAGAAGGCTGATGATGATGATAGATTAGGTTGAGATATTTAAATTTATTTTTATGGTTGACAGGCTTGCTGTTTGACCACAGCTTATGTAATGCTACTTTAGAGAGTGGTCGAATGTTTAGTACATTCGACCACTCTCTAAAGTAGCATTACATAACTAGTCTGATATGATAGTATTTTTTTTATTTTTTTAGTATCAGTATCGCTATTACAATACCCATCTAGTACGACAAGTATTTGCGGCTTTATATATAGTCAAGTATTTGCCAATGTCAAAATAAAAAAATTCTCAGTTTCCCAAAAACGAAATAAACCAAAAAAACTTACAATCAAATTAAAACTGTTGTTGAGCCCCAAAACAATCAAAATAAACCGCTTACTGTCACAGGCGGCAACACGAACTTCGATTACAAAAAAATTGGGCTATCGCAATTAACCAGCAAAGGTGCCGCGATTTTGCTGGCGGATAATGAATGAGCAATCACGCTTCTTTGATAAGCGACCAACGCAACGTGAACATATAAAGAAAGTCTCCACTTAATAGTTCAATTCCCTCTCTATGGCCTCTGAGCATAGACTGTTCGGGGAGGATGGAAGCTCAGCTAAAAGTAGTCGTTGTTATTCACTGAGAAGCGAGAGCCAGTTAAATATGTCTCTGTTTTGCAGAAAGCTTCCCGTTGAAGGCCTGATATGTGAAGGAAAGCGGGGTGCAAGGTAGGTTTTAGATGGCCGGTTAGTACTGGCCAGCGGGGACCAGGCAGGTGGCACGAAGGCCGATCGGGAGCACGTCGCCTCCAGTTAATTGATTCCAATCTGAAGAGCGGTCGGTGATAATTCACTCCGTAAGAATCCACTCTCGCTCTTATGTAGATAATTATGTATGAGTAACGGTATTCTTTATACTATAAAAAGATTTTGCCGATGCTCATGATACAAATAAGTGTGTAAGTACCTACAGTATACTCGGATGTGTAATTGTGTATACTGTACTTACACAATAGTGACCTTTTACATGATCGAAAAAAAAAAAAATTTGCTAGCGTTATCTTCTATACCTATATATAAAAATCATACGTGTCACGTAGTTTGTGGACGTACTCCTCCAAAAAGGCTCGACCGATTTTTATATCCATTTGGCAAGTATGAGAATAGGTCGTAAAGTATATTTCATACCGCTAGCTGCTTTTTATCCCGAAAAAATGTAGCGTGTAACACCGCGGGGCGCAGCTAGTATTAATATATCGTGTGAAGTACTACGCAAGGTGTATACACTACTCAGTAGTTGAGCTGAACGAAGTTAGTATTTGGATCGCGTCATTTAATACGTAGTACATTATATATCACTGTTTATTGCTGTTTTGTAAGACACACTTTATTTTAACCTGTCGTGCTTCTGTCGTGTAATTGCTTTAGAAACGGGCGATACGTGTTGCTAGCCGCGCTGCGTCTCAGCTGCTCATTAGAACGATGTCATAGGCGCTTTAAAAGCTAAAATAAAACACTTGTTCGTACGACTAAAATCAAACGCAAAAAATGCTAATCAGGGGGCGAGTGCGTTAAAAGTAGCCGTTTCCATATATGTAATGCAGACGTCGCATGAGCTAGGGAATGCGTGAATGTCATTGTATTTCAAACCCCGGAAAGTTTTCGAAAAATGGACTTTATTACCGTAACAGGAAGGTATTTGTGAAAAAGTCAGCTGAAGGTTTCAAGGTAAGATTATGAAGCACGCGCCTAATAATTACTGGCAAAAGGTCACGTGCGCACATTGTGCCGTCGTCGCAGTAGAGTTTGCGACATTGTGCAGTAAAACGCCGGGTACTTTGTCGTACTAATTTACTTCTAATCGCGGTTCGAAGGTTCTTCCGAACCGATAATTCATATTAAATAGTTCATTACGGTGACAAAGTTCAACAATGTAAATAGTAATAGGTCTTTGTTGTACTTACGTTACAAGTCTTAAAATTTAACCGAAAAAGTAACCTAGGTATGAGTAAAATATTTTTTTACTGGCTATTTGATCACAGCTCACTTGATATTAAGTGAAGGTGTGGTCAAAGATAGTAAAGCACACCTAGCCTGGAATGAAACTGAAAGTGAGGCTGCCGGAATACACCGTCGATCGACAACCTGAATTGATTGACAAAATCTATATTAGCACGAGCAAAGCCGCGGGAAAAAGCCGTATAAGTATATATTTGATCTGGAATTTACCACTATTAAAATTTTCGTTTGTATTAGTTGAAAAACTGCGTACAGTTTGGTAAAAAGATGTACAATTACTAAATATAAACGAATGCCAATTTGAAAGTAGCATGTTGATGAGTTCTGCCAATTTTTACTGCTTATTAACTGAGTCGTTCATTGGCAATCATAGCGAGCGAACATCGTAAATGCTTTTTACGATTCCATTAAAACATTCTCGTACAGATATGCAAAACCAAAGCTAATAGCGGCAAAGCGCTCTTATTGATATTAGTAAGTTGCACGCAGGACAGATAAAAAAATATCTTAAAGATTTCATACTTCTACCTTTAGGTAGGTATATGAGTTAGCCGGCGCCACATCTACGATTGCATTTCATGAAATGTTTTTTATTTTATTTTGTTGGTGTTGTAGTATATCTACTAACATAATTATTATTTAAGTATAATTTAAGCATGCTAAGTTATTTAAACTCTACGTTGTTTCGCGGATTGGTAGTACTAAGTTGAAAGGTAGTAAATTCATCATTATGAACAACTTTTATTATGGGTTAAACTCTAAAATCGTAAAAAATAGCTGTTCCATTAATTTGGTCAAGGGTAAAACTTTTTTTCATAGTACAGCAATTTTTTTTCAATAACTTCTTTTCGTACACCCCAAGCTGACAAAAACTAATAACAAAATATCTTAAATTAATATTATTTACAAATTTATAAAAACAACTTAATTTAAAAGTCCGTCAGAGGAGGGATATGCGGCCAAAATGCTGGCAGCATTGCCATGCTGGATGGCAATGCTAAGCTTTTGACCAAAGTAGATGCCAGTATTCTGATCACTTGAAGCCTCCTCTAAGCGTTTAAAACTCCTCAAACTGTCCCCTGTCTGTATATTATCTCTTATCTCCAGATTTCTTTTTCCACCGATATATCAATATTGAGATAAATAAATCCATATTCAAATAAATAGGCTTGTCATGGCATGGCAGAGGTTGATTAGTGTAATTACACCGACGAGTACACATACTAAATCTACGATAAACACTGTTATAATCCTAACTTAACTAAATATGAATCAGAATTGTTTGTTACGCTTTCACGTCATTTTACTACTCAACCGACCATTATAAAAGTTTGCTATTACGTTATAGGTGGTGCAGAAAAGGACATAAGTTATCGTTAATCCATAAAAAAAATCATGTTCTCGAGGTAACAAAATGTACATTAACGCAAGCGAAGCCGCGGGCAAAAGCTAGTAGTTTTCATATTTTTTTTTGTGTATTTAATTGCACATCTTGTTATTTTGATGAAACTATAAGCTTCAGAATACAGAACATCGAATTGAACGATTATTATTTTAGGTTTGCTCTTTCTGCAAACACCCTACAATTCTTCCATTTTAAATAAATAGTCACTTATTTCTAATCTTATGAAGAGGAAAATGGAGGAAGCATACTTAGATATGTAAACACAGCTCGGATAACTAGTAATGTTCAGAACTCACTATATTATTACCGTATAATTATCAGTACCTGGATGACCGAACTTTGCTCGGATGAAAACACGGATAAAACGACGTTTTCTAAAAATTAAACCTATCTAGATCGATTTATCGCCCCCGAAACCCCCTGCATACTAAATTTCGTGAAAATCGTTGGAGCCGTTTCTGAGATTCAGATTATATACATATACAAGAATTGCTCGTATAAAGGTATTAGAAGATATTAGTACCTGGATGACCGTGCTTCACTCTCCGTGCTAAAAACACGGATAAAACGACGTTTTCTAAAAATGAAACCTATCTAGATCGATGCATCGCCCCCAAAACCCCTGCATACTAAATTTCGTGAAAATCGTTGGAGCCGTTTCCGATATTCAAATTATATACATATACAAGAATTGCTCGTATAAAGGTATTAGAAGATATTAGTACCTGGATGACCGTGCTTCACTCTCCGTGCTAAAAACACGGATAAAACGACGTTTTCTAAAAATGAAACCTATCTAGATCGATGCATCGCCCCCAAAACCCCTGCATACTAAATTTCGTGAAAATCGTTGGAGCCGTTTCCGATATTCAAATTATATACATATACAAGAATTGCTCGTATAAAGGTATTAGAAGATATTAGTACCTGGATGACCGTGCTTCACTCTCCGTGCTAAAAACACGGATAAAACGACGTTTTCTAAAAATGAAACCTATCTAGATCGATGTATCGCCCCCGAAACCCCCTGCATACTAAATTTAATGAAAATCGTTGGAGCCGTTTCCGAGATTCAGATTATATATACAAGAATTGCTCGTATAAAGATATTAGATTAGAAGAGCATCGCCATCGGACGCTTTCATATACAAGGTACACAATTTGTACATGAATGACATAGAGTTATAGCCAAAAACTATACTCGGTTATTTTTAAAATTCACGAAAAATAAGTAAGAAATAGGGGTGTGATTGTGTCGTAGACTTGTCTATGTAAATATGTGTACATTTTTGATCACAAAGAAGTCCTTCGGATATCATTGTTTCAAGTACACAACAGCAACGAATGCTTTGATCGAGTGGTGTAATAAAATTTTGGATGAAGATGATATATAAGTAGCTGCAGCACCAAACTGTACCCCTCCATTTTGTTAACATAAAATCACACATTATACACTTCTATATGTTTCCTAAGTTACGTGTGTAAATTTTCGGTAACTTTAAACGGTAAACAAAAATATCGTAAGGAAACCTAGATATCTGAAACTAAGCTATTTTAGAAGATGGGTGACGTTTGCCAAGTCGCATTTGCCCAGACTGGTGGACTATGACCTTACTCTTCTTACTTAGAGAAAAGGTGTATGACAGTTAATTTTAAAACAACGTTGATCTGCAATATTAAGAAAGTGTCTCATATTGTTCGTTTGTTTTTCCCGCTTTAGTTGCAATGATGTTTTCTTTTTTGCAGGTAACATAATAACAATTATTTATTTAAATTTTAGCTTATATCTTTATAGGGTCTACTTGAAAAGGTCTCAAAAATAACTTACATATGTTAGTTAAGAGCTACATTATTTCTTTCATTTCAATATTACTTTGACGGTCGGTGGATTTGTATGGCTAATAAAGTTTTTACGATTTCAATTAGGTTTATAGCTATAAACGGAAATGTCGATATCATCAAGTTATTACTACGTAATTTTACTGCGCTACAAATGAAACATAACTATTTGACAACCTCATAGTGATTGAAGAGTGGATTCGCTTCCCGCCCAGGACAAACATTTAAGTAATGTCATTAAATAATTAATACTTATCAGTATTGATTGAAAATAAAATCTAAAGATACTTATTAATTTTGTAAATATACTTAGTAAATTTTAATGTCAAAATAATATAAATCTCAAAATTAAAGAATATGTTTATATAAATAAATCATAGGAAAAATAATGTCTAAATGTATGTATGTCTAAATGAGATAACAGAACTCGAGAGTCGAATAGTCTGAGCACTTGCATTTCCCAACGTATCTGTCCCCCAAGAAGTTTTTTTTAAAACAAACAATCTCAAAATAATCGATAGATAAGATCTGATTAATTAATAAAGCTAGAAGCCATAAAAAATATAAAATTGTGATGCAACTACTAGATAGGTTCCGAATGACAAGCTGTGCGTATAATCGGTGTTCACGTTCACTATAAATAAAACTTTCGCGCGGCGCAAGCGCATTAAATCGTATCCGACGGTGGCTGGAACTCGTCCAGGCGCACCTGCGACAATTTTTATAGTATAAATTTGCATTAATTCATTTATTCCTGTTTTCCAGCGCATCGCTGTATAAATGGGTTAGCTGGTAAGTGGTATCTAGGTGGCGCGGGCCGGTGCGGGCCGTCCACCGCGCATGTCCTGCGTTTAGCCCTGTATAATTGACGGTCTGCCTACGTGTGCCCTACCAAGGGTCCTGCTTTACGCTATACTAATGACATTGCCTTAGAGGAAAGTAAAAGTTTGTATAATTTTTGTTACACTTTACAACATTGTTTCAAACTGTAACAATATAATACCAAGACACAATAATCATACATACCAATATAATGATATGTTAATAAGAGGTAATGTAAATCTCTAAGATTATAAATAAAGAGAAAGAAAGAATAATCTCTATGCTTTATATAATTGGGTTGACAGCCCCGTTGGCTCATTGGTAGTATATCTGCTTTAAAAACTGTAGGGCGTGGGTTCGATTCCCACCCAGGATCAACATTTTGTGATAATATAAACAAATGTTTGTTCTGTGTCTGGGTGTTCTGTATGTATTGTAAGTATGTATTTACAAAGAAAAGTTTTTTTTTTTTTTTATACCTGACAGGCTTGGTGTTTGACCACAACTCACCTGATGTTAAGTGACGGTGTGGTCGAAGATGGTAAAGCACACCTAGCCTGGAATGGAACTGGCTCTCAAGTGAGGCTGCCGGAACACACCGTTAGATGCTTAGCGGCAGATTTTCAACTTGAGGGTGGTAGCTAGCCAGCTGAGTACTAGAAAGTACTCTACCACCACGCTATGGTTTCCTCACGATGTTTTCCTTCACCGACAGCTCAAGCTCATTGTTGGGGTTTGAACCCATGCCCTTCGGCATGCGAACCGACCACGCTAACGACTGAGCTATCATCGCTATAAATAAGTATTCTATCAGTTATCTGACTTCCATAGTACAAACTTTGCTTAGTTTGAGGTCAGATGGCACTGTGTGTAATGCCCTTCAATATATTTATTTTAATTGTCAAAGTAATAAAAAAAGTCTCTAGTAGCCAAAATCTCAGTTTAATTATTTTGTTACTTTTTTGCGAGTAATAATAGGTTTTTATTTAATATTACTATCGGAAATAAATATATCATATGCAAACATATATA
Source organism: Biston stratarius (assembly GCA_950106695.1). Lineage (NCBI taxonomy): Eukaryota > Metazoa > Arthropoda > Insecta > Lepidoptera > Geometridae > Biston > Biston stratarius. Next base: position 14,891,644 of record OX467115.1, on the reverse strand, counting down.
GATAGCGTTATTTCTTATTATAAGAAGAGCATTTCGTTTAACTTACATGAAGCAAACAATTATAAAAATATATACAAAAAAATCTAACATAGAAAAAGCAACTCACTGCATAAAAACTATTTAACATAAGCAACACAAACTGTCACTTGTAGTAAGGGCTATCAAAGGTATCATTCGTGTAATCCCGCTGCAACTCCGCTAAATACTGGTTTAATGCATCTTGCTATCGCCGCTATCCATGTATTATGGAAGTATTTTTATTTAACATTTTTACAGTTCAAAGGTGCGAAGTACACGCACGCCTGACCTTACTCCGTGTTACACTACAGGGCAATGTCTTGTAGAATGAGGCCTCCTTTGTCACCGTTACATATTGTATTGGATAAATAGTGAAGAAATGACGAAGCTAAGACAGGACAACGTCTGTCAGGTCAGCTAGTATCATAACAATTATAATTGTTTCAGGTTTAATCAAATCATCATTCTTTAATCAGTAAGATTTATAAACGGAATTAGGTTAAAGATACAACTGCAAAATGCCACGCAAAAATACGTTGATCAATACCACACCGACCACACCGTCACTTTACATCAGGTGAGTTGTGGTCAAAAACTTAGCCAGTCAGCCATAAAAAAAATCAAGAATAATTTGTTAACTCTATCTATACTAAAATTTTACTAAAGTTCTACGTTTATTTGTGTAAATTTAAATTAAGAAAACTAATTTGAAATCTAAAAAATACGGGTTCCAGTATAGATACGGTTGAATTTTTATTTTCCCCTCTTTTATATTATGACTCTTGTATTATTTTGCGAACCAAAGTCTCGAAGAAACAAAGGAAACTAGTGATATAGATTTTACATTGACGTCACATAAAAAAAAGTTTAGTCATATCTACCAGATGCTGCAATGTGCAGACTGAAATGGGACTTACAAAAAAAAAACTCGTTCGTTGACCTACTGCGTTAAATAGAAGCCTTGCAGTGGAATCTTACACTGGTTATTGAGAATTCGCAAAAGAACAGAATACAACATGTCAGCATCATTTCTAACCAGTTGTTAGGCAAAACATGGCAATAAAAGTCTTTCACTTATTTTAAATATCTTACTCACATCAATCCGCACATGCTACGGAAGAAGATAAATTTGAAATTGAATTTTAACGCACGAAATTTCATGCTGATTTTTCTAGTAAGTTGAACATGCCTTAAAATTGTTAAGCTTTTCTTTTGTATTTTATAGTCTATTAATAGAATTTAGTTATAATAAGTTTAATGAATACTCACCTAAAGTAAGTCCATTGTGGTCATTAAACCTCTACGGTCAATGAATATAAATGAGGTTTCCTACAAAACCAATTTAGCGAGCAGTTAACGCACGTGTTTTTTACAAGGGAATACACTTAAAGTATACACTCAAGAGAAGGCATGTGTAGCTATAAAACATTAGACGTTACTCGAAGGATGCGGGTCAACCGTCTTACACTGTTAATGCACTTTTTAATAATTTTCCCACGTTTCATTGACAAAATGTTTTTGTTGATGAAACAAACCAGACTCTAATAGCTGAGCGGATTTTTTTAGTTTTAGAAATGAATATGGTATTAGAATATTGTAATTTTTTTAGCAATTATAGTTTTAAAAATCACAATAGCTGAATACATCTTTCTACTACTATTTTTTTTTGTTAATAAAATATCAGGAAAAAGAACCGTTACATCCATATATAGATATAAAAATTAAACTAAAAGGTGGAGAAAAAGGAATTCTGGTGACAGTGACACGTTGAATGTTCATACTGTTTGTGATATAAATTAAGTTTAGCTATCTGGTCACTTGTCGCATCTACCAAACGTTTAGCTATTTAAATGATAGGCGGCCTGCCCCAATGAGAAAAGTTATGTAATCCCAAGTCATATGTAAAATCTTCATTTCTTATATTCACGATTAAAATAAACTAAAAAAAAACAAATCAAATGAATTTCAAATGTTCTACGTGGTTTCGCTCGTAGCAGTGAGCGCTACGTGCGAGTGTCCGTGCGTACAAAAGACATCAACGAAATGTAGTCTACAAAAAATGTCTGATAAAAAACAATAGGTATTATAACTTTTTATCGATAAAAAGTTTCGACTACAGATCGAGTAACATAGCACCATATTTTATTATACACCTTAAAATAACAAAAAATGCTTTTTTAGTATTAAAAAAAAGGTATATTCTAAGAGGTTATAAGCTCTTCTTCAGACTGGATGAGCTACAGTTAAAACTTGACTTATTTTTTTTCATCAATTTATTATTGGCGTTAAAACTATTATCTTTTTGTACGTTATTATTTGAATTCTTCTGAGAAGTATTGAAAGAATTATATCATTTGAAACTTGATGAGCTACTTAAATGAATAATGGTATACCAAGAAGGGCGTACACACCAAGTTTGGCATTGAACAATTATAATTATTAAATTAGTAGCGAACCACCTTGGCTTCGCTTGGGCATACCTAGACTAAGACTTAGACGTAGTAACTAGGTTTGTATGCTCACTTTTTTTCATACTCTTAGCATATTTTTACAGGTCGTAACTTCTAAACGAAACGTACGATGAATAATTTGAAGAGGAATTTACATTTCCTGTGTTAGAATCAACCTTGATAATGGAACTATTTAGTTGGATAAGGATTAATATCAGAATACGAATGTCATCATTTTTCTATTCTACACGCGTTTTGATCGACTAATTTAAACAAAAAGTGGTTATTGTGACTTAACTATGATAGTTAGACATAAAGTCTTGCGGGGTTTTTTGTATGTAGTACATTATTTTAAGTATTATTAATAGTTTTCTCAGTGCTCGACAAATAACGACTTTTATAAGCAAATTTTTGTTTCCTTGGGCTACATTATTGCAATTTTTGTAGGGAACTCTAATTTTTTAATATAAATATACTTAACCAAGTTATATATACTATATATTACTTGGTGATAATGCAATGTTCTATAATGAACAAATTTTTGGTATTGGTTAAATCGTTTTTGAGTTTATCCATTACAAACAAACAAAAATAAAATATTTTCTCTTTATTATAACGATTAAGGGCCTGTCTTTAAGGGAACTGTCCAAATGTTATTTTTCAAAAACTTAACATTGTCGTCCAGTGTGGCATTACTACCAGCATTCTGGCCACATATTCCTCCTCTTGTAGACTTTTAGGTATGTTTTGTTTTTATAAATTTGTAATGGGAAACAGGTATTCCTAAAGACCATCCATCTATATGAGATAATGAAAGAAAAAAAAATGTCTTAAAAATTCATTGTTGGAAAGAGTTACATCAAATTTTGCTGGGCTAGGATGAGAACACGGGCAGTACAGGTGAGAGTTCATATTTAGTTAAAAGGGCCACTTAAACCTTCATCTGGGTTGTAAGTCCTAGGCCCTGTGCGGGTTCTTGTCCCTGCGATGGACCCCGCACCCACACCCGCACGGTGATACCACTGAATGCTTAAACGTTTTCGTTGCATAGTAGGTAATAGTATTAATTTTGTCAAAATTTTAATGTTGTTTTCGTTTCGTATGGACATATGTATTTTATGTAATGTTAATTTAACTTTTTAACAATAATTTTAACTTATTTTTGCTGTACTCGTACTTAGTTTAAGGGAACTGGCTGCTGCACTTAAATAAAACAAACTAATCTGTACAAGCAGCAGAGTTATTGTTATATGATTAAAATGACGTTAAAATCTTAAAAATACCTAAAGTAAACTAATCTAAAACTAAATGTTCGCTACTATAAATATGTAAATATAGTCGCGGAGCGTTCAAAGGACTTATCCAGCAGTGTACATCTCTGTTGCGTAATGTTGTAAGGTTTGGTTGATGCCCCCTAAATCGCGAAGGAGCGCCATATGGCGGCACATGCGCCCGCGCCGCCCGTGCCTCCGCTAAATTGCAGGTTCCTTGTAATGCAAGGGGCACTCATTACATTACACATAGGGATTTAAGGGTCTCCACCCTTAAGTGTCTTTTTTAACCTTACAAGCCCATTTCATGGGAGAAGTCCAGAAATGCAAAATATTGTAGGAACATGTCAACACAAATCTAACATAAAAACAATAAAATTAACTTATAATTTAGTAACCAAGACATGTTATGTTAAAAAGAAACCCATGCAACCGCGAAGGGTGAGTTCGATCCCGGACCGGTTTTAATGAATTGTGTAGAATTTAAAACCCACAGATTTATCATATCACTGGTTTTTAGTAAATCTGTTGTGAAAAAACTTACATGTAATCAGTATTTTTATGACTTACGTGAATCAGCTTAAAGGCACCAGACCAGCAGCGCTGTGGACTATTAGACAAACACCCAATGAGGGAAGACATATTATTATATATATTAATATGTTATTATATATAAGATATAAGTATTTATTTTCTATGTATAAGTATGTACATATAATCATATATATATAAAAAGTATTTAAGTATTCCGACAGCTGTTTGGTTCCCACAGTACAAGATTTGCTTAGTTTGGGGTGCACCGAAATGTCTTCCAATATATTTGAACGAGCAATTCTTGTATATATATAGCAGTAGATCTTGGATTTGATTCTCATACAGGATAAACATTTTGTGGTATAAACAAATTTTAGTTCTGTGTCTGGGTGGCCGGTATATATTATAAGAATGTATTTACAAAAAAAATTAAAATGCTCTATCAGTTACCTGACTTCCATAGTACAAGCATTGCTTAGTTTGGTATCAGATAGCGCTGTGTGTAATGTCCTACGATATCTAAATATATATAACTCAAAGGTGACTGACTGACTGACTGACTGACTGACTGACTGACTGACTGACTGACTAACTGACTGACTGACATAGTGATCTATCAACGCACAGCCCAAACCACTGGACGGATCGGGCTGAAATTTGGCATGCAGGTAGATGTTATGACGTAGGCATCCGCTAAGAAAGGATTTTGATTAATTCTACCCCCAAGGGGATAAAATAGGGGATGAAAGTTTGTATGAATCTTTGTCAATTTTAAACCGATCGGGCTGAGACTTTGCATGCATAAAGCTACTATGACGTAGGCATCTAGTGCGGGTGAAACCGCGGGGCATAGCTAGTTGATTTATAAAGTAAGTAATATTAGCACACTATTGCTTGGAATTCGAATAATTATGGAGTTTTATATTTCCTCAGGCTACTTTCTGCAAAAGAATTAGTAATATCAAGATATTCTATTTCAACTATCATGGATCTATATCATAAGATTATGCAGCATTTTAATTGTTTTTATCAAACAGATTAAGGAAATAAGGCTATAATATATATTTCCTTTTTAACCCCCGAAGCAAAAAGAGGGGTGTTATAAGTTTGACGTCGATATCTGTCTGTCTGACTGTGTGTGTGTGGGTGTCTGTCTGTGGCATCGTAGCTCTCAAACGGATGGACCGATTTCGATGAGTTTCTTTTTCATTTGATAGCCAGTTTCCTTGCGGTGGTTCTTAGCTATGTTTGGTTAATTGCGTAGGGTTTTTTTTTAAATTTAATTACTTGTCAAATGAAAAAGAGCAACATACGATTTAAAAAAAAGGTTCGAGAATATAATTAGTTACTTAACCATAACTGATAATTTTAGATCCAATCCGGTATAAAATAAAGCTAACAAAATTAATTAAATTTGGCATACAAAACTTACATTCTTGCACTTAGCAAATACATCATCTGTGCTTCACATAAATAGCATATTATAAATATCTGTAAGCGTTAACGAGACGGCTGCATGCGTCGAAAGCCGTGTCGAATGCAAAAGATTAATTTCAGATCATTCCGGGGTTTGCGTGACGACATTTTAATTGTTACACATTGTTTTAGATTGAGGCAATATGCGGAGGCGGTGGGCCGTTATCTGATGAAATATGTCCGTTATGATTGGCGAACAAACAGTATGGCGCGGCCATATGTCGCGGCACGTGCGCGCGGGCATCGCGGCCCGTCGCTGCTCACTCACCGGTGAAACTGTACGATACAGCTCTATAACATGGCCAGAATCGCTAGCAAATATTTACTTTATTACTCTAATTTCGTTATATAATAATAAAATATTCGTTTTTGTAGCGATGATAACTACTGAGCTATCATCGCTACAACCACTGGGTTAGCGCGGTCGGTTCGCATGCCGAAGGGCGTGGGTTCAAACCCCAACAATGAGCTTGAGCTGCCGGTGAAGGAAAAACATCGTGAGGAAACCATAGCGTGGTGGTAGGGTACTTTCTAGTACTCGGCTGGCTAGCTACCACACTCAAGTTGAAAATCTGCCGCCAAGCATCTAAGAGTGTGTTCCGGCAGCCTCACTTGAGAGCCAGTTCCATTCCAGGATAGGTGTGCTTTACCATCTTCGACCACACTGTCACTTAACATCAGGTGAGTTGTGGTCAAACATCTAGCCTGTCCGAGATAAAAAAATTAATAAAAATATTGAACGCATTGACAAAAAACATGTGCCAGGCTCACACTCTCGAGAGGCAGCTTTTAATTCCTGTCTTCTGCCACTGCCGCATTGATGGACACCTACGTGTATGTATTCCAATATAAATAAATTGGAATGAGGTGAACATAAGAATTGATTGATTGATTAACTCTTTATAGTCCACACTTAAAATTATACAATATAGAAGAAAAAGAAAATAAACTTAATTAAAAGGTGTAACAACTGACGACCTTATCGCTAAAAGCGATCTCTTCCAGGCAACCAGGATTAGAGGAAGAAAAAGGGTGTGTCAATAACGAGATATACATGTAGTGAAATGTATAACTATAACATAAATATTCAAATAATAACATATCCTAATACATAGAATAACTAGAATGACTAAAAATACACCAATATATAAAATTAATATTGAAGGTTATCCTTTAATATTAATTTTAATATTAAAGGATAAGGAAAGGATTCAATATCAAAGGTATCGCTGAACCTGACTGATCAGCCTGTAAAGCTTTATTTTTTTAGTCAAACGAATATTCCTAGAATATTTTCATCTATCTTTAGAAACGGGTTGACACAGTCAAAACAAAGTGCATCGAGTTCTTATTTTTTTGTTTATACATAAACTAAAAAGTAATATTAACTAAGTGGCTCTAACTACATATGTTTTCTAAGTAGGCATGTCGACGAGTATTTTTTTTATCTAAGCTAAGCAACATACAGAAAAGTTAAGTAATTATGCCATCGATAATAGATATATGTACCTAAATAAGAAGTATGGCATTACCCTAAATCTGAGGCAGTAGCGTTATATAAAGATTTTAGCTGCACTGTGTCATGTCTGTCGCATTGCCTAGTCTACGATCGGAGAAGCCAGTGCGCGTCCGTCAGCTTAATCACTAGTTAATCATTTTTCGGTTGACGGGGTTCATTGTGCCACACCCTACACGGATTATAATTATAATTCATAGCCAAAGATACGCGTGCAAAATTTTTCGATTTACATTTTTTGTAAAAGTTTGTTTGACTTGGTTATTGTGACGGCTGTTAGCCTATCATTAACATTATTATTGTATTTTTTTTTCTATTAGGAAATAATTTAGGTTTTGACTTGCATTATAGTAAGAAAGTATTTAAGGACGTATTTAGCTTGGGGTAGGAAGACGAATATCCATACAAATTACATTAGAAATTTAAACTATTTTTATGGCACATAAATCTGAATTTGACAACAGCGATGACGTAGTCAAAGAAGAAATTTCATCATATCTTAGAGAACCAGGAAGTCACTTTATTAGTAGAATCAGCTTCATAAGCGTTCCAGGTGGACACGGTGAAGTAAATATTTAGGATACTTACATAATAATATGACTGCAAGTACCAATAAGCACGTAACTACTTAACTACTTTATCGCACGTTACAGATTTAGTATAAACTAAAACAATAAAATCGGCGCGTGCATCAACACGCCCGTATGCCAGCAAGACCACAGCGGCGGTGGCGACCCCAGCGTTGACATTGAACTCGAAGCGGAGGAGACCAGGCCAGACCTACAATTATGGACATCAATCAACTTGTATTGACTTATTAGTTTTAGTGTAGTTTTGTAATTGCTTTATTCAGCCATAACAATACAAATAAAAAATGTACAACTTGCCAGTGTGAATTTTGTCTAGCAGTACAACCATGCAAACGTTATTGTTTTGCGAGGTAAATACTCATCCAATACTAAATACATAAATAAAAGCTAATAGTATAATGACTTATTACTAGGATGCTAGGTACACGTCTCTTCTTCCTTGTGTGCTTATGCCCTGAAACAGACTACGAATAGATAAATAATAAAATTCTGTCTTTATTATTCTATTGCACTCCTCGCGCATTATCCTCGTCCCGCGGATTTACCCGCTGTCTTACTGAACCGTATTTTTAAGTAATTTAGTTCAGGTTATATCCATTAAAAATCTGATTTGTTTATTTTTCTATCTCCATTCTAATTTCCTTTCAAACCCGATAAGCTGTATTCACAAACTGTCACATTTGTATTTCTTAATTTAAATGTAATAAAACTAAGAGATAACGATTGTCTTTGACCAAAACAATGTACTGGATATCGCTACTTTAGCGCTCATTACTTTGATATATGTTATGGTTAGTCTCAATATCCCTGTAATTTCGCTAGCAGTTATTTCCCTTCAATCCTGGATTTGATTAGGCAAGTAAGAACTAAACTTCATAACCCGTGTCTCCCCTGTGCGGTGGCGCATAGTGGCGTAGACGGCAGCTCGACAGCCCGCATGCTCGCCGCGATGTGATTTGCATGCTCCTCATCAGTCCGATACCATCGCGATACTAAACGCTGTTAAGGGAACATAAACATTTATCTATAGCTACCTAGTAGATACGCTTTCCTGATGGTAAGAGAACTTTGAGTAACAAAATCAGGGCAACGCTGCTTTGGCGCTGGTTAGTTTGAGACTTTCGATGGTTAGCCTCAACATCCCTTTAATAGAGTTTCCTGCAGTAACCGGAACACACTACTGCTTGGCGGCAGAATATCTGGTACTGCGGTGATACATACCTAGACGACCTCCTGCTAAGGAGATCCAAGTAAATTTACTTACCTTTGATAGTGATTTATGAGTAATCCTAAACTTCTGATAACTGATGAACGTACACGTGATATAAATTATGGGAGTCGACATGTAGTTAATAATAAATAAATAAAAAACAAGATAGTTGTGTTATATATTCATTCGTCGTAGAAAAAAAATGTGTTGTACAATTTCAACACAATTTTTTCAACGCAGGAAATTCCTCCCTTGCTCGTGGCAGCCAAATAGATATAATAGTTACTTAAGTAAGTATATACTTAATTGAATATGGTATCTAATCATTTGAGAGCTATGCAACCAATTAATCTAAAAATTTCACAGGATATTGGCCGAAATAGAAATAACCCATAAAATAGATAAGATTGCAAATGTCTATATTCACACAATTAAAACACGCCATAAGAATAAATCATTGTGTCCTCTCCTCATTTTCAATTTAGATAAAGAAACCATTTTATAATAAAATGGGGTAGGTAGACAATTACTACAACTTATTAATACAATTTATCGCTAGGGTGAATATATTGGGCCGATACATTTTAATTGTTGAAAGGTCCTGAATAATTTACTATTTTGATAACTACTTAGCTATTAAAATTTATATTTTCGCAACAGGCTGAACAACGAATGCGTTCTAGGGTCGGTAAAGATACCCATGATTTTTAATTCCTCAATTTTAGAGTCTAAATCAATTTACCTGCAAATTTCATATTTCATATTTATCGCTAGAATAAATAATAATAATAAATATCGTCGGACATTTCACACAGCGCCATCTAGCCCCAAACTAAGCAAAGCTTGTACTATGGGAACTAGATAACTGATAGAATACTTATATACCTTTTTTTGTTGTAAATACATATAATACTTACAGTAGGTACACCCAGACATAGAACAAACATAAATTTATAGTCACACTAGCTGCGCCCCGCAGTTTTACCCGCGTGGTGATGGATGATGATGATGCAAGTATTCTATCTTTTATTCCAGGGCCTAAAGTATCTACATGCAAAATTTCACCCAGATCCGTTCAGCCGTTCTGGCGTGATTGAGTAACAAACATTGGATGGATGTTTGTTATCCATCCATCTATCCATCCAAACTTGTACATTTATAATATTAATGGGATAAATGTTTGTTCTGGTGGGAATCGAACCCATGCCCTTTATCTCTTGAAGCAGATATTCTAACAACTGAGGTAACAGGGTAGAAAGGCTCAAATATGCCAGATTAAATTTTATAAGGTACATGGACGTATTTCTAAAGTCCTAATGTATGTAATGCTTATTTATAATGCCAAATCCAAACTACAACGTAATACCAAAATAAAATAAGATAACGGGAAATATGCAGAAATTTTATTTCTTGCAATTTTATAGTAATCTTTTTAAAGTTATATCAGTCCTGTATCATCTATGGGAAGATGGTACCTATTAATTGCGTACGCGCACCTGGGCCCGCAGGTGGGTTGAATTTGGGGTCAGCGGGTTTGACACCGACGCGACACTCTTGTGGGAACCATCGCAAGGGTAATTTACACTATTATTTTAGTGACTATCTATATCCTAATGCATAATAATAAAAATAATCGATAACCAAATCTATGCCCTAATTTTACATGCTTACATCTGTCTGTTTGTGTATAGGTATACTGGCGAAGTGTAATGTGCAAAAAACGAGTCAAAGTACTAAACTATATAGAATGCACCCACGGTTTCACACGCGTTTACTGGGATAAAAAGTAGCTTGTGTTAATCCAGGGTAAAAGATAAAATATCATCCCCAATCCATTACAGCGTGACGAATTTAACAAAAATACACACAGACATGAAAATTCGCATTTATAACATTATTGAGAAGTGAAATGAGATATATTCACGGTTACTCACCAACTCTAATGGTATATAACTGATGGAATTACCGAGGCGAGGACGAAGCACGTGGATATCTAGATCGACTCGTTACATCGATTGCTTGCTACCCTGTTGGCTCATTTAGTAGAATATCTACTTCAAGAGCTGTAGAGCGTGGGTTCGATTCCCACCAGAATAAAATAAACATATCATAGGACACGTTCCATCTGACCCCAAACTAAGCAGAGCTCCAAAACAAACATAAACTAGAGAAGAAACATTAATGTGACGATAAATGTTTTTTAAAATTTTATTATTGACAAGCTAGGTGTTTGTCCACAGCCAAACTGAAAGTATGTGACTGTGGGGTCGAAGATGGTGAAGCAAACCTAGCCTGGAACGGAACTGGCTCTCAAGCGAGGCTGCCGAAACATACCGCTAGGTGCTTGGCGGCAGATTTTCAACTTGGTGGTGGTAGCTAGCCAGCCGAGTACTCGAAAACACCATGCTATGCTATGGTTTTCCTTCACCGACAGTTCAAGCTCATTGTTGGGGTCTGAACCCATGCCCTTCGGCGTGTGAACCGACCGCGCTAACCATCGAGCTTTCATCGCTACATGTTTGTATTGTGTGTATTAGGTATATCTATGTATTTCCGAAAAAAAAAGTATTATATCAGATCCCATAGCTTTGCTTAGTTTGGGGCTAGATGACGCTGTGTGAAATGTCCTACGACAATTATTTATATATTCATTCTAGACATAAAAATGTCTACGTTGTAGTGCTTAAAGAAACAAGAAAAATGGTAGTGGGTGTCTTGGAAAGTACCTAAGTATATTTTTTTATATTTCTCTTATAACGGTTAACGTGCAGTTCTTCTACTTGTTCTACCTACAGATACTTATTTTATGTCGGTATATGGGATATTTTGTAAGGGAATCGTGAATCTTCGTAGGATTAAAATAAAAATATACATCAACATTTTCTCGTTTATTTAGAATAATTCAATATGTAGTAGGTATTTATCACATGTCGGTATGATTTGTCAATAAGCACGCGAAGCTCCACCTTAACCAGAGCTTAACAGCAACGAACATTAGCTGCTAAACATTTGTGTATGCATACAATACCAAGTATACGTTGGTTTAGTGATGTACTTACAAAGTTTGAGAAATATAGAGATATAAAGTTGAAATATCTAGTAAAGTTCTAGAGGTATAAGAAAAAGTAATGGTACATCACCATTTTATAAACATGCTTTTTTGTCCAAATTGCAGATTTTTTTGCTTGAATATAACTATAATACCATCAGGTATCTTGGATATGAGACGTAATTTTAAACGGATTCTGGGCGAAGTTTAATTCAAAAAACGGTTTTTATTATCTATTCTGTTGTACTTTCTAAACCCAATATGCCTTAAATATTATAATTAGGTCAAGCCACTTTAAGTCAAGTCAAGGTCAAGTTTACTAAATTGATAACACTTAAAATTATAGTTTATATCAATTTCCGTATATACCTATGTGAAAAGGTTTTCTAGTAATATATGTAGAGCTGCCGAATGCCGATGCTATTTATTTAGCAAATCGTACAACAGAATAGATACCACTGTCAATTTATCTGAATCAATATTACACTCCAAGAAATCGAAACCAAAATAGAAGACTTACTGCAAAAGTTCTCTTATTTTCTACGTTCATAATCGAATTGCCTTCATGCAGAATCTTACTAGATATTTGCGTTATTGATAACACAATCGAGAATAATTAAGATAGGTAGCCATTTTAACATCCATTGGAATATATTTCAACATTACAGAGATATCGACAAAGTTAATGACACAAAGATAGTCGAAAGCAGCTGCATGGAGCAACTGTACTACTCACATGATTATAAAAGAAGAATATTTCTGCTATAGTAACATGACATTCAAATAATTTTAATGGTAACTACAACATAATTAATCTAGCACAGCGAAATGTAACACAAATAGTAAATAATAAAGTACTAAAAAAATAAACTATTCTGTTAGGGAATTTAGTTTGAGATCCCAGGATATAATACCATAATTTACAGATAAGAAATTGGCGGAATCTTAATAGTGTGTTGATTTGATCCGAAGCTTTCAACCATAGTGAATGCCGAAATATAGTTATGAAAGCCAGTTAATTATGGACCTTTTTTACTGAACTAGAATTGCAGATGTGTCTACTCTGTGCTTGCAAGTAAAGTTCTCTGAGTTAAGTTGTTTGCAACTTTATTCCGATGTGTGAAAGTTGGCAGATTGAATAATAGGCTAGTGCCAAAACATGTTTTTTTTCACTGATCTATTACCCGATTACTCAAAATATAGATTCACAAAATGTATACCGACCTGCCTTTTCACACGGCACATCTGTTATTGCAAAGGGAAAATATTTGAAATGTGCTTCGAACACATCGTTGCTTTTGCTTAGTGTAGCCGGGAGAGTTCAAATATGATGTACCGAGCGCAGTTTTTACATATTTATCCGATTTTTGAACACAAAAATGCATGATTTTAGTTTTATAACAAAACAAAAAACATTTGTCACTTTATATGATTATTTACGCGATATTTATTACGATGATAATAAACACCGTGCTATACATATTGGGAGCTCGCTCTTCAACGGATAATAAATAATCATGATTATAATCGTAGTGAACAACTGTGAAAGTTTAAAATGGTGCAGTAGTTATTCCCTACGTTAATATTTTTCGAGTAAAAATCAACACACTATTGTGTACAAGCGACTGTAACAATTGATTTAGTAAAAAAATACGCCCTTACTTTAGATTTCACAAAAGACTTAACAAAATATTAGAGTGTAATTAAAGTAAACTAAACCTAGTCTTCTGTTTTTGATATTGGTAGATATTTTTATATAACATTTTGTTTTTACTAGAAAATATTTTGTATATCAATGAGCAGGCAACAATGGTGCTGATTTAGTGGTACATTTTAATATTAAACTAAATTTAAATTTGCCATTCTTTTGTTACGCATTGGAATAAAGGTAGATTCCCAATTTCCCCGCTGACGTCCCCATCTGTGGGGATACTGAGAATAGTTTATATTTGTTTAGTGAATGGTACAACAGAACACAATGTTAATGTTGGGATATTTCATTGATTTAAATTAATAATATCATCACCTATAAATTAGGTATGTTCGTATAAAACATAATGTATGTTAGAAAAATTGAAAATAAACATACAAAATGTAAGCAACAAACTTAACACTAACCCGATAATATTAGCTATAGTAAAAGAATATGGGCAAAGTAAATTGTGTAGTATTTGAAAAATGCACAACTCAAAAAGCATTTATCGCTTATTAAATCGAACTATTGAATATGTATTTTAATAATATGTATACCTTTGTCCTCAACTACCTGGTTATGTATACGTTATACAATAGTAACAATACATAACAATAATGAACATTATACGGCACGAAACTATAAAATCATGCCGTGTTAGCGCTGGACTCTAACGTCGCATCGTAGTACAGGATGTTATACTAACAAAAATGTATAGGTTTTTAGCTTAGGTTGTGCAAAATCGAAAGAAGAGAAAAATAGATGTACAAAAAAATATGAAATAGCTAAACCAAAATCAACTGGCCATTCATTATCATGGTACATTGTGTTATATATAGGACAACATACTTTTTGTACATAATAACTTTTTTTTCGTGATTACAGAGTTGTATTGTATCCATAGTAAAAGGTGTTTTTAATGTTACAATAACGCCTTTCGACGTAGTATACCCTAAGCTAAACCTCTCCAGCCTAAATTGATTATTATTGGCATTTTCTGCAGCCCTACATGTACATTATTGTTAAGTATGTAATTTTTTAGATAAATTGTACTATGTAATTGCATTTTCTGAAACATGCACAATTATCGGTTCATTACTGTCGTGATATTTTGTTAATAGCTCGACTATGTTGTGTGAAAAATAGTATTTAAACCTTGGCAGTCACTCATAAGCTCGTATTATATGTGCCTCGGCTCCATCCGTGCCACGACAGCAATGTACATGTAAATGTCGCCTACGTTCTTTACAAACAAGCCGCCGGTAAGATCATAAACATTAAAAAGATCTGTGGCACGTGCATGCCTACAATTATTGTGATTACACTAGTATATAAACAGTGAATTAAACACACCTTCAGTCAAAGAAATAAGGTTCAATTTGCAGCGAATAAGAACTTTCGTGTCCGACATTTATTGAGAAGTGTCCGGTTTGATAGATCTAAAACGCCTTAGTAAAAACTAGGAATATTTTAAAATCAATTTTGAAGGATTTTTTCTTTAGCTGTTAAACCTAAACCTATTAAAAAAAATGTTGTCCTTGTCTAATGGACTGCAATAAAAAAAGACAACATTTTTAGTATTTAGTTGTTTCAACTAAAACCTTCGGAATTAGTCTCGTTCTTAAATATTGCAATCAGTAACAGGTGTGATCAGAATTGGAAGCTTCTCCTGATGAGAAGTATATCATCAGTTAAATATGCCATAGTAAAAAAATATACTACAACGTTCTTAATGTCAGTGTCAATTTAAGCAAAGCTTTTTTAGGTAGACACTAGTATAATTATCCTATACAATAACACAGTCGCGACACTAAAGTTATATGTACTTATCCTCAACTCCTTGGTCTAAAGGTGTGTTCGGGCTAAAGAGCAACTATTATGAAAAAATATTTTATCTAATCTGCGAATATTAGCAAAATATATCTCTAGGTGGGTCATAAGGTACAATATCTATTTTAAAGCACAAAAATATGTATCATAAATATACAAACAGTTCAATACATATTAAGTCGAATACAATCGAGTATTTAAGACAAAAGTTTCACAGATTAACAATACCAATACCACTTCTTTATATACATTCATAATTATTGGTAAAATATAGCCAACTGTATAATTTGGTATACAATAAAAAATTTAAGACGAACTTAGCTAATACACGGTCGCGTTACCTGATAATCAATTATATAAGTACTCGCATTAAACTAATATAGTAATTAAGAATATAAGTTATAAATTCATAGGAAACATTAATTAAGGTAAATACACATGTTATCGAAGATATATAGACTCGCTTTTATATAGATCGACGCGAAGACAAGGAAATATGTGACTTTATTATTTTTGTAGCTACAATTACATTTCACAAATCATATAAGATTGAAGGACAAACTGCAATGGAATGGATATAGTGCAAAGGTTATTGAATTTTGGGGTTGTTAATGAAATAAGGGAAATAAATTAAATCAGGATTACCAAATTTAACGATTTACTTCAATCGAAGATTAAACACGCATTGGAGTCGGAATATCATAAACCAAATTTCCGACTAACCTAGCCGAATAATTACTGTACTATAAAATCAATTTGATTTTTGTTTGATTAGTAATATACAATGCGTTCTAGACAACTAAAATTTCACATTCTCTTTTACGAGTCATGTCGGAAGTCTTCGGGGGCATATTAACTCTGACACTAGGTCTCGCCATTCAACCTATACAAACTTATTTTATTATAACAATTTATGTAAAATCTGTTAATTAGAGAGTAATCTGCGAGTGTAAACTTAGAGATCCGAAAAAACTGAATATTTTGGTCGTTTAATATTTAAGGAAACACAAATTTTTATATATATTATTATTATATTGATTGATTAATTATATAGAGATTGTGCGTAAATAGCAAAATACCCTACACATCATCACATTTATTACCGGGACTTAATAGCGCACAAAAAATACTATGATATAGCTAGGGACAGCTCGTGAATTCGGCTATTGCAACATGGCCTAAACGTCGACGTAGTAAATAAACAAAGCTATTTCAAAGTAATTTATGCGCGATTAAGTCTAGGTAATAAATTATATGTTCGAATCGCGGAATTCTAAAAATTACCCTACACGGATGACGTATTTGTTAATAGACGACCAAAACTTGAAAGCATTAATAACAAATTTGTTTATAGAACATATAAGTATACGAGAGATTAATAGGTAGATAGTATATACAGAATATACATTGTCAATTGCGCCATCAGTTATCTAGAACGCACTGTTATTGCAATGAGATCACCTGGTAAGGCATTGTTGGAAAAAAAGATAAATCGAAAAGTTATATTTTTACATGCATACTTAGTAAAAGCTTAGAAATAGTACTGAAACTTAGATACAAATTAGTACTAATGCACATTCCGAGAAATACAGAACACAGTGAAGTCGCATTTGCTAAATAGAAAAAGAATACATTAAATACCTATTTGTCGAATTGTAATTAGTAATTACAATTAGGAAACAAACGAAATATTTTTTTTTAAGTTTTAAAAAATGTAACTCACAATGCTTTTTAACTATTAATGGGTATAGTCTCTTTAATTTCAGTTTATTTTCAATGAACTCAATTGATCATTTGGCTGATTATCTGGTAAACTAATGTACTCATTGAAATAAAGTCGAAAATAACATTACCAGTAACATATTTATGATGGTATGGTTTCCTGATCGAACGAGTAAGTAGAGAATGAGAATACTGAGTTACAAAGACTCCAATGTTGGCTATGGCACAAAGATAAATTAGAGAACTTTTCCTTTACCGTTCCAAACATTTTTACATTAGAACAGTTTTAGGAAAGAGTCAAATCAATAGAAGCAAGCAAATGCGACATCATTACTAGTCTGGAATCCATTTGATAAACCAATCATTATAATCGTGGAAGAGCCCGGTATCAGCTAGTTTACTCCATTCTAAGAACTGACCGGTTCAATCGCTGTTGAAGGCTAAACGGCTCGCTCAATTACGCACCCTACAAAAACAATAAATAGGTTGTTTCAACAACTTATGCGTCAAAATTATCACCTGGATCTTTAATTTAGCTACAATCATCGAAAGACATCTTCGTATTGGATTGAACCCTGGGGATTACATTTTTTTTTTGTGTTTGTAATTTGTTAATCCAACCTATTTACATGACCTTATGATGAACGATAGAACCGTAATTAGCACAAAAAAAAATTGCCTTCTTGAGCGAGACGGTCCACCTTAACTAACTACACGTAAATACGTCAAAAGAATGTGAAGAATTTCTACTTGCAAACATGATCTATAGTAGATCAGTATCTGTAGTAGTGCATAATGGCTTATGGTAAGACAAAATGGCAATCAAACCAAGTTAAAAAAAAGAACAGACTTCCATTTGCGTTTATAAAATGGACTCCATATTATATCAAGGTTATGAACAATAAACAATACAATAAACGTACAGCAAGGTAGTACAAGTATAGTATAGTATAGAAGTGGTGTTATTACTTGTGCACCAACGATGTGAGCCTCTTCATTCCTGTCTTTGAAGTACCTTTGGTTTTCTTAGTTTGTTCCTTTACACCCCTGGAAATATTAAATTAATTATTAGCAGTTAACTACTCAATCGTGAATTAGCATTGCATAAACGCTTTTAAGCTATTCTACACTGTTATATATTGTTAACTACCTTCTGGCGGCAAATATAATGCGTAACAAGATTAAACATTTTATACGGAAATATATATGAAAACTATCGAAAAATACGTAGTATTATAATTATTTTTAAACGAACAATTTTTTTTCAGCCCACCTTTTAAGAGCTGCTAATGTGTGAAACTCGTTGTCTGCGTCTATGTTTCCAAATGAGTACAACCCGGAGTAGTTTAAGAAAAATGTAAGTAGGTACTTCCTAGTGTTTCATCTTCGGTCACATCGTCATTCCCATCAGGTGTAACCGTGGCGAACGAACGTAATCAATTAAGTAATTATAAAGATTGAGATAGCGCATCGGGAATAAACGAAAAATATTTTTCACATCTATGATGATCATTGATTAGATAATACGTATATTTCGACACTTTTTATGCTGTGTACGAATAATTTTATAAAATAGTGGTTAATATATTTTCATTTTATTACCATAGTTTGCCATATAATAGAGTGAAATGTTTAGTGAAGCTGAAACTACAGCTTAGAGTACATAAAGCTATAATAAACTAGTAAGGTAATATATAAATTTATTGTAAGATTATGTTAAGATTTATGATTTCTAAATAAAATTGATGTAATGTGATAATTTAAACATTAGAATCGATGTGTAATAGCGATCTTGAACAATTAATGTAAAATAATATATTCGTATACTATAACAATTTTTGTGTTTCCATATCCCTTTCATCTTCTGTGTCATTATTTGAAGTAACTCCAGTAAGATAGTGCTTCGGAATTTTTCTGCAGTCAAACAAATATACATATACCATACGCTAATAATATCTATTTAGAGGTACTTTAGTCGGTAGACCAAGACGCTGTAATATCTAAGTTTTATGATGCGGGATTATAATATACAAATTTAACAATATTGCGATATTTACGTTAAGCCTTTATATGGCCACCATAAACTAACATTGCTTAGTCGGCCATTACATCTCTTTTTGACGTCACGCTTTTTTGTTTCATTGCTGGGTGAAGACATCTCTTATCTTTCATTTTTTTATTTTATTTACTTAAAGTGCAGAGTATTGATTTCGCAAAGAGTTGCTGTTCACTCACCGCTTAAATGTTTGCCGTTTAATATAATAATGATTATATTATGTTCGAAGAGTCGTGACGTAGTCGAAGCTAAGATTATGCGTTGCTGCAGCGGGGTAGTGTACTTACAGATATCTGGTGAGGTCCTCGATGTCGACGAGCATGGAGTCCTGGCCCATGTGCAGCTCGTCGCGCGCCATCAGCAGCTTTACCAGCGAGTCGTTAAGTGACTCGATCTGCGAGTGCAGCTCGTTCACTACCACCTGCAATAATACAATATTGGCTGCATTAGAGAAGACTACTTCACACCATTTGTTACAGTCGTAGTGTAACCGGAACGTAATTTTATACGTTTATTAAAACATCAGAAAGAAAAAGAAAAAAGAGTATCAGAGATTACCGGACATAATCTCTGATACTTTATTATATATCTGAATATTCAGGATTTAAACTAACTACCACACAGTCCCCCATGATTTTTTTTTTTTTTAAATATTTTATGTTAGTCCTCTTTTTGTGTATTATTTATAGTGACTATAATAACTAATTACGTTTCTTTTTTAAGATTCGGTGTAAATGTTCAATACTCGCTTAACACCGTATCAACTAAAATTAATCAATTAAGGTGAATGTACTTGAGAGAGCGAGAAAATTTGCAAAACAACTTTATAAATTTTAATACATTTTAGTATTGAAAACTTGACGAATTTTTTTACGCTAATTACTTTGATGCTGAAGCAGATGCTTGATATAACAGATACAGTTATTAGTTTATATGTAAACTAAGGTTTTCTACAAAGAGAAACCGCGGGGCGTTGCTAATTACATTTAAATACTAACTTGAGTAACTTTCTACCATGATTTCGAAATAATACTCCAAAATCAAGAACATCAATAAAAACTCGCAACACAATGGACATTGTGATCCGAGCATCAATCCATTGTTAATGTAACTATCTGAGTAGGTTTCAAAATCGATTGCTAATCTCAATAAATCATATCTATTCGGTCAATTGTTATTATACACAAAGTGTCTGTGCAATAAAAAAAATCTATAGAGCTATGTTAATTTATTTTGCTGTCGCTTCAACATTCATGAGTTTGTGAGTTTTATAGGTTTTTCGAAGATTTTGTACAGATTTTAAAACCTATCACTGAATTCTCGGTTAAGAACCAAATTGTACGAAAACTTACATACACAGGCAAGATAATGGCGCGGTATGAATAGAATAAAATGAGTAAACCTTTCCGGGAACGCTACCAAAGGTAAAACTAGGAAGGTATAGGGTGCTTTTCTGAACGTCGTCATCCATGGTGGCAGACCACCGAGAGAGTTTCTATAGGTAAACTGACGTTGGCTCATTGGTAGTATGTCTGCTACAAGAGGCGTAGGGCGTGGGTTCGATTCCCACTCAGGACAAGCATTTTGTGGTATGCCCTACGATATTTATTCATTTAAAATCCAACATACACTGAATAAACCCTAATACAGCCGCCAGGTATACCGAACGACTCAAAGCCTCAAAAAAGAAAGTGACGCTGTGATCGATGATGGTTTGGAGTTTGGAATGCAAACTAGCAACTGTTATAAGTGGACCTTTTTTTACGTGTGCGTCATAAGCTTCTTATAATATAAACCGTGTGATAATCCACACTTTCATCAAACCTTTTCTTGACTTTATCAGAAGAACAGATTTTGAGAAAATGCACGTACACTTCAGAATCGTACGCGAATCTGCATGACGCAGGGAAGGTATTAAAAAGACAAGGTTCTTAAAAAAATATACCTACATATTTTAAGATTTATTATAAAGCTAGACATCGAGTTTAGCGGCGGCAAGGTCATGCAATAACGCAATAAAATGTTATAAAAAATAGGTGCTATGCTGCAACTGGCACTGCTGTATTTATGTAAATATATACTTAATAAAATCTGTCGCAAATCAATTAACATTAGGCATTCAGACTTAAAAGCTAGTCCTCATCAACCGATTTCAAAAAAAGGAGGTTTTCAATTCGTTTTCTTTTTCTTTATGTATGTTCCCCGATTACTTGAAGACACCTGGACCTATATAGAAATTATTTTTTTATTTATTATGTATACTTCCCAGGTGATGCCATTAAATTAAATTAATTTTGTTTAAAAAATTATAAACGGATATACCAAGTCAGGATCTGATGATGGCATCCCAGAAAAAAACCCGGCCAATTGCGAGTCGGACTCGCGCACGAAAGGTTCCGTACGAATCTATAAAAACGGCAAAAAATCTTGTCTGCTGCATGGGCTTAACCCTAACCCTAACCTAAGCCCTTAACTATTTATTTCATTCTGTTTTTTAGTATTTGTTGTTATAACGGCAACAGAAATACACCATCTGTGAAAATTTCAACTAACTATCACGGTTCATGAGATACAGCCTGGTAACAGACGGACGGACAGCGAACGGACAGCGGAGTCTTAGTAATAGGGTCCCGTTTTACCCTTTGGGTACGGAATCCTAAAAATCGAGGGCAACCCTCAAATTTTATAGGGACGCATAATGTGTTTTATATATTTTTATTGTAAAGGGTATACTTTCAGATTGGTCTCATAGAAATTGAGTAGATTGATCTCTAAATCATAACACCTAAAACCGAACACGGCTACGTGTTCGACCTTAGAGGTCGGTTTTTTTTTTGTAAATTTATACCAGTTTATACAATAAGCTTTTACACTATGCGACACTGGTTAGGGGATTTCGCATCGCGTTTTTGAAACATAAATGCCGTGAAATTTCTAGTATACGACGATTCAGTCCCACATTAACAGGCCTATTAATTCATTAATTCCGTAACCGCAGTATGTTAACTTGTGGTATAACACCAAAAGCTGCGGACTGTAAAGTAAGGATAGGTCAAAGCCCTTGCAAGGTCGCACCGTCCTTTCATTTTGCATTCTCCCACGCGAGTCTCCTCGCACCTACACTTATTGCGATGCACTATCGCTTTTAGTCAATGATTGGATCATCATTCGATTTGAGTTGTATGTTTAACATTTGTTTCGAGTATTATTTTTGTCGTATCAAGACTACAATCGTAAAATACTTATCTGTTTTTAACCTCTGACAGAACTCTCTGCTTTGCTTTAAGTCCCAAAACGGCTGAACCGATTTTGGTTCTTGTTTGAAACATGACTTGAACGGATTATTATGCGAGTTTCACCAATAGATAGAGTGATTCATGAGGAATGTTTAGGTATATAATTTGACAAAGTTTTGTGTAGTATCTACATTGCACCCGTGCGAAGCCGGGGCGGGTCGCTAGCTATGAATAAATAAGAAACGTGCCTGTAGCTGCGCAATATTCATGTCGGTGAGGAGCTGCCGTGAGACGCGGCGGCGGTCGGCGGCCAGCGGCGCGCTCGCCTTCTGCATGCCGCGTCGCAACATCTCCGTCACAGGTGACACAGCACGCGCGCGACGCTCCCGCTACAATGGAACGGTAACAAGTGCGTATATTAATAGAAAACAAAAGCTTTAATACAAAATGTAACGTTCCGAATATAACAACGAATTTTCATACTCAAAAAGCTGTCTATGCAGTAAAAGATGACACAGGAACAGATAGACACATTCCTTGCGCATTTTCTTTCTTTATTATACTCTTTGGATATTCGAGAATTTCGGTGGTCTACGTCGATCCCGGCGCAATAAAAAAACATTAAAGCAGCTATGTCTCAGACTTTGTTTTGTAACTCAAAGTTCTGTGTATTGCTGCAATAGTCTTGGGCATGCATTATTTCTGACCATCAGGAGAATGTATCAAACAACTTATTATGTTTTCATTTTTTTTTAAAGCCAGCATTACCAGATGTTATACAATGTTGTACACACCATATGTACAGATAAATTTTATAGAATATTTAATGAAATCTTTTAACTTTCCACCCAGTTTTTATATAATAATATTCAACTATCTAAATCACTATAAACACTACATAATATTTTTTTTAATTCATTTATGTATGTCACTTTCTTGTATTCATAGGTAAATTTCCGTGTTATTTAAATATTGCTTTCAATGCAGAATATATGTTATTATTACTATAATTACCAAATCTAGAGTAACAACAGTACTGATGCATACCTCCATTTGTATACGAGCCATTTCTTTTGCTTGTGCTAGTGCAATCCTAGCTTCTGTCTGTAGTGTCGCTTGCAATGCATAAAAATCTGATTCTTTCAACTCTGTGTGTCCTAATGAATGTGTTGACCGAGACTTTGCACTTTTGGTTAGAGATGATGGCCGCAGCTTTGCTCCTAGAAAAATAACATTAGTATCATTTAGGATGACTGCTTTACATTGTAAGAAATAATACAATAGGTAGCTGTATAGTCAATTTGATTAGGTACTATCAATACAAAAGAATGACTTTGTTTACTACAAAAAATTCATCCTCGATTTAATTTTTTGCTAGAATCCAATAAAACCAACTATGTATTAGTAAAGAACTGGTTTGTGAAGGTCAACCTTTGTTTACATTTAAATAATGAAGTTAGCTGTTACAATGAGTCTTGTGACAAATTATAATTTGCACACTACCTACAACTTTTAAGCATTAAACAATGCCCAGGATGTACTCACCACTCTGCACTGTGCTTATTTTGTCATGTTTCGTGATATTGACGGAAAGAGGCCTTGTTTGGTATGGATGATTGGAATTGTAACTATTCTTGCTGAAAATACTTGACCGGGACAGACTTTTTGTACTGTAATTTACATTTCTGTCCATATCTGAGCTCAGTGACTCATTATCTGATGCCGTCTCATTCATAAAACATATTTGCAGATTCATCCCTGTATGACCACACCGTATGAAAATATTACAGTCACTGAATGAAACAAATACAATACATATACAATATATTAGCATAATTGAATGTGAACATTATGTAATAAGGAAACAAAGACAAACAAGCCCAAACACCATGTATTAGGTAAGTGATAAAAGATATTGTGGTCCACTCCACATAAGAAAAACCCTTAAAAGTTAATATTAATTACCACTCTGAAGTCGTGAATGAAGACTGGGCTTTTTCCCAGGGCGGTCTGTGTGTCCCAGACTATAATACTCCTCAGCTTCAGCCCCCATGGCCAACCTCTTTCTAATTTCTTCTCTGTCATTGCGTTTCTGTAATACAATGTAAGTTTCAAGTATTTTAATAAGATAGGAAGAGTACCGTTGGAAATAATGATTAAAAAGGACAGATTAAATAGCTAACTTTTTTATCATATGTAGTATCTGCTGCAACACTAATTATTCTTGTAAATTTATCTAGAATGTTAGGATTATTGTCTATCAAATCAGGCCACTCAATTTCAGTATGTGCACTGTCTGCTGTACTGATGGCACGTGGACTTAAAGCTGTGTCTATAGCATCGTTGGGATAAATAGCAGGTTCAGGTGGGTTCTCAGTCTCTGGTTTCGACAGCTTTAACTTAAATAGGTGCAAACCACGTCTAAATCCTGGTTTTTCTATTTTGTCAATGTTTTCGCGGTTCTCTTCGGATGTTTTGCTAAACTTCCGTTTGATATTGCTAACAAAGCTCTCAAACATATTTATAATTAATCAGTCTTATTTGTTTTGGCAATAATATGGCACGGTTTTGGTTTTGTACAAATAAAAAATAAACACATGAAAGAAATGGCAGCTGTCTCAGCTGTTTGTCCGTGTTCTGTCATTACGAATTCCTGTCAACTTGACATTAATAGGGCAAGGACAAGGGCTGATCCATATTTCTAATATTTTTAATCTATGGCAAATCCTTAAATCTACATTCAGCCAAATTAGGACACCAATATTTAAACTTCTTTCCCACGTAGAAAACAATTTAAATAATCAACTACTAACTATCAAATGTAACTTACGAGGCAGCAAACATTGTCAACTGATTCGTGGTTGTCGTATGTAATGGTGTATAAATCCAAAAGAAATCTCGTATCTTTTTTATAATGTCTTTGTTCTGGGATATAAGGCAGAGACGCCATCACTTTGTCTTAATTTATCTAGCACAACACTGAATAAAGTTTTATTTTAACTAGCACAAAGTAACTTGCACTGAGTTTAGAGGAGACACAAATGCCGACGGTGCGCGTTGCGAAACTGTTGGTATTGCTAGAGCAGCGCAGAGACTGGCTGTCTGCAGCGACGCTGAATCATAGTAGAAAGCCGTACTACCTGTATAGGTAGGTGTTAGTTATTACAATAAACTGTTACACATGGCCACGGTAGACGTGGATCAAGCGCAAATGTGCATTTACCGTTACTTAAGCACTGAGTAGCGCGGAAATTCAAACTAAGTATTTTTAGACCAATTTAGCATTTGGTGAGGTATGTTTTAATAAATACGTAACAAAATAATATATAGCTGGGTGGTTCACTTGTAGTGTATAGCATTTTACATACCCTTCTTTCAGCTTCCTTTGCTGCTCGCAGATGGTTCTCAATTGCATCTATGTCTAGTTTAGGTAGAGCTGTCTCTATGTTATAAACGTCGAAACTATCTGAAATGAGATATATATATATAAGTATTTATAAATCTTATCCAATACATAAAAATGAATGTTTGTTTGTTCGTATTTTATGCGCTGCCGTACCGTTGATCTACCGTACCAGCTAGTTGTTTACAAAATAATTACATATAGGTACCTAGCCGTATGGTGTTTGTTTTTAGCGTTAACAAACAAACATCTCACGTTTTTTCTATATCTTCTGAACAGTTTAGTTACTTGAGGAGGGAAGTAACTATTACGAGTATAATGTTACTTATGACTTAAACTCGAATGAAACTATTTGATTCCACTTTCATTGTGCGAACCGCTAAACAATGGAACGCACTACCTGAGTGGATGTTATATACATCCTGGGTGTCTTCAATTCAAGAGCGAATCGGTATTTTATATGTAAGCTGACCGCATCTTCATGTAACATATCGTGAAATGGCGGTCAAACGTATAGTGAAAAGTAAACGTCAAGTGTATTTATTATTTAAAAAAAAAAACTACTTATTCAGGACTTACCTAAATCGGGTTCTTTGGTACCATCATTTTTACGGACGGATGTGTTACTTTGAGCACTATGATAGTAGTTTTTAGTTGACTTTAGATCTTTTTCCCGTTCCCTCATTGCTCTGTCAATATATCTGGAACACACAAATTTAGTGATAAAACTACAAGTACATAGCTAGGTACGAGTATCTATATATAGTATTTACGATGACATAGAAGTGATAATTTAGAATTTATGATGAGAGGTTTCAGCTAATTCATTGCAACGTTGTACAGTACCGCGTATTACTAATTTCTTACCATGAATTAGAGGTTAGTAGCCACTATGTTTATCTTTCTAAATATACACCAATGTGAAACGTCATCGACAAGTTTAGTGGAAAATGTTTTGGCTAAGGTCTAACTAATTTCTGCGAACGAAACAAAGTTACTCACGCTAGGGATTTTTGGGGATAATTCCTTACAGCTGAATGATTGTCATTATATGTACAACTTCTACTAACTTCTGTCTTCATCTGAGCATTTACAGTGCTGATTAAATTGTAACTATTCGAGGAATTACCAATTTCATTGGAGTTACCATCCTTAACTGATACGTTTTCTTTTTTCCTTTCAGCCCATAGCCTGTCACGTTCTCGCATTTCGTCTAATTTAGGAATTATTTTTCTCAACTCTGTGCTTAGTTGCTTAATTGTGTTCTCAACGTTTTGACTTAATTTATCAGGATCGTATTCGCTAATATTAATTTCATCTTTCCCATCTGATAAAATAGCATCATCTATTCTATGGTTGGTGCTATTATCAAGGAATAAGAACGTAGGCCTACTGAGATTCATTTCTGTTCTAGCATTTTTTTCATTTTGTCTATTTATTTCACTGCTATCTGCATTAACTGGGCTTTTTGCTTCATTCTCGTCTTTTACTTCACTTTTTGTTTCAACCAATTTTTTTATAACATGG
This sequence comes from Biston stratarius, assembly GCA_950106695.1. NCBI lineage: Eukaryota > Metazoa > Arthropoda > Insecta > Lepidoptera > Geometridae > Biston > Biston stratarius. The sequence continues at coordinate 14,864,063 of OX467115.1, read as the reverse complement.
TTCACAACGTCACTGATATTATTTATAGTATTTTCTATAGGTTTTGCAAAAGTATCTTTAATATCTCTTCGTAACTCTTCCAAATCGTCTTGAATGTTAATATTATAATTTAATAAATGTTTGATTTCGTCTTCAACTTCTTTGTTAAAGTCACCTATTATATCTTTTGTGTTGAAATTGTTTTCAATATCTGTGTCACTGTAGTTCAAACCGTAATCGACTGCATCGCTTTCATTGTTGTTGTTGTTTTTTGATATGGTTTTTAGAAGATCAGGAATATCACTTTGTATACTGCTATCTAATTTTTTTGTGTTCAGACGCAAATCGTTACTTGGAGAGTGTAATGTGTCTTTGCTAATATTATTGTTGTTATTGTTTTTACATTCAATGGTATTCTGACTGCCTTCGGGTTCATATGCCAAATCAGTAATTTCTATATCAACGTCGTCATCAGTCATATCATTTTCTGAGTGATAAAAGTTTTCTATGTTTGTAGAGTAGTCCTAGAAAAAATATTAGTGTTTTGTAATAACAGACGTACTGATTCTAGTAATAGGCTTCAGTGTTAGGCACTTCATAGGTTTCTTAGCGGATACATGTGCTTACCTGTAAAGTGTGCGCGAGGTGTTGGAAGCCGGGGTAGTTCGGGTTCACAATTCCTCTCGGAACTGGATGAACACCTTTCTCTGACATGTCATCTGTGTCTGAATGATCAAACACGCGGTCGTCGTCGATGGGTGTGTCATCAGAGAATACATTACACTCACCTACAACAAAAGTTTAAATAAGTTAATCTATCTGAATATTATTCAAATAGCTAGGTAACTTTCTAGTATAATAAAATTCAATAACTACAAATTAGACTGATAAAAATGACTACTCATTATTCATTAGTTAACGACAGATCCATTAACTGTCTACATTTTATTTTATATATGGTGTGAGCTCAATATATTTTGAAGGATAATTGTTACCAATACTTAATCCTGATACTGAATCCGTATTGGTAAATACGTACTTTAACGATTGGAATAGACTAGATTGGAGTATAGGTAGTGAAGTAAAGATGAAGTCTGCTGATCCATTATACTGATTCAAACATTTTCTTTCATAGATTTTTTTTAAATTAACCTAATTTAAAAAAATCTATGAAACAACTGTCTTTTTTTGAAATTTTGTATTCCTTAAATATTACTAAATTTCTACGAAACACTTTAGGTAACATACCCAAACCGGGGGCAAAAAAACTTTAAAAAATGAAAAGTAAAGTACTAAAGTTCATAAAATCTGCGTGAGGAGGTGTCTGTTGAGCAAATACTGGTATATATTTCAGACAAAAGCATAGCCATCCAGTGTGGCAGCATTTCTCGCCTCTTGTTGATTTTTTTTATAATAAGTATGTAAACATTAGTAGGGTGTCATTTTATATTTTTTATGTATTTACTACGTTTAAATTTATGTAAATAAAACCTACTACTATTCTATTAACTATTACCTAAATATGCCCGAAATTTCTTAGATCAGACTCTTACCTACGCCGCTGCTACTATCTTCGTTACTTTCCTCCAGAATGTTAATTTTAGGAAGAGAAGTCGTACAATTTTTGTTATTCTGAGCGTTAATGCGATACTGTCGGTTACATACTACGAACTCTACATTGAGCGTGGAGTCTCTGTTATCCGTAGCAGTACTGTAATTTATAAACGTCTCTGTTTCCGTGGAGCTATAAATAGCGCTGCACCGGGAATCGTAGAGAGAATTGTCGGTTCTATTCACATACGGGTTGGAGTTCGGATTTGCGCTGAGCCAGGTTCTATTTTCATTGAAAGCCTCGCTCGTTGCCTCTGGCGGGTTAAAGGTCACGTTCCCGTTGTCGCTCGCCTGGTTGATCCTCATTATTACCTGAAATGGAATTTAAAACGTTGTAAATATATTTACAAATTATACATTTGGAAATTATTTTTACTTAAGTGTATGGAATTACTTTTGGTTAGCAATAATAAGCTCGAGCTCCCAGTGGCGATAAACATCCTGAGGAAACCATAGAATAGCCTTAGTCTTACCAGTATTCAGCTGGCTAGCTACTACCTACCCTCAAGTTTAAAGTCTGCTGCAAATCAGTTCCATTCCTCGCTAAGTGTGTTTGCCATATTCGACTTCACCATCACTTAACATCAGGTAAACTATAAACACCTAGCTTTGCTAACAATAAAAAAATTAGGTCGGAACTGATAGTCGAGACTGGTAGACCAGTGGATCGTACTTTGTTTCGACTCCTTGATAAGGGTCAACCGATGTCACCGAAACTATAGTAGATACCCTTAATTAACTTTTACTAAGGGTACAAATTATAATTTCGGCAGCCTAGTTGGGAGACCGTCTGACTTCCAACCTGGTTTTCCTGGGTTCGAATCCTACGGCACGCACCTCTGTCTTTTCCAAGTTATGTGCGTATTTCCGATAACTTCAAACGGTAAAGGAAAACGTCGTGAGGAAACCAAAATGTCTGAGAGTTCTCGAACATGTGTGAAGTCTGCCAACCCGTACTTGGCCAGCGTGGTGACTATGGCCTTGTCCTTCTCACAATCATCAGATCCGCGCCCAGCAGTGGGCCAGTTTATAAAAACAGGGCTGATTCAGAGGGTCACAACTATCAAATCGAGAACAAAACCAGCTGCTCCATACATTTGGCCAAAGGAACAACAAAATTCTTTTTCATGTTTTCAATGTTGTACCCATAATAGAAGTTGTTCATAAATATGAGTACAATGACCCCTTTTCCGCTTTACCCCTCAAGCTTATAAACTTGAATAAACGGAGTGTCCGATCTAATTAAACGTATAAAATAATAATAAATAATATATATAATGAAAATGAAAATATGTCAAAACCAAGTCATTATCTATCCCATATATAATAAGGTCCTACATGTACAAAGATAAGTCCTACCTACTTTTATAAAATGTTACTTAATTTTATTTATTTAACCAAATTGCACTTTTTTTTAACACTGACGGGCTAGGTGTTTGACCACAACTCACCTGATGTTAAGTGACGATGTGGTCGAAGATGGTAAAGCACACCTTGCCTGGAATAGAACTGGCTCTCAAGTGAGGCTGCCGGAACACACCGTTAGATGCTTGGCGGCAGATTTTCAACTTGAGGGTGGTAGCTAGCCAGCCGAGTACTAGAAAGTACCCTACCACCACGCTATGGTTTCCTCACGATGTTTTCCTTCACCGGCAGCTCAAGCTCATTGTTCGGGTTTGAACCCACGCCCTTCGGCATGCGAACCGACCGCGCAACCACTGAGCTATCATCGCTAAAATCACTTATCATCACTTATTTATGCTGTCAAGCATTTTACAGCAGTAGGTACTTAGTAAGATGCTTGATAATGCTGTTGGAGATACCACACCATTTTAAATGATATAGATTAGCATACTTAACCAATAAATTAGGCAACATAATAATGTACTTAGTCAATAAATAAACAATACATTACAATGCGCAACGTATTGAATCAAAATATTTTCCTATTTTCAGCATCTGTTTCCAGCAATAATAAATTTCGTAAAAATTAGGTTAGTATAAAAAAAACTTGATTTTAGTATTAAAAACAGTTAGCTGCAGGCATGTTGATAGTTCATGGCTATATTTAAATTGTAATAGCACATGTTTTCCATTTAAATTAATTCTGAAACATGCTATTAATTAAACAAGCACCAGGGCCGTCTTACCCGGCCGTAGAGTCCTAGAGAGCGCAAGCCGAGGCCGTTATAAACTATAGGTACCAACTCGACTAAGACCACGTGAGCGGAGTCGCTGATACAGTACACTTAGTTCATTATATATCATACATTAGTTTTACTAAATACGCCGCATGCTGCGTGCAGGTGTCATACTATTCGCGATGTGCAAGGTAATTTCACTCTCATTACTACACTACCAAGAATTTAAATTCGTTCAACACGGGCGGCTGACTTTCGCACCCCGGCTGACAAGCACCACAACAGATAGGAGGAAGATATATACCTAAGCTAAAACTTGTCGACGAACTAAGTTACGGTTTACAACGATGAGACAAGGGTTGAGTAGAATTTCGTACACAACTTACGCACCCCTGTTTTTGATATATACAGTAAATTGCAATCAAGCAGTTTCAGGCCTTCATCATACGTAAGATCTATTGATCACTTTTATTAAACGCTCTCAAACAAACACGAAAATATTTAAATTAGCTCTCGAAATAGCTGTAAATGTATCTATTCTCCAAAGAAAAGAAGCGTGGAAATCCAGGCGGAACTTAGGAACCCAAAATATGAAAAAAAAAAAATGCCGAGCAAATATTTATTTATGTATTGTAGTCAAATGTTAAAAACGATAAGTTGTAAAATATCCTCAAAGCTGACACAGTATACAATATACACAACATTTAATATATTACGGTTTTTTAATAAATATAAATCGCAAGGCATTTCACAGAACTCCACCCAGCTTCAGGCTTAGCAAAGCAAATGTAACGCAATGTAATTCATAACTTATTTTTGCTTAGTTACTTACATTAAGCAATTAGGTGGGTTTGTGTTTTACATCCAACATATTAATAAGGTCTTATTCAAATTCTATGATAACAAATAGGTTTTTAAAGCATAAAAGTCGAATTCCTTTCATTCTTACAGAGAACGACAAATATTAAGCTTTTACAATGTCATAGCCATATTTATTATATTGTCTATAGTATATCTGATTCATATATCTAATAGATATGTGTATCTTACTAAATATTAAGCTTTTACAATGTCATAGCCATATTTATTATATTGTCTATAGTATATCTGATTCATATATCTAATAGATATGTGTATCTTACTAATATCATAAATATGAAAGTTTGTATGTTCGTTACAAAGTCGCGTAAAAACGGCTGAACGGATTCGGATGAAATTTGGCACACATATAGCTTATAACCTAGATTAACAGACAGGATATATTTTTATATCAGAAAAATGTTAGGTCTGTAGGATTAGCAAAAAAGTTCAAGGGCACTAACACTACCCACCACTAGATGTCGTCAAGTTTCACAATACACAATAGTAATGACTATTTTACTTATGACTCGACAACGTCTGTACATTTGGTCTGGTGATGACATTTTTCCTTAAATTCCACGCAGATGGAGGTGCAGGCACAGCTAGTCTATAATAAACATCTATCATACTTATAGACATTTAATCTTCCGTAAGCGAGAGTAGGTCACAAGGCGGAAGTTTGCATCCCTCACTAATCACTGGAAGCCGTAGAGAAAAGTGATTGACAATTAAAGCGGACAAATGGGACTTTTTGTTGCTTACCAGCCGTTCGTTAGTGTAATGAGCCTTTTTGTTCTCTATTGTTATCGAAAAAAGTGTGATTCTATTCGGATCCGTCATTAATGTTTGTTGTATCACGACGAAAACGATTATCCTTATTCCTAATCCAAAATACTTACTACCAAATAAATTATTTGATTTGTTATAAATATTCCAAACTACAGTTAAGGTAAAATTTTATAACACATTCTTGTTTTACTTATGCGAGATTAGTCACGTTTATTAGTTTCGGCAACACAATAGTTCTTCTTCAAGGAGTCAAATCAGAATGCAACGCGAACTTTCCATAGTAAAATATGGAACGCTGTGCAATGGGCCGGAAAATGCAAACTGACGGTCGCTCACGTTCTTCTTTTAGAACTGTTCACGTTTTTATACCGTACTATGAATATAGGCCGAGACGAGATATTATACTAGTAAGTTACCGCGTACGTCGAATCAGTGGTTGTTATCCAATCATAATTTCATTTCTATATCAGACCTACAAGGAAAAATTCTTATATCTGTAACCATATTTAATCCTCCCGTTCCAGATTGTTCTCCAAGTAAGTTTGTATGTAGCTAAATCAGAAGTCGGGAAAAAAATAAAATTAATGAATGTTGTAGAACATTACACACAACGCCATCTGATCCCAAACTAAGCAAAGCTTGTGCTATGGAAGTCAGATAGCTGACAGAATACTTAAATACTTTTTTTTAAAATACATACATATACCGAACACCCAGACACAGAAAAAACATTTATGATTATACCACAAAATGCTTGTCCTGAGTGGGAATCGAACCCACGCCCTGCGGCTCTTGAAGTAGACATACTACCAATGAGCCAACAGGGCAGTCATAAATAAATAAATAAATAAATATTGTAGGACACATTACACACAGCGCCATCTGACCCCAAACTAAGCAGAGCTTGTGTGATGGAAGTCAGATAACTGATAGAATACATAAATACAGTTAACACACATAATAGTTAATACAGTTAAGTTACAGTCATAATGTTTACATAGTAGGAACTGTGCGCCTGTGAGAGTTATGATGCTAGCCGACAGTTTTAGTTTTGTGTTTCAAGTCGTAATTAGAAAAGTAAATTGTCGATATTCGTCAAAATAACTAAACTCACGTGAAATACAGATATTAAAAACTTTTCAAATTAAACGGTTTTATTTTACAATAGGTACGTGACATATTAGTAAAGTAAAGTAAAGTAAAGTAAATAAAATACTAGGTAAAGTACAATAAAGTAAGTCAGTAATCGCTGCCCACAATACCCTCAACGGATCCTCAGTATTTACGATTTATGTGAGTAGTATCCTTGCAGAATCAAGCAAGTACAAAGATTAAGCTAATGGTTGGTGCCCATAATACCATTACATCATAAAATAGATCTTCAATACAGGTTTTGGTGCAGCATCAAGATTAAAAAGTCTAAACCCAAAATTTGCATTTATTATATTGGCAACGGTATAATATTCTGTTGCAATGTTTCATAAGAATCGGTTCAGCGAAAGTAGTCGAAAAACCTGTCGCAAGATTTGAAATCAGAAATATATGAGTAAATTTAAATAAAACCGTAAGATATCCCGTCGTAGCTCTTTTGTTTTTGTAAACTGTTCTTACAGTCCTTGAACATACAGTACGGTATAACTACTACAGTAAAAAAAGTAATAAAATAAGTAATTACGCTGGAGACGTACGACCAACTCGTCGCTAAGCTGCGCGACTAAGCACGAAAACGTATTGCTCGCGTATTAGCTAATACCGAACTCGCATGTGCTCATGTTTGGTGCGCGGAGTCTGGGCCTTAGTCTGTGGTAGCTAACAGCTGCAACTTCTACGCATATGTAAATCTAGTATTATTTAGTCGTATTTTAATATGTGTTCTTAGTATTTTAGTACTGTTCTTCGTACTATAAGCACCCACTTTTACAACCGGGCTAATCAAAACAGAAAGCAAGCGTAAAGCCGGAAGCCTATTGTAATCGAGTGGAAGGGAAGGGGATGACTACAAACACCGCCTTGCCCCAACGTTGTCTGACCCCAATACAACCGAACAACACACCGAATTTTAACTAAAAATGCCATTACCGAAAGAGCTACAGACAAATTATTGCGAGCCTAAACGCTACGTGTATTCCATAAACGATTTTTACGAGTGAATTGGCCTATAGAACGAGTGACTCGAAGAGACGATTGGTTTCGTTGCCTCGATTGTTACTTCAAGTCAGTTTAGTTGAAATAGTATTTTTCTTTTCAACCTATCTCTTCTCTAAATACCTTGTATAAAACAAAGTTTCTGTCTACTTCTGTCTGTGTATCCACTTACTATTCTAAACCACGCACCGGATTTTACACGGATTACACTGTCATAAAAAAAAACTGAATAATTATCTTCATCATCATCATTATTTCAGCCGAAGAACGTCCACTGCTGGACATAGGCCTCCCCATGACTACCATAAAAACCGATTGGAAGCGGCTTGCATCCAGCAGTTCCTGCTGTCTTTATTAGGTCGTCTGTCCAACTTGTGGGTGGACGTCCTGCGCTGCGCTTGGCGGTCCATGGTCTCCACTCCAGAACTTGCACCATATGTCGGTAACTTTGGTTCGTCTACGGATCTCCTCATTTCTGATTCAACCTCCTAAAAGCAAACGCAGAGCATAGCCCTCTCCATAGTTCGTTGTGCGACTTTGAGCTTATCAAGAAGGCACATAGTCAGAGACCACGTTTCAACACCATATTATAATAATACATACGTCATAATTAAACTTTTGTGTACGTAAATAAAGAGGTGGATAGGTTTTTTTTTTTGTTGTTTTTAAGTCGCCATGGTATTGCAGCGGTACAAAGTCGGGATGTGTTGTTAAGATCTAAAAATTTACTCACAAATACATGATAATAAATTGTATGAATAGAAATTAACTATTAGCTAGAATTTCATTAAGGGTGAATTATAAGCAGTATACATATACTATGTAGTGGTGTAATATATAACTCAAAAAGAAAACACAAAGCTACTATACATTTAAGTTATTGTTACCGAAAAAGCTCAGGGTAAGTGAAAACTAAAACCAATTAATTACAAGTTACCGTCGTAGACAACCCTCTAGGAACATTAAAGTGTTCCAGTTTTAGATTGGTTGTAATAAGCACTGTTTAAATATCTTTAGTGAGAAAACTCGCCAGATAAGTAGGAAATTTAATTTAATTTAGCCTCAAACCTAGCAACGGTATCTAAATGGTCTTTCGGAATTTCTGGGAGAGTTATAAACACAATCTCATTTTATGTTGAAACGAACTTCTGATCTTGTTTCATTTTGTTCAAGACGAGCCAGTCAATACAGTTTGACAGCGCTGTTGGCTCAATGGTAGAATGTCTGCCTGAGCTGCAGGGCGTGGGTTCGATTCCCGCCAAGGACAAACATTTTATGGTATAAAAAAATGTTTGCTCTGTGTCTGGGTATTCTGTATGTATTATAAGTATGTATTTACAAAAAAAAGTATTTATATATCCTATCAGACAACTGACTTCCATCACACAAGCTCTGCTTAATTTGGGGTCAGATGGCGCTGTGTGTAATGTGTCCTATGATATTTATTTATTTAATTTTATAGAAATCATTTAATTTTAATGTATATTCATTCAGCAGCCATTGACATTATCAATGGCTTCGATTCCCACTAAGGACTAATAGAATGTGACTATATAGAATGTTTGTTCTGTGTCTGGGTGTTCTGTATGTATTATAAGTACGTATGTATTTACAAAAAAAAAGTATGCTGTCTGGTTCCCATAGTACATATTTGAGGCTAGATGGCGCTGTATGAAAATGTCCTCCAATATTTATTTATTATTAGCATGCGCCATTTTTATTGTGTTCAATACCACATATTCAATATAACATCTATATCTTTAAACGAGCAATTCTTGTATATATATATATATATATATATATATATATATATATATATATATATATATTCTGAATCTCGGAAACGGCTCCAACGATTTTCATGGGTTTCGGGGGCGATAAATCGATCTAGCTAGGTTAAATTTTTAGAAAACGTCGTTTTATCCGCGTTTTCAGCCGAGCAAAGCTCGGTTAACCGGGTACTACCACTTTATAGGAAAAAAAAATTATTGAAAAAAAAAAAACATTTGTATAATCATCATTTTCAGCCCGTGATCGTTACTGCTGAGTACATTTCTTCTCGTATGCCACTCATCCCAATTTAATGCCAATCTTGTTCAGTTTCGACGCGTTCGACATAATATTTATATTGTTTTTACATAGACATTGTCCACCCAACAACTGTTGGACGGCCGACGACGCTTCGTTTACCGGTTTGTTACTTATTGTTTACAAAATTACTTAGCTCTTTTAGTTATATCGCAATATTTCATTTAAAACTTTAGGCGATAATTTTCGACATTTTATTTAAAATAATCTAATTTATAAGTCATATTCATCCATAAAATTTAGTGATTGACTCGATAAAATTTAAATTAACTATGACACTAAACATGTATTTTATGACACTTTATGAATTTTATTTATAGCAATGAATATTTTTCAGACGTTGTTCAGACACGGAATTAAGCCAGTTTTTTTAAATTTTTCTTAGGCTCTAGTTGTTTGGCCACAGCTCACACGGTGTGGTTGAATATGGTAAACACACCTAGTGTGGAATGGAACTAACTCTGAAGTGAGACTGCCGAAGGTGCTTGGCAACAGATTTTTTACTTGACTTGGCAGCTAGCCAGCCGAGTACATGAAAATACCCTACCACCATGCTATGGTTTCCTAACGATGTTTTCCTTTACCGGCCACTCAAGTTCATTGGGATTGCGTTTGGGATTTGAACCGACACCCTTGCGTGTCTCAACCGACCACGCTAACCACTGAGCTATCATCACTACAAAAACCAAGTAATGCAAAAAAATCTCAACAAATAAAATTTTAACAAAAAAACGGACCTCATATAGTTTTCTCATGGATGCTATTGTCAGAACTCGACCAATTGATATGGGACCGCACGGAAAGCACAAGCTTTCAAATAAAAAAAGAATCATCAAAATCAGTTCACCCAGTCGAAAGTTTTGAGGTAACAAACATTATAAAAAAACTGTCGAATTGAGAACCTCCTAATTTTTTGAAGTCGGTTAAAATTCGACATTCGTTGACATCGGTTGACACGCCCGACCTTGCGTAACCACTATATTTTTGCTCTGTTATACAAAATCCTAACTAAAACAATATTATGCTGATTATTATCTACTGCAGTAACAAACTCGGAACGTCAATATATAAAGCTTTTGTAGCGATGATGGTTCAGTGGTTAGCGCGGTAGGTTCGCATGCAGAGGGGCCAACAATGAGCTTGAGCTGCCGGTGAAGGAAAACATCGTGAGGAAACCATAGCGTGGTGGTAGGGTACTTTCTAGTACTCGGCTGGCTAGCTACCACCCTCAAGTTGAAAATCTGCCGCCAAGCATCTAACGGTGTGTTCCGGCAGTCTCACTTGAGAGCCAGTTCCATTCCAGGCTAGGTGTGCTTTACCATCTTCGATCACACCGTCACTTAACATCAGGTGGGCTGTGGTCAAACACCTAGCCTGTCAGCCACAAAAAAAAACTTACCGACAGGTTGATCATAGCGCAGCGCAGGGACAAGCAAAAAAAAATTGGGGAGATAACTATACAGCACTGGTAACGATTAACCAATTAAAACTATAAATAAATATGGTAGAACATTAGACACAGCGCCATCTGAGCTCAAACTAATCAAAGCTTGTGCTGTGAAAGTCAGATAACTGATAGAATACTTAAATACGTTTTTTGTAAATACATTCAGAACACCCAGACACAGAACAAACATTTGTCAAAATGTTTGTCAAGGGAGGGAATTGAATCCACCTACAGCTCATAAAGCATATATAGTATACGACCAATGAGCCAACAGGGCTGTCATGTGTATATTTGATATACTTTAGAATTACATTTGTATTTAATAAACAATAATCTTAAGAGCAAGTTGTAAATTTAATAATTTTAACTTGGTAAAACAACTCGAGCACTAGAGATTCCATTTTTGTCCCTTATAATGCAAAGAGGCCCTTGTATCTCTAATAATCTCGTCAGGATGCCTAAATAAAGCAATTCTGTTTTATAATTGTTAATTTGTGAGATGTAACGGTCTTTGTTTAGGGTAAATTCTGGGCGAAATTGGCCACTACAGCTCGCAGCACTGGGGAAATTGTTATTAAGCTTGTCAAAAATTAGGACAATAGAATTCTTTCCTCTATTTTGTTCTAGAATTGAGGAGGTAAATTAATTAAACGTTGCATTCTGTAAATTGGAAGTATATTTTATAGTTAATGTTTTTGAACGTTCTAAATATTCCAATCGGAAAGCATGAAAAATTCTCGAAATAAAATATACAATTACGAGTAGGTACTACGCTGCACAATTTCAAAGCACTCATGTTGACGTCAATACGTCTTTAAATTTGCATCTATAGTGGGAGGCAATTCAGAAACCTAATAACATAGTCTGGGTATACAATTTTGGTGATGTTATTACACCACTCGATAGCTAAAGGATCAAAGAATTCGTTTCGTCGAATGAGAATTTGAAAATTGTAAATCCGAAAGACTTCTTAGTGTTCAAAAATGTACACGTATTGACGTGCACTCGACCGTGTCCACGACACATAAACACACTGTTTTTTTTTTGTTTTCTGTTTACGTGTCAATGTGACTCATTTACTATATAATATAAGATAATTTTCGCCGGCCACTTCCGTCCGTGTTTGTCCGGTAGGCCTTTTAAAGGTATTTAACAGGCAATCCTTCCTATTTGGCAAGAGTGTAGAATTTTGTATTAAAAATTATGTTTATCATATTTAATGAAATTACATTGAAATTTATCTATGTTCAAATCGCGAAGCTTTCAACAAATTGCATTTATGTTAAAAATGTACAGTGATTTCAGCTAAAAAAAATATCAATTTTAATTTAAACTAATGTTAATAAAGACCGCACTAGCGCTGGATGCGAGCTGCTTCCAACCGGTCTTTATGGAAATCAACGGGGGAGGCCTATGTTCAACAGTGGACGTCCTACGGCTGAGATGATGTTGATGATAATGATGAACGTTAAAACCTATAAAACTACATCAGAGTTAATGTGCCTGCCGAAAGTTTTGATATGACTTAAAACCTTGATAATTTTATAAGTATTTTACAATGAAATATATATTTTCGTACTTGGTTGCACTATACATACAAACACCCACACATAAGTGTGCAAAATACATAAGATAAACGACGCGACGACCGACGGCTGCTCGTTGAATCGGAAAGAGAAATTGAAATCAACCTTGTTAACGTAGTCTCCTATGTGCCGAGCTGTTGATATCAATCAACACGGGAATTTATTTACATCTGACCTTTCACGAAACGTAAACACGTGCCTAACTGCTTTATAACATAGCGTACAAAATTGCATATATAGGTATGATTTGACCCGTACCTTACCCGTCCGTAGCGCCCTTACCCTAAAATGTAGAATATATTTTAGATTGGTATTATTACATTTACATCAATTATTCAAATTAGTCGTATAATTAGAACGTGACAGTGTAATTAGGGTATAGCGTGACGATATACGAAAAAACATCTAACAAGATTTCGATACCAAAATGTATCAGCGCACTCTGGCGGGCATAAATAGAAACAAAATAACGTGAATTGCTATCACTTTCCATACATTTTAGCACAAACTGTATTGTGTCTGTATTGGAAAGAGCTTACTACAGAAAAGATCCTATAAATGTCCGTAAAGAAAAAGTCCAAAGCAGCCTGAAGTACCTACAAGGAGAAGCTAACAACTCACATATAAATGAACTTGCACAGATTCTAAGCGGAAAAGGTGGACTCTAAGAAAATTTTCAACAACTTATGGCCCTCGTAGATTACAACTGACGGATGAGACAAGGAAGTGGCTTATTGTTCCTGGAACAGATCGCTATGAAGCAGAAAACATAAAGAAAAATATTCTCATGCTCTATTATGTTTTTTTCTCAAATATGTATGACTTTGCCATTAGCGTATTTCGATTTACGTTTCTACAGAAAAAGTCATTTTTACATTTGACTCATCTTCATATTTCTTTACGGGTCTTGTATCATAAAAAAATATTCATTAGTTTTGTTAAATAATTTGTTTATTCCTTGTAATCAATAAATAAATACCGGCAGTTATACGTTTTACGAGGTATACTTAAGTTCCGCAAAGACCGGAGCGGGCGTCCAGTAGGGCAATGAAAATTTCTTTTATCGATCAAACAACCTCTTTATTCTCTGCGATACGCTTCCCATAGCACAAATACGTAGCGTTAGGCCCCGAAGCCACGTAGCTGAACTCTGCCGACGCCGTTCCACAAAGTTTTGGCGGAAACTTGGGACATTTATAGATCAACGTCCTCTTCAATACTTACACGAAATATCAAACGAAAGTAAATGATTAAATGCGCCTACAAGCTTGAGAGAGAACTTTTTAATAATGATTACCTATACCTAAAACGACGAAAGTACAAAAGGTACCTATGTAATATTTTATCGACAGTAATAAAAATTGATTTCGCTTCCTGAGGACTCTAATGCTTGAGGGCTTTGATCATTCAAGCGGGGAGAAAAAATTGGATAACAAGTAAAGAAAGCCAACCCAGGATATACCATCAGAACCGTCACCATGATTATCATCATCAGACTAATCGTACAAGTACATAAAACAATTAATTTTAAATACTACCTATGAACGTATTACGTTCAACAAATTCTATGTAAGTACCTACCTAACTTCAGAAGAAATAAGAAAACGATCAACAAATTTGCGTGATCTGATGACTATCATTATTGTCGTTTATTACGAAGGAAATTCTTAAATTATTTACTAAACAAGTTAATATTGTTTTATAAGATGTACCTATATGTTACTGGCCAAACACAATTTTAGGATAATCTAGCTTTTCCTAGGCTAACGATAAGTCAGTTCATTTTATAAGCAATAGGACAAACTAGTTAAGGCTAGGTCAAACTAGTTCATCCTAAGCCCGACAGGACAAATTAGCTTCGCCTAGGCTGAACGGACTGGTCTTATTACAGTATAGGATAAATTCAGAATATTTTATACCAGTTTATACTAGAGTATAGTAAGACAAACCTGTTCAGCCTAGGCGAAACTATTTAACCTATCGGGCTCAGGATGAACTAGTTTGATCTAGCCTTAACTAATTAGTCCTATCACCTATAGGATGAACTGATTTAGTCTAGGAAAAGCCAGTTTATCCTAAAATCGAGTTTGAACGGTAAAATATATACAGCTCTGAATTTAGACTGAAAGAAGTGAATGTCCGGATCACGTCATCTAGTACGCAGTACTTAAATATCACTGACTATGTCTATTAAAGTGCTATGTTTCCAAATAACTGACACACTTTATGCATATAATCGTAAACGTCCCTTTTATTTTCATTTGTGTATGTGCGCCATGTGGTGTCATGTGGCGGAGGCGCGTACTATCGATTCACATGGATCCGTCTGAGGTCGAGGCAGCCGTATCAAATATTTATACTGAAGTATTCTCAACGCACGCTGCCCTACAATAGGGATGTAGATATATTTACTTACTCAATGTTTTCTGCGTAGCATCCTTTTCAGAATTTAATTATTATGGTAAAAAGAGGTAGGACGAACAAGATACTCTCCTGATGGTAAAACATTCTGTACACGTGGTACACGTCCATTGTTGGAGTACTCAAAACTTTGAGTAACAAAACTTTAGGTTATCTTGGTAGTATTATTATTTACAAGACTAAATCATAAATAGCTTTTATGATGGGCACAACTTAGAAATCCCAAAAAAACAATCAACTGCTTCATACTTCATGCCTTTTCTATAAAAAGCACCATTTCAGAGTTGTACCCGGAGTTGTCTAGTAAAAGAAGTTCATAATGATAAGTATAAAGACTCAGTTTTGACTTAGTACACTCCAAGCTTATAACTCTGTATATCCATAATATATTACGTATTTGTAGCGATGATAGCCCGGTTGGTTCACACGCCAAAGGTCATGGGTTCAAACCTTAACAATGAGCTTGCTCTGTCGGAAAACATCGTGAAGAAACCATAGCATGGTGATAGGAATTTTTTCTAGTACTCAGCTGGAACTACCAAGTGGAAAATCTGCTGCTAAGCAGCTAACGGTGTGTTCTGGCAGCCTCACTTGAGAGCCAGTTCCATTCCAGGCTAGGTTTTTTACCATCTTCGACCACACCGTCACTTAACATCAGGTGAGCTGTGAACAAACAAACACCTAGTTCGCAACCATAAAAAAACTGCTAAATGTATTATAGTGTATTATTATTCGGGAGTTTCAATCCACTAAAATGTATCGCTATAAAACCTATACCACTAAAATTTAAGAATATAAATGTATACAATACTTATGAGTGTATGAGTAACAGTATATATGTATACAAAATATATAAATAAGTGTGACTTTCGAACAAATAATAGCTACTTTTCTTATCGTAACGCAGCGCTATAGAATAGAGTCTGAGCCATAACCCATTGTAAAGGCAGCTCTATAACAACCGTGTACAGCACCGACTGGGACCAAGGACCGTCATCAATCGCCGGGACCAAGGGATCCGAGATAAATAAAATTACCTAACCGTATATTTTGAAGCTAGCTCCCCATACATCACTAGAGTCTAGTCGAGTTTCTTACGTAGCGTAGAAATTGCTTTGTGTACATAAATGATGAGCTTTTGAAGAATGTTCAGATCTAAAGTCATAAACAATGACCCTCACACAGCCGGTGTTGGATGATGGCTACATCTTTTACTAAGTTTAGGTTTAAAGTTACTTACGGGCCACCATTTCATCCCAGGCAGCCAGACTAAGGTTACAAATGCTTTGGTAATGTTTTATACTCAATTGGTAGAATATCTGCTTCAAGAGCTGTAGAGCGTGGATTCGATTCTCACCATATATATCACATTTAGATATTATTTTAACATTTAATAAGTTCCGACGATAACTTTTAAAAGAAAATGGCAAACTGAACAAACAAGCAGGTCAAAACAAATACGAAGTAACACAAGAACATATTTTAATTTCATAAGTAAATTATATTTCTTAACTTTACTAACTTGTTTCATAACTTTTCGGTTTCTCCTACGACCACGTTTCTTATTTCGCTGTAGATGTACACGAGTTTGTGGAGTTAGGGCGGGCGGGCGACGCGTGGCGTGACCCGGCGCGCCCTCTACGCGCCGCCCTACGTGTTAATGCTTACCAAAATGATGGATGGCCTTTACCACACGACAAAAACCGCGTTGTGACCCTAAAACACTCGACCAACTAAAATATTGTCTTGTCGAATAAATTGAAAATTAATTGTGTAATTTTTTCTTGAAAATAGGCTCTTAGAAATTTTCATTACTAACACATCGGAATAAACAATTGAACATGGCCTTACAATAACATATTGGTAAATTTTAAGACTAATAAAATAATTGATAGATAAAAATTTACTAAAAATATTTCTGTCTTTTTCATTGCAGCGCATTAAACAAGAACAGCGATTTGTTTAAAAAGTTTGAATCTATCAACTAAAGCTTTCAGTATTTTTACTTGTTGTTAAATACCCACTTTTGTAATAAGTATACATTATTCAAATTAGGTTCGCGTTTTATCGCCCAATTTTAAATTAGGTAGATATGTAGTCTAGGATAGAGTACGTTTACTATAGAATTATTATAATTAATAAACAATTAGGTTTAACGTTAATGTTAAACGTTAAGTGCTTCAGTGCAACGCTAGGTGCTTGATGGCAGATTTTCAACTTAAGAATAGTAGCTAGTCAGTCGAGTACTATAAAATACCCGTCGACAATGCTATGGCTACCTCACGATGTGTTTCCTTCACCGGCAGCTCAATCTCAATGTTGGGGTTTGAAACACGCCCTTCTTCGTATGAACCTACCGCGCTAACCACTGAACTATCATCGCTACAAAATTGATATATGTTAAAAATAAGTTATCTTTTGTTATTATATTGGGAACCAAGACACCTCTAGAATGCTTTTAGTTTAAATATACTTTTAGTTTTTCTTTTCTTTGAGATCCACTCCATAACATTCAAAAGATTATATTGAATCTCTCAGAACGATCATAAGTTGGTTATTACGTTTTAGTTTACGGCTAGAACGTTTCCTAGAAAAATTATATTACAACTAAATAATAATTTTCTAACTTTAGCTTTGTAATTGCAGAAAACTAAGAACAACAGCCGTAAAGTATACTTTTTAGATCATAAACTGAAAACAACTACCATAAACGTAAGCCCTGTCGCTCTGTTTCGGCTTCCTTCATAAATATTAAAAGTAGACGTATTGATAACCGTTAATATCGAAGGGTCAGCCCAAAGGTTCGGTATAAAGAAAATAAAGGCTCTCAGGAACACATACCAGACCGCACCTCTATTATATTCTGAATGGAACTCGAATATCGAAAGCTTAGTTTTGGTCACCAGATTCAGTTATTAAAGAAACGTATGTCTAGCTATCTTACGATAGATATGCGGAAAAATGTGAAGATATACCTATTTGTTAAATTAAGCTAATCTAAGAATGCTGGCAGCATTGCAACGCTGGATGGCAATGTTAAGCTTTTGACCAAAGTAAATGCCACCACTCTGGTCATCCTCCTTTACACGTTTTCTACCTAACTGTATTCGGGATTGAAATCTTTTTCAACGAATCTAATCAAGTATATCAACGTGTAATTTACAAAAAATAAGATTAACTTTCTTCTGTTGATCTAAAAACTAGAATAAAATGAGATATGACTTTATTATACAGTGAAACAAACTATATCCTAAAAAGCAAAATGCAATAATATGTGCGTACGAAAATGTAATTTCAAAATAAATAAATCAATTATCACATACAGTGATTTGTTTTAGACAACCTCTGAATGGACAGAATAGATAGCACACCTAAAATGGTAGGTGGTGTAAAAATAGTAAATTATTTAAAAAAATAATAAATGAAAAATGTAGAAAAATATTTAAAATCTAGATTATTATTATTAAATAATTAAATAAGTAATTGTAGTTACCTAACCTAGTTTAACGTGCCGATACCAAAAATATCAATCACAGTGATATCTAGCTTTATATTTATTTATTTAATAATACACAAAACATAATATAATAGTATTCAATTCAATTTAATATAAATTTTTCAGATCTGTATCACATTCTAAAATTGTGTGTGCCTAGGTGCATTATAATTACATTTAATATAAAAATAAAGTATAAAATTTACATAAAATTAAATTTAAGTAATATACTTATAATAGATATATAGCTTCTTAAACGCGTAAAAGGTAATTTCAACCAATTTGTGAGCTTATAATATAATGTACCAAAGCAGCAGTGTACCTACTGGTGTCGGCACTACGACGCGAGACGGCTAGACAATAGCGAACGTTATCCGCCTGCCCGACGCCAAAGCAGTCTCGACATCCTCTCAATTCATACTGATAAATGTACTGATTCTGGTAATAGCAGCTCAGATTGGCGCGGCTAAATGAACACGGCTTAATGGCATAAACATTTTCGATTTTGATATCACAAAGTTATAGCGATGAGAATCCGATAATAAGATTTTAAGTAATATTTTCCACCTCTACAAATCGAGTTACGATAATAGCCTGCGAGGCACCATTTAACCATCTAGAGATCGCAATATCGATTTGCCTATTATAGTAGATTTAGTGTAAATCTTTGAATTTCAACTAAAAATGGTATACGTACGATACGACTTTCATTAAAGTAAGTAAGGGTGACCCCCTTTAATTACTTACTATGTAACTGCAACAATGCCAAGAATGGCCTTTCTTGGCATTGTCACGCAAGTCTCTTAAATTAAACTAATACTCACTAACCACGCGCCGCCAACGTCTTTCTATGAACTTTTTTATGCCAGTAACAGAATTATTTTTACGAGTCAAATATTCCTTAGAGACACCGTTCTGAATGGGCTGAAATTGTAAGGATATCGCATGTACATGTGTATATTTTATGTAGGTACATACATATGTATGTAGGTCTATCCATGCTATAACGAATTGTAACAAGTGTATTCTACACTTTCAGCTTGCGTTCCATATTGAATAAAGAAACACCTTCTCGTGTTTGTTTACTGTCTATGTACCTACCTGAGTATACTCTCTGTATATACGACTACCTTTAATCATATCTGTTTAATTTTCTTTTTATTCTTTGCGTTAAGGCCACCAATTGTTTCACTATATTTCAAATGTTTTTTTTTTTTTAATTACAATTCGGTAATTTTGTTGTGAACTATAAAAGGATAATATATAACCTATATATTATCTAACCTACTCTTTCAAAAAATAGCATTTATATGTAAGAATTAGGTTTAAAGCAGACTGTGATCAATTTCTTTCTGCTTGTTGGTGTGTGAAAGTAAGAAGAAGCTATATGAATCCATTAGAACGCGCTCGTCGAAGATTTGAAACTAGATTAGCTCGTTATTAAGGGCAAAATCTGTTCATTAGTCTTAAAGGAATAATTAGCTACTGACAGAAATTGTTTACTAGTTATTAAAAATCAGTTTGTTACTCACAAACGCGCGACGTAACAAATACTGGAAATTTACTACCCAGGACAAACATTTTTGTGACGAACATAGATGTTAGTTCTGTGTCTAGGTGTTCTAAATAAATGTATTCTGAACTAGCCGTTTTTATAAACTCTCCTACTGCTGGTTACGGGCCTCTTTTTTTGTAAAGCACACCCAGCTGGAATGGTACTGGCTCTGAAATGAGGCTGCCGAAACACACCGTTAGATGCTTGGTGGCAGATTCAACTTGAAGGTGGTAGTTATCCAGCCGAGTACTAGGAAGTACCCTACACAATGCTATGGTTTCCTCACGATATTTTCTTTCACCGGCAGCTCAAGCTCATCGTTGTGGTTTGAACACACGCCCTTCGGCATACAAATCGACCGCGCTAACCACCATCATCGCTAATCATCGCTAGAAAATTACTATCTCTTCTCATTGTGAGAAGGGTAAGGCTGACCAAGTGCAGGTTGGCAGATTTCACACATCTTCGACAATTATTTTTTTAACTCTCGGAGATGCTGGTTTCCTCACAATGGTTTTCCTTCAACGTTTGTAGTCATCGGTAATAAACACATAACTTAGAAAAGACAGGGGTGCGTGCCACGGGATTCATATGTTTACAAAAAAAATATAATTGAGTGGTATCTGGTTCTTATAATACGCTTTGATTACTTTGAAGCTAGGTGGCGCTGAGCAGAATGTAATTCAATAAAAATTAAAAAAGAAATTAAGTAAAGATTAATTTTTCACCATCTTGGTACGTAAGCCTAATGAGTACGTAACGTAGTAGTACGTAAGTCTCAAATGAGCGCCAGAGCACCGATGCACTGGACTTTGTTATGTTACTCAAAGTTCTGTGTATCGCTGCAATGGTCATGGACATGCTTTGTCTCTTACCATCAGGAGAGCGCGTTGTTCGTCTCATTATTATTACATTTTAAAAAAAGTGAGTTAATTTTTCATTGCTGTGTGTTAAAAAAGATATACGAAAGTTAGTTTTAAAATAATGCAACTTCTGTCTTTTTGAGTACGATAGCATCGTCTGGCCGTTCTTAAATGACTGTTTTATTTTTTCCAGTCAGGCGATATTCTATCGTGCCTAGCACAAAAACAGCCGAACTAAACTTTCGTTGGATTTTGGTTCGATTTCATTAATCCCTCGGGCACATTTACTAACTTACTCATAGTCCGAGAACATTGACCTAAATACCTATTCTTAGTTAGGGATCTTGTATTATACAATCCAGATAATCTTATTCATTGACTCTATTCAAAGCCTTTTTATACGTAACTAGAAACCTATCAATGCCTATTCTTCTATCCATAATTAATCCCAATTCCTATAAAATAAAATAAATTTAAATTTAATATTGCAGATATATTTATTACATACATATATTTGTTATACTTATGCGGGATTACTCTTGTTAGATATATCGGATACTTCCGACTATGGTTTCGACCACATCTGGTAATCTTCTACATGGACTATAATCGGAGTACCCTAGTAATCTTAAAAATGTGTCAAAACTTCGTCAGTTTCCACAGATTTATTAACTGACTTCAAAAAAGAGGAGGTTATCAATTCGACTGTTTTTTAAAAGTGTTTGTTACCTCAAAACTTTCGACTGGGTGAACCGATTTTGATGATCCTTTTTTTATTTGAAAGCTGGTGCTTCCTGTGTGGTCCCATTTTAATTTGGTCCAGTTCTGACAATGGCATACATGATAAAACCATTTTTTTTTTGTTAAAATTTTTCTTGTTACGTTCAATGATTTTACGATAAGCCCACTTTAACCCTTCGAAGCTTTTTAATACGGCAAAATCTATGTATGCCGTATGTTGTTCCACGCAATAAGTAAAGTTCAGGCTAGCAATCACTGGCAATAAAGTGGCCGGCGGTAAATGAACCGTTCGACCCATAAATAGCACTTACGACCGCCACTGGGTCTTTCCACTACTTACTAGCAGGGGCACCACATTTCTCTATTCTTTTTTCATTAAATGATGGTATCTATTCTGCGCAAACATATTTAAAGCCTTAGGTATTCTACTCTTAATATATATTTATTCATAGAATAAAATTTCATTTCAATTATTTATTTAATTTGGAAAAATGAAATGAGTTTCTACCGTTTTAGCAAGTTTTATCAATATACACCTAGGTATAGCTACAAATATAACTATGGTCAAATTATACACATCAATAGTACTCGTATCTCCCCTTGAATGTATCTAAAAATGGTAGTTATTATAGTAGATACATTAAAAGTACTGTACCCTAGTAATGTTATACATGTAAAAGTTTATATGTTTGAGTGTTTGTTAACATATAGTTTATTATCTGGATTAACATATAGAATACTTTTTATCCGGAAAAAATTAGGTTCTAATAAGATTATTAAAAAGCTAACTACAGGACGTATCCACTTGAAATTTGGTACCTACGGATTTGTCATATGGAACATTATTCCAGAATAAAAGGTATCCTTTCTATTAAGCTAAGTAATTTAGTAGTGCAAGTTTCATGATGGACGATACTTATATATGTTTTATACGATACTGAACCCAATTCTTAACTCAACGCGGATGAAACGGGCGAAAGCTAATTATACAATAAAAATTTAAAACAAAAAGAAATATAAATAAAACCGAAACTTATCTACCGGATTTTCAACTTAACGAGTGTGTATTTTTGGTCCTCTTCAAAACACGATCGAGTTAAGTATATAAATACCTTCTTTGAAATTTAAAAGGGCTGATTTTTGTATGACAGCTGCATGCTTGCATGCAATGCCTTTGTTCACACTGTACTGAGATGTTCGTACATATGCAACCGGTATTTATATCCGGCCTTTTCATCTTTCATTATTGACTAATGTTTTCGAAAACAACATATCATAAAGCAAATATTTGTAGGTAACATATACGTATGCATAGCGAAGAGATAGATTTTTATGCAACATTCACATACAATTCATTAATAAAATCATATCAAATTGTGTGTAACAATTTTTGTAATGAAAGTACGCGGCTATTCGTTTCGTTCCACAGGTGTTAATGTGCAAAGATTATGACTTTATGACACACAAACTCAAATACAACACGTACCCGTCCAATATTAAGTAATAACATGAGCTAAACATACCTTTATAGGGCGCCATCCTGGCTAATGTTACAGCGCAGTCACTGAATAATAAATGCAGCCAGCAAGGTTAACCCGAGCCACTTCAATAGCAGGCTTTCAGTCCGTGCTTTTTCAAACGTTTAATTGCATGCGTCACTATTTTCCTATGTAGGCTAAACGTCACTTGAGTTAACGAGGTTATAGTACAATGTGCGGTGGGAGAGACGAGTGACGTGCTTCTCGCCCGCCTAGCGCTGCAAAATGATCGCGTGGCGTGGCGGTCGCACGCACCCCCGCCCGCCCTCAGCCGCCGGTTGCAGGTTCGGCCGGCTTTGCATAGAAAACATTCAAATAACAGATAGAACATAGCTTCTTTCATTCATTCTTATATCATTATTCTTAAATTATCTCGGTAATCGTTTGTAAATTGTTAAACATAGAAATATTGGTTTTACAAAAAACAACTGTACTTACTTAAAACTTTTGCCAATAAGTATATATTATTTAATACAATGTAATATTTTGCCATTGATTTCTTTGAAAATAACAATAATATTTAATTCTTTCCGTGCGTTAGTAAACTCCAAATGCTGATGTCAAAATATATATACGAGTATACATATATATAGCTAAAAGGTACTTTAGGTTGATTTTTATAAGAAAGAAAATAATTGTTCCAATTCGATATTTCTAAGAATTACTTAGTATGAAGCGATTCTAGCGAAAACCGAGTAGTTTTATTGCTTAGCGGTCTAGGTCACCAGTGCGCAAGTCGGAGTAACTTGGCACTGAATTTCATATGTATGTGTTTCATATTGCATGCATACCTGTATTGTGGCTTTAATTTATATACCTACAACTTCAACAGATATTGTAAATCTCGAGGCCCAATCAAAATGATAAAGTATATTCCATTAAATAAATCTAGATTCTCATTCCCATAGCCTACGAGTGTCTAGAGAATTTACTCAAAATTTAGCCTAGATACTTTACGTAAGTATAGCAAAATAATTTAAGATAACGTTTACAGTTATAAAATGTTATGTAAGCCATAAAACGATCAACATTTCTGACATAACAAGCTTGAAACTTGAGAGGTTTCATTGACTACATCCTTTACTTGAAAACCTTGAAACCGGATACTGAAATGCCCTCTAACGTTGACTTGGGAACTGGTTAGGTATCAACTTGGGAGCATTTGTGAGGCTTCCAAGTTGCTTGGCATTAAACTTAAAAACATCTCAATCACACAGATGGCGCCACAGCCATTTCAGAACTAAAGTTAGAGGGCAACCGATGAGGGCAAATCATGTAATAACAACCACTTCTGAAGTCAAGTAGATGTCGCCCCATTCAATGGAAGCAAAGCGCACCTTCGTAAAACAAGAATCTTGCCTTGCGAATTATCTAATTTTATTTGTTTAATATAAACGTAGAGGGCGCTTTCAAATAACGATATAAGACAAATCTTCACGCAAGTACTTACCTAATGTTTTTTTATTGTTAACAAGCTAGATGTTTGACTACAGCTCACCTGATGTTGAGTGACGCCGTCAGTTAACATGAGGTGAACTGTAAGGGCTGTAAGGTCGAAGATGGTAAACACGCTTAGCCTGAAATGAATTCTGTTTGCAATTTATTCAGATCTTGTAGAGAACACATACACATTTATAATCTAGTTTTGTGCAACGTATGTTGAGGCAGATAGATAACCTGCTCATTTTCGAGGAATTGTTATGTTTTAGTTGTACTATCATTAGTTTGTTTTAAAAAAAGGATTGTTTGTCTCATAAAATTTTACAAAATTTTTAAATATCAATTTATTATTGTTATTGTTGCAAGTATTTTTAACTAATTAATTTAAACAAAAACTCTAAGCTTTCAAAGAAAAATGAGGTCGCGGGTAGATACTCGCACCAATTATACGTTATCAAGTATTCAGATCATGTTGATTAGACTTATCAGAAATGTACAGCAATTTGGGAGGCCGGCGGCCTTTCCTATTCCTTATTCGATTCACTAGGTTTACATAATAACGAGATGTAGGCACGTCTTTATTTGCGGGAACAAAAGTGGCCTTCTCTTGCCAGCGCCTCGGGAATTTCTTTATTCCTATCTCGTACCAATCAGTTTCATTTATTGCTCGAGTGTGCCCAGTGTAGTTCTTGAGAAACAAATGTTGGGTTTGGCGGTAACAGATAATATTTATTTTACTGTTGTTAGTTTAGACACAGCTTATAATTTTGTAGATAAAACGTAACGTAAGATAAAACTTTTACATTTATTTTGTCTTTGTCAAATTATTGTATATTTTTTAGAATTCCTGTTGTCAAATGATCTAATAAGATTTTTGATAAACTACTTCTTTACTAAAAACTACTGGAAAAGATTCGCTGTTCATTGTGTACAATAATTATATTTGGTTCATAAGTCAACCCTTAAAAACTGACAACTCACTACTTATAAATGTTGAAAAATATAATACTTCTTGTAAACAAACGAAACACATTGCGGTTCACCGTTAGTGATGGAAATAGCACGAAATGTTATGTTAAGTGAAATAAAAATATCGAATAGCTTCAACCAACGTTCACGATTGTTAAAAACACTTACTCCATTTTGAATTCTTGGAACTGGAACGAAAACTTTTCTGTTTTTCACTTCTTCAATAGGGGAACAGGAATCTAATAAAAATGCTGTATTATTATTCCACGGAACGTTCGGAAGCTCTTTGTGTATGATGTTGATTATTTCTATGTACTGACGCAAACGTATATACATTCTTCTCATTTAGGTACTTATGTCCAAATATTGTTATACGGCTAGTACAAAAAAAGTGACTTATATGCGTTATAAATTATAGTAATAATTAATTAATCTGTAATAAGCATCCCTAAAAAATAGCACGTAATATTGACAAAGCCAATAATTAAACTTAGAACACTTTCTTCGAGCCATATCTACGTACACGTATCGTAATAACTCACGTGTAGATTTAGGGTGAATTAAATCTCAAAATGCCAACACTCATAATTCTTCCAATTTCTATGGCACCAAACCTGAAATACGCTTGCTTTTACGCTCGTTGTAGTTTCACTTGTTCTATATCTACATTTCAAATAGCTGGAATAATACACGTACAGCCCTCGTACTGCTTAGCTTCGCAAACGTCTACGCCGTGGCCTCAGACTAATGCAGGGATAACAAACCCGTTTCACCCTATTATAGTACATTCAGTATCTACTTCGCTACGTTAATGGCGTTGAAAATAACCAAAACAGACGCCATTCATTATAATAATGTTGTTTTCGTAGACCGCCTACGAAACCGTAGCGCCTCATTTATATCATAAGATTGTGCTTTTAATCCTCGACGAAGTCGTAAAAAAAGGGGAATTATTAGTTTTATCATTATCATCATCCGGTGTCTCAGTTATTGGAATTTGGTCGTGAGCTCAGTGAACACCTCTGTGTCTAGAGCCAAGCGAATAAGCTGTTCTACTCTGCTTGTCTTCTCTCGGATGTTCCACAACCAAGACTTCTTTCTTTTTCCCAACGCGTCATTATCCTCGATCTTCCTATCATTATGAGAAGTTGAAGAAGTTAGTATCTCTTATGGTTAAGATACGTAACTTGCCTTTTCTTAACGGTATGCTATATCGGTAGCTATTTATTGATTTATTTATATTTGTATTTTTTTTAGCTACATTGAAGAACTTTTACATTAGAAACCTGCGTCTGGCTAATGCGGAGCATGCTCCGGAAACACCTCATCTCGAAAGCTTCATGATGTGGTGATTCTGTGTGTCAGCATCTAGAGTCCAAGTTTCAATACCATTTATCACTGGCCAGACATAACAATGCGTCCTCCTCTGAACTTTATGGCCTGTTTGAGATTTATGATCAGTTTTATATCTCCTATTATTTATGCTTGTTTTTGTGTCTTTAGCATAGTACCCTAAAAGGATAAATCGATTTAAGCGCAATTTTATATAATATGTATCCTGTGAACTACGAAAGCCCAAATTTTCAATTTTTTTTTCTTTCTTCTTGCCATTGCTCTGTGCATTCTTCCAGTTTCAATGTTACTGTATTTTGTGTGCAATCTTCAGTTTTCAGCTTCTTTATCTTTGTAGTCAAAGTTCTAGTCTTGATCAAGTCCAGCCCGTGCAAGTCAAAGATAACGCCTGTCCATGACCATTGCAACGGTACACAGAACTTTGAGTAACAACAAAATCCAGGGCATCACTGCTTAGGCGCTCATTACTTTGAGACATTAGATGGTTAGTCCCAACAGCCCTGTAAATTCTCTAGTTGCAGTACCCTTCAAACTGGAACACAGTAATGTTTATACACTACTGCTAGTTAAATATTATTTTATATGACTAAGTAACTGGATCGACCCTGGGATCACCGATGCCTTAGAGCCACTTAGTTTGCGTAGAGACGTCGGGTCTTTGTGCGTTTTCTACCGCATATACAACAGAGAGTGTTCTGAAGAATTATTCTTTTATTTTTTTTTGTTGTAACAGTAATGAGAAAAACGAGACGCACTCCTGATGCTAAGAGATAACGCTTGCCCATAACCATTGCAGCGATACACAAAACTGTGAGTAGTAAAACAAAGTCCAGGGCATCGCTGCCTTGGAGCTCATTACTTTGAGACTAGATGGTTAGTCTCAATAGCTTTGTAATTTCGCTAGCTGCAGTACCCTTCAAACTGGAACACAGTAATTTTTACACACTACTGCTTAGCGGCAGAATATCTGGTACTGCGGTGGTACCTACCTAGACGACCTCCTGCTAAGGAAATCTACCACCAAGTATTCGATCTTATGCCGGCGTCACGGTTCTATCACCGCACTAGCCGCCATCGTTTAAAAGCTCATCCAGATATAATTGATTGATGGAAATCGCACACTGTGCGATTCACGCGATCTTTTTTGCCATACACTCTTAAATTAAGGAATGATCTTCCTTCATTTCCGCAGAGTTACAACATTGGGTTCTTCAAAAGGCGTGTTAATAGAATCTTAAAAGGTCGGCAACGTATTTGTAGTGCCCCAATAAACCAAAAGGTATTGCAGGTATCCATAGGCGACGGTGATTGCTTATTATCAGGCAACCAGTCAGCTTGATTGCCAACAATGGCATTAAAAAAAAATACCAGCTCTACTGCCGCTTCCAAGCTAGTAGTGTTTAGAAATAAACTTTCTTGCAATACAATATAATATTTTAACCTCAAAAAAACAGTTAATTCTCAAATCAACAAAACAATTATACGATTTGTATAAATAGTATGTTATCATTTAAATAAAGAAGTTTTACTTACTTATATCATCACGAAAAATCGTTATAAACAGAAAAACCAGACACAGCGGCGCTTATTTGAGCGTCTGGAAGTCGCGCCAACATCGTATATAGCAAGTTACACGAGCAAAATAGCTAAGTTCATAAATCGGATGAAGCAATCTTCAATAAACATTTAGCATATCGTTGTTCAGACAATTAGTCAGGACAAGGTTATGAAAGATTTTTTTTAAATTGATTATGAAAAAAAAAGACAAAAAAAGACGGAAATTTTTATAATATTATTATTAAAAAAGTTATGGAAACACAGAAAAAGTCGGCAGATTGGGTATCAAAATAAAGTGGTGACGTGTCGCTAGAAGACTATAAAATTAAGTCACGAATATCGCGTATCTATTTCTTCGCTGAGTTGTTCTCAATTACGCAACTAATTTTGATATGGCTTTCACTATCAGTTAGATAATTTTAATTATACTATATCCTGCAAACCCTGTTAGTAGTAGCTAGTAGTAAACACTTTTTGGGTGTCCTTTGAACAAAATATTTGCGTAGGTATTATTCAATCAAAGCCGCATAGATGTCATAGCCGGTACCTACACGAAAATCTGCTACAGTAAGGGACAAAAAACATCGTCGTACGTACAGCTAGGCACAGGAAAGTTACGGCCCTTCCAACAAAGCAATAACTTTTAGTTATTACCTTTACAGGTAAGAATTCCGCGAACAAAGACAATCGGAAACTGGCTTTAATTCGATTATTGTCGATCGCGTCGAAAGTTTATACCTATTAGTTTGAGGAGGGATCAGGGAGTTTTAAGATAAGCTTTGTTAATAAAAGATTTATTGGAATCTGGAACTTACTGACCTGAAAGTTAGTTATTGTAGTCAACAATTCACACAATAATTCAAACAACTTTTACTATGTGAAGAAATTTTATTCGCGAACAAAAATCAGTTGTTCCATTACAATAAGGTAGAATTACCATGTTTACCATGTTGCCAGTCCCAAAAGTAAAAGTTTTTCATAATGATACGTACAATAACCTTAGCTTAATTGGGCTTAGCACAACAGATACGTGTAATCCCGTATACATTGTTATTTATAAATACCTAACAACGATTTAAGAATTACTTCTATGCACAATAAACAAGTTTAGTACCGTGACTTTCCTATTTTTATTTCTTTCGTGCACAAATTAACATAACTAAGTTTAATTTGTCTACCAAAAGGGAACTGTTTATAGTTTTAAAACGAGTAGGAGCGAATGGTCTCAGTCGAAGTTAATAATTATTATTATTAATCGACGACTTTTAATTGCTACATAATATAAACGTAACGAGTTTGGAGTCAAAGGACCATAATCGTAGAGGACGACTTCCCTGCGACGGGATATTACGCAAATCAGCACCACGGTATAGGTAATTAAGCATCAATAACCCTATACAGGAACAAATTGAAAGCTCTAAAGAAGGCCTATACGTCCAGGCATACTCATCCACTGACAAGAATTTAATAATTTACTAATATGACATGAATATAATAATTGACATAAAATAATAATATATAGAATAATTAAATAAGAACGTAAATAGCATTCAAATTAAGTATAAATTATTTACTTAATTTGAATGCTGCAAATTAAATTGAATAATGCAATGTCTTTTTTTTAATTTTATTTTAGTTTTTTTATGTCAAAAACGTTATGACACCACATCTTTAGATAACTATGCCATGTACGATTTTATACTTTCACCCACTTTAGGTACCTGATTCATACACAATATCTCACAAATACATATAAAACAAACAGCCAGCAACTCACAATCGGAACAAATGAAAACAAACAGCCAGCTTCCATTGTGATACCGCAACGAGGAACCGAGCGCATTCCGAAACGACAGCAGAATCTTTGTAGGCCAAGGCTTTTCGCTCCAGCCTGTTTGTCTCGAATAAATGAGGTTATTTAGCTCCTTTTAAAATAATGATCGGACATTCAACGTCCTCTTAGCGATAATAAACGTCAATCTATTTTATTTAAACGTGGGCTTAATTTTTTATACCTAGAAGGTACTCAGTACATGACCGACTGACTGAACTTATGTAGCTTTGTACAGGAAAAGTAAAACGTGAGTTCTTGAAAATGAGACCAACCTAGATCGATTTTTCCTCTGCGAAAGCTTTTACGCTATGAAGCTGGGATTTCCTTGATTCATCACAATAATGTTGATAAAAGATCACTTTTTGTAAATGAGATTGTAATAATAAGTGAATAGAAATAATCTAATAAAAAGAGTACAGAAAAAGACTAAAGAAATTAAAAAAATCGCGGTGTAGCTGTGTCGTCGACACGGCCGTGTCTACGTGGATACATTTAGGTACATTTTTAAACACTAAGAAGTCCTTTGGATTTCATGTTTTAAGCTAAATGTAGATTCTTTGAATAGTTTAGCTATCGAGTGGCGTAATAAATGCGCCAATGCAATGAGCGATGTGCGTATTGGTAAATTGTTTTAAATATTTTTATGTATATTTTGTTTTACCTATAAGGTCTCACCGGATGTATCACCAGCGCCGGTTATACCACTTAGCATGACCAGTATTAAGCTGAGGTGAGCCCCTATTTTGTAACTGCCCCTATTTTGTCTATGTTTGTTTATTTTTGTGCGTTTGGTTTTGTGTCACAAAATAAAATTTATATCTTTCTTTCTTTGAATAAAATTTTGAATGTAGATAATAGGTATGTAGCTATAACACCAAACTGTGTTCCCCGATTTTGTTATCATTCGTTTTCAGAATTGTCTCCCAATAGGGAAGCAAAATGTAAAGACGTCTTCACAAAGAAAAAGAAAAAAAATAACTAGAGTTTTGTAACCAATATTATCTGTGGGTATATAGGTATGTGTCACTGACACGTACGTAAGGCTTTAGTTGCCACAGATGAATGACGAGGTGCGAGTTGAGTGAGTAATTATTCGGCGAACAACGAGAGAAACAAGACATAGAAATGAAATAAGTAAAAACACGTAATGCTACATGTGTTTATTTACATTTTCTATAGAAAATTATCTGTTCAGGAATTGAACACAAGCATGTTGTTTGTTGTTGTCTTGTTCATTAGTTACCAGAGCTACTACTAACTACATACATCAGTTATTTGTAATAGTTTAAAAACGAATGAAATCAGATAGATATTAAATCACACTAATATTATAAGGCGAAAGTTTGTGAGTGTTTTTGTACGTTTGTTACTTCTTCACGCTCAAACGGCTGGACCAATTTTGATGAAATTTGATAAAAATGTATAATATGATAGTACCTGCATGACCGAGTTTTGCTCGTCTGAAAACACGGATAAAACGACGTTTTCTAAAATTCAAACCTAGTTAGATCGATTTATCGCCCCCGAAACCCCCTGCATACTAAATTTCATGAAAATCGTTGGAGCCGTTTCCGAGATTCAGATTATATATAGGTATATATATATATATATATACAGTAGAATCCGTTTAGTACGACTTCGCATATAACAACCAACCGTTTTTAGCGACGTAAGTATAGACATGTGTTTGGTTTTAATATGAGCCACTATGAACGTACATCCGTTTATTACGACTCCGCTTACAACGACTGACCGTTTTTAACGACGGAATTTCACACAAATTTGACCGGTTACAACGATAAGCGTTGACGTGTTTACAAATATATCGTAGGAAATAAGCTATCTCAGCCCCGCGAACCCCCCTTGCCTATGCCTTGCATAATGCAGTCCGTACTTCTTACTAAAGAAATGAAAACCAAAAACAATAAAAAATTACAGATTTTTTTCACTAGACATTTCGTTATGGACATTATGCAATAAATATTTTGATTCAAATGTTTTTTTTTCTTTCTGTTGGTCACATAAATATCAATATCTAAATATGTATGTACGTTACGTATGGGATTATTTTAATAAGAAAAAAAAAATGTTAGTTCGTTTAGTATGACTTCCGGTTAATACGACGTAATATCATCAGTCCCTTGGCCGTCGTTATAATCGGATTCTACTGTATATAGATATATTAAAGGATCTAAGAAGGATAAAAATTAAATAGTAAACTTTATCGAAGTCGGTTCACAAAGTAATAAATTATACTGCACACAATTTGATATTTAGGAGAGGGTTTAATGTAGCTAACCTAACCTGAAACCACTTTCATACAAACATAACATTAAGACATAACACAATAACGGCTAAGTGTGTTCCGCAAACACATTTACAAGGCAATCTAGAATGAGGTACAGCAAAATAATTGTAAATCAGTAAGGGATCTTCATAAAATACAAGCTGTTCCGGTGAAGTGTAGTAATTAGTATTGTGTACTTAAATAGTATTTATAGTACTTTGATTAAAAACAGCGTCCGATGGTATTTCTACATTTCTACGAAATATTCTGCATAAACAAATCCCAACCTAATTTTCCCGAGCCAGAAGCTCGAATAAGCAACAAAACCAAAGATCGGGCTAGGTGAATGTATAAGGGGAGGTCTACGTCCAACAGTACATAAAAGTGAAAATTGGGCTGAC
Source organism: Biston stratarius (assembly GCA_950106695.1). Lineage (NCBI taxonomy): Eukaryota > Metazoa > Arthropoda > Insecta > Lepidoptera > Geometridae > Biston > Biston stratarius. The sequence goes on along the minus strand of OX467115.1, from coordinate 14,830,961 downwards.
GATGATGTTGATCATGTAGGTTTCTTATAAAAAATACTGTCCGCCATTCATGCAGAACTTACGGCCCACACGCACAAAATAACTAATAAACAATACATGCAGCAATATATGCACTTTTCACAATGACTGCCTTGTTAACTCATTTGGTAGTTTATCTGATTCAAAAGCTGTAGGGCGTGGGTCCGATTTCCACTTAGAACAAACATTTGAGAATAATTTGTGTAGATCCATTGTTGTTCTATATCTGAGTGTTCTGTATTTATGTGTAAAAAAGTATTAAAGTAATCTATCAGTTATCAGGTTCCCTTAGAACAAGTTTTGCTTAATTTGGGGCTAGATAGCGCTGTGTGAAATGTCCTAAGATTTATTTATAATGAAATGTGGGAAAAGGTCTTGTACTGTTCTTTAAACGTCTTGCGGTCTGAAGCGTTTTCATAGTGAGAATGGGCTCTTGGCGCCACGCCTTCCAACATTGCCTGGAGTGCTTTCACAAACTCAAGTTTCGAAACAAATTCCGGGAAGAAACGCTCATTGTCGAGGCCTTGGAGTGAATTTTCCGATCCAGTGAATGTCGTTAGTCAGAATACGGGGTAATAAAGTAGAAATGTTCGGGTTCGGTAAAGTTTCAAATGTTTAAAATCGAGTTTAGAGGGACACACTAGGGTTCAATTAAATGAGAGCGGAATCCCTATTCCTGTACTGAACATATTCAAAGAGAGAGTTATTTGTCTCATATTATGCGTCTTATTTTGAATTAGACCAACTAGGTAGCTTTAAAATGTATGATGTATAAAATTCTAAATATATGTATACATAGTATATAAGTACGATTCTCCGTATACCATACGTACCTAATGGTACTCGTATATATTTCGTGAGGTTTACCCCTATTTTGTTATACTATTATTACGGAATACTTACGATTTATTCAAAAACTATCTCCACATGGCAACTTCTGGCGGCCAGGCGGCTATAAAAAGAACTTATCGTTATTCTAACAAACAACAACAACAATGTTTTATTAAGAACATTATTAATAAAACATTACATAGCCTGTACCCCACTACATCCGGGTTAAGTTAGCTATCCTTTCATATCAACGTTTCGATATCTTTTACGAGTGATTTTATTAAGAACTTTTATCTCTGCTGTAAAACCCTGAGTGGGCCGTAAAGCTTGATTTTCACAATAAATAATCCTCAGTATAAATAAATATGGTAATGTGGTTGGGTATATATATACTATAGTTCATTTATATATATATAAATATTTTAAAATCCAATATAGTATAGTAACAACAATAGGTATTATATTTACGAAATAACCTGCTATATTTTTAGTCGATACAAAGGTAATAAAGTAATACGTCTTTATCTTTTCTTAATACGCTGTTCAACGGTTAATTTACTTTTTTTTTTATTGTTTATAGACTAGGTGTTTGACCACAGCTCACTTGATGTTAAGTGACGATGTGGTCGAAGATGGTAAATGCACCTAGCCTGGAATGGTACTGGCTCTTAAGTAAGGCTGCCGGAACACACCGTTAGATGCTTGGCGGCAGATTTTCAACAAACTTATTTATATTTGCTATCATCTAGATAAAATATAAAACCATAACCTACAATAACTAATAAATAATTACTTTTATATTATGCTACAAACACAAAACTATCAATTTTATACCAATAACTTACACAAAAAAGTTGATCCTTAACAGATAGTTCGTAACAGCGTTATTATCTACGTAAAATTCTAACCATTATCTGGTCACATCACTACAGAACTGAAAGTTACAAAGTTACTCTTTTTAAAACCTATTACCACTGCTTCTATGGTGGTATCTTGGGATCAACATATACTTAAAAGCCCAATATAATAAATAACAATGCCTTCAGAGTGCTGATTGCCTCCCACGGTTCTGCAGCACGACTTTAGTCAGCCTTAGATATATTGATGTCTATAGTCAGTCTTAGATAGATATATTAATGACAAAAAAAATACATTTAACATTCAAAATATAGTGAAACAATTGACCCGCACCCAAAACACGCAAACACACGCACACGCACGCAAAATGATTGCCTCGCTGTTATGTACTCATAGAGTGCGTGCAAGTGGCAACAGCATTCTGATAATTCATTGATAAGTTTGTCTGTCCAGCCTGCTCTATCACATGAAATTGTTGCAAAAATGAATCAATAATAATTATTAATTATAATTGATATATAATTTGTAATTCTTGTTTAAATACAATTTAATTTCTCAATATAATTAATATTGTTGTGACTTGTGCTTATTTGTTTTTAAACTTTTGTTTATGGATTTATGTATAATAATTATGGATTTTTGTGTCTGCTTATAAATATTTTTTTTCTGAACCTTTAACTTGTCAATACAGTTAAAAAGTATCGTAATAAGGGTAATTCCCGTAATACACTCAAATTATCCGCACTCGAAATAGAATCTCAAAATCCGCCTTACATACATAGGTAACAGAAATTTGAAGACTAAAATAAAACAGTTCCGTGTATGTGTTTTTCAATTGTACACTTATTTACCAGGTTATTCTGTATTAGTGGTATATATTAGGAAAAGTCTGAGCCCAGCTAAGGCAATATATAATTGCCGATGATCATTCTGAAATGTATAATATACGTGTGTATGCACCTCATACTATACCATTTAAACTATCTCTAGATAGTATAAACAAAGTCGTTGTTCATGTCTGTCTGTTTCTCCACTTACTTCTTGTAAACACTTTTCTTCTTTACTTGGTGGTAGATCTTCTTAGCCTTAGGTCATCTAGATAAGTGCCACCGCAGTAAAATATATTCTGCCGCCAAGTAATAATGTGCAAACATTTCTGTATTCCGGTTTAAAGGGTACTGCAGCTAGCGAAATTACAGGATTATTAGGACCAACCATCGAATGTTTCAAAGTAATGAGTGCTAAAGCACCGATGTCCTGGGATTTGTTTTGTTACTCAAAGTTCTGTGCATCGCTGTAATGGTCATGGACTTGCGATATCTTACCATCAGGAGAGCGCCTCATCCGTTTCATTACATTTACATATTTTTTTAATATAACGGCACAATACCTTTCACTATCATATAGAGATTTCTTCACGAATGTTTCGTATAGCCTGTACAAAGCCGGGGCGGATTTGCTAGGTTAATTAGAAAGCTATTCTGACCTGACCGTAAATTAAAAGGTTGTTAAAGTTGATAAAAGTCTACGCATATTTACATCTATTAGAGCGACATCACTTAACGTTGCCTGTCTTTTTGAATCTTGCCCCTTCAGTCGGTGGTGGATCGATGAAGGGTCGTCCCATTCATCATCCACCCCGAAACGAACACCCTTTACAGACATTAATTTGTAACGCCACCCTTAACCTCTCAAATATATCATTTTTTGGTTTTGATTTTGCTAGTTTATATTATGTTCTATATACATACATAATGTAGTAATAGATAGCAGGCAGGCTATGTCATAGTTTTACGAGGGACTTTTGTATCTATAATTCGTAACAATAAGTAATACCAAAAACGTATTTAAAACTTTTCATTATTTACAGATGTTATTTGAAGCTACGTGTTTATATCGAACGATGTTTTTTAATGTTTTTTTTTTTATTACACTGAGAAAGTTTACTTCACTGACAATCACTGGGCTCTTAAAAACAAAGCACCTTTACTAACAAATCGTTCAAATCAGCACTTACCATCATGGTAAGCGTTACTTTGTCCAGCAGACGTAGCGCCACCCAACAATCTATAAATCTACACGGCGCTGTAATGAGCCCGTCGCCCTGAGATACGGGTTGTTAAATCTCTTGACGCCCTGTAACTCCACTGGAAACATCGAATTTCTGGAATAATACAGGTCGTATAAGCTCGTGCTTCCTATAGAAATAGCAGCCTAGTAAGCAGCGATAGTATAATAATGAAACTATAAAGCAAGTGACGGAATCGTGCGAGTGTTGTGAAGCCCTTTGCGAGGCCCCCTCGCGTGCCAGAGCGATATTATTGAGTTTGGGCGACATCAAGTGTACGGCAGGAGACGCTTGGGTTTACCTATTTCATGTCACTGTTTATTGTTTACCTCGTGAATAAATTGCACGGGGACGTAAACAAGCTCTCTACGAACTGTTAGATATTTTTTGTTTATATTAAGTACTAAACATAATAAATCTATAGATTGTGCATCGATATAGGTAAATAAAGAGTTACTTTTTCATGCTGAAGCGGTAGAAGTGAAATATATTATGTTCCTTACAAATCACATTAGTCTGAAAATAAATGGTATAATGTCGTACAAGATGCATATGTGTTGATACAAATAATACGATGGCAAAGATTACCCATACACGAAAAATAAATATAACTCAATTATATAGACATCGTCTGAATTTTATTCAAGGCCTAAATTTGTACCTTTGACCTTTTGCGATGAACTATATATTTTCTTCTCAATTATAAGCGCTCAATTATCAACTAAGTCCTTTTAAAGTACGATACAATGAATATTTGGTTCGCAACCCTTTCCGCTGCTACGAGGAAGTAAGTATAATGTACCTGCCTAAAGACCGTATAAAATCTTAGTGTTCCACCGGGCAGCCACAACAAATCTTAACAAATGACGCTACGGGAGCCGCAAAAGTAGACTCGTGAGAACAGAACTGTCTTTACGGTTACGACCGAGCTCCCTATTAAGACTAGCACAAAGACGTAACTTTTTATCATTCTTCCCACTTTTAAACTTATACCTGGAGGCCTGTGATGCTATGCTAATGAGGGTTCAACCGTCCTATTTATTATAAAGGGGAGCGGTTTATGTTTAAGGGTTGGATTTCTTTCCACGTTTACGTATAACACTTCCCTAATTAAAACCATGAGTAGTACGATTCATACATGGGCCTTATATGAGACAATCGAGCCTCTATATTGTTTTCCAAAGACGTACTACGTGTCCTATACTAGAATTAAATATAATTAAATCATATGCTAGGTGTTTAACAGTTCACCTGATGTACATAACCAAACAACACGTCTTTACCTAATGCATCATGTAAGTCGTAATATAGGAAATCCTAAATACATACAATTGCCATCTAATATTGTATATTACTGTCTGTCATATAGATTGAGTTTACAGTCTTAATGTCAGAGGTAATAGCACGTCCAACGGCGTGTTAAGCATAAAATTGCTGTAATAGGTCAAACGACCGTTATAATATATTTGCTGTAATAATATTTAACTAACCATAACATGATACCTACACATAAAACCGGTCTTTATGGAAGTCAATGGGGAGGCCTATGTCCAGCAGTAGACATCCTACGGCTGAGATGATGATGATGATAATGAACCAAAATATTATTTATTTATTCACGATGTCCCAGAAAAGTTGCAATAACAACGATATTTAGTTACATTAGGGTTACGCATAAATCACGATGTGTCACATAAATCAACTGCCAAACAGATTAACAAGCTAATGTTATTTCCAGCTCGAATTAATAAATGTATAATTATGTATGTAAATGCATCTTTTAATTTATATAAAAAAAAAAATGGAAAAAAAGACAAAAGAACTTACGTAGTGGTAATCCTTCTGCACAACACGTGAACGATCAGTGCGAGGCAGGAGTGAACGCGTGCGGCGGGCGCAATACGTAGGCAATGCGCCCCTACTGCCGGAGACCGCCCGCCCCGCCCGTATACGCCACTTCCTAGCTTCGCTTGCCAAGTGCTACGCTGAGCTACGAAACTGCCGTAGCGCTATGAAAAACATTTTTGTTCAGAAACTGCAATTTATTCCGTGGTTTACTAAAATTTAGTACCGAATTTCTTATAGTTGAATAGAGGTTAGCATAGCATTTGTTGGTTAATCATCATAATCAACAGCTTATCATAGTCCACTACTAGACATAGATCTCTTTTCACTCCCATTACGTATATCGTCACCCTCAAGTCTCAAGGTGTCCTACACTACGTTTGCCAATTCGTAATTTCCATTCTAGAAAATGTCTACCTCTACAATTATATTATCAGTTCTATGACAGATACGTTGAGCCCACTGTCACTTCAGCTGCTTATTTTTTGGTAAGACATTCATATTTATGCCGTAAGTATTAAATAAATGGTAGAAAAGCATTTTTACATAAGAAAAGAAGTATTTTATTATTGATGACATTTACTTGTGAATTCTCCTCCAATATTTATGTATTAACTAGCTGCGCCCCGCGGTGTTACCCGCTGTTCCCACGTGACAGTACATTCGGATAAAAAGCTTATATGGTAATCCAGGGTCTCAGCTACCTCTATACCAAATTTCATCAAAATTACTTCAGCTGTTTGAGCGTAAAGAAGTAACAAACATACACTTTCGCCTTCATAAAATCAGTGTGATTTTACAATTAATAGTCAAGAGTGTTTAACTTCTAGAAATTTCCACTTTTTTCACCTGAACAATACAAATGCTGTACAGATCCTCCATTACCGGGTATCGAACTCAGCCGGCGTCGATTGGTATTGGTAAGTTATTTTTCTGGTTTTTTATTCACATCAAAGATAATTTTCTAGTATTATTAATTAATATGTAGTACCTGGTTGACCGAGCATTGCTCGGCTGAAAACATGAATAAAACGACGTTTTCTGAAAATGAAACCTAGCTAGATCGATTTTTCGCCCCCAAAACCCCCTGATGGATACAAAATTTCATGAAAATCGTTGGAGCCGTTTCCGAGATTCAGAATATATATATATATATATATTTGCAAGAATTGCTCGTTTAAAGATATAGATAATAAATGTCAACGGAACTGTGATCCTAGGGAGCAAGACTATTATAACAAGCCCACGCTCATGCCGTATCAATGGCTTCGCAACTCGACGGCAACCAATAAAAGCCATTCAAACGGGAGTGAAATAAGCTGAAAGTCGGATTAAAGCCTTCAGCGAGTGAGCGACGATCTCAGCTTATCTCACGAGCCCTGTCCGGTATTACTTTTAATGATAATATCACTTTTACCTTAATTATTAAGTTCGCTTACAGAATGGGTGTCGTAATATAGTCGTTTATTTAACAATATCATGACGTCAGAAATTACTGGACATTAGAGTGACCGTAAGGAGCGAAAGTTGCTTTAGAGAATCGGCTGCTGTACATTGTGGTCGAGTATTTGTTTTTTTTAATACGGATAAGCTACTGCTGATTCATTACATAATATCATTCTCCCATATTGACACACGATATATATAACTTATGAATAAAATAGCACTATTTTTATAATTATATACACTCGTAAAGATGCAAGTTTAAAACACGATTTTTCCACGTTCTCGCCCAAATTCCTTGTAAAGATAAAAGTCGCTTGACAAATAAGATAAAAAACACGAAAAAAAAAATTGCAGCAAGTTCTTGTTTTTATTTATCTTCGTTGCATTACATGTAAGCGTTATATTTAGACAAGTAGACAAAAGAGAGACAGTTCGTCTAGATCTAGGATGAGTCATATTTCAGAGTCTGTGCTCACGATATTATTATCTTCCTAAAGACATACAGTACTCAAAGTTGGGTTACAGTAACACGATTTATTTCCAACAACAATCGATAAATACTAACAAGTATCCACGGATTCACTCGCGTTTTAAAAAGATTTATACGTAACTTCCTAATCAGATAGTACCTACTATCATTTATTATGTATTAGCGACCCGCCTCGGCTTCGCACGGGTGTAATGTAGATACTAATGTGGTGCATATGCATATATAATACTTTCCTCTTGAATAACTCTGGCTATTGACGGAAACCGCATTAAAAACCGTTACATAGTTTAACAGTAGGTGACAGCGAGAGGCGCGGCGCGGGCGAGGGTGATCGCTTTAAGCGAATCCCGTCATCGGTGTGAGAAACGCTCTTAAATTATATGGTGTAAAAGATTATAATAATGTGAATGAAATGCTTGAGATTACTAATTTAAGAATTTAATAAGTATTTTAATAATAATTAATACTGTAACCGTCTAAATAGCTTTCCAATTAACGCATTGTATGTAAACTAAAATCATTTTCAGAATGGTATTTATAGTTCCAAAGATTAAGTACTACTACTTCCATACTCACAAACTGCCATATGTCCTGTCAAGTCAAATCCACGTCAAATAAATGCCATTCTTCCCACGTCCTGTTCACGACGTGTTCTAGACACCATGAAAATTGTATGGACGAACAGAGCACATATGGTCTGTGAACTGGTAGTGCTTTCCGTCTACAGACCATATATGATCTGGAGACTGTGAACTTGTTAAATCTTTCTAATACACGACTGACACTGCGTTAAGCAAAGCGAGACGAAAATAAAACATAGCGTAATAAAAAAAAAGTATATTACCTCATTAGAAAATTTCATACAATTACACACTGCATCAGATTTACCCAGCTTCTTATTTATTACACGAAACAATACAAGTCGGTTGGTAATACCCATCAGGTCCCATAGAGTGCCTTTGTGATAGATGTATTTCTTTAATCTCTATGACGCCGAAGTCAAAATCTGCAAATTTTCGAAGCACCTCTGATCCGTCGAAGTTATGTCTAGTTCTTGTGTTTGCTGATTCTTCGTTAACAGCAGAAGATTTGCTTCGATATTTGGAGTTGATTAACGTGACGTGTAGTTTGATGTTCTCCCTACCGTGATCTCTGTCCATGAAACCTAGAGAAAGAAAAAAACAAATAAATAACTCTTCACACTTTAAACTCCTTCGGCAACAATAGTTTTATTATCAATGCGTATTCATTAATTTCGTGAGTTCAAAATGAGAGGGGAGGGTCCAGTAAAATCATATTTAAACAAAGGGAAACTTAGAAAAGGCCGTAATAGAATATCTCACGTCAACTTTTGCTTTTACTTTTTTAAAGTGTCCCATTTTCCCATATGATAAAATATTATAGCCAAGCGGGGAAGGGTTCAAATTAATAGAAAAACTGTTCACATAAACATGCTCCTAACCAATCCGGAAAGATGGATAGATACCGTTTTTTAAATGTTGCATGTTACAATTATACGGAGCGAATTTTCTTAACTAATTATACTTGCTCATGACCATTGTCGCGACACCCAGGACTTTGAAAATAAAAAAGTCAATACAGACCGTAATGGATTAATTAATTTGATTCATCAGATGGATATCTCATTAACGCTACAATTTCGTTAACTATATGTTTTTGGTTGACAGACTGGGTGATAGATAGCAGATCATTAGATATCCGTATCCGTATAACTCCTGGCCCAGAATGAGAACTGGCTTAAAACCGCCATGGAAACCAAATCACCTGCTTTATAGAAGTGATCTACTAGTGAGTCACCCATTTTCTGTATCAAGCCGGAGCCAGCCCAGCCCTCCTCAGTGACAATTCCATACAGAACGTCTATCTGCGTCGGATCATCGTTCATATACGACAACCCTTTTAGCCTTATCTTCAATGGCAAATGGTCTTTCAGTAGTGGTCTGCAAAAGAACAAATTAATTCAAAATGACAGCACAATAGACATTAGTTTTACTGACTTTAGTTTTAATTAAGTAATTGACTAATCTCAGCGTATTAGTAAACTAAAATAGCAGTTAAAGTTGTAGTTTGGAGACCGCGTATTTAGACCCTGGGACTCGATAAAGTGACGATATACGTAAGGCAGTGGTCAGACTAGAAGCGAAAAGCCGAAACTCTGGTGCCTATAAGTAGGTCTCCTAATGTCCTACGTCCAGGAATGTATTAAAGTAGGTTGATGATGATGATCATGAGACTTTAGTTACAATCGATAAACGTGTTAAAACTTTTAGAGCCCGTTAGTTAGCTACGAAAACCATTATTAGTATAGTTATGTATCAAAACAATAGTATTGCCCTAATGTAAATCTTTAAAGACTTCATTATGATACCAATCCAGAAAATTCGAAGAAAGAGTACTCTAGTTAATTTAATAATAGGGCGGGCTAATGGAACTCATAAATCATATATTTTTTATTGACAATCTAGGTGTTAGACCACAGCTCACCTAATGTTACGTGATGTTGTGGTCGAAGACGGTAAAGCACATTTAGTCTGGAATGGAACTGGCTCTCAAGTAAGGCTGCCAGAACACACCGTTAGGTCCTTGGCGGCAGATTTTCAAGTTAAGGGTGGTAGCTAGCCAGCCGAGTACTAGTAAATAAATACCCTATCGCCAAGCTATGGTTTTCTCACGATGTTTTCCTTCAGCGGCAGCTCAAGCTCATTGTTGGGGTTTAAGCCCACCCTCTTCGACGTGTGAACTGACCGCGCTAACCACTGAGCTATCATCGCTAGAAAAGTTTAAAAGTAATGAACGCCAATGCAGCGAATCTTGATATTTTTCCGTTTCTTAATGATTTATGTGTGAAACGGACATGGGCAGATATCTTTTATCATCAGAAAAGTGTTTAGTTCCTTTTATTACATACATCATCACATCATCAGCCATAGGACGGAAGGAAGACGCTGCTGCTCATCTTCCGTATTACATCCCTTAGCCGACTCTTACGGCAACCACGGGTATAGAAGGTGGGGTACAATTCTTACGCCGGCACCACCACGGCACGGCACAGTTATTACATACAACTTATCATAATAAAAAATATAACCAATGTTAATTATGTTAACTTAAACAATAAGATTAGTGAATGTACACTCACAAGATAATAGTTTCTTTAGCCACAGCAAAGAGTTTGGAAGCAGATAGCCTCTCTTCGTTGTCCATCAAGCACATAACACCAAGTGTTAAATGGAGCTTCTCAGCTTTTATAAATAGCGACTCTTCCAAAGCTCTGCTTGGACACTCTTTGAGAACTTGTTCCTGAAACGTTTATGTATCGCAAATGTGTCTACTGCTGGACATAAGCCTCCCTAAGCCATTGACTTCTATAAAAACTAGTTGGAAGCGGATCGCATCCAGCGCGTTCCTGCGGTCATTATTTCATAACCATATGTATACAATTATACATATATTAATTATATTATTTTGTAGCGATGATAGCTCAGTGGTTAGCGCGGTCGGTTCGCATGCCGAAGGGTGTGGATTCAAACCCAAATGAGCTTGAGCTGCCGGTTAAGGAAAACATCGTGAGGAAACCATAGCGTGGTGGTAGGGTACTTTCTAGTACTCGGCTGGCTAGCTACCACCCTCAAGTTGAAATACTACCGCCAAGCATCTAACAGTGTGTTTCGGCAGCCTCACTTGAGAGCCAGTACTATTCCAGGCTAGGTCTGTTACTATCTTCGACCACACCGTCACTTAACATCAGGTGAGCTGTGGTCAAACACCTAGCCCGTCACCATAAAAAGTAATATAAAACATGTTTAAAAATACAGAGTCGGTCTATAAATACATAGGTAACCGAATTAGACTAAACTGAACAGATATTTAGTATATACTTATTAAAAATAATACAAATAACTTACTTTAAAAAATTGAAAGTTCTTCATAATCTCTGGACTATTCATTGGAATCGAAATAAAATGTGTTGCTCGTTGCTTCATTCTTGATGACATTACTATAAGGTTAATTCTTCTTCTAGCGGCTTTTACATTCTAGAAAAAGAAAAAACACTAATAAATTATTAATATACGTATTATTAACAATGTAGCGGTAAAGGCGCACCGAGTGGCGATAGTATCGATCAATGAAACACAGGACATCACTAGCCTTATATGTAATGTGTACCTATACATATGTACATACTTATACGTGGGTCAATCAGAAAGTTTAGCGAAACTAAAGAAAAAAACAAGTTCTGTGAGTACAGCTTTTTTTAATAACATTATTATCAAAGAACCCTTCGCCAGCGTCTATACAAAGTTTCATGCGTCTAAACCAATTTTCGAAACATTTTTTTCAATCTGCCTCAGACACTGCTTCTACAGTTTTCTCGAACACTATTAGAACATCTTCCGGCGATGAAAACTAAAACCTCTTGCGATTATTTTTTTTGGGAATGTAAAGTCGCACTGTTCTAAATCAGAGCTGTAAGGAGAGTAACCAAGATTTAACCGGTGTTTTGTCCAAGATTTCAAATGTATCCGGCAAAAATAGACAGACATGCTACTCTGCGGCGGTGATCAAGATTTAGCAATTTTTTTACTATTAGTATCGCCAATAAGCCTCTTAGCACGTCGGTCAACCGCTTCCAAAGCTTCCAGCTGGGCCAAATCCAATTTTGATTTGGGCGCTGAATAACGCGGGCGCTTTGTCTCGGTGAAGCAGTAGTCCGTCAAGTCCCGTGTTCGGTCGCTTGTTACTCGCAACAATTAATACTTTGGCAAGCATCTGATAGTATACCATTCGGCTACTTTGATTTCGTAAAAATTGATAGCAAACACCCAATCAAAGAAAAAAGGCTTGCGATCAAAATCTTCCTGCACTTCTCGGTAATACTTGGTAGGCAGGCGTAGGTTCGTTTTGAAACAGCCAAACCGTCGAATGGCACTACGTTTCTGAATCGTATTATATTTTTTTTATCTGTACATATAATAAAATCGTAAGACAGCCGTGTCTGTAGATTAAATATATATAAAAAATATACACATTGTATAAGTAAGTTACAGAAATATATGGCCAGAAAAATAGTAATTTTTATTTAAAAAGCATATTTAGGAAGCTGAACCTGGATGCAACAACACAAGTTACCCTAGTGTACACTGCACACCAATCAAACACTGGCTGTTCAACATACACATCTGCCGTCCTTATGCAGAGTGCAATAACTTGGCTTCGGCTACATTCAGCTCATTTTCCTGATTACGGATATGTACTTAAGTCAGAAAGCCCAAAAACCTGAATTATTGCACATATCATAAGGACGGCAGACATTTTAAACACTGTTTTTTAGAAGATGCATATATAGTCCCTAAGGTTCTTTATGCATGATTAAGATAATATAAGCCTATTTAAAAACAGTAGACTGAAGTCATTGTTACGGATATATTACATGTTTCAAAGATCTAATTCAATTTTTTGTTGCTTACAGATGCTGTAGGTCCAAGAATGTAGATGTCACCAGCTTCACCTTGCTTTGGTATTTTAATATTTGTTTTAGTATCTCTTTCTATTCTACTCTTGATTGCTCCTTTTTTTCCTATGATAGATCCAACATAGTGTCTGCAAGATAATTGAACAATACAACTTATCAATGTAATTGAACAATATATTTTATATAATTGAACAATTATTTATTAATGTAGGTAATTGAACAATAAATTTTATATATTGTTGTTTTGTTTGTTTCTTTTTCCCACAGCAATTGGTTGACATCATGAATTGGTATCAGTAATAACATTAGAATAAGAATCCACATTCTGGCATGATCTCAACCTTAATTACATTACACATCGCTTCACTATGTTACAAAGTTATTATTGCTTGTAACACAATGAAACCAGCAGACTTGCAAATAAAAATGTTATAATAAGTCACGACTTACTTGGAAACATGAAAATTTGTAGAATATCTAGAATTATCAAGCATGTTAATTTCAAAATCATCATCTTCATCTTCCATTTGTTCATCATTGTAGTTTATTTCTGTAAAAGAAAGTTTAGAGGTGCTATAAATTATGTATTGTATCATCTGGATTTATATTATTTTTGTTTAGTCAGCTAAATTGTCAAAGTGATAAGAAACAAAATATGTTCACAAAATGTTCTGATCATGTTTAGCTGCATTGTAGGGTAAACATAATTATGTAGAAACAAAACAATTCTTAGTAAGCCGCCAAGCACTAATATAATGTGAGGTATGTTCGTCCAGCTGTAATGCAATCCAGCTAAGTATTAATGTGCCATTATACAAAATAGGTCTTTTTTTTAAATGGCCATTCATTATGTGTTTCAAAGAATTTATCAACTTGGCTTCGACTGATATAGCATTTGTTTCGACTGATATAACATTTGTTTGCTTTCCAGAGTCATAAAATAAACCATGGATACTACTTAAAAATAATATAACTTTTATATACTTATTCAATATACTGTTTATTGCAATATTATGAAGCTTAATTGTAGACCTTCAATAAAACTAAATATAGATATTTCATGGGTATCACATACCATCCTCATACAAATCATGTTCATGAAACTCCATGGTATTTCTTGTAGAATCGTTGATCCTGTAGCATCGCCCTTCGATCCATAATAGTTCTGGCTTTAGAATATCATTCATTGTAAGGGTTATCTTCACATGTACCTAGACTGAAAATCTAAAATATGAGAGTATTTTACAAAATCATTAAGTAACAAGGAATAAAAAATATACCTAACAAGGAAAATAAATTAATCCTAAAATACAATAAGAAGGAAAAATTAAAGATTACCTGTAGTTTACCTAACAAGCTCACCTGGATGGGCAATGGGTATTTGTTCTGACTGTTAGTATACTGCAGAGGTGTAATATGGGCATGGTGGTCTATTAGTATTTTGAAAACATGCCTTATTCGTGGTCCACCTGAAAAAAGATCACCTGGGTGGCATATGGGTACCTACTTTGTCAAACCATAGCCTTGGTACAACTCAGAGGTCCATCCAGATGAACTTGATAGGTAAACCACGACTAACAAACCCTATAAAAATACCCAAAGAGGAAACTGTATGTAATATACTTCCAATTTCCCTATTGGAGTTGTAATGTGAACAAAATAACAATACCTTACACCACGCAAAACACATCAATCAGCTGATCTTGACTTTGATAACAGAATTTTTTACATGACTTTGACGCGTAACTGACAGGATCATAAAAGTTGTGAACGCAGACTGATATAAAACACTAACGCTTATAATGACACCAACGCAAATAAAAACAACATGGTATGAAATTAGTAATTGTGTGTGTTTGAACGAAATACATTCAACGAACTTCAAGATCCTGAAAAAAGTTAAATCATATTATGCCAGCAAATATAAAAGCATTAAGGCTTATAAATATCTATAAATAACTGGATTAATTTCATTGAAATAAAACGAGATAGCACTATATTATTTGCCCCATCCGTACTCAGCTTAGCTTTACTTTTTCGAAGTACGCTTCAAGAATGATTGAGCGAATTTACTTGTATTCAGCTTAGTCGAAAGTTAAAATATAACTTTACAGTGCAATACCTACTACCGAAAAAGAAAAGTCGCCAATTTTCAATACAACGACTAACTGATTACAGTAAGGGATTTTGGCGGAAACACGTAATGGTTGCGTCGTCTCATTACATTATACATGTATTTCAAAACATTTTCAAGTTCATTCGAGTGTTTAAGCAAAAATATGTGGTGTTTTATTCATAATAATGGCGAATTACGTGCACG
Organism: Biston stratarius; assembly: GCA_950106695.1. Classification (NCBI taxonomy): domain Eukaryota; kingdom Metazoa; phylum Arthropoda; class Insecta; order Lepidoptera; family Geometridae; genus Biston; species Biston stratarius. The sequence continues at coordinate 14,815,591 of OX467115.1, read as the reverse complement.
AGTGTAGGAAAGTGATATAATGTAATAAAAAAAAAACAAAGTCATTTTCAGTGTTGGTTCCAAAATACCACTTAATCGCCACTACTTTACTTACTAGGACATGACCGGACTCGATCAAGATGTACCTACTTTGTGTGACTTATACTTATTTAAATTATGATACTTGAAAATATCAAAACACCTTGACACTGGCAAAATTAAATGTACAAAAGGTGTCGCCAAAATCGAAGAACATGATTACAGTCAGTGGAACTGAGGAGTTGTGAGTTTACGAGTGCTTACATAAAAAATAGTTTTAGGCAAGCCGGACTAGTAAATCGTGGACTCCTGACCACAATCCTATATAATAATATCATAAGTATTTGTATAGATTATATTGTAGTTATTTTTCAAAAACTAATGGATACGTACTTATTACCCGATTATGTAAAGTAGAGAGTATTACGGGATTTGTTTTATAATTTTAGAGTTATCAATAAAATATTTTGTTTTGTTTTTCGCAGTCAATGTACCTACTATGTTACCAACTAATAAAAAATGTTCATGTGTTTCATTAAATCCCTAAAGTACGCTCAATGATATACATATTACACAGTATGTCTGTGCACAATTACTACTACGTAATAGATGACGTGTTTATATCACTCAACTCACTCAACTCACCTGCAGAGCACTGTGTAGGTATGTTAGTTTAGTACGGCACAACAAATATTAATTTATTAAGTGAACTTCATTAACTTCTTTGTTTTAAAGTTCGCTTCTAGCCAGGTACAGAGTTCGATGACTTAGCTTTACAGGAATAAAATAATTCACGCCTCTGTCGAAGTACTCGGAGTACCGAAGAAACAATCTTTAGGCAAAGGTCAACACCGATAAGACTCCAAAACTTGAACGACACACATGTGTTACGAGGTGAGACTTTTAAGGTAGACACTAGGCCACCACCAGGCTTAAGACCGTGCAGACTGGGAAAGAATAGTCTTTAATTAACCGGCTCTGAGTCACAGGCACACAGGGACCAAAGAAAGTAAAACAAAGAAGTGAAGCTTTCTCTTTCATTCGCGTTTGTAATACGTTTAGCAGTGTTTTTTGCTACCTATTTTAGGTGATGGGTATAGTAGTTGTCAATATTCAAATCATGGTTCACACATACGTAACATAGTTTATTTTCGTGTATTAGCATAAAATATATATATTTAATTTAACATAAGTTGATCGTAAGCATATATTTACGCTTACTTTCAATTGTAAACTTTATCTCCGTAAGTTAAGGTTGAATCCTTACTGCGTTACCTAATCATTATGAATAAACATGACCGATTCCTATTTATTTATCCACACCACACCCGACTGACTGATAATAATTAGATAAAACATATCTTTCGACTATAGAGTCTGTGTGGATTCTAGTGCAAGTATTTTTTTATAAAATTGCCTGCTGCGTTATTTATATCTTAGCTTTCTTTTGTGTGTTAAAAATAGTTCAAAATGACCAGGGACTTTCACAGATCAGCAAGTACTACTTATTACACCACAAATTACCAGTATTCTTACGTACCAACCAAAGAGAATGGTAAGTAAAAAAATAGTACTAAGTTTTATTTAGTTAATAGACGTACGTACCTACCAGTCAAAATACACTCGTATTTTTATTTATTGATTAGGTTGTTATTATTTAAGAACTTGGATAGCAAGGCAAGGCAATGTCCAGAAAAATACTATATCAAAAAATTGAACGCTAGTTAGCGAGTAGATCAATATATTTTATCACGTACTTAAACGTGAAAGATAAATATTATGAGGTGAGTAGTTAGGTACTTTGATCTTACTGTAGTTTTGTTCAGATTTATTTTGATCAACTTTGCGCTAAAGGAAAGAATAATGAATTCTGAAATAAATGTAAAAATTATATTATAAAGCAGATTTGTAAGATACACTAATTACCTTTCATATATTTCGTTCTAGCACAGTTTAAATAAATAAATGGTTACACTGTTTTACTATTTGACGTGGTTTTGGTACTCTGTTTCAGTTTAGTACTATAATAATTGAAATAGTTTAGTATTAAGTAATGATATAGCGTTTTAATTAGAACTATATTACTATAATCCTTTAGTTTATATTCACATCAAATCAATCATAATAATTTTGTAAATAACGCAACTAGGAAACGATTGTGAACAATGCCCCGGTACACGTAATTGCCCTTAGATATTAGGTAGGCACTTACGAATACAATAATGCCAGCACAGTCATGTCTTCAGTTTTTTGTGATCACCTGCCAAAAACTACGACCAAGCGGCGCGGCGTGAAATGCATGCAATATATAAATAGTACCGAATAGGAAGGGTTTTAAGATTGGCCGAAAGGTAATTAAATTAAAGATTGCCCCCTTTCGGCTACACCCTAATCTTCATAGATATACTTAGTGATAATTAGAAATAACTTCTATTTTGGGCACTCGGCTGGTTAGGTATCGCCCTCAAGTTCAAAGTCTACCGCCTGTCACCTAACAACATATTGCAGCAACCTCACTTGAGAGCCAGTTCTCATTTTTTTATGGCTGACAGGACAGGCTAGGTGTTTGACCACACCTCAGCTGATGTTAAGTGACGATGTGGTCGAAGATAGTAAACACACCTAACGTGGAAAGGAACTGGCTCTCAAAAAAATTTCATTCCAGGCTAGGCGCATTTACCATATTATTCGTTCACATCATCACAAATATCCGGAGTGCTGTGGTCAAACACCTAGCTTGTCACTTAGCTATAAGTCGCTGAAAAAGCAACTTTAAACATTCGGTCAAAGGTCAACGAATTTATTCTATGCAACAGCCGTTTTTATTTACGATTTTAGAATTGTTCCTATAGAAAAAATTGTCCATGATGATGAATACAATGACCTCCTTTCGGCTTAGTACAACCTAAGCTTATAACCTGGTATAATCTGTCGCTAGTTAGGAATATTTTATTTTTAGACAATAGTGTAGTCACTAGATTGCAAAAGAAAGTACCTAAAACACTGAAATAAATACCTCCCTACATTTTCGTACAGTAGATGCCAAGCAATGCGATAGGATATGGGAAAGAGTGACAGAGTCGTTGTAATGTAAAAGGTGAATCTTTCAGTATATTTTACATTGCCCTGAAAGCCTTAAGAGACAATGTAAAACTTGTCTGTTATCTATGGCACTGGTGGCCTTGTCAAGGGGAACCTTATCAATAATTAATGGGGCATTTCTATTAATAGTTATTCACCACCTATCCGCCTTCTCTTGTATGAGCGAAGGAGAGTATTTTTTTACAGTGTAGTGTATCAACCTGTGGTTTTAGTTCCTGTAAAATGCCTGTACTATTATCACTCTAGGTAGGTAACTTTACATACTTAGTGAATTTCTATTTATACTTCTGATGAATTATACAAAATTCCAGCTTACTGTGAACTTACGATGCTTATTGACTATTTACCTGACTAGCTAAGGTAAATGGACAATTATTATAAAGTACTTTAGATAAATATTAATATAATAATCGAATGTAATTTTATAAATACGTAGGTATTTTTTTTATTTCGACTTTAGATATCTATTTAAATAAGTAGGCGTACTTATGTAGATGGCACACTATGCCATTCTGGGACGTAGGTCATAATTATAAAAGGTAAACATAGATATTATGTCAAGGACGATCCAGTTAGCCTTACCTTATACGAGTAAAATATTTTCAAATTGCCACCCTCAATGCATAAAAGTTACGTCACGGTCACAAGGTGTGGATTGAATGACATCATGAAAATTCTATTGCATACGCCTTGTGATATTCTAAAAATAATGTACCTATTAACTGTAAGTACATTTACTTGCGTAATTTACTGCGTGAAGGCTTAATTGCGTCTATATCGGTGTCGATTGTTTTCCTTTAAATAAAAGCAACCAATAACTAATCGCAGATTAATTCGACATGATGTATACATAAGTACCTACCTAATATTCGTAAACTATCATTATGTGCCTAAACTGATGTTTTTTGAACTGTGGTTTTTACACATTTTAGTTTTTATCCGACATAATTAGAAGTAAATAATCTCGCAAAAGTAAAACAAAAAATATTTTTCGTAAAATTTAAACCTACATGGATATCTTATGGGCCATCCTTTTAAGTATGTATGTAACTAGTTATGAATAGATAATCAAATAGATTGTACTCATAAAAGAAATCCTATGCAATAAGAAACGGTAATGGTAAATTGCTTAGATAATTTTCATTGCAGAGAAACAGACTAGTACCGATTGAATAGAAAATAGTGCTTCTTCATATTTGGCCTACCTGAACGATTAGTTTTTTACACATACCCAGTACATACTAATTAGTATTCTTTTAGTAGTTTTATCCGACGTCATTTTCTTTCTTCATTGCAGATGGAGACACAAGTAAGATGCATGGTTCCCGAAGAGTTATAACATTTTGTTTCTTGACGACAATTCTACCAACAATGCTTATAGTGCTGCCGCTATATTTAAGAAACTACAAATACGCCGATGTAATGTATAAAATATCAGACTCTGATGTCATCCAAATACACAAGGGACAGTCCTCTGTTTTTTGCGAAAAACATTCTTTAAGAATGAATACTTCATTTAATGCATTCCAAATGAAAGGAGTACCTGAATTATCGGGTCAAAGAAAACATATAAGATTAAAGAAATCAATGACACTTCCTGACGATACTCTTGAGTATTGGGGATTTTATCTTTTGAAAGGAGCTACTGTTGAACTAAAGGCTTGCTCTAGATATGAAGGTTCGAAGATATTAGTCGTGAAAGGAGAAAGAATCCTAAATACGTGTGGGATCCTAGAAGGCTACAAATACAAGAAAGATCCTCCAATTGTGGAGAACCAAGGCAGCGTACTAGTTACATTAGAAGATCCGAATAACAGAAAGAAACTACCAACCAATTCCACGTTCAACAAAAACATTCTGGAAGAGACAACTGTAGCTTCGGATATTTCTTTTCCAGAGAAGACTTCGACACTGAGTAATTATACAAACGCGAATCCGGAAGTCGAAAACGTAAAGCAAGAGAGATATAAAAGAAACGCACAGTTGCACAATCCAAATACAATACTAGACACAGGGGTACACCATGGTGGAAACGCTTTAAACAATACTGAAAAAGCACAAGACAGTTCTGTGTCTAGCTTCGAAAATAACTTGCACACTTGTTACCATGATAACATTTTGATGAATGACTTTTTTCCTTACGCGATTCAATGCAATAGTACAAATTACTTAGAAAAAACTACAACACTTAAAGTTGTTCATGAAGTTTTAGTAGATGGATATTACTATTATATTTTCTACAGTGATAATGATTTCGTTAGAAATGACATTCACGCTATCTTTGATATTTATAAGCCGACATTCCAATATGTTAACAATTCGCATTCTAAAATGTGCGTAAATAAGACTGAATGTGAATTCAATGTTAGTTTCTTCAGTGATGAATTAGTCATCGTAGAGGTGCCCACGAAAGATGGGTTACAAAATGTTGAAGACGATATTTCTGTATTGATTTCGGTTTGCCATCCTAGAGTGACAGTGTACGTATTTTTCCCAGTTTCAGTTCTTTTGTTGATATTGTTGTTTGCATTTTTATGATATTTGCTAAAAGTGTTATTGTATTATATACTAGTGAAAATGAACATTACCAGAAATGTGATATTAATTTATTAAGAGTTAATCATTTGAGATAAAGTTAAACACTATTGATAATTATATCATTGCCTAATTATATTACTGTTATTTAAACAATTCACAGCATTTTCATTTTGGATTCCTATGAATTTTATAGCAAAATAATGAAGCTGAGAAAGGTGCGCACGCGTCGCGCAGCATGCACGACCGCGAGTCCAATCTCGTATCGCGCGAGCTGCACACTACTTAACACTATAATATTATTATATGAATACCTAAATTACACGCATGTTTTTACTTATACGCACGTATTTTTTTTTGGATATTAAGTTCCTATTACTATCTGTCAAGTTAAAATAGGAACCTTAATTACCAGTTTTGACAAAAGTCAATGATAGTATTTCCAACAAAATTTATTCCAAAAATATAAATAAATCGAAATGAACATAAAAACCATGTAGAAAACAATATTTAAAAATTATGTAAAATGCAAATAGCAATGTATTGGGAATACAGGATTCAACAAGGACCTGTCAAAAGAAAGTAATGAATATTGAGGAAAATTTTGATTTATTATTTCCACATAGTTGTGTCCATAGTGCGTTTCACAGGCTCAGTAGGTAGATCTTCTGTAAAACAAAATTTACACAATTCAATACAGACTTCTAGAGAAATTAAGGTTCCGATCGGGAGTGGAGCGCTACAATATCCAAACATTTCAATAACAATACAATTAAGATATTTAATTATATTTATTTACCGTATTACAAAAACAGTTACCATATTATGTACAGCTGGAAATGTTACACAATACAATGTTTTTCTTCTAGTAGTTTTGTGATTGAAATAGCCTCTCCAGTACCCGATGAGACCTCTATGCAAGTGGCAGAGAGGCCTGCGCGGAACGGGGGCCATCCGGCCGAGCCGGTCTTACTCCTAACTATGTATATTAAACTTATATTGATACGTCTATTATAGTATAATGTAAACATTAATTAAACTAAAACGAATATCGGTCCAAATGAAATGAGTTCCAAATTTTAAAAATCAGCACAGGGGAATTAGGAGGCTCCTCCTAACACACACCTTATAAATATCGCAATAGAACGCAGGACACAAAGTATAAACCGGGAAAATGCGGGCCTTAGATGAGGTTGGCCACATCGCTGGGCATCTCAGAGATGCTGGTATGGTAGAACTCCTCAATATCCTTCAATGCTCTCTTATCAGCTTCAGTAACAAAGTTGATAGCAATTCCTTTACGGCCGAAACGTCCACCTCGTCCAATCCTGCAATGAAGAAAGAATAAATGTTAACACACATTTTCATATTTTGAATTTTCTAGAATGTTTTTACAGAAATCATTTGTAAAATAAAAAAAATTGGGTATTTACCTATGAATATAGTTTTCACGGTTAGTGGGCAGATCATAGTTGATGACGCAAGAGACTTGCTGGACGTCGATTCCTCGCGCCAGAAGGTCGGTGGTGATCAGGACACGGGAGGAGCCGGTACGGAACTGCCTCATGATGACCTCACGCTCGCGCTGGTCCATATCACCGTGCATGGCAGACACGGTGAAGTCGCGCTCGTGCATGGACTCGGTCAACCAGTCCACCTGGATACACATTTCAATTCTAAATAACATATTTGAATGCATGTGTGACTCAAACATGACAAGCAGAATCTCCATATACAGGCGCATGTCAGACGTAAATGTGAAATATGACATCATTAAGTAGAATAATCAATACACGAATTTTCCTGCTATCCTATAGAAACTTACTTTCTTGTAATATAAAGTAGCTTGATAACGGAGTTAAAGGTCAGCTATCAGGAGTAATTAGTCTATTTGACAGTTTTTCACAATTTCCTGATGATTTTTTCCTTACACTAAATATTCAGTTATATTAGGTAATTACATAAACAAATATTTTGATATTTCTGTCTATTTTTTAACACGTGCTGTGATGGTAAGCGTTAATACACATATAAACTATAAACCTACACCTAGGTAAGTCCTAAGTACTGTAAGAGTTCCTGTCCCTGCAATGTGATGAACAGTGATACAACTGAATGCTAAGAAGTTTTCATCTAATTGTGTACACTAGTTAAGTCCATTCTTCATTTTTGTCCATTGCAATATTTTAAACTCTGTAATTTTCTATGTAAAAAGAAATGATTAACTGGAATTGTTATTACCTTGCGGCGGGTGTTACAAAAGATTACAGCCTGAGCGATGGAGAGGGTATCATACAAATCACAGAGAGTTTCCAACTTCCATTCCTCCAGTTCAATGGATATGTAGAACTGTTTAATACCTTCCAGTGTAAGCTAGAACACAAAAAAAAATCTAGTTTAAAATCTACTTTTACACATAAATATTCAATAGAGCAATTTGTCTTATTTTCGAGCAAGATACTTCTCATAAGCTCATAAATATGTATTGGTATTACATAGTATACCTAATGGTATTCATTTAAAAACCTGGAGACAAAAAAATAACTTTTTTTTTATATTCTTATAGTATATCACTTTATAGTTATCAGAAAATATCAAATATACCAGTGCTGTTATTATCAAGCTATTTAGAAAATGTACAGTAGGCATTTACAGAATTTCCCATTTTAAAATCACCCAGCTGTACATAATAGTGTCAAAGATATCATTTGTGCTAGGGACATAATTATCAATATATAATTATTTTACTCCCACCAACTATTGCACCATAATTAAACATAAAACTAGGTAATGCATAAAGGTATGCTATAAACCTGTAAATGGCCTATTCACTTAGGTTACAATATCAATATTTATAGAGACAAAGCCTTGAGAAGACTTAGACAAAACCATTGGTGTATCTCCAGAGAACAATAAAGCTCAATAATTTAGAAATATTCAAAATCAAATGGTGAAAAAAAGATAGCAAATTGTGGTAATTCATACCACCGTATTGATAATTTTAGTAATAAAGACTTAGGTCTTTGGGTAATACTTAGAAGTTTCCATATAATTTGATGAAAAAAAAAAAAAAAATATTATTCCTTTATGTTGATGTTTTAGCCATGGCTATACCTTATATCATGTTATAGTTAATAAGATACTTGAATGTAGTCTTATTCTCAAATAAAACAACTGGACCTTAAGTACTCTGCATTAGGCCAAGGATTAGGTAATGCAATACTGGGATAAAATTGAGCAGTATTATGGAAAGAAACATAGTTTATATGTACTAGACTGAGAACTGTCATAAGTATCAGTAGCTGGGCTACGAGATGTTAATTGTAATTGTTTATGTGTGATATTTACATGACTAAACGATACGATTTTATATGTACTAAAGTGTCACATTGAAGATAAAATCTAAAATAGGATCTTTATAGGAATATAATTTCTTTGGGAAATCTATGCCCACCCTGTGGGATCCCACCATTATGCACCTGGATCCTGCAGGATTGTGAATGTTCTGTCCCATAAATACTGGGGTTAAAATTATTTTGCAGTATTGCATTCCCTACTGAGGACTAGAGGTAGATAGCAGCACACTGAAAAGTATCTTATTATGCCCACATAGGTCATTTTATGCATTCCTAAATTAATATATATAAATAAGAGCACTTACTTCTTCCTTTTGCACAAGGATACGCACAGGCTCCCTCATGAAGCATCGCGAGACCTCTAACACATCATCAGGCATGGTAGCAGACAATAAAATAACCTGCACATCGGCTGACAACATCTTGAATACATCATGGATCTGATCTTTGAATCTGGAATAACATAAAAGTATATTGTAGATCAACGTTTACATAAAGTTTTTCATAGTCTAAGAATTTTGAAGCTTGAGAAACAAGGTAAACTTACCCCCTAGACAACATTTCATCAGCTTCGTCGAGCACAAAGAGCTTGATGGTGTTAGCACGCAGAGCACGTCGTGTAATCATGTCATACACGCGCCCTGGGGTTCCCACCACCACATGTACACCACTCTCCAACTGACGGATATCCTCACGCACGTTGGTGCCACCGATGCAGGCATGACATTTAGCATTCAAGTGATCACCAAGGGCTATAACCACCTAGAATTATTGCATCACACAGTTAATACATCGGCAAACTGAAGCATTAATCACACACTCATATAGTTTATTGGCCACAGCATACCTTCTGGATCTGTTGTGCCAGTTCTCTAGTTGGCGCCAGAATGAGAGCCTGGCATTCTCGAATGCTAGTATCGATTTGCTGGAGGATGGAAATAGAGAAAGTAGCAGTCTTCCCAGTTCCAGACTGGGCCTGAGCGATCACATCGCGTCCTTGAATGCACGGCATAATAGCGCGTTGCTGGATCGCAGACGGTTTCTCGAAACCATACGCATAAATTCCTCTCAGCAATTCCTCCTTCAAATTCATGTCATCAAAGCTTTCCACGACTTGATGCCAGTTGGTATCCAACGTCTCGGCTTCTGCGGGAGCTCCATCGCTGTAGCTGCCCTGCTCTTTTGCTGGCCCATTTTTCTCCTCCGGCCAATCTTCTGATCTGTAAAATTTTAAGACTTTTTTTAGTTTTAGCGTTCGTATGTATTAATAACATGCATACCAAACAATCGCAAGTAATTTTTAAGCCGAGAAACATAATTGCTAGTTCCAAGGGCAAAGTCGCGATGAATTAGCAAAATTCTCGCAAAAATTCATTAGAAATAACGTAGAGAAGAGACTGTCAAAACGCAAATTAATTTACATCAGTGTTGTTATACAGAATCACCTTCATAGCTGAAATTGAATAATGAATAAAACAGATGCATCCAGGGCAATTTCATGTAAAAAATCAATTACATGGTAAAAAAACACGTGCAGCAAAGAATCTTGTAATAATGAACACCTACCAGCGCCATGTTGGCAATCGGCAACAGGGACATTGAGAGAAATAAATTTGCAAATACGTGTATTTCTTCTGGGATTTACTGTCTAAATAGTAATTCAATATCTGGTCGTCACGTACATTATCATATCTTATAGAAAATTGTATTTAAAACAGTATAAGAACAGAACTTACCTTCTTTCATCTGAATAGGACATGTTCCAATCGCGGTAGCTGAACGGAAAAGAACTACCAAGGTCAAGTTAAGTTAACAGCAGCTTTTTTTTATTTCAATCTATTTTACGATATATATCCGATCAATTGAATTTCAACAACTATTTTATATTTTTTTTATAATTTTGATCGTATTTTATCCACTCGTAGTGAAATAAGTAATTTAATAAACGTAAAGAGTATAGAAATTGCCGGATATACGTCATAAACTTTTTTTTAATTCCGTTGCCAATTTGTTCTACTCTATATTAAGCGACCCAACAAAAAAAGCCTTCTATTCATGAAATAACTTTCCCGCAACCATAGATTATGGATGAAATATATATAAATATAAAATGACTGTATTTTATATAATATATATTATAAGAAATACATATCACTAGAAGGGTTAATCTACTAGTGATATGTATTAAAGCAAAGTAATTTTGTTAGTATCGGATATTTATTATTATATATTTATTATACTTTATAGTAAAGTCAACCAGGTTGACCGACCATTGCTCGGCTGAAAACATGGATAAAACGACGTTTTCTGAAAATGAAACCAAGCTGGATCGATTTTTCGCCCCCGAAACCCCCTGGATACAAAATTTCATGAAAATTGTTGGAGCCGTTTCCGAGATTCAGAATATATATATATATATATAACCTACAAGAATTGCTTGTTTAAAGATATAGATAAAGCGGATCGTCTCGGTCAACACGCGCTTTCATGTAGTAATTTGACATGACATAATTATATCGTAGCACGACAGCTTAAATGACGTCATCCGTCGGGCTTTTGTCATTGCTACGTTCCATCAGTTTTAGAACCGAACGGACTGATGCGGGACGACAGCAAGAAACCCGACGGGATGACCCTTATACCATGGAAGATGGGACGGCCTCTGGTGTGCGACGCTACATGTGTCGACACCTTGGCGCCGTCTCATCTTTCTGTAACTTCTGGACACGCTGATGCTGCCGCATCAAAAGCAGAAATCCTCAAACGGCATAAATATAGTTATTTAGGTAAAATGTATCTGTTTGTGTTATTTTGTTTATGGGTGCAACTTGTGTGCAACAACTTGAGTATGTGCAACTTTAGGTCCGTGGAGGCCGGCCGCTCACGATCTATATCGGGACCTGGCCAAACGTTTAGAGAAGAGTTCAGGTACGCTGATGCTGCCGCATCAAAAGCAGAAATCATCAAACGGCACAAATATAGTTATTTAGATAAAATGTGTCTGTTTGTGTCATTTTGTTTATGGGTGTAACTTGTGTGCAACAACTTGAGTATGTGCAACTTTAGGTCCGTGGGGGCCGGCCGCTCACGATCTATATCGGGACCTGACCAAACGTTTAGAGAAGAGTTCAGGTGACCAGAATACTGGCATCACTGCTTTGGTCAAAAGCTTAGTATTACCATCTAGCATGGCAATGCTGCCAGCATTCTGGCCACATATCCCTCCTCTGACGGACATTATTTTAAATTATTTTTTAAAGTTGTAAATATGTAGTATTAATTTAAAGTATTGATACGTATTATTGTTATATGACTTTTTTATTCATATGTACTAATAAAACTATTAAAATAAAATAAATACCTACATCGATGAAAAAAATTTGTTAGTTAGATATACTTAGTTGTGCAAAAACAGAGTTGTTACAAATAATATAAAGGTTTTTTTATGGTTGACATGCTTGATGTTTGATCACAGCTTACCTGATGCTAAGTGACAATGTGGTCGAAGATGGTAAACACACTTAAAAATGTTATGCAGGACAGTAAAGTGGTTGTAAATATTTTTTTTTTTTACGTTTATGTTATACTTTCATAATGTATTTAGTATTTATATAAATATACTATTATCCATATAATTGTGAGTATGCAATGAAGAATTGAAAAATATTACTAGTTTCTTAAGCCAGTGGCCTATCCACCATGAAGTACGGTGTCACAATGCGGATGCTGACGCTTGAGGTAGAGGACAAAATCAAAGTAATCCGGCGTAAAACAACACTTCAGGGCGTTGGATGCATACTCACACTGTTTATTTTTGTTCTTCGTTGGATTTAATCTCAATTAAATCAATCATCTTAATTAAATCAATGAACCCTTAATAAAACTCGGCATGATAGGTCATCGCTTTACGTAACCAAAATGAACGATGACACTTAAAGTAAAATAGTAAGTTGTGTCTAAAGCATTGTAATCGTTAGTCGTTTGGTAACAAAACGGTTTGATGATATTGATAAAATCACAGACTGGACAGGATTAGAGCGTGGTCTCAGCACAGTTGAAATGTCCATCATTTCCGGATGACTTTTTGGCAGATACCTACAAAGAACCGACGCTATTTAGTGTCCTAGCGCACTCCAATGCCTCAAGTTGGTACTTGACAGAGTTTTCCCATAGGTGCAAACAGTACCTACTTTGTGTATTTGTGCTTTGTGCAAACTAAGCAGCTGTTCTGGTGTACAATACTGTCTCAATTCAGAAAAGATGCTAACTTTTTTTGCGGCTTTGGTTTTTTTAAATGAGCCAAAATTAAGAGTCGTCGAGAAAGCAATTCCCAGCAGTTCGAAGCTGTCAATTATCGCTACAGACACATCTCAGAAAGCAGGAGAAAGCAGAGAATGCCTATTTTTGCTGAGAATAAACACACCTGTGTCTTGGTGGCATTGAACAATTGAATTAAGTTGGCATTGCCCCGATTGAAGATTGCCTTAATAGTCATATTCAAGCATTCGACCATCGCCTCTTCGTGTGAGTGTATCCACGGCTAAGAGCAAGCACTCGCAAACCGCACTCGCCGTCCACCAAGCGAACGTCAGAATGCTGCTCTCGACTCTAAACTGCTGCTCAAAACAAAGGTCAGCATTTACAAACTGTACATCCGCATCAGATTGACCTACACGGTCATGGCATGGTATTTACTATGCTTGGCCAGCCAGAGAAAATGACTGCAGGTGGTGCAGAACGTCACCCTGAGGATGATTTCGGGAGCCAGCTGGTACGTATACGTTATCGCCCGGGACGTGTGAATCGAGACAGTGGGGGAGTTCTTGGTGCGTCTATCGTGCGGCATGTTCAGCCACGCAGACAACTCGCCCTTACCTTAATAAAATTGCGCCACATCACGCACCCTCACTTATGTACTGGAAGGCGAAGAGAAAGAGACGGCAGAGAGGCATGAAGCTCTCATAAGAAAAAGTACGACAAAGCTATGAAACAAAAAAAAGACCAAAAAGTGCTCGAGCTCCGCCCGGTGACCTGGACTTCGAGATCACACCCTCCACCATACTCTTTGGGGGGCAGTGAACCCCCAGCGCCCAGTCTCGGCAATAAGGTTCGCCTTGGGACCGATTTCCTGTCTCCCAAGAACGGAGAAAAAAAAAACCGAACGAGTGGATCCAGGATGTTGGTGTGCTTAGGATTGCTGTAGAGAGGAAACATAAATTTCTTTGGCTGAAATTTAAATGCAGAGCAACACGAGGAGTGTCATATCACCATCATTTAGGTTTATTAATATTTATGTATATTTTTTAGGATTATATTTTTTACAAAGTATAATTTCAGCTTAACACGTTAACCATTGCTCACAATGAGAAGGGTCCGCGCCCAATAATTATGAGACAGTTTTAAAAAATAGATTTGAATCAGATTTGGACAAGTTCGGCAGTGAACAGAAAACTTATATTATGCTTGGACCATAAATAATTTTAGCTTTGTTTGTCTTTGATTTGTAGTATAGACATTTTTTTTTTAATGAAAAGCATCTTCCGGTTGTGTCTATGATTATGCTGCCATTTTGAAACGGCAGTGCTTTTTGTTCGTGTGGAGCGTTTGCTCGCGGTGTAGAGGAGATTGTGATATTCAAGTGTAGTTTTATTTTTAGTCGAACTCAATCAAAATGAGCTGGCAAGATTACGTCGATAAACAGTTAATGGCATCCAGATGTGTTACAAAAGCTGCGATTGCAGGACACGATGGAAATGTCTGGGCCAAGTCAGAAGGCTTCGAAGTAAGTTTCCCCGTATTGTTCTTGTTCTACGTGGACAGTGGATTGCGTTAATACGTTTTACGTTGTGTTCTTAAGTGAATTTTTACTGTGATAAATGTGCGTGTAGGAAGATCAGTGGATGATGACGAATTCTTTAGCCGGCAAGTTTGACAAGATGGCGACATGCGGTGGCAGTCAATTCGAATTAGAAAAAAATGTGTTTGCCGTCCTGAAAATTGCTGCATCGTATTCAGACGGAGGAACATGTGGTATACCCTAGATATAGATCTTCAAGACGCTCATCTACTTTGTCATACGTTGCTGGGCGTAGTAATGTTACCGGCCGGTATAGCTTGTGTTCACATTATGATGCATACCTATTTTGGTTATATCTTCTGCATCAAATCTTTTAATTATGAGAATGATTTTATGCGTACATACTTGAATAAATATTATGGTCTGATTTCTAATTCATATTTAGGAATTATATCAGCCTCTTGTAACTTATCATCCTATGGTACCGTCACATACTTATGAATTAAAATTACAGTAAAATAAAACTAAATTGACTTAGCTTTAATTTTTGGTTACACAAAAGAGTTACTCTGTTTTGTTAGTTCTTTAAATCCTAATCTTTGTTCTAGTTAATGTTGTAATGGTTATGGAGAGGTATCAAGTATGTCCTACCATCATGACATTATTTTGTTTGTCTCATTACTAGCTATCATAAAAAAGTATTAAAAAAGGTATCATCTGCACAATGTAACTGGCTCAATGATAAAATAAAAGTTGTAGCTAGGTGACAATATTTTTATTTATAAGGCCTACCTACTTAGAATGCATAGTTTAGGTGCTCTTGTGATTTTAATGGGCCTTAAGAATTTCTCCCATAATAGTTACCATTGTACATTCATCTATCTATCTAATACCTTTAAATGAGCAATTTTTGTATATATGTACCTATATATTTTTTTCTGAAACTGATACGGCTCCAACGATTTTCATGAAATTTAGTATGCGGTAATTTAGGTTTTGGGGGCGATAAATCGATCTAGGTAGGTTTAATTTTTAGAAAACGTCGTTTTATCCATGTTTTCAGGCAATGAAAAACTGAGCAAAGCTCTGTCTTCCAGGTACAATAAAAACAACAACATTAACATTGTTTAACATTCGTTAAACAAGAATTATTATAATAAATGAAAATAAACGTGCCTGTATTAAAAAAATAGCCAATGTCACTCTGACGATGCAAGGATTCTAACCATATACCCCTTACATCCAAATCTGTTCAGCCATTTAAAAGTTATGGTAAATTAAAGAAACTCTCATTCATACATGAACTCTGTAAATATTACACTAATTTTATAGGCAGGTGTGTAGAAAATTGCACAGGTATAATTGGTTCTACCTTTTTTTTATTATAAATGGAAATTACTCATTTTTGTTTTCCATATGATTCTGATAGAGCTGTGAAACTTAATATAATAATAATACTTAATTCCTGTGGCTCGTTTCCATGCTGCATTTAACCATTCAAGTGAATGATAACCCTATTTTAAGATGTTCATTGATTTTACCAGCTAAGGATTATAGCACCTAATATCAAACTTATGTTATTAAAACAACCGTTGTTCTCACAAGAGAGCCTAGACAAAGTAACATTCAAATAGTGACAACGCTTGTAGAATAAAACGAAATGTATGGGATTGACATAACTTGTTGATATGTTACATAGATAGCTTATGTCAATCCTGTACATTTTGTGCTATTCTTTTAGTGTTATCGATAATTGAATGTTACTAAACCCAATCACTAGATTTTAAATATTTTGGTTTATTAACTACTGAACCGATTTTTATGAAATTATATCAGAACCAAATGAAGTAAACAAAAATATATTCAAATTGGTTTATAAATGACAAGATTTTTGGGGTAACAAATATAAAAAGATATGTTATAATTAAACACATCCTCTTTTTTGAAGGTTAAAAACAATGGATGCATCCACAGTAGCTGTTGTTAGATAAGACATTGAAAAGTGTTCTCAATTGTGTGTGTTTAAGGATCAACTGTAATTAAAAAGATGAAGAAGTCTGGACACATGCTTTGAAAATGTACTGCTTACACCCAATATCAACTTGTCTCAGTCAATGGAACAGTTTACTTAAATCATTACCAGCTGTTTCAAAGTCAATTATTTTAACATTTTAATATTGAGTATCATTTTCCACTTTCACATATGTATTTTTCCAGAACTAGCTTATTACTGTGAAAAAGAATACCTGTTACAGGTTACACTTCAAAAGAATAAATTTTTTAAGTACATAATGTCTGATATGGTGAAAGCAAACTTACAGAGAGAATTCTTTGTATGTGATACACGTTGTCAACATAAGATGCCATGTCAAGGTCAGATCAGGGCATTCACCCATTAAGGATAAAGTATGAAGTAGGAAATGACATTTGGATATATTGTATTACCTATGTGTTCACTTAACCTGACCTAAAGATTAAGTGGATTTACAATAATAGTGGAATTAGGTTTTAACAAATATTTTGAGGCTGATGTCAGTTTATATGTACCAACCTACTGGGAAGATTTAATAAATACTAGTAGCACCTCGTGGTTTCACCTGTTAACTTAGCCATGATTGAAGCCACAGAATTCAAAAGTAATAAACATAAAACACATACTCGAAAACTATCTCATTTATTATATTTATGTGATTAGCAATCAACAGCAACCCCATGATTTCACTTGCTATCCTATGAAGAAAGTCTTTGTGTTATAATTTCCATATATTTCAAACCAGTTTATAATGAATTTATTTCAAATCTATTGCAGTAATAAGTAATAACATACAATCACTCTCTTAACTTTCTTATTTGAATGTATGAATTCTAAGTAGTCTGTTAAGTCGGTCTGTTTCACTATAGGAATTATTTTGCCACAACAAATTAGTATGCTTGTTCATAACCATTGTTTTTTTCCTTATGAAGCAAAATTAAGATTTTTTTTGGGATAATCTTTCACCATCCATGACCTACATAAATTGAGTTCATGCAGAATATAAATATGTTCATATAAACAGTTGTAAATCCTAGTAATAAGTACTAAAAGTACAAAGAATTAATCTACATATCTATAGCTCCATAGTAATTGCTCCTGGACAAGGTCTAAATTTATTGTAGCTAATTTATCCCTTAGCTGACTGGTTTGTTATATTTTTACATGGGTAACACATTTTAACAATTCAAATTAAAAACAGCATAGTGTAATATCTGGCAACCTTATTACTTAAAGTGATCAATTATAAGAAACCTTAGGCTGGAGAGGATGCATAAAAATATAAAACACAAGGTGTCTTGAGAAGGAGATGGATAAAAAACACCTAAGATGTGCCAAAATTCCAATAATGATAATTTTAGTGACTTAGATTGTATTGGAACTTTACCTTTTCAGAAAATACTGTCAATGAAGACTTGTTTGAGGTGTAATGTTCTTATTTGTTCAAATTGGATTAAGTTTGGTGTAAAACTAGGCCCCTATTTGTGTTATTTCATGAAACCATAATATTAGATAGGTAGGTTAGGTTACCAAGATAATTATATAAATAAATATCATTAGAAAATTAATAAGTAAATTTCTTTCGGTTTGAATTTTCCTATCCTCTTTATATACCTATATATAAAGAAGACATATACCTTCTGTATGTGTGTACTGCAACTGAACTTCTTAAGTGCTGGACCGATTTGGTTGATTTTTTTGCGTGTTTGTGGTCCCTGAATGGTTTAGATTCACAGTTCAAGGCAAGACAATGTCTTTTCGGCCTGCTAGTATATGATATAATCTAAATGATTTGCTTTAGATTTTAGAAAATTTTACTTTATTGTATAAATTGGATGTTTTCTATGTAAACAAAAACCTATTTGCAATTTAATAGAAGAAATGTTTTTTTTTTTCTTTATTTATTGATGGTTTAGAACTCTTGTTATGTAGAAAGAAAACCATCAATTGCAGAGAATGTAGGGTTTTATACTGATGTTTGGTGGTAATGAATAGGGAAGATGACTGAAATATTAACATTTTAACTATCTTAAAACATGTACAAACATAATTGGAAGGAAAGAAAGTCGCATAAGGTTTATGGTTAAGTACTGAATACCTCAATCTTTATCACAATAAATTAAAAATCGTCCTACTGACATAATTTAAACTCATCCAGTTACACACTCCTATTGCTCTAGTTACCGAGCATCTTCATCTTGGCTGCAGCTGTAGTGAAGTCTAGTTTGTTTTTTTTATATACCGATCTAGGGTACACCAACCAAAACATTAGTGGCACTATTTAAGTGTAAACATGCAAGTAATCGCTTGTCTCAGAATTTTATTGCTCAATCATAGAAGTGAAATTGCTGCTGTTTAATTTATAATTTTAACACTATAATATATATATAACACAGACAAATTAGCATTAATCGCTCGCCTATCATGAAATAAATAAGTTTCATATTGTTTAGTGTGACAATCTTTATACTCTCTAAAACAGGTATGGGCAACCTTTGGCTAGTTGCGGCCAAACTTACTATATTAAAGCAGTTGCAGGCCATAACAGAAAATAAAAAAGCTTATTAGGTTACTAGTGAAGTAAATTAACGTGTAACGATTAATGTGATATTTGTGCTTGAACTTCAGAAACAAGTTTGTTCAATTTCCACTTGTACAGATGCGTAATGAGTTTTCCAGATTTTCATCTGTGACTCTCTTACGGCATTGCGTCTTTTTAGTCTTCATCGTCGAGAAAAATTGATCACATTTGTATGTATTTCCAGAAACGCAAATAATTAATCTCGCGAACTCGGTCAGTAGTTTGTATTTCTCTTCTTCGCGCGAAATTTCAAAATTTCTCGCGGGCCTGGTTTAAAGCCGAGGCGGGTCGAATCCGGCCCGCGGGCCGGTTGTTGCCCATATATGCTGTAAAATAAAAAAAGTACATATGGATGAAAGACAGACAGAAGACAAATAAACATACTTAGCGATTGGTGAGGATGGTATCATCAATGACCAGTGGTCCACAGACCACAGACCATCTCACACTTTTGAAATCTTATTGGTATATTTTTGTGAATTCAGGATTAGTGATATGTTTTTGAGATTTCAGGATTGGTCTCATAACAGCAAAATGGTTGATAATGCATAGTCCACTATCAGACAAAGACATCTATTTAGATTAACTGTATGTTACTCTTATTTCGATTTTCTTTACCTAACCTATGCTAACTTCAATGTGCTGGATATGTGAACACAAATATGTTTTCTCGCTGTTAGCAAATGCTGGAGAGTGTAGGCACTTTGACAAATCCTTATTTTCAGTTTAAGGGTTTTTTTAGTTTAAGTGGCCTAGTATACAGGGTGGGAGTGGCCACTTGTTGGAGCATTGCTGTCTTTTTAAGCTATTATACTTCTCTGATTTAGGATGGTACTCCCTAAATATGGTGCACTGTGATAGAATTTCTATTAATTTAGAAATATTTTGTTGACAGATATCAAAAGATGAAGTTGCAAAGATAGTGGCTGGTTTCGAGAATGAATCACTCCTAACGAGCGGTGGCGTGACGATAGCAGGCGCACGGTACATCTACCTCAGTGGCACAGACCGCATCATACGCGCAAAACTCGGCAAGGTCGGCGTGCACTGCATGAAGACACAACAAGGTAATATAATAGAAAGGTAATAATAGTGATTCTCAGTTCTTAACATATTTTATCTTTATTAACTGGCTGCCAACTATCATGTTTTAAGGTTCCGCATTATTCTGAGTAAAAAGTATCCTATGTATGTATGTACCATCATTATTCCAATGTTTTATTAAATTTCTTACTGAATTGTTTAGAAAAAGTTTTAGGTAATTTACTGTTAAGCTTATCTGGGTAAAAGTTCAGTACAGAACAGGCAGTGGCGGATACATATGACGCCCCCCCTTGCTGGGCCGCCAGCCCGCACACCACTCGTTTGTTTCTTTCGTCAGTCGACTCCCGACTTATCCAATTTGCCAGGAAGAATAGGCGCAGGGAATTCGCCATTTGAGGAAGAGAACCACAATTATATATTTTTTATATCATAAGATGCCATTTAAACTGATTGTACACATAGGCATGTGTAGAATCAGTTTAAATAAAGCTTTCTTAAACTTTGCATGTGACTTGTTTTTTTTTAAAATTATGATAAAGGTGAAGGTAGCTCAAGCCATATTTAGCGGTTTATAGATTCTTTAAACTCTTTAGCTTGTTTTTAAAGATACCAGGACTTTGATGGAATATTTGTTGGTATGAAAGTAACTAAATATCTGTTCATAATGGCACACAAAGTAACTGTTTTTCATAAGCCCTTTCTTATAAGTAGCCTTTTGGTAGGATAATTGAATGGTGATATATGTTTTTTTCGAGAATCTAGGTCCTCTACCTTAATATGAGAAAGTTATAACAATGTTATTTTTTTCAGCCGTTGTTATCTCTCTGTATGAAGAGCCCATTCAACCTCAGCAAGCCGCATCCGTAGTGGAGAAGTTAGGAGAATATTTAATTACCTGTGGTTATTAAAGGTGAGCTTAGATGTAATTCATGTTATCTCCTTTATATCTGCATTTAGTAGACCAGAGCAGGCTTAGCACATGTCTAGGAAAAATTGTCCCTCCCCAGCTCATAGATGCGTTAAACTACATAGTAGGCCTGTTGTGTTTTCATGGGATAAAACAAGTAGATCAGTTTTTTTATTTTAAAGTCATGTTCTAAGCCGGCGTAAACTAGTTTTTCTTGTCTCCTAAGGTCTAATTACATGGTACTGTTATTGTATGCGCTGCCTACCATGCTGCACATATGTACTCACTGCCTGTTGTACTATCAAATTTATTTCAAATTCATCCTTTTTGAGTAAAAACAGAGGTTCATATATAAATTGCATTTATATGATGAGACGCCATCCATTGTTATAGTAATTATATATAAAGATATGAGTTGGTATATTTCTAGTCAATAACCACCATACCATTGGGATCTTGTACAAAAATTAATTTAACTTTTTTTTACTTTGGGCTCTGATTTTCTATTTTTGACATCTAAGTAGGTAAAGTATTTGGGTGGTTATTATGATCATTAATAATTTATTTTAGTTAATGTATAATAGATTATGCTCATAAAATATGAATATGCAAACTATTAAATAATTACTTAATATAAATTATTTAATTTAATAATCTTACAAAGTTAATTAAGTAAATAAAAAAAAAATTGGTTTAATATCCTCCATGACCATGGTGAAACCAATTTTAAAGACTTTAGTTGACAGGTCTAAATTAAGTATAAACATTGCAGACCTCATCTAATGGAGTCCAACAAAACAGATGGCAAATACATAAATATTTAGTTCTATTTGAAATGATCGTGAGATTGTTTTGATCCACTGCCTTTAATATGCCTTCTGTACCTTGTGCAATTCATGCTGGGCAATGTAACACAGACTGTATCGATACATATTCATAATAAGTTACTCACTTATTACATTGTCTCCTTGGTTGACCTATCTCAATCTGGCTCTTGCATTAACGTCCATACTTATACACTATCATCCAACAGTGCTTCTTTATTTCCAGATCGAAACGCGCCGTGATCTAAGAATACTATAAGATAATATTTTTTCCACAGGGAAATAAGTAACTGCATTTTGTATATTCTATAAAGTGATAAGGACCGTTCATTTGTTTTGATAAACTATGGCGTCGTCAGTGTCTGAGACGTTTAGTAACTTAATGCAGATACGATTACTTTGCGGTTTCTGGACCCTTTTTTACGCTCACCGCTTCCTCAAAGTAATGGTTACTGTAATGGTTTAAAATGTATTTTAAAAATTTGCTTTCATCGACCGGCTTCGTGAAGCATATCTAGCCTTGCAGGCAGGTCTTAAAGCGTTTATGTATAGAGATTTTAGGTTTCGTTTCAAGCATCTTGTGTCTATTCGTTTACCTCGCATTGTAACCACCTCGAGATAGATCGCGTCGCGAACACCTGTTACGATCGCCTAGAGATAGTCCGTGTCCCATACAGATGCTTGATGAGACGGTATGATATCCACGTAATGAAATTACTGTAACAACATTATACAGCATATATATTATATAATTATAAATAAGCATTTGTGTAAGGGCTTGTTACAAAATGAAAGACACTGTAACCCAAGTATTACAATTTTATTGAAAATCTCTAGTCCCACTGGAACCATCGTGTGAGTAATATTCTTGTCCGTTAGATCAGTGCGATGCGGCGGGACACACGCCCGTCTTTGCATTTTCTGCTATGCTTTCTTTTTTATTATGCCACATTTGTAATCTTGTGTAGTGAATAATAATAAACATTTGCATTCTGTTCTATTCTAACTCTTAGCTGCAGAAATAGAAGCGCTCAATTACTCTGTATCCTCAAACAAGGCTTGCAGTAAACGAAGGGTGCATATTGTTTATATTTGATATTACTACTCTAGCTTTGTACATTGTTTCTGATAAGCGATGGGAACTGTGTCTATCTAATAATAAAATGATTTGTATTATAACAATGTGTTTCCTTATGTCTTCAACCATAGGTGCCTTGGTAATGTAGGTGTCATATTGAAACTAGTTTTTTATTGCTAATGAACATAATTTATTTTCATTTTAATAAATCTACAATAGTAAGAGTTAAGTACACTCGAATACAAGAATTGGTATCAAATGTTAAACTTGCAGCAATAGCCTTTCAAGTGATTTGGTTCTTTATGTTACAACACACTAGGGCCAATTTTCGTTATAGATGAAACTAAGAAATATTGAAATGTCAGTACTGTACAGTTCAGATTTATACAGGATAAGAAAATAAAATGGCTTATGATTGCAAAATTTACAACCTATACACATACTGTTGATAAACATGTATGTTGATAAAACCAAACACTAACAACGTAATATTCTATTTACGGGTATTACGTAAAAATCATGCCCATATAATTTGTTAATTATTTTGTGTTATGTCGAAATTTAATTTTAACATGGGTATTAAAATGTTATTTAAACAAAAATAACTATATGGTTATCTACATTTCTACAGATCTATTTATATAACAGAAAAAAAAGAATATTAAAGTGAATAAAATGGTACACTTATCAGCTTACAAATAAATTATGCTTTAATAAGAGTTGATTAACAAATGCCGCATAAAGTTAACGCAAACTCGTTTTCCATCAGCATTTTATACACTAGCTACTTTCACAATTTAACTTCAGTAATTCATCATCAAACTCCACCTAAAGCAAGGAAATTCTTATTTTGGAATTCGCCTATTTTATAAAGGTTTTCTTGTCACATATAAACAAACTACTTTCTAAGTTCTTTCCATAATCAACGAATACAATGCCGTAAATATTGCTATCAAATACTTTTCGCGTGTAAAGTTGTGCGAATCAAAACTGCGTTTCTGCTTAGTCGAAACGTAGAGTATATCGGGGTTCGTCAGTAAAATCTTTCGTCACAGAAAGTTGAAATATGCAACGAGTGTGACTGGACAGTAGACAGTAAAAGGCCGAGTATGACGTATTCATCGCCTTTTCAGGGATGTTCTAAGGAGTAATGTCGGGATTTTTTCCACAGGCTTCTGAAGAATCCTTTGCGCTGTTTCTGTCCTGGGTGGTCCTCTCCTGCGAACAAATGAGATCCTTGTAAAAAATACCAATAGCGATTTAGACCTATCACATTTTCTCAAGATAATTTGATGGGACAAGAATTGTAGTGTGGAGCAATCTCGAAGTTGCTCTCCTAAATTTATTCCATGTAAAATAATTAAATGCATCAAAATAACGATAACTAAAAAGTTGAAGCAGAATTACTATAGAGGATGGTAAAGGCTAAAAATGAGGAAGATACTATTGTGATAAGCTTGGGGTCGTAAACTATCTGCGGGGGGTGAGAAGCGCGAATGTCAAGTGTACGCGACGGCGGAGTTGGTTCACAGCGGGGTGTGGGCCCGGTCGATAGCGCGGCAGCGGCGCCCCGCACCTCGCCGGGCCCGGGAATATCCATCCAACTCCTGATCTCGAGTTTTATCCCGTATGAAAGGAATAGGGATCAAAATGCCAATAAAAAAACTCAAACTTGTATAATTTGAGTTTAGACATTGGCATTGTGTGCAAGGGCCAAATTGTGCCCTTCTTTTTTTCTTAAAATTTGGAATGACTAGTGAAATTAGAGTATCGTACGAGTTAGACGCTTTGATTTATTACGCCGCGGTTTTGATCTCGTGAATTTTTAACAAGCGAGGCCCTTGCTATCGGGCGAGCGTACATTTTATTAGTTAAACACGTTTGTCGAATGGGTAAAAACGAACCGTTTTATAGTTGTATCTGTAATTTTAGACAACGTAAAATATTTTACGACATGATTATTTTCTGAGACCGAGATTTACTGTGACTGATTTTTTATGTGCTATGGTACCGTTACCTCGACCGAGAGCCATACCGCGATTAAAAACTAAGTCCGCTCACTTGAGTGTTCATCTAAACCTAATTAGTTGCATTTTTTACTAGACGCTCTGGATAGACATGAATTAATTTAAAACTCATGAGACCGTAAACGATCTCTTTTAGAATCCAATAATTATGTTTTAACATCATTACTGTTGTTTATGGTCTTTTAGATAGATACATATTACTAAATTCTTTATTGTGCACACCAGAAATAAAAATGTACAGTGAAACAAAAAATCCTTTTAGGGCAGTGCTACAAATGGCGGTCTTATCGCGAAGCGATTTCTTCCAGGAATGCAAAACATGTTAACGGATATAAGCCTTCATGCTTGACTGATTGTTAAAATACAAGTATAAACACATCACTACGTTCTAGAGTATACGTTCATACAAGAGTAATGTATAACGAAATGCATATTTAGCTGATGAAGTAAGAGAACATCGTTAGTAGGGCATCTGAAAATAACCGGGTAGGTAAGTAGGTAGTTTCCAGCGCGCGGTCCAAATGCCATGCACGCTGCCGAAAATAGTCTTGAAAAGAGAACACGTGAACGCGCTCCCGACATCCGATGCCGGCCGTCAGCGGAAAATTTAGGATTATGTTGTAGGTACATTTGTATTCGATCGTAGGGAATTCACTATATAGGAATACACTATAGAATAATTCAATAAACAATATTTAATTCTAACACAAGGAAAAAATACCGTCGAGTATCGACACGGTCGGACGACTCGCTAGTGACACGTTCTATCAATAGGTGGGGCTTTTTAGGGTTCTGTATCCAACAGCTATTAACGAGGCTATTACTAACCTACACTGCCCGTCCTACCTGTAATTATACTGGGTGTATGGAAAATGCTCACGAAAACGAAGACAGAATACGTATACTAATCACTCTGCCTTTTCGGAAGCATTCCCCTCAGACCCCGTATATATACCGTTATAGGTGGCTGGTTGAAATTTCCACAGAATATTTATTCAATTAATGCCAATGATAATGGTCCACAGACTAAGTCACATGTTATAGGAGTATTATTGTTTTTTTTTATTGTGTTTGAACACAACTCACCTGATGGTAAGTGACGGTGTGGTCGAAGATGGTAAAGCACATCTAGCCTGGAATGGAACTGGCTCTCAAGAGAGGCTGCCGGAACACACCGTTGCGGATGCGAGATGCTTGGCGGCAGATTTTCAACTTGAGGGTTGTAGCTAGCCAGCCGAGTACTAGAAAGTACACTACCACCACGCCATGGTTTCCTCACGATGTTTCCCTTCACCGGCAGCTCAAGCTCATGATTGGGGTTTGAACCCACGCCCTTCGGCATGCGAACCGACCGCGCTAACCACTGAGCTATCATCGCTACACAATTCTAAATACCTATTTAATTTTATTGCAATCATTAGTCAAGTTTGAATTAATCATTACCACAGAGGCATATTATGTCTCCTGCGGCTTTACTGTCTAATGATAGCGAAGCTATATCGGCTGTAAATAAAACTGGCGCAGTGGAGGTCTGCCTACTCAAGTTCATTGGCTATGCTCCCCGCAAAGATTTGGCGGCGGGCATATTTAATGGCATTTCAACATCATAAATGAAATAGTTGATGGTTTTATATTACTGAAATCCTCGATGATATATAACTATCGACATCATCTTTAACCTGTAATCAATGGCTAGCAAAGGCCTCTTCTCGTACGTACTCATCCCGGCCCTGTGCCAATCTAGTCCAATTAGATCACATTTTTATTGTCGCGGTGCCATTGGTTCTACACATATAGACACGATTGTTATAAATGTGATACTACACCGGATTTTCGGCCTTTTCGGGTCCTTCGGCGCGGCAGCTGTCGCTTACGGAATATTAACGAACAACGTATTGATCCGGTTTTTTCGAATGTGCCAACGTTCCTCCGCCAGCCGCCGGATGTGTCGACTAAGTATGCCATCTAGATAGCTGCGGAAGTTCTAACTATGGAATCTGTTCCAGGCAACGCGATTCGACTAGCAAAGAAACGATTCGTTTATTTGGAAATGACTCTATTTATGACGCATGTCATAAGGAAACGCGTTAACAGGCAGTTTTTGTAGTTCTGAATCAGAAACTTACGAATAAAATTCTAGAGATTTGTTAGTCAGTGAGTGATTCATATAAGCCAGTCGAAATCGCTATAGGTGACAATGGGGATTTAAACAATAATCGGGTCATGAAGATGTGCGTTCGAGATGTGAGAAGGGTGTTGCGAAAAGGGGGTTTGGGGCGTTGCGGGGTGCTGGGGTCGTTGACACTTTGTGAAGGGCAGCGAGGTCGGAGCGGTGCGTTCGCTTTCGCAGCGGCGCGCGGCGGTGTGCCCACACCGGCCCTGTATTGATCGCAGCTTCCCGCTCCCAGTCAGAGAAAGACACATCTCACTTCGACTACCGAAATGCTTCACTGTGTGAAAATTTATTTTGCTCCTTAAAACTCGTTCGCTTCATGTGTATGGTTTGCATTTGTTAACACATTAATACTTTGAGTTGATGTAAAACACGAATGAAGCATTAACAACAACACTAGGTTTCTCTTTATCGAGAATGTCACATAACAAAGATTCACTAATTTCGTTACACTTAGTTAGGTTCACTACTTCGGAGCGGTACCTCAAAGGTAAGTTTGCTTTCTTGATTAATTTGTTTTGTTCGACGTAACAATGAGGCCAAGATCAGTTTTCGTTTTGTTTTACTCGTATTTAAACTCCTCCAATTGTTATAATATACCTAATTAGTGACGCGTAAAATGAAAACAGCTATTGTAATAGGAGTTTGCGCGGCCACAGAAGCTGCGGTCAGCGCCAGCCGCGGCGCCACCACGTCGGCTATGACTACCGATAGACGGCAATGTTATACTTCTATTCTAGACGTATCGACTTACATTATACCATTGTATTTGTTTCGCATAGTCTCAGTCCCATTTAATTCCGGTAAATGACCGCAGCGCGCAACTCTCGGCGAGGTCAAAGAACCGTACGCAGTGATAAACTCCTGTTTGACCTTTTATCGCCTGTCCGTGTCCCGCTATTATCGCGCTATTATTTACATTATTAATGGAATCCAGTTTACAAACATTATTTTAGTGTTATCAAACAATTTTTACGTTCTCTGATGCATCGGCGTAGACGCCTGAACCAAGACCAATTTTAACTCGAATGCACTAATTAGCAACGAGAGGGGAACGAAGGCGCTCGGTAACAATATTTACCGTTTGTGCAAAATGTAAAATTAATTGGATTTTAAGGTGAAATCATATTTGTGAATGATGATTAGATATGTGTTACGTTTGACGTCAGATGTGGAGATCGGATTAGGATGCGCGTGCGCCGCGGAGGCAGACGTCTACTTTCTCGGAGTAACGGGCTCGTTCGACGGGTGGACTGGGCGCAATGCTGGCACACTTTGTCAACTGGTTGTGCTGCGATGCATTTTGAGCATTCGTATTCAATATCGCATTTCCTTCTTACTTGATGATAAAGGCTAAAATGTATAGGCTGCCTAATAAATAATTTTAGTAAACAATTGCTGACTTTTTTTCAAGGAAAGATACATTTACAATTTAATGTCACGGTGAGATAAAGGTAATTTATAAGTTATATGTTAACATTATGCGTGTTCATACAAGTACTATAGAAACGACTATTGAACAATAAGATAAAACGTTTCTGATATCAGGAGATCAATAGATAAATTATCTGAGAAACCGCACGCAGTCAGGATGGAATACACGACGCAAGCACAATACGATGATATGCGAACAGAAACATTCTTGCGTAATACATATTTTCAAAACTTATCAACTAGTTGATACTTTTGGGCTGATAGGAAATTCTACAATATAGTTTCATTATATAACGAGAGTATTTTTCGCCTCTAATTCTTAATAGTTTATGGACTCGAATTACATTATAATCTACACAATCCATATAACTGAAGAAAGAAAGAAAGGCCTTATTGCTATTTTCCTAGAACAGGTAGGCGCGGCTGATTTTCAGGTACAAATTAGGAATATTTTTGTATAATTTTATTTGTGCAGAGGTTGGCCATTGTCATTTAGCGTGAGCATGGAAATGCGACGAATGTGATGTGTGTGACGACCTTCGCACCGGAACGGCCAGGGGCGGATTATTTGACTAGTTCTTAAGAACTAGTCAAATAATACTATAGCTTAAGCTATAGTATTTATTTTATCTTGGTTTAGAAGGTATACATTAAATAGGGGTAAAATAATCGTTTTATATAAATGTCGCTTTTAAATCGATAAAACAGAGAATTTGAAACATAGTCACACTTTAATAACTAATAACAAAAAAAATGCACTGAATAACTAGTTCAACATTAAATTCAACATAACAGTGGTAAGTATATTAAATAATTAAATCGATTTCAATGAGAGCCAATAAATAAATTTCTATAATGTAATTGCTTAGTTGGTCTGCTAACTTGCGATAGTGTTCGCTCTACAATTTGTTTACTTATCTGTAGAGAGTTTTGGTATAATCTTTTAAGATAACAATCTTAAAATCTAATGGGTTTCTATAGACTTCAGACATCCGTTAAATTATGGGTTGAATGATCCATCGAGTAGGTAACAAGTGCGAAAAAAGTCTCGCCAAATGTGCTCGCGGCCACCCGCCATTACAGTATGAATTATTAATTGTATATAAAACTGGTAGGTTACTGGTTACCAACCAACCTATTCTGCCGACCGAGGAGGTCATCAACCGTGTTTAGCTCCAATTGATTATGTATTTACAATAAAGCATCATTTGCTTAACTAAGACAGATACCTATATTAATGTTTTAGGGCATGATATATAGTAAATAAACTAACGTATTCTGATAACATGAGGGTATTTTTTTTTTTCAAATATGAACACATTGTTTTGTCAAATGTATCATCATCAGAGATGAATTACCAACTTACTATCGGACAAAGGGTACTTTTGTTTTAGTTATATAATGCGTAATGGCGTAAGTCGCCAATCAGTATTCTTGGTGTTAGCTATACTAAAAAGTATGACTGGGTCATAAATATTTTATACAATAGTAGACTAAATTTGAAAAACTAGTTAATACCTTGATATTTTTTTTAAAGGTTATGTATGTGTTCTATTTTGAAATTAGCCAGTTAACATTTACCACGAAAACGGTCAGAATTGTCATGGCGTCTGAATGACATCACGTCAACAACAGCAATGGCGTTTCGCAAGGCGTTACGTAACACCGGTTGGTGGTTCATGGTCACGGGGCAGAATGCCTAATTATGCCATTTTTTAAATCTTTTTCATTTTGTTTCGTAAATATCATGATTAATCATTGTAAACTCGAATTCTTCGATTTTGTTTCTATTGGACACAAGTCTATTCCAACGGATCCAAGCCAACGATTCCAAGCTAGCTGAAGCAGATTATATTAAAATTAAAATAATGTTATGATACTAATGCTTTATTTTTTGATCGGATTTAATGTAATCGTTTTGCCCACGATTAAGTACTTGCCGATGACAAATGACTAAGCAAGTAGTAGGTATATGTTTGCAACACAACCCAAAGCAGTACCTACTAGCTTATCTATTTATACATCGAAACTACCTACTAACCGAAACTGGAATTCAATATTTTCTGGAAAAAGTACCTATTTGCAGATACGGTACCTAGTGATGAATACTGGAACAGTTCCAAATTGTGCAAACAGCGTGTTGTTTACCAGCTGGTAGCTATGAATACACGTGAAATTGGATAGCGGTTTTAAGGAAAACCTATTAATACGAGTTTGCAGGCGTTTTAACACTAAGATTGATTAGTACAGCTCTTATCAGTGCTCTTGGATAACGTCACTTGATATGAAGTAGTTTTGAAAGCGAAACTTTGCAGTTTTCACTTGCATGCTCCATTAGAGGGTAAACAAGCGTATACTTATTTTCATTAGGTATACTGTTCAGGAGTTGCACGAAAAGTCCGCAATAGGCGTCCTACACTACAAATGTAGTGTAGGACACCGTGACTCTGGGTGGAGTGAAATAAATGTAAAACAACTGGCAGTAGCTAAAAGCGATAAGCTGAAGATCGGACTGAGTCGCGAGTCTTAAAAAAGACTTGTGACTGAGTGGACTATGATTGATGATGATGAGGCATTAAATTGCGCTAATGGTTTCGTAACAAAGCTATTCGTAAAGTTTTCACAACCAACAAAAGGGTCGATGTTATCCGAGCCGTTGATAAAAGCAAGTTGAAACATCAATTAAGAAATACCACGACACTTGGCTCACCCTAGCATCAACAATCGTAATGGACATGAAGAAGCTGAGCAATTAACTAGTCGTTCACTTAGAAATAGAAAGGTGGCTTTACGTCATCCTCCCAAGCCAAGTCAAGATAAGCAGTAAATTATAAAGTTGTTTTCTTTGGCACCAAAATTCGATTGTTCGGTATTGAACAATTGGAACAATTCGGTAGGTTGTGTACAATGTCTTTTAAAATTGACTCTACACACAAAAATATTATGCAATCACAAGCCTGTCAAATAATCAATGCTCTATAACTGTATTCTACATGGTTTGAGGTGAGGAAAAACCTAGACCATGAAGAAAAAATCCGTAGAAAAATTATTATGCATACTTAACAAAATGTATGGAATAGCTAATTGTTTCATAATATTAAGTATCGCATATTAAACGTTGTCACAGAAGTAGTATTGTTATTGTTGTTGTCGGCTTCGGGAAACAGAATTCCTTTTCCAGAGTCAGACGGATTAACATATAGCATATGCTATACTAGTAATTGTTAATTACTCGTATAGCATATACGAGTAATTGTTAATCTAAAATTGTTATGTTCATAAATAAATTGTGTGTATCAAAGAAATAATACATAAAACAACAATAAAAACCCTCTTCGGCTTAGTTTTACAGTTCTGCATAGCTCTCTACAAGTTCGTTTCTAAAAATTCCGAGAGGCGTTT
This sequence comes from Biston stratarius, assembly GCA_950106695.1. Taxonomy (NCBI): domain Eukaryota; kingdom Metazoa; phylum Arthropoda; class Insecta; order Lepidoptera; family Geometridae; genus Biston; species Biston stratarius. Next base: position 14,783,281 of record OX467115.1, on the reverse strand, counting down.
TCTTAAAAAATCTAAATATTATTGTATTAAAAGAAGGCCGAATGTAGTTTCACATCACACATCATCAGCCGTAGGACGTCCAGTGCTGGACATAGGCCTCCTCCTGGGGAGGGTTTTGCCAATACTAGCCACGCTTGGCAGGCGGGTTGGCGAGCGCAGTTACGAGTAGGTATGATTGTTCAAGGAAGACGCTGCTGCCCATCTTCCGTATTACATCCCTTAGTCGACTCTTACGGCAACCACGGGTAGAGAAGGTGGGGTACAATTCTTACGCTGGCACCACCACGACAAATTGAATGTAGTTAAAAGGCATGTAATTAATGGAACATTGTTATTTATAATACGCTAGGTAGTCAAACACGAATAACTATAGACTTACATATTATTGCCATTGTGTTTCGAAAACCAGATACAAGTCGAGGAGGCAGGCTCACACAAACGGATGTATCATTATCTAAGACCGCTCCATTGATATGTCACGTATAGGCGACATGGTGACATTGTATTTCAACATACTATTAAGTATCATATCAGCTGTTTCAAATGTCTTTGTTTGGAGATATACTCCAAGGTAGTAAAACAATTTATACGTACGAACACTTTAGCTTTCGACAATTTTCACTTTCAAAAGTAAGGAAAACAGATACGTCGTATTTAACGATAATATAATTTAGGGAATTTAGTTACGCGTACATATATTTTTTTGTTGATTAATTATAAGCCAAATAAATAACAGTTAGTAACAGTACTACAATATATAATCATTCATCAATCATCCTTTCTCATTCTATGTATAGTAGTAGGTACATATACAATTCGATTCATATTTTCTCGAATAACCGACGAGAACCTATGTATAATATGTTTAATTTTCACATAACTGCGCAATAACATTAAGCCAATTCGTCTTCATTTCATGGTCTTAAGGGCAATAACGGCCTTTTCCTGGAGTCGTCGGTGTTAGTAATGTTGCCGAAACGTGTACGTATTCGAGAATATGGCGAAATAATTTAGGGACGATTCCAATTTCCGCGAAAATGCGGTAGGATGGGGTAGTTGTCGCCCCTGCAAAGCGGGGAGTAGGCGGTGAGGAGGGCGCGGGCGCCGCGGCTGCGCGCTACCCGCAGCCCCCGCCGTTCCCCTCTTTAGCCAGCACCCTCGCGCCGCAGCTGGAGCACCCTCTTCCCGATTGAACACACCAATATCGAGCACCCATTCAAGACTTAAAACGCGATTATTATTATAGGTACTAACGTTGTCGCAAATAATATGTGAATTCAACTTGAGAAATGATGATTTGTTCTTATCGAGATAGTGTATTAGTTGATCTATATTCATTCCATGGGATAGGTTTATGCTGTAGCGTCATTTTCTAGACTTTAATTTTTTTTCTATTCTCAATTCATTCTATTTCGTATACTTGCTATGGTTAACGTTTCAGAAAAGTTACAGACGCACACGTATAAATCTGTGAAGACATCAGATATATAAATGTATTTCGTTTTAGATAACGTGTTCGGAACATTCATTTAATTCAACATAACTGCATATGGTACACGCCGTGTTCAATATTCCTCAGAAAAATAAAATTGTGAACAAATTAGGAATGCCGTAACATGACACAATAAGAAATTGATTTCGTAAAAATTCCTTTTTTCGTTAATTAAAAACTCCCTAAATCATCTACAGGACAACACGCAGATTGGTTGACCGTTATGCACACAACCCATCCTATTTAAGTTATCTTCTAGGTACATAGATTTCGTTGGATGAGATGTTCAACTACTAACCGTTGGCGGACCGGGCTGCTGGTGAGGTGGCTTCCTTGCTTCGGGAGTTTTCTTTCTCCTTCCCGTTGTTCCCTGCGACAAACGAAAAGAAAACTAGTAAGTATTTTTATTTCTGTCTTTTTGTAGCAGATTAAAAACGATGTAAAAATGTTGAAATCGGTGTATTGGTTGTCAAGAGCGTGTCCAGGCATCATTATCGGCCCACTGAGGTGGGATAGGAACAATATTATAATTAAGTTGTACAACAGCCACGAGCGGCGCGGCGGTGGCAGGTTTAGTAGTTCGATTGAATACTACAAAATTGTTTTTTTTTTTAGGTTTATTCGAAAATAGGTTGGCGTTTATGCACCTTAAAAAGTTTCTGTTTCAATGTTGCTTCTAAAGTTTCGTGCCCATAAACAACCGCAATAATTAATACGGATGAAAAATCATAGGTTCGTTTACAAGAAAAATGAGTCTAAATAAAAGTAAAGTAGGTACACACGACAAAAAGTACTAAAGATATTTGTTATAATTATATTTTAAACTAAATAATCATATGTTAAGCAGAAATGAATTACGCTGATAAAATTAGAGGTAAAAATGATGTAATTGCTATTGTGACATTACAATTTGTTGGCAAACTGATATAGAAGGGTTTGATATCGCGTCGACGTCACCTTAGTAGGAATTATATTGTCAACTGCTCGCAACAGATAGGTACATTCGTAATCGCTTCATTGTCGGATATTACGTACCTAGACTAAAAGGTATACATATTTCCACGTAGTTTCGTACGACCAATTTGATGCCACTTTCATTGTCCGAACGGCTAAAGCGTGGTAGGTATACGTTACCCGAGTGGGTGTTCCCTGATAGATACAAACTGGGTGTCTTCAAATTGAGAGTGAATCGGTATCTTCTAGGCAAGCGTGCTCCATCGTAGATCGCATTTTCACTTAACATCAGTTGAGATGGCGATCAAACGCAAGCTTATTTACCATAAAAAAATAACAATAATACCTATCAAAATAAAAATAAACTTTTATAGAACCACTTATATAACTAATTTTGCCATAAAAATTTTGATGTACCTACCTATTGTAAATCCAGTTAGAAAATCTAAAATATTTTTACCGTACAACAATAAAGGCAAGTAAACAATGAATAGCGTGAAAATGAACCCGACGGAGTCATAGTTCGTTTATGAAATTTAATATTAACGGCGCTATCTAGTAGGTACATAAATATCCCGTTGAACAAACCTATCTCAGCGAGATAAATGTGACGCGAATCAACTAGTTACATAGAATCCAAGCCGGAAACTGTGAAACTGTGTGATAGGGAGCGTGGACGGGCGTGGCGCGAGCGTGCCGCTGCGTGTCTCGAGCGGGCCACTGCGGCACATTCCCTGGAGGATCCTTTTTGCCTCGTCCGTCGTCGTCGCCCGTTCGACCGGTTCCATAGCGATCATTCACCCGAGCACACTGCTCGCGAATTTACATTGCTTCAACTACAATGTTACAAGCCACAACCGCCAATCTTATAGTTCTCTGCTATGACATGTCATACTAAGATTTTAAATTAAAGATTTAGACTAAATTCTGTTTTTAGTCCGGAATAATGTCAGATTCTTTCTTTCTTTGGTGATGGATCAGCAGGATGCGGCTGGTAACCCATCAGATAAGTCACTCATAACTCAGGTTAGGCATGATTTCGACCACACAAGCTTAGTAACAAGATTTATTTTGTAATACAAACAAAAATAATCTTAGAAGACTAACAGTAATTAGTATAGTGCTTGTAATTAGCTTGTCCGAAACAGTAATAGGTATCATGTCTATATACCGTTTTGTAGATCGTTTCCAGACAATTCTAACTTGACTAATATAATATTTATCCTTGTAACTACGTATTTATGGATTCGTTAGTGAATATCGTAAATAATATACCGACAGATGGTTGGCAGTCCTATGTTTATAGAATGATGTAACGCCATCGGAATGGTAAAACAACAAGGCAGTGGAATGTTTTATCTAGCTTACAGTAAGCGCTAATGCGCAAAGCCATTAAATACATGAACTTCATTTTTAAACAGTTCAATCGTCAGTTCAATATCATTGGTCGTAGTAAGACAATACCATCAAGACAATGATATTAACTACCTATAAGGATGGTATTGGGCTAAAGAGCATTATAAATGTACTCCCTAATGGCCTGCTTTAGTCCGCACTCATCCAGACCAGCAGCTCATGCCTATATAGAGACTGGATAAAGTCGTTATAAATGCCTTGCATCGGCAAGTATAAGACAGTATTTGAAGCAGAATACGGCCGAAGTGACCTTGGAAAAGACGTTGACTTCGCCTCAAATCGCAACCAACCGTCGCGCCATAGATTTAACACATGACCGAAGTGACCATACTTTCGATTTGAATAAACAGCTTTACAAGTTAAAAAAAGTCAGGTATGTCACACAAGATATTATAAAAAAGAGAATATCTAAACAGATAACAATTCTGGGAGTAATTCTCATTTCACCAATATTATTGTATAACTCTTTCACACTTTAACGTCTTATCTGATATGTAAAAAAATAATGCAGATAGGCACATAGGCTACTTTTAAACCGGGAAACGCAGGCAATGGACTACGGGGTGGCGTTAGTAAACAGGATTAACAGTGAATTGTTACAACTGGCTTAGGCTACTTAGCTCATTTGGAAGTGTATCTGCTTCAAGAGCTGCAGGGCGTGGATTCGATTCATTCATTCATTCAGGACAAACAACTGTATGATGGGCATAAATTTTTGTTCTGTGTATGGGTGTTCTGTATGTATTACAAGGATGTATTTACAGGAAAAAAGTATTTATGAGTGTTCTATCAGTTATCTGATTCCCATAGTACAAGCTATACTGTATTTGGCGCTAGATGGCGTCTGACTTTTTTATATGGCTACCTAATTACATTAAATTTAAAACTAATCAAAGAGTATATCAGCTATCGATAACTGCGTTTGTTTAATTAAAAATTAAGTGCAGTATAAGTTAAATTTCCACACAATGTCCTGTTCAAAAGCAATACCATGGTTATGGCACACATGTGCCATATTTACACTGTTAATAATATGAATTTAATTTCAATTCCACCACTCGGGCACTGACTCGCTGCAAATAAACAGCTTCGAGAAACTTGGGACGTAGGTATTAATCTTAGTTGGCAATAAAAATACTAATAACACGATCGTTAAATATAGGAATTTACTGCAATTTTATATCAAGTATATCACATGAATCGCCGTCGCCATAATAATGTGGAAGTAACTGTCTATAAAAATGAGAAGTAGGTAGGTATGTATCATTCGAGGCAGGTGTTGTCGAGGTTACCAAGTGGCGGTGGTGATACAAAATTAAAGAAATCGAAACAATCCTTTGACCAGCTCCCAATTTAAGATGTTAAAGATTTGTGCGTCGAAATGAAATTTAGAAAATTTACATCGTGGTTAGTCGTGACTTTCACAAAACAATATAGAATCAAGCTATAGCAACAAACAATAAATACTCATGCCGTCAACGTGTTAACTTGTAAAAATAGGAAAAGTGTGTCACCACACAGACCCATACCAAACTCGGCGAAATAGAAGAAATTTTCTTTCAATATTTCTTTTCTTACTTTAAACCTGGAATGAGTTGCTGAAAATTGGCTTTAATGTCACAAAAATAGCCAAACGAGTGACAGACAACTCGATTGCGGTTATTAGTTCGGTTTCAAAGTAGAATATATAGACAATAACAAGCTCGTCTGTTTTTTAGAAAACCGTCAAACAATTTCCGATAGGCAGTTTAGATATCGTACTCGTAGTTGCAGACTACTTTGTAGCGATGATAGCTCAGTGGTTAGCGCGATCGGTTCGCATGCCAAAGGGCGTGGGTACAAACCCCAACAATGAGCTTGAGCTGCCAGTGAAGGAAAACATCGTGAGGAAACCATAGCGTGGTGGTAGGGTACTTTCTAGTACTCGGCTGGCTAGCTACCACCCTCAAGTTGAAAATCTGCCGCCAAGCATCTCACGGTGTGTTCCGGCATCCTCACTTGTGAGCCAGTTCCATTCCAGGCTAGGTGTGCTTTACCATCTTCGACCACAGCGTCACTTAACATCAGGTGAGTTGTGGTCAAACACCAAGACAGACAGCCATAAAAAAAAAGACTAGCCGATGACGCAGCCAGTCTTCTTGTCAACTTAGTGTCCTTTATTGTTGACAAGAGCGAAAGGCGTGTTTTTGTGTTTGGGGAAAGGTTTTAATTCTACTTCGATTGGTCTGCTTCTAAAGAAACATGATTATTCAGGGGTACGATTAACGCTAGAGCGGTTTAAAAGCTACTTGGCGAAACGCAAACGGTGTCGAACAGTGTTACGGTGGATCTTTGTCTAGACTTTATGCTTTGTAGGTGTCCGACGTACCGTTATACATTTTTATGATATATGAATTATAGAACTAGTCAGAGTTCAACAACTTGTAGGAAATTGATGCTATTTTCAGAATACATCAGGAAAATGATGTTCAAGGCAGGCTGTATTTATATTTCTCTGATATGCTCTAACATACATAGCAAGCAGTTTATCCTACTAATATTACTTTTATATATATAATAGTTTGTATGTTTGTTACACGCAAAAGCGGCTGAAATTTGGCACACATATAGTTAATTATCTGGATTAACATATAGAATACTTTTTATTTCAGAAAAACTACTACTAATTGATATCTTTAATTCAGGCATAAAAATAATCAGATATAAAATTAAAATTTAAAATTCTGGTATATTCAAACTACAGTTTTTAAAAATTAGATTCCAGATAAAATTATTATATTTTCTACTGTTTATTTACGATTCGCACTCTGGTGCACTGCCCTCCATGTATTAAAAATGGGTCTTTTATAACTGTCACTCAGGCCTCGCCATATACCGTACTTCGAATGTATCAACCCATTCCAGAAGGAAGCTACTCTGGATCTAATGCCGGCATAAAAGTCTAAAACTAATATTTTACATCTGAACATATATCATCATACATTGTATGTGTGAATATTTGTGTTACTCAAGCAAAAACGGCTGAACGGATTTGGATGAAATTTTATTACCTGGATATGTTATAGGATACTTTTTATACTGGAAAATGTTAGGTTACCAAAAATTAAGGTTTTTTTGTAATAGGATTATAGAATTATTAACTTTTTTTTGAGGTTTTGCGAACTGATAAATTTTTTTTTGTTAAATTCCACGTAGACGATGTCGCCAATATCGGCTAGTTGAAAATATAAATAATTAGTAGTATAAATAGTTAGTACCTGGCGGGACGTGTATTATAAATACAATAACTGGGGATCCGTTTAGTCTTCGCATGGACTATATTAAAAAACATGGAATTCCTCTATTTATACAATAGTTTAATTAGGATGTATTGTGTATTGAAATCTTTCGTAAAAAATATCTAAATTCCATTGAAAACTGTACCAAAATCTAAAAATGGGTTTAAAAGAAGTAAGCAAAGAAACAGACAGGCATGGTCAGCTATTTTATACTGTTCAGAGACTAGGAAAAACTGTATTCTGTATTTTTCCCTGAGGATCTGCTTCCGTAATGTAATAATATAGGATTTAAAAATTGATTTTGAATTGGTATGATTATTGTGTTGATGAAGCCATTAAAAGTTCTACTAAGTTGACCGACTGAAAAAAGGGCTAGAAAGCTAAGCTCTTCAAATAGGGTAAGCGCTCGCAGCTATACGTTAGATCGAGTTTATACAACTAGACTTATCATGTAAGCATTCCGCATGCACACTGTCTAGCTGAGAACTAAGGAAAGAAATCGTTCCTAGATAAACCCAGCTCAGGATACTTCACCATCGCAGGAATAACACGATACTATACTGTACAGTCCGCAATAAAAGTTCGTTGAAGCGATATTCTGAACCCTATAACATTAAAATAAAGTTTTCGTGAATTTTCTTCAGCTGGAAGGTGAAGTACGTAAGGCATATGTGTGCACAGGTGTAGTCCAGGTATGTGGTATGTGGGTGACGGTCGGAAACTTGCGTGATATCTGCGCCTCGACTCGAGACGAGTTTAAAAATATAAATTACACGTAGATACATCACCGTGAAGTAATTATGTCAACAATGGCAGCCGTGGGTGGTTAGACTAATAAAAAATGAACTAGGCATTAAGTTATTCTTATTGTCTTTGCGTATGTAGATAAAATATGAGGTCGGTACGGCCACCTGAATGATAAATAATACTTCTAAAATGCGCTTAAAGCAAATCCCTTTACTTATTTATTTCAATTACAAATGTTTGCATAAAAATATTCAAATATATTCATCATAATATTTTAATTGTACATGTTTAATGAATGTGTTTGCATGAATTTGTTTTTAAATGCTAAATGACTAATTACGATGATTCATCGGTGTTATGAACTTTGCTGCTTTTTATACATATATATGTTTCCATAGATATCTTATCTCAATTTTTATAAACTAAATAAACATTCTCGCCGCTTACACAAAGCAAAGTAGTGTATAAATACTAAAACAAAGCATTTTCAAATTTTCAATGCTAAATAATCATTTTCCAGTTTTTAGTAATCAGCTATCTACCTGGAGATTACTTTGAAGTTATGTTATATAACTATCGATCTTTCTAGAATGTATTTTACAAAACACATACTACTTAATGTCAAATAAAGATAAATCCAATGTTGGCAGTTGTCACAAAGAAGTAATCACGCCATAAGTTGAGCGTGGCGTCTTGCCATATAGGATTACCGCAAGGCTGAACTCGACCGTGTGATACGAAAGGATACCGGTAAGGTTAAGCTTTGTAATGTCACGCACGACACCCCTAAAAGGATACACAAAATATAACAATTCCAATTTTCTACTTTGACCTCGAAGTTGACATTCTTAGTGAAATCGTGCAAAAAACAAATTAGAACGCTTTCGCCTATTGAATTAAAGAATCGTATAATATTGTTAGGCATAGATTATATTGGAACTGATGTGGCTCAAGCTTGACATTTTCGGCTATTAATAGGGACGTGCATCGAAGCGAGGTAACCTACATACGGCTTATTTTTAACGTTTTCAGTTGACTGAGCGACTTTTCTGCGCGACCGTACGTAATGCCATATGGTGCCTATGGCTGTCGACAAAGTCATATCCATAAAAAGGTTTATGAAGCTTTTAGGTTACTCGACTGGAAAGGTCGTGGCTCGAGCTTGCTGTCCAAGTATCTCACATGTATTGATAATAATTATTGACTCGTGTTTAGAAAATTAGAAATATTTACATTTAGCTTTATATGCACTTATGTACGTCATATTGATAACGTGATGCTTGTTTCTTGGTCAAATTAAACTTGGTCAATTAGATAATCATAAAACTTGTTAGTAAAATCCGTTTAAATCCGCGCTACTTACTAGACAAATTTCTCTGTGTTTTACCCGACTGCGGTAAAGCTAAAAAAAGGAGGGTTATGTGTTTAACCTGTCCTGATGTCCGTCCCTTTCCCTATAACAATAAAACGGCTGTACCGATTTTGATTAATGATATGTTGTTAGATTCGTCTTTATTATACGAGTATCACAGAGTATGTTAATTCCATAGTTGGGTGATAGATTTTTCAAAATTTTCTAGGTTGATGGTACTTGATTCTAAAAAACCGACTAAATGCGAGTCGGACTCGCGCACGAAGGGTTCCGCACCATTATCTGTAAAAACGGCAAAAAAATCACATTTGTTGTATGGGAGCCCCTTAATGTCAAAGTTGACCTTTGAGGTAAAATTTCTTTCATTTTTTCTACTTTAGAAGCTCTGTATCAATTATTTAGCCCTGATTTGTGTCTAATTCTGCTTTGCATAGCCTGAAGATGTATCAGAGACCAAACTCAAATAAAAACATCCGGTCCAAAACAGGTTTTACAAAAGTTATGGTCGTTATTTGTAAAATTTCGGAGAAAAACGGGAAAATCGCAAAAAAAATCTTTAAAAAAAAATAGGAGGTCAGGGATTTTTTGGCCAACTTGTATTCTCCAAATGGGTCCCCGACCACACCCATTCGGTTTGTCTAACCCTCTACCAAACACCCGGTATTATTTCTAATTCAATTTTAACATATAACTTATTTATATATATTTTTGTAACCCCCTTTTAATTTCCTTTAGTTTGATACTCTACTCGATGGGTTTGGTTAACTTTTTTTCTATTAACGTATTACTATTTCGCGCCAAAACTCCGCCATTATGTTTTTTTTCAAACTCCTATCTAAGAACACTTGTTTTTAAGACGAATATAACCATACCTTAACTGTCGGAATCCATGCTGCCGTTTGGAAGATACGAGGTAATACAAATATACAAACACTAGCGACCCGCCCCGGCTTGGCACGGGTAGTAAAAGTGGGTATAGTAAGTTATCCTGAAAAGGTAGATATATGCCACCGCCACTTTTTTGTAGATCTATAAAAGGTGGCTTGACTTTTTCCGACACTTCCAACAATTATCATCATATTTTAACCAATTTACACAAAACCTTGACATATTATATACCTAAACCTTCCTCATGAATCACTATCTATTGATAAAACTTGCATGATAATCCGCTCAGTAGCTTTAAGTTTATCGCGAACAGACGGACAGACAGAAGCCGCGGTAATATGTAGTGATCATACATACAATATACACGCAAAAAACATAACCCTTCCTTGGCAGTCGGCAAAATAATAACACGAGACTTACAATTTAATAAATATTGAAACTAGAATCACAACAAGCGATGAGAGAATGACAAAAACAAAAATATACAACGAAGAACACTCAGCTTAGATTTATAAATACCCAGAAGGGCCCAGAAGTTTGTCTGCGCTTCGTAACGTGTAAATAAAGTCACGCCTTGTCGGGTCGGTCGTGTTAATTGACTTTTATTTTTATTCGCTAATGATGTGGCAAACATGATAGGAGCACGTCTATGTATATTTAGGCGTTTGTTATTAATGTCAATGAATAGGGCATATGAATAATAAATCAAGGTTCAACCTATGCAGAATGAATAGTATTATCAAAGTGTGTTTATTGAAACAGAAAGGTTCGTTATTTATAATAACGACCTGAATTGAGTGCGCCTTCTCATATACGTAACAATATTTCTATAGGCGTCGGTGTGTCAAGTCTTAACAGATAAACATCTACTTAAATATGCAAATTGTACAGCCATAAAGGGCTTTGTTACCGACAATTTCCTTGAGAAGATTTCTCAAGAAGGGCAATGATTTATTTAGTTTAGCGTTCTATAGTCGGTATATGTAGTTTAGTAAGTACGTGGTGCGCATGCGCTCTACAGAATCGCTTCATATCATGGGATATTGACTAGTACAAGTGACATTATGTATACTAGCTGCGTCCCGCGGTGTTACGCGCTTCATTTTTCGGGATATAAAGTAGCTTATCACCTAGCGGTATGAAATGTCATACCTACATAAAAATCGGTCTAGCCTTTTCGGAGGAGTGCGTCCACAGACATCGTGACACGAGTTTTTATACGTATATTATAGATATACTATGTATAATAAATAATGGAGAACATTTTCAAACAGTGCCATCTAGCCCCAAACTCAGCAAAGCTATGGGAACCAGACAGCTGATAGAATACAAATACTTTTTTTTGTAAATAAATTCTTACAATACATATAGAACACCCAGACACAGAACAAACATCTATGTTAGTCCTGAGTGGGAATCGAACCCACGCTTCGCATAACAGAGCAGTGGCGTATTTAATGACGAGATCCATACACTAATTACGTTTAGATCGACTGCAGGGCAATGTATACACCTTGTTCAGTACTTTACAAAAATATTCGCCGCCGCCGTTTATTCTAGTTGTAAATGGACGTGAGCATCGTCCACAGGTCTGATCGAGACGAAATTTGGTATCATATTATTTGTGTCGAGGTTTTACACATTTTTAATTTATACTTGTTAACAGAAAGTTTGATGGCATTCTGTAAATGTATTATGTATGTATATCTAATCACTCTGTTTCCACCCACTTGTTTCGTTCATAACATTCCATCCGGCATTGAGCGAGTTTCGTCCTTCGCTTTTAAAAAAGCTTGACCGTGTCATTTGACCGTCGAGTTAGTAGTCAGATGGCATTTTTATTAGAGAGCAAATAAAATACTCTTGACAAAAAAAAAACTGCTCTGTTAGCGAATTTTGATTTGGATAGGTCTGCTTTATGAGTTGCAGGGCGTGGGTTCGATTTTCAATCATGGCAAACATTTATGTGACAAACATAAGACATGTGTTCAAACGTATGTGTGTAAGTATTCTAAGAGTCATTTGGTTACTATAGTATAAACTTTCCTAAGTTTGGGACGACGCTATGTGAAATTAGATATTTATTTATTTATTGTGATCATGGCGGGAAGCTAGAATAACTGATTATAGTAAAAATAATGAGACCATTATTTTTTAATAATAAAATAAACGAGAGTTATGTTCGTCTACTAACTCTGTTCTAAGTGATTTATCGAAGAGCCAACGCGAAGGGTGCGTTAAGACAAACTGAGGGGGCAGAGCCGAACCCTCCACATAGGAGGGTTGCAAAATTGAATCAGATTTTGGCCTGAGGCGTTTACCAATAACTACTGCGCTTCAGAATAGTCTACATGAGCAAGTCAAACGCCATGTAAAGTGAATCATTGACATAGACTAGTACAAGTGGTTATAAATACCCATTGATTAAAGTGGAAGGCACGTGGGCCCAAGGTTGAGGCCGACGCGAGGGCAACCGCTGCCGATTGAAATTCAACAGATACCTGTGAAGACGGCGAAGATACCTACCTACTGAGAACTACCGATGATGACTCATCTATCATGACATGTTATGTAAAGTTAGGTACTAAGGTCTATTAGTACCTATTTACTTCTTTAGATCAGCGGTTGGCAACCTTTTAGCAGGCGGGCGACAAGGTGGCAAAATACAGTAAAGGCGGGCCTCACTTCTGGTATTAACCCTAGAAGCTTAATGTACGTATAATTGGTCATACCCCATAGAATAAATAGAAAGAACAACAATGCCATTAAAATTGTTCAAATATAGGTTTAGGTTTAGGTTTATAGAATTTTATTATCATCAAAGACATTACTGTCACTTAAGTGATATCATAGTTGGACTTAAAACATTTTATGTTCACAATCTTAATTACCTACTCATAAATATAAATTGAAATTACGAGATACACGCTCGGACGCTCTGTTTACAAGTATACATAATTAAAATTAAAACGTTTTTTTTTTTTAATATAGGTATTTTAATTAATATAATTATAATATTTTCTATCTAGAATCTATAACATTTTAGATATTTATAACTAATTTACTAAAACAATTACGGGCCGCAAGTAGGACATCCGCGGACCGCATACGGCCCCCAGGCCGCGTGTTGGCTACCGTTGCTTTAGATATCTTGATAACATACATTATTGATAGATATACAAAAGCTTTGAAACATTCATTTTATATGACAAAACTTTCCATGCACAGTAATACATATTGCCAAAATAACCGTACTTATTAACTTTACTGTAGAGATATCATGTCATGATGACTAGGAGATATCTATTGGATATGTAGACGGGTTTATGATCATTATCGTATTTAATCAAAGGTCAATAGAAATTTGAAGTCAAAAGTCAAAACTAAAGTCCATCGTTCATGTCTCGTAATTAAAGTTTCATGGAGACTGCTAACCGGCAGTGCCGGATGAAGCAAGCGCGGGGCCCGTAGCAAATTTTGTCGAGGGACCCTTGATCTGCTATGATAATTAATTAATTAATAATAAATAATAATAATAAATTTTTATTTTCAATATATATGATATGTACTTAATTAATTAATTAAATATATATGTTTGACATAAATGGCAAAAACCGTAGTACATTATAAACCTTATAAAACCTTATAATTAAATACAAGATAAGGTAACATTACCTGTGTACCCTGCACTAAGTGAAAAACTTGTGTCGCAGGGGCCACCAGAAATTATATAAAGCCTTAACTTAATTTATATATCGGCGCGGTAAGGTTTTAATAACTCGAGAAAAATCATTTTAACATAGAAGCAAAGGAAAAAGATAAAAATTATACATAAAATATGAGTGTGTGTGGTGTGTGTGTGTGTGTTGTGTGTGTGTGTGTGTGTGTGGTGTGGTGTGTGTGTGTGTGTGTGTGTGTGTGTGTGTGTGGTGAGCGAGTGTGCGTGGTATGTTTGTCTGTGTGTAGTGTGCGTGTGTGGTGTTTCAATAGGAGAGCAGTTTTGTGTAGTTTAGTGGGGTGATGTCCAAGAATGGGAGCTACCTGTGAAATTAAAACTAAACCATTATTTTTAGTAGTTCTTCTGTCTGATCATAGGTAAGAGAATGTAAATATTTGAAAATTATATTTTTACATTCTCCTACAGTTTTGTTACGAATCGCACACTGTTTGCTGATTTTATTGTAGATAAACGGTTGTCTAAAAACTAGAAGCCGTCTTGCAAAAGCAGTGTTGATTCTGGGTTCGGGAGCGCGCAGACGCCTTCTTCTGTTTATTCCATCATCTGCCTGCCTGGACTGTTTTCGGTGTTCAGCCATGGTAACCTTCAGGATATAAAGTTGGCGGACGCTTAGTACTCCAGTTTTAGCGTACAAGTCCATCGTTGGGTAGCGGTAGGGTAGCTTGTACATGACTTTGAGCACAGCGCGCTGTGCCCTCTCCACTTCAAGCATCGCTGTAACTCCAGCCCCTCCCCAAACAGTAAGGCAGTATGTCAGGATAGATTCACAGAGCGCCACATACACCATGCGAAGGACTCGCTCTTTTGCCGAGTTCCGTAGAGCTTTCATGATATGTATGAGTTTACGGACTCTTTTACCAAGAGTCGTAATATTTGCATTGAATGACAGCTGTTCGTCAATCAGCACACCAAGGTATTGCATAGTCGCTGTTCGGGAAATAGTTTCGCAACTGCAGTTATGTAAGTCGCACGAAGAGTGTATTTGGAGACTTAGGCCAGGTTCTGGTTCAGACGCTTTTGTTTTAAGAAAACATAAATATTTTGTTTTGCCTAAGTTCAGGGTGAGAAGGTTTTTGTCTAGCCACTTTTTCATTTGTAACATACCAGATTCAGCCTTTTCAAAAGCTGATTTCCACGATTTTCCATGGAATAGTGCAACGGTGTCATCAGCGTAACAGATGAGGTCTGTCTCTATTGAAGGTGACAGGTGTATGTCATTGATATATAAAATAAAGAATGTGGGGCCTAGTACACTTCCTTGAGGAACACCAAACTGAATTGGGAGGGTATCGCTTACACAGTCACCTATTTTCACGAGCTGGGTTCTGTGATCAAGGTAACTATGAAACCATTTCAGTGCCAGTCCTCTAATTCCAGCGAGTTCCGGTTTTTTTTAGTAAGATTGCCACCGAAACCGTGTCAAAGGCCTTAGCCAGATCCAAAAATACACCTATGGTTTTTAGGCCTTTATCTAGACTAGAACCTACTTTTTTAGACAAAAGTTCTACCGCACCTTCTGTAGATTTTCCGTGTCTGAAACCAAATTGAACCTATCAACGTAGGTAGTAAGGCGACAGTTAACAATTTTCTTAGTAGGAGAGAGATTGGCCGGTAATTTTCTGGCAGGTTTTTAGGTCCAATCTTATGGATTGGAGTCACACTTGTCAATTTCCACTGCTGAGGGAAGACACCCGTCGAGAGACTACTGTTAAAGATATGGGTTAAAGGTGTAAGAATGTCGTGTTTTATAGCCTTGATTAAAACTGGTTTGATTCCATCTAACCCAGGAGCACTGTCATTTTTTAGTTTCCCGATGAGCCTACTAATTTCGCGACTTCGTCTGTCGGTTGCAGGTAAAATGAATTACATGACTGGGTTGGTGAATCTATTATTATCGCACGTATAATAATGATTTCGTTCATGTACTCGTCCGGTTTTACAAAATTTTTGGCGTAGAAATGCAGTGTTATTCAGAATTGTATTGTGAAACTTACCAACAAAGTAATATGGGTTTTTAAGTATAAGTGGTAAAAAAATAAAGACTCAATAAGTCTCCCAGCAACGGACATTTAAGGTTTTTAGACTTTAAATAATAATAAATACTTCTATGCCAACAAACGAACAAAAATTTGTTTTTTCATTCAAATTTGAATATAGAGCCATTAAGTCGCCATACTGATTTTTTTACAAAATAATTCTAGTTTGAGTCACTCGGGATGATATAAGGATTTTAACTATACTCCATACATTCAAATCTGTTCAGGCAATTAAAAGTAAAAAAAAAAAAGTTAAAAAAGAACAAAAACAAGATGTTATAAAAAAACAATTTTAACATTTTAAATTAAGGTATTTAAATGGATGCGTAGCAAAATGAAGAACGCTGAGTGTAGAGTAAGGATGTTCGCAGACGTCAGACTTCAGATTTAAATTCTTTACAGTTATATGAACGACTTTTTGTAGAACTTGTGCATTTGCTGTATAAAATTCAGTTTTATTTTTGCGAACAAAACAATCGGTTACCGATTGTCTTAGTCGGAGAGGTGTTACATTTCAAGTTTTTGTGACATCAAGTAAATTCATACAAAAATACGCTCCGGCGGGGGTTTGCATACGCGGGGCCCGTAGCAATTGCTACTCTTGCTACGTGATTAATCCGGCACTGCTAACCGGTTAGGCTCGCCTAAATAATAAGATTTCCCAATAAAAATTTGTAGGTTCTAATTTCTCGATGAAACAAATTATAATCATAACTGACTTTGTGAATGTCAATAAATTCCTAAGAGGTTTACAGTAAGGTGATTTTCTGGTTAACCGCTGAGAAGTGAAAATCTCCATATTAATGGTTTCTTATTTTTAAACCGGATAGAATATCAGGAACGAGTCCAATCACAGTTAGTAAAATTATATGAGCAGCTGTTACGTTGATTAGTCGAGGTTAGAGTAAAAGCTGGTCGTATAAGAACCATCGCTATAACTGTCGCAGTAAAGACATAAAACAGCATCAGTTGAAAGTCAGTCAACCAGTATTCGAATGTAGGGCCATATGTTTTTTGTAAATGTTGTTGAGCTCTTACGAACTCCACTGTCTTCGTGGGAAGCTATATATTCAGTGTAAAAGATGAACAACAATTGCTTCTATGAAATGTGACAATTTTATAAAGGATTTTTACCCGGCTACCGCCGGATGCTAAAATGTGAATTGTTAGCAGGCACTGTGACGGATGTAGAGTCATTTGAATGCAGAACGCGTTGCCTCCTCTGGAAGAGGCCTCACGAGCATGGCACCCGGCAGATAGTTGAAAAAGTTACAATAACTTATACCTTACAGAAACATGAAAGGTTAGCTCTGCTTCCTGTGCTGCAGATAGATGTTTGTTCTGAGTTTGGGTGTTCCGTGTGTATTTACAAAAAATAGTGTGTAAGTAGGTTCTATATCAGTTACCTGGTTCCCATAGTAGAAGCTTTGCTTAGTTTGGGGCTAGATGGCGCTGTGTGAAAATGTAGTCCAATATTTACATCGTTCATTCTCATATGAATTTAGTGTTCCAACGACTCTATACAATACCTAATATGTAACAAGCACTTACTAATGAGACTACTAATATTTATAAATGCGAAAGTTTGTGAGAGATCGTAGTAATTATCATACATTTGCGCCCATTTAATGCAAATTCATATATTACTCAGACATTTTAATGATACGCTGCAACTAAGAAAGCATGCATTAAAACATTTTATGCGTATTTTTAGACAAACCCAGTTTTGAATGTAACTATAATTAAAGCCGGGTTTCTCTTAATATCTAGATTTCTTTATATCTAGACAATGCAGGCGGAAAGGCCGTGCATAAAATTTTGAACAGGTTTTATCTAGTTTCTCAAAATTAATAACCGTTCTTTAAAATATATGCCGTCTAGGCAATTTATCGGTAACGTTGATTCATGTTATTACCTATATGTAGAGCATGTTATTGATTCTCTCTAATGAAGAACAGTGAAAGTTATCTAATTAGGATACAATTAAAGATGGTTAATTTTATAATCAAAAATATCGCAATCAGAATTTGCTTTTTTTTTTTAATTGTACACAACAAATGTGTTTCAATTTTATTTGTGTTTCTAAGTGAGTTAATCCAGATAAAACGTTTTAGCTATCCTTCTCTACATAGTATAAAACAAAGTCGCTTCATTAATATTTATATACAAGCTGCACCCCGCGGTAATATCCGGTATTATCACGTGAACACTAATTTTTTTCCGGATAAAGAGTAGCCCACTTGTTAATCAGGGTGTTAGCTACCTCATTTCAAATTTTATCAAAATTGGTCCAGACGTTTTAGCGTGAAGACGTAACAAACATACAAACACACACACTCACAATCAATCAATCATTTCTTGGTACTCTCAATAAAGTTATTATCGTTATCATCCTATCGTATTCTACTGCTGGATATAGCCTTCTGCAAAGACACGCCAGTCTGCCTGATCTACGGCCTTTCGCTTCCATCAACCGCCAACTGTCTTGGTCTTCCAGCAAAGTCACTGAGTGTGATTGTCATCTTGACTAACAACATTGCAACTCTGAGTCACATTTAATTGACTTGTTAGATCCTTCCAGTATCCATATCAAAAGTTCTGTAGATACGCCCGCGAGTATTATTGGGTTCGGTCGGCAAAGCCCTGATAACCGCGATAAGGTTAATGATTAAGATGTGGATAGTCGCTAGTCGGTTGATTGGAGACTATCGATGCGATACCGACATAATATCAGATTATGTTATCAATATTGGAAAAAAAATATACGAGAAAGTTAAAGGCGATTGGCTTTTCCATCATCACTTGGAACTTGTTTTTCTACGAAAATTAGATTTTCGTATTTAGTAGAAACAGATATACGGAAAGTGGCTCCTATATTTATTTACGAAGACATTATTCCAGCGACAATAAATTGTACCAAATACATGTTTGTATTTTGTAAAATTTATATTATTTTCGAAAGAGTTGATAGAAACATCGAAGTGGGTATTATTTTTTAACACGTTCGGATTTTTAAAGTGAATGAGAAAATTGGACTTTCTCCAATATTTTGTCGTAAAAATATACCGTAATAAATAAAACGCGGCAAAGATATATAGCTTGAATCTATGTATGTTTATTATTTGCTTGAAATGTATTTATAGAAAGGGCAAAAACATTTTTGAAATTTCATTTTTTATTACTACCAATTTTAGTGAGACGAAACAAAACCTTCCAAGTCCAATGAGTCGTGAAATTCTATTTGATTGTTTACTGAGTCTATACGTGGAATTTTGTGTAGCGAAACAAGCAGCTAAGAGGATAATGGTCAGGCTGTATGGTCTTGTATGAGTATTGAGTTGTATGTAGGACACAGCGGGTCGGGCGCAGCCGTGTGACGGCGCTGCGATCTTGGCCTCAAAGCCTGCACCGTTGCCTTCTTTGGCCGCGACCGGTTTTGTCAGACCACGTTCTTTCTATTTAACAGTTTACATTGACACTATTATTTGCATTAACTTCCCGAGTTCTCTGGAAGCGGCGCTATCTCTAGGTCCGGGACGTGCTTAGGTTCAATGTAACTTAATCGGAGGATATAAATCATACGACAGCGTTCCAGGAACGAATTATTACTAGTAATAAATTAAAGCGTCAGTCATTATCTGCTTTCTCCGTGTTATAGAGCATGGGTGTATTGGCTCTGTGTTTGGCAGTCGGTGAGTCACGAGCGGCGACAGTCATGCAGGGCGAACGCGCCACGTTGCGTTGAATCACTGCACCACGCCACCACGCCACCACGCCGCGCCGCGTCGCCGGCATACGTACTATTATGCACATACTGATGCCGCAGGTAACAGAATCGCCATTGTATGCTATTCACTATTGTGCAGCCGAACTTTTTAGGTAAGCGATTGTTAACGCCTTATTGTTACATGCGTCGTATCGGTATAATAACAGGATCCTATGCCCACAGACAAGATTCATTGAAGCCGTTGTTTGAATAGATTATAATGAGTTTTATGAATAAATTGTCGATTGTTTGACTCACGCCATAAATTATATTTTTAGGGTTCCGTTCCAAACTAAGAACCTTTACGCCATGTCTGTATGTTTGTTTATCTGCCTTTATGACGCTGTATTTATTCGTAGATTCGGAAAGGTAACCTTGTATACTAAACTTGGTATATTTGAAATGACCGAAATTGTTAAGATATATAAATAAATAAAACAAATATCATAGGATATTTCACGTAGCGTCATCTAGTCCTAAACTAAGCAAAGCTTGTACTATGGTAACCTGAAAACGGATATAATATGCTTTTTTTGTTGTAAATACATACATACAGAACAAACATTTATTGTCACATAAATGTTTGTCTTGGTGGGAATCGAACCCACGCCCTACAGCTCTTGAAGCAGATATTTAACAATTTTTATTTTTAAATTATTAACAGTGTTTACTTGAGTCAAAATCAAATCTACTAAACTAGCCAGTCAAGATAACCGCTTAAGACTCAAAGAAAACGTTCCTGAAAGCCCGCAAAATCGAGATTGCGTACTTAGTTGTGTTGAGTTGATGAGAGATGATAATTATTTCTTTCAAACAACTTACATTAGTGATGCAATATTTTTGAAAATTTGAATTACATATGTACTGTAATGATTACAATTAATTTATTTATTATTTAATTTATTGATTTAATAATCATTACAGTACATATGTAATTCAGATTTTCATATTTATTACAGTGTTCTTCAAAAACACCTATGTTGCCAGGGTTGTTGTACATATACTTATTTATAATCCATATCTATATTTATTATGTATAATATACTTATTTATCTGCGGTTCTTTTGTTAAACATACAATAAAATTGATATTTATGCTAACCTACCTATCTGTTTTGAGCACCACACATCTATAAGGATACATTTAAACGTTACTTATTTACCTATATAAAACTAATTACCTCATCGACTGCTACAATAACAGTTATAGGAAAGTAGCAGGTAATGTACTTAATTAAACAATTTACCTACTTGTTTATACATAGCAACAGCGTATTCATATTTCTGAGTACATAAGTAGGTAAAGTCATTGGGTATTTAAGCATAGGTACTTATAACACAAACATTAGCCACAGTTCATTTTGTATATATATTATAAAACAAAGTCGTCCGTCGCGTGTGTATGTCTGTATGTCTGTTCGCGATAAACTTAAAAACTACTGAACGGATTATCATGCGAGTTTCACCAATAGATAGAGTGATTCATGAGGAAGATTTAGGTATATAATTTGTCAAGGTTTTGTGTAATATCTACATTGCACCCGCGCGAAGCAGCTAGTTTTGTATATAACAGCAGCTATGGGAATGTGAAATGCTCAAGTTCCAAATGAAATGGCTTTTCCTGAGGAAGTAAACACGTGATGACCATGCGAAAAAAATTAATGCGAAAGTTTGTCTATTTGTATGTATATTTGTTACTTCTTCACGCTAAACGATCACCCTACAGGAAAACCACCTGTTTTTCATCCCAGAAAACGTGGAAGGAATTGCAGGACGCATCTAGTAAAATACAGAATCCATAAAAAAAAGCGGAAGCTCGCTCGTCTTGAGTTCATATGTATGTAATTATTATCTGTTATATGAAAAATATGGCACCGGAAAAGCAGAACGTAACTTTTCATTTAAAGTAACAAATCAATGTGTTACACCGTGCGCTGCTATAGTGACACTATACGCACACAATAGAGGTGTTATATTGATTTTAGTAATTTAGGTAAGTAAACGGGGCCACCAACACGCACTTGGCTAGCGGCTAGGTAGATTATTGATTACCCTTATTACAATGTTCTCACATTTTTATACTTATGATTTATAATTATAATTTTTTTTTGACATTTATTCAAATACTTTTAATGAGACATTGACTTCGTTTAGACGTTTTTAGTTTTTTGTATTTTGCCATTTTTGTCACGTTTTAGTCAATAAATAATAATAATAGCAATGATAAGATCAAAACTATACCAAGCTCATTACTTTGAGATATTCGATGTTAGTCTCAATAGCCCTGTAATTTCGCTAACTGCAGTATCCCTTTTCAACTTTAATTTTTTACCTATACATATACATATATGTATAGCTCTATTCAGGTAAGTAGGTACATAATTATGTTAATCTGCTCCTCTGTTCTGTGACCTTTTGATGTTCGAGATGTCGTTAAAAGGTGGTCAAATGCTTTTTATCACGCGTACAGGTACATTTTCCAGTCAGATTTATGCTGTTCTTTTTGTAGGTATTTCAAAACATCTGTTTATTATCTACCTCTTATGTTCCCTATAATAAAAGTGTATGTTGGACGTACAATAGGGTAAAAGTGTATGTTGCCTTACTTGTAAGCGCTGCTTAAATTTAATCAATACTAATTACATATAAATGGTATAAAGGCTTTAAATGATACTTAAAGTGGTACCACTGCAGTACCAGATATTCTGCCGCCAAGCAGTAGTGTGTAAACATTACTGTGTTGTTGTGACTAACCATCTAATGTCTCAAAGTAATGAGCGCCAAAGCAGCGATGCTCTGGACTTTGTTTTGCTACTCAAAGTTCTATACATGTATAGCTGCAATAGTCATGAACAAGCGTTAACTCTTACCATCAGGAGAGCGTCTCGTTTGTCTCCTTACTTTTACATAAAAATATATGTATACCTATATCACACATGAAAATGAGATAGGCTTATTTTATTCCATCAATCAATAAGTAACACAAAACTTACCTACTTATATATATAAGAATCATACACTTAAGAAAGTTCTACAACAAAATAAATAATACCTATCTTGGTAAGAATATAATTTTATCAGTATCTGAGTCCTAAGTAATTCGTTGGAAACGCCCTGAATGTATTCCATTTAGATAAGTACGTATTTATTTTCCTTACTGCGATTAATATGCTTTGTGTGTAACTTAAAAGGTATTTTTTGAGAAAGACAAATAATGGAAATGTAGCGTTGAAGATAAATACTTAATTTATATAAATTAAGTATTTATATTTTATTTTTATTATATTTTTAAGTATTTTATTTCATGCATATGCATGAATACCAAACTAGTTAGGTTGTTATTGGAACAGGGAGTGATAAGAAAAAACCGTCAAAGCACGTTTTGGTGTCTAAGGCGTCGAGGCTTCGATCGCACAAATAAACGATTTGTATCCTACTAGCGCCATCTGTTAGATATGTGCTGAAACACGTCACCATAACTAAGGGGTTTTTAAAGAGGTGAAGGTTACCACAGGAATGAGTGCGACAATTTTTTTTTTTACTTTGGTGTTATAATTATTTGTTGGATGCAAATATGGAGAGAGAAATTAAATTTGAAATTACGCAACTATCTGGATAAACGCCCCAATTCTCTAGTCACATAGATCTATACGTATGTAAGGAATTTAAAAAAAAAGTAAATAAACGTAAAAGTAATGCGTCAGTGAGCTACAGTCACCGACATAGCTTATTAGTAAGCTAATGCGGCAGTGGGCTGGTCATATTTGCCGCAGAACGCAAATCGGCAAACATAGTGTAGGACGCCCCGAGACTAGGTGGAGTGACGATATACGTAATACAGTGGTTCGAGCCGAAGATCGGGCTGAGTAGTGTGTTTTGGGAGTGGCCTATGTCCAGCAGTGGACAGTGATAGGTTGATGATAATGAAATAATTACATTATATTCATAGCAACTAATACAAAATATAGAGCATACTTTTATTAAGTAGGTACATAATTTCTTTATTTTTTCGTCGTCCTAACGTAACAACTAGTTCAATAACTAATAGGTATATGTAAACCGGAAACTGGAAACGTCATGTGAAGACAAAGCAATTAAAAATTCAAATGAACTTTGACCAACGGTCGTTGGCTGGTGATGTCATTGCAAGCACCACGCCATATAGATATACCAAAGGTAGAAGGCATCGTGACGTACACCGCGATGACGTATTCTGTCATACCTTCCCGAAACTTATGCTTACTCATTTACTAAGATTTAGATTTTTTTGGTTGGATACCAAAGCATAGGTTAGTCATCGGTTGCATCCCTTTGTATTGTCTTGCTACGGATCATATAATAGTAAGAAATCTTTATAGACCTTGCCTTACCTTGTGAAAAAGGGACAAAGTCCCCAGTTTTTACTGGGAGTGTTGCCTTGGCAACATGCTAGGGGGATACTATTGTGTTTCTATGGAATTCCCGGTGCCCTTTATCAAGTATAAAAGCAGGTATTTGAAGTTTCATTAGATACAATTCTTATAAACCTACACGTACAGTACATCTGGATATATTTGCAGTTACCAAAGAAAACCTCGTATTCCCGAAATGGCTTCGTTTCGTAACTTTTAAAATGCACTATCATAGAGTTCAATCTTATTCATATATTTACACTTATTTTACGCTGAATTATTTTTTCAGGTTTGTGGCAAAGTTCACATAATGCAAGTTTTGAATTAGATGGCAACTAGGTTCCCCTTAAGTAGTTACTTAAGGGGAACCTAGTTGCCTAGTTGAAAGTAAAGTAATTGTAACAGAATGGGATTAGAAGATTGCACAATATTATGGTCAATACCTTTCGTATTATATTGATAATAAGACGATGAAGATGAAGTTAGGTACTTTATAGTTGCTAATTATGAAGGTTCTATAGATGATATAAAAAAAGATAAATATTGTCAATTAAATAAGATGACTCACCCTTGCGTATTAATAAGCTGGTGACCCTGCGCAGCGCCTCTCGCGGTGACTTCTGGAAGAACTTAGGCGTCAGGTTTGGCGGCAGAGTTAGGGGCTTGCGGGTGGCGGTGCCTTCCCACGCCACCGGGTGCTCTGCCACCTTGGCCGATGCAGTTAGTCTGTCCAGGTGCTCGGTGGAAGCCGGCCTGCCAAGCGAATGTTACTGGTTAGCTGCATGTTACGTGTCAGTTGAGCTGTCAGTATTGCTGCTTTGATTTCCACCCAAATCAATGTTACTTTTTAATCGATTAAAAAAATAATTAAGTGGTAATTGCAATAAGAGAAGTAGAAACTTGTTCGTTTAATGAAAGGTGATAAGTACTAAGTATGTAGTATTTCTGAAGCGCTTAATTATTTGTATGTTACCAAATGTTAATGTAAGTACCTACCTATTTCAAACTTGTAAGTCCGTGGGGGCCGCTCACGAACTTAGGGACCTGGCCAAGCGTTCGGAGGAAGCGTTAGGTGGCCAGAATGCTGGCATCTACTTCGGTCAAAAATTTTGAACCAGCATTTTAGCCACATTGCTCTCCCCTTGTGAACTTTTAGGTTAGGTTTTATTTTTAGAAATGTGTAAATAATAAGTATGTAGGTCTTAGTAATAATTTTAAGACATTTGACTGCTGTATCACAAGTATCTTCCCCGCACTAACGCAAGCGATGCAAGAAGCAGCTTATATGGCTGGATTAACCGCGCTAGGCCTGGATTAACTTCTACGTCCCATGGTGATGGAGGCAGCAGTGAACTGTGAAGCCCTATACAAATACGGCGGTCTGAAGTAGCACCTAAATTATTGGCTAACAATACGGCCACGGCTGCAATCCTGCAGGCCAGTTGTAGGAAAGCCATTACGTATTTAACGTTACAAAACAGCGAGTTTTTGCACTAAATATGTAATTAAGTATTATGAATGAACTAGCTGTGCCCCGCGGTTTCACTCGCGCTAGATGCCTACGTCATAGTAGCTTTATGCATGCAAAGTCTCAGCCCGATCGGTTTAAAATTGACAAAGTTTCATACAAACTTTCATCCCCTATTTTATCCTCTTGGGGGAGAATTAATCAATATCCTTTCTTAGCGGATGCCTACGTTATAACATCTACCTGCATGCCAAATTTCAGCCCGATCCGTCCAGTGGTTTGGGCTGTGCGTTGATAGATCACTATGTCAGTCAGTCAGTCAGTCACCTTTGAGTTATATATTATATTTAGATATAACCGCTAATTTAAAAAAAAACCTTCTATAAAAATAAAATGGCCTGTATGTGGGTTGTACTAACCGGTGTCGTTGCCTCGGATACCAGCCGCGTGGCGGGCCACCCAGTCGGAGCAAGTCAGCGCCAGTGCAGACACCGATTGCGCCCATCACGGAGCCGCGCCCATACCCACCTAGGGTCGCGCTACTACCTGCACACGGATTAACTAAAATTATAATAAAGGCGCTTCCAGCTTGCATAGCATGATGAACCACGATGAAAGTCTTTCTACTCATATTTTCCCGCAAAAATAAGACTTCTTATTTCTTTTTAGGGTTCCGTACCTCAAAAGGTAAAAAAAGGAACCCTTATAAGATCACTCTATTGTCCGCCTGTGTCACCACCGATTTTCTCAGGAACGGGTGGACCTAGCAAGTTGAAATTTATACCAGATACTGAGGTCTATAATAGTCCCTATTAGTGTATAAAAATCAAGGTCCTGAGTCAACACGATAAAAAGATATGAACAAATTTAGATTTTCGCGAAAACTTGTTAGTATCAAAATTTACCTTAATTTTCAACTTTTTAATTTTTCCGAATTTTCCCTTTACTTGTGCTGTAAGACCTTGCTTTTAACCAAAATTGACAATTCTAGGTCAACCGGAAGTACCCTATAGATTTTGGGTCGAAAGCCTATATGCTAGTTCCCGTTGACCTAGAATCCGAAATTTGGCAAAAAGCCAAAAGAAAAAAAAGGTCTTACAGTACAAATATAGGAAAAATTCAAAAAAATTTAAATGTTTAAAACTAAAGGCTGTCCCCATACATACATAGTTGACGCCAATGAAGAATGTCCTCTGTCTCTCACTTTGTGCATTTTGTCAGTGTCAAATATTTAGATGATTTGAACTTTATGATACCTACATCTTGGACGAGTCCAGTTATATTTTAATAAAAACAACTTTACTACAAGCTCCGATGGAGTTCTGGAAGTACCTACAATGAAGTTTAGCCATATTTTGTACCTACAATATGGACATACTTATATGCGTTTGATTGTCTGTAAGAACCTATACATAGGAGAAGACCTCCTCCAAAGAAAGTGACTTCTCTTTCTTCTGAGCTATGATTAGTTTCGCTATCGCTGTAGTCAAAATGGGTTTGCAATAAATTTTCTTAGTAAAATGTGCACATGTTAAAGAAGCACAGCAGAAGATATGGGTTCATTCACGAAGATATTTCAGAAGAGATCGTTGATTAAGAAAACGAATACGATAAATTTTATCGATAGAAAAAAGTATTTCGAATAATACGTTTTCCATGTGAGTTTTACATTAGGGCATTTTCATGAAATTAGAGATAGCTACGCTATTTAATGCAATTTTTCAGTAAATATGACTATCGTATGAATAAAAATGTCGACGCATAATTCCATATCTTTAATAATGAGTAAATTTTTGCGGTGGCGTGGAAAAATCATGACGAAGCATTTGTTTTTCTTCAAACTACCTATGTTTACTTATAAATAAATTATAATTAAAAAACGAACACGCTTCCATTGTCATGATTAAATTTTCGATTTGATTGAACATTTTGAAATAGTTAAAAATGAAGTTTAAATTTTTCCGTTACATACACACAAGTCAAGCTAATAAAGTATATAGTGGGGAGTACTAAGACGTTTTGCACGAGGGTACAAAAGTAATGTAATGAGATGAAACATCTCTTTTCGTGTCTTGCTCCAAAACTCCGTCGAAGCTTCTAGTAAAATATCTTATCTTACTAAAGCATAACCGGAATTTATCGTGACTTACTTTATTTCACTTCATTTTTCATCAAATAGGTACCTATTTGAAAATATCGAAATACTTGACACTGTCAAAATACATATAAAGCGATGCCAAATATAAAAACAAAAGAAATCTCTATGACCAGTGGCATTTCGGGAAGATTCGCCGATGTTTGCAATGAATACGTATACTTAACATATCTACGAGTTTGTTACCTATGGATTGCATAGAGTTGATAGTATTGTTTCTCGGAGGGCCGGTTGAGTTTCTCGGCGGTGTACGAGGTACGTCGCAGCCGCGTGCAAATACTGGTGTTTCTGGCAAGCTTGCTGACGTCTGCAGCGGTCCACGCCCCGCTGACGCCTCTCGACTCTGGCGCTGCAGAGTTCGCCGTCGTGCGCCGCTTGCTCCCATGTCTGCAATACCGAGAAAATAATTTTTTAGGCAGTGGATCCCATTAGCAAAAGTCATCTAGGTAGATACGCAGCATCAGTTATTCTGCTGCCAAATAGTAGTTTGTAAACATAACTGTGTTCCGGTTGGAAGGGTGCTGCAGCGATGTTCAAACGTGTATTATAAGTATTTATTTACATTATTTATTAAGAGTAAAATATTTATAATATCTGTAATATCTTCGACCACACCGTCACTTAACATCAGGTGAGCTGTGGTCAAATACCTAGCCAGTTAGCTATAAAAAAAAAAACTTCTATCTGTTTGGTTTCCATTGGTCAGTTTGAGGCTAGATGGCGCTGTGTGAAATGTACTCAAAAAATCGATAAAAAGCATGTAGTACATACATAATTGTATCTACATATGTACAGCTAACTTCGTTAAAGAAAAATCTCTATATAAAGTTTATTTTTGGTTTGGTCAATAAGGAGTTAATTAATCAATATCTTGAATATCTTGATTTTAAACTGTAAAAATATGCTACAAAATTAAACAGAAGTTACTGGAGAGCCGGATCCAGGATATTACAATATAAGTAACCTAAGATATTCAGCGGGTTCTTAGTAAAGATATAACATTGTTATGGAGATGATAGAATAGTATACCTGTAGGTAGTGTTCTTCTGTCTGTAGAGCCACTTTTAAAGTTACTGCTTCTTCTATTTTTGTTATAGCTAGTTTCCATGGATCTCGTCTTAAGGCTGTTCGTGGTATCGCGATGTGGAGGTACTGCGGGGGGTTCTGAAGGTCTGCAGACAAAAAAATCTTAGAGATAATGTCCATTTCACATTTTCTACACATATTAAGGAACTTGCCTATAAGTATACTTACATGGTTATACGCTTGGGGTTTTCGAAGTCGAAAGAGGATTATTTTAAACATAATTATGAAAAACTTTAACAATGGGCATAATACTGAAATCGCAAAAGAACAAATCAGTGGCTCCATACATTTAGTTTTTTATTGCGGATAAGTCTGCGTTTGACCACCTACTCGCCTATCAGTACTCAGAAGATAACATTACTAGGATACTTTTTCTATGAAACAGCAATTTTTTTATTATCAAAGTCATGCTCATTGTAAAAGTTGTTCATAATGTTGAGTACAATGATTTCCTTTCGGCTCAGGGCGTCCTAAGCTTTTATGTATTATTTTACTCTATGTATTTACTTTCTAGATTATTGACTAAGGAGGTAAAGCAGTGACCTTTGCTAAGTAATACGAGTATAAAAATAAAAGAAAATAAAAGAAGTTGAATTCCACGCGTAACGAAGAATTTCGAGTACAACGAGACAACCTTTTTAAGTAACCTTAAACTTTTTGACCACTTTTAAAAAACGAAAACACATGTCTTCACGAGCAAAATACTGTACGTTTTTTACCTAAGCCTAAAAAAATAATAATACTAAGAGCGCTAATTCAGATACAATATTGACGCATTTTCTAGTAATTGATTGATTCAGGCGTTACTTTGCGGAAGTCCATTTTCTTTTTGGAAGGCATTTTCTAGTTTTTTTTATTTATGGAAATGGATGTCAGCTTTCATGAATATTTTGAAGTTTAGAATAATGGTTTCATTTGCGTTTAACAAAACGGAAATATGTAATTAACAACTCAACAAATTGCAGATTTTGCATTCGCGCCTTTTTTTTAAATTCTCTTTGTGGTGGCCTGTTATTCAACTGTACTTATTTGAAAATCGAAAAGCTCGAAAATTAAACATAAAAATTTTCGAATAAGTTCTTTGTGTTGTAAGTTTTAATTATAATTATCTGGCCATCATAATTCTATACGAATTTTAAATATGGTTCAAAATTAATCGAAATTGCGATATACTGAAGTCTAGTACAATATTGTTTGCCTATACCACTAATAACTAATGAAGAGTAATATATTGTTATTTTGTTACATTACCTTCGTATGGATTCCATCGTGGGTGTGGGTAAAGTATCAATTTTTTTCCCAGTGCGTTTATCATTAGGCTGCATTATTTCTGTGTATTCATCATCCACTTCTTGCACCGGCGACGGCGGCAGAGGGGGGAATGTAGGTGACTCCGGAGTTTGCGGTAGAGGGCCTAAATCGTGTACCAACGTGGGCGATGGGGGTAACGGCGGGTGTCGGAACGGGTGCTCTACTATCTGAACGTTCAATGGGAAATCCCCTCCACTTGATACGGCAGAGTCCGACGAAGAAGGCTGCCTCATCAGCCCCACTGGCACGTCCTTGGCACTCGTCGACTTGTGCATACTATTCGACCTCCTCGACCTATCGCGCCTGTCTATCGACCTCTGGTTCTGAATTTCATTGTGACTTGAAGACTTTTGTATATCGTGTCTCTTTTGTCTCTCCCTAGAACTATAACGGAAATTGTTTTCTAATATATCCTTAGATACTTCATCACAGTACTCGTCCTTATGAATATTCCAGTCTTTTGGTAAATATGGGGTAAAATGTTTTTGGTCCCGACCTTGGTTGAGTATAGCGGTAATGTTGTTCTCTATCTTGCGGAGCGGGGAGGTGTCGCCGCTTGAGCCGGGCTCGCCGCTTTCCTGGTCCTCCTCCTCCTCGACGGTGGTAATGAGCGCCTGTCGACTGGCACTCGTCGCCTCGTCCGCGCCCAGGCTCGGCAGCGACACCACGCGCACCATGTTCGGAGCCACCGTGGCCAACTCATTCACCGTCTCGTTACACTCAGTCGGAGGAGTCTCTTCAACTTTACCTTCCTTAATCAATGACTGTATGTTATCAAAAGTGGATGAATACTTTTTAAAGTCTGTGAATCTATTCTGCGGTGATAGCTTGTTCTGCACTATGTTGGTCCTGGATGTGTTGATCTTATCTCCTGGTAGTTTTCTGCTCTTGGGACTGTGACCGAAGTACTCCTGGGTTATATACCTGTCCTGCCCGTTGTTCAGATCTAGACTCAGTCGAGATTTCGGCGACGTCATTTCTTTGCTCAGCCTAGAACTCGGTGTGCAGAGATCGATGCTGTATCTGGAGTTGGGAGTGTTGAGCTCGCGACTCAGTCTCGAGTTGAGGTCGATGCTGTACCGCGATTGCGGCAAGCTGAGATCTGAACTTGGTCGAGAGTTGTACGAGCCTACGGACCCGGAACCGCTTATCGATATGCTTGAGCCATCTATTGACTTATCTGTGTCTATGCTTCTGTTGAGACTGTGACTGTGTAGCAAATTATTGGGTTTGTTTGTGGAGTTTTTATTGAAAGCTGGTAACTGTTTTCTGTTCTTGCCCTTTCGAATGACGTATGTACCGCAGGCGAGGTCCTGTTGCCGTCGTTGGTCCGGCTCTCCGTCGGAGGTGGGGGAAGCGAGAGGCTCGCAGTGAGCGATGGGTGGCGGCGGCGGCCAGTACTCTTCGCTCCAATCGTCATCGAGCCGCTGCGGGATGGAACTTGTGCTCGAGTGCGATTGGTCACCCGACTTTCTCCTTCTTCGCCCAATAACCTGCAATTATCAACATACAAATTTAATGGTGTATAATTTTATTCGCTTTCCTTATTTTAGAAGTCGATTTTTTTGTCTCTTTAATATCTCAGCCTTATTTGAGAGGCAGTTCCTGTTCGATATTAGGTGTATTAACGATTGTCAAAGCTGCTAAGTATCACAAAGGTAATATAAATATTTTATTTCTCTGCATAATTGGTTGGAACTGCAGTGTAAATATTTTATTGATAACAAACCAAATTTTTTGTTGCTATCTTTTTTTTTACAAATTAGTTACTTAGATATAATTAAAATTGGACCACACTTAGATACCTTTGTACTGCCTGGAGTGAGTAGGGGATCATCACCATCGAGCGACACTTCCCATGCGATGGAATTACGTTTGGAAGGCGTGGTAACTGCGGGTGGTGGCGGCGGTGGAAACGGCTCTTCGAGTGAGTCATCCGAAAAGTGCTCCTCCTCATTGCTCTTACTCGAACTTCTCTTCGAGCTCCCCGTCACGTCCTCCGTTGATCCTCTACACACTTCTCTATGTCTCTCCATAGAACCGGCGAGAGTTCGCGGAGGCAACCTGGTCTGCGGCGACAACATTTCCCCGTCAGAACTAGAGTCGCGTTTGGCACTATTTTTCCTTTCGGAGCTTTTGGTGTTGGATGGTGATACTTTTTGGATGTTGTACGTCGGCGAGTGAGACTTGCTGCCGTACTTCGGTCCAGGGTATATCGTGACGGGGTGTTCATTGTAGGGTTTATCGTTGAATTCGCTGGAGAATCCCATGAAAGGGAAGACGGGTGGGTTGTCGAGGCTGGGGGACTTGTTGAGCGGTGCGGGCGGCGCGTGTCGCGGCGGCAGCCAGGCCGAGCCGGCAGGGGGCGGCCGTGCGCCGTGCTGCAGAGAGGCAAATCGGTACGGAGGCACCGGCGGCGGCTGCAGCTGAAACACATTACCGTCTTCCTTCTCCCAACCGTATGGACGCTGGTGTTTTGTTTTTGGCTGAAATCAGGACAGGAGGCACAAATCAGTCAGGTCGATTAATGACATACTACCAATGTCAGTAGGCAAAAATGAGTTAGGTTCATAAGTAGATGTCTAAGTATTCAATATATTTTTATAAATCCACCCAGATTATATCTACCGGATAACACCTAGTCGGGCAAATAAATCAAACTGTTCAGCGATTCGTATAACGAAAGTGGAATCAAATTATTTTATTCGAATTTTTGGAACATCGACAATGAAACGGTGACGCTTTTCAGAGCTCCTGGCTGTCCCGTTAAATATTTAATTGAAATCCTGTGGGAAAAGCTTCATACGTAAAGTCAATATATAGAGAAAACTATCCTCCTGGTCTAGCTCGACGGCATGAAACCAAAAGCTGTTAATGGCAAGTTCCAGAATTATTTCGAAAATATTTAACTTACAAAAGTGGTTTGTGTAGCTGTTGTAATTCCGTTCACGCTGATAATGGAATCTAGTTTTTCCTCTGCCTCGCGTTGTTCAACAGAAGTGGTTCGTTTTGCTGAATTGGCTGGTGACACTCTGAAACGTCATAGGTAAAGTTCCATAAATACTAACTTAAGGCAATAATAGTGTCGTAAGAAAATCGGCTTATTGTATTTAGTCTGTGAAATAAACAGCATATTCCACAGAGTAATACAACAAGCTCTATAATTTTGATGTATTCTAACTATGGTAAATAAGTACCTAACGAGACAAATAAAACGCTTGTGCGATTGAATCCCGGATAGATAATAAAAGTAAATTTTTTAAATTTTTGAGGTTGTGTGTCAAACTAGAGATATTTTATTCATGATTGACACGCTAAAAGTTTGACCACAGCTCACCTGATGTTAACTGACGGTGTAGTCAAAGATGGTAAGTGCCTAAAAGCCTCAAGTGAGGCTGCCGGAACACACCGTTAGGTGCTTGGCGGCAGATTTTTAACTTGAGGGAAGTAGCTAGCCAACCAAGTACTAAAAAATACTCAACCAACCATGCTATGGTTTCCTCACGGTTCCTTCACCGGCAGCTCAAGCTCATTGTTGGGGTTTGAACCCACGCTCTTCGGCGTGTGAACCGTCCGCGCTAACCATTGAGCTATCATCGCTACAAAAAGAATGAAGTATAGATGTACTATTGAATTTTAATATCTTTCAAGCGATATATTGTGATTAGAACTCAGCGGTTAGCACGATGGGTTCATACGCCGCTTTGCGTGAGTTCAAATTTCAACAATGAGCTTGTGCTGCTAGTTTAGGAGAACATTACGAGAAAACGATACCCTGGTGACATAGGGGCCTCTGTAGAACTAGGTTGACTATATATTCAAGTGGAAATTCTGTTGTCTAGGACCTAGTGGAAACATTTCGGGTAACCATACTTTTTTCTGGCAAGTTATGTCGCTTATCATCTACAACGTGCCGTCACGTAAATTCAGTTGGGTTGTCACTCGTAGCTTACTTATAAAGAATGTTGGTTTAAAGCTTACTTTGGAAGTAGAGTCTCGATGATTCGCTGTGCCTCCTCGGGCGGCGGAGGGGAGTGCGGCGAGGGCGGCGCTGGAGGCGAAGGCTCCTCGCGCTCCTCCGTCGGACGGAAACCCAACGCGAACTTCGCTCTGAAATCAAAGGTTCAGTATAAGAGAGAGCGTAACCACCATCGAATTAAATAAAAGGCTATGCTGTGTGTCTTTTTTTATGTTTTACTAGCTAGGTGCATCACCACAGGTTACCTGATGTTAAGAGACGGTGTGATCAAAGATGGTAGAGCACACCTAGCCTGGAATGAAACTGGCTAACAAATGAGGCTGTCGGAACACACTGTTAGGTGCTTGGCGGCAGAAAATACCCTACCACTTGTTTCCTCACGACGTTTTCTTTCACCGGCAGCTCAAGCTCATTGTTGGGGTTTGAACCCACGCCCTTATGTCCGGTAGGGCTGAATAAGCTGTCAATGATGATAAGGTTTTTTTTTTATCGTGGGACATTATACACAGCGCTATCTGACCCCAAACTAAGCAAAGCTTGTATTATGGAAGTCAGATAACTGATAGAATACTTCAATACTTTTTTCTTCTAAGTAAATGCTTATTATACACACAGAACAAACATTTGTTTATACCACAAAATGTTTGTCCTGGATGGGAATCAAACCCACGCCCTACAGCAACATTAAAATTATTTTTTATATCCTACAATAATAATAAATAGTTCATTAAAAGATTATAACTTTTTTTTGTATTTTTAATTATTATTATTTTATATTATGAATACTTAAATATAATATTATTTAATTTAAATAAAAAATAAAATTGACATACATATTTATTAATTTACGTAACATTGGCATTTCTATGTTGTGATGTACAACAGTGTTGGTGATCTAAATAAATAAATAATTGAGGTATTCCATTTTTTTTTCGTTAGACAAAAAATGGTGCCCATCTCATTTCTTCTAAAATGGAATCAGCTGTTTTGTAGAGCGTCCAACGGTGGCTGGATCGAAGACCAAAACAAATCATCGTCCTATGCTATAGAGTTGTATCTCTTTCGCTACAGTTGGGATATTGTGGAGCGGAAAGTAATCTTTAT
This sequence comes from Biston stratarius, assembly GCA_950106695.1. Taxonomy (NCBI): domain Eukaryota; kingdom Metazoa; phylum Arthropoda; class Insecta; order Lepidoptera; family Geometridae; genus Biston; species Biston stratarius. Next base: position 14,748,100 of record OX467115.1, on the reverse strand, counting down.
TAGCAGAAGCAGATGTTCCGCTAATAAAACTCCCCAATCTATATCTAAACTGATAAGCGTAAATATGGTTACGTCTTGAACAATGTTTTAGTTACACAGTCCGGATATTGCTGCCATAGTCTGAGCAGGCGTTATAAATGACATGAGCAATCATTTACTATTTATTTTTTACTTGGTGGTAGGTTTCCTTAGCAGGAGGTTGTCTAGGTAGGTACTAACGCAGTACCAGATATTCTGCCGCTAAGCAGTAGTGTGTAAACATTACTGTGTTCCGGTTTGAAGGGTACTGCAGCTAGCGAAATTACTGGGCTGTTGAGACTAAACATCTAGTCTCAAAGTAATGAGCGCCAAGACAGCGATGCCCTGGACTTTGTTTTACTACTCAAAGTTCTGTGTATCGCTGCAATGGTCATGGACAAGCGGTTATCTCTTAATATCAGGAGAGCGTCCCGTTCGTCTCATTACTGTTACATAAAAAAAATAAAAAAATGTAAACACTATGTAGATGATAATGACCATATAAATGATGATAGTAACCTTCTCCCGTTCATGCTCATGTATCCATCGTCCTCGGAGGTGTGTCCGGCGAGCGGCGAGTCGTCGTCTGTAGCAGGCGTGGCGGGCGTGGCGGGCGTGGCAGGGGCCGGCGGGCGCGCCTCCAGCGATCGCGGCTCGCCTTCGTCGTACTCGCTCAAGACCTGGTCCAGCAGCTCCAGCGACCGCTGCACGTCATCGCACCCGCTGGAATGAACAACAAACAAAATTAAATTTAAAGTTACGTGCCACAAAAGCCAAACAGAACCCTAATAGGATCACTTCCTTCTTCTGTTTGTCAAAATTCCTAGAGTCACTTAGAATCATGAAACTTGGCAATCAGGTAGGTCTTACTGAACAAGTAAAGAAAAGGATATGTTTTTTTTTTTGGGATTACAAACTTAGGTTTGCAGTTTGAAAAAGAACCGTGACGTGTTTCGACGTATGGGTTTTTTTTAACTACAGCGTTAAGTTTGTTCTACAGTCCGATTTATATCTTTGTTCCAGCAACTATCTACTCATGATAAGTGACATATTATATTCCATGCATTTGGTCAAGGGTCAATAAACCTTTATGTGATCAGGAAATCGTATGTTAAAACACCTAATTAGTATTATAATTGGATTTAAAATATTTGGTAAACTCGTTTTGATCATCAGTCTTCTTATAGTTATTTCAATATAATCTGTTTAAGTTTTTATACCAAGTTAATTTTCATTTCGCCCGCCAGGATAGCTGCTCTATTTTTAAGGCATTCTGTTAAATTACACTGTGGTCGAAGATGGTAAACACACCTAGCCTGGAAAAGAACTGGCTATCAAGTGAGGCTGCCGGAACACACCGATAGGTAGTTGGCGGCAGATTTTCAACTAGTGGATGGTAACTAGCTAGCCAAGTAGGTACTAGAAAGTACCCTAACATCATTCTATGGTTTTCCTTACGATGTTTTCCTCACGTAACTCAAACTCATTCTTGGTATTTGAACCACGTCCTCCGCCGTGTCCACTGAACCACTGAACCACTGAGCTATCATTGCTTTCGAAAAATTGACGAAAGTTTTTCACAAATTCTTATGCTAGGCCCTCAGGTGTTGGTTAAGATCTTTACAGGAAAGTTGAATGCAATGAGTAGGTGTTTGTGAAAGCTTCTGACAAAAAACAACTTGGATTTTCCTTAAACTTTTTTCGTAAGAGTCTTTAAGCGTCAGGTATCTTTAAGCACATTTTAATGGATCTCAGTCATAACTAGAAGTATCTCGCGACGTTAAGCGGAAAGTAACATTAAGCTGAGTCGTAAAAGTTCATGTAAAAAGTCGAGCAGTAAAGTAGTCGAGCGCGCCCAATTTGTAGCCTTGCAATTTCCTCGCCAGTTTTCTAGTTGGATTGTCATAGTAAATAAGTCGGCATGACAAACGCCGGCAACCTCACCCGCCGCACTCTCGCCGAAATAATGGTAAATTGAAGTCATTTCCTCCACGAGAATCACAAGTAGCACTCCGAACGCCTCAAGGCCACTTCCTTTACATCACCACCACGTCCGAATTAGGGGACCGATAGTATTGTAACACCCTTATAGTCCACACGAACATAATTCTATTATGCTGATTTCATTTTCTATCTTTCTTATATGTGTATAAAAATTATGAATCAAACAAAATGCTCTCCTAATGGTGAGAGATAACACCTATTCATGACCTTTGTAACATTACTCAAAACTTTGAATAACAAAACAAATTTCATGCCATCGCTGCTTTGGCGCTCATTACTTTGAGACATTTAATAGTTAGTCTCAATAGCCCCGTATACATTTATATGTATGTAAAACAGTACACTTTAAACTGGAAAACAGTAATATTTATACTGCTTGGTGGGAAAATATCTGATACTGTAGTGGTACCTATTACAGTAGTGGCGTAGGGCGTGGGTTCAATTCCCGCCAAGGACAAACATTTTATGGTATAAACAAATGTTTGTTCTGTGTCTGGGTGTTCTGTATGTATTATAAGTATGTATTTCCAAAAAAAAGTATTTATGTATTCTATCAGTTATCTGACTTCCATCACACAAGCTCTGCTGAGTTTTGGGTCAGATGGCGCTGTGTGTAAAGAGTATGATATTTATTTATTTTACTAGACGACCTCCTTTTAAAGAGATCTGGGGAGCCTTTTTTTGTTGACGAGAGGAAATCTTAAAAAGATGTGAAGAAAGAATCGAGGTATATAGGACTAAACCCACTAAAATCCCCCTCAACCTTCCTTGATCTTGCTCGGTGCTTGTAGGAGGGCTCCTGGATCTCAAAGTGGATAAAGGAAATCTACCACCAAGTTCATTAATTCCCGATTTGTCAGACACATGTTTTGACTGTATAAAAAAAATAAGATATTCATCTTGGAAAAATAAGATCGGTGTTATTTTTCAATATTCTTATTAAATTGCGTCTCGACTTGACACAACGCCTGCCTACGTATTTTAGTGGGCGACCGCGACACGGGAGGCAGGTTAGTACCTAAAACATCCCAATTTCAAATAATGTCGTGGTATCTGAAAAAGAAAAGGTCGACTTTACAAAAGGTCATTTGAAATTAGTTCTTCCATTATCAATAAAGGAAAGCCGCTTTTAACAGAAAACACTTGTATCGGTGAAACCAATTTTACAAAATATGTATGTAAGTATAAAAATATTATTGAAAATTCTTGAGGTTTTTTCTTTTTTTGATGGGGTATTATAGATATCGACACACATATTTGAATGGCGGGTTCTATGCTGCAAAGTGGCTGCGGAGGGAGTACAAAGCAACCCTTGCAAGAGTAAAGAGCTCTCACTCCATCTCTCGATAGACCCTCACGCGGCCGCGCGGCCCGACCGTGCGCCAAAGCGCTGCGCTCTTCTTTATATTTGCTCAATAAACTGACATGTACTGTTAAAAATGCAAGTTCCACTGCGTATAAAAACATTACCCCGAGAAATGAGTAGAGCATTTTAATACTATTGCAGCGTATTCGTAAGTTTATATCAACATTTTTTGCTGGGCACCAGAGCGCACATTAGCTTTGTAATATCTAGATGCAATACGTGCACTGAGATTAAGATCTGGGATTAAACTTTTATTTATAAGCTTTACGATTAAAACGTATACTACTTTTTGATTCCAGCGAACGTTGTAGGAAAATGCATTCATTTTTGTAGCTACAACTATATGACATTTACTAGCAATTTTATTGACAGTGAATTATCACTTAGTTTCTAGAAAAGTAATTTAATGATTCGAGATACGGCTTTATCACCGCCGACTATCTATGTCTCGAATACAGGGTTCGTTAGAGATCATCCCTCTGATCATTTCCAAGGATAGTTCGAGCACAGCGCAAAACAAACTTCACTTAAATGTCCATCGATTCAATTAATTCTAAAAGAAAGAAAGGACTCTTTCTAGCCTCTTTTCTTTCCTTTTACTTCATCAAATTCAATGCTCCCCGGAAGTATATTCTATACCACAAAATAAATACCAATGTAGCCGTATTTAGGTATGTAGCGAGCAGTTGTTTTGCGGTTTCCTACAATTTGTACCGAGTAGTGAATAGTTACAGTAACCGCTGCTGTGACGTTGTCGGAAACACAATAAGGCTTCCTTATTGGAGGTGAACAGCGGATGTGGAAGCCTACTTGTACAAGTTCTATCTCGACGGCTGATTGTGTGCGTCGTCGCTGGGTACCGCATTGTATCGCAGCTTGCCACAAAGCAGCAGAGCACTCAGTATGAGTGCCGCGGTGGCTGCCGCCGTGTACCTGTCTTTGTTTTATTTCACCTACACACTTTCGAAACTTTTCAGGCAACTTCAAATTGCGTTTCTTCTTTAAACGAAAGCTGGTTTGCGCTGATTAGTTGTACGGTGTTGTGTTAGTTTACTTCGACGTAACTTATTTTTGTATCCAGTCCAAACTTTGAGCGCTTCTATAGCTCTTTTAACTACTACCGACTATGAAGAAGTTAGTTGTAATTACAACTGCTACTACAAGTTTAAATACTCTATTACTAAAACATTTGTGTGCAAATAGTGGTGTCTTTGACTAATTGAGCATTTAACCTATCCTTTTAAAGGGGTTCAGTAGACAAATTTTAACGGCTTGTGAAAGTTTTTTTAAAAGGGTCCATAATTTCGTAAACTATATTTAGAGCGGCTCCTATGTAACGGAGGCTTACATCTTGATGCGTCGGCGCGGGTACTATTTATGCGGAAATGAGTGCAGCGAAGCGGAAGTGCAAAGCAACCCGGCGCACCCCCAACCGGGCGTCGACCCCGCGTATCTACACTCTGTTGCCTTGGCTAGCCGCAAATAAACAGTATGGGCTACACAAATATCATCCTGATTCAAAAAATAAGTCTGTGGACATTAGCATGGTTATTGGTAACTAGCTAATAACAACCTTTTAAGATAAACTTCTGCATATAACCACATTTTTCTATGTAAAAGAAAGAAAAACAGATATATTTTTTGTTCCAAAGGCCCTAGAGGTATAAGCATAGTGAATTTGCCCTTGAAAGATATTGGCACGATACTGTGAGGATTTTTAGGTACTAATAAAATAATAAGATCCTGAAAGTTTCAGATCCCTAACCCAATTGGTATTCGGGAAAAAGCAAACTATGTAATAATCAGAAAAAATGAATATTCTCGGAAACGCGTGAATCGATTAATTTGAATTTTAGATATGTTTTGAGGGCTGATAGTACCTTTTAGGAAAAAAATTAAGAGCTATTTCGGTTGATAAGAACCACAATAAAAATGTCATTTTTGTTTTAATTTTGATTTTTAACTATGATACGAGTTTGGTACATTTATAAAACTATTTTTTTGGATTCCTCATCAATTTTTCTATCGAATTATGAATTTTTAAGATTTTTAAAAAAGGTACGCCATATTACAAAAAAATAAAAACCATTTTTTATACAAAAATTCAATTTATTTATGTGTTACGCTTAAGCCTCGGTTTTATGGCTTATATATGTTCTGTTAGTCTCGTTTGAAAAAAATATTTCTATACTTAGAACAATAATTAATATTTCTGCCTAAGTTATAATCGTCGCTATTATCCGTCGGATGTGGCTTATATATGTTCTGTAAGTCTCGTTTGAAAAAAATATTTCTATACTTAGAACAGTAATTAATTTTTCTGCCTAAGTTATAATCGCCGCTATTATCCGTCGGATGTGGTGTCGACTAAGTCCTCATACTTCAACAAAGCGCCACACGACCGATGCGCTCACGTGTGAATTTGGCCGCACACGCATCCACTGACACAAGTGTAATTTCTGCTCTGATAAGTTTTATAAATGTACCAAACTCGTATCATAGTTAAAAATCAAAATTAAAACAAAAATGTCATTTTTATTGTGGTTCTTATCAACCGAAATAGCTCTTATTTTTTTTCCTAAAAGGTACTATCAGCCCTCAAAACATATCTAAAATTCAAATTAATTGATTCATGCGTTTCCGAGAATATTATTTTTTTCTGATTATTACATAGTTTGCTTTTTCCCGAATACCAATTGGGTTAGGGATCTGAAACTTTCAGGATCTTATTATTTTATTAGTACCTAAAAATCCTCACAGTATCGTGCCAATATCTTTCAAGGGCAAATTCACTATGCTTATACCCCTAGGGCCTTTAAAAATTGTACCTAGCAATAAGTCTTTATTGACATAATAAAAAGGACATAGTTAAAACAGAAGTTGTTTTTCGTAATGTGCATAAGTTGATCTTACCGGTGTGTTAGTTACCAGTGGTCCTGTTTATAAAAACCCTTTCTAACTATAAGTATATATATATATATATATAAAACTATGTATGTAGGAAATACACTAGGAGGAATTGTTGTCATTACATGTTGGGCATAATTTTAACATCGATGTTAGTTACCAAGTTTTCAACATCCTATACTGCTGCAACGTTCTGCAGTCTACACAACAACAATGAGGTCCTGTTAGGTTGACTTCGGCGTGGAAAGCACTCGAAGATCAATCAGTCTCTAGCAATACATGAATGGATGGAACGATGCTGACAGATGGGCTGGCTCAAGGTAAGTACATTCCAGCTTTGTACGTAATTATTGCACAAAAATTTGAGAACAGTTGGTAGAGAAATTAAGTTTTAGAAAACTATGCGTTAAATGCTTTTCAAACATGGATCGCAAGCAAGAGGAAAATCCATTTGCTATCTCCAAGTATTTCCGCATAGGGAGACAGCAACTTCCGAATAGTTTAAGAGTTCTCAGTTTAAGCGTAATAATTCATTTTTGAAGTGCTTGGAAAAAGAAGAATATAAAACAATTGACAAATTAAATTGTTTAAATCCGGATTTAAATAATTTTTCATTATAATCTAGTGAAAATATTTTTGTTTTACTTCTGCGGCATTACTTAATTTTAATTATATCGGGTACTCCGACTATAGTTTTGGCCACATCCGGTGGCCTTCTTTATGGAGATAAAGCTGAGTACAATGTGCGCGCGGCCTCGTGTTGCTTCGGATAGTTGGAGAATCTAATATAATTCGAACGTGAGTAATCCCGCACAAGTAAAACAAAAATGTATCAAAACCACATCAGTTTACATGGGAAAATATTGTTGACTATATTTCCCAGCTTGCGTTTGGCCACCATTTCACCTGATGTAAAGCGAAGATGCTGTCTACGATGTACACGCTTACCTAGAAGAAATCGATTCATGCGCGACTTGAAGGCACTCAGATTATATCTATCGGGAAACACCTAATTGGACAGCTGTGGCAGTTATAACACAGGGTTACCTAGTAGCTGCCAACGAGAATACAATTTAATTATATTAAATTAAATTGTTTTTTACTTAGATTTAATTAATTACAATAAATTTGATGCTATTGTAATGTTACATATTATGCAATAAATTGAATTGACTAGAAATAAAAATGAACAAAATTGTAAATAATGCATTTTATGTTTCTTGACTTGTTATGGAAAAAGCTTTGTTAAATTTTAAAGCATAAATTATAATATAAATTGCTTTAGCAAGATTGATATGTTCGCGACCTATCACGCCAGCTACATTGTCTGTTATAACCTTTTGATGTTATAGCCTCAAAATTAACTATTTAGTAGATAGTAAGCGGGAATTATCTAATAATTTCATATTTAAGTTCAACGATAGGCGCATAGCGTACAGGTGTGGTTATGTTTCATAGTGTAATATAAATTCAAGTTATAATAATGGAACGTGACCGAAATACACCCGTCCGTATGTCTTGACAATATTCGGGAAATCTTCCTATGAAAATGGGTACGTGCGGATGGCTCAATCAACTCAATGTTCGGGAAAAGGTGCATCCTATCGGAGCTTATGATCGTACTACGATTTTATCTATTCCGGTTGGATTCAAATTTCTGTGGAATATCTTGCTTGGACTAGATATTGCAGGACATGCAATCATTGGCGATTATAGTTTGGAAACGTGTATGTATAGGCAATTGATTAATATTATAAGCTATTGACGTGAATACCTCTTTAAATTTGCTTCCATTACACGAGGCCATTCAAAAAACTCAAGAAAAGAAAATCGGAGGATCAATTCACTATTGCAGCTATATAATGTTAAGTTAGTACGTAGTAAAGATCTGTTTGTTGAACATTAATAGTTACTGATAAATAACATAAATTAGGTATTGTGTAAAATTGAAAGAGCGGTGTCCTCTTTCACAAGCCTAAAAGAGAAAACCAACGAAGATTGTTAATGTGTAAACTTTTTAAAGAAAATAAATAATAATAATTATTATTTTATCTATCATCTACATCAAATATTTTTATACCCCACTGACGGCTACAGGATCAAATAATTCGCTAAGTTGAGTGAGAAGTTGAAACATTGAAATACGAAGAACCTGTTAGTGTTCAAAAATGTACACGTAATCCATTAACAAGCAAAACAACTCAACAAACTGAAAGGTCGATTTTTCTCAGAAAGAAGCTAAAATCTTGATCAAAATAATTATTACTCTGATCACGATGTTTTTTAATTATATAAGCACAGTAAATAATTTTAATCTTAAATAAAAAAATATAAGAAGGCTTTACTTCTTAAGGCTTTGCATTAAACCAAATATTTAAATATTTGGTTTAATGCAAACAAAAAAAATCTGTAGCAAAATCTTTCTAGTTTAACTTTCTTCTTTGAAATAGCTTCGAACACTGTCTAATAAAATGAAATCTTTATTTTTGAAGAGCAAACTTCGATTTTGTAACATGATACCGTTAACGCTAATGACGTAAGGAAAGTTTAGTTTTATCAGTTGTTTCATCAGACCTTCTGCCATTAATTTTAGACGCTTGACTGAGCAAGGAAACAGAACAACTTTGTTACGACAAAAAGAAACATTTACTCTCTTATAGACTAACTTATTCGAACGAAAGTGCTATCTAGCTAATACTCAACTGAGCACATAAATTACGTACTTACGTAACGTTGCAAGTACGAGTAAATCTTTTATTAGATCTTACTCAAAATAAGAGAAAAAAGATACAATTTAATTGTATAGATTACTTTCTTTATAAATGTAGACGAAGAGTTTCTAGAAAAACCACTTACTCTTGTCGCTGGTACAGTTATCGCAATAAACATTTTATTTATTTTCTTTCCTATTATTTAGCGGCACATCTAATGTATGGATATTGAATAATAAAAACCCCAGTGTTGCCTTTTAACCGGCTTGTAAATACTTGAATTATCTTATTACGACACCAACGACAGTATAAAAATTGGATTCACTTTGTTTACTTGAAAAATGGTGCAATGATTTTAAAACAAATGCTGTCCCATTAGGTAGTGTCAACTCGAGCATCTCCCTACAAATAAATGTTATTGGACGGTTAGCTTTTAGCGGAAAATCGTCGGCGTCTTCGTTGTCGCCGGAAGGAAGCGTTGAGGACATGCCAATAAGCGCGGCGAGCTGTAACAACACCTCATGAGCTTCCGGAAGCAATTTCGCACTTCACCATCAGATAATAAGGTTGACAATTCCACTTGTCGTTATCTGTTGCAACGACTTAAAGCAATTTTGCGAGTCAATATTGAACTTTTCAACTCTAGGGAGTGATGTGTTCCTCAGTAACAAAATTGAGTGTACATATCTACTTACATCTAATCTATCAAGTTTATTTCTTCTTTTATTTTCCTTCGTCACTTCTGTGCAAACGAAAGCACTGAATCAATATTAACATGCGAAAGCTGACTGTGACTTTGGTCTGTATTTTTTCATTAATATTCAGATAATCGTACACGGAGCGTCAACCCGGAGCGAGGTTACAGTGTGTAAACGTACTTCTATACATATAGAGCTATGTAATCTGCAGACGGGCTCTGATTGCGTTTTAATTAAGTCATTACCTGGGTCTCGTCACTCCCAACCTCCCGTCAGCTTCTGAGGAATCTTCATCAAGACACTATAAGTCACCTCTTGCGCAATAATCATTCATCCATTCCAGTTGACCCAATCTTATTCAATAAGGGTTCGATAGTGGTTAACACTAAGGAGAGAATGGAGTGGTTAAGCTATTTGTTCCGAACCGCTTCACCAACTTTGCTCGTAATAGTTTAATTTATTAAAATTATGCTTTTATTTTTTCTTTATCTACTAAATACAACTTAATTTTATTCTAATATTGACTTGAATTGTATGTAATGAAGATGTGACTGTTCTGATTTATTTTTTTATGTTTTATCTGTATGAATTTAAATTATGTTATTAATATTATTATTTTTAATTAATTTGCATATGTAAGCTTATATAATTCTAATAGACATATATATAGGTTTGCAATCAATCAGATCACATTCGTATTTTTGATAAAGTCTGAGCGAGCAAGCTTTGCTCGATGTATGTAAAATTTTAAACACGGAAAAACAAGTTTTCCCATAGATAAGTACACAATTATATATATTAAATACCTATATTGCAATTATTACAAGCATTAGGATATAAAATTTTGAAAATATTATCATTGCTCAATCCTTAGTCTGCAGAAGCAAATAAATCGTGGGACTGAAACGAAATAAAATATTTTAGATTGCCTGTACCGTAATGGGTGACAGATTTAATTTGCACCCTCGTGTGTGAACTTGGTTTCGTAATTGCGCTAGGGTAGATACATGTGTCAGAAAAACCGCCAGTTTGCCCAGTTATAATTTAATTATGGCTTGGGTGGTCTCGAAATCCCTACATTCTCTCTAATTATATCCGAAAACATTCCGTCGGTTGATTTACGATACGATGCAAATTAGATTACAATTTTTATGGTTTTGTTTCAGCCGCGGCGGGTAACTTTACTGGTTAGTCGACGAATGCAGGGGAAATAACATCTATAGCGCGAGCTTCAGAATATTTTATTTTGGTTTTTAGGCACGCGAATGCTGAAATATGGTATGTATTAAATAATGAACTTTCTTGTATCTCCAATTTACGCCTTTTCCGGTATGATTAAATTTATCAATTCACTTACGGCCATCAAACATATGTTTCTTAAGTTATTGCAAAAAAAATTGTTTATTTATATATATTTTTTATAACAGTCATTATATCGAATCTGATTTAATTTATTTTAAATAATATATATTAATATCTTTTTAAGCATTAATATTAATTAATATAATTAACATTTTCATGTATTATGACTGCAAACTTACCTCAAATTTAATTTATTGATTAGGTACTTAACAATTAACAAATTATATTTGTCTAATAGTGACTCTTTAAAATGTAATTATAATGCACCTAGACATACATAATAAGTATTTGTATATTATACAGATGTAAAAAATGTATATTAAATTGGAAATAATATTACTACATTCTGCTTTGTATGTTATTGAATATAAATGAAATGAAATATTAGAAAGATATCGAAAGACATTATTTAAAGTAAAGTAAAGGATTTTATTATGGCATATAAACCTGCAGTTGCTGCAGTATCGATTAATGGCTGCGGGCAGACGACGGCGGCGAGGCGACAATGAAAAACTATGCTTTTTGCTCACGAAAACTCTACCACCGGCTCGCTCGCATTTTCGAATAGACAAACTTTGTTTTAGAACTTACCTACCAACATGAACGAGGTCGAGAATGTACTGAGCGCTAATTTCATAACAAACTTGCATACGATACGAGGTATTTCGAGCTCAGTTTTGAAATTTGTTCGATTAAACTTTTGCGTAGATTTAATACGTTTACTGCGAAGTTAAAGTGAACTTGACAAATAATAATCAACAGTTAAGTGAACTGTATAATTGTGAGCACTGTGCAAATTTATTGCACGCTCACTAAGCGTTGCCGAACATGTAGCTTACATCGGGCGAGACAATAACGCTATAACCATTAATAGGATCGAGGGTCCCTCACTTCCTCAATTACCCGAGCCACACAAACTTGCAGTATATATATATATATATTCCCTTACACATTTATATCTATTTTCTAACCAAAGGAATTTTTAAGTTACAAAATTGATAATTCTAGGTAAATCAAAACCGAAACGGTTAAATATCGTATTGTATTTCACACAGCGCCATCTAGCCGCAAACTAAGCAAAACTTGTAACCAGATAACGGGCGGTTTTTTTTTTTAATTAATAAATACTTCGATACATACAGCATTAACAAATTGCCGTGATGGTGCCGGCGTAAGAATAGTACCCCACCCTCTCTACCCGTGGTTGCCGTAAGAGTCGGCTAACGGATGTAATCCGGAAGATGGGCAGCAGCGTCTTCCTTGAACAATCACACGTAACTGCGCTCGCCAACCCGCCTGCCAAGCGTGGCGAGTATTGGCAAAACCCCTCCAGGAGGAGGCCTATGTCCAGCAGTGGACGATCTATGGCTGATGATGTGTGTGTGTGTGTGTGACATACAGAATAACACAGATCTTTTTTTTTGTCGTAGGTTCATCAGAGGTCTAAATGAACTTACACGGCAGTCACTCATTTTAACCGACTTCAAAAAGATCAGCAGGTACCTGGCAGGTATAATAATACTTTATTTAAATTAATAGTTAAGAGGTTTAGACAAAAATTGTCACTGTAATTGTGTAATAACATAATTTGTAAATACTAAATACTACATAATTGAGAAGTAAAATAATATTGTTATTGGTATTTGTCGAAAAATATATTAAATAGATAGGAATATAAACTTTACTTCTGTGAACGAGCACGTTCACAGAAGTAAAGTTTTACTTGAGTAACTTTTACTTTAGTAAAGTAGTACTTTTTTTTTAAAGTTTGTTTATTACTTTTACTTTGGAAATTGACTTGAGTATTATGAATCCAATACTAGATCTTGTTGGTATACCTACAACGACGTTGCAGTATAATTGTAATAGATAACTCTCCTAGATAGGAATCGTTAATACAATACAATCGTAATATCTGAATACTTAATCGTTCCTTGAGAACTGAGCTCGCTTGTGCAGTACTCTGTTCCCACACTTTCACTCCATACACATCGCTAACAAACGCAATGCGTATCTCTCACACATGATTTGCTCGGCTACATATTAGCACATAAGACCGGCAATTTTTATTCCTGGCGGAAAACAAAGTAAATTGCACGTACAGAAAAGTAATTCCGAATTAATAAATCTTCGGCACCCTTCTTTTCGGCTGTCGTTACCATGACTGTTTGAGGGTGGCCCTGCGCTGTGCTGCCAGAGAACAGGCGGGAACCGGGCTGATGTCGCCACACGTACAGTGTAGAGACGCTCCGGATGCCGCGGCATTAGCCGTCTGATTTATACGTCTGGCGGCCACGATGCTGTGTTGCGTTAATTCCACAAACAATACTAGAGGGGCCGCATCTACCAACCCACACGCCTCCAATAAAATGCAGAAACAAAATGGTATTCGAAACACCATAGACATGTAAATTACGTATTATATAGCAACATATCAGGAGAGAGCCCCTGTGGAATTTGAATATGAATAACTTCAAAGTGCTACCACGCGGAACGTTTTGACGTGGAACATTTCGGATTACTATCGAAATAGTTGCTGTCTGTTCGTGAAGATTTGATTTTTGAGTGCAAACTGGTATACATAACAGTATGATCGCTAAACTATCGGTTGAAACTACCCATCGAAATAATACACAATAAGTTACATTGTTTATTTGTCGTTTGTTTTTTTTTTATTCTGCTATTTTCCAGTGTTTGGTACTGTGTTTATTTATTTTTTATACCTACAACCCCTAAAACTCATAAGATCATAGTTATTTTTAGCTCATGTTACTCTGCATGTTATATATGTATTACATTAATTGTGACTATCCTGTGTACTCATTTGCTCTGCTTTAAAAACTGAAGGGCGTGGGTTCGATTAACACATAAGACTAACATTTATGTGACGAACATATGTATATGTAGATGTTTGTTCTGTGTCTGGATGTTCTTTATGTATTAAAAACATTTATTTACTAAAATTTACATAAATGTTCTATTAGCTAATATCGTTCCTATAGCGAGCCTCGCGTAGTTTGCGGCTAAATGGCGCTTAGTAAAAAAATGTCCTACCTACGATATTTACTTTATTTATTCCATCATATAAGTCATCTGTGCTTATACTTATGTATGCATCAACCTTTTTTTTCTACACCTAGAATATTAATACGCAGTTACCAACAAAAATAACATTAACAACCTGTACAAGTACCTATAAGCGGAATATAATTCAATTTAAGCAAAATTTGAAGGGTGGCTACATGAAAGAGATGTCTTTGCAAAAATCAATATAATCACGGTCGTTTACCTAGCCACCCTTACAAATTGAACCCCAGATCCTGAGATCGCTCGACCGACTCTACTCAACGCTCTTTAAAAAGCGGTAGATAAAACTTGATCCCATACTGGTAGGGTGTAGCTATCTGCAGTTAATTATCTGTGCGAGGGGTCGCTATGCCAGGGGGAAACGGCAAGACAACCGACGCAAAACGCCAAATTCTCCCCCTCACCATGCCGTCCCGAGATTCGTGCGAACCATTCGAACGGTAAGCTCCGTAATTAGTTTTAATTAAATGTATCACAAAACGGAGACTGATGACGACATTTGTATCATGATTACAAGAACGTACACGAACATACGGAACCTTAGCTAGCGTAATCACAGAACTAATTAAACTTACCATCGAATGTCTCGAAGTAAGTTGATGATATGGACTTTGTTTTATATCTGGATATTGCTGCAATAGTCATGGGTTATTTCTTTGAAACAGTACTTGATTTGTAGTACCTGCTTAACTCCCTTCTCAAAGATTGTGTAAAACCTAATTTACCCACGATATGTCGGCGCTGATGTTATAAATCATTGCCAGTGACGATGTCGGCCGTTTGAAGTGGCAGGCAAGTTTGTGGAGGGTTCGCCTGAAAGAAATGTTACCTACTTATGAGTAGGTGGTACATTCGTTCCCAGTACGTAATTGCCGTCATGAAATGGTTAAATTAGAATAACCACGCTTACTTTCTCAGCGAAGTACAGAATGCAGCGTTAATGTTTGTATTAAGCTTTTCATCACTACATATTATAAAACAAAGTTGGTCACGTCTGTCTGTGTGTTCGCAATAAACTTAAAAACTACTGAACGGATTATCGTGCGAGTTTTACCAATAGATAGAATGATTCATGAGGAAGGTTTAGGTATAAAAATTTTCAAATGTTTGTATAAATTGGTTGAAATATGATGATAATTGTTGGAATTGTCGAAAAAAGTCAAACCACGTGGTAGCTTTCATCGAAAACGCTGCCTAATTCCTTTGAGATATAACAAAACAATGGTAGTATATTCCTCTTTTATAGATCTACAAAAAAGTCCGCGGTTGCATATACCTTTTAAGGTTTACCGTCTGTGCGCTTAGATCTCTTTAACTACGCAACGGATTTTAATGGGGTTTTCTCAATTGACAGAGTGATTCAAGAGGAAGGTTCGTATGTATAATACATGCATATACACCATATTGCACCCGTGCGAAGGCGGGGCGGGTCGATAGTTAACTACAAATATAAATAAATATATCGTACGGCATTTCACACATCGCCATCTAGCCTCAAACTAAGCAAACCTTATACTATGGAAACTAGAAATCTGATACTACATACTTTTTTGCAAAAAAATACTTTTGATCAAAACAGAATACCCAAATACAGAACAAACATTTATGATCGTCACATAAATGTTTGTCCTAGGTCGGAATCGAACTCACACTCTTACGCCCATAGAAATTAAAAGTCACCAAGGTATGTATACGCCGCTACGCACCTTAAACTCGTACTATGCCGTCTAGATGAATGTTCGAGCTAAGCGGAAGATGCCTTTGCCCTGTTTGTTTTTACAAGTATATATAACGTCTATCCCCAAGTAGCAAAGTGTTCTGCTGCCTGTCTCCCTATATAATTAGTAGCAAAGCGGACTGAAGCCGGCGGCATCCGACACGCGCTCGCGGTTGTTTGCCCGACCACTCAACGTTGGGCTAGACGCTGACACCTCTTTTAGATTACATTGTTAATTATTTCAAGTGCCGTATGGATCAACCATACTGTCGTTTGTGTTAAAAAAGGTGTCAGCAAATCTAAACACTTTCAAAATTCTAGTTTCTGATTGTTTAGTTTTGTAACTTTTGCTATTTGAACAAACATTTATGATTATCGCAGACTAAATTCTGATTAAAAAGTATTTTGTATTTTGATGATTAACATAATTATGTTTTGTTTTTATTATGTGTTCTGCAGATTCATTTTGTTTTATTATTTCATTCTATTTAAAGTAAACTTCACTTAGGCTCTTAGTTTGTGTTAGATATGTGTATATCAATTTTTTTTTTCTATTTAAAGAGATCTTTTTGCAATGTAGCCGGATGTCGTCGCGTCGAAACAATGCCGATCCAACATAGCGTGCGTACAAGGGAAAGGGAAATGCGCAGATGCGTTCAGTTTAGCTCGAAGGCTCTATGTAACAGTGGATAAGCTCAGTATAGATAACATGCTTTGATCGTAGATCTAGGTGACAAATCTCTTGGGCATGTAGCAGGTCATCTACATATTCATCAGGTATTCTTGACGCCAAGCAGTAGTTTGTATCAGTGTATGTGTGTATGTATGCATGTGTATGTTTGTGAGAGTGTGTGTGTGTGTGTGTTTGTCAGAGTGTGTGTGTGTGTGTGTGAGAGAGGTTGTGTGTTTGTGAGTGTGTGTGTTTGTATTCCTTGTAGGATTATTCTAATCAAAAGTTTTCAAAGGAGTCATATTCATATTTTTGAAGCCATACTCTGATACTAGCCTTAAGTTGTAAAGAATTTAAGGTGGTAATCTGATGTTAACAGATGTTACCTTAAGATCAGACATAAGAATATATTTGCGTCTAAAACATAATTAATTAGTTAGTTAGGAGTCTAACTAACTTACGACATTTTTATGTATTTGTCTGTAATTAATAGTAGTTATTTATTAGTTTGCTAATTTAACATTCTATGGTAGAAGTGATATTCGAGCTACTTTCAGACTGCATATACGGGTGACGATGGTGTTGCGCACATAAACAATGCGCTTACAAATATCACATCTACAGGAGTGAGCTTGCGTAGTGGCTCGTTAACGAGAGAGCCTGAATTATGCCGCCCCTCTCTGACTCTCATACATATGCGTAAGTTAGCTATTGTCTTACGCGAGTGACTGAAAGCTACAAGCTACGACGGTGGGGCACGACGCAACTTGTGAATTACTACTTAGTACATGAACTCGTCTACGGGACAACGTAGAACACGTGTATCATTCGTAGACCAGCGAATGCTTGATATTTTCACGTCCAGTCGCATTGCTGCGTTTTTTATTCACGTAGGATAATGGTTTTCTTAAATTACATCACACATAGCAAATATTATGTAGTGCTACCTAGAGAATTAATTTTGCTGTGGTTCTCACGAAGTGTCGTTAAACGTACAAGTGTTTGTACTTTGTAGAGACATTTTGTAATGAAAATATTTTTTCAAACTTTGCATTCTCCATACTTGAAACACAATTAAATTCAGTTAAGTAAAAAGGAGGGTATTGCAGTGCAATATTATCATCACGACCTCCAGATTTCTTTGTCTTATTGTCTTCCTCCGCGCGGAAACATGACAAAGCGAGAATATAGATAGGTTTGTCTCGTTTTTACAAGTGGAAAGACTATTATTTCAGCTCGCGTGATTGGCGGGCCGATGGTTATAGGTCTCTCTTTTTTTATGTAAAAAGTAACGAGACGAATGAGACGTTCTCCTGATGGTAAGAGATAACGCCTGTCCATGACCATTACAGCGATACACAGAACTTTGAGTCATCATCATCATCATCATCATCAGCCTATCAAAGTCCACTGCTGGACATAGGCCTCTCCCAAGACACGCCACTCAGCCCGATCTTCGGCTTTTCGCTTCCATCCACCGCCAGCTGTCCTACGTATATCGTCACTCCATCGAGTCTCAGGGCGTCCTACGCTACGTTTGCCAATTCGCGGTCTCCACTCCAGAACACGTCTACCCCAGCGGTTATCGGTTCTGCGACAGATATGTCCAGCCCATTGCCACTTCAGTTTGCTAATACGCTGAGCTATGTCTGTGACTTTTGTTCTCTGGCGAATTACTTCGTTCCGGATACGATCCCTCAGAGAAATGCCAAGCATAGCTCTTTCCATAGCTCGCTGAGCGACTTTGAACTTTCGGACCATTCCCGCTGTGAGTGTCCACGTTTCGGCTCCGTAGGTCATGACAGGTAGAACGCACTGATTGAAGACTTTTGTCTTGAGACTTTGTGGGATGGATGACGAGAAGACTCGACGTAGTTTTCCAAATGCTGCCCAGCCCAACTGAATTCTTCTGTTGGCTTCACTTTCAAAATTGTTTTTACCTAGTTCGAGCGTCTGCCCTAAGTAAATATATTTTTGAACAATGTCTAAAGTGAAACCATTTATGGCAACCGGTCCCGGAACAACGTACTCGTTGAACATGACCTTGGTTTTATCCAAGTTCATCCGGAGACCGATGCATTGAGAAGAATCATTAAGACTGGTCAGCATCAATTGTAAGTCCTCCAGCGATTCAGCCATTATGACGATGTCATCCGCAAAACGAAGGTGCGAGATGTGCTGGCCATTAATGTTGATGCCTCGCCCTGCCCAGTCCAGCGTATTGAACATATCCTCCATTACGTTTGAGAACAATTTCGGGGAGATAACATCCCCTTGCCTCACGCCTCGACGAAGGTGGATATGTTTTGTTTGCTGGTTCTGAACTTGAACGGTCATCGTTGCGGCGTCATACAGACACCTCAGCACCTCGATGTATCGCCAATCTACCTGGCATCGCTGTAAGGACTCCAGAACAGCCCAAGTTTCGACCGAGTCAAAAGCTTTCTCATAGTCCACAAACGCCAGACAAAGGGGCCGATTGTACTCCTTTGTCTTCTGTACAATCTGCCGCATGGTATGAATGTGGTCTATGGTACTATATCCGCTTCGAAAACCGGCCTGTTCCGGAGGCTGAAATTCGTCGAGTCTTCGCGCAAGACGGTTCGTAATAACCCTAGAAAACAGCTTATAGACATGGCTCAGAAGCGAAATCGGTCGATAGTTTTTCAGAAGGGTTTTATCACCCTTTTTGAAAAACAAAATGACCACGCTTTTGTGCCATGCCTGTGGAGTACTCCCGGTAAAAAGGACGGCATTAAAGAGTTCTTGGAGCTCTTTGATTAACGGAATTCCACCGGCCTTCAAGAGCTCTGTTGTAATTCCGTCCTCACCCGAGGCTTTTCCATTTTTAAGCTGTCTAAGGGCCAACACGATCTCATCCGGGCTGATGTCGGGCAGATCTTCCGTGTAGTGGCGTGTCAAAGTGGCTCTTTCATCCTCATTGTCAGGTGGGAGATGAGGGGCATGCGATGCATATAGCTGGCTGTAGAAGTCTTCCACTTCCGAGAGAATCTCTGGTCTAGAACTGACGACTCCCCCCGTCGACGTGGTTAACTTCGTCAGATGGCTTCTACCAAGTGGCTGGACGAACACTTTCGACCCCCGATTTTGCTCAATTGATTTTTCAATCAAGAGCGTATTAAATGATCGGAGGTCCCGTCGTACCAGCTTGGCGATTTTCTTGTTTAGCGCTACTTGATCTGATGAAGTTAACATGGGGTTGTCGCGCCGCTCTTCCATTAAGTGTAGAGTCTCTCTCGAAAGTTTTGACTTTTTGCCCTTACGTCGCATTTCGCAAAATTTCGTGCCCTCATCTCGGAGGACGTTTACCACTTGTTCAAGTTTCCGGTCTACGTCATCTGTGGTTTCCAAGGCAGCGAATCGGTTCTCCAGGTTTAACTGAAACTTTTCGGATCCAACCACGGTTTGGAGAAGGTTTGGACGGAGCGATGACTTCATCAAACGGACCCGTTCAAGCTTGATGTTGATATCCAGAGTGCCTCGTACTAGTCGATGGTCACTTCCGGTATGAAACCTAGTGAGCACCGAGACATCTCTGAATATACGCTTTTTGTCCGTAGTGATGAAGTCTATCTCGTTTTTAGTCCGTCCTCCGGGGCTTTGCCACGTCCACTTCCTCTGAGGCTGTTTCTTGAAAAAAGAATTCATCAAGAAAAGCCCCTCCTTCTCTAGGAAGTCGACAAGCATTTGCCCTCTGTCGTTCCTTTTACCAAAACCGTATGATCCTACTACCGACTCGCTGCTAGTCTGTACTCCCACTTTAGCGTTAAAATCCCCCATAACAACGTTGAAGTGGGCTCTGGAGGTCCTATGTAAGGCCTTTGATATGTCCTCATACAGAGTTTCCACTTCTGAGTCTGGGTGAGACTCCGAGGGCGCGTAAACCATAACTACTTTGAGGCTATACCTCTCAGTAAGTTTAATTATAAGGTACGCAACCCTCGAAGATACACTTGCGATTTCTAAAACGTTGTTACAGAGGGTTTTATGGACCAGAAACCCGACACCACCTTGAGACAGTTGGTCTCCCTCCCTGTGATACATAAGATGGCCCGATTCTAAGGTTACAGTATCCTCTCCCTGTCTTCGGACTTCACATAACCCGAGAATGCGCCATCTTATGTGCCCCAGTTCTTCTTCCAACTGCGCGAGCCTATCATCATGCCTAATCGTTCGTCCATTAAACGTAGCCAGTGTCAGTGAGGTTTGGCGGCCTACTGCGGTAACCCGGGGATTCTTCGCACCCCTCGCCCTGCCGTTACCATGACCGCCGCCTTGGTCAGGAATAGCAGGGCGGCCGGGAACTCGGGGCCGTTCTTTTGGGGACTTTTCCATGGGAGGTTTGGCCCATAGTCGCCACGCTGGGCATGCGGGTTGGCGACCGCAGGAGCGTAGCTTCTCGCACGGGTAACACTGCTGCCTGTTACCAGTCTGGAATTTAGCTACGCCGTAAATTGTGATGGTTATCCCGCCATCAATCGGTCCCCTTTAAGTAGGCTTCTACTACAGGCAGGGGATACCGATGCCGTATTCTAATCGCCCCGGCACCAGGGCAAACTAACAAACTTTGAGAACTTTGAGAACTTTGAGAACTTTGAGAACTTTTTTGGGAACTTTGAGTAACAATACAAAATCCAAGGAACCGCTGCTTTGGCGCTCATTACTTCGAGACTGGATGATTAGTCTCAACAGCCCAGTAATTTCACTAGCTGCAGTACCCTTCAAACCGGAACACAGTGATGTTTACACACTACTGATTGGAGGAAAAATATCTGGTACTGCGTTGGTACCTACCTAGACGACCTCCTGCTAAGGAAATCTACTGCCAAGTAAACCACCAGTCTCTCTTGCTGTGCCATTTACCTCGGTCATAAAAGCAAACGGCGTCGATCCACGATTATAATGATATCGTCCACCAATCTTTTCCTCATGTAGCATCACTTAAACATAGAATTAATTATGCTTACTCGTAACTTTACAGTCAGGTAAACCTTTTTCTATTGAAGTTACAATTTTATGAGTCCCTGTAAAAACATATTAGGCAATCTTATAGCCGACACGACGTTAGGAAAGTAAAATTCTAAGATTATTATTTTCCCTCCAGCCAATACCACATTTGAATTCCCTTTCAAGTGAGTACTTTCCCTGGCGTCTGTGGCTCGCGTCCGCGGAGGGTGTCTGTGGGAGGAAGGGAGGCCCAGAGGAACCTTCACTTTCGTCCGCCTCTCGCTGCAGCGCCGACCTTCTGTGAAACTTTCCACATCGATCCGACCCTTTCGTAACATAAAATAACAATAATCCGTGAACTATGCTTCTTGCAATACTGATATTTCGTGCACTTTCGACATGGATCGATATTGCTCGACAATAAAGCGTACTGTAGCAAAGTTATTTATGACTTGGCTCGCGTGTTCCTTTAAATTTGGACCAAAAATCTTTTATGGTTACAATCGATAGAATGTAAATCTATGAGCCACTGATATTTTTCTTCCGTTGATGAGTCTTACTCTGAACTCTTGTATATGTTACACTACGGCCAATTTATACAACATAACTTTAGATATCGTTGTAAGCGTTGTTCGATATAAATTAAACTGAGCCAAAACAGGGGCAAACTTACATTTCCCTCATGAAAACAAAACTCAACCCAAGTTTAATTTAACACCTTGTTCACGTCATTTTGTATATACATAGATATGTCTGAACGTTCTGAATTTAAATTCTGTATGTCTGCTCGCAATTGATAACATTGGGTAGTAAACACATTGTATAAGATGTACAAGGTAATAAGTTTGGGGTATACTATGTCGAAAGGGGGTCATTGTACTCGTCACTATAAACACCATTTACTATGAGTACAAAATTCTGAACACGCAAAACAAAATCAATTGTTTGATACATTTGGTTAAGGGTCAACGTAATTTTTCTACAGAACCGCTAATTCTTTTTACAATTTTGGAGTTCTTTCCGTAGTAAAAGCTATTTACAGTGTGTAGCAGGTACAATGACCCCCTATCAAACTAGGATACCTCAAGCTTATAACCCTGTAGAAACCAAGAAATGTACAAGTTATTCGTAAACTTTTTGTGTCGACTTTATAAAAGGCACGTCGAAGTAACGCCGAAAGCTTTTCATGAGGGCTAATAAATTAAACGGGAGGTTGTAGCGTATTATAAAATTATTTTTACTTATTAGTTTTCACAGCGGCTATAAATCATCGTAATAAATCATAATAGCAATAGCCGACTAGTACACTAATATATCAATCATTTTATAAAAGACAAAGTTGTCTCATATAAATTTTTAGTACCTGGATGGCCGAGCTTTGCTCGGCTGAAAACACGGATAAAACGACGTTTTCTAAAAATGAAACCTAGCTAGATCTAATTATCGCCATCGAAACCCCCTGCATGCTAAATTTCATGAAAATCGTTGGAGCCTTATCCGAGATTCAGATTATATATATATATATATATACAAGAATTGCTCGTTTAAAGGTATAAGATTAGATTAGATAGATTAGATTACATAAATGGTAGACACGAGACCAAACCCAGAATAACCATAAATATATACGTACGTATAAATACACCGTTAGATACGCACATTTATTTGGTGGTAGATCGCCTTAGCAGGAAATCGTCCAAGAAGGTACCACCGAATTACCAGATATTCTGCAGCCAAGCAGACATAAAACAAAACACACAGTGTAGTGTGTGTGTATGGGTGGGTGTGTTTTTATGTTGGTGAGTGTGTGTGTGTGTGTATGTATGTATGTAGTGTAAACAGTACTGTGTTCCGGTTTGCAGGGCGAAATTACAACGCTATTGAGACCAACCATTGAAAGTCTCAAAGTAATGAGCGCCAAAATAGCGATGCCCTGGACTTTGTTTTGTTATTTAGGGTTCTGTGTGTCACTGCAACAGTCGTGAACAGGCTTTATCTCTTACCACCGGGGAACCATCACGTTCGTCTCATGACTTTCAAGTAAAAAAGTCTGATGTTTGCAGTATTCATAAAATATTTCGTTATACACCTAAATGCGGTCAAAATTATCATTTCCAAACCTCTTTGATAAATATATGAATGGACAATGAACGAAACCTTATTTACATACATTTTCAACGTTTCGCTCAGAAAAGCGGGTTACAACAACTCGATAGGTACCTGTGTCGAGTGAGGTAAAACTGGGTACGAAATATTTGCTCATCGATATCTAAGGTCCTAAACAAATTGACTGATCCCTTTGAACCTTAGAATTAGGGCACCTGACGCGTATTTTGCCTTTATTGTGCTTTTATGGTTACTTTAATTAAATTTCCTCTGTATACTGTTTTTGTAGCGATGATAGCTTAGTGGTTAGCGCGGTCGGTTCGCATGCCGAAGTGCGTGTGTTCAAACCCAACAATGAGCTTGAGCTGCCGGTGAAGGCAAACATCATGAGGAAAGCATAAGTGGTAACCATACAAGTGGAGGTAGGGTACTTTCTAGTACTCGGCTGGCTAACTACCACCCTCAAGTTGAAAATCTGCCGCCAAGCATATAACGATATGTCCCGGCAGCCACACTTGAGAGCCAGTTCCATAATAGACTAGGTGTGTTTACTATCTTCGATCACACCGGCACTTAACGTCACGTGAGCTATGGTCAGACACCTAGCCTGTCAGCCATTAAAAAACATTTTGCTATGACAATCTAGTTGGCAATCTGGAAGTCATGAGTTCAAATCCCACGGCATGAACCTCTTTTCTAAGTTATATGGTTAACTTCAGACGGTAGGAAAAATCAGGATGGAAACTGTATCAAAATAAATACCTCCCAGAGGTGGGAGTTGTTGCCCTCGACATTATTTTTTAAACTTTCGTGGGTAGCAACGTTTTGTTACTAGCTGTTATCCGCTATATTTTTTCGGGATAGAAAGTATATGTTAATCCAGGGTGTCAGCTACCTCCATAACAAATTTCATCAAAATTGGTCCAGCCGTTTGAGCGTGAAGAAGTAACAAACACACTTCCTATGTCTTATTCCAGAGCCTTAAGTACCTGCATGCAAAATTTCACCCGGATCCGATGAGTAGTTTACGCATGAAGGCGTAACAAACAAAGAAACTTATTATACTTTTGGCTTCGCCCGAAGAGATCAGCAAACAGATAAACAACTTGTAGTAACGCATAGCGATCGCCATTTCGCACTTTCTTTGGAGTTTTTTATTCTTTACCCTCATATTTATTTAAATTTTTTCTTTCGATCGCTCATGTGACATTAACTTTCTTCATTCGCGATTTAGTGCTCGGCCATACCGCACGCGTCTGTATCGCTCGATTCACAGTAGTTAAGTAATATCTAAATTTGTATAAAATGCCAAAACATAAAAGCAGTGACAAGTATAAAACCGTTTAAACATGAAATTTTGCATAAGAAGTTAAAATAAATCGAAAGGGAGCCTCAACGTGGGTTGAAAACAATATGCCGACAATCTCATCGACGTATCCTAGTGTTGTAGTATAATTTTCTTACGTTTATAATAATAAAAAAGTTTCGAGTAGATAAACCATGGTTATCTAATTTACTGATAGTAGTTAAATACTTACTATATGCACAAATAATTATGATTCTTGAATAATATTTCACATGATCTCTAAAAATCTACAAGTTGTTTATCTGTTTGCTGATCTCTTCGGGCGAAGCCAAAAGTATAATTAGTGATTAAACGAACTTACCTGTAAGTGAAGTTCTATCATAATTATACGAAGGCTTCGCCCGAAGAGATCAGCATCCCGCCCTCTACTTCAACAATATTGTCCAGTACAAGGTTGACCCTACCCTGATTGTGAAATATTATTGTAATCCCTAAACTAAATGAAGAAAGTTAATGTCACATGAGCGATCGAAAGAAAAAATTTAAATAAATATGAGGGTAAAGAATAAAAAACTCCAAAGAAAGTGCGAAATGGCGATCGCTATGCGTTACTACAAGTTGTTTATCTGTTTGCTGATCTCTTCGGGCGAAGCCTTCGTATAATTATGATAGAACTTCACTTACAGGTAAGTTCGTTTAATCACTAATAATTGCATTTACGAGTATAATATTAGTTAGGATTGTCATAGATGATTATTATTGATTGATGTATTTAACTTGGTGGTAGATCCTCTTAGCAGGAGGTCGTCTAGGTAGGTACCAGATATTCTGCCGCCAAGCAGTAGTGTGAAAACATTACTGTGTTCCGGTTTGAAGAATACTGCAGCTAGCGAAATTACAGGGCTGTTGAGACTAACCTCAAATACCTAAAATCGTAAGTCTCAAAGTAATAAGCGCCAAAGCAGCGATACCTTGGACTTTGTTTTATTAATTAAAGCTCTGTGTATCGCTGTAATGGTCATGGACAGGCGTTATCTCTTACCATCAGGAGAGCGTCTTGTTCGTCTCATCACAATAACATTAAAAAAAAAGTGTGATTGATACTTTGTAAACTATTCAATTTTTTTTTAATGTCTTTGGAGATAAGTGTTGTCTGCCAACCCGCACTAGTCAGCGTGGTGGACTATGACATTACCATTCTCACAATGAGATGAGGCCCGCACTCAGCAGTGGGAAACTTTATAAAAACAGGCCTTATTATTTACGGTCACTAAACATAACGTAAAAAAATTGTTTTGTTAAGCCGTGATTATTTTAAATAACAACCCTACTACAGAGATATTGTTACTTTGCCGAGGATATTCAGGGTAGAAGTTGTTATTTCTGTTCGCCGTCAAAACAATATAAATTTAATAAAATAAAAGTAACTACATAAGTACTTATATAATAGCAAAATAAAGCCACTGAGTTTCAAATTCCACTAGTAAGCAATCAGTAAAATGGAAAACATTTGTGAAACATTGCTGCAATCGCATGCTATTATGGATTTTCTGCTCTATTTTAGAGCGTCGAGTATACCCAAGAGCTAATCCGTATATTGTACTGCAGAGCACTTTAAAACAGGTTTTACAGCTAAGTTGAATCTAAATGTAAAATGAGAATTCCGACAAACGGTAGCAATAGTTTAAATGGTACTTTAACTCGTATCTAAGATACGTATTTTTTGTTTCATACGAGATAGTTTTCTAGTTCATACTGGTTTCACTAAATTATGCATGTAATCTTAGTCAAGAAATGAAACACAAAGAGAACAAATGCATAAATTATTTAAATATAAAATTCTTATTTACGTTTTATCGTAAGTATAATACCTATACACTTTGGGCTTGATAAAGGCCAATTGCCTTCTCAATGTGCACTTTTAAATTTATATTTTTAGTATATATGACTAAAAACTGTTTATGCGTAGGTGAAAGAACTGATAAAACGTTTAATACTTTGATTACATTTGAAAGGGTAGCGGTCAGGACAACATAATATCGGCTCCTAAGCAAATTGTTAAAATGGGTCCTATGCGCGTATTATTTACTTTTATCGCAGAATTGCGAGCATTCTGTTGGGACTCTTTTATGTCACTGTGCAAGAATTTGTAGCATGTTTGTATTCATCGGGGAACGAAATATCGTTCTCAATTTCTGTATATTGACATAGTGCGTTACGTACATTTTTAGGGCTTTTTCGGAATTTTTGTAGACACTAGGAGAAGTATGTATAACATATTAAACAAATTATTGATAAGACAAATTACTAATACGATGACCACATACTATATATAGGATATTCGCTTACAAATGACGAATATTATAAATTGACAGAAGGCCAGACCCAGTGGCCCGACCTCGCCTCTGCAACGGCAAAAAGACGTCTTCGGTCAGTGTCATCAGTAGCTTGGTCTAATGTTAAACTTTAAATAACATTGTTAATGTTCTTTCACTAGCTTTTATTTAATTTCACGCGTTGTCTGATCAAAACAAATCTCGCAAGCCAAATTAAAACCCACTTCCCGACGTCCGATTGCCCTCAAATTTGGTGTACTTCGGTGACGATACAATGATATGGTACCATGGAGCTGGTCTGTTATGGAGAGGAAAGATGGCCATAGGAACTTCTGAACTAAACAAGATAAACCCATCGAGTTTGAGCTCGATTGATTCGTCTTACACACCAAATCATTACTAGTATTACGTTTTTTTTTGTTTTACAAGTACTTCCACCACAGTTCAGCTGATGTCAGTGTGTGATGATGGTATGGGCGAAGATGGTAAACGTACCTAGCCTGGAATGGAATTGGCTCTCAAGTGATGCCGCCGTTAACAACTTAAGAGCGGTTGCTAACCAGCTAAGTGCTATAAATTATTCTAGCACCATGCTATGGTTTCCTTCACCGACAGGTTAAGCTCATTGTTGGAGTCTGTACACACGCGTGCGAGCCGACCGCACTCACCACACAGCTATCATCGTTAAAAAATATAATTTTATAACACATAATACATATTTCTATATTTCATAATTTGTGTATATTACTATTATCTGTATTCAGCACATAAAAGAGTTTGTCAAAGCTTTTCTCAGATTTAAATTATTTCTAACGTAATTTTCGAGCAGACAGACTCTCCACAGACTAATTACATTTTGAATTATGCACTTGGTGTTAGTTGCTGCGTGGCTGGATTACAGAGCTTTAGCAGATTGAGTGCGGGACCGACCTGTAACTGAGCTTGCCGGCAGATGTTAATGGGGACAAACATTGGAAATAATTACGCAGTTAGCGCTCCCTGCGGCGGCGTGCTGCATCTAACTTCAACCAAATTCCACTAAAACTCACGCATTCTTTGATGAAATGCTCGTCATAGCCTCGCGTCGAGCGGGGCTCGAAATCAGAAGAGAGAGAGTAGATATTATTAATCATATCGCGGATGCAGGATGGGAGGATAAACAAATGCTTGAATTCCAAGAGTACGTACTCAGGATAAGGGCCATCATGCCGGAGGTAGCCTTTGATCGGCCGCGGTAATGCGGCTGCGGTCCACATTCGTGGAAACTTTTACGGGACACTGACCCACTTCTAAACGACCAGTAAAAGTAGCCTGTAACGAGGTCTTTTCCTTAAGAATTGTGATCGTATAACAAAGACTCATGAAAATGTATTCAGTTTTTATTAATGTGCGGCACGCAAGAAAGATATTTGAGGTTCTTATTATGATGCAGATATAAAAAAGAAAATTCTGTACAAAATTAACACATTTTTTAAATATTTTGGAAGCAGTGGTAATTGAAACCTGTCATTAAATTATAAATAATACCTCGCAATTGACATCGGCGTTGTTAATTTGAGAAAATCGGCTGTAGAGATTTATTCGTACAAGCGTGATATTGTAACAAGATCTCAATTATTTTCAGCATCAATTTCATTAAGCTGTTCTAATGGAAATTGTTGGTTATTTCCTCGTCTACTTAAGAGCGACTTTCGAAAATGACTAAAAATACTGATATTTGACTAGCATCGATAATCAGGATAAATGCAACAAATTAAACAGACATAAAAGGTCGTTCTATTGACCCACAATTACGGTAAAGGTTTTGTGACCAAAGATGCCAATTAAAGTTATGAGCTATTTCCTCGCGGTATAAAAGCATGATACAGATTTATGACTAACCGTGGAATCGTAAATAAAGTCTTGGTATTCGCGCAACGATCACTTGGTAGTCCATGAATAAATTTCTTGAAGATTTTTGCTACAATCCCCAAAATAAGTAAGTCGTAAAAAGATCGTTACCGACGCTTCGCCACGAGCTTGTAACATAGAAACATAAGCAATTAATATTAAAATTTATTGCAATATAAACACAAAATATTAGTTGTTCAAGTAAGCTGAAGACGTTATAAGTTAAAAATAAAGAGCGGTTACGATTTTAATGGAAAAGACATCAACGCGGGCTAATTTATCTATACGCAAATGCTAAGTTAGCAGCTATGTAATAACTGCTAATTACCGGAGTTTCGAGCTATTGTTACAGTATGAAGTCGTACATTAGATAGTTATGTGAATATTTCCAAACATAATAGATTAGTTTAGTAACAAGCTAGCAAATATTGCTCTTTTTTTATGGATATCAAGCTAGATGTTTGATCATAGCTCACCTGATATTATGTGACTGTGTGGTCGAAGATGGTGAAGCACACCTAGCCTGGAATAGAACTGGCTCTCAAGTGAGGAAGCCGGAACACACCGTTTGGTGCTTAGTGGCAGATTTTCAACTAGATTGTAGCCAGCCAGCCGAGTACTATAAATACCTTACCACCATGCTATGGTTTCCTTCGCCGGCAACTCAAGCCTGTTGGGGTTCGACCCACGCCAAGGAGAATAAATAAGCGATTAAGATTATAAATAAATAAATAATACATCAGATCAATTATAATCGTAGAAAACAAATTTGACACAATTATTATTGTTAAAATGATATGCTATGGGGTGCAAGCCATGTTCACACAATATAGACTGAAGAAATTAAGGATCACATGTAAATTCAAATAAGCATTTTCCCTACGGAACCCTCCCTATCGGTTGGGGATACCTACTCCGACTCTTATTATTCGAGATGTTCCTTGGGTGATGTGGCTGTAATAACAACATGCGCCAACCCAATGTACAGGTACAGGCTTCATTCTATATTAAAATATTTCCACGCATGTGACTATAAAAACTAAAAAATTTCCTCATATATTTTCCTTTACCTTTATAAACGGAGGGTGCACAGACAGGTGGCTAGAGATATTGTAGCAAAGGAAAAACGTTTTAACGTCTTGGATCAGGTGACATCCGAGGCGACGTTTAATGAATCTTTAAATAAATGAATCTGTAAAATTTTACCCTTCCAAGTTGGGAACGGTATGCGCTTTACAAATAAAGCTCGTTCGAGTGGAAAGCAAAGTTGCTTCTAACAATTTAAACTTGGTCTAGACAGCCGAGTGCGATTCGAGGTGAGAGAATGCGGGAAACGAAGGTGGGGGAGGGGTACCGGTCACCACTACATGGAACCATGGTTTCATACAGCCCCCTCCTCCACCGCGACAAAGTTTCACCGAAACCAGACGTTAACTTAGTAGACCTCTGCCCAACTCCGGCTGTTTTCCAATATTGAGTTGGAAACTCCTGAAAATGTCATGATCTTTATTGATGAAAATATAACCTTTTAATTGTGCAGCTTAGGTAAATGCTTTGAGTATCGATATACGTATAGTTTAAATATAGTAACGGAACGAGATAGATGATCTAGGTTCTTAAATTGATGGAAATACACAAGGTACAAAATAATTTATAAGAAAACCGTTCTGAGCACTATGCCTTACACAGCAAAAAATCACATGGCGAGCTGTACGTATGTACAGCTCGCCATGTGATTTTTGTACATGTACATCTTTTATATTTAATCAGTTTTTTTTTTTTTTTTTTAGTACATTACCTACATTAATAAGTTTCAAATAATAATCACAATTAGTATAAAAGATACGGCTAAAACCAATATTTGAACATCTTTAAATTTATCACAGGCCACTATCTACGTCGCAACGATCTTATTTAATTTAAAAAGTTAGGAAAGATGGAGTATATAACTTTGAAGATTATTGTGTCTCTCCGTTAAATTATTTTGGAGAAAATGGCTTGTTTGTAGCACCTGAATAGGCCGCAACTTTATCAGAGGGTGAAAACAGACGGAGAAATACGGAGGTTGGCATTAAAAATATTAAAATAAGTAATTGCTCTATCAGGCTTGCACCTGCCGTCCGCCCTGGCAGTCCCGGCCCGCCCTAGCCACCGACGCACCCTTAAGCACTTTGTGATAAGGGCAATCGTGGGAGCGTGGTTTACATACATAGGTATATATGTATGTATATATTTACATCATCTTATTTATAGAGCAAGTGAAATACTTAAAGGACACGTGTATAGGTAAGCAAGTGTTATGAAGTGATTTTTGAATCTATACAAGCATTTATTACTGAACTTGATATTTGCGCAGCATTGCGTTTTAATGCAACGTTTACGTTAGTTAGTTTATGTAATTTACGTTTAGTGTGTACTCAAAAGATTATATCTTTGACGGCATGACCACACTACAGGACATTTAGGGTCGATTTCACCAGCGAATTTAAACGCGTTCAATGCACCCTAAACTCAGCTTACGAGTTAAACAATTGTTGAACCCGACAATATGCAATACACAGGAACTCAATATTTAACTGAAGCAATCCGTTGTGATTGAAATCTGTATGATTTGCAACCTGCTCCTGATTTGCAAAAGTCAGATAGGAGAACTCAGTAATGACTTACTTAACTCACCTCACATTACTTTGATCGGTATTCGGGTGGGCTTGAGCAGGTGTCAATATTTTCTTTTAATGCAACTTTGGTGAAGATTTATATTACGGATTATAATTATTTTTCCTAATCGTGTGTTTCATTACCGAATTCGTCCGTTATCTATGTGAACACAAATAAGATCCATGATGTGTCAGCCTTGGACACCTTTCTACGTTGCTGTTATTGTTATTACTTTAATAACTTGATTTGCGTTTATCATTACGTCTACGCAAGCAAAGTAGAAATGTGTCGAGGACTTTCGTCATCCAGCAAGTAGATACCTACATAAAATATATGACTTCAATTACACAAAGTGCTAAATCATGTCTGTCAGGGAAAGTCACGGGAATATAGCCGGATAATTCTGTGAAATAAGCCATTATACCGACCTTGACTAAACACAGGCAAAATGAATTGAGATATTAGAGAGAATAATGGCCGATCCCATTGTGAAGATTATCTGACGCTTAACTACAATTCCGGTACCGTTTTAACTTCAAATAATCATCTATTATAATGTAAACAATAACTGGTAAAACGGACATTTCTCCCTGGGACAGTCCCATTTTTCATTGCACCTACACTTTCGCTGGTTGCGTGTGTCAGATACCTTTGTTATCAGCTCGAATTACACGGGCGATCTACCAGGGATGTGTTCGTCGCACGCACGTTGTTTCAGTAATTATAAAGCCATATATTTAAAGGTAGATACTCACTCAGCTCCATTTTTTCCACCTCTATGCAGCATGCCCGCGCGTGCCATCTCACGCACACGCCCTGTAAGAATAATTTAATGAGGTAAAAGTAGGTAGCAATAAACATTCATAATATAAAAACATACAGGTTATAAGTAATTAAGTAGAATTGCATGTTGTGCTAAGCGATGCATTTAGCTTTAAATTAGGATATAATTTGGTATATTGTTATCGTAACTAGTAGCTGATGTGAAGCATCAATAAATAAAATAAAATACATAAAAAGTTCGAATAAAACCTGAGTTTGAACCTTGAATTTTAACAGGAATTATATAACTTCGTAGTAACTATTGTTCCGGGACGTCACAAAAATAAAATTTCTTGTGCCACGCGAGACAAACCGCGTCCACGTCGTACTCTGAACTTCGACTCCTTGAAAAAGGTCAGCGGACGTAACTTTTTTAGGCCTTGGCAGTAACTAGGGATTGATAGACTCGTATACTTGCCTTAGCCTCGCATCGGTGTAATATATCACGTTTGTTTATCAATAAAAAAATTGAGAGGTGACCTAAAGGAGATCCGGTAGGAACGGAGTTCTTTTAGAGGCTTTATTTTTTTATAAGCTTTTATTTAACTTGCAATGTATGTACATATGTCTGTCCATGTGGAATCATGCAAATTTAATTTGATCCACTTCCCGATGTCCGATTGGACTCAAATTTGGTGTACTTATGTATCTTCGGTGACAATATAATAATATGATATCATGGAGCTTGTCTGTTAATGGAGACGGAAGATTGCCATAGGAACTTCTGAACTAAACAAGATAAACCCATCGAGTTTGAGTTCGTCTTGAGGAGCTATCTACTAAAAAATAAATAAAAAATAAAAAAAAAACTAGATTTTATCAGGGATAATGAACTAAAATTTATAAAGAAATTCTAGTAAGTATTTGGCGTGTAGGTACTTACCTATATCCTTAAACGCTTGAGGCACTACCCGTTACAGGTTACAGGTTAGGTACTTACTATACATCGGTGCCTCAAACTTTTAAGAAAATAGGTAAGTACCTACACGCCAAATACATACTAGAATTTATTTTTAAAGTTATAGTTCATTGTCCCAGATAAGTTTGTTTTTAAAAATATTTTTTTAACTTTTATTTTATTTAATTTATGAAATATTTTTGCATATTCTCAAAATTGACGGCAAGCTGAATCGATTAAAAAAGGTATTACTATCCTAGATGATCCAGAATTGCCTCAAAAATCACTGCAAAAATATGTCGGTTTTTGGTGTCGTTTTTCATTATTACACATTTTTGGGTCTAACCCCTCAGCCCGCAAACAAATGAGAACGATAACGTGCGATAAGGAACTCCGTTACAAAATTTATTGTATTTTTGTTCTGCCGGCCGCTGTAATATTATTATCAATACATTAGATAATTCAGTGAGTAAAAAACCAAGATCTTTGATATAAGAGCACGTTTAATGTTGCTATTAATTCTCTTTGATGCATTATACACGCTTTGTTCTTCTGTCGTGAACACAGAGTACGTAACAAGTTTCTCTCCTCCATAATGCAGAATATTTGATGAGCCATATCATTCAGCGAAACAGTACTGTCTTGTAACCGTTTATTCGTAAGCGAATTTATAAGGGTTACCAATGATAGTTCGCCTCTGGGACCCTACAGTAGAAACATGCCATCCATTACGTAGAGACGTTTCGTGGCCCTTTCCGCATCTTTTCACCACTAAATGTGGTTGGGCTCGTCCTTATTTATTATTACCGGGGTGATACAAAATAACCGGCAGGTTGATCTTTATCTTAACCTAGTTTTCATTCTGTTAACTAGATATACACCCCGGGTTATACTCGCGTAAACAATCTCAAAGGAGCTATTAAATTTTAGGAGTAAAAAAATAAGTCTAGTTTATACTTCGTATATTAAGGTAATCTACTGAGATTTTTAGCGATTTTAGTTCGATTTTATTACTTCAATTTTAATTATGATAATAATACAGTTCGTTGTTACAGCTACATATCTATCAATCTACATCCAAAATGTAATTACACCAAACGATAGCTGAAGGATCAAAGGACTTGAAACGTAAAAATACGAAGGACTTCGTACCTACACGTATTCACGGCCTTAGCCAGAACATATCTACACCCCGATTTCTTTTTATACCTTTTAGTTTTATATAGGTATATAATTTAGTTCTTGTTGATCAAATATCGAAGAAAATAAAAAAAAGTGAATAAGACTTACTATGGCTGTAAGCTTCAGCAATAGAACACGCGGCCTCGATATCGATTTCCAGGATTACGGCTGATATAAATAAACTTTGAGCCTTTTGGGAGCTATTTATGTACTGCTATAGTTATTATAAGACCACGAAAGCGTTATGCTCTTTACTTAGAAAAGTTACATTTGTGCTTAAAGTAGCTTGTAACGTTTTCAAGCGTTTGAAAGTTTATAGTGTAGGTATTTTAAACATTGATTAATTTTAAGCAACATTTTTTAAGTACAATGACGGTACATGAAACACTCTTGACAAAGTGCTGATGATCCAAACGATGACCGCGAGTGGCATTTATAACACCGTGCGCTACCTTGGGACGATTGTCACGTCAATGGATGTCATATAATAGCAACGGTTAATTTATATCAGGGCTTTCGGGTGCCATAACTCTGGGTTTAGGGTTGGCTACTTAACTAATACAAACTTGCTCTAATTACTTTTATGTACAATTTTCTCGGGAACTGTTGAACTGAACTGAACGGTGACTAGCCTATTAATTTTCGAGAATCACGTAAATAATAACAAAGCAAAAAAATCTGTTTCCATTTACTTCCACCAGAGGCGCTGTCCTACCTAAATTTTTCTACCGTTTGCGTAGTAAGTGAATCTGAATCTCGCAAATTCATATATATTAGTCACTCTCATCTATCCTTCTGATACTGCCACTAGCGACACACAATTGAATCAATTAGGTAGTTGAGGAAATTCCCAAAATCATTTCTTAGCCATTGGATAGCTACAAAATGAATTTATCAGTCAGATGGCCGTCCCAAATTATCTTGCGGGTATTCTCATTCTGCGTGGTCTACGTAATAAACTCCATTACGCGACAAGGACGATAT
Organism: Biston stratarius; assembly: GCA_950106695.1. Lineage (NCBI taxonomy): Eukaryota > Metazoa > Arthropoda > Insecta > Lepidoptera > Geometridae > Biston > Biston stratarius. The sequence goes on along the minus strand of OX467115.1, from coordinate 14,712,410 downwards.
TTATGGATCATATGAAAGATAATAAAACCTGCTTCTTAGCCGACATTAGGTACGTTATTACAGTTGCAAGTATTATAGCAGAACGTTCTAAGTTAATATTAAAAACTTTTGAGTATTTAGCAAAATAATCAGTATAATCTATAAAAAAACTTAGATATAATTTGATTGTTAGTTGGGTACGTTGCGGCTATTAGTTAAAGAAATTTAAGCAAAGTACACAACAGCCTATAAATACAGTACACTTAAATAATTATATTCTTCACTTTCATCAAGTCATGGGCGGATAAATGCTGTAATTTAACAATTTAATCAACCATCTATTTAGAAAAGAACTTGATAGATGGCCAGTTGAGATTATTTGAGCGCTTGAGCGTGCTACAGCGTCTAAATTGCGACATCAACGGCGATAGGTAGACAATGGGCCATGGAGGAAATTTATGAGAGCCAAGCGGTACCAAGCGGCGAGGCGATCTGTCTCTACCGGGACGGGGAAATAGTTAAATCTCAAACAGGCTGACAGACGAACATCAATATCGGATGCGTGTTGTGTCTTCAAGAGGAACGGCGAACAACTGTTTGGATAAGATTCATTACGTAGATCTGAAAACGTTTAGTTAATCAAACTAAGTAACATCACCGCGCTTAATACTCATAATAATATAATATCTATTATGTGACTCATTAACATAATTGCGTCGAAACATTTGCTGAATTATCACGATTCGCAAACAAAACAGGCCATAAATAAAACAACACGTGTTTCGTGTGACGATATATCAGGGATATGAACTTTTAAGTGGATTACAAGCTGTATTACTGGCAGGCTTTCACTCGGGTTGTAATATCGCGTAAAATCGGGCGATAATTGAGCGCGACACGCGAACCGAGCGTTACGACACGACGCCGACGTGTCTGCAGCCGGAGCCGGCAACGTAATGTTGTGTGCTGAAATAAAAAAAAAATTCTTTGTTTTTGGCTTCACACTTTGCATTTTGCCAGTGTCAAATATTTCGATATTATCATGTACATGATGACAAATCAAGAAATTAAGCGTAAGCTATAAAAAGTAAATCACGGTCAAGTTTTTTTTATTAACAATAGTAAGCAAAAAATACTACGGAAAATGTTAGTCTCAATCTAAGTCACACAAAGTAACGATCAAGTCCGAATAGTCTGAAGCTTCGGCGTAGTATTGGAAGTAACACAAAATTACATGTTTGAATAATGATTACACAACATTGTATCACTTCCGACAAACACACACACAAATCTGCAGTTCACTAATAAATCACTCCAATATTTATAAACAAACACTTATAAAACACAAGTTTTGGAAAATAATACAATGCTGCTGCGTGATTTATCTACGTTGAAAATCTTTTGAAATTTCATATGTACCGAATGTTAATTTTTCTTTATTAAATGCCTCGTGACCTCCATCTCGTCTGATGTTTGGCGAAGATGTGGTTTACGATGGAGCATGCTTCACCTAGAAGTCGATACAGTCGCGACTTATGAAGGCATCCAGATTGTATCTATCGGTCGATTTACATCATATCACGGTTATACTCGAAGCTGTAACTTATGCGTAATCACGTTGACCAAGTAAATTCATGTAGAAATCAAATCGTTAATGGATAACCGAACCGGGTACAGATTGAAATCAGAGTTGATTACGTACCTAGACATTCGATCAGGGGGTCGGTAATGCTGCTTTTTAGTTTTTCTCATTCCAGATACCTGTAACAAAGAAACAATTGACGTTTTATGCTCCGATAATTTAAGAAGTGAGACGTGATTTGGAAAAGCTCTTTAGAAATTTTGTGTTCTCTTTTTATCTTCAATAAACATAGATCTAAGTAAGAGGATTACACTTAATTTTGAATTAAGAAATTTATAAAAAAGAGGTTTTTTTTTCTTTTTGTTTTGAAACAATTGTGTTTCAATGGTTTGTGGTTGCTTTTAGTGTTATACATCTTAAATTTAAATTAAAGTCTCTTATTATTGTAAGCGTAAATTAAGGACGTGACATGGCAAATCCTTATGGGTCCTTATCATGAAAACATAAAACTACTTGGTGGTAGATCTCCTTAGCAGGTCGTCTAGGTAGGTACCACCGCAGTACCAGATATTCTGCCGCCAAGCAGTAGTGTGAAAACATTACTGTGTTCCAGTTTGAAGGGTACTGCTGCTAGCGAAATTACTGGGCTGTTGAGACTAACCATCAAGTCTTAAAGTAATGAGCGCCAAAGCAGCGATGCCTTGGACTTAGTTTTACTACTCAAAGTTCTGTGTATCGCTGCAATGGTCATGGACAGGCGTTATCTCTTACCATCAGGAGAGCGTCTCGTTTGTCCCATTATTATTTCATTTAAAAAAAAACACTGTTATTGTTTGGTAGTATAGCTACAGGTATATCCAAGGTCCTATTAATACCGTCAAATTACATTATTGTATATCCTAATTATAAATCATGGCAGATATATTATGTATGTGATACAGTTGATGATAATATGTCAAAATATTGCAAAGCATAGGTAGAGTTGAATTATTAATTGAATGTTCGAATATTGAAACCACAAAGTACTGAAAAAGAAATAAGTGAAATACGATGTGGACGTAATAAATTATTTACATAAAAATTCGTAACCATCGAGGGCTGAAATACAAAAATGTGTTTCATTTATCGTAATTACAAGTATGCAAAGGCTCGACACCATAATTTTAAGAATTACATGGCGTAAATAAACCACTTTGGCGAAAATTAACCACTAATGAAGTAAAAAATGAATATGTATAAGACACTCTATTGATGAAAGATATCTACTGGCCATGCCCAATCATTTACCGGTACCTAGAGAGCTATGAGTAACATACACAGTTCTGAGCATCATTCTTTACTTTGAGACATTCGATAGTCTCAATGGTCGTTGTAGCGATGATAGCTCAGTGATTAGCGCGGCCGGTTCGCATGTCGAAGGGCGTGGGTTCAAACCCCAATAATGAGCTTGAGTTGCCAGAGAAGGAAAACACCGTGAGGAAACCTTGCGTGGTGGTAGGGTACTTTCTAGTACTTGGCTGGCTAGTTGCCACTCTCAAATTAAAAAACTGCCGCCAAGCATCTAATGGTGTGGTTCCGGCAGCCTCATTTAAGAGCCAGTTCCATTCCAAGCTAGATGTGTTTACCATCGTCGACCACACCACATCAGATGAGCTGTGGTCAAACACCTAGCCTGTCAACCATAAAAAAAATACAAACCCGGTAATTTCGCTAACTGCCTACCTTCAAACCAGAAATACCAGATTAACGTGACTTAGCCAAAACGAAGTATCACTTGCAAACTAACTCACTTGGCTACTTGGAATCAGGCCTCAGCTGCACTTCCTACAGACAAGTCTGACTCCGAGCCACGATGACCTAAATAAAGAAGCGACCCGTTTGCGGATCGCTTAACTGACAAACTTTATAACAGAGTCAGCTGGGGCCGTCCTGTGAATTAGCCGTCGGACGGCCTCTCAGGCCCACGTACATAAGCACTCGGTTAACTCGTGTTTAGACCCACTTGAATCCGTCACATAAAAGCTCGTTTACGATCACACGGAATTGCAGTTTTTCACGCAGCACCTGTGGCCGTAGTAAAATGTTTTACGGCCCACAAAATGTAATACATTTTCAAACTTTTCATACCAATGACGTTTATGGAGTCCCAAATGAAAAGCACACTGAAATATCTATATACACACCTACCAACAAAGGAAGAATATCGGTTTATATTTGACAAAGCATTTATTGTAGCTAGCCTGGGCGAGCACACGGAAAATTTAATATTAAAAAAAAAACTATGAAGCACAATGAAACTCCGCTCACGTCGTTGGAAAAAAGAATGGTCACGTTTTGTTTTCAGACATGCAGCCAGTTCCGATACAGAGTTATGAAGGAGAACGGAATGCAGATAATTTCCAGCGGCTCCCGGAACAAAGGCACTCGCGACCTACATCCTGCACTTCCATTTGATAAAACTTTACGCTACCATCCACTATAGATACTACCGAACGGATATCCAATTTTCAATATGGACTCTATACGTTAACACAATATGTTTCTCGGCATATTCGCCTGGCTGAATGTTTGTGCTGAATTTGTTTACAATAGTATTATTGAAAAGTTGGAATGTTTATTTCAAGCGCGCGCTTGAAATGAAATTCATCACATTTTCAATAAAAGCTAGTCTAAATATTTATTTATTATTATTTGATTAAGCACGTTGAGATATAATATATAAATACACTCACGTTATTACTCTGATTGATACCATAATCATGATATATTTTTAAATCTTAAATACTGGCTTTATTGGATCAGTAAACTAAAAAAAATCTGATTCAATTATACATTTGTATTATTATTTGCTCGTTGACGAGCACTTGAATTCCTATTGAGATATGGCGCGATTTGCAAATTTTATCCTTGTCCTATATAAAACCTGTGGTTGCAGCGTCCCAGTTAGCCAGTGACAATAGAGAGAAAGCTATTAGAACCGCCCATGTGTGTTAACCAGTTTAGTTCCTGTTGCTTGTTTTCAAACAACGTTGAATGCTCTGAAAACAAAATAAAGTATGAATCAGGTCACGAGAGGCACGGGAGCTTCCTCGTAACGGCGGGAAGCGGCGCAGCGGCGTCATCGCCGTAGAGTTAAATTAAAATCTCAACTGGAATTAATGTTTCGATGTTGAAAATATATTCAGCCATCCGTTTGATATATGATAATCTGCTGATGCAATTAGCGAATCGAATAAATATGTGATGCATTAACTAATTTCGTAATTTTCACATTAGCTAAACTGTTTGCTTATAATGTTATGTAAACCACAACATAAACTGTTGTGACAGCTGTTGTGTTATTTTTTCTTTCCAGAGTATTTTGACAGACCTATTACGTTTAACTGCTCATATTTAATTTGTAGAAATAATACCCGTGTTAGGAATACTGAAAGCCCAACTTGAGCAGAAAGATAACACTTATCAGTTTTCCCTTAACATAATACGGTGAAAGTTATCAGACTTCGGGCAATAAGGATCAAGGTCAATATGTCCGTAAGTGTTAAAATGTCGAGAGAGTAAGAAAATTATTCCAAAGCATTTTCACATGGATATATATGAATATTTGGTTTATACACAATTTAATACTTTTAAGAGCTTAGGATGATTTATCTGAGTATTTCATACAATAACTATGTATTACTGAACGAAATAATTCGTAGAGAAAAGCGACAAAATCATTTTCAAAACAGTTTCCGAATGTGGCTTTGTGGCACTTGGTAGATAACATGCAACAATGAGTCGTAAGTATTCAGGCTGCCGCTTCGTGCGCCGTATCGTTTGAACAGTTGTGGCTACAATCTGTGGCGGCGTCTGTCGGCGCTCTACAAATCACAGCTTTTTGTAATAAATCGTTGGAATAGTAACATAAAGAGCCACATTATATTAAATGAATAACAAAAATATATTTGTTAAAATGGACTTCCCATTCATTGCGTTGCTACTTTAGCAACGTCAATTGAAGCCGGTGCGGCTAAAGACTTTGCAGAAGACCTCAAAAGGGACAAATGTCATGGACAGATGTACCTGTACATCTTTTTAAGCCTTTTGGGGTTGAAACATTTGGACAGTGGAGCACAAAAGAAATACTCAATCGTTATCGAGCACTTCCTCCTCCTATATCGGGAAGGTAGGGAGCCGGCTTCGATGCCTAGCATCCTTGCTGCGGATCGGCTCTGGGGTACACTGGCCCCGAGGGCGGTGGAGGGTGCGAGTTCCACACCTAGGTCCGCGAAATATACATAAGCTCAAAGACCTGTCATCTTGTCTGTTCGACGCCACCGTGACCTAAACGCCAGCCTTCACTTCGCACAACGATTTAATATTGCCGTAGCGTTTTGGGAACTATTCCCATTGATATTTTAGATAAGTATTTATTTTAGTATGTACGAAATATTTCTTACGTTTATAAATTTTCAAAATAAATCTGTACTGGGATTTCAAAGCACATACAAGAAAACACGGACACAAATATGTATGTATGTTTAGGATTTACATTAAAAAAATATCGGCTCGCCGGAAATCGAAATAGAATCCGTGGGTCATAAACCGAACACACTACCACTAATGCAATAAACTCGTCACGTAAGCAGCTACTGTTTTACTTATTATCTTATCCTAGGTTCACTTTAAAGCCTACTAATCGCAAAATAAGCTCTAAGGCTTAGGCAAGTTCAGAAACTTGAATTGAGGATAAACCCAACCTTCCACTTAGCCTGAACATCGTTTCAAAAAGCACTGGTATTATTTTAAGTGTAAAAACATTAAATTGAAATTCGCGAGGCGTTCCAACAGACCCAATTAAAACTGTTTTATCTCATTTTCCTTTTTCTTCCCTCGATAGGAGATGCAAATTTAGTTTCGTGAAGTCTGAACTCTTATCTGATGACGCGAGGTAGCTACTGACTTGCAAACTTTTATACAGATATTCATTTATTGCAAGATCCCGTTTGCACTCCAATATAAGTAGGGGTAGGTAGGTAGGGTAAGTAGGTAATGCACTTCAATACATTTTAATTATGGCGGCCGGCAACAAGTTTCTTCAACCTTCTTATTTCAACGATAAGATTCTTATGCAGATAACGCTTCCTTTGAAATATAAGCACCAAGAACCCTGTCATGAAATGAAATAGGTCATTTGTTTCAAAGGCGGCCCGTGAAATAAGATAGTAAAAGTTTTTTATAGCTCGATTACAGCGAGGCAGGCGTGCGTGGCCGGCGGCTGCCGGAGCGAGTGCTGGGTGTTTAGCAGTATTTACTACGAAAGTACAGCAATTATCTGTACAAACTACCGAACTCTATTTGTTTCCAAATTGCGTCGAAGGATTAGTGGAAGTCGTTAAACTGGTAGAATGGCTTGAAAATGCTTTTAATATCATTACGTAAATTGTGTACCTTTTAAGTGACGTGTATCCCACCACTGACTTTTAAGTCTGTTTTGTTACCTACATTCAAAATTATTTTTGCTATGTAGAAAAAACCACGCTGTAAGAATTAAAATAAATAATTCTTACAGTATAAGTTCAACGACATTTATTAAGTTCAAACATTTCTTACTAAATATTTTTTTTGGCCTGGATTTTGTTTTGTTACTCAAAGTTCTGTATGTCGCTGCAATGGTTGTGGATAGGTGTTATCTGTTACCATAAGAAGAGCGGCTCCTACGTCTCAATACTTTCACATTAAAAAAAAATGTATATATATGTTAAATGTTATCGTAATTGGATGGTTTGTCAATAAAGTATTCCTTTTCTTTTCTTATGACTCGGCATTTCAGCCTACTATATGGATAACTTAAGCCCATAAAAATCTCGTTAAAAAGTTCATTTTTATAGGGTAAAGCAAAGTTGTTTCAGGGACGTAGGTAAACACAAGCATTGTGTCGCGCGGAAGCAGACATCAAAAGGCGTGTATCAAAGACGAGTGTTGCCACATACAGGGAAGCGCGCCGGGGTGGCCCCCTCGGTTCGAGGGTGCCAGCTAGTTCAAATGTTACATGCAAACTACCATTACTTAAAGCAGCCGAAAAATAAACCTCGTTTCAACACTACTGGCAAACAAACGGAATGCCATCGCATATTTATGACTACTACAATTCCAGCAATAGCCTTGTCAGGAGTAACAGAGCGAATAAGATAATTTTTTTTTATATTCTACTCACTGCCTGTACAATATAAAATTAACGATTTTGTGAAAAACTAAAATAACTGTAAACTTATCATACTAATACTATAGAGGCAAAAGTTTGTGAGTGTGTTTGTTAATTCTTCATGCTCAGACGGCTGGACCAATTTTGATGAAATTTGGTATGGAGGTAGCTGACACCCTGGACTAACACATACTTAGGCTACATTTTATCAAAAAAAAAAAGTTGTTACCCACGAAAGTTTAAAAATGTATGTGGTAAAAGTATATTATATACTCCCACGTCAGGGAGGTATTAAATATGATGCATGTTTCATCCTGATATTTTTCTACACCCTCTGAAGCTAACCATAATATGCAGATAACTTAGAAAAGAGGTGCATGCCGTGAGATTTGAACCCAGGACTGCAAGATTTAAAACATTTTAACGGGGATAAAAAGTAACCTATGTGAATATTCATTTATTTCGTAAGTGGTATTTACGTGTCAAAAATTCAATAAATTAGATTAGATTAATTAATGTCAAGTTACAATAATAAATAAATTATACACTAGAAAAAATAAATAATATGTAAAGATAATTAATAATAAGAAAAATAAATGAATAAGAATGCAAAAGTTTCCATTTTGTAGGTTAGGTATGCAAAATATCAGGTTGACATTAGGGTGACATGATTGATGTCTACAGCGGGTCGCGGGTGCAAAACGGATTACAAAGAACGATGAGACTTCAAACAACTCATTGCAGAAATTCTAAACTATAATGAGTTCAACTCAACACGGAATTATTCGCCGAATGCTTATGAGGATTTTCATAGCGTTTAGCTATTGAAGAATCGAAACTTTATTACGTTTAGTATTACTATAGTATAGTAGTATTAATAATATTAGGTCGTCTGGGTAGGTACCATCGCAGTATCAAATATTACGCCGTCAAGCAGTAGTGTGTTAAATTCAAGGACTCACTCCATACAAAGGAGAAATATTTTGTGGTATAAACAAATGTTTCATACATACTATATAAATTTTAAATTTAAAAAACCCCCTACGCCATTAACCAAACATAGCTAAGAACCACCGCAAGGAAACTGGCTTTCAAATGAAAAAAAAACCGCATCGAAATCGGTCTATCCGTTTGAGAGCTACGATGCCACAGACAGACACACACAAACAGAGACAGACAGACATCGACGTCAAACTTTTAACACCCCTCTTTTTGCGTCGGGGGTTAAAAACAAAGTCGTCCGCCGCGTCTATCTGTCTGTCTGTGCGCGGTAAACTTAAAAACTACTGAACGGATTGTCATGGAAACACCAATAGATAGAGTGATTTATGATATCTAAACCGTTTAGATATATAATTTGGCAAGGTTTTGTGTAAATTGGTTGAAATATGATGATAATTGTTGGAAGTGTCGGAAAAGTCAAGCCACCTGGGAGCTTTCATCGAAAATGCTGCCTTATCTTCATCTAATATTTGACTTCCATCATACAAGCTTTGCTTAGTTTGGGGTCAGATGGCGCTGCGTGTAATGTCCTACAACTTTTAGTTTACGAATCAAGTCAATCCGTCCACACGTTGAGACACTCTACTATACGAGGACTTTAATAAAACTGGTTTATTTTTTTTACAGTGAGCTAAGCTGAGTCTGTATCTTATCGATCTTCTGTTCTTGATTTATCTGCAACCTCCATTATCATTAGCAATTCATATTCAACATGCTATCATTATACAGAACGGAGACTTCTAATGCTTTTCATAATTTTTACAACTTTTTCCAATGCAGAAGAATTATTGAAAGACATAAATAAGTCATGGTGAATAAGTAAAACGGCTTGAGTCTTCCCTTGAGAAAAATGTTTAAGTCGAGTAATTCAAGGTGAATAATAAATGAAGGAATTTCCCTTAAAAAGTTATGATGGAAAAGTACAGTATAGAGGAGCGAAAAATGAACTAAGTTAAATGTCCATTGATTTGGTTTGCAAAAAATACTACAAGAAACATAAGCTGAGCTTTCACATGTCTTTATTGCATTTATTCATGTTTCTAACTTCCTGTGTCGAAAATGTGATTTATTTAAAACATGCGGCAAGTAAACGCCTTTAGTCTCCAATTGCTCGACTAGCAACGAAACACAAACAAAGCTTCCCAGTTTAGATCGACTTTGTTTTGAATTAGCTTACGTGAAAGAAAGTCCGTTCCTCAGTGAAAGCGCTTTGCAAATAAATAGCCGCAGAAACAATGCATGCATTGTGTGCTGTAAATTGTATGAAGTAGTTTAGTTATGAATCTTTGTCTCAATAATGAAATATATATCATTTGAAAACGGTGATTACAAAGCGTGAAGAAAATCAAACCAATAATTTGAGATTGTTTTTACTAAAACCTTTCTTCCGACTAGCAAAAAAGGGGTTTTTCAGAAGTATGCTCTAGTCTTAGGGTAGATTTACACTCTTTATTCCGAAATTCACGCTGTAATCGAGAATAAAATGATTAGAAGACCTCTAAAAAAATATTTGAGTTCCTGTGACCGTTAATTATACTACAACTGCCTGCTTTTTTTATTTTAAATAACGTGTTACAATATTCTTCATACGTAAAGAATAACAATTAAGAGACTTATATTAAATTATTTAGTTTATCTGGTCATTTTAACATTTTTACTTGCAAATAACACATGACTGAATTCTATCAAACATTCATCAAAATTATGAGGTCACAAAACAAAGGCATCAGTCCAATATTGATTCAACAATAGGGAACGCTGCATGACCTAGATTGAGTAGAACACGAGTGACCTAGCATGAAAGGCGGCTAATATAGTTAGACGTATCCAGGCAGATCAACACCCTGTTCTCTGCCAGCAAATAATAATTCTCAAATAACTTGGATGAAAACTAGAATGACTATGTAACTTTTGCCTAAAATCCTTGACATGATTCTGAAGAAATTACTGATTCTTTCGGGATGTATTTCCAATATTCCGAGCTTTACTCACTCCAGCGTGAATAAATGTTTTCGAAATGGCTCTCACCCTTCAATTTGTTGGAGGCTAAAGCGAGGCAGCTGAAATATCTTACGAAATCTGATTAGAATAATTTAAATCGAGATCTCAACAACCTATCTACTTACATATTTTCATGGTTACGTACTGAAGAGAGATGAGCTGTGTCAATCACGACCCGGGTAATTTATGTTGAACAAACAGAACTAGCCTTACAACAAACTATTTTGTCGTCCACTAAAAGTTACAAAGTCAAAAACGTCACAGCAACGTTTGAGGGTGTCCTCGGTCCTCCCTCGCCAATTTGACGAGGGTTCCGCTTAAATACTTATTTGTAGGAGTTTACAGCCGCGGTGGATGTCACTCTCGGAATTGAAATGAGAAATAACGAGCCCCGCCGTTACTTTAATTTGACTCTTCCAGAGTAACTGTAAACACCTCCAACATAATAGGCAGGTACCTAATGAACATTATCATAAACCAACATAGTTATTCGCAAAGAAACATATAAAACGGTTTAAATAAACACTTTATTGTGTTTACGCGTTGTGCGGAAAATATCTCTGAATATTGGTCAAATATTTCGAAACTATCACACGGCGGAAGCGGTTTATTGTTTTCTCGGCCATCAAACAGTTTCTAACAACAGAAGAACAAAGGTTTTCGGTGAAGGACCGCATTGTTTTGCGATGCAGCACACGATCGCAACCCACACATGATTTTCTCACATGATTAGTTTGGAAAAGCTTGTCTCGGCATCAGCATAAACAAATGGAAGGGTTTAACTTTCGTAACCCGAGCGTGCCTGTAAAAACGCGCCCAAAGGGTTCAGCTACAAGGCCATATTGAGTGTACTGTACGGGGACGAATTAGCATTTCAGAGACGTGCTACAAAACGCCTCCGTTCAGAGGAATTAATGAACGCGGAACATCGTCATTAAACGCTGGAGATGTACTAAACGCTTTACGGATGTGGATTTTGAGCGTTGCCTAAATTTAGCAACTGAGAGGTGCACCTCACGTGTGCCCTAGAATTGCGTTATTGGTTAAAGTCAAGAGTACTCAAGACTACAGACAGCACCGGCAGGTCCTTGCAACGACAGATTGTAGTTTCTACCACAAGTAAGTTAGCTTCTAAGTTACTCTATTAATTATACCTAGTTTATGAAGTATTAGTAAAGCACGAGATATACATATGTAGTTCATATAATACTACAAAAAAATAACCTTATAAACGGATATTGAATGGTATGCTCGTTTCATAAATATATTTGTTTTGTTTATGTAACTTATGCTATTTTTAAGAAAAAACAATTAACAATTGCTATAGAATACCTAAAACTTATGTATCGAACAAAGCTGTCTTTACAGCTTGTATTAACAATTTCTAAAACTTGAAAGATCCATTGTGCTAAGATGTTCTTTGTCAAATGGTCAGCTTAACTGACTCTATCATTTACGATCGACTAAAATCTTTATGGAAATTTATGAGTTCCCTTGATCAGAGAGTATAAAATTATTACCAGTGAAAATTGATTACCTACTCTCGCACCTGAGTAAGCATTTTGAACTAAAGTTGAGTTTTCTTTGAAAACTTGAGCTACACACCCATAACCTTATTCGATTTATTTTTGTCGCACATTTGTATACATAGCAATATCGTATCTATTAAATTGCAAAGATATTTCGCATTTGATGAACTTCATTTTGGTATCCACCGGTGCTGTATTTTATGTAATCGGTATTTAGAAAGTCTTATAAAATTAGGCGTTTGCATTATTTATGGAAAGTCGACTTAAAATCAGTTCTCAGTTTAATACTTTTTAAGCCTAAACTTAAGTGTATCGCGAACTAAGCTTTTAGCACTTTAACCATAAATATAAGTGTCGGGGTTGAGATTGGGGGAGCTGTACCGGGGTTGGGAGAAATATGAAAGTACATTGATATTTCCAGGGTCCTCAAGGCCTGTAGCTATCGCGGCTCAAGTCACTCAGCGTCGAGCCTCCTTGACACCGTCGCTGCAAAAGATTGTAATCCAGCTTTGTCAGAGTTCAACACGAAGACAGGAAGTGGTGGAGAACCTTTCAACGTCAGAAACGAGATGAGTTCATCCTCGAGACAACAGCATTTAAAAAATAAGTTTTATATAACTTTGTTTAGCAAAGATAAGTAGCTAAATAACTCATTGTAATGTAAACACTAATATGTAGATGCGTAAAATAATATCTAGATCGCAAATAAAAACATTCGAGTAAATAAACAACATTTATTATTCGCAATTGAACTCCACGGATCGGACAGAAGTCGGACATGTCAATTTTTATTTACCACAGCCGTAATGTTGCAAAAAGTACAATAAAACCCTTATCGACGAATTAACATTTTTACATTTTTTTGGCTGCTGGCAGATAAAGGGTTTTAAATAATTTTCTACGTTTAATAACGTCACACATTGCTTTAAATTCGACCGTTATATTTAGAAAAAAAAGAGTATGTACTGTGTCACTCTAATTGAAATGGTCATAATTATAACAGTGACTACTGTCTTTTGTAAAATAATCTAAAACGGTTATACTTGATGGATGGTATTTAGAGGACACCTAGTATTTGTATCAAATCTCACTAACATTTAAAAAAGTCAAATCATTGATGATGACTTTATATAATTTACTTTTCCAGAATATAAGTCGGTTTAAAGCTATCATACCCATCTTAATTTTGGCCACCTTTTAATTTAGAGAAATTTAGGGACTCCTCATTTAACAGAATTGGTTTAGCCGTTTTGATTTTATTTAAATGTAAAAGTGACGAGTTTATCTAGCTGCAGTACTCTTCAAACTGGAACAGAGTAATGTTTATACACATGCTTGGCGAATGTCAGAATGTCTGGTACTGCGTGGTACCTATGTACCTAGAAGACTTCTTGCTAAGGAGATCTACCACCAAGATTATAGGCAGTAACATAAAAATTACGCAGACGTGTACACCAGTTTTATTGTGTACCTCCCAGTAAAACACAATTAGTGCCATTCGTCACGTTTTTCCATCGTCGGGTAATATAACATAATATAAAAAATCTTGAAACGAATTGTATGAAACACAAAATATTGTTTTTATGCATTTCCAATTTCTATTATCATTGACTAGTAGTAAATATTCGAAACAATAGAAAAGCTAATAGGAAAATATACGTTATCTGATAATTTAGCTGATAACCAATTACCTTTTTAATATCTCTCCTATTAAACTAAACGAATTGATTAAGCTTGGGTACTTATGTTTCCAATAAATTGAAGTCGTAATTGAGTAATCAATCCATAAACACGAGTGTATAACATTTAATAATTTAGAAGCTCAGTGGACCGAAGAAAAGATTTATTGAAAATCGGGTGCCTGAATGTAATTCATGCAGAAAGGGGCTGGAAACAATGCCCAAATAGAATGTGCCCGATGTGCCCATTGTTCATTTGGAGATTTATGTATGTAGGTAAAAAGGTATGAGATTTTGGGTAGTTTGCATATTTAAAAAAAAACTGCGAATCAATCTTCGATATTAAATAGGATAAAAATTGAATATCTAAAAATAATTAATTTCAATACAGTGTTGCCTTGTTATGTAATACTAAGTTCTTTGTCGCTGCATTGACCATTTCTTGTTCATATTGGTTTGATGTATGTAATGGTAAAAATAATTTTACCATTACATAAATAACAAAACATTACGGACAAATGCGACTTAAAAAAAAAACAGTGAAAGATAACACTGATGAAACCTAAGTTATAGGTTTGCGTTTGACCTTCCTGATGTTAAGCAGGGTGTAGTCTAAGGTGAAGCACGCTTACCTAGAAAAAACCTGTTTACTCTGGTTTTGAAGACACCCACGTTGTACTTCGCAGGAAAAACAGGCGCCGGCAGAGAGTTCCACATCCTCGCTGTACGTATTAAGAATGTGGAATCGAAGCATTTAGTCCATACGTGGGGAATAACCACCATGTAAGTGTGTCTGCCTAGCCGTCTGGTAATAAAAAGGGGTAGGTGGAACCAAATTATGAAATTCTAAGGCACACTCTCCGAAATGTATCCGATAGAAGACAGACAAACCAGCGACTTTACGTCGATGCTTAAGGCTTATAACTGAAACGTGGCCAAAGTGTCATCACATTAGCCTCCTATTAGCCTCCTAGCGCGCCTCTCGATCGACTCCAGAGCCTCAAGCTGATACTTAGCAGAGCCGTTCCATAGGTTGCAGTACTCCGTACTCAATGTCAGAGTTTTTAATGTTTTCGAGGATGTGTAAACCCCGCCAACCCGCACTTGACCAGCTTGGTGGATTACTTCTCCAAAAGAGAAGAGGTTTGCGCCCAGCCGTTGGACAGTTTATAAATGGAGCTGATCCGGAATAGTCAATATGTATTCATAAAAAAATGTTTCAAAAAGCGCAAACCCACTTTGAAATAGTATATTATGCATAATATATAGCATGCAATGAATAAGTGTGTACTCTCTCTCTCTTAGAAAGTTTTATACGATTAATGATTCAATTTATTGCTTAATTGCCGTTTCACGATATAAAAGCATCGTAATTCATACTGCACGCATAAAATCAAAATAAAGTATTTGCATATTCCTAACTTAGATGTTGTATCATTGTGTTATGCCAATGGCCGTTTTATAACTTGACTGGTTCTACGCATCGCATTTCGACGTAATAAGAAGCTATGAAAGTTGTTTCCAAATGTATTTTTGTTGCTATCTGTACCAAAATAGCGTAAAAATTCAATTTCCATAAAATTAAATAATATCAGACGTTAATGGCTTACCACATCTTTTCGTATTAGCTTATTATTTTAATCTGAAAGAGAAAAAAAGATGGGAGGAAAAACGCAAAATTGAAATAATAATGCTCGAGAGTACTTATATTTGAGTTGATAAAGAAGCAGTAAAGCTTAGTGACCGTGATCCATATTTTCCTACAATAAAGATTTGCTAACTGTTTCCACTCATAAAGCACATCCGCGACAGGCGAAGCTGTGACGTCATCACTCCGGATACAGCTGTCAGCCCGTCGGAGCGCGCGGAGCCCCAGCATGGGAAAGCGTCGCTCTGGGCCGCTCTCACTGTCGCTGCTGCGACATTGACACTTAAGTATCATTTATTGAAATTGAACTTGACCCAATTTTTTCTCGGATTGAGAATAAAATAAAGCATCGAAAACAATATATTTGATCTACATCAATGAAACGAACCAAAAATCTCATAAGAAATGTACCAAATAGGTACTTACAGCTTTTTGATAGAGAGCTTTATTACTGCTTTGATGTATCAACTTTGCAGTAACACGAAATATCACGCGTATCTTATGTTTTATTCCAGGACCTAAAGTACATATCTACATTCAAAATTTCATTCAGTTCAGCCGTTCTGGCGTGATTGAGTAACAAACATCCTTCCATCCATCCAAACTTTCACATTTATAATATACATACTTTATTTATTTCCACGGGGTATAAAAGAGACAGCACCATAGACAACTGTCAATAACCTGATCATAAATTCCGAAATTTATGCTCGCTCTTTATGCTCTTTATTCTCCTATATGTATGTCCTACATATAGGATGTATGGGGGAGGCCTATGTCCAGTAGTGGACGTCATACGGCTGGTGATGATGGTGATGTATGTCCTTGTTATTGAAACACCCAGTCTCTTTCTTCCTCTGATCTTTTAAATCTTAGATTGCCTGGAAGAGATCGCTTTTAGTGATAAGATCGCCAGTTGTTACACCAGTTAACTAAATTTATTTCTTCTGTATTGTATATATTTTTTTTAGTGTGTACAGTCAAAAGTTATCAATCAATATACGATTATTTAAAAATAAGAGATTATTATTGAATTACTAGTATAAGGTAAGTATTTTTATTTTTTATTTTATTTTTATTCACGTTTAATCATATTGTCATATTATTATATTGACATTTTCATCTTATTGACATAATTATGTTATGATTTCGATATTTTTAAATATATTATGAACGGAAAAATGACCCGTAACTTTAGTCATCAATAAAACATATTTGTATTTGTACAAACTCGTTGATCATAACTAGAAAAATCAATAAGCAATTGTTTCAAGTGGCAGTAGTGCTTCAATACAATGGAAAGCTAAACTTTTTATTTAATTGGAAACTGGGCGACTGCCTGCCTCGGGCAACAACCGCCATGTTTCAGTTCATTTGCGCAAAATGTAACTATGTGCCATGTGATAATAGACACTGTCCCTCGTTTGTTTTACCAATGGTGCCTACATAATAAATGTGCCTGTTTAGGACCAATATAATGTTTACCTACATAGCTAGGAAAATGGCTGAATCAGTCCGACATTACAAAAAGTAGGTAAACGAACTAAATATATGCAAAAACATTTGAATAGATCGGTAACTAAAATGTTAAATATAAAATCATAAAAGACGCAAAAACTTGTGGTTTCGTGATGAAATCATCGCTTCTATCTTATTACATTGTATTAAATGTAACTATATCTAATGTGCCTTCATGGATTTTAGTATATTTACATGGTTTTTGTTTAAGTGAGCCAGCGTCGAGGATGAGAATAATGGTTTTTAGATTTTAGTCTTTTTTTATGACTGACAGGCTAGGGTTTTGACCACAGCTCACCTGATGTTAAGTGACGGTGTGGTTGAAGATGGTAAAACACACCTAGCCTGGAGGTAGGGTACAAGAAAGTACCCTACCTCCACGCTTTGGTTTACTGACGATGTTTTCCTTCACCGGCAGCTCAAGCTCATTGTTGGGGTTTGAACCCACGCCCTTCGGCATGCGAACCTACCGCACTAACCACTGAGACATCATCGCTACTTTGTCACGAGTACTAAAACGTTGGAAATGCGTTTTAGAGAAGAGCACTTGTGTCGATCGATATCTTCATCGGCTCTTGAAGTTAGATTGCAGCCTAGCTTACCGGCTTTTGCCACATGAAGTAGAACTTTAATAAACTTTGTAAAATGTTTAGAATGTGGGGCGAATCGAAGAAAGTGCTTCCTGAAAAGTATCAGAAAACCATTTTAAGTTCATGACCATCCTGCGCCTTCATTAAAGAATTACATAGATAAGGCATGTATTTTTTTATGATAGGTCCGTAACTGTTTTGTTGAAAATACTACGGAACCTTCTGTATAACATTATCTAAACTCATGTCAAATTCGGGTGGTATCTGTTCAGGTTAATACATTTTATAATGCTTGTTAAAAATAGTTGTAACAATCAGACTAACATCAGTCTTTTATTCTTCTTCTTATTTGTTTTGGCGTTGAACTCTGTGCATATGTCAGTGTCAAGAATTTTAACATAAATCAAGTTAAATAAGTTTGAGTCAAAGCCATAGTCACACAGAGAAAATCAAGGTCGAGTCCAATTATGCCCTAATAAAGTAGTGTTGACTACTACAAGCTTCAAAGGAGTTTAGAAAACAACACGAAAAGTGTTTTTCACCAGATTATATCACTTTTCCTATACTCAAGCATGTAATTAGACATTTAAATAAAACACCACTATTTAAAAAAAAAAATTATGCAGCGATATGTATATTTTCCACGTTCCCGCCAAAACACTCATTGAAGTCTCATAGATGCAGTTTTATACCATTTTGTTAATAATCCCTAAAAATTGTAATACAAATATAATGTGTCGAAACCTCGTTAGTATCCAACTAAAATTAAAAGTTTACAACTTCATTTTGTTACATCTCTTATACACAAAAAAGAATTAAAGTTTCTATTCTCTCCTAATTTAAAAACTATTCTCAGCCACTATCAACTCGTAAGGTACGAGTGGGTATAAGTACTTTATTGGAGGCGTGTGTAATGGTTCATTGTTTTTGCGGTAAGTGGTCTGAGATTACACAAATTGATGCTTGTGTGTTTGAAGTGAAAGGAAGTGTACTGTTCCAGATAATGGGCTCGCTTGTTTTGTTTTTAACAATGCGTCGGTGTATGATGCTGTACCGCCGAAGCCACCGCCGTCTCTGTCCGCTGACCGCTCCCAATAATGATACTTTGACTCTAATGGGAAGAAAAAATTGCATGTTTCAAACAATAGTGCCGCAATGCAATTTTAATATCACCTTGGAACCGAGGTCAAAAAATAACTACAACATTTGTTGGATTTTACGATTTCAAATGCAATACGTTTTATGTAAGTACTAAAAATTTTCAAAACTAAATTGTTGATAGGATTCCTTTTCTTGTAAGGAGGATTTCATTTTTCCAAAATTGCATCCATTCAGGTTTCTATTTATGCTTGAAATGCAAATAGTCTACATCTCGGAGGATATTTCACGCGTCGTCAATACGCTATCGCATTTCGGTTGATAGGATGTCAATCCACTTTACCCAAGAAGCATTGGGGAAGCGCTAGAGCCGCAGTTTCTGTCGTTTCGAAAATCGCAACTCGCATTACCATCTGCGTCGCTGAAATCCGACCAGTTGGTAGATGAGTCGAGAGCTTGAGAGTAATATTCGGTGGATCGAAGAGTAGTTGTAAAACAAGTCTAGTGCTTCTGTCGCGTCTAGACAGAGGGCGCGCGTCGGATCCCTATCGGCTGCCGTAAAATTATGTAACGTCGTCGGGAACGTACCGACCCAAGATATCCGCCCGATTCACTTATTTAATTTATTGCAAATCTGTCGAACCAACCTATGCATGATTGAACTAACAATTAACATAACTGTTTTCGCAGACGATTTTGAAAGATTTTATTAAACAATTTTATTTACGATAGCAAAAGTCAAGTTTTCCTCCAAAACCTCTCCAGAAAAAAAAATGTTTTAACAGCTAAATATCTAATACTTTTAAATGTTGTTTCTATTTGTATATAGGTATACTTGAGATCTCAAAAATAATTTTAATGAAATTTGCATACGGTTGTTTTGGGGAGCGAAAAATCGATATAGCCAGGTCTCGTCACTGGGAAAATGCGTGAATGAGTTTTAAATTTTGCATACATCAAACTACCTAAGTTCGATCGCCTACTGCATCTAATATATAAAAAAGAAAAGCATGCAGGTAGCTTAGGCAAAAATCGCGCGTTCTGGTCGTTTAATGAGCTGTGTTCCTGTGTTCCTGTTTGAAGGACACTGTGCTCCGTCTATTGTAGAGATGGTAGCTAGCGTGGTTGGTTTACACGCTGAAGGGGCGTGGGTTCAAATCTCAATAATGAGCTTGCACTGCTGGTGAAAGATAACATCGTGAGAAAACCATAGCATGGTGGTAGGGTACTTTTTGGTATAAGGTGGCTAGCCTCCACCCTCAAGTTGAAAATTAAAGCAGCTTCACCTTAACATCAGGTGAGATGTGGTCAAACACCTACCTATAAAAAACACTATTATATTTCCATAGCGTATCAATATTTTTTTATAAATGTTTACTTATGTCTATTTAATAGATCGAGAAATAAACCACCGAAAAATATGATGTCAATAAAAGCAACATTGTTTTCCCAAAAAGTTTCTGATGCTCATTAAAAAGTTTTTACTATAATTATAATTATGGTTTTGCGTAACCAAAGATAAAATTACTCTCTCGTTCACGATGTATCATTTTCTCCACTACTCAAATGGAGGTTTCTTAACACAACGTACATATGTAGGTCACACATGATAACCCGGAGAATGATTGTTACACCAAGGAACGCAATGAAATCTAGATCAGACAGACAATGCGTTCTTTACGAAACTCGTACGTAATTTAAGAGGTGTTAGTAACTTTCTGAGTGAGAGTCGTGCTAAGTGGCGCATACGTTGGAACAAGTCCATGTCTTCATAAAGTCAATGTAATCCAACTATTCTTCTTCTTCAAGTTCTTTTAGTAACTAAAGTTTTAAAATAGTTCACTTTTAAAATTTTGTACTAAATATAAAGCGAGCAAAGTGCACTGTGCCTAGTTATTAGTTTATATTAAACAGTATTGCAGGTATCTTAGTACCTAAACTAATAACATTAAGTAGTATTTGTGATAGAATATTTGGAAACATCTGTCAAAAATAATTGAATTTGAATCTTATATACTCTACATAAAATTCACTCACACGTACGACAAAAAAAAAACTGCGTAAACTTCTCTTTCTGCAGTAAACAAGACTTTCCAAATATCTATTGTTTAAATTACTAGCCAAAGTTAATCACTAAGTTAGTTTGTTCTGCGTATCATAATTTACATTACACGCTCGATACATTTTCATTAAGCAAATAATTGACTTAGAAGTGTATTTTCTTAAAAGTAATTTTATTGAATTTATGAATATTATGATGTAAAAAAGTCATGAGCGGACGCATCACAAAATATCTGTTCTTACTATTTATAATTAATGACTTTGTGAGTATTTAATTAGTTTTTATTATTTGCTTTCACAAAAATTCTCAGTAGTGTCTCCGGGTCTTCATATCTTCATATTACCTACGTACGGTTTTTAGAGTCCAATAACAAACTAGGAATCTTTAGAGTTTTTCAATCTCCGTATCTAAATAACAATAAGATTTCACGTTTTTTTACCGCACATTTTTGAAATGTTTTGAATGGAAAGGAGCTTTACGTACCTACCCATTTTTCATTGTATCACGTGTATTCTATGAAATAGTATAAAAGGTATGTTTGAAGAATCAGAAATTTATCTCAAGAGAATAATATGAAAAAGAAGAGTTAAGAGCTAATTAGATAAAATCAAATAGTTTACCCAAATACACACTGCATCCTGCTTAAAATCAGGTAAGGCGTAGTCAAACGCAAACCTACTTCGTATAATAAAAAAGAAGACTGCAATAATAACGTTACATGCTGAATTATTTGTAATACAGCATTGCATCGGTGCCATCATGAGCGTTACAAACATATTTTACTTACAATTTTTATTGTATAAAATTGAATCAGTCAGTTTTATTGTATGCATGTACTTGTTGCAAATTATATTTGTATTTGATTATTGATTACAAACTCGCTACAGATTCAAGCAAGTCTGAAGATCGAGAACGAGAGTCCCACAAAACTATTAAACAATAAGCTTAGTGAGTACCTACTACTCATAATTTCTCAACTTTATTAACTTACTTAATGTTCAACTTGAATCAAGTTGAACATTAATACATTGGGTAAGAATAGAATCCAACTGAAGTAAACAAGTTCGTATTCGAATTTAATTATTTTACTACATTGTAAACATGGTAAACCAGACAGGGATTTTTATATGGTCCGACTGGTAAATTGTTGTTATCGTTAATTTTGCAACGAAACAACAAACTGTACTCCACTTAAAAAAAAATAAGGGCGTTTATATTTACGTCAAAAAAATAACTTGTCAATAATTTATAAATTTATTATATTTATATACTAGGTACCCGCCTCGGCTTCGCACGGGCGCAATGTAGATACTACACAAAATCTTAACAAAATACATACCTAAAACTTCCTCATGAATCACTCTATCTATTGGTGAAACTCGCATGATAATCCGTTCAGTAATTTTTAAGTTTATCGCGAACAAACAGCGTCAGACGCGGCGGATGACTTGGTTTTATAATATGTAGTGATAAATTGATAATATATTAAATCCATTGTTATTATTTTGTATTTGATTAGACGTGTAGAGTGTGTTATATTTATATGTAATCTAAAGCAATTAATTACAGATAAAATACTACAAAAAAAAATTAAAGATAGATCGCGCAGGCATGAAGATGATATCACAAGTGTCAAACCGGATGTATCTAACTCTGATAATCAAGATTTGGAGAATTTGGAACCAGATAATCCAGAGACGTTTTCTTTAAATGAAGGAGTTGATGCATCCCGGGAAAGTAACAATGTACCAATTTCTTATAAGCCAAACACGAAATGCAAGTTTTTGTGTCTGATTATTTACTTATAATCTATGTAAATTGTTCAACGCACACCTAAGTATTTCAACTAAATTTTTATGGAGATCGATAAATCATACTACGCTTTCTTACTTTCAAATAATTGAATAAATAGGTAATTACTGCCATAAACTGAATAATTCAATGAACAGCCTAATTAATATCAGTCGTTATACATTTTGTCCTAATTCGATTCTGTTTAGATAAAGGTATTTGCACGCCACCTTACAGGTCAAAGGCACTCTTCCACCATTACTCATAGCTCATTAGCCAAAATCGCCAATTTTAAACATCGTCGCAAAGTGGCTTGTCTGTCGGTTTTCTACCGGATACACTCTAGACACTGCGCTTCAGATCTACATGACCTAATTCCACTTTGCCCATTTTACTATCAGACAGCCAGGACCTCTAAGAAGCAACACCGCGTCATGGTCAATATTCCAAAATCTCCAACTAAACGGTTCGAATCTACCTTCATTATACGAACAGATAAACAATGGAATTTGCTGCCCGAATGGATGTTCCCTGATGGATATAATCTTGGTGCATTCAAGTCGCGAGTGAATCTGCACCTTCGCTTAACACTCTACTACTTATAGAACTAGGGAGTTGGCTGTCAAATGCAAGCCACACTTGCATGATGCTTAAGATGTTTGTAACGATTATAAACTTTCTTTCGGTGTTACTCGCCGCTGTTACTACTTTAGATTAGTGACATTAATTCAATATCTTTCAGCAAAGAAATTAATTATGATATCTTTACTTTTAGATATTAAAAACAAGGATTCAAGATCACTGCAAGTTGGTAACTATAGTATTTTTTACTTATTTACTTTTATTACTGCTGTACCTATACAAGCTCATAACTGTTTTTTTTTTTTAATTACAATCAGGCGATACTATCACATCCGAAGATTTAGTAGAAGTTGCAAAAAGATTATTGAAAAAAGGTATCTTTTGACCTTCTTTTACATTTAAGTTTATAATTATGTTGTTATAACTATAATTTGTTAGGTATACGCAATTTCAAATTTGGTTGTTTTACTTTGAATAAATCTATATATATATATATATATATATTTATAGATAGATTTATGTATTATACATATTTATCGGACCACCCAGATACAAATAACATATGTAATGTTCATCGCACAAATGTTTGTAAATTTCTATGTACATATGTCGTATCGTATCGTATGTGACCTATTTTACTTGAATTTCATTACTTATCTACTTAAAAACGTAAACTCGACACTGGCAAAAGCACAATGTACGAATCCAAAAAGAAAGGAAAACTAGCAAGTAATGTTTAATCACGCTTTTCGTTTCACAGTCGTCAAAAGTGGCAAGGGAATCATATCTTCTTGCGAAAACGAATACGAACTAGCAGACAGAATTTTTGAAAGATTTTGTAAGTAATTTTTAAGAAATACTATTGTTATCATGAAAATGCCTGCGAAAGGTTGTCTATTAATTCAAAATGACCCAAAGTAGTGTAAACTGAAGTATAAATACTGCGAAATAAAAAAAAATTAAAATTATGGTCATTTTGCAAATTAAAACAAGCCCGTCTTTTTCAGTTATGACTTGGAAAAGAATTCTCATCATTAAAGGTTAGTTCTTACTTAAAGAAAGAAGTGGCAAGATTGTTTTTTACAAGTAGATGAGTGTATCATCCATCGACAGACGATTTTATCTTTTTAGTAAAAAAGCAACATGCCGTTCCTGTATAATTTAACTACTTAAGGTGTATTTGGCTAATATCCATTTTAAATAAATAAATATCGTAGGACTGTTCACACATATGCACGCAATGCATACGGAACACTCAGACGCAGAACAAATATTTATTGTCACATAAATGTTTGTCCTGGTGGGAATCGACTCCACGCCTTACAGCTCTTGAAGCATAATTATATTCTACCAAATGAGCTAACAGGACAGTCCTATTTTATATTAACAATTTTTTTAATACATGCCTATTAGCTACACCCAAACTGAAGAGATTTTTTTTTATTAATTTAACCTATTGGGCAGGCTAAAGCTGTAAAGCCATACTGCCTTGTCTTCAGTTTTTCCAATTCATGTCTTACATCTATAGTTACAGTCAAAGTCTAATCTTGGTCAAGTCCAGTCCGTGCCAATCAAATCAAGTCACGCTTTAGTAAAGTAGTGGCGAGTTTACTATAAGATTCTGAATGGAGTTTTGGAAGCAACACGAAAAGTCATGTTTCACCACATTATATCACTTTCCCACACTCGCGCTTGTAATTCGGCACTTTATGAATAAAACACCACTATTTTTATGCATAAACACTCGAAAAAACATTAGTTTTGGAAAAAAAATACAATGGGGCGACACGGCTCTTACCGCGTTCCCGCCAAATCTCCCAAACTGAAAAGAGAAAAAACAAAACACAAGCGGCGTTCCTTTTAATTCGAACTAAAAACTTTTTGGTGATGCATGGCCAGACACACTACTCTACCACTATATTATTTGATTATTTGCATAAATTTCTATTTGAAATTTTTATTATTTTTATATTCCAGCTATCGATATCGTTGGTCTTGACGCCATCCAAGCACTATCCCTCGACGGTGAAGGTAAGTTATCACACTACCACAAAGCCCTGCATCAACTAAATAAATAGGAGCGAACCTAATTAATAAAAGTATAATGAAATCAATCTCAAATCGCTAATATAAGTCACACTTATAAATGTCAAAAAGAATATTTTGTAATAATTCTCATCATTTTAATAATTTTTTTAGTTAATAATATCCTATTTGACATTTGTCAATGGATAGTTCCATTGCTCTCAAGTAAACTGTCGAAACACACATACAGGTGCTTGGCGACAGATTTTCAGCTTGAGGGTGGTAACTAGCCAGCCGAGTACTAAAAAGTACCCTACCACCACGCTATGGTGTCCTCACGATGTTTTCCTTCGCCGGCAGCTCAAGCTCATTGTTAAACAATTAGAATACCTTGAAGGTATTCTGGTTGTTATATAAACTTAATAAACGCAGAATAAATTTCAATGTTTCTCACATAAATGTTTGTCCCGGGTAGGAATTGAACACACGCCTTACGTCTCAGTAAACAGAGCTACCACTAACTATGGTGTGTCAAATTTATTAACTTTAAACAATTTGTACGAAAACAATATAAGTATCTATGCGTTCATCTGTTAATGGATAAATTTATTTTACAGTTGTAAACAGTGTTAGAACGCCTACAGAATCCTTTACTGAGGCACCGAACACATTATTCCATGGTAAGATGAATTTTACATACAGATAAATACTTATTTATCAAAATAGTAGGTACGAGTATTCAAACTGACTGTAATCACACATCAGATGGATAGTTATGTGAACTAACGTTAAATGTAAATATTGTTATAGTTGTTCAATACGTACTGTTTGTTATAACTGAAATGACTGTTAAGCGGAAATAAATTAGATATATACCTTGAACACTCAAAATGAACTTCCGCAAAGAAACGCCTGAATTAATCAATTATTTATTTATTCAATCACATTCAATAATTATCGTAGGACATTTCACACAGCGACATCTAGCCCCGTACTAAGCAAAGCTTGTTCAATGAAAATCTGACCGAATACTTAAATACTTTTTATTTGTAATAATATACTTATAAAATATACGGTGAGGTGGTTATATTTGCCGCAGAACCGACAACTGCTGACAAACGTAGTGTAGGACGCCCTGAGACTAGATGGAGTGACGATATACGTAAGACAGCTGGCAGTGAAACCCGAAGATCGGGCTGAGTGGCGTGCCTTAGAAGTCCAGCAGTGGGACTATGATTAGTTGATGATGATAATGACGAATTTGAATACATACAAAACATCCAAAGAGAACAAAGATGTTCGTCACATAAATTTTCGTCTTAACTGGGAATCGAATCCACGCACTACAAGCTCTTGAAGTAGAGGTGCTATTAAATAAGCTAACAGGGCTGTCAAAATTGAATCCTCGAAACCATTAACTTAGTTCCAAAAATACTTATTGACAACATCAGGTATCTAAATATCATCAGATATATAAATTAATGCTCAAGCATCATGGACTATTTCATTTTCCCGCCCTTTCCTTACTAACATTTCCGAACGAACCAACAAAGTTCGTTCATCATCTTTCACTCATTCCGGCCAACTGAAACAGTTCCGCCATCGTCACCCAACCGTGAACATCACTTAATGAAGAAAAGCCATTATTTTGGAAAGAGTTCGCTGCTGAGAGTTGTAGGCGCGCACAATATACGTGGAAGTGCACGGTAAGTGCGCAGGAGTTTCCATCGGCCTCGCATGACACGCTTGGCCGCAACGCACATGAATTCCTTTCGCTATTCCTTGCCCTTTAACTCCCATCAAAATTAGATACAGTCCACTTGCTCATCATAATTCAAACATTCATTAACACTAAATATCTGATGTTGTTTATACTAATAATTAAAAGCCTATTCTTTTTTATTAGGTTTCAAAACGGATTCTAATATAAAATTATATGGTGAGTTTTATTCTGAATGCGTTTCAGTGAAAATTTTATTAAATATAAAAATAATATATTGTATGAATTTGTGTGGTTTGAATAGATTATACATATATTATTTAAATAACAAGTTTAGGCAAGTGGTTACTGCAGCGAGAAGAGGATAATATAAAGGCTTTTGTTGCTTGTTATTTTGATTTATATTAAGTTAATGTCGGAAAGTATTAAATATTAATTAAATATTTCGGTATTTTTTTTTAAATTGTTGTCAAGTTAAATAATGTAAATTCTCACCAGTGTTGTAACCAAGACGACTTTTAAGCGGAATAACACTATTATATAAATATGTACCTTGAACACTCCGCAACAAATGAACTTCCGCAAAGTAACGCCTGAATCAATCAATTATTAAAATAACATTTTTTGTCAGGTTACGGATCTGATGACTATCCAAATAGATGTCACTACAAAGGTAACAATCAATAAATCAAGTATATATTTTCACACATAAATTCAAAAAGGAAACTTTGGTCATACTTTTTCTGAGATGATACCGTGTATAGTTATTTGTCATAAATAATTGGGACTTGGTATCTTTTCAATCTGATTGCTCTGTTAGGAACTTTAAAATCATAAAACTAGCTCATCTTGTATAAATTTAGTTAAATAATGTAAAGCATGGTGTGTGCACTTACATACATGTATAGCATATACTATGGTAATAAGTCACAATGACACACGTTGAGCATAGTTCGCATTTTTTTTTGTAAGGGTGGCTTTACCCTTGGTCTGCTATACGTGGCATGTTCACGCGCAAAAGATGCGACAAGCATCAACTACGCTTTTGACTCAAGAAAATCGTTTACCATACATTAAGTATAACGATATTTTTATTGTTTTTTAGAGATTATTATAAAAACACGGATCATTGATACAATACATAAAGGAGAAGAATGAGGCTAAGCTTAGCATGGATATTTCGTTGCGAGGAACACCTAATTATTAACTTTTTGTAAATTCTTCGAACTGAACAAACTTTTTGTTAAATGCTACGCGGACTACTAAGTCGCGGGTTACAGCTAATATAGCATATAGCCTACTGAATTTGTTCTGTATAGTATGTCTTAAAATAAATGAGATAATATCGCATTTTCACTACTTTTGCAGCTTGCTCTTTCTATCTCTTTTTTAACGATACGACTATACGCACCTGATTAATATCCCTCCGTTGAATTTTTTCTTCGTCAGTAACTGAACGGGATCCATATAGTTCCTCTTTTAAGAAAATGTCCAAATCGATTAAAGTAATTAGTGTGCTATACAACCTAGAGAGTACTCGTAGCGGGGAAAACGTAGATCGTGGCTGGCAAATCTATAAAGCGCTTAAATACATATGCATTTTTAAGTCGTTGTCTGTAGATATGTCAATTTAATAAAATGTGAATGTTTTCAGTACTGAGAAAGTGGATTGCAGATAAGCCAATATCTAAAAAAGGAAAAGATGTAAAACGTCGACAAGGTACCAAGTATAAATTAAGGAATTAATAAAAATATATAACAAAGCAGCTAACAGTATCCCGGTAGCCTGACTTGAGAGTCAGCTCTATTTCAGGCTAGGTGTGTTTACTAAATTCGACTACACCGTCTTTTAAAATCAGCTGAGCTGCGGTCAAACACTTTGCCTATCAACCATACAAATAAATATTACAGGGCTATTGAGATTAACCATTTAATATCTTGGTATAATGAGCATCAAAGCAGCGATGTTTTGTTACTTAAAGTTCCGGGTAAAAGTGAATCGTGGACAAGTATTCTTTTGCGATCAAAAGAGCGTTTCACTCGTCTCATTACTTATAATAAAAATAAAAAAACAATTCGGATCCATCTTGTCCGATCGAAAAAAAAGAATTCGACCAATCTTCCGAATTATTAGATATAACCAGCATCTGAACAATGTCATGGCAAATTAGCCAATAACCTTTTATGACTAACACTCGGTAGTAGCATAACAAATGACTTACTCTATGAATGCGGAATATATATGAACATTGTTATTGTTGCTAAAGTAAAATCATATAACGTGTTTCAGTTCTAGTTGCGGCTAGTAGTTTTTGTAGTTTTTACTGTGTTTACTAATGTGCTAAATTAACAACCTTAATATACTGTAAAAAACTTTCAATACTTTTCACAAAGCTGGCAGCAATTTGAAAAAAATGAAAAATAAACTAGGCAAGCACCGAAGTCTGGTGGTTAATCCGGGTCAGAGAGATCTAGTCAAAAAGAAGGTTGTTACCAACAAACATAATCGTCATGGGAAAAATATTGGACAAATGGCAAAAAATTATAAAAGTGCAGGCAAAACAAGTGATCAGAGTCGAGCACATAAAAAAATTAAGAGAAATAATAAATCGCCAAGAACTAGAAATTATAAAAAATCACAAAAGACAAGAACGAAGAAAAATATATTGAGATCAAACGCTAACAACAGAAAAGGTATGTGTTTGTAAAAATTACAAGTTTCTAAACATATTTAAAAAATAACAACATGACTGCAAAAAAAAATTAAGGGAAAAATGTAGTCTATGTCACCCGGAGCATAACGAAGCATAATGATTAATAGTTTAAAAAAACTTGAAAAAAAAACTTACCTACTTAGTAACTTACTTAACAAACAACAAACAAAGTAAACAAAGTAAGTAAGGTCAACATACATTTCAATGTATGTTGACCTATGTACATCTGTCTCCTTACAGTTAAAAATACTATTTGCCGTTGGAAATATCGATGTGTGGAAGATTTCCATCTGCAAACATGCCGCCTGCATCCTATTTGTTCAAATCAGTCTGATTATCACAGTGGTAAGGCTTTATGACATTTTATAAAGGTGGTGGGCAAGCCAATAGCCATGTCATAAAGAACATTTGTTTTGTTTACAGCATTTGTTCAAGAAGAACCAGATGAGTACATAAGAGAGTTTCGCAGAATGGGTAACTAATGATATCTTATAATATTTAGGTATCATATTTGCAAAATTATAATGCGAATCTCAAACGAATATAAGACAAGTCGGCAATATATAAATTCTTTATTTTGTTTCAGTGGGATTATCTCTTGTTGACGAAAAATTGGAAAAGATTAGTAAGTTTTTAAGGACATCTTTTAAATTAAAGTCTTAACTGAAAATATTGGGTACTCGTAGATTGAAGGTCTACCTTTGGTTGTCCGTTTGTGGGACTTATTTATACTTTGTTGTCATTTCTGTCTGAATTCGGAATAAAAATTTCTAATCTCTATTGAAATTTTTCATTTTTTAATATTTAAAAATTCTCATCTTTACACGATTGCCCAAAAAGGAGTGTAATGTTTCCAGGGTTATGGTATGTAAATGAGTTTCTTTGTTCCCCCATAACTTTTAAATGTCTTTACATATTTAGATGTATGGGGTAATGTTACAATCCTTACATCATCCTGAGTGACACTGGCTATAAATAAAAAAATAAAGTTAAAAAAAAGCTTGTTTATAATGTGATCTGATAATGAAACCGATAACATAATAATGGATACGACATGTTTAAATTTATTTCGCTTTTCAAACATCGCAAATAATTTAATGAGGTTTTAAGGTATATTAAGCAGCTTAATACTTGTTTAATGTGCTGGTCTATAGATGTATGATATACTTTTAGACATAATTATATAATATAGCTTTAGACATATGTATGTACATATACAATAAAAATTTAGCAAACCAACAACTCAACAACAACAAACAAATGTGTTGTTACCAAAAAATAATGAATAAAGACCTTTTGTACACAGTTTTCTCAACAAAAATGTTCTGTTCTATTCTTCAAGAAAACTTTCTCGTGATAAATGGTAGGTCCGACGAGCGACGAGCTCGTTAGTTTAGGTACAATTTGTACAGTTTAGCTACTGTTTAACTACCTTGTTTTTTGGCTTATTAATGTGGTAAATAATATACATAATTATTATTTCAGTTGAGGCTCATGTAATGAGAATGAGGCCGCAAAACATGAGTAAGTAAATAATAATTATTTAATTCAGACACTAGCCCACAACATTCAAAATAATACATAAAAAAGATACTTAACCTATATTTCATCACGGTATACACACAAACTAGTACTTCAACCCTAGATAAGAATTAATTTAAATAACTTTCCTCTTCCTGTTTTGTTAAAAAAATATTGTTCAAAGTTGACAACGGTCACGGACCTCGGTGTCTGTGGAGGGTATCTTTAATAAAGAATAAAATAAAAATACCTATATTTATTTTTACCTACATTGTGGTTAGGATCCAGATTGCCCAACATGCACCTTCGTCCAGTATTGCATGATTGGGCAATCTACATAGATTCATCCTTAAGGCGAACAACTGCAGGTGCCTAGCTGTTGTAGCTACAGCACACTAATATTATAAAGGCGAAAGTTTATGAGTGTGTGTGTATGTTTGTTACTTCTCCACGCACAAACGACTCAACCAATTATGATGAAATTTTGTATGGAGGTAGCTGACACTCTGGAACACTTTTTATTCCGAAAAAATATACACATTAAAATCTATGTATCCATCGTTACAATATCTGTATGACATATCGTGATCATGGCCTAGTGTACTAATATCAACTAATATCTTATTACGTTTGTGTTTATCTGCATAAATAATGAACAGATTCGAATAATCTATAGTGCGGTAGTAGCTTAGTATCAAAATTATGTATCACTCTGCTTACGCATTTACGGATAGCATTTTTAACATTTATTATTGTTTTGGCTTTCTGTGCGCTTTGAAGTAATCTATAAGCACCTAATGTTATATAAAATAAAATAAGGACAGCGGCTAAAACCGTGAAGTAAAGTAGAAATAAAGTACATACATATATATATATAAAAGCAATATACAAACCGATAACTTATTCTTGTCTTTTAGTCCCCGATAAGAATATTGAAGATCTCATGAAGTATTTCAACAAAATAGTCGACAAAAATGGTTAGTATTTAATTTTACCAAATATTATATCATATTTATCCTACATTTTAGATTGAATATCTAAGTATAAATCAAGACATCGTAACCATAACGTTTATTATTTAACATATTTATCATATAATTAACTTAAAACATTTATTTTAAATGGTTGATGTTTAGGTGTTTGTCCACAGTTCACTTGATGTTAAATGATGGTGTGGTCCAAGGTGGTAAAGCACAACTAGCCTGGAATGGATTTGGCTCTCAAGTGAGGTTCCCGGGATACACCGTTAGGTGCTTGGCGGCAGATTTTCAACATGGCTGTATGTAGGCTAGCTACCAGGGTGGTACTAGCTACCTTTTAAATAATACCTACGTTTTAGTCATATATATTCGTACTCATGCAACCCTGCAATGGTTGAACAGATTTAATAAAACTTATTATAACAATCGTCGGCAGCCAAGTGCAAGTTATTCAGTTCCCGCCCTGTTATCGCTAAACTTTTATGGTGTTCTGATTACAAAACATTGAATTTCTCTAATTACACAAAAGTTTATAGGGGGATTTTTATACACAATCATTCCGGAAAATAACCCTAATCAACAAAAAAAAAACCGTTTCAAAATCCGTTGCGTAGTCTATAAGGAGTAAGCGAACATACAGAGACGCAGATATCGACTTTGTTTTAACTATTTAGAGATTAGTAATAAGAGAAGATGTTACTATTTTTTTATGGAATAAATAATTTAAGTAGATTACTTTATTCTCAGTATCTGGTTAACCGAGCTTTGCTCGGCTCAAAACACGTATAAAATGACGTTTTCTTAAAATGATACATAGCTAGATCGATTTATCGCCCCCGAAACCCCCAGCATACTAAATTTCATAAAAAACGTTGGAGCCGTTTCCGAAATTCAGATTATATATATATATATATATATACATATATACAAGAATTGCTCGTTTAAAGGTATTAGATTAGATAGATATTGACATATTTCATACTTGACATATTATTACATTGAAAAAACGAATAGCAAAATATCTTAAATTATTACTATTTATAAAAAATATTTACGAGTTACATGAGTATTGTATTCTATAGGTATGAAGACATCTCCAATGCCGAAACTAAATATAGATGTGGACCCACATCCGATGGTAAGATAATATGCCAGTTATGCTTGTAATGTAATATTTTAGCGAACACCTATTATTTTAACCTGCAAGTTCAAGTTAAGCCTTTAAGTATCTTATCATAGTTTTTAGGCCGTTACAGAATGCTTATAATACTATTTAAATCTCCTTAGCAGGAGGTCGTCTAGGTAGGTACCACCGTAGTACCAGATAGTCTACCGCCAAGTAATAATGTATAAACATCATTTTGTTCTGGTTTGTAGCAACTAGCGAAATTACAAGACTGTTGAGACTAATCATCGAATGTCTCAAAATAATGAGCGCCAAAGCAGTGATGCCCTGGACTTTGTTTTACTACTCAAAGTTCTGTGTATCGCTGCAATGGTCATGAACAAGCGTTACCTCTTACCGCCAGGAGAGCGTCTCGTTTGTCTTAATACATTTACATTATATAAACTTCATCAAATGGTCGCTGACGTGAAATGAGACAGACAGTTTTAAGCACAGATTAGCTTAACGTTAAGCTTAAGTTATAAGTAACCTCTATTCCTTGTTACCACTTACCGCATCAGGCAACTTCTTGACAATCAATCTATTCTATGACGTCACCATTTTCACTTTTAACGAGGATAGTCAAATTGTAGTTCGTAGGTAATACAAACCAAATTACCTGTAACACACAGTTGTATATATTTATGTACATAACATTACATTACTTAATTGCTCG
This sequence comes from Biston stratarius, assembly GCA_950106695.1. NCBI lineage: Eukaryota > Metazoa > Arthropoda > Insecta > Lepidoptera > Geometridae > Biston > Biston stratarius. Next base: position 14,678,361 of record OX467115.1, on the reverse strand, counting down.
TCAATATGCTTGATATTCGAAAACTACGCGCAACAATCACTTTAACGTATACCTATGTGTGCGTGAATATTCAGAACCGCAATTATAGTACCTACCAACTAGTTTTAGTGTCAGTGCAGTGAGTACTACATATTATAGAACACATGAACAAAGTGTCTTCCCCTTAATAGAGACAGTAAGAAAAGTGTTGATGGACACATTCTTAGATTTACTCAACTTAGCAATTTAAGTTATAATAATATTACTTATTAGTCTCAACTTGGCTAGATTGTAATAACAATGAGGTATCTAAAAACAAACAGATACATCATTAAAAGAAAAAAATAAAAAAAAAAATAACCTAGTTTTCGCCCATTTTATACTCAACTTTGTATCTGTACTACATTTTTCTAATCTATGCCTCTAAATAAAATATTAGTGTCATACAGGTTACGGGCAGACAGACGGACGTCCTGATACTATACTAACGAGTTCTGTTTCCTATCAAACTTTACTTTTGTTCATTTCTGTTTCTTTGATAAGAAAAATAATTAATATTATGATTACAATATCTACTATGCAAACTTAATTGTAACCAAATTCTGGTTGTCTTTTCTATACAAATAGATTTTTAGAGTTTGTCTTTTATCTATATTTGCAGAATGCTGAACTATCTAATTACGATACTACGGACCCTAATATGGTAACTAACTATAGTAAATTTTCAAACTAGTATTGAATCTAGACTCGTTTTTTGTAATTGAAGAGCTTGCGATAAGCTATGGTCGAAAACCTGACCACACAAAAGGACTAGAAGTTCATGTCTTCTGTAGATATACAGGGTTATAATCTGAAATGGGTTAATTTTACTCAGCATAATGAACAACTTTTACTATGGGCACAATTCTGAAATATAGAAAAAATTTGCTGCTCGAAAACTTACTACGGAAACTGATGTGGTTTTTCACATTTTGCTTTTACTTACGCGGGATTACTTACGTTGTAGTATTAGTATACTACAACTATAGTTTCGAGAATATCCGGTGGCCTCCTTCAAGGCGTCAAAGCAGAGAACAAGGTACGCGCGGCCTCGTCTTGCTTCGCACTACGGGTCGTTACGCACCTCGCTTTTCGCTGCGGCCAAAACTATGTATAGTCACAGCATCCGACATCATTAAGCGTAAGTAATCCCACATAACTAAAAAACTATAGAAATGGCTCATTGTACCTTGACTAAATGTACGGATTAGCTGATTTTATTTTCGCGTTTTCAGAGTTGTGTCCATAGTAATATAAGTTTATGACAAATCAAGTTTAACAAGTCTAAGTCGCTGTCAAAGTCATACAAATAAAAGTTTTGTTGTCATTTAGACAAGTTGATTCTTAGATTATCAGGCTTTATTTTTGGTTGTTAGGAAAAATAATTAATATTAAATGATTAAAATATCTACTGTTCAAACATTAAATGTAACCAAGAATCCAGTTGTTTTCTAGACAAATGGATTTTCGAGTATGAATTTTATTAATAATTTTAATATGAATTTTTAGAATAATTTTATTTTTTCAAAAAAGGAAATCATTGCCAAATTACCATTTCGATGCATGGCAATAGCGATTTACTTTTTTAGTAGGTTAATTTCTTTAGTAGGCGTGTTGGATATTCCCGACTCTAAGTACATGATATCTTAAAAGATATCATAATGGCCTTAAGTGAACATCTTTCAGGTCGTTGGCTCTTTCAACAACCATTATGTTGGATTTAGCTCGGTTGATAATGAGACTCATTTCCCGACAGAAAAATTCTAGACGATCCAATATTTCAGCCTCTGTGCTTGCAAAAAGGATGTGGTATCATCGACGTACTATATAGGTTTGATATTTTCATACCTCCAACGGTAACATAACCTTCTCAATCCTCCAGAGACGTATGAGTAGTTCTGAATTCTAAAATGTCTGTTGCAATGCATTTAGATGTGGAATTTAAGTACCTATGCTTATTTTAAAAATTTCAGGCTGCAGATGATTTAGAAGCTAGAAGAATCCTAGGATTGCTAGATAAAAAAACTCCCAAACAATTTACAACGTCGATTAAATAAGCCATTAAGCTAAAATTCTTCTGTTATTTAATTCTTTCAATCCTAATTTTTTACCTGACTGCCAAGGAAGAGTTATGTTTTTCGGTTTTCTTGTATGTATGTACGTAAATTTCTTTATTACCTTATATCTTCCAAACGGTCGAATGGATTACGACAATTAAGGTATCGTTAGATTCGTCTCAATAATTCAAGTATACATAGTAGGTTTGAAAAAAATCGAGATGGCGGATTTATGGCGCTATTTAGCGCCATAAATCCATAATAGGTTTATTTTTTTTAAATTGACAAACCTATTAAGTAGGGTATCTAAATAAAGGAAATTAAAAGGGGATTACAAAAACATATTGAAGTTATGTGTTTAAATTTAATTAGGAATAATAAATTGGTTTAAGAAGTTTTTTCCTTTAATTATAGCTATTTTATTCGTAGTCGGGTTATAGATTTTTTCAACTCTTCAGCTTGTTCTACAATCAAGCTATTTAAAACCGGCCAAGTGCGAGTCGGACTCGTGCATGAAGGGTTCCGTACCATTATCTATAAAAACGTCAAAAAAATCATGTTTGTTGTACTCTTAAATATTTATTTTATTGTTTTTTAATATTTGTTGTTATAGTGGCAACAGAAATACATCATCTGTGAAAATTTCAACTGTCTAATTATCACGGTTCGTGAGATACAGCCTGGTGACAGACGGACATACAGACAGACGGAAGGACAGCGGAGTCTTAGTAATAGGGTCCCGTTTTACCCTTTGGGTATGGAACCCTAAAAAAGGTGAAAGTTCATAAGCGTTTGCGTTAACATTCAATGCCTATTGTGGACGTCGTCATCGGTAAGTCGGACAAGGCCAGGAATAGTTGGCATTCAGGTATTCGCCATCGACCGGCTTCCGACTACTCCTTTGTTCGACCGTTCTCTGTTATCTATTCGATCGCACCATATCTACTCTTCACTTCATACAAGTTCTTGTTTCTAATGTTAACATTAACCTTCTAACATCCTACCGTTAAGTTAACCAACATAATATTTACCATCAAAAGATATACAACTGGGCTCCTCTTTCCACCGCCGTTGGTTTGAGACGGCGGATTTACATAAGCCATTGAATTTCATTCGGACACAATTATTACAATGTTTTACTATGGAAACTGACGTGCTTTTGACAATTTTTTTTCGGAGTTTTCGATGGTATTAAACGTGAGTAATCCCGCATAAGTAAAACAAAAACATTACATTGTTCATTCACTTCATAGATGGGCTGGTATCAGTTTAGATCCAGGAAAAAACCCGTTGGATCTCACGATAGTGAAACATGTATTTACTTATATTATATACTGAGCTCTCAAAGCGAATCTAATAGTGACGTAATAAATATCAGCGATACACGTAGCAAAACAAAGCCCAGGGTATCACTGCTTTAGCGCTAATTACTTTGAGACATTCGATGGTTAGTCACAACAGCCCTGTAATTTCGCTGGCTGCAGTACCCTTCAAACTGAAATACAGTAATGTTTTCACACTACTGTTTGGCGACAAAATATGTAGTACTGCGGTTACCTACTACCACCTAGACGACCTCCAGCTAAGGAGATCTACCACCAAGTAATACAGCAGGTAAGCGACGAAAAGTAAAGACCTTTTGTTTTTTAAAATATAGAACATATTTTAAAATATTCGTATGCTAATAATAATTAGCAACGCAACCTCAATATTTCTGTTTATAAGAAATGGTTTCATGGTAACGAACGCGAGAGCGATGAGCCCTCGTCTGAATTTCAAATGAATAGACGTAATCCCTATTAAAGTGGAGGGAACAGCCACAGCGCGCTGTGAATCAAGGATTATGAAATAAGGAGGAGGAAAGACCACATTCTGTTTTTTTTAAACATGTAGTGTAAACACAGTTTTTTGAGTATAGCGTCTAAATCAGGTGGGGCCCAGTCAAAATTTTGCCCGGAATTGAATAACAATGCCTGTGTTACAAGTTCAATACTGGAGTAATATTCTCTATGTCCCTCTACAATTGCGCAATTTTAAATTTTCACTCACATTGAATTAATTACCTAATTGATTACTTACACACAAAAGGATCAAAGTAATCCGTACGAAACGATTTGAATCTACTTTCATTGTTGGAACGGCTAAAAACGTGGAATATGTTACCTAAGTGGGTGTTTCCTGATAGATACATTCTGGGTGTCTTCAAGTCGATTGAGAATCGGTATCTTTTAGGCAAGAGTGCTCCATCGTAGATCGCATCTTTACTTAACATCAGGTGAGATGGCGTTCAAGGCAAACCTATTCATCATGAAAAAAAGTGAACTAAGAAACTATTGTGCACACCAAAAATAGAAAAAGCGTACAGAAAACAAATTATCTTATGAGCTAGTGCCACAAGTAGATGAACCATCTCGAGACCTTTTCCTGTAAGTACACTTTCAAACTAAATAGAGATTGTTTTATATTAATAGTTCAAACAATTCTTATTTTTATGGTAAGGAATTTTTTGTGTTTGTACCATAGCTTGTTTTTTTTTTCTGGTAAATTGGTGAATCTATTGGTTAGCAGTCAACTGAGACATTTGAAAATTAGGAATTTCACCAAGCTATTTTTGTCGCGCCGCACGCAGCACCTGCGTACATACTGAGCGAAAGGGACAACTGCACCTCGGGCTCATTAAACCCGAAATAAAATGAGCAAAATCGAGGTTTCGTATTCCTCTGTTTCCTCCTCCAAATTTAGACTGATTTTAGTATTTCTTTCAACAAGTAAATAAGAAGGATGTGTTCTTTCCCTGTGCGTTTTGTTTTTTTAAGATTATGTCTATGAGATTGGGAATTTGGACGTTGAAACACAGCGTTAAAACTAGGTAAATTTTTAGATTTTTGAAGATTCCTAGCTCTTATAAAAAAACATATATCAAAAAATCAAAACAGAGGGGCATGAAACTAGCAAGTATCTACTTCCTATCTAAAAATGATTGCTCTAGTATTAAAATCCTGGAAGGAAAATGGGGGAAGTGTTTGTATGAAGAAAATGACGACTTGTTTCCTCTTTAGCACACGTGGTAGTTTCTACGCTTCAAGAGCGGGTGTGGGTTCGATTAAGGATAAACATTTATGTGACGAACATACATGCTTGTTTTGTGTTGGGGTGTTCTAATATGTATTATAACTACCTATGTAATCACAAAAAAAGTATCAAAGTATTTCAGTAAGTACATACATATTCTATCACCTATCAGTTACGTTACACGGTACAAGCTTTGCTTAGATTGGGGCTTATGTGGAATTTATTTCACAAAGTTTTAAAAACCGCACTGCTCAAAAATAGTTTTCATCTATTTTCTGAATACGCCTGTCAGTTCACCAATAACATTTTCCCGTTACAATAAAAAATTGAGACTAAAACTTGAAGCGTTTTTAAAGCCTAGTACATAAACAAAACAGCATCAAATATCAAATCTGAATTTAGAGAAATACCTAAACCAGTCACTCACCGAATGTTTTGGCAACTGACGTTTCAATTTGACTTTGTTTCGGAGTGGAAAGGAATGGAGAAATGGGTGAAATCCGATCACTGTATCCGTTGTGTGTATGACAGTTGCAAACACGGTACAACGGACTGCAAGATTGAGCTAGCGAGTTTCACATCACACTAATCCTTCCTACTAACATTATAAATCCTACTGTACATAAATCACACAAATATTATAAAGGCTAAAGTTTGTGAGTGTGTTTGTATGTTTGTTACTTCTTCACGCTCAAACGGCTAGACCAATTTTGATAAAATTTGGTATGGAGGTAGCTGTCACCCTGGATTAACACATAGGTTAGGTTAGCGTTAGGTTTTTATCCCGAAACATGTAGCGTGTACCACGGGGCGCAGCTAGTAATATTATAAATGCAAAAGTTTGTGACGATGGATGGATGTTTGTTACTTTTTCACGCAAAAACTACAGAACTGATTTGGAGAAATTTGGCGCATATACGTATAGTTATGGCTTGGATTAACATATAGTATACTTTTTAAACTGCAAACTGAACAAACTTATTGCTAAATTCCACGCGGTTTTATGTGTTTACTATTTCCTCACGCTGTAACTGCTGGAAAGATTTAGATGAAATTTGGATGCCCTAGATATCTTTCTAAGACAACTTTATAATTTCGCAAAACGCGGGAATCAGTTAGTATTCCTATATTTAAATTTTTATTTCGAACTATAAACACCTATATACCAATAATAATACCAATATACTTTGAAAACATTTTGTTTTTTTCCCACAGAATCGTGTGCGATGTACAAAAATTAGTAAATATATGTCTGTTGGTTTCGCGGACATACTGTAGAGGATTTATTAAAAACATAAACCTTTTATTTCGTCACGGAGCGCTGCGCCGCCAATTTTGTTCACCGTAAATTGAAAGTGCCGGGGCTATGAAACTTAATCCATGATAATTTATAGCATTTTCAACTGCAACTTATATGTACTTGAGTATCTATTTAAACTAAAAGCTCTTTTCCAGAAATTTTAATTAATGTCTGAAACGCATTGATATTACACAATTGACAAATTCATCGCACCAGATTGCTATTTAACATAATAAAGAAGATTATTTTCGGAAACCCAAAAAACAAACGAATGAAGTGATTAGCAGAAAACGAGATCGAGTCGAGGTGTGTGTGTTTACTGGGCGATAGATTTCTTTAGCAGGAGGTCGTTTAACGCTATATCAGATATTCTGCCGACAAGCAGTGTGTAAACGTTACTGTTTTTCAGTATCAAGAGTACTGCAGCTAGCAAAATTAAAGGACTATTAAGACTAACCATCAAATGTTTCAAAGTAATAAGCGCCAAATAAGCGATGCCTTAGACTTTGTTTTGTTACTCAAAGTTCTAGATACTACTGCAATAGTCATTCACAGGCGTTATCTTTTACCATTATATCATTACTTTTACATAAAAAAAGTATAAAAGTGCAAACTATCTTTTAGCAGAGGCTTAAACTTAAGCAGATTTGTGGTAGTTCAGGTGAGCATCACCAATTAAGTTCCGATCAGAGCAGCGCGGCGGCGCGTGCGGTCTCTCGGTAACCGGATTACTGGCTGGCCGGGGCCCCGGAGCGACGGCTGCGGAACGAAGGGCTGGCAGCGTTAGGGGATAAAACCTCGCCATCTACGTCGGGTTATAACTCAAACCAGATTCATAACCATCTTAAAATTGTCGTTTTAACGATTAGCTCGCAATACCGTTTGTTTTACTGCTGTGCCACGAATGCGTCATTGAAGTTACTTTACCGTCATTGAAGTTATCTAGAAGTGAAACTATGTGTAGTTTTATAAACAAGTACTCTAAAATGTTATCCGTGGTTAATTTTTTTCTACAGGCTCTTCACATTTTCCCTGTAGTCTAACGCACACATACGATTTTTTCAAGTTTTTTTAAACTATAAATGTTACACAGTTGTTGAGGGCTTTTAGAAGTATATATCATACTTACATTACATTTGAAAATAGTCCAATAACACAGTCTGCTAAAACGTGATAGCCCAATTGGGAAATTCAACCATGCGGTTAGTTCGATTCTGTGCTCGTAGCAGTGAGTACTAAAATGTTCTAGGACATTTATTTTATTTTATCGCACCAGTTCTGGATGGAATATCTCCCTTTGAGGGTAGAGCATTTTTTTAACTCGCCTGATGGAAACCGACGGTGCGGCCGACGACGATTAAAAACGTCCACATTGTAGCTTTCCCAAGCAGTGGGATTTTATATGCTGATGGAACAAAAGCTGATGTAGTAAGAATACCTAAGTATTATTACGTATAGATAAAGTAAATACTTTACAAAAAGACAGCTTGGAAGTAATTAATATTGCAATCACGTCCTTTGCTAAGCCTTTAATGTCAACTAAAGCAACATGAGCGAGACACAAAAGTCAACAAGGCAAAAGGGAAACCGCCAATTTGCGGCAAGAAGCATGACACGGGCATAAACTCGCATCGGAGGGAACTAATTCGAACAGCAGATAAACAAACTAAAAATAAAAGTAAGCAGCGGACGGGCAATATCAGCAATCACCTCAACATAGGCGCTGCAAAAAAAAAAAGCAACCAGAAAAAGCTTTGCGGATGTCGTTTATTGTACAAAAAATACAAACGAGTTCCAGCGACGCGGAAACCCCGATAGAGTAAAACGTTGAAACGCGACGCTTCTTGTCAATTGCAACCTGCCGCGATAGAAACGCAATATGGACTATTATGTTTTATTATTTATTGATTCTCTAATGCCAATATCTTTTTTGTGACTTCACATCATCAGCCATAGAACGTCCACTGGACATAGGCCTCCTCCTGGGGAGGTTTTGGCAATACTCTCCACGCTTGGCAGGCGGGTTGGCGAGCGCAGTTAAGTGTGATTGTTCAAGGAAGACGCTGCTGCCCATCTTTCTGATTACATCCCTTAGGCGACTCTTACGGCAACCACGGCGAACTTTTGTGACATGAGAGGGGGAAATTCTAAGTATACCTGACTTCCAGGTTATATGGGATTGCACTTACTAATATACCATCTTCGGTGGTTTACCGCCATGCCTGACAGAAATCACAACGATTTCCAAAGCCACGCGCCGGTACCTTTTTAACAGTTTACCTTTGATATCGCTCCCTGGGAATGTTAAGATTATCCTCTTTTTTACCTTCTCCAAGCTACACCGCGCCATTGTCTCCCCTGAACTTGAGTGGGAAGTCAGATCCCCAAATCGAACCACTCGCATGCCAAGAGGCCCAATTTTAACAATACTAAAACCATTTTCTGTGATCCCGGCTCCAGAGTAAACAATGCCAATACCTATCTAGTCGCATAATTCAAGAAGAGTCACCTTGAAAACTACCCTAAAACTTTTCCGTCGCTGAGACTAACTAACAAGTAAAACGTATATATAGCTACAAAAAGAAAGGTCTAATTCTTTGAAGATTTCGTTTGATTCCTGTGTCGAACAAAAAATGCTTACCTACTCTAACTTAACCTACCTCATAATAGAGCAGGTCCAGGCTGTAATCCAATTAATGGAACCAGTTTGGATTTGTGCTATGCTTTTTACTTTTGTTTTTATCGTCACAAACGGTCTGTGAAATATTTAAATGTTGATAGACAATTCAAACAGTTTTTTAAAGTAACTTTATTAATTTTTTACTTACCGACTTAGACGTTATTTCATTTTAAGAATTGTTTTAAAATTATGTATATCAATATAATAAAATTGTAATAAGGTTTATGACTTCATATGTGACCGAGATTCAAGATTAAATGACTAGCTACTTTCAGGCTGTAAAGTACTACTTCTAGAGGTACAAATATAAATCTTATTGTGTTCCTGAGCAGAACAGAACGTTAATCAACTCGGAATCACATCAGTGCTAACTCAGTGCAGTTTAATATAGTGATTCTGTTCATCATGAATAAAGATATTATTGAGTTTTAACCTTTCTTAGAGGGACAAAACCTGCATTTGTACGTACCTCGTGAACACCGGCACTCGGACGGACAAAGCGATTAAATGAGAATTCTCACGGAAATGGAAACGATCCTATTGCATTTTTTGATCGAGCTATTTCAATTCACTCGCTTTCTTTTTGGTAAATTCGGACGAGTGTTTCAATTACGTTCCTTGAAAGCATGCATCGCAGCCGCTCAGAAGACGCGTAAAGGGACGCACCTCAGCGAAGTTACGCCACTTCTTAAATATTTAAATCTCTGGGGCGAGTTTCCCCGCGCTCTCGCCGCCGTAAAATGCAAAACAAGGAAAGTTTCTCCCTAAATCAGCGGAGTCAGCGTCCCGCGCGGCCGGCGCGCGACAAACACGGACAACAAACAAACTTCCATCTGGGGCCTCTCTTACATTTTCTGCGTAGAGATGCTTAACAACCCGAAAATTACTGTTAAGGAAACATTCTCAAGGTGTCTAATGTATTCCTGTTTTACCGAGTTCTTTTGTGGACCTACAAGCATCTAAAATGATTTACACTACTGTTACATCTAACGTATAATATTCAAGATAAGTTTGTCAGAATATGGCTTAGTGTATATTTTTACAAAACAGCACACAGGTTTATAATTGTAGTGTATTCATATCCTTGCCCGCTGAGGCATACAAATGATTAAGATACAACTTTAAAAAAATAAAAAATATCTAGTAGGTAGCAGGTTGTTATAAATTGTACCTATATACTTTAGTGTGCTCAAGCACTCTTATAATCTCAATATGATATTTTAATATCAATGAAATAATGATACTATTCGATCGTATTAGGTATTTTATACAGGTTAAATTATTAATATTAATTTTATACATACCTTAATAGGCTAGGCTTTATTCCACACAGCAATTATCTGAAATAAAGAAAAATAGCTCGTAACAACGTGAGTCTATGTGTACCGATATTTTATACATACAACGAATATGTGAATTCTCACTTTCCCGACAATAATCCTCGAATACCTAAATTGCGGGAAAGTTTATACAATGGTAGTAGAATCAAATTGTGCTGATTAATTATTTAAGAATTTTAAATTAGTTTAAACTGAAATCATTAACACTTACAGGTAACAGAACTTGACTCTCTACAATCCACTATGTGTTATAGATAAGGTAGAAATGTACTATACGTAGAAACGCACACATTTATTATTATAAAAAACTTATGTAACCAAGAAAAAAGTATAGGGTCAATGAGTTTTCATCCATTTTCTGCTCCACGTTGCTACTGCACTTTTTCTAACTTGTGGTATTTTGCAATTATTACTCGGGTTCGCGATGATAGAGGAATCGTTGCATGATTCAATAGCAATCACTTTTCCGAAAAGAGTTAATGTGAACATCAAAGAAAAACCCGGCAAGCGCTGTGCTAACACCAATCGAAACGCAAAAAGGAGCTCTAAAGGCTGCCCGAATACGACGAGTCCCGCGAGAACGTAATTAGCATGGCAGGCAGCACGAGGGGCACGCGGCCCGGGTAGCGGCCGGCTCGGAGAGTTCCCGCGACCACAGCACGCCCGCACGCACAATGCCAACTAGACCGCCTTCACTTTTCCACTTATTCAAGTACTCTGAATAATAAAATTGTGTGTAATACTTTGTCCTCTCGACAACGTCCTGCGCAGAGCTATTGTGCCGATGTGCCGTCCGTGCTCGAGAGCTTCGGGTGGCTTTAATTGTTTCATTATTACCCTTCTAACTTTCATACCCTCCACTTTAGATATAACGGTTCCGCTGACGTCAGTCCTTGAGTTCCGAATATTATTGTTCGTAGAAGGCCGCCCTCGTGAGTGGAAATACCGTAAAGTTGTTTATAAAGCGGGGGATACAATGTTATTTTACTACAACGCACAAAGTTTTTATTGGCCGCCAGTAGAACGAGCGCAAAGGCTCGCCGTCCCTTCCGAGCTACGAGGAAAACGGAAATATATTTCGATTGATTAAGTCTGAGGAAAACTAACTTATCGAATAACGCCCATTAACTTTGATCATATTTATCGGCGTCCTATTTATGGGGCCGTCATATAAATATAACTCCCGACCCATTAGCCGGGCCGCGGCGCGATCACCGACAAATTACTGGGGAGCCTGCGGGAGTAGCGTGGGGCCCATCAATATCTGTCATCGGTCACCGAGTAGCCAAATAAAAATGTATGACCGGCCTCCGCGAGACGTATGGATGGCCGCATGACGCAGGGGTTCTCATGTTACATGGGGATGACCACTGACCTAATTCCCCGATACGAGTAAATATTCCTCATGTCATTAGGGAGACGTGTTAGTGATATTGACGCGTGAAGATATTGATGCAGTAATTGGTTTAGTAATTCGTTTCATGATCAATCACAGTTTATATTGTATGCATGGATATAGGTTATTGTGTTCGTTTTAACGTAAATTAATCACAAGCAATCATGTCAAGGACGGGGATCTGCTTATTATCCAAATTTCCTTCCGAACTGTAGTCTCCGACGAGCGTACCGCGCACCCGCGGCGCCCACCTTCGCCACCGCCCAACGGAGTTTGTACAAATGAACGTTTCTTGCTACTAAACATCGTGTTTCACACGGCGAAACACATTAAACTTCGTGTTAAATTTTGTGTATAAACACAATGTAATAAACTCGACTAAATGATGCTGGAATTCTGACTTTCGAATGGAATTATTCCATGAAAAGTTATAGCCTTACATTAAGACTTACGGTCTCGTTTATACAATGTTACAGCATACGTTGAATTGAAGGCAATTTCATACTTATTGTTCTTTAACAAAGCTTTTGTTTGCCACATAGGCCTGATAAAGTTTTTTACGTGTATCAAAACTAAGACTTGGAAAATGCATTCATAAATGCACACATTAACACGCTGAACCTAGCATACGTCAAGTAGACGATTAAGAGACGTGTAGTAACTTCTTATAAAAGAAAATAGCCGCATAAATGAGTTTATTACTTGGTGGCTCGCTGCCAGCTGTATAGCAGCACATGGCCGCTTTAATCCACTACTGTTACTGTCAGAGATAATACTTATACCTACTCTAATTACGAAAACATATTTCATTCCCCGAAATAGAACATTAATCATACAGACACCGGGTGAACTACATATTTTTCTGACGGGCACCTGTTTATATCACTGATAAAAGCTTTACCTATTTATGCTGTGTTTGAAGCAATGATCAATATCGTTGCATAATATATACATATCTATTCTAATCTCTCTTGTACGTGTGTTTGTCACCTATCTCCTCCTAACCGGCAGGACCGATTTGGATGAAATGTTGTGTGTATATTTCAATGGGTTCCTGAATGTTTAAAAACATAATTGGACCCGGTAGGTGGCGCTGGTGTCGGTATGTCTGTTAGCTGTTAGGCGATACGAAGTTCGCTGGGTCAGCTAGTATATACGTATATAAGTATAATACCTATATAGGTACCCACTGCTCCTAATTCTACTACTATACTATTTTAATACTATTATATATTAGCAAATCGCTCCTTCGCACGTGTGTACTTAATTTTGGCGATTAGATACTATCTAAAATTCGGACTTTCCCGTGGATTTTCCAAAACAATTACGAACCCAACGAAAAAAAAACCAGCGAAATCGGTCGATCCGTTGTCGAGTGATGTTCCTTCATACACGTGGCAATAGATTTTTATTTTTATAGATTATTATGCATTACTTTAATTTTATTTAACATAATTGTCTTTTTAGAATGTATGACTTAAAGTATCTAATTTATACTTATGTAAACCTAATCCTGTTTTCATTCCTCTATATTGGCACACCCCCGCCTTCTTGTTCTTAAATCCTCTTCATCCTAAGTATACTCGAAAGTGATCGCTTCAAGCGATAAGGCTTACTACTAGTTTTTACTCGACTGTCGAAAGAGGGTAATGTTTTTCAAGCGTATGTATGTATAATTCTTTGTCACGCTCTATACTCAAACCGTTTGACGGGTTTCAACATAATAGGTATTATTAGATTTATCTCTATTTATAATTTTAATATAGCGTTCGCGGAAAAAATTAACGGACAATTTAAAAAGTTAGTTTTTTTGTGGTTGACAAGCAACACACCTAGCCTGGAATGGAACTGGCTCTCAAGTGCGGCTGCCGGAACACACTTAGATGCGTGGCAGCAGATTTTAGGGTAGTAGCTAACCAGCCGAGTACTAGAAAGTACTCTACCACCATGCTATGGTTACCTCACGATGTTTTCCTTCACCGACAGCTCAAGCTCATTGTTGGGGTTTGAACCCACTTAATTCAGCGTGCAAACTGACCGCGCTCACCACTGAACTATCATGGCTACAAATTGCAGTAGCAATCCTTTTTTTTATTTAATCATTTTTGTCTTGTTTAATTTGTTAGTACCTGGTTGACCGAGCATTGCTCGGCTGAAAACATGGATTAAACGACGTTTTCTGAAAATGAAACCTAGCTAGATCGATTTTTCGCCCCCGAAACCCCCTAGATACAAAATTTCATGAAAATCGTTGGAGCCGTTTCCGAGATTCAGAATATATACATATATATATATATATACAAGAATTGCTCGTTTAAAGAAATAGATATATATATAGATAGATAATATTGTTTACAATCTTTGGTGTAATAATAAATAGTTTTAAGTATAAGTGTGTCTATATTCTACTGGTGATCAAATAGGAACAAATAGCTTATAATAATTTATTCCGTCTTTCCCAGACTATCAATAACATTACGCCCATGCAATAAATATAAATACTTGTAGAATTTGGCTGTATTCTAGAATTAAAATTTCCGAGGTGTCATGGCTAATAAACCTCCAGACATAAATAAACGGCTAAATACCAAAGCCGCATAAATACTAGTTATTCAGACAACTTAGTAAACAAACACCCATTCGTTAAAAGTTTTTGCATTATTCAACTGACAGATAACATACAAGTTACCAAACAAGGATCTGTTACTTTTTATGTTCTAAAAATTTAGTCTGGTGAAGTTTATCTCACTTTATTTTTAAAGTGCACTAGACAGTTATTTAAACTGTATAGCGTAAAACTTTTATTAGGTACATAGTTTATACTTTTCTAAACTAGGTAGACACAATCGTAGCAACGTAACCTCCTGTCAACAGATATCCAACACCTAGCCTGTGAAACACAATTTTGATCCCTGTTGGCTTATTGGTAATATGTCTGTCAAATGTTTGTTTTGTGTCTGGGTGTTCTGTATTTATTATAAGTATGTATTTACAAAAAAAAAAGTATTTAAGTATTCTATCAGTTATCTGACTTCCATAGTACAAGCTTTGCTTAGTTCATACATATATGTATATATGTGTATGTAAGTGTATGTATTTTTTACCTTTACGATCTACGTAATCCTGTATGCTAGAGCATCAGGTACTTATCATATCAATTCGAAATTCGAAGATTTTCGTTCCTTAGTAAATGAGCTCCCTAAAAATACATTCACACAGAACCTAAAAACTTTTTTATCCCATATTGGCACTTATTGAATTAGGGAAATTTTGCGTTGGATTTCTAGAAATAGCTATGCATGAGACATCGTATACCTATACACCAGACGCCTATATATTATTACCTATTATTTTAATCTGTGGTAGATCTCCTTAGCAGGAGGACGTCTAGGTAGGTACCCCCCGCAGTACCAGATATTCTATTGCCAAGCAATAGTTTGTAAACGTTAATGTGTTCCGGTTTGAAAGGTAATGCAGCTAGCGAAATTACAGGGCTGTTGAGTTGAGACTAACCATCTAATGTCTCAAAGTAAAGAGCGCCAAAACAGCGATGCCGTAGACCTTGTTTTGTCACTCAAAGTTCTGTGTATCGCTGCAATGGTCATGTACAGGCGTTATCCCTTACCATCAAGAGAACGTCTCGTTCGTCTCATTACTTTCATATAAAAAACCATCGTCTTGAAGTTCAGAGATGTTACGCAGTGTCAGCAGTGTAATTTGCTAACTTTTATCATTCATGTATTGGCAAGAAGATAAACAAATATGAGGCTATCACAGATTTTTTTGTTAATTACGTAGTACTACTACTAGTTACTTAAACGATAAAAAAACTGCATAAAAACTAGGGCAGCGCTTCTGGCGTGCGTAAATAGAAACTGCTATTTGCTGGATTTGTTCTACTTAGCTTAGAGTGCACGACGTAATTCACGCGCTATGTCTAGAGCCATTGGCTAAAAAGTCCTTAGCATGACTGCCCTGTTAGCTTGGTATTACATCCGCTTTAAGAGCTGTAGGGCGTGGGTTCGATTCCCACCAGGACAAACATATATCTGGCCATAAATATCTGTTCTGTGTCTGGGTGTCTCTATGTATGTATTATAAGTAAGTAATTTTTTTAAAGTATATAAGTGTTCTATCAATTATCTGCATAGTACAAGCTTTGTTTTCACTGGGGCTAGATCGCACTCTGTGAAATGTCCTACGATATTTATTTATAATAACAAAACATTTCATATCTTTTGTTTATTTTCATATATTTATGTTATTAAATTTAATCAAAATAAAACATGTGTGCATAAACAATGTCACGCTCTGGTCACGCTATGCTATAATACAATATGTAACCAGCACGTGGCGAGGTAAGGGCCGGTCGTTGACCTCCAATCCACGGCAGCAGATACCGCTAATTACTTTCGCCTGGGACACAGGAACGGTACACCCAACTTGAAATTACGACTCTCCATTTATATAATCTCATCCCCTCACAAATCGATGTGTACTTATCTAATAATCGCTTCGAATTCTGTCTTCTTAAAACAGATCGACCGTGGACGAAATATCCCGGCAACAATTAAAATAACTCGATTAAACTTAACGGTGATGATGGAAATTTCGTTTCATTCTGACAAAGAATATTAACAGTCCAGAACAAGGTTTCCAAACAAGTTTAGCTATTTAAATTAACAAGTATTACAATCATTGCAGATGAGAATAAATTAGCGACTACAAACTACCATTGTTGTGATATTAGAAAGGGTATAAGAGCAGTAGTACTGTTACTTATTCTGTGGTATTAGGCAAAGTTTGACAGTAAGACTTCTATTTGCTCAAAAGCGGCACATAATCATTGAATATCTAATAGTCTATTTTCTGTAATCATAAATTACCATAATATTTAATATAAATGTAATATTTACTTGGTGGTAGATCAAATACAAATACAAATATTTTATTGATAACACCAATGTTACAAGTCAATTCCGTAATATCATTACATTGAGATTTAGAACACTGATTACATGTCAACGGAATAAAAACAAAATGTCAATGTATATAAACATGACAATATAAGAATATTGTCAATATAATAATACTGCCAATATAAAATATGTCCATATAAAAATACGTCAATACAAAAATACGTCGGCATAAAAATATGCCAATATAAAAATACGTCAATACAAAAATACGTCGGCATAAAAATATGCCAATATAAAAAATATTGTCCATATAATAAAATGTCCAGAAATTACTTAGTAGTAATTTAATAATCTTTTAACTTGAAATATTCATCAATGTCATAAAACATTGTCTCTAGCAGCCAAGATCTTAACTTGGTTCTAAAGCACGCGGTGGAAGGTGCATCCCGGACGGAGGCGGGTACACGGTTGTAGACCGCGGGCCCCAGAATGTATACTGACCTCTCCGACTTGACGAGCCGGTGCGACGGTGTTACAAGCTGGTCTTTCTTTTTATTGCTGCGGAGATCTAACGAGCTGTGGACGCCCCTGCGTTGAAATTTATCAATGTTCGTGTGGGTGAATAGGGCTACCTGGTAAATAAGTTCACACGGCAACGGTAGTATCTTAAGATCTCTAAAAAGCTCCACGCATGAGACGTCGTCCTGAACCCCATCGATCTCCTTGGCAGGAGGTCATCTAGGTAGGTACCGCCGCAGTTCCAGATATTCTGCCGCCAAGCAGTAGTGTGTAAGCATTACTGTGTTTCGGTTTGAAGGGTACTGTAGCTAGCGAAATTACAGGGCTGTTGAGGCTTACTATCGAAAGTCTCAAAATAATGAGCTCCAAAGCAGCGATGCCCTGGACTTTGTTTTGCTACACAAAGTTTTGTGTATCGCTGCAATGGTCATTTAGAGCATCTCGTTCGTCCCATTACTTTTATATTAAAAAAAATATCTATTACAGAAAATTGCAACAAAAACTTATACAGATTTACATGATAATGTAGGTGTTGCTAACACAAATGCTCAATTACCGCTAAGGCATACTTTTCTCAAAAACTAAGCTAATCTACATAATTTTTGTCTCTAGCAAGAAATCGCTCAACGCAGCTAAAGATGTTTTCACTTCAAAAATAAATTCCATCTCCATCGTAACTAGAAAATACGTTAGATTAAGATGTAAGTACATAATTAAGAAAAGTTCAGGGTCTAACAAGGCGTAAATAACCATACGCGAGCCTAAGTTCAAGGAGCCGCTAAACAGTCACGCGTGCCGGACGTGGCATCCACAGGTTCTGATTATTTTCATCATAAAAACACGTCACGTGCCATCCCCCTTTCCTCCCTCTCCTGAAACCTTCCAAGAAAACGAAATTCAGGCATCCAGTGGCGGCGTCTTTAGGTGGATCTCATGAAATCCGTCTGTGACGTGAAGAAAATACATATTCATCCGATGTGTTTAGTTAGATACGGTGAGAGAATTATGTGAATATTTTAATAGAATTCTATGTAAAATAAGGAAACGACGACGTGAAGACTTTTGCAACAAGACAGCAATCTGAAAACAAAATAATCTTTGAACTTTGTCTGCTATGAAAGAAGATAATCGATTATTTCGGCAACTAGCTGATCGTACCTACTAATGACCGCGTGTAGCAAGCGTGTTTTGGTAACACAGTTGATTACTAAGAACAAACAAAAGAGTCGCTACGTACGTTTATCGGAAAATAATTAATTGTACTAAAACTATTGGTTAATTTAAGTTACAGTGCCCTTAAATAAAATATTGTACGAATCCTTTACCAATGAAATTAATATATCTGGGTATTAAATACAGAAAACGTACTTGGAAGTGACTGTTACTTTAGAAGTTACTTGAATATTTATATCTATTGAGAAAATATGTCGCAATCTTATTTCGAAGACAGTACTTAGCTCTTTCAGAAATATCATCGTATTTTTTTTTTAAAAAGTACATTCGCTCCTTCAAAAGGTGTATATTTTGGAAAAAAAAGTGTCGATACCATTTTGACTACCTACAGCGAATAAACACGATTTTCGAGTTTAAGAAAGTGCGTGGTACTACTAAAAAAACTAAGTGTGTTAGGCACTTAATACAAGCGTTATCTCTTACCATCATGAATGCTACTATAAATTAAAAAATCAATATTAAAAATCTTATTATCTAATTAAAAACTAACTGGCTTAATAATAGTTTATACGTCTCTTAAATTGCTTATATATATATACTACTATAACTAACCTACCACAAACATTATACACAACACTAAATTTGAACAATAACTCTCTTAATGAGCACTTTTTTAATGTAAACTAGATAGATAAACTCTTTATTGTTCACACCAAATACTAAATCTAATACAATAGAAAAATATAACCTTAAAACTAGTGTAACAATTGGCGGCTCTATCGCTCAAGGCTCTTCCAGGCAACCATGAGAATAAACCGACCTAACCTAAAACTAATTCGTTTTACATTTTTAAGGATTCCGTACCCAAATTCTAATGGGATCTTATTACTAAGTCTACACAGTATGTCTGTGTTACTTTTAAATAGCTCTCTACATTTGAATCAGAATATATGTAGGTAGCCGGAATATGTTTTATGGCGTATATTGAAATTCTTACACTAAAGCTGAGTTAGGACATCTCTATACATAGTATAAAACAAAGTTGCTTCCCGCCGTCTGTACCCTTAGATCTTTTAAATCACGCAACGGATTTTAATATGGTTGCTATCAAAAGACAGAGTGATTCATGAGGAAGGTTTATATGTAGAATACTTTTACTTGGCGGTAGATCTCCTTAGCAGGAGGTCGTCTGGGTAGGTAACATCGCAGCATCAGATAATTTTCTGCCGCCAAGCAGTAGTGTGTAAACATTACTGTGTTCCGTTTTGAAGAATACTGCACCTATCGAAATTATAGGGCTGTTAAGACTAACCATCTAATGTTTCAAAGTAATGAGATCTTGTTTTGTCACTCAAAGTTTTATGTATCGCTGCAATGACCATGGACAGGCGTTATCTCTTACCATCACGAGACTATCTCGTTCGTTGTAACTCTTTAAATAAAATAAAAAAGATACATGCATATGCTGCACATTAGTATCTGCATTGCACCCGTGGAAAGCGGAACAAAACAAAATATTGAAGACAGAGTGATGTATATAAACTTCACGTTTCAAAGTAGAAAACAAACAAAAGTATCATGCTAAAAATAACAAAAACAAAGCAACCAAAGTCTGTCTCTTTACTACACGTACCCCTAACAACTCACGTTGTGAACGTATCTTCACCAGCAGGTAACCAAATCAAGTCCAATAGACATAAAACAAGAGTAGCTATTGAGAATGCGACATCGGCATCTCTTCCCCGAAGCGATATATTCGTACTCGTAAAGATCTACAACTCTGCGTAACAACCGTCAAAGAGCCGTTTACTCTTTTTGTTTCTCTCTGCAGCCGTTGCTTGGGTTAAACAGAGCTGATCTCTCACGGTGAATCAGTACTAAAGCCTTGTGCCAAAAAAGTCGATGTAACGTGATAACACTTATTGTTTTGGTACAATGACCCCTTTAATTGTTACCACATTAGTAACGTATTTAATTTTGTACATAAACATCGTCGTAATTGAATTCAATTAAAACATTGCGAACCATTTCAGGCTTGACGAATTAAGCATAGCAGACTAATTAATAATGCTAGTTTTAGTAAATTTTATGACTTAACGGAACAAAGCATTTCGAGAGAATCTGGGACAACGCAATACTGAAACTACGTCGTAATGATATACGTGGCTGCAATTTGCTGCAATGCTGGAGAAAAGCGTATAATTAATCTACAGAACATGGGTGACTGACAATAAAACAATAGGTATTTCAGCAAAATTACTCAATTAGCATCGTTCCATATACCTACGTACGTAACTAGTGACCTGATTTCAGCGCAGGCGTCACGGGTCCTCTAACATTTAATACAAAATATAATACGTTGCTTTTTAGTATTAGATTTGATTTATAGTTCTGGGTTAAGTATGATCTAAGCGGCTTTTTAATTTATTTACCAACATTTTCACACCTGTATTTATCAAAATGTATTTACTTGTAAATACATTTTGATTCAGATCTTTTTAATTTATATTATGCAGCGATGATAGCTCAGTGGTAACGCAGTCGGTTCACACATCGATGGGCGTTCAAACGTGGTTCAAACCCCAACAATGAGCTTGAACTACAGGTGAAAGAAAACATCGTGAGGAAACCATAGCATGGTGGTATGGTATTTTCTAGTACTCAGCTGGATAGCTACAACCGTCAATTAATAAGAGCATTTTTAGAAAACGTCGTTTCATCCGTGTTTTCAGGTAACGAAAAACCGAGCAAAGCTCGGTCATCCAGGTACTTTTATAAACATGACCATAAAGAATTCTCATAAGGCGGTAAACTTTACAAATAAGGAACTAACAAAATTAAATAATATATCCTCACAAGTGAGCGCCACCCACCCGGAGTCGCAAGATTCGTTGGAGAAGTAAAATTGTTAAGTTTGGATTGGACTTTTAAAATTCGGGCAACTCCTGAGCCAAACATTAATGACCTGTGCCGCCATTTTAAGGGGCTGCTTTCAGGAAACCCCTGCTCGCCCTCGCTAGGGAAGTAATGCATTTTCTTTTATCGCTGCGCGGACAGTTCGCACTTCTCGACAAGAGGGCTGACTTTTACGATTATTGTGCTCACGTCGTTGCTACATGAGATCAGCAATAAAAAATACTGGATTCGATCTTGGATACCGTAAACGGTTGTGACGTTGTCGAGGCCTTTCCTGCTTGCCGGCATGTCGCAGACTTTCACCATTCATTTTATTCTTTGTCTGCCGCCAATACTACAATAAGTGTGACTGCCTCGTTAGCTCAGTTGGTAGAATATCTGCTCCAAGAGCAGTAGAATGTGGGTACGATTCCCACCAGGACAAACATATATTATGTGACTATAAATAAATGTTTATTCTGTGTCAGGGTGTTTTATAGTTATCTGGTTCCCATACTACAAGCTTTGCTTAGTTATGGGCTAACTGGCACTATGCGAAATATTCTGCCATATTAATTTATTTAATATACTTTAAAATATCGACAAAACAATAATAATGTCGGACTGTAGAATAATTTATTTACAGTTCTTCACGCCTACATATTAATCGGTAGAACTTTTAACCTTTACTGTATAATAAAATATGCAAATGAGTCTGTACTAGCAGTATGTTAAATCATCTCCGGCGCCAAAAACTTCTGTTCTGTATTGTTTGTACCTGTAACGAGTTATTTTGACTAAAAGGTAACGGATACCTTAGATAGGGTAACCTTTAAATATTATATACATACTTAGATTCAATTCGATTCTATAATTTGATGAAATATGAGTAAGCATGGGAGATGGCACGTCAGGGGATTTTACAGGAAGGCATTTACCTAACACTCATAGGCCAGAAAACCTGATAAAACAATCTTCCGTTGAAGGGTTAACTCTAGTCTGTAATAATATAAATAGAATTTCAACACCCGTCACAAGCATGGCATTCTAAAGCAGTGTGATGCAAGTTTCCAAGAGCTAAAAATGTCAAAATCGTGTTGATATTTCGCCTTGGGAACGGAGCCGAGTGCAAGCAAGCTGCAACGTATCGTATCGCACGCAGTACACCGGAAAGCGGCGACCATGCAGAGCGTGAAATAATGCACCGCAGGTTGAATAACACTGGTAATTAATCGCATCGGGCGAAAGTGCGAGTGTTAAATGCGAGTTGGTCCGAAAAGCTTGACTTATTAGATAATAAATAACTAGTAATGTAGTGCATATAACGGTGGCAGCGTGCTGTTATTACGCAGATACACCTTTGGCGAGGGTTACGGGACGTAATTAAACTGGGCGTCCTTGCGTCGCGCGTCGTGTCGTTGCAAGCTCGCACGTGTGCGCATGCATGGCATGGGAGACACGCTGTCTGGACAAAAAATAACCAGTGACTGTACACAAAATGATTTATTTATATTCACACACATTGCTATCATAAACTAACAAACTCTCATCAGCGTGTCCAGCAGTTTTAACTGCTATCTTATAAGCATCCTTTAACTACAAATATTTTTAAACTTCCTTATGACATCAAAATCAGACAAAGCTCACGGTGTAAGTACATAGGCTATAAATCCGTTGAGCCTTTAATGGAGGTGACAAACACACACTAACTTACAGACAAATTACCGACAGTTGGTTCTATTTGTCCAATGCAATGTTTTTTTTTTTTTGTTTGTATACCTTCATTTGTATAACATAGTTCATATCTAGGTGAAACTTTATTTGAAATGTGTGGGTCAGTTAGTATTTGGCTTATCTCTATTTCTAATCTATACAACTTTCTCACGTGAAGTTCACCGACCTACGTCGGCCCGGTGTAAGTATTTTAAAAGATAAAACTGTCCCGAAAGCTGACATACCGTCCATAGGCAAACAACGCTTAGATACTTCTGTGTCCATGTTTAGAACCGACAACCGACACGTTAAATTTACACATCACCGTTTCCTGGGAATATTTTTATAAGTTCCAGTCTTTCAGCGTTTGTTCTAATTTAAATTGCTTTAAAATATTTCGTTGACAGTTCTTATACTGAGCCAACGAAAACTATTAAATTGTGAATGAAAGTGCGATTCGCTGTACTCGAAGTTTATAAGCACAAAAATAGGGCAATCGTGCAGGCGAAAGTACACGGTCGTGACAGGGCATGGACGTGCCAACACTTCAACTGTGCTATCCGTTATCTTTGGAAGCCCTATCGCAACCAATTATAAACCACATCAGCTTATCTTTAATCGGAGAAATTGTGTACCATATTGAGTGTTTCGCCGATGAATTGCGTATATACTCCACTAAAGCAGATGCGGATTTATATAAGGAACCGGAAATCGAAGAACTTCTTTCTGTGGTTAACTAACCACGTGTATGACTATACGTACTCACATTTTTTTTTCAGCGGTTGACATGCTACGTTTTTAACGTTAAGTGACGGTGTGTTCAAAGATGATAAAGCACACCTAGCCTGATATGGAACTGGCCCTCAGCGAGGCTGCCGGAACGCACCGTTAGGTGCTTGGCGGCAGATTTTCAACTTAAAGGTTGTAGCTAGCCAGCAGAGTACTAGAAAATACCCTATCGCCATGCTATGGTTTCCTCACGACGTTTTACTTCACAACTCAAGCAGCCCAAGCTCATTGTTGGGGTTTGAACCCACGCCCTTCGGCGTGTGAACCGACCGCGCTAACCACTGAGCAATGATCACTACAAATCACTAATTAACTTTGCTAGTGCAGCGATCCAAAACGTGTCTTGGCCTCCAATACAAATAGACGCCATGAGACAAGGCAATACGAGATGGCTTACGATCTTCAGAAACTGAGAAGGCGTGAAGTTAATCAAGACGGAGATGTCACAGTCACTAAATATAAAAAACGTTTCACGTGTCTGTTCGCCTCGTTCTTCTAAACTTCTAAGGCTTCCAACGCTTTCAGAATTTCTTCTGTATGATTCACGAAGGATACTAACTTAACAAAAATGCGATTTACTGAGAAGTCGCAGTAAAAAGTAAAGCTAGTATAGGAATAAGTTAGAAACCCGTAAAAGCTTCGGTGGATTTGCACTGCCATCGCAAAATGAAACGTGCCAAATATTGAAGCCTGGATGATTGGTGGTTCGTATTACAGAGGATGAATTCGGCTGATATCTATGCGAGGTCACGGTGCCCGTCGAGGCCGAGCTCCACTAGTGTCGAGGGATTTCACTAGAAAGCCCGACACAAGACGCAACGCCACTCGACGCTAAATCTCGACTAAGTGAAATGTAAACGCTTTCCAACATGCACTACTTTATTCAAATGCAAGTAAATAATATTATTTCGTGCACTAAGAACCGGATCATGAGTTGTGCCTTAAGCAAACAGTTTTGAGGTTAACTTACACGCTTCGTTTAATTTCCTTTTTATTGTGTCGTCACTAGACTTTTAGGAAATGCCGATGATTTGTGATTGTCATAACAATTGCCTATTTACACGTGTATATGTAACGATCGCGAAAGAAACATGAAAATACAAATACAATTATGAAACATTCCGCTGAAAGGCAAAAACAATGGAGAGCTTTCCTTGCAACTATATAATTACTTACACCGGGATTTTTTGTTGCTCCTATATCTCCTACAGTTTTGGATAAGGATAGAACGACTGCGAACAAAAACCCCATGGGAAGTAAAGAGTTGTGCGCACCTGACTCGACTAGTTTAGTTTCTTTTTCTCTAATTATTACAGTTACTGAGCAAATAAAATTGCAGCTTTTCTCTATCGTTATTTCCGTGCAGAGTTGCAATATTCCGATCAGAAAGTAGCCGGTGCTATAATTTCGTCAAACGATGACTTGATTTATTGCCTAATGGCAAAAACGCTAGTTGTATTGGTTAAAGAGCATGACAAACAAGAAGTGACACTTCCTAGATTACCAAGTTGATTTTACTTATTTACTGTTGACACGTGTTGGGAGTTTGATTAGAGATTCAAAGACGGTGACTGACTTTCCCGTTCAATATTCATGACGTGGTGTAATTATGTGTGTAATTAGACTTGCCGTGTCCGCTGTGTACAGGTACGAATGGTTACTATGATTTGCGCGGATTGTTGTTGTTAGTAGAGTGCAGCGGTTGCAGGGCATCGAACCGGTCCGTTCGCGGGACGCGACGTGACCTCCGCCTGGGTTGTGCTACACAACGGGGCCTTATTATTCATTCGACAGAGCCATAACCTTATGTGCATGCCATTTCATTCCGCTTCAACTCACATGAGAACTGTGCGAGTCTCATGGCACCACCTCTTCCATACTATGATAATTTGATTAACAACGTCCACGTAATTAAGAAAATAGTTGTGCAATAAAACTAAATGGTACCCTGTAGGAATCTTAGTCACAGGACAACTTTTTATTTGAATCTCAATATGGAATGTGAGTTCCCAGCCAACAGGTTTTTAGTCGTCGTAAATAAACCTGCGCCATCAAATTGAACTTCTGTTATTTTATTCGTTCGATAGGAATTTATGATCGGTTACAAGACTCGTTAAATAGTTTTTTTATGTTTGACAGGTTAGGTGTTTGACCACAGCTCACTTGATGTTAAGTGCCCGTGTGTCGAAGATAATAAATACACCCAACCTGGAATGGAACTGGCTTTCAATTGAGACTGCTGGAACACGCCGTTAAGTGCTTGGCAGCAGATTTTCAGCTTGTGGTTTGTAGCTAGCCGAATACTAGAAAGTATCCAATCACCATGCTATGGTTTTCTTCACCTACTGTTCAAGCTCATTGTTAGGATTTGAATCTTCGCCCTTCGGCGTGTGATCAAACCGCGCTAACCACTATTATCGCTACTACTTTCTATCAAAGGCAGAACATAATTTATCAGTAAAACCAAGGATATACGAGTACGTGTATTTTAGGCGATATACAATATAATAGAGTATCTTTTATTTTATAGAGAAATTCATCTTTATATAGTATGAATAATAACTAAATACTTCATACCCGGTCCACTAGTGCTTGGCCTTTGTCTACTTCTTCTTATACATGTAAACCTCTATTGAAGTATCGCACAACATCATACAACACCATTATTAAACAGATCAGCTAAATCTGTTTAGTCGTTTTCTTTCTAGTTCTCAAGTTATACGATTACCAATGAACATTATTTTATTTTTATTGACTGTATAGATAGATATTAGAGAATATGTATTTTTTATTTTGAGTAGTGAATTTGAGCTCTGTACCATGTGAAATGGATTCTTTATTTACTTGCACGGTTCTCACGCTGCTCTTTGTTACCATATGAGCGACCAAGCCTGACTATGAATAAGTGCTATACATTTACATTACCTCTGTGTCTAATTTACAAATATTTCTCACTGTCTGATTCTTCTAAGAATAGATTTTCATAAATAATAAATTGATTTACCGAAAAGATTTAACCGAATGACACAGAGTTGCCTACTTACTAATAGTATGCAATACTTTACCTACCTATGGTAATATTGGTGTTATCAATAAAAAAATGTACTGTACCCGCCGCTACAAAGTCAAATATCTGATTTAGCAATAAAATCTTTAAAAATCTTACATTTTTGCATATTTTTTACCTATTAGAAGTGAAGCACAGATTTTTATTTACAGCGAACGAGTCGAACTCTTCTGATGGCAAGAGATAACGCCTACCCATTCACCGGTATTCAGAAACTGAAGTACCTTACAGAACAAAGATCACTATTTTGGCGGTCGTTACTTTGAAACATTTGATGGTAAGTAGAAATAGCCCTGTAATTTCGCTAGCTGCAGTACTGACCAGAACACAGCAGTGTTTACACACTACTGCTTAGTGGCAGTATATCTGATACTACGGTGGTGCCCACATAGATGATTTTTTGCTAAGGAGATTAACCTACTAGTAACATAACGAAGCTTTTAGCATGGTAGTACATGATTGGACTTACTTCTTAAGTCTTATTGTAAATTCATCATTTTATTGATTATATTTTAAATGTCTGTCCACAGACATAAGCCTCAAACAAGTAACATTTGAATACGCATACGATAGGTCTCAACTTATATCCTCAAAAGTTTCGAAACGACGTCGATTCCATTATAGCTTTTAACCCCAATTGATAAGAAAAATGCGGTTACTCAAATCGGGGCAGGCGCGGGTCCGGGTTAATCATTGTTGCCACCGTGAAACGTGGGCGTAACAAAGGCCATAACATTAAGAAGCACGCAGATTTAAAAAAAGAATAAGGATTAAAGATTTTATAGAAATAAATTAACTAAAGTCATAAAATAAAGTGTTAAACAATTTTTATGTTTTAAAAAAGTAAGTTTGCTTCCAGAGCCCCTGACCTTTCCCCCTGGCTACGTCCACGTCATAAGCTGTGATACGCCATCAGCGGGGATCAGCGGCAATTTGTCAATCATCACGTGAAAGCCCTGACAAAGGCTTTCAATAAACGTTCCGTGACATGAGACGCGCCTAGCCGACGTCGTTAATCTATACGCCGAAATGCCGTGATTTTATTACCCTTTTCGGACGTCCACAAGAGACTTCAGAAAGTGAAGGAACATTATAAATTATTCGAATTTAGCTACTATCTTTTGAATTTTATACGTCTAGCTGCATCCGTTGTCTTTCCCGTTTAAAATTTTCAAGTTTATCTCATATTACCTACATTAGGTACCTGGATGACCGAGCTTTGCTCGGCTGAAAACATGGATAAAACGACGTTCTCTAAAAATGAAACCTAGCTAGATCGATTTATCGCCCCCAAAACTAAATAAATAATGCATACTAAATTTCATGAAAATCGTTGGAGCAGTTTCCGAGATTCAGATTATATATAAAGGTATATATACATACATATATACAAGAATTGCTTGTTTAAAGGTATTAGATTAGATTTACTATCATTTGTACATTCTCGAGTGAGCACAATTTCTTTGCCTGCTTTCTTTGTCGCCTATTAAAAACATAGGTTACTTTTTAGCCCAGAAAACTCGAGGGAAATCGCGGGGTGCAGCTAGTAAATAAATATTGAAGGGCATTTCCAAACGGCGCTATCTAGCCTCAAACTAAGCAGTGTTGTACTATGGTAACCATATAACCACTATAATATTTTTTATTTCTTTTGTAGGTATATACATCCTTACAATAAATTGCATTTAAGACACCCGACACAGAACATCTATGTTCGTCACGTATATGTTTGTTCTGGGTGGGAATCAACACCACGCCTACAGTTCATTAAGGACAACTACTACCGAATGAACTTACTGTTGGGCTCATTTCATTAATATGCTGACTGAATGAACCTTTTCTCTAGTATATACCTATTATTTACACAGTACCATTTTCTCTGAGGATTTGATTTAACGGCGATGCAATAGTTTATTCTTAGAATATATATTGCTAAGCAGGTTTATTACAATGAATAGAAAAGACATATAGAATACTAATAAATTGAATACAAAACATACCGCAAATAAAAATAGGTATAAGTACCGTCCCTAGTTTCGTTTGTATTAGCAAAGTGATCTGCGACAGGCAGCGTCTGGGGATGGCTTTTGTATAAGAGGATAATCAGAAGATTGATTCCGCGCCGAGATGAATAACGAATGATAGAGAAGCCAGACAGTAAATCGATACAACTCTTTGTTACGATACTTGGAATTTGACTCTATTATGAATCGAAGGAACTTTTTGGAGTTTAGCATTGCAACCACTATAGTAACCATGTACCTGTCACAACACTCACAGTGACTAGTTATTTTGACCTGAGCTGTGGCCTGACACCATTATGTATAGAAAAAAAAACTAAATTTAGCTTCATACTTGACAAATTTCGTAAAGTTACCAACAGAAGATAAACGAATAACTCGTACATATAATAATCGTTGACAAACATACATATTTAAAAGTCCGACTCAATTGTAACAATGCGGACCTTTACATTGTTATCTTCACTACCTCAGAAGTGATATTACCCATATTCAAAAATAAAAATCATTGCCAAAAAGTCTCATGAAGTTCACATCAATGGTAGATATACTCTCGATTTATCTTGGTGGTAAATCTCCTTATCGGGAGGTCGTCTAGGTAGGTACCACTGCGGTACCAGATATTCTGCCGCAAAGCAGTAGTATGTAAAAATTACTTTGTTCCAGTTTGAAGGCTACTCTGCAGCTAGCGAAATTACAGGGCTATTGAGAGTAACCATCTAGTCTCAAAGTAATGAGCGCCAAGGCACCGATGCCCTGGACTTTGTTTTACTACTTAAAGTTCTGTGTATCGCTGCAATAGTCATGGACAGGCGTTATCTCTTAACATCAAGATCTCGTTCGTAAAATACGCGGTCGCCGCAAAATGTAGTTGAAGCATTCATGTTCGATACGTTCCATTATTCTCGGAGACCTTCATTTCGCCATGTCAGTAACAACGTCCCAGTGAACAAGCCTAGATCATGAAATTCATAAAATTGTAGAAACGAACAGAAAAATGGTCAGTCATAAAATGAAATCTTTACGAGAATACGAAGTAGCGTCATCGAATTCTATACGCCATGCTTGATTGGGTTAAGCGTCATGTCATCGGTATGATATCACTGGCTATTCTAAGCCCTCGTCGCACCTTATCCATAAATATAGTCAACAAACTGCCTTCATGTTTGCGATCTTGCATCAACATTTAATATTTGTATATCCACTTACTGGTTGGAAGCTAAAATGCTCAATGTCAAAAAATACTGTTTACTAACCAGTGCGTTCACACTTGTGTTAGTGAAAAATAAACTAAATAAATTTAAAAGAATAAATCAAACTTTAGTGGGCAACAGAACTATTCAGACGCTTTGAGTGTTTCTACTCGCGAAACCTAGAAAAACATTCTAGATTTGTCTCGGTTTAGCGCGGGATAATACAATTTTATCCACGGCGCGGTGCGTGCTAGTGGGGCAAGAAGGCCCCGTAAGCGTCCCAGATTGCAATGGAACTTGAGAAGTGAAAGGAAATGTAGGAGAACTTGGCAATGCAGTAAAGTTTAAAAAAAAAAAATATTCTCATCATCATCATCGTCAGCCGTTTGACGTCCACTGCTGGACATAGACGTCTCCCATTGATTTCCATAAAGACCGGTTAAAAGCGGCTCGCATCCAGCGCGTTCCTGCGGTCTTTATTAGGTCGTCTGTCCACCTTGTGGGTGGACGTCCTACGCTGCGCTTGCCGGTCCGTGGTCACTCCAGAACTTTGCAGACCCATAAGTTCTGCGTGCTATGTGCCCTGCCCACTGCCATTTCAACTTGCTAATCCGCTGGGCTATGTCGGCTACTTTAGTTCGTCTACGGATCTCGTCATTTCTGATTCGATCTCGTAGAGAAACTTCGAGCAATTGAATCTATGTGGCTGATAATTGACGTCAAATTTCTGGACCACACAATGCTTGCTTTTAAACTCACATGACCCTGTAACGTGAGTAAAATATAGGCACTGCATCAATTAGGTGCATTCTGATTCGGTTAATAAGAATATCGAGTCTAGCAAAATTATCGATATTAATTAAAAGCGACCAAACAATAAAAGCGTTGTGACAGGGAGAAGTCGCCGAGAAGCTTGATTGCACAATGTAATAGTTAAACAGTGATCGAGAATGCCACGAAAATAATAAGCAAATTATTCGTCCACTTGATGAAAGGTAGTTAGTCATCCTCAATTAGATCCCGAGCTGGAGTTTATTTTCTAGATGTAAAGCCCTTATTTTGTTCATTGCGATCGTTTTGTTACGTACAATGCAAAATTATTGCCTACTCGGTCGCTTGCTTCTACTTATATTGTTGATATGTCTGTGTAGTATGTCTCATAATAAAAATAAGGTTCTGTGTGATAAGTATAGTATTTCATTCGTGTGATTGTTTGCGAACGTCGCGCTAGCACTGCCGCCACGCCACCCCGAACCGATCACTCGTTTCTTATTTACCATCGTCGCTCATTTCATTTCATTCGTTTAAAGGGAAAAAAAGTACACACCTTTTATAACTTCATGGGTTCCTGGTGCGGCGGATCTACTTTGTATTTGTCGTAACATTTCAAAATTCAAAAATTACGTGTTCTGACTGTTTTTTGCAAGTTCTGAAACCTAGAAACATTTGCATTTGTTAACTTTTATTAAATAGATTGATAATTTAAATAAGTATTCTAGTTGCTAATAAAATAAAATATTGCGTATATACTATTAAAATTTCGAATGTAGGCATGTACTCTTAAGTTAAGATTAAAGTAACTCGTTAGTATGTGTAGTCACGATAGTAGCACCAGCAACACGATACGAACATGCATCCATTCACTTACTTTTAATCCCGTTATTTAGTTCAATGACCTACATAACAATTATCATTGCGTACGTGAAACTTTTAATGATAAATCGATGAATGCCGATCGATTATTTTATATACGTATATGTATACGTCACGTAACTAAGTGAGACAAAAACGCTAATATGTGTAGTTTACAACTTATTCTCTGTTGCGTGACGATAATGACGGAAAAGTTAATTTACTTGAAATGTTTCTCACGGTGTTCACAGACCAGATATTACTGTGGAATGAACTGCACTGCAGTCGGCTCTGAGCGCAAATCACTCACCGTATATGTGATGCGGCTTTATTGCAGCGTATTTGTGGAATTAATCCGGATATTATAGCACACGGCAGATACGGTGATGATATCATATATTTGTACAGCCATTCAAATACTGACGATAACATAAAATGATGACATTTTCTATGTTACTGCTAATTGTTTATGTAACCGGCGACTGGCGCAAGCTCGAACTAGAAATGGTAACATAATTTGCATCAATCCTATAATTACGAAGTGTATGTTAAAATAGAAGCTCATTACATGTTGGTAGAGACTTTGACACCTACAGTCCGTGAGTCAGAGAACATCTGGTGTTGTGCAAGAGGGCATCGGTACAGCAAGCTGTGAATGAATTAGTGATGTACCTATTGACAAAGCCTCAAATCCTATTTGAATAGATAGCGACATTTAAAAGTGTCAAAGCAACTTCTTATAAGTACTCGTCCCATTTTTGTAAAATATATAGATAAGTACGAACAAAGATGTTATATGCGAAACTAGGTACGTGTCTACGTAGTCATATGCAAATGCAAAATTATTTTAAAAAGGAGGTGTATTATGCGAACAATTTTCATACACAGATATTAAGTTATATAAGTATGCAACAATATTAACAAGAAATGAAACACTAAGCAAGTAAAGCTAAAACTTAAGTACCTATCAAAATAACTAGGATGGTAACTTTGATTTTACAATTGTCTAGTCAATCCCAGGCGTGTCTGTTCTCCGCCAAAAAGAGGCCATTTGATCTGACTCCTACTTTCCAAGGTGTATCCGTTCCTATTTGTGACAGCCTTGAGCTCATAGGCGTTGCTCTGTCTCCAACCCTCAACTTTGCTCCTATACTGAGTTAAAAGCCCAATTGGCTACCAAAAAGCTGGGTATCCTTTCGAAGGTGCGACGGTACTTCACGCCGGAACAGTTGCTTACATTATACAAAGCACAAGTTTGATCATGCATGGAGTACTGTTCTTACCTTTGGAAATGATCAGCCAAGTACCAGCTTGAGGCGTTGGAGTACATCGAGAAACGTGCTAAGAAACTTATTAGCGATGATGCGCTTGTTCTAAAAAGGCTCCAAAGCCTTGAACATCGTCGCAAAGTCGCTTGTCTGTCGGTTTTCTACCGGATACACTTTGATGAGCGCGCATCAGATCTACATGACCTAATTCCACCCAGCCCATTTTACTATCGGACAGCTAGGAGCTCCAAGAAGCGACACCGCTTTATGGTCAATATTCCAAAAACTCGAACTAAACGGTTCGAATCTACCTTCATTGTGCGAACCGTTAAGCAATGGAATTTGCTGCCCAAGTGGGTGTTCCCAGATAGATACAATCTGGGTGCTTTCAAGTCGCGAGTGAATCGGTTTCTTCTAGGCGAGCGTGCTCCACTGTAGACCGCATCTTCGCTTAACATAAGGCGAGTTGACGGACAAACGCAAGCCTATTAACAAAAAAAAACAGGTGGATGAAAACTCCTTAAATGTGTATGAAATTTTGCATGTCATAAGCTAGCTACAACACGCATACAAATACACTTCCTGTATGTCAAAGGCGAAATTTAAAAAAAAACCAAGGAGACCACACAAAAGATCTACACTATTTTTTCTGAACTTTGGCTATACAATACAAAATATATAACTTACGGCAGTTTTACGGCAAGTTTTGTCAATATTGTAAACCATTAAAGAATAAATAAATCAATGTGATTAACGTCATATCTGAACTGAATTTTAACAATTGTATCAACAGCTAATCTTTTCTAATTTCATGTGCATACCAACTCAGCTGTTTGTCAACCTCTTTAAAGATTGCGGAATACAAATGTCGGTAGCGTGTGCCATATGTAGCTATTGTTTTGATCCATAAATACATCGAATATGAATACAACCACAGCGGAACTGTAAGGCAAAGCTAACAGATCGGGCGATGCGAGAGAATTCGTTGCGATCGGCAACAAGCGTGAAATGTGGGGCGACGCAACCAAGTCGCTCACCAGATCGATACTTAATACGCACAACGCGCTCTAAATGTTGTCGACACCAGACCTAAAGTTTTATCTGAAGCTTTCCTTAAAATAGCGAAGGAAAACTTTTCTGCCACGTCTTGAGAATAGATATATAAGTAACGAGGAGTCTGTTATTGATTTCACTAAATAGCTCGAAGCGGGGATTGCATTCGCCGCCTGAACGATTTGATGCATTGTTCCGACGTGACTCAGCTCCAGCTAACAAATTAACTTTGTACATAAATCTATCACGTCTAACGAAGACGAATTAAAACTTTTTATTAAACGAATATAAAACTCAATGCAAGCTATTTTATGATGATCTAAACATAGAAAGTATAGTTTTTACTATGCAATAAATCAAGTATGATGCACTTTGATTTCTAAAACAAGAAAATCATTAAGTTTAACATATTAAAGGCAACCGGTACATAATCCCATGGTATAATTTCATAATATAATTATTTATAGACTAATCTATAATTTAAGAATATCATATAAAGGAATTTAGACGGTGAATGTTTTGTATCTATATCTTTAAACGAGCAATTCTTGTATATATATATATGTATCCAGGGGGTTTCGAGGGCGAAAAATCGATCTAGCTAGGTTTCATTTTCAGAAAACGTCGTTTTATCCATGTTTTCAGCCGAGCAATGCTCGGTCAACCAGGTACTTTTTATAAAATACGCAAACATTGATATATTTTAGCACTGCGCTTACGTTTCACACGTTTTACTATACATTTCACAGCTTACAGTGAAACATTATGTACTATATATTCATTAACGCTGACCAGTTCTACAAAGTATATTTTACTGGCACACGTACACAAACCAGCACAAAGCAAATGTTTAAATCAATTCGAGAATGCAAGGTCGGAAGAGTCAGTAGGTTACTATTTACCTTTACCAAGTTACCTTTGTCACTGACCGAAAAGGCATCCAGCTGTGAAGTAATCTGGCCGAATCACGGACACCCATGGTGCTCACATCAGTTCACAAATTCTATAACAACACAACCGACGCACTTTCACTGGAAATGTAATTGGTTTTATATGGGACTAAACATAAGTACTGTAGTAATATGATTATGCAAAAATTTATGACAATGTCATCTTTTTTTTTATTTATTCTTCGTCATATCCTTGCCATTTATCGTGACAATGCTGCCAGCCAGCATTAAGTACCTCGTATAGACTTTTTAATTTGATTTTATTATATTTTCATAAGTTTGCATGTAATATTGGTATATGGATTTTAGTTTTTGTATTTTTTTTAATTATGTACTTGTGTCTATAAAAATAATACAACACATATGTAACGTAATAAAATTTTGTTTATATCAATTGATAAAACATAACGTGTGAATTAATTTATTTTAATAAATTGTGTATAAGTCTGACCCGAAACCGAAATTGTGTTTTTTTTTTAAACATTATTTTTATTATTTATAATTGTTATAATTATCTATCTATAATCCAATTTGCTTATAATTAGGTCAAATAATCTTCCTTTAATTTTAGGTTGATTTGCTTTGCTTTGTTGATTGCTTTTTTTACACTTATGCCGAGAAGAGTACCTATATAAAAATATTCTACTATTTTGGCGAAGAAATTTTAGTTGTGCACTGTGTTTCTATAGTTTTATGCAATTTT
This sequence comes from Biston stratarius, assembly GCA_950106695.1. Taxonomy (NCBI): domain Eukaryota; kingdom Metazoa; phylum Arthropoda; class Insecta; order Lepidoptera; family Geometridae; genus Biston; species Biston stratarius. Next base: position 14,642,603 of record OX467115.1, on the reverse strand, counting down.
TTACTATAGATTCATGGCTTATTTACTTTTTTGAATAAAGCTTTTGTCGTCATCATGTTTATTATATTGTTCTATTCTTTTATGTTTATACTTTCTGTTTTTCTAGTGCATACTAATGATTGCCTATATATTATTATGAAATATTGGACGCATTGCGTAAATTTTAGCTGTAAGTAGGCTCTATTAATATTCATGCTTCTTCAAGAAAGTAATAAAACTAAATTAACATTTAGAGAATTGAGGAAGCAATAAACGATATGCTGAAATCGCATGTCTGGCCAACGTTTTCTCTAAAAATTACAAAGAACTAACAAAAAAGAAAATATTTCGGTGTTCCACGCATAACACCCGTGATTTGAAACAATCTTGTTTTTACAGAGAAATCTCACCTGATCTCGTCAAAAACATCAACAGTCACGCGAATGTTAACAATTTATTTGTTCTTATTGCATTTCACATTAGTCGATAGCGCTGTCATTTGTGGAGCAATTGATAAGAAAGAATTTCATAATCACACAAAACATTAAGTTATTTTATGTCGTAACTAAATAGATACTGTAGCAATCGTGTTATAGTTACGAAGATAGGTGTGAAATATTTATTTTTCTTAAATAAAATATACCTGTGTAAAATATTTGTTTTAAAGTTGTTCTTACTTTGGGTAGAACATAGGTGAAGACTTCTTGGTCCTACAATTACAACGTATACGAACTACGCGCACACTACCTTGATGTATCTTAGTGACGTTAGGCTTTCATGTATTTGTTTGTGTATCCAGCGAATATTGAAGGACCAGAGTTTTTTCTGCGCAACTTTTCACTAATCAGCTAACGAAACTAAACTGTGCCATCAGTTAATTGAAGGAGTTTTGGCTGGAACGCGGAAAGGCCACGTCGCTGCATTATATTATTTTAAAAACTTGTGTTTTCGAATATTTATGTACATAACTATATAAAGTTGGTTGATCACCTGTGGCAGCCCAGACCTATGTTCTTATTCTATAGCAAATAGGTAGGTTCTCGTAGAACCATGTCAATCGACTCATGCGCTGTAGTTACCGTTAGCCGTCACGCTCTGAGCCGAAATCTCACCTGACGTCAATAAATTACCTAGTTGCGGGTTTGAGAACGAAAACACGAAAAATTTATCCTATAAAAAGAATATTTACGAAGTAGTTTACATACCCAGAATTTATATCATAAAAAATCCTTTTACACTAAAAGAATAAACAGTTTCTGTTCAATAAAACCGTGGCACGCTGTTAAATTTTAATATTCTTATGTTAAAACCTAGCAGTTATCTAAGCTCTAATTACCTTGCGAACTGACTAAAATTGAATACCTATCTAGAAATCTTACAAATTCGTAAAGTAATAAATAAATTGAAGTTCACGACTTCACGTAAATTGCTAAGTCATTGGCACGAAAATCTTTATCTCTCCAAGCTTCGAAAAAGGATAAGTGAATAGGATTTCTAACACTTTAATCTGGGAAAGTTTTTTAATTGTCTATTGCAGAGGTCTTAATCTCTCTTAAGAAATATCAAATTGGAATCTTTATTACGAGTTACAAAATGGAATTATGCGATGTATGTGCTCATGGTAAGTGTAATTTGGTTGGATAATTTGGGCGTGTGCGGTCCGACCTTGAGTTCTGTATGCTTCGCTGCACGCGTTGCCGGTTCCGGCTGCTGTCTCGGTGTAAATAAATTGCAGATGTGTTAATTTATCACTGCCTTTGTGCAATTACACAGGTACATATTATTATCATTATAGTCCATTACAGAATAAATCGCTTACTCCGCTAATTCCGCAACACAATCGGTAATAATAGGTACAGAGTATTGCCGAAGCGTTGCGATCTACCCAATTAGGACGGATATGTCATTCTATAAGGGAAATCAAACGATAAACCTTCATTGTTCCTCCTTCTGTCCGACTCTCGTTCTAAACTATGAGTATGTAAATAGCTACAACACAGTGATTAATATGTAGGTATATGTCGCAGTCAAGCGTCGCCCGTTTAAAAACACTGGCAGTTTTGGAATATGCCGAAGGCAAATTGACAACTTGTTCAATCTTATGATTTCAACATTGCTTGTTATTGTAGAGTGACTACCATAAAACAAGACTTTAAATAAGAGTAAATTAATACGTGCTTAGGTCCTTCTCAAGTATTTAAAATATTAAAGTTCTTAATAAAAACAACATTTGAACTGATGACATTACATACAAAACAATGGTTATAAACTTTTATATAAACATTAAGTATGAATACTTCAATTAGCCGCGGCATTTTATAAGCAGTGTTTGAATTGTCCATCAAATATTGTAGCATTTTATATAGTGTTAAGGCGTTTACAATTTACCTTCGGCATGTTTTAAAGCTGCAAGTGTTTTTAAACGGACGAGTCTGTTTGCAAAAAGCGGAATCATACAAACTGCCTGCAACATAATATACACTAATTGTTTATAGAAAGAATTCGAGTAGCCAAGAAGCTATACACAGTAAATGCGGACATAGTTATTACCGCAATCAATCATTGTGCTTGTAATGTTGTGTTAGTGTCTATGTGTAGAATCTAATCATTACGCTAGATTTTATGATGTTAAATTTTCAATCAAACAAAAATATCTTAAACTACCTTTTGCCCGAGGCTTCTCTAGTGTATGTACGCGTACATTTTTTTCTATCCCTCGGAACATGTACTCTTTTATAAATGAAATATATACTTTTCTGTATTTTGCATATAGATACATGAAATTTTGCATACACATTGTCCAATCATAGATAATATTATGAAGATCGATGGAGTTTGCTAATCAATAGTTTTTAGTAGTTCAACTTTCAATTTAGACGAGTTTTAAATCACTGTAAAATATTAGGAGACGGTTTTCTTCAAAGCAAAACGATACTCTGTATTGTGAAGTGCATGTTTAGCATCATTTAAATGGACAATGAAAGCGAGTCTTCTGACCCACATGACCGTCTTTCAGCACTTTCTCATAAAATAGACACGACTAGTTACAACGTAGAACGAATGCTTAGAGACAGTCGGTTGTAATTTGATCAGCTGCTGTGTCTGGTTCAGTAATCAACTATCAATTTAACTCATTGAGCCGACGAAACCGAGAAAGCGTGTCTATTTCATCACCCGATCTGTTTACTAAACAAATTATTTCGAATATAATCGTACTCCCGCGATGTCTAATTATTCTCGTAGTGTAGTCATCCATTCATTAACCTAATCAGTTCGACCTCGACATCTCTGCAAATTGAACCCGTGCGACGAATGAAGTCGCGTTGAAACTCGTTAAACTTTAACCCTTTATCAGGAACACATTTAACTTTCGGCTTTTTGAATTAAAATTTGCAACTCTTGCAAAACTGTAATTCAATGCAAAAGTGTTTGCTTCAATAAAGACTGCACTGTGACTTTACAAGGGAAGCATATTTTATGGAAGATTCAGCGGGAAAGGGATGCTCTGGACCATAAATAATAAAGGGGTATCTTTTTATCCCATAACTTTACTGGGATGAATGCTTCGCAAACACACTATATTATAGTTCAAAGGAACTAAAAGTTAGTGACATGTAAACAAATTTTACATTTTCAGTAAACACGTGGAATGAAAATAAATGGCATTTCAAATGTTTATTAAAACATACTTTGCAAAATTTTGTTGGTTTGACAATTCCATACATCGATTTAATTTAAGTACCGTCTTATACTTGATTATAATTTAGATACCAACCTAATTCGCAAACAAATTAATATTTGGAATGAAACGGAACTCAGAATATTCAATTTATTTTGCATTTCATAAGGGATGGCTGCCTGAAACCCACAGCTTAATGCCCGATGCCGCTACCTGCCCACATCAACCTAACCACGTTGTAAATAATCATAATATATTTTATACCTTAACAACAAAACCTGCGCCTTTATAAAATGTATTTTACAAACGTCGTAAACTTTATACAAGTTGCTTACCTTGTAGTTTCCCTTTTGACGGCAATGAAATGAAACTCTTAGCCAGCACAAGCTAGTAGCCCTACCACCTTTATCTCATACGTAGGTGGAAGTACCGGGTCCGTGCGTTCCCTCGGGAGAGGTAATATGGGACGTTAGTAGACTTTACATTCAACTCACATTAGCAGGGGCGTGTTGCCAACGTGACAGGGAGGTTGTCAGAAATTCATGTCGACCCTTAAACATGCTGGATAACTTGAGTAACAGAGATTATTTTCACGAAAAATATAAGTTCAAATTTCAAAGGAGAACTGCGCAGTTTCTGTCTAAGGTACTGGAATGACGTGGTCGCGCGCGTGCCTACAAACGGATGGCATCATTCTAAATCTGAGTCATTGCATGGAAGTACCCAGCAACCTCGTGCCGGCTTCCATCTGGGTATGTTTACAAACAGGGCTCGCTTCCTGCTGCCGAGCGCCACTTCAAAACGGCTATTTTCAACAATACGAACATCAGACTTAGCATTCTCTAGAGCATCGTAAAACCACGTACAAAAGCCAATGTTGATAGCTGCGATCAAAAATACTATAAAAGCAACAGATTCATATGGAATGAGAAGAGGAACAAAGCTTATGACGTGCAAAATTATGGGAGACAATATAAGCTAGTACTACCTACATGTTAGATGCGAGGCTTAAAATAAACATAATACGATATACAGCAGTGACGTTATGTAATTCGTTCTAATTTCCCAAGGGGCTAATGATATCCTTAAAAGCTATTTCGGTTCCTGACACCGTGGCGTGTACAAGGCCTTGAGGCAATTTCTTGGCTTAAAATATTAATTCGTTTAAATGTTACTGGATTGCCTGTGAGACTAATTCATTTACATTAATGCGAATAAAATCGTTAGAAATTAAAGTAGTATTATAAAACAAGTTATCTATCACCTATTGCGTAATACGTGTGGAGAGGAGAGCAGGTAGTATAAATCGCTAATGACATGTGCTCGACATACTATGAGTAAGTACAGAGGTGCTAAAGGACTCTATACTGGTAATGGAAAAGCTAAAGGAAATCTTCCTGCCAGACGACCTCATCGCGACGTCATTGTGGCCCGACCAGTTCTCATGAAATATGTACGCACCGCTCTCAAAGCGTCGCTTCCCTCCCTAGGCTTGTTCTATCGCTCACGAAGCCCGCCGAAAGACAAGTACTATTTATATGTTAGGTACATGGTGATAAATGTTAAGTGATGGCATCATATACCATTGTATACAATACCGCATCGAGTTAAACTTTATTTTATCTAATTTAATTTACTTAGGTAACTGATTGTATACCTATTCATACGGTTTACAAGTTTCAAACTAGTGTTATGTTGTTTATTTTTTGTCTGATGATTTTGCGTATTGCATACAATATATAAAAGTAGATATCGTGTCCAATACCGAATGTAATTCAAGTTCCACGCTAACCAACATAAGCTCTGACCACTTTTACTCGTACAATAATTTTAACCGGTTTTTTATTCCGATTTATTTTTGGGGGCTTTTATGAATTTTAACCGGCTATCTTCTATCCTTTACCGTTTTATAAATAGTGACCTGTAACGGTTGTGTTGTCGCATTCATCCTCATTTATGAGTATATTCATAAAAACCTGTTTTATTGTTTGGATTCGACGTTATTCGAACTGGTAATCAATTGAGTTTAGTCTGTTGCGTTGTTTTCTTATACCTATTTGGAACTTAAATAAGTCAATCCAACAAATTCACAGCCTTTGGTATATAATCTGCGCACACAAACTTTTATCTAAGCAAACACTATAAGCTTTAGAAAAATATATAGGTACCTCCTTAAAACTGTATTAATATGCATAATTAATATATATACCTACATACTTGAATCAATTCAAGATTTCGTAGATGAGAAAATTCAAAATTTTAACACAGTTTCAGATCGTCTTCAAAAAATAAACATTCATATGGCTTATTTTATTATTAGATATTGCCTTTTTGTGCCAAAATTTATGTATTCTCTACGATGTCAGCTTTAGAATAATCCTTTAGCTATACAACAGCTTGATAACATTCAGAGAGATACACTCACCACCATTTTTAATAAAAATTTTGACGATCGTACTTGGCGCCAGGTCTCTCTGTGAGGTTTGGAGGTCTCGGTGTACGTAAAATTTCGAGTGTATCTTTACCAGCTTTCCTGTCCTCAGTTTTCAGTACTCAAGATTTGGTTAAGCTATTCTTTCTCCGACACTTCAAAATTTTAAAATAAGTAAGTGATCTTACTGAGGCCTTAGAAGGCTGGAAAGCAACATGTCCAAGCCAGTCCATACCCAAAGCTCCGAATTCTCAAAGGCAGTACCTACCTCCTTGACTTCTTGTCGATAAATATTCATTCGGCTGTTTTGTATCAATAGGCAAATACCTACAACATTTAAACCTGTTATAGATGTAAGTATACTATCGATTCTTCTATTTATTAATAGTTGATTTTATGCATTATGACTTGAAATGCCATAAGCGTTGGCGGCTAGATTTAGTAGTTACTTTAATCTCAGCTTATTCCTTTTTAGTCTTACGATTACTACTTTGGCATCCATTTTTATAGTAAGCGTAAATAGTCATTGATCCCACGCGAAAGACTAAACATTTCACTTGTCCGATGTGGGCAGCTGGCGAAACCTTCATCCGTTAGTTAGTCAGTTGTAAAAGATTTTTAGTTAGATATTTAGTAATCGCAAGTTTCATAAGGTTTTTAGTTTAGGACGCAAAAGAAGGATTATAGCATCCGTCTACTTTTAAGATATAAAAACAATTCATCAATGTCTTGCGGTGAAAACATTGTTTTTGTCTACAATAACTATATGGGTACATTTAAATGTTGCATTTCATTCTATCGGACAACCAGGAACTCTAAAATGCGATACCGCTTAACGGTCGATATTCCAGAAACTCGAACTAAACAGTTTAATTTTACCTTCATCGTACAAACCGCTAAACAATGAAATTCGCTACACGAGTTGGTGTTCCCCGATAACAAGTGAATGGGTTTTTTTCTAGGCAAGCGTGCTCCATCGTTGACTACTTCGCTTATCATCAGCCGAGAAAGCGGTCAAACGCAAGCCTACTTAAAAAATCTGTTAAGCATAACAACAAATACATCAACATAACATAATGGGATAAATGATAAAATGTAGCCATAGAAATTATTGTATAAAAGCCTTAGCAACGCAGAACTTACTCGTGAAATTTTTCATCCAGAGGAAAATCTGCAGGCTGCCTGGTGAGACGCGTCACGGCGGGCAGTCACCGCGGTGCATAATATTCCCAAGGTAAACAAAGATTACGTAAAGGCAATCCCACGCACGCACGTCACCCGATCGATTTTCAAACTTTCGAATACGCCCACTTATAATCTAGGAACAACTCTACAAGGTCCTGTTTCTGTTATACTGCATCAGCACAGCACCAAGTCTTCTGCGCCCTTGAAATCGTACAGGTTATGTTATCGATAAAGCACAACACGCGCACTGACAGTTTGGACAACAATCACAGGTCAAGTTCGGAGCCGGTTTTCGAATACTTCAATGAACGGGTCTGGTTTTTTAAAAGTTTATAAATGTAGGATTGCAGATCGATTTAATCATTTGAGTGATGATGTTAAGTGAGATGTTAGTGAAAGAAAGTCGTGTCGGTCGGAAGGACAACACAACAACGCAGCCTGTGGTCAGGCGCTGACTGAGCGAGCCGCGAGGGCGCCGCGAGCCGAGTGCCGCCTCGAGGCCGAAACCCCGCGCGCCGCGCCTGCCGCTAGTGGCGCGGTGCGCGCGCCTATCCAACCATTCCAGCCGAAATATTTACCAATATATTCCTAATGTTTATTTCCGTAATATCCTCGGGCACACTACGTCACATACACCAGATATCGTTCACAATATTAATGTGCAACTGTTTGCTTTTACTAAAATCCGATTACCAAGCATTTTTAACTTTTTCTCACAGCTTAAAACTGCATTTTATACAATAGCTACAAACTCGTGTAATATAGGTGAATAATCGAAATACAGCGTCTAAATTTCCAATTTGATTACGCGATAGGATTTCATAACTATACCTACTTAACATACTTTACCTACATAGAAAAATGCATTTGGCATAAACATGTTGTACATTTTTATAAAATCTGAATAATATACAGATACTAAGGAGATACATATTTATGTATCTCCTTAGTATCTGTATATGTATACTAAGGAGATACATATTTATGTATCTCCTTAGTATAATATATCCTTATGTAAGAGAGTTCAATTGTACATTCAAAGAAATTGATGTTTATGGATATTTGAAGCACTTTTTTATAATTGTTATAAATCTAAATCATTTATATCAGGAGAAATAATGAGGGCTATAGGATTTGTATTAAATATCATACATTTAATACAAATAGAATACCGCGTCCCCCTCATACAGTTAAAAAAATTAAAGCGTTCACTTGGTAATTTTATGTTATCCTGGTCAACTTCATATACATTTCCTACGTCGCAAAATCGGCATCCGAGAAAATTACGCGCCTTATCAGCAACACACACCTTGCATAATAATAGAAGATAAATATTATTTGTTAAGGATACTTCAATACATCATGGGGAGAAGTCGCTTGCTGCCGGGGACAGGTGATTGAGACTTTATCGCCCACTCCATGCTTGAGGGTGTAACCTGGTTCCAGTGACTTCTCTATTCATTTATCACGGTGAGAGTTTTCAAGAGTTTCATAAAGAAAGCTTTTATTTTTTGTCCGTATTTTATTTAGTAAACCATTTAAATAAATGGGTACTGAAATAGACAATAAATCTGCGCTCGATTACTTTGCTACTTCCATAACGATGTTATCTTTTCAATGAAAACGTTACAAGATAATACGTTAACTAACGAATACAATTATTATTTTATGTGGACATTGGAACCCTCAACGCCATCATTAAAATGATAAGTACTTTGTGACGATGCGATCGAAACACTTCAAGAACACTTTAGAATTTTGATAGTTTCCTAGAATTCTTTGAATATTATAAGACAAACAATGAATAGGAATGTTTGAAAGTGTGCACTTTGCAAATGTGTCGTAAAACGAATCATCGGCTTCGTTTTTTTTTACTAAATCGTTACCAGGTAAGCGGGGGTGAAGGGCAGGAAGCATGCGGCAGGTAGCTATCTAGTGACTTGAGTGGACTCTGCTGTAGCAAAATCCCCCAATCCATCGAGTTCCAAGAAAACCGACCTTTAGTCGCTAATGTTAAATGGGCACACGGAGAAATAATATACGACAAAGAACTTAATAGACACGCAACGGTTGAACTTGCACCAGACGTGTAGCTTTTGTAGCTCATTTTACGTAACTTTCGATCAGATAACGGTTTCTTGTATTTATGTACCTATAGTATTTTAATTTCTTGAGATTAGTTTATTTTAAAAAGTCGGCACGGTTGGGTATCGTGGCCGTGAAAGTAAGCGTTAAGTACCTTAAACCTACACCGGCGTCCCAGGTCCTAGGCAGAGTACGTATGGGTTACTATCCCTGCAACGCGATGAACCCGGCACAAATACAAATATTATATTGATAACACAAATGTTACAAGTCACACCCGTACGGTGACATCATTGAATGCTAAGTTTTCGTTTCGCGCTAAGATTAATTATCTCACCTGGGCACCTACAGATTTAATGGATTCATATTTCCAGGACTATGATACAACCTCAGTAAAATTCTGTTTAAAATTGTAAATTGTGTATATAACAAGGATCATCATATTTAAGTTATTTTTAGAGTTCCGTACCCAAAGGGTAAAACGGGACCCTATTACTAAGACTCCGGACTACTGTCCGTCCGTCTGTCTGTCTGTCCGTCTGTCTGTCTCATGAACCGTGATAGTTAGACAGTTGAAATTTTCACAGATAAATGTATTTCTGTTGCCGCTATAACAACAAATGCTAAAAAATAGAATAAAATAAATATTTAAGGGAACTCCGATACAACAAACATGATTTTTCTGCCGTTTTTATAGATAACGTACAGAACCCTTCCTGCGCGAGTCCGACCTGCACTTGGCCGGTTTTTTATTTTAGTAAGCTGTATTTTCGGTTTTGTACACATTACAATATTAGCTTACACCCACTACTATTAGATTTCAGCAGCTTTAGCAAGTGAAAGTGCGTACTTCTCCAGTACTTTCTCTGTAAGGAACCTTAAAACATTGCTTCTTAGCAACAAAAAATATCTAAGTTGTGTTTATCGACCCTTACCTAACCCATGAAATCAAATAACGCCGTGTTTATCTACATAGATACAAGTGATGCCCCATTACTGACGGCAGTGCTCATCTCCAGGCCATTTCCTGTTCAGACGCGGTTCAGACGTCGTGTGCCCCTAAACACGAACATCCGTCACAGGGCAAATCGATGGTGACAAACACGTTCAACGAAGGAACATTGCGAATCCGTCCATTGCCAAACATTACTCGGCCCTAATAATATTTATGTAAAAACAGTATTTGATAACATCAAACATTCTATTCACACTGAACACCAGCTAGACGCCGCATAGCTGTGCGGATCAAACGCAGACTGTTTACATTTCCCGTACAGGAATAAGTTGTTGTAAACTGTAGTTGCATTGTAAGCGTACGATTCTCATTCATCTTAACCTTTTCAAATGCACGGTTTAATTCTCGCCAGACGAATGCAGCTCGCCACCGCGCGGTGGGAGATATAAAAACGTTCATTTGCATTGGTGGCCCCGCTGCGGACGGTATTTATCCAGTGTTACACTGTGCATAATAAGAGAACACGGCAGCTTTGACGACTGATGCAAAACCATTAAAAAATTTACGGAAAATATTCACGAGAGCTTGCGGGAGGGCTAATTAGCTGGCATCAGACTAGCTCGAGACTGGAACGTGATGTTTCACACCGCTTAGCTCACTTAGCTGTACTATGACTGTATGAGTCTATGAGTGATATTTACACCGGAGCTGTCAGTTAAATAGACTGTAAATTAAATAAACCGCCAGTTGTAACTAGAACGTGTTATAATGATAACACTAACACTACTTGCACAGGCTATAGTTAAATTGGTTTTTAAATTGTGCTGCAACATATTGCAAAAAGTTTACGTATCATTTCAGGAGAATTGAGCCAACCTGTAAATTTTACCTAATAGTCAAACATTGTAGAATAAATACTGGTTAAATGGTAAATGAACTCGCACACCGAACGTTCCGTAGCAAAAAAATATACTTATTAGGTTACATTTGGAATTTTTAGTACAAATACAAATATTTTATTGATAACACCAAAATTACAGGTCATTAGTGTTAGCCCAACTCGCCCTTGTTGGATTTTATTATCAGTAATTATACATTACAGCTTGCACACCAAGTTTGTCACTATGCTATCTAATAATGTGACACTTGATGACATTAAAATATATTTGTTGCATGTGGATTTCCTACAATCCTGTAAAATGTTCAACTTGCTACGCTCCAATCATACTGTAACTCGTTATTAAAGTTAGAAAACAAAACATAGCAAATGGTACCGGTTCAGTAGAAAATACCGTCCGATTCCAGTTTGGGTACAGAACTCTGAAATTACAATAAAAGTTTGTAACGTTCCGTTGACTTTTGATGTTTTTTTTGAAAATCACTTGACACTACAATTATTATCACGAATTGTGACGAATAGTACGCGTGAGTGTGGGAAGTGAAATGTATTATGTGAAAACACAACCTTTCGTGTTTTTTACAAACTCTATCGAAACTTGTAAAGTCACCACTGCTTTATTAGACCATAACCAGACTCGACCGTGACTTACTGTGTGTGACTTATATTAAACTAGATTACATGGCATGGGCAAACGCACAAAGTGCGATGCCAAAAACAAAAAAATACCAAATAAATGTTCGTAAGTTTTCTGGCTAAACTAATTGAAAACAAAGATAAGTGTCCGTGAGGTATCCTTAATAACCGTAAGTCTCCGGTAACCAAGAGCAATAACGACTTATCCTCGAGCCAGCTTTCATTTCCGTGTCCAACTTATCATCAATTTTCAGTCGTTCTTTCCTTCTTTTTTTATTTTTATTAGGAAAATAATAAGAAACATAGTAGGTATTATAAACTTACATATAAAAACAAAATGTCTTAGATAAAAAACATAGAGACGTTGACTGATTTTCTTGTACTAATGAAATAATAAATAAAAAACATAACTGTTGTTATTAGGTATGTATAAAGTTTGAGGCATCATAGTCCTTAAGATGATACAATAAATAAAACAACAACAATGTTACAATGAATTCATAGTATAGCTATAGACTATTCCTCAACCCTTCATACTCACTATGAAATAAAAATCATATACATATGTAAATCTAGTCCTTCACGTTGACTCAAGGACGGTGGTTCACAGTGATCTTCTCCGATTTCCTCGACTTGTGCCGCAATCAATTCCACAGTTTTATTGTCCTCACCCTTTCTAAAAATAACCACCTAGGTATATGAAAAACAGAAATAAGAATTACAATGTTCTTTCACGATTTGTGGATTTACAAAACTAGTCTGAAAAAATTGTCAAAAGTAGGTATATACAATCGTGATTCCTCTGCACCATCCATTTCCGTTACATTCATGTAATAAAAAATACGTCAGCCCTAAGAACTGACTTAAAGCATAAAATCGTAAAAGAGCTATTAAAATAGTTATTTGAAACAAAATGGTTCATGCTCTATTAAAAGACCAGCGGGCTATTCACAGCAGAACGAGGAGAGCAAAAGAACGTTAATATGTTAGCGCTTTATCTCTCTTGCTGATCAGTCGGGGGACCATTGAGGTCTGTGTGAACCTAACTCACAGGTCTCTACTTACTGTACATAAATACGTACTGAGGTAATGAATGGAACGACGATCTCGCAGGATATTTTTGAAACATATATATAAATGTATTTATCATCAATTCCCAAGTCCTAAAAAAAGATCAGGCTATGAAATAATGAACAGCCCTGAAAAGGAGGTTGTGGAAAAAAGCGCCGACAGTAGTACGCTTTAAAAGGCAAACGAAAAAAATGTGTCTGTTTCTGGAACAGGCCCGACCCAACTGTAGGGTCGGGCGAACTCCCTTAATGGCGGACCAAAAGGCCAATTATATCAATTAAATACTTAACGATTATCCAGCCTATTTTATATTTGCCCGTTTCGACCTTTTCGATTCACCGGCCCCAAGAAGAAATCTTAAATAGGTAAACGAATTTACTGGAAAGCTAAAGTAAATAATGGGGGTTGCGAAATACTAAATACAAATTTTGTATCGTTGTAATACTGAAATTTTTGCTCTCCGTCATGAGCATTAATTGTAATATAATTGCCTTGCTTCTTTTCCGTGAGCCTGAAGTAGGTACATACTTAAGCAAAATGGCGGCCGACGTTGTGAAGGGTCCGGCTAAAGTATTTAATTACACAAAGATCTGCGTAATAGTCTCATTTGTAGGTAACTGTGAATTTAGTTGGCCTTTTAAAATAATTTTTCTTACTACATCTGAAACGGTACTTGTGCTATATTATTTTAATCTTCAAACAAACATCAATCGCTAGTTCATTAATTGGCAGATACATTTAAGATCTTTCGTTTTGCCCTGGAAATAATTTCTAAATTTTTAACTGACATTGTGTTGTTCGAAATAGTGGTCGCAAAATTTTACAAAATTTAAATATTTCACATTGGTAAATGCACAAATTACAAAGCCAAAAACAAAAAAAGCAAAATAAATCATATTACTATGTCAAGAGAAATAATACCTTAATGAGAATCAAAAGGAATATTATAAAATGAAAGGTAAGTGCACAAGACTGACTCTCAACTACGCTCAACGGGCGCACACTGAAAGTCTTCAGACTACGTTACAACACATTGACAATATATCTGTTTTTTGCTAAGTACTTACACATACAGGGTTAAAAGTTTGGGGTGTTAATTCAAAGGGTTATACACTAATATTCATTTTACCCAACATTATGAACTACTTTCACTATAGGCACAACTGTGCAAATCAGCTGTTCTATAGAAAAAGTCAGTTGACTCTTGACCAAAGGCATAAAGCTGTTGCTTACATCTCAATATAAGAGTTGTGCCCATAGTAAAAGTTGTATGATGACCTCCTTTCGACTTAGTGCACCCCAAATGTACAGCCGTGTATACTAGGATAACATGTACGAAATATACTCAGCAGTGCTCAGCACTGTAGGTGAATACAACCTACAGTTTTACATTTACATTACAGTAGAGTTAGAGTAAAATTCACTTATGCGGGCTTTTTTATGATTGACAGGCTAGGTTTTACCATAGCATCTCTGGTGTTAAGTGACGTTTGGTCGAATATGATAAACACACCTAGCTTGGAATGGCTCTGGCTCTCAAACGAGGCTGTTGTAACACATGGTTTATTGATTTTATCGCCCTATGAAACTCAATATATGTAATTATCGTGGGGCAGATATACCGATGCGACGAAATAATCTACCAAATCAAGTTATGATGCGATATATCGCATCATAACTTGATATATATATACTAACATAGTATATATACTAACACGTAGTTTGAATAATCCTTTACGCTTCACGGTCGGAGCGGGTCTTCTAAACTGATTTTCATCAAGGCTGGCCATTGCTCGCCAGAACGAGCAGACGTTTAACTAAATTCTGTCGGAAATCGTGAACTAGACTTAAAGTACGAGCAGGTAAAATTTTCAACTATTTCATTTACCTTTTTTGTTAACGGGAGGAAATATTCACAAAATATCTGGCTGCGTTAGGGTGCAACCTGAAGATATTATGTTGCTGAAACCTCTGAGTTGCGTTGGTTGGCGGATTTACATATGTCACTACATGTCTTCTCAGAACATCTGAGGTTTATTTCTTAAATTTGATCATCCTTACGATGTTTTCCTTCACCGAAAAAACCGGTAAGAGATTTTTAAACTACACAAAAAGAGGATATGAGTTGAAAAGTCTACGTGTACGTAGTTTGAGATCAAACTCAAACCTATTAGAATACGTAAAATATATATATATATATATATATTTTTTTATAACGCTGTCAGGCTAAGTGTTTGACCACAACTCACCTGATGTTAAGTGATGGTGTGGTCGAAGATGAGTAAAGCACACCTAGCCTGGAATAGAACTGGTTCTCAAGTGAGGCTGCCGGAACACACCGTTAGATGCTTGGCGGCAGATTTAAACACTTTTGACATTATTAGATATTTTATTTTAAATTTACACATAGTAAAGTTACATGTATTTGCTAAACACGTCTAGATAAAAGGACAGGTATAAATTAATTTTATATTTTCTAAAACCGACTTCATACCCCAAAGCCCAATAGACTTCAGGTATTTTGGTTTCAACATAAAAATACTGAATCGATTTTCATGGAATTTCTATGGGACTGATCTGAAAGTTTATACTTACAAATCAAAAAACTTTCAAATCGGTTGATAAATAAAAATACCAATCAAGTTGAGAACCTCCTTGTTTTTGAAGTCGGTTTATAACGGAGTTCTGAAGTAAAAATACACCCGAATTGAGAACCTCCTATAGTCACTCCGAAAGACTTGCTGCGTAGATTTAAATGTATTTTTATTTATATAATATATTATTTTGATGAAACGTGATTGCATGGTCGTACTCGTTCCTTCGTTAGTCATCTATTATCTTCCTCATTATCATCCATAGTGAATCTAATTTCAGTTTGACTATCTTTTAAATCTAAGTTTTATCCTGTGTTTTCTTTTGCTGAAGATGTTTGTATCTAATTTGTTTTCTCGTAATAATAGGTACCATGCCGGCAATAACATACATAAAACACAAAGGTACTTAGTTGCTTTGAACTGAGAGCTGAGAGTCACACCCTCGCTCGTTATCTTCTGAATACCTCGCAAATGAGACTCCTTCATTCGTCTCCTTTATGAAATCATCCCTTTCGCTGGCCATCATTCCGCAAAATGAGAAGGTATTACTTAAATTACCCACCTCCTCACATAAAAAAAAAATCTAGCGTGAAAACTCTTTATTCGAGGAAAACTATGTATTATTCAAGAGAAAATCGCAGCCGTTGTGTAAAGAATGAATAATGAACTTTGCTCGGCCACTATCGCTTGCAACGGTCTATCGCACGGCATCGGAAACTGAGATTTCCGGGAAGTGTTACTTTCAACTTTACTTTACATTCAAGACTTGTTAATTTGTACAAAATCCAATGAAAATTGCATTATAGACACCTAAACTTCATTAAAAGATCAAAGAATAACAAAGAAATTATTTTTACTAAAGTCTAGTTTTCAAAAAATTTGGTAAGGAATTTACATATTGTTTCTTCACATATTCCGTTGACATAACAACATTTTAAACGACACATAAATAGAGTAACATGTTGTAGTTGCTGTCGAAGAAACCATTCATGTGTACACGTCCCTTATTTTTACGTGAAACAGAATTCCTTTGTTGTGAAGAACCCTGCAACTATTCCTCACTAGTTTACAATACAGCGCGGACAGGACGAGATTACACGTGAAATTGCGAAAACGGAACAATAGTCGCACTTGCATATTCAGCAAGATGCCAACGCAGCACATTTAGCGAGGAGAGCCCGCCAGCCGTATACTGTCCGAAAAGAAAAATGTGGGGCGGAGGGCGGCCGTGGCTCGAGGTCGATGACCCCGTAGGGCGGGCGGAGCGGTGCGTCTGCCTTCAGCGTGCTTCAGGGCCTACCCGCCGTACATTATTTAGCGCGATCTACGGAACTAACGACGTATTTCGCCATAACATCAACAATAGAGATAAAATAAACTGCTTACAAATACATCACCACTATAGGCTATTACCTCCCCTAATGTCAATATAACACAAAAGTAATAATATTGTTAAACGTAGCTAAAAGATGTGGATCCACGGATATGGATTCTTAAGTGTATGACTTACACGTTTTACGAGTTTATTTTTCTATTAATGAGTAGGCATAAGTTGAGTATCAAACTCAACTTATGCCTACTAGTTAATCACCTACCTAATTAATGTTAAAATCTTTTTGCTACCGTATCACGGAA
Organism: Biston stratarius; assembly: GCA_950106695.1. Taxonomy (NCBI): domain Eukaryota; kingdom Metazoa; phylum Arthropoda; class Insecta; order Lepidoptera; family Geometridae; genus Biston; species Biston stratarius. The sequence goes on along the minus strand of OX467115.1, from coordinate 14,625,455 downwards.
ATTCTAGAAAGACTTATAAAAGCAGTTGAATCTTTGAATCACGTGCGACGTTTCATAAAAAGGCAACATTTTTCATGAGATGACATCTTAGCTTTACACAGCGCCCCTTTCCTTTATGCTTTCACACTGACGCCGCTTTGCAATTATTATGTCTTGAAATGTAAGTTTGAATTATCGTTTGGTATTTTTATTGTATCATAACATGGTATCTTGTTGGAGACAAAAATACTGTTTAGGTAATATTATTTTATTAAAATATACTGTGTAACAAATGTTAATAAACATAAAAAATTCAGTATATAGTTTATCTGTACGTGTGTTTGTCACTGAACTTTTCCAAATAGCTGAACCAATTTTGATGATTATTTTTCGTTTGTGTATAAATTAATTAATTGTTTCCTTTATGGTTTAGGTTCCCAATTAGACTCGGTTGGTGGTGCTGCAATCGTATACCGTGTATGAAGTACCGAGGATTGAGTTAGTTTTGTATATACATATTTAATACTAGCTTACGCCCGCGCCTTTTGTTCGCGTTAACTTTAAATTAGGTTCAGAGAGAAATGAAACATGTGTCAGTAACAAATAAACAATAGTCATAATACTTGCGCTATTTAATTATTAGATTAAGATAAAGGATACCTCTTTTATCCCTGAATTGTATTCCATAAACACGCATATATACCAAATTTTAAGTTGATACGTCCAGTAGTTAGTTTTTTTATTATCCCATTGGAAATCAACATTTTTCTGACATAATATACAATTAGTATCTTATATGTATGTTAATCCAGGTGATAAACTATATTTGTGCCAAATTTCATCCAAATCCGTTCAGCCGTTTTTACGTGATTGAGTTACAAAGATATAAACTTTCACAAATATAATAATTAGTAGGTTTATTTGTGGCCTTAATTGGAGACTTTTCACTTTGACCAAACTTTTTGGTATGAAGTCATAGCAGTCAATTAAGTTACATACATAAGTATGTCTGCTTATAATTAATTTTTAGGCTCATTCTTTTAGTATTTACAATGAGCGGCCAACACGCTACTGTTACGAGGTATCAAAATTGTCTGATCGAACCTTACAATTGAAGGTGAAGCATAATTACGACGGACATGACTGACCATGTCCCACATTCACACCTCACGACTCACTTGTAACTGTATCGAGGATAATAAAATACTGTGTGAGACACCTTTGAACACGCATACTCGTATCTGATTCGAACGTCGCCGCAGCATCGTGTTAAAATACGTTAGACTAACGACTTGCCTGAGGCTTTACGGGGTGTGAGCGAATCGATCATTTAGATGTAAATACGAATACATAGTTCAATTTGCAAATGTACATTTCGATGTCGAAGAAAAAACCTTTCAAAGTAATTTACCACGGAGGCCGATCGAAGTATCGAAGCATAGTTGTTCATATTAGTACAGTTAAATGCATTGTGAGAAATATCAGTCAAAAATGAATTGTTAATAAGCATCTTCAAGTATAATCTGACAGGTCTACCGCATATATTCAAATCCCTTCGGAAATCCATTGCTAGAGGTAAATGTTATTCACATCTCCCGAGCGACTTTATCACCGACACGCAGCGAAAAGCACACCACAGACTTCAGTCCCATGCCCACATTAATATTCATGTCTATATTATCCGTTTATTATCGGTAATGCCTCCCTGGAAAGGAATATCAAACGTAATGATAACTATTCAAAAAGCTAGATAGCTTTCCAACTACTAATTTAAGTATTTAAGCAAACGACTTCAGCGCTACTGGCATACCTTTAGAATTAATTTTATTACTACTAGTTACAGAAGCAATACAAAAGTATATCCTAAAAATAAATGATCTTGGGCTTAATGAAAGTACCTAGAATATTAGTTATTACAGGACGGATTTATATTCTGTTAAATAATCCGACTTCGAAAAGTCCTTTAATTACACTGTTCGAACTCAATCGGCGTCTGACCTAAATCTGCATTTGAATGAGAGCCGGGCTCAAGTGCTCTGACAAGTTTTAGTACAATCGCAGCTCGATCTTAATAATTTCAATCTCGCCATTGGAATATAAACAGACCTGCAGAAGGATTAGAATGGTGATTTGAGAAAGTTTCAGCCACTTTCGTCTGCGACGTCGGCGGAACGACGGCGGCGTCTCAGCGGTACCATTCATCCAAATGCAGCCGAATGATATCCTCCAACTATTCAATCTCATAATTGAACCAGGGTTCGATATTTCACTGTAAACTGTCTCCGATAGATGTCAAACTTTAGATTGCATTCAACTGGGAGCGTTTTATTACGGCAGTAAACTTTTGTTTTCATGCCTGACCTACTTTGTCTTTCAAGGGACAGAAAAATTGCAAATAAAAGTTATTTTTACGGAACATTTCACAGTCAATATAAACTTTTACGTAAGATATGATATGACACAATCTTCAATAGCCAATAATGCATTCCGAGCCTCAATCTATCTTATCTCGCTCATAAAACTTTCCGCGAGGAGCCAGGGAGGAAGATCCGACTTTATCCAAGTTTTCTCAGAATAGACACGAGTCGTTCCAATTTCATCATCCGCAACTGATCAGCTCAGGAACTTGCTTTTATCTTCGCCTACTAAGCACTATTTGAGTTCAGCTAAGTTTATATCGCCACGTTTCATCGTAGATTTCTGTAGACCTTTTTAATTCAATAAAACTGGGAAAGCTCGCTCGTTAAAGCCTTCGGCCATCTCGTTAACCTTATTACCGAGTGTAGAGTCCTGCGTTAAACATTCTAGCCTACGGGAGAATAGGTCCTTAAGCCCACATTTCTATATGAATGAACACCGACCTACATAAAATGTAGAATGGAACTGCACCTGGTGAGCAAAAAAGTAACGACAAATTATTAATATTAGCTTTAGGTACATTACGTAAACTCTTTTAAAGTGTCATGATTTTTTAAAAAGTTGGTAGCGTTAGAATTTTCTCTTAATTTTAAGACTAATAGAAGCAACCAATTTTATTTGTAGATTATGTTCTGTTTTAGTAAATAAAGGTTATTAGGTACTACCTATAAAATGTTCATTTATGAAAGTAATAGTTCCAGACGGGCGTGCCTAATTGCATGTCAAATAGTTGTTCTTTTTATTTAAACACGTCAAAGGATGATGTGTACGTCAGCGTTGAAACTAAATAACTCATGTTATGAGCACGAATATAATTGGATAGGATTAATCTTATCTTATCTTATCTAAAAGACTTATCTTAATCTTTGCAAGGTGGATATTGAGTTGTCGATGAAGGAAAACATCTTGAGGAAACCATAGCGTGGAGGTAGGGTACTTTCTAGTACACAGTTGTCTAGATACCACCTGAAAACTGAAAATCTGCCGTCAAGCCCCAGACGGTGTGTTCCGGCAGCCTCACTTGAAAGCCATTGCATTTCAGTTTAGGTGTGTTCACCATCTTCGACCACATCGTCACTTTACACCTAGTGAGCTGTTATAACATTTTTAGGATGGTAAACATAAAAAAAATGTTATATAGTGAACTATCTTACGTTCTATCATGCTTTTAAATCCGTTATCCGTCTTCAAATAATTTCTAACGATAAAATAACTTGTGTTCTTTTTTCGCAATTTATTATGTAAGGATTTCGGCAAGAATTTGGAGGAATCCTAAAAACATAAAAGATATCTATCTAATCACTACATATTATTAAAAAAAGTCGTCCGCCGCGTCTGTTTATCTGTCAGTCTTTGCGATAAACTTAATAACTACTGAACGGATTATCATGCGGGTTTCACCAATAGATGATTGATTCATGAGGTAAGTTTAGGTATATATTTTGTCAAGGTTTTGTGTAAATTGGTTGGAATATGATAATAATTGTTGGAAGTGTCGGAAAAAGTCAAATCACCTGGGAGCTTTCATCGAAAACGCTCCCTAATCCCTTTGAGATATGCCAAAACAATGCATGTTAGGATATTCCTCTTTTCTATATAGATCTACAAAAAAGTCCGCGGTGGCATATTTCTATCTTTTAAGGATAGCTTCCTTACTACCCGTGCAAAGCCGGGGCGGATCGCTAGTATATTTAAAAATGAATGTTTGTTTGTTCGTTTTTTATGCGCCGCCGTATCCGATTGTGATAAAAAATGGCCAACATATTGCTAGCGCGAAGGTTATATATGCATAGCACATCAATTATTTTATTTTTGCGACAGCAACGCGCCGTGTACCAGCTAATATTTAAACCACAAAATCAAACTGCGTCTCAAGAACATGCCTATTTGGAAGGACAAGTTTTTGCTTATATCTAAACGGAAACTACGTATTCCATGCATTTGTTATCGATTGCGTATTCCGTATTTTTCAATAGGTTCTGTGCAAAATCATAAATAAACCTATTATTATTTACTATGTTGCTCTATCAAATGCACATTTTTGTGTCGTACAAAAATGCATTCCAAGTGAACTGATATTGGTTTTAAGTTCATTCCAGAGAGCCTCAGATTAATTTTGAAGATGTGTGAAGCGAGACAAGCCGTCTTGCGTCCACATAATGTGACGTCAAGGCAAAGTGTGGTGATAATTTACTGGCGGCCCCCGGGATCATCCGGGATAAACGGCCCCGATAAATCTGCACGAAACATTTTTATTGTTTACTCTGTTACGATATAATATTTTATTTGACGCTAAATATCCGTCATAAACACGTCGGCAACAACATTCTAGTCAAGCTTATAATGTTTATATTATATTTTATGTGTAATATCGATCGTTTGTGTTAAACGAGCTGTTCAATATGCCTTTTTCTAGTTAGTTTATATTCAGTAGGAATCTGGTGAGTACTTGCTTAACGTAATACCTACCTCGAATAGGAACGGTGATCTTTTGGAAACATCAAGTCAAGCTACCAGCGCTGCAATGGTCTTTTGGGAACACCTAATTAAGCTACCAGTGGGACAATGGTCTTTTGAGAACACTTTGTCAAGCTACAAGCCCTACAATGGTCTTTTAAGAACATATGTATATCTAGAGCGCTACTTCATCAAATTATTTTAAAGAAGAATAGTTCATCACGAGTACAGACATAGGACAAATTTTCCTTGAAAATATTCGGGAAAACCGCGGCCTACGGCTGCTTTTTATAGTTGTTCTTATATGTTCACATAAGCTCAAAATTATACAATCATGAATTTGTACCTACTAAAATAAATATATGATTTCATACCGTTCATAATTTTGTATTAATAAGATAATGACGTTATTAAAAACCTGTTACGAGTGTATTCCTATAAGAGCGTATCAAGAATAAGTACTTCCTTCCAAAGCAACCCAGTCAAAATAAAAAGATATGAACCAATAAGTTAAACTATAAGTGAGATAGAATCAATAATATCAATCATCGTTATTGCTGGTGTCCAAAACTTAGTCGCGAAGGTCCTCCAACTAGTCAAACTTTGATTAACAATGGGTAAACTGGTCGGATCGAGCTATATGTACCTATCAATATCTATATGTTTGTAAAGCAAACACAAATTTAAAATAAAATTTGTTCAATTCGTGCATACGGTAAAATTCTATACTTTGTACGTTTGAAAGATTTGAAGGACTCAACTGTATGAGGTGTACATTAGGGTATACATATAGTCCAGAAACTATCGAAGGGTAAATATACATAGTGTATAGATACGTATTCAATAAACAGTATTTAAATTAGTGAGCCACGGGTTTTATATAGCTAACACGACCGCAGCTTTCCTTGTAATCAAAAGTCGTAACACATCTGCCCCCGTATTCTGAGCTGCTTATAGCAATACCTGTTAGACACTCAGGAAACAGCTACTCGACCACATATCGTATGTGTACGCAATAAGGTTCGCAATCGTATAGCTTTTTCTTGAGCGCCTAACAGATATCGAAATAGGAAACTCATAGTAATGGGGGCTGGTCTGTTATAGGACCTAGATCTCAAGCAAAGCTACCAACATAGGCTGCTTTGTACTTGACTGCTCTTTTTAAACTTGCGGGTACTAGAAAGTAGTGTAGAGTATACACTATACACGCTATGATTTCTTCGCGAAATTCTCTTGCAAGGCAGCTCCAGCTCATGAATAGGATTTGAAACCGCAGGGTACGACGATTGTTAATGATATCGTGATTTATTGTTAAATTGTATATTTATATTTAACATCTGTACGTATAGTTACTAGGTTAAAAAATCATAAAAATCTGTTAAATAATTGGCATTTCACCTTTTTTCATGTGAAAGTAATGATACGAACGAGACGCTCTCCTGATGGTAAAAGATGTTCATGACCATTGCAGCGATAAATAGAACTTCCAATAGTGAAACAAAATCCAGGACATCGCTGCTTTGGCGCGAAAACCTTCAACTATATCTACACAGAAACTTGAGCAAAAACACACACCTACGACAGAAACAAAGGAAGCGAGAAGAAAATAATAAAGCTGAGGATTTATATTTAAGGATTTATTGTTTTATGTAGACAGTATTGCTGATGCTCGCGCTTTTATTTGGAGAACCCTTGCAGCCCTTTGGAGATAACAGAAGTTAAAGCTGAATGCACACAGTCACTGTCAACGGTAAACGTGCTTAAATCTAGTAAACTATATTACAGAAATAAAGTTAGTGATTTTAACGGGAATGATCCATTCTTGTTTTTACTTACATGGGAGTACTCTCGTAATTTGGCCGGATACTACGACAAAAAAAAAAAAAAAGAGTAAGGTGGAAATAGGTCCACCTTTCACCACTGACTCGCATGATATACGCAACGATATGCGAAATTAGTTGTATGACGAGGTGCACTGTACAAAGATTATAGAGATTAAAGATTATAGATGAGAGCTATAACACTTTACATAAGTTTCTGTATTGTCATACCTGTCATGATGATTAAATAATTTGAATTCACTGTTTTACCTAAGCATAAAAAAGATAATATTTTTATTTGTACTTATGGTTTTGGATTTGTTTGCGAGTGTTAAAACGACTGATCAAACTCTAAATAATATTTTTCTAATATAAACATTGTATTCAAACACCTAAGCCTCCTACCATAAAAAACATTATCATAATTAGCACAATATAGATTTATTCGTATAGAAAAAAAAAACTTCTAGAGATCATAACTTTAAGTAAGAATAATGTTGCCTCTTTTCACAATAAGAAGCCCGCGCCTAGCAGTGGAACAGTCAATAAAAAAACTGGGCAGATTTGGATTAGGAATTTTTTTTTTTCTCTTTCTGTATTTTGTGTGCAGTCTTTACTTTTCAGCTTCTTTATCTTTATTGTCAAAGTCCAGCCCATGCCACTCGAATCTAGTCATGGTTTAATAAAGTAGTGGCGACTTCACTATAAGCTTCGATGGAGTTTTGACCACATTTCATCACTTTCACACTTGCGCTTATAATTCGTTTAAAACACTTTATGAATAAAACACCAATATATTTACATAAACACTCAAAAAAAACACTAGTTTTGGAAAAAAATTAAATGGGCGACACGACTTTTCCCGCGTTCCCGCCAAAACTCCCATTAGGAATGTTGCTAACTGTTAGCAATTTATTGGAATCTGAATTTAAACTAACGAACAAAACTAATATTTACTATGTGTAAAAACAGGGTAGAATTCATTAATTCGCAAATTTCACAATATGAGCTCAAAAATAACTTCGCTTATCAAACTCCTGAACTGACCTAAAAGTTTGTAAATAAGTTTCGGAAACTAATGTGCGTTCGCCTTTAGGGTGGCATCGGGGCAAATATCCGTCTCCAGTGTAATTGGAAAGCTCGCGACAATAACAGAGTGGGGTGACGCGGCCCGATGTGCCTATATTCGAGACGAACGCGAAGGATGCCTTCTTCTAATTCAACTTAATTTAAATAGTTCACATACTTTAACGTTCGTTAAAATGAGCTATTCACAACTATAAAAGGCAGTCATGAGGAACAGCAGGTGCAGAAGTGAGAACTTAAAACAAACCACATTAGCATGTCGGTGATGTGAACCCTCAAGTTTTGCTCCTACCAGAAATCACTTAACACAGCAAAAGAAGTTTTCACTTCCAAAAAAGTGGTTTTCATAATTATATAAGGAATTTTCATTAAGTTTTCCTTTATGTCAATAATGAGTTTACTATGGCTAGCCGTTCAGATTAGTCTCTAATTCTCTTCCAAAATACTAAATTAATACTTTAAATAAAAACAATTTTTACACAAACTAAGGTTTTTTACACTCTAGTAAATTTCGCACAAACTTTATTTTTTTTCCGGAAAATTTTAAAAACTTATAAATACCGTAAATAGTATATAATTATACCTCAAAGATAGCCTATTAACTAAGAATGTCCCTATAGGTAAGTATATTATGAGCACATAATATACTTACCTATAGGGACACAATATATCGACTTTTTTCTTAATTTTTTACTATCAAGCGAACGAATTGCTTGACATTTTTATCATTCAGCATCACAAACAACTCTTTTTTATTGTGATTTTTCATAGAAATAAATAGTTACCATTACCTATCTACTACCTACATTTCTGAAGATACGACGTTTCTGCGGATTTACTGAATCTAATTCGGAAACAAATCTTCTTAGAGAAGTAAACCGAAATTGATATCTAAAAAGCGCTGAGTTAGTAACGAATCACGAAAAAAATAACTAAAATATATTTGTTTTTGAAAAATACTATTTTCATATTATCATCATGGGGTCGTCTTTGGCGTGGAACTGCCTACGACGTAGCAAGTCTACGTAATCTTGCGATAGAGCGATGCAAACCGGAGCTCAATATATTTTAGATTCATGCGCGTTCTCTTCACAGAAAGAGCGGCAGAAACGACCAACAAAATATGAAAAATAATGTTCGGAGAGTTTGTGGTAGCTCCCTGGATAGCTTTTCACGGAACCCGTTCGCTACTCCGTCGGATCGCTTGTTGCATCGGTTGGAAGAGTTCACGAGTGTGACGAGGAAAAATTAAAACAACGTTTGATGAAAAACTGAGTTGCGCGCACAACTCCGCTTCACAGATTCGATAAGCGTTCATACAATCATATTCCGTTGGTAGCTAAAAATGGATGGATAAATGTAAACTTCAGTTTAGCTGTTTTACTGCCAGTAACGTAAGGCATTTTAATAGCCGTCATTGGTTTTTTTTCACAGACTACCGGGCACTACATCCTTTCTCATGTACACATCATTCGCGTTTTCATACTTGTTCGTCTGTTGAGGGTACTTTTGTAACTTTTCTTCAAAATATTTTTAATTTGATAAAGATTGCCTCATCAATCCTTATAAATAATATGTATTGTAATAGTTACTCTAGATATAAGAGTATTGACGTTCAATAGTTACTGTCCGAATATTTAAAATAAATGGACTTGCGTTTTCCACTCTAACTAGAACAATTTAAACAGATTTGCTGGCGCAGCATTCTTTAATTGTAGGCCATCTAGTCCCAAACTAAGCAAAGCTTGTACTATGGGAGCCAGATAACCGAAAAAATACTTATAAACTTTTTTGTCAATACATACATACTTATAATACAGATAAAACACCCAGACATAGTACAAACATTTATCGTCACATAAATTTTTGTTCTTGTGGGTATCGAACCCACGCCCTACACAGCTCTTGAAGCGGATATTCTACCAAATGAGCTAACACAGCAGTTTATACTAAAAGCGCCATCTCTTGAGAACGATTAAAGAGCTGGTGGTGAATCCAGACATCATTGGAGAAATAAAATCCCATAGATCTGGCTGGCTTGGACATTTGGAAACGATGGGGAGTGATTGATTTTCTCAGAACAATGGTAAGAACATACAGTGAGCGGACTTAGCTATCAATGTAGAACATCGATCAATGTTTTTCAGTCGACGATATGGAAAATAAGAATAACACTAAATATGTAAATGTCTATGTCAAACATTTACTGAAACTATACTTAATTATGATTTATGATATTATTTTTTGATTTATTGACGAAATGATTAATCATAGCAAGCAGAAAATACTTAAATTTTAATAAGCTGATGTCGTGAAATGATAATTGAAAGAAAAAAAAATACGTTTTTTCAAGCCTGTTTCCACCGGCACGTACCTTTTTAAAAATTCCAAATAGGTTTTATGTTGATCATATCTTGTCCGATCATGCAACGATGTAGTTTAGGATAGATTACACTTTACTGCTCTGGATTTGAAGACTTACTTTTCAGATAACAGCAAAGAGAGAACCACGTTTTCGCTGTGCGGATAAAAATAGTAAAAAATAATGACTGAAAGTGCCTACCTGTAACATAGTTTTACATAATGGGCATGTTACGTCGCCATAAATCACGAGCTGTAAATAGTAGACTAAGCAAGGTTATCGGGCTGGAGCTCGTCTACTCGCGCTCAAGCTGTCTGTCAGAGATAAGCAGGGCTTCCACTGTATTGTTTCAACTTAGCTGCTTTGTTACGCGCTTGTAATCTAGTTTACACGAACTAAGTATTAAGACATACGGCCCTCCTTATTTAATATGGGTTGGTAACTAAATAATACATGTATGATAACTGCGAATTGTTTATATTGTTTTTTGATTAGTCAGCTCTTCTAAGAAAATGAAGTTTGGATATGTAATTAATATAGTATGTATAATATTATTAATATTGAAAGAACTAAACTCCTTAATTTATTCGTCTTTTATTTTATTTTTTTGTCATCCGTTATGAAAACCCGTAGATTGGGCTTAGTTGCGTGTCTTGGGAGAGATCTATATCCTGAAGTGGACTATGAATGGCTGATTATAATGATTTTTGTGCTAACTTACCTGAAGTTAGCACAAAAATCACATCCAAAACAAGATGTGAAAAAATATAAACGATGAGGCTCTGACCGCTGATGATAGTTTCATAACATTGTAAATATGAGAAAAAACGATAAAGAAGCTAAAAGCATTTCAATAAATGTCTAACCATACCTAATGATCATTATTGGCCCGAATGGGCCGAAACATCCAACGATTCGGTTCCCAAAACACCCCACCTACCCGCATTGCGGGTTCAGAGGCCTGTAGCACAACAATATGACGTAAATATTTCCGTATCCGTATGATTACGTTGCGTAAATATCGGATTCGCATTTGATCTGGAACAAATCAGTCGGTATCGGTCGTAAACGTCATCTCCACTATGATGAATCGTCTTTCTGACCTGCTTACAAATGTAACTAATATTTTCTTTGAATAATGTATGTAACATGACAGAATGTCGTGTATACTTAATAGGACAACCTATGTCAGCTAGAGCAACATTTGCTCAGGTATTTTGGCGTGTTGATAATTATAATCAATCGTGCTGGATCGTGACGTAACTCTTGGATTTCGTAAGTAACTTTAGTAGGAAAATCCAATTTGTACGATATTTTTCGCCGGAGCGGCTCCTACTCGTCACTCGATTAGGGAAGTGTTCATTAAATTACGCGATTGCCGGCGCCCGTCCAGTTTGCCAAGCAGATTGCACTGGCGATAGGAATTCCAACGAAATCAGCAAAAAGCCTCCAACGCTGCCCAACAGCAGCTAATTGAAAATAAACGTTTAAAACAAGTGTGCCAATTCTAAACGAAGCTTTCATTTTCATGAAAATAATAAAGTAAACCTAGAGTGCATGCGGAAATTTGGTTCAGAATAAAGCAATAATAGTATTTCATTATGAACATCAAGTTAGTCGTCTAGAAGCGGTTGAAGTTGGCAGTACTCCAGGCCATCCAACCTCAGATTTATTGCTTCAACGCAGAGTCCGGTCTATGTAAGAATCGTATACTAGTAGCCACTGTGTATTTTATCAGCTCTACTTTTAAATCAAAATATAACCCATTAGCTACATATTTTACTTATTTTGTCGTTAAGTTTCCCAAATTTATGTCTGTGAGCTAAATATACAAGGTGGAAAACAAATAGCAAAAAAATACAAAATCCATTAACGCAATTTTCAGTGGTTGATTGAAGTCCTTCCTGACGAGGCAGCCGCCTGCTGTCGCAGCTATTTACGTCGTGTCAGACCGTGGCCACGCATTATCCCTTCTTTGACCCTTTCGCCTAAATATATGGCATTTTCCAGCGGATCATTTCACACGCTCATCAACCGCTGTCTGGGATCGAAATTATCGAACGTTTTACGGTCCCAACGCCTGTTGTCCTAATGTTATGTCGACATTAGGTAGGTAGTTGTAGAGTGTTGAAAATAAATCGTGTGTTTTAAAAAAAGCATACGCATCACAAGCGGACAGGAAGAAGACGATTGTTTAGGCTAAATTAAATAGATATGTACGACGTACGTACTTAACATACCTACACCTACACAGCTTACCGTGCTACTTGCTCGCCTTGTCAATAGTTACATAAATAAGATAAGTTAGGCTGTTGCTAATGAAACTACAAAAAGTCACAGATCAATTTGAGTAAAAATTTATTTAAGCATAAAAATTCTATCTTAAAATTGAATTATCATTAAATAAAATGGTTCGTATTCGTGGCGCAAACAGAAATGAAAAATCACTTCACTTTATACAGAGATAACTTTTTAATACTCTTAATCGACATATTTTCAGTTTATAACATTGACGTTATGTAACCGTTTTCATTTTGTCTACTTTTTCATAACCGCCCTTAATACGTATAGATAGGTAGGCAACATGTGTATTGCCTACCTATATATTGTATTTGAACCAGTTGTAGCTTCGACAGATGCCAATTTCCGCTTTACCTCGCCTTCAATCCATTAACCGAAAGTATCAGTCAAGATTGATGGGCTGGGTGCTTGTCTACTCTGGTCTATTAACTAAGTAAAGTACGTATTAATTATACGTGTAGATATAAATACGAATACGTTTCGCTATTGTATGGCTAGAGCATAAATTATTTATTATGTGATTCTGACTTTAACATCTACCTTATCCTTCACAAGATTCAGTCTGTGTATCAAGTACTTGTAAAGTTATTGTTTCGAGCTTATTGTATAATCAACGTAACTACAACAACATTGGTGTCTTATTTTTATTACTAAATGAACTTGCGTTTGACCTCCAACTCGGTGAAGATACGATCTACTTTAGAAGACTTTTACATAGAAGAAATCGAGAGCATGCCTTGGTCTCGGGTACAAATAATATCGATAAAAATACTTTGTAAATACTGTGGCTTTAGTATAATAATCCATGAGAATTACGGTGGTACGTAAATCAAATATTTGAACAAAATCAGTTTTATTTTATTCTCTGCCCCATTTTCCATGTTTTCTATCTTTCACCTAGTACGTAAATCTTGCAAAGGGATATGTCGTGGATGGAAAAATGTACGATTACTGTGATAGCGATGATCCGATTACCCTATCGGAGAAACTAAAATTGAATTCCTGAGGCGCAGCGATCGAAAATGGGTCTTCCGATACCAGATAACACAACTTGTTCCAGTCCTGCGCTGTCTCCTCCGAATTGTCGCCTTGGAGTTCACACAAAGCCAATGGAAAACTGTAAGAGCAAACTACTTTTTTTCCTGAACAATGCATGTATACTTGTTTTACTTATGCGGGATTACTCACGTTTAATTTTATTGGAAACTCTGACTATGGTTTCGGCCACATTCCGCATAAGTAAAACACAAATGTGTCAAAACCTCGTCAGTTTCCATAATAAAATGCTTACTTGCTTTATTTGATTTTAGTGACAAAATAGATACAATAGAATGCTGGCATCTACTTTGGTCAAAAGCTTAGCATTGCCATCCAGCATGGCAATGCTGCCAGCATTCTGGCCACATATCCCTGCTCTGACGGATTTTTAGATTAAGTTATTTTTATAAATTTGTAAATAGTATTAATTTAAGATATTTTGTTATTAGTTTTTGTCACATATTTGTAGCGATGATATCTTAGTGCTTAACGTGGTAGGATCACATGTGGCATGGGTTCGAATCCCAAGTTTGACCTTCTACCGGTCAATTTTTCTGCCGGTGATGGAAAACATCGTGTAGAAATCGTATAATATGGTACCGGCTATGTTAAGTTGAAATTTTTTTAAGCACTTAACGACGGTATAAACCTGCACCGTGCAGGTTATTATAAGGGTGCAGGCTGTGCCCTTATAAACCAGTTCCCATTTAGATGTACTTACCGTCTTCAGTCACATCGTTACTCAACATCAGATGAGCTGTGGTCAAACACCTAGCAAATAAAATTAAAATAAAAAAGGGCTTTTTGGAGGCCTTTTGTCAGGTTTTTTGACTCTATGGAACTGAAAAAAATACGAGTAATAAATATTCATATTCACTAACAGTGTGATCGAAGATGGTAAACACATCTAGCCTGGAATGGAACTGGCTCTCAAGTGAGGCGGCACAAGTGTACACACCGTTAGGTGCTTGGTGGCAGATTTTCAACTAGCCAGCCGAGTACTAGAAAATACCCTACCACCATGCTGTAATTTTCTCACGATGTTTTCCTTCGCCGGTTTTCTTTCTGAAGCTCATTGTTGGGGGTTTAAACCCAAGCCCGTCGACCGCGCTAACCACTGAGCTATTATAGCTACAAATGGTATCGTCCATTGCGAATGTAACACGAGACGAAGTAAAAACTATGTGTTAAGTGAACTATTTAAATAAGAACCATCTTATATAAGCGCGAAGTAAATCAGTGGGAGCTCAATTGGTGACGTAAACTAAATGGGTTCAGGTAGAATCAAATTTTCGCGGAAATCGCATGGTCCAATTAAATTTTCGCTTCCGCCAGCAGTGCACCTGATGGAATAACGAGCTCGAGCTGTGCTCTGATTGTTTACTCGTCGACTGAAAGCTACTCATGGAATGTGGATCAAAAACAATAAAGAAAGGGAATCTGGTCCATTAGGGCTATAAACATATTTTTTTTTTAATTCTAAATAGGTTCACGTTTGACCACGCCCTGCCTGATGCGGTAGTGCGGTCTAAGATGGAGAAAGAAATCTATTTACTCTAGATTCTCTAGGCCTCCTCCTGGGGGGGTTTTGCCAATACTCATCACGCTTGGCAGGCGGGTTGGCGAGCGCAGTTAGGTGTGACTGTTCAAGTAAGACGCTGCTGCCCATCTTCCAGATTACATCCCTTAGCCGACTCTTACGGCAACCACGGGTAAAGTGGGTGGGGTACTATTCTTACGCCGGCACCACCACGGCATATTCGGCTGATTCGTATATTTTATCCATATTATAAAAAACATAGTATTCCGTTTTTTATCTACCAAAATAAAGTTTTGTAACAGAAAATAAATCACAATTATTAAAATTGATCGTGTTTTCAAGAACTTCGTAATAGTAGAAATACATAGGTATAACTAAGAATGATTGTCTCGATAGAAATTCAAAGATGATCCTGAAATATGTTTTTCCCCGCCGTGCTAAGATTCCATTGTAAAAACGTACGAATGTATTAGGGATTGAGTATCATTTTTACTCTCTAGGACTGTGTTTAGTTATTTACTATTTTTCGACTAAAATGAGAAAACTTAAAAATCAAAAATTGAAACGCATGAACTTACGTAACCGCCGTATTTTTGTTCCGCTAAATGGAACACTGTGGTATAGAATATTAAATTGATGATTGAATGCTGTAACAAACCTTAAATGTTAAATCGTCGTAAATATACTTTATCTTATTTAATACCAGCAGGTACAAATCGCGTTGCTAAAGCAAAAAGAAAAATTTGAAAATTTAGTTTGAATTTTTTCTGCCTATAAACCAAGTGGGAGCAATGAGTTGACCAAGTTTAACCGCAATCGGATGAACGGTACGGCAACGCATAAATTAAAGATTTATATTAGATTTTTATCTATATAGGTAGGTACAAAAATACTCTTTGAGTTATCTTTGTGATTCTATGATTAGTCCCACAGTATAAAATCTTTCCTAACAATGATAAACATAGTAAGCACCTTTCAGTTTACACGCGGTTCGATACAATTTCTTAGCAAAAATGTAGATTTACATATTTATCTAACACAAGTTAGGCATTTGCAAAGGCTTTAGCGAACTGCCTCTGTTTATACGTCCAGAGAGACCTGTAGTTATTCATTACAAGTTCGTGTAACGGTCTAACTAAACGAAACTAACTTTTCGACAGAAGACTATAAAACTAAGCTAAGTAAGTTTGCGAAGCAAGTCCAGGCCGCGCGCGTGTTGTACTCAGCTTTGTCTCCATGATGAAGGTCACCGGATGTGGCCGAAATTATAATCGGAGTATCCGATATAATTAATCGTGAGTAATCCCGTAAAACAATTTTTTTTATAAATATCGCAACATAATGGGAAAACTTTAAGACAAAGGTCATAAATATATTTTTTCTGTTGATAGGTTGAATAGAAAAAAGTCCAGTAAACTCGTTATATATAAAAAATCGTGTCATGTTGTTTGTCAGCGATGCACTCCTCAACTACTGAACCGATTTTAACTAAATCTTGCACACTGTGTGCAGTTTGATCCACCTTGAGAGATAGGATAGTTTATATCTCAACTTATAATCGTAATATTTTTATTGCAAATATATTTTGCAACAAAGAGGTATAATATTTTATCTGTGAATTCCATAAAATTCTAATAGATGGCGGTGTAAGGTAATTTATAACTGGATTGAGTAAGTATCCAATAGATGGTATGCTACGTTAAAAGTCCAAACGTTCATATACGCTACAATTTATTTTACGTTACACGCGTGTGTTGAATTTAGCCACAGCAACGCGTGGCCGGGTCTGCTAGTATTTTAATAAAATCTTAAAATATATTAATATTTTTATTTTATTATTTAAAATTAATAAGACTATCGAGACTCTCCTAGCTGATGAGTAAGACTTTATCCATGACCATTGCAGCGGTACCCAGAACTTTGTGTAACAAAACAAAGTACTTCGCTCTGCCAAGCGCTCGAAGAGCCAACACTGCCTGAGGATGCCTCGTGTAGTGGCGAAACATGTGTCGGCAAGTGGGTACTGCAGCTGAGAAGAGGATATAAAGACGCTGGCGATATGTGAAGAAGGCAACTTATATCAATCCCGTACATTTTTGAACTTTTCTACTAGTGTTATCGAATATCGAACACATCGAATGTTACTTTGCCTAAACCCTCTAAACTTACTACCTAGAAATTAACTAACTATAAAGTATATAGACTGCTCCTATAAAGTCTAACCCTATAATTTCGCTCGCTGCAGTACCATTCCAACAGCACTGTTTACACATTACTTCTTGAGGGCAGAATATCTGAGACTGCGGTGCATACCTAAACAACCTCCTGCTAAGCGTGTGCTAGTTACCACATAGCGAGTTTCATATAAGCCTCCGAGAGATGGCCTCAGGTTTTATTATGTTGAAGTTCGTCTTCTAGCTGGATTTAATTATACAATACACATATAGCTCTTTTATAAGTACTAAGATCACCACTAAAGTTGTTTTTAGCGATGATAGTTCAGTGGTTAGTGCGGTCGATTCATTGATGATTCGTGGGTTCAAGTCCCGGTGCCGGTGAAGTAAAAGATTGTGTGCAAAACCATAGCATGGTGCACCTACCTACTTCCTAGTACTCGGCTGGCTATCTAACTAAGTTCAAGTTGAAAATCTGCTGTCAAACACCTAACAATGTGTGCTGGCGACTTCACTTGATTGCCAGTTCCAATCCAGGCTAGGTCAAGTAATGTAATAGTAATGTGATTAATATCTTTGACCACACCGTTACTTAACAACTGTGGTCAAAACCATTACAAAAAGTTATGAGAGATCACCTCAACGAACGCCAACAAATATGGTGCAATATGTGGTCTATTCCAATTTCATAGAAACAAAAAAACGAGGTAGCACTACATTCATTGCTCGGTGCGTACCAATAATGACTCAAAGCCGATGCTTAAAACTCATATACATATTCGCAACTTCACAGAATTCTCTCTATAATACTCCCCGTATTAAACTGAAGCAGACAATTAGTGGTAGAACGACCCTCAGACACCCTTCAACCTCCCACTGAACGCGACAAAATTACTGCACCCACTACTTCCATGGACACTTGCTAACATATCTCACACTTCCATATACTACAACAGGTTTCAAGAAAACTACTGTTATCTTCAATGAAATAATGAAGTCCTTTTAGAACAATATATTAAGATTATTTTTCTAAATGTCGGCTACGCAGAACGCTACTACAACGAAAGACAAAGCATATTTTTATAGCTGACAGGTCAGATGTTGACCACAGCTAACCGGTGTGGTTGATGATGGTGAGTACACCTAGCCTGAAATGGAACTGGCTCTCAAGTGAGGCTGCCGGAACACATCGTTAGTTGATTTCTGCATGGCAGATTTTCAACTTGCAACTGCAAGCTAGCCAGCCGAGTACTAAAAAGTAACCTACCACTATGCTATGGTTTCCTTACGATGATTATAACATAGATTTTTTAAATTACCATACCTAGTAGGGTATCTAAATAAAGGCAATGAAAAGAGGATTCTGAAAATATATTTCAGTTATATGTTTAAATTTAATTAGGAATAAATAAATATGTTAAAAAAATCTTTAAATATAGCTTTTTTTTAATGGCTGACAAGCTAGGTGTTTGACCACATCTCACCAAATGTTAAGTGACGGTGTGGTCGAAGATGGTAAACACACCTAGCCTGGAATGGAACTGGCTCTCAAGTGAGGCTGCCGGAACACACCGTTAGATGCTTGGTTGCAGATTTTCAACTTGAGGGTGGTAGCTAGCAAGCTGAGTACTAGAAAGTACCCCATCATCAAGCACGGTTTCCTCACGATGTTTTTATAGATTATTGATTTTTTAAACTCTTCAGCTTGTTAAATCATGCATCTTAGTTATGTTCGCCCATCCATACAAAATCGTTCAACAGTTGGACAAATTCATACAAGAAAACTCAGGCGTTTGATTAAAAAATTAAATCAGAGTTCTGCTGGAAAAGGATTGAATGGTCACAAACATATTAAGGCATTTTGACATTCTACACCGACGAATGAAAATACATATACCGATGCGATTCTTCATTATAAAAATATTGCTGAAGTAATAAACTAAATCGACCAATTTTGTAAATTTCATTCCAATAAACAGCAGTCATGAAGCATGAGTCTGTCTTCATTAACCATCGACTGTAAGCGAAGAACAAAGCAAAGAATATCTTAAATTGAAAGTCCCCACCCCGCTGTCGTTTAATATAAACACAAAGAACAAAAATGTTTGATCTGGAACAGTCTATTGTTGGCCATGCATTTTAATCAGTATCTTGGGACCGCCTAACAATAATTTCGGAATAGACTTTAGGGAAATTAAAAAGGAGTGATTTAATATGTACGAATGCTGCTTGACTTTGCTAATCATTTACAGACAAAGGAAAAGGTTTGTGGTATTGTCTGTGTTTTAATTGAATTCGTCAAAGTTTACGAGTGTAATTAGGTATAGGAACCTGACCCTTTGCACGGTGATATTCTCTGTATACCTACATACCTACAGATAATAGCTGTACAAAATTGTTCTTTTTTTACTACTTACGCAAAAATTGTCCATCCTCATAAGTCTAGTAAAATTGCAAGATAATAAATAATAATGTACTTAGGCCCAATGTTGAATCCTCGAACAGTTTATAACTGACATAGTCATAAAATTGACACATTTTTAGTAAGTACGTAGTTCCTACGCGCTTTGTGTTGTGCTTCAATATGAAGGAAGTCCAAGATATTTCATAACCTACAAATGTTGAGCCAAAAGATTTCCCCGAATTATTATAACAGGCAATAAATCTGTCGAAGTTCCAATCGATAAAGGAACAGAACTTTAGAACGATTGAGCCACTTTCCAAATCGAAGGATATTTCCTCGTCAACATCTGCTACAGTTATTTCTGGGAGGAATGAATATTTTAGTGGGGTGAACCTTTGCAAGGAAGACGAGAAGCATCTAAACCCCGACAATCGGAAACAACTGATTGTAATTGGACACTGGAAATTGTAAACTGTCTGGGATATAGCTATTTTAAACTTTGTCTCGTCAGAATTAATCCTGGGAAATGTGTTATCTAGGTCTCTCAGTCACAACCCAGCTATAAATAAATATACGACGGTACTTCCTCAGTACCATCCAGTTCCAAACTGAGCAAAGCTTGTAGTTGTAGTATGTTAATTTAATTGATTATCCTGAATTTAATATGTGCATGTTGTGCTTCCTTAGATAAGCAACACATTTAGTTTTCTTAAATTTAATTAGTTGGTGTTTTATGTATTGTAGTTGTTAATGTGAAGCCTAATAAATAAATAAATAAATAAACAACCAAACGACTAATACTTTTTTTTTTCATATTAATACCGTTATTTATTTTTTGGTTGATGTTTATAATATTCCAATATATCCGATCACAGAGGCCTAAGCACTGAAGACACTGGACACAACACACTAACACTAGAACGTCTAGAACGATCTTAAAGTCTAGAATGAACTTAAAAAAAATCAATGATCATTCATCTCGACGTCACACTTAACCAAACCACTGGCCATACCTTTGTACAAAGATTAAGTATTACCATACAACGTGGTAATGTGGCCTGCATTTTAGAAACCATTCCCATTCCTTTTTAGATCAATTTATTGTATTTATTAATATGTGAAACATGTTTTAACTACAGTTTGTCTATAGTTATGAAATTAGTTTTATATTATTTTTTTAGTTAAGATTATTGGAACAATAAATGAATTGATGCATATTGGTATATTTATGTGTTTATATTTTTTTAATTCTTACTTTTAATATATTTGTAATATCCAAATACTTTATTTTTTGTTTTTATTTTGCAATCGTATCTCATCTGTACCTACCTACTGTTTACTCGGTCAATTTCATGTAATTTTTTTATTGTTATCTTAATTATAACCGATTTGATTCACAAAAAAATCTGTTGACAGCTGTAGGTACTATCGAATGCTGTTGCAGCTGTCACGCTTCAGCCTCAGCGTTTGTCCTATTCTTGCTATTTTATTTATATTTATTTCAAGGATAAAAGTTTAGAGCTAAAGAATTAAATATTAATAATGCTGAACTACCTAAAATACAATATTACCTATACGCCTTACCAGTGTATGAATGTATGTCTATGTTCTAAGCCGGACAAATGACACCTTACCAGTGTATGAATTTATGTTAAATAATTGATTGATTCAGGCGTTACTTTGCGGAAGACCATTTTGAGTGTTCTAGGTACCTATATATGTATTTAGTTTTTTGTTTTTATGTATGTTATTTATATTCTAAAATATTGCATCAAAACCGGAATGACATGAATGATGAATCTGACTAGCGCGTCAAGGTTTACATACAAACTTGTATGTGAACAGGGCATCCATTACGGAAGTCGAGTCTCGCAGATTTTTATTACGAAATTTCCTAACAAGGCCCTTACAAAATCATAAATCATATTGAAATATAAAATAAAGTTATAGTTGGCAAAAAAAACATAAAGATCGCCACGCGAAATGTCCAATTCGCGGACTTTAATTATGTACATTATGAAAGTTCGAGGAATCGGTCACTCTGACATATCAAATCTCTTTATACTTATATCATGTACGTAAAGATATTCTGAAGAAAAAAGCCAAGATCAACCAAGTGTTATATAAAAACTACGGAAAAAATGACTATCATCTTCATCGTCATTGTCATCTCAGCCGTAGGACGTCCACTGCGGGACATAGGCCTTCCCCATTGATTCCTTGAAAACCGGTTGGAAGCGGCTCACATCCAGTCTTTATTAGGTTGTGTATGTAGATGATAGATATGTAGCTGCAACACCAAATTCTATCCCCCTGATTTTGTTATCAGTTTGCAATATGACTCCCACTATGGAAGCAAATTTATTGTCGTTAATAATTTAAGGCGTCGGATGAGAATGGTTTACCCACAAAGTGTTTTGTACAAAACGTGGTTACTCTATCGTCACCCTTCTTGACCCTACCCTACCTTAGATCATATGCTATAATGATGAATCTACTAAGATCCTAGGTATTATCCTAATCTTTTCAGGTAAATATTACCTTCATACCTATCCGTCTAGCGGATCATCCGCGCTATTTTACACCCGATCGCCCTCGATCATACCCACATCAAAACTAGAGATATACGAGGCTGCGGTCGCTAGAGAAAATAATATTAAACGTGATGTCTATCCTTCAAAATGATTAAATCATGAGAATCATGCATCAGCATCAGACAACCGTGAAGAAAATGTCAGAAGCAGCGATTCATTTACTATGCAGTAAATTCTAGGTACGTACGCACCCATGAAGCTATATAGCTTCATGGTACGCACCTATAAGATTTTTAAGTAAGTACATTTTTGTAAAAAATCTAAGCCTAGTTTCCAGCTTACGTAAAAAAACTAGTAACTTACAAGCTAAAAAGTTTAAAATACTAAAACCCAGTTACAAAAAAAAGTTACAAAATAGTTTTAATGAAACTTAGTTTTGTAGCGATGATAGCTCAGTGGTTAGCGCGGTCGGTTCGCATGTCGAAGGGCGTGGGATCAAAACCCCAACAATGAGCTTGAGCTGCCGGTGAAGGAAAACATCGTGAGAAAACCATAGCGTAGTGGTAGAGTACTTTCTAGTACTCGGCTGGCTAGCTACCACCCTCAAGTTGAAAATCTGCCGCCAAGCATCTAACGGTATGTTCCGGTAGCCTCACTTGAGAGCCTGTTCCATTCCAGGCTAGGTGTGCTTTACCATCTTCGACCACACCGTCACTTAACATCAGGTGAGTTGTGGTCAAACACCTAGCCTGTCAGCCATAAAATAATAAACTAACCTACAAAAACAAAATACCTATAACCTATATAGGTATGACACCCAGAGCATAATAATAAATAATCGATTGACACTGATTAAAATGGTATAAGTAGTTTCGACACTATATACGTATATACACTGCTAAAAACAGACTTTATTTTGGCTTTGCCATAGTCGGGTAAAAATGTCGCCGTCTTTTTCTTTGCGGCCTGTTAGATAATGTCTGCAACATTTTAGTAAAGATATCTCAGTGGTAGCCTTCAAAACTGATAATAAAGTAAGACTGTGTAATGGTAGAGAGTGAAAAAAGTGGAGTGGTCCCAACTTTCCCCGGAAAATTGTTATAGAAAAGAAAGTTCCATGCGCAGCCAGATATTTTTAGATTTACCCTTCCCCGCTACAGAAAAATTACAACTAAGCCATACACGATTAAAAACTTGGGATACACTAAAATGAAAAAGGGTTATAAATACTCATCGTATCAACTTTTACTTCGGGAATAACCCTGAAATCGCAAAAAAAAACAGCTACTCCCATACATTTGATCAAGGGTGAACGTACTTTTTCTATAGTAAAGTTAATTTTTTCTTCTTTTTTCTCGATTCTCGAGTTCAGACTGAACTCGAGAAACAAAAAATAACACTCGCACTCTCACAACTGATGTGATCATAGTAAAAGTTGTTCATAATAATGAGTACAATAACTCTCTCACGGCTTAGCACACCCAACGCTTATAACACTGTATTTACCTTCTTTATTTTTTATATTTGATTTATATGAATTTCGAGGTTTGGGGTTTGCTCATGCAGTCAAACTCTACAGGCTTGCAATGACTGAGTAGCCATCCCAGACATGGGGTAACCAAGGAGATTCTTCGATCATTAAATGTAGAGCTGGTAACTAATTGAGAGTATGTTCTTTACTAAATCTACCTAAGAACTGATCATAATTTACTTTATGCTAATTATATGTAAGTAATTTAATTTAGGTAATAGGTAATCATGGCACATAAATCACAAATTAAATAAACATTTATATGATTACAAAGTTGACATGAAAGAAAAAGTGATGCGAGCTTTATCTGAAAAAAATAATTTGTTTCGCGCTCAAAATTGCGGAGAATCAAATTTTGCGAAAAAATCTCGTTATAACGTCGCTCGTTGCTTTGGAACATAATGTATGTACTAGCTTGCTGCCAGAGATTTATATGTGGTGTGGAAATGAAAAATTAAGTAAGTAATCATTTTCTATCTTACTCCGTAGGTAACTCTGGTAAAGGGGTGTTAAAATTGTTTCGAACCATACTTACTATAGAGAGCGACATCAACGTCTATAGACATACTTGTAGATAGAAATAGCTCGTAAGATACATCTATTAATCTACCGTAGATCTGTATTCTAATTTTTGTACGTATTTTTATCACAAACACAAGCAAAACATTTATATACCTATTATGGAATTGAATTGTAACATTGGTGTTATCAATAAAATATTTGTATTTTTAAACAAGTGGACTTGAAAAATGATCGTTATAACAAAAACATTTCCTTTAATTTTTTATAGATTTAAATGTATTTAAAAAAAAAAGGTTTTTTTTAGTACTTATATGTCCGCGTTTATCCACTAACTCGCCTGGTGGAAAGCGATTGTGTTCGAAGATAAAGCATGCAGACTTAGAAGATACCTATTCACTCTGACCTTGAAAAAAAATCTAGATTATATCACTCAGGGAACATTTTCAGTAGCAGTAGCACATTCTCCGAAATGAATCCTGTAGAAAATTGACAAACTTGCTATCTTCCGGCAGTGTTCAAGTAAAGTTTCCGTAGACCCGTATTTTTGTATTAGAAAAATATGTACTTAAACTTGGGTGTTTCAGGTAAATGTTATTGAAAGCCTTAAAAAATTAATACTCGCTTTAACCGGCGGCGTCGTCATTGCATTGTAGACATGTCACTTCGTATCCTTGCTTGGCAGCAGCAGGCGGACTGCAGAGATAAAGGTACTACGAATTCTTTACAGGTATATCCTAAAACATGGCCCGTAAAAATATCCGTCTAAATATAGTTTTTAAATATGAATTCGTCTCGAATGCAACGAATGATATTTTCTAACGTACGTTTGGCATATTATTTATCTGAATTTCAAAATACTAGAATCCTGAAATAAGAAATTTCATACATTCTAATCATCACAGTTTTTGACCCTCTAGGCGTTTTGGCGGGAAAATTACTTAGTTTTTCCAAAACTAGTTTTTTTAAAAAAACAATATGTACATGTATATCTATATCTTTAAACGAGCAATTCTTGTAAATATATATGTATATATATTCTGAATCTCGGAAACGGCTCCAACGATTTTCATGAAATTTTGTATTTAGGAGGTTTCGGGGGCGAAAAATCGATCTAGCTAGGTTTCATTTTCAGAAAACGTCGTTTTATCCATGTTTTCAGCCGAGCAATGCTCGGTCAACCAGGTACTAATTAATAATGTGCCGAATTAATTATGTGCATGAGTAACGTGTGGATGTGATAAGATTATTATTATAAAATAATAGTAGTAGCGGTTAAATAGTAGTAAGGAGTTAGTATTGTGGCATAAGATTATTTTGCATGGTGTTTCTAAAACTTGTAAAAAGTTTGCCACTACTTTGCTATGGCTGAAACTATAGTCGGAGTAGCCGATATAGGTAATTAAATGTGAGTAATCTTGCATAAGTAAAACAAAAATACTCCTTAAATGTTTTTGTAGTATTAACATCAAATTTTAACTCCGGAGCCTTCAATTACCTTCTATGTGAAAAACTCAGAATGATAATGATAAACCTGAATGAACCATGTCGGATGTTACTGACATGGATAAATTTACGATTAATCTGTTTTCGTTTACAGATAACAAACATATATCATACAAATTCTAAATATATCATATTTCTTTTTTTATTATTTATCAGAGTTTCTAGTTGTGTTATTCTGCTTACAGAATAGACTATTTAAATCGACCAAACATTTTTCTATTTATACGCGCCAAGAGCGCCGCACCAATTTTTATACATACACCGCAGCCGCTGGTGACTTGTTCCACACCACCAAGACCGCTACCGTAAGCTGCACCTTCCTACGGCAGCTTTTAACCCTACCACACACCGACGTGATCGCACGTTAAACTATTTACTTCCTTGGACGACATCATTGCAGTGTAGATAGAACTTTAGTCGATAATATAATCTTAGCTTGCAAAAACTTTCTAACCACATCTCTATTCATTTTTTATCTGTTGACATTGACAACTGTCAAATCTTCTGACAGCTCGCAGCTGGCGCTGTTGGATTGTTTTCTGTTTGTGTAGTTTTTGTGTCGTAGAAATCAATTTATTGCAAATACAATGCCCATAAATTGATTACAACAAATATTACGCTGTGTATGTCTATAATATTCTATACTATTTAGGATTGCAACATGATTAAGGTAAAATGAAAATCTTTACAATGACAACCAATAAACATCTTGTATCGCTTAGTTGTATCGCATGATTGGGTATAATTTCTTCTTGAAAGAAGCTGTAACTTTGTTGTGAATGCAATATATAGCTATTTTATATAAAATCAAATCATTTTCATGTCAATTATGTAAATCGATGAAACATGTTGTATTTCCAATATGGCTTACCCCGGTCAATTCGCGTAGGTACATTTTGGGTATAAATATACAAACTATAATAGCTAGGTATGGACTTCATATAACAAGACTTTTCTGATTGACTTCGATTGTATGAAAGTGTTACCCCAACTTTGTTTATTTGATGTAATGTTACATAAGATCATTTTCAATGTTGCCTATGTTTATGTACTTGTGTGACATAGTATGCTCAGAGAAATTTTATTTTCTATTTCAGAGTTACCACTTTTCATACAATACGTTAATTACCTAGCTATACAAGGTAAGCCCAATGCCATTCATTCATATTTTAAAATACTGTATCTAAAGTTTTACCTTCTACTCTATAAGAATAATTATATTTATTTGTGATACTTGTATGTTAATATAGGTTGCAAACTACCTTCATATTTTATTCATCTGAATCCAATGAACTTTTATTGATTTTATTTTTTTATTTTTGTGGTCACAAATGCATACAGAATTTTGCATATTGTAGTATAATTGGACCACTTGCTTACCTTGATCCTTGCTTTCTTACTTTGCAACTTCATATGTATATGGCAAGCTCATATGTATATCTCATAATCCCGTGACTGATACTTTTAATAGCATTTTATCTTAAAAATCTAAGAAATGGAATACAAGACATGTTATTATGAATAAAACACACATACAAATACTAGCTTACTCCCTATATCAGATTTTAATTTCCATTGATGTTTAAGTGTCTATCCTGTCTAAATCTGCCACCTCTTTGTGTTCAGTTGTCTTATTTGCATTTTTACTTCTGTTAAAGTTTTATAATTAAAACAATTTGTAAAAATATAATACAACCTTTCCATAATGACAACAATGAGGTATTGTTGCCAGTTGAGAAAGGTTGTTTGCAAATTATATAAAAGTATTTTTGTTTTTATATTACAAGTAAAATATTACTGTAATTTTATATTTGTAAAAACATCTAAGCTAACAGCTTTTATTAACACTTTCTGACCTTATGTGGATCTATTGACCATTTACCAGTTGGTTAATAAATCACTAATGTGGGAGATATTATATATATACATACATACATGCACATTATGTTTTTTTTATTACTCCTAGAATAACTAACTTCCTTAAATAACATATTTTGCTCACTTAACATATAACAAAAAGGCTATTTACAAGTTTCTACTGATAGGTACTAATATACATTTATAATTGGATACTGAGAATAAGTTATTAAGATAATTAGAATCAAGTTAACAGTTTCAATACAAGAAATTCTGCTCTCTAGAACAAAAGATAAATACTATGTCTTTGCACATCAAGTATAAAGGTGGTTAATAGTCTACTAAATCATATAGTGGAATTACCAATATACATTTATAGTTTTTCTGTGATTATGGATTTATTCATATTTTTTAATTAAATTTTTTGTAAACATAGGAAAATGTACCCAGCAATAGATAATGAATCATGGCTTGGCATCAAGAGTGACCCGGTAGAAGACGCACCGAGCGTAGGCTGCGTTGCCCGCAGCTGGCAATGGAGGGAACGCGGC
Organism: Biston stratarius; assembly: GCA_950106695.1. NCBI lineage: Eukaryota > Metazoa > Arthropoda > Insecta > Lepidoptera > Geometridae > Biston > Biston stratarius. The sequence continues at coordinate 14,597,378 of OX467115.1, read as the reverse complement.
ACAAATCCTTCCAATTACCCTTCGAACAAGAAAGTATTTGAAAATATTGCTGAAGACATTCTAGTACAAAAACCTTTGCAAATAAGAGTAAGTTTTTAAAAACGAGATAGTAATTAAATCAACCATTTTAGCTTATATGTATTTTAATTATGTCAAGCAAAATAACTGCTACAAAAGCGAAACAGTGCTTTTATCATGCTTAAAACTTAAACTTAATTTTAAAGTAATTGACAGTTTATTACATTAACAGCACCCTGATCATTCATACACATGGATAATATTAACCTATAGGAACTGTTTCCAGGATTAGAAATGTCAATCCCATATCACTCAACTATGCTGAGTTAAAAAAAAATACTTTAACCATAATTTAACAAATTATTAAGCATCCAAAGACACCAACAAATACACTTTCATATTTATTCATATATTAGAAGAAGTATTAAACATCATTACAAGTCTTCATACAGCATAATGATCTCCTGATATTACATTTCATTTATTTGTATTTGTGCTATAATAAATTGTATAACTAAATTATATATAATCCATTTTCACTTGTTGCTGTGCTATCCAGTCTCTGATATAAAATTAATACATTACAATTTTCAGTCCTGTGACTTGCCTGGTTACCCACGATCAACATTTTTAATGGTGTTTAGTCCAGATGGGTAAGATTTTTAGTAAACTAAATAGTTATTGGTATCATAAGTGATAGTGTTCTGTTTTACTAAAGTTTCCGTCTGATTATATTTTTAGGACAAAGGTAGCATCCACTCATGGAAACCACAATGTGTATGTATCGGAACTGGCGAGTGGCAAACATGTGAGAATACTGAAGGGTCATCCACGGACTCCATGGTGCATTGCCTTCCATCCTTCACACACACAGCTTATCGGATCAGGTTGTCTCGGTGGACAAGTTAGAGTATGGGATATAGCGAGTGTAAGTATAGCTTTTATACTCTACATTAATTTCTACTTTAGCAATATCATAATATCATCAAGACATCTGTATAGCTTTCTTTCTGATTCCTACAAAAGATTATAAATGCAAATACACGTTTAATTTTATTCAATCTATTATCTATTTCCCCTCAGAAACCAACTTGGTCTACAAAAAGGAAAAATACTAAAAAGAAATTAAAATAAATTAATGAATATTTTTAATTTCTAGTTATTTGATATCCATACAGGGTGGCAGTGAAGTATGGAATGTTCGCAATGAGACTGTCATCGCGTCCATAGCCTTTCATCCAAGGGAACAGTTGCTGGTCATTGCCACATACAATGAGCTATACTTTTGGGATTGGAGTCACCCAGCCCCCTTTACTAAAGTATCTACTAATAATGTTAATGAGAAAGTAAGGTATGTCTAATAAAATAGGTTACAACACTGATCTTTCTCATGCCTTAATCCTAAAACTGATTTCAGAGAATTTGCTTAGAGTTATAACTCCCTTATAGCTTATAAACTTAGCAAACATCTAATCTTGACCCTAACCAAGACCAGAAACTGTTACTATTTACCTTTTTTTAGGTTTGTCGCTTTTGATTCGCTGGGATACAAGTTGATAACGGGCATATCTCTCTGGGCTTGTCCAGCAAACGCCAACAGCCATCCACTGTCAACGTCGAGCTCTAGCAGCAGTGGTCCATCGTCTAACGGTGGCAATGGTGGCAGCCCGGGGGGTGGAGGCCGCGGCGAAAGCGGCGACGACACAAACGCCCGCCCTCCCGAGAGCCCCGCCGCGGCCCAGGACATGATAGTCAACTCCTATCAAACCCTGGTGCAAAGATATGACAGCTTAGTCAGAAACTACCAGCGACTGTTCATGGTACGACACCGGCTCACCAATACACCGCCACCGACCAATACTGTACGTAAATTGGGTTTTGATATTCATTATGAGTAATGGGAATCGTCACAGGGTAAATCAAAGTTGATTTGATTGTTTCGATGCAATGTTGATGATATTGTGCATTTGTACACATGTTGCTTACAGGTGAACTTTATATTTACTTTGATTATATTTTTTTATTAAATTATTGCTTTATAAACATCTCTTAAAGTTTGCTTCCAGCCACCTCCAGCTATCCATCAAAGTTCTCATAAATTTTAACATTCAAAGTTAATACACTGTTTACTTCAGTTACTCCTGTCAACTACACAGTAGTCATCAATGAACGCAAAGTCTTGAGTTAATCTTTTATTTTCAGTCATCATATCTTAGCTTCTATCCTTGAAACACAGTTTTTATAATTCTAGATTGATCGTGGCACTGACCCTATGGAAACTTACCCCTTGGACATCGGGCGGCGAAGGCGCGCGGCTCGTCGATCCCTCAGGACCAATGACACCAGTATGCACTTGACAATTACATAATTACTCTAGATTTGGTATGTAATGTACTCAACGTGCCATCGATCAATCATGTGTCAAGTTAACATTGCTAGGTGTGTGCTTATTCTTATTCAGAATGGGGGTGATAAGTCACTGATGCCCCGCTTGGGGTCTATTGTCCATTTCCTCCTACCAGTGTATACTCGGGCCAACCCAGCTGTTTGAAGTATCGGAGCGAGGCTCTGGGTCGTTGGAATAGTAGCTCCAGTGGTTGATATGATAGCGAAAAGCAGTCTGTTGCAGTGATTTAGATGTGGATAGTGAAGAAGCTGCTTCATGTAGTGTAGTGAAAATCCTAGTTACCTCTGTGGCTTTGCAATGCCACAGCACATGCTCTACAGATTCGTTTTCCACCAAACAGCCACGGCAAAACGTACTATCTGTGGCTCCTAGCTTGTACAGATGGCTATTCAGATTGCAATGACCGGTTATAAGGCCTACTAAAAGACGAAGGTCCTGTCGTTGCAATCTCAATAGATTGTTAGTGATCTTCCTGTTTAGGATTGGAAAAGCGGTAGGTGTAGGCTTGATAATATACATCATTAAGCCAGATGTCTTCGGGTAGCACATTAATTCTGACACTAGGACCGCCACTCAGCCTATACGTTTTTTTTTTTTTCTTTTATTATATATCAATATCGAAAGCTTTTTACATCTAAAATCAATTTTTTTCCTTTCATTTTATCTCCTAGCTATGGCCCACAATCAATCGGCAAAATGTAGTACTGCCTAATAATCTAAAGGTCAAGAGATTTATCTTCATTAATACTAAGTAAGTTCTTCGAAACATAATTCTTTACATCTCTCTTCTGACCATAGGGCTTCCACAGTTTTATTTATGCGAGGAAGTCTTTATGAATAATCATATAACCAACTGCCCGCTTCGACATGCCGCGCTCTGTACGCCGAGCCATTAAATTCTTGAAAATATAAGGGATGAAAAATATTTAAATAATTTGGCTGGAAAAATGGTTTATGTGGGACATAAGCTTTAATATGTAATATGGAAATGGTTTAAATAATTGATTCTATTTTTTTTGTGTTAAGTATTGATGTTATTGGAACCGAAAAATGTATGTAAGCAAACATGGCGGTCATAGGGCTAGTAAGGAAGTTTAGGACATGTTAGCTATATAGTCTTACATGAACTTCCATGTATGTCATTATCCACTTTGTTAAAGTCATGCGTGTATATTTCAGCGAACCCGTCGCCGGGCACGTCGCGTAGACAAGATGGAGGTGACAGCGGAGACGGGGAAGCCTCCAGTAGTCGGTTTCTCAACCTAGATGTATTGTCATTTGATAGCGACGCTTCCAGGTAACTTAGTCTCATTTATCTTCATTTTACTTAAATTTGTGAAATGTCGAATCATCAACATTGAATGGAATGTAATCATCAGTAAGTTATAAATTGAAACTACTTAATTTAATCTGTCTGTTTTTACAGGACCCAGGATTCCCCGACACGAGAACGTTCACCTCTTGGATCGAGGTCATCGGCTTTTCAACCTCTTATAAGTGATTCGATGCGATCATTCCGCACAGTCGACCAAAGCGAGCGAACGCGACTGCTTCCGAATCCGTTCTCATCTCGCTCGGCGTACACGCCGCCTCAGAGCAGTGTCGGCGCGCCGCGATCACGCCGGTTCGTTCTAGAGAGATCCGAGTCTTCAGTCGACCTGCATTCCTCCCGCACGAGCATATTTACATCCTCGCGCTCAGATTCGGCGCTCGGGCGGGATTTCGTGGTGGTACGGCGGCGCAACTCGCCGGCGCAACACTCCCCGCCGCCCGCGAGTGAGCCCGTACCTTCTACCTCCGCCACCGCCGCGCCCGCCCCCGCTCCCACTACTACAAACTCCTCCACCCAGATGAGCCCCGATACTGACAACGTCGACGCGCAGACCATCAACGAAAGCCTAGACCTAATCAGAGATATACTGCGGGACTCCGGCACGAGGCTTCTCAACCTTATCACCAACATGTCTATGAACCTGATGTCGGGGCGCGGGGAAGGCGGTGATCGGGCCGACGCACGACGGTCGCCACGCATGCGTCTGCTCGCAGACGACCTTCACCGGGATTTGTTCGCCTCTAGCTCGGATTCAGATAGTGACCACACAGATATTCTGCGCACACCTAACTCGGCGTTCCGCGAACCGGAGGCGGCGACACCCGCATCCGTGCCGGAGAGCGAACGCACCGCTGCTAGTGCCGATCCGCCAACTGACCGGATAGTATTCGAGTTGGACGACGTAGCGTCGCTGTCGAGCGGCGGTTTCCGCGTGCGCACGCAAGCCGGCTCGCCGCCGGAAGCGACTCTCCCCGGTGAAGGCGAGGGAGGCAGCTCACCGGTGCCAGGGCCTTCACACTCCACTCCACGGCCCCAGCCAGAGTTCGATCCGAATGCACCGTCTACGAGCAGAGACAACTTCTGGTCGCGCGGGCCGGAGATGCCTTCGGCTGAGGCTTATAGACGTGTTCGGCGCGGCGTCAACTTACTGCAGAAGCACACCCTCGAACTGGCGCAGACGTGGCTGCGCGGTGAAAGGCTCTCGCTGAAGCAGCTTCGCACCATGTGGGAGAATCTGCGCCGCCGTATCCTGGCGCTGCAGCGCGAAACCGGCCGCCAAGACTCGCCCGGGTACTACACGCGCGGCCTTCTCGAGCGGTGCATGATCCTCACTGAAATGTCCGATATCGCCTCGCGGCACAGAAACGCTCGTGGTGGTACCAGGTCCGAAGAAAACCAAAGAATTAATTCTAACGTGCAAGACAACGGAACGACTTCCGAGAGTACCAGCTCGTCCGCTACCGCGGAACTCGAGCAGAGCGCGCCCGTGGAGAGCAGACCGTACCGACCGGCGATTCTACGCTCGTCGAGATCGTCAGCTAGCTCGCGAGCGTCGCCGTTCTTTAGGAGACGGTTACAGTCTTCCTCCCGATGGCAGCCAGGCGAAGGGCGAGGGGGGCGAAATCCTCTCGGGCGTGCATTCGTTGGCACGACCAAACATGAAATTCGTATGAGGGCTATGCAAGTCCTCTCAGTGATGTTCAACATGATGATGATGTGTCTTGGAGAGCGCGGCCTCAGCCAAGTCATCATGCATATGCTAAAAGCTCTGAAGAAGGCACTAGCCCTATCGTGTTTCATGATGATGTCTAGGAATAACCCGGCGCGAAGTGGCTCCACCACCACGCCCCCGTCCCAGAGTGTGGAATCTGCGGATGTTGTCAGAATACAGAACGCGGAGCACGCCGGCCCTGTTAACGTGGACGGACCCGACGATCCCGCCTCACCGCGCGTTAACCCACCGACCGAAGAGCGGGCTGATCACGTGTCGAGTGACCAAAGCACAGCAGCCTCCAACCCTAAACCAGCCGAGCCCACACCGTCGACCTCTCAAGCGTCCGTGGCCGAACGAGATACACAAACGAACGATCCGCCTACCGAATCGACAGATTCCGGAATTCAGAAATGGAGCCATAGGCTTGCTGTCCAAATCGCGGCCGCCAACAGGAATACTTCATCCACGGCGCGTACAAGGAGAGAACTCTACTTGGAGTCTAAAAGACAAAAAGCCCTGCACAGGACAAACCCCGTCGCTCACCCGTTCATAAGACGACGATTTCCTCCGCTCTCAACACATAGAATACCAGCGCTGCGAAGGTTTCCAAATCGCGGCAATTTGTCGAGGGCTACACCGAGAGCCCCGCCCGCGAGCGACGAACCGGTCGCCGGTCCTTCGAACGCGACTGACAACGCTAACCGCGACGCAGCAAGAGGTGATATTAGCGACTTCGATAATCGCGTCAATCTGATAAGGATAGCGCACATGCAAGCGGTGAGACTACGTAATGCGGCACGAAATCGTTTCCGGCGCTTACAGACGATTCGTTTATATACGCCGTCGTCTGTTTTCGCGCTACAATCGAACGCGAATGAGAATCAAGCAGAGAATCGAGATTCGCCGCAGAATAGCGGAGAGAGTAGCCGGCGTCCGTTCGTCAGTTTCTCGAGTACGAGTCGCGCCGAAAGCGCCCGCCCCAGCGGCAGTGGCGCCTCTGACCAGTTCCACGCAGTACTGAATAACGTCGCCATGCCCCTTATGCAGGTCAATGACCTCCCGCCTGCCGCAGACGCTCAAGGCAACCACGCGCATAGACTGCCGCGGATTCACGAATATCTGCAGCCTATTATACTAGCACAGGTAATTGTTTACTTAGTAACTGAAAGTGTAAAACATTTTCCATATGCTGTGCCAGGCCGGCTTTAAAACATTTGTATTGCACACACTGGACCAAAATATACCACGCTCTTACTAATTAAATTACCGGTTATTATTAGTATATAACGTTAATCTCATTACACTGAGAGTGGACAGTAGTTCAGGACTTATCGGTCCTATATCGATAAGAATTAAAATTTACTAGCGTTTGCTATTTTGTACTCATCTCACATTTTTAGGTACATAACTTAATCCATACTTGCCTAATGTCATAAAGTTAGATTTAACTGTTCTCTAATAAGACACTGTAATACGATTAGATAGAAACAGGGTAGGATTTTGAAAAGAGGATAAAAGCTTTTTAGTTTATTAGTTCTATTTTTATACTGTATGGTGTTTTTTGACGTGAAAACGTCTTTTAATTTGCTTCCATAGTGGGAGGCAATTCAGAAAACTGATGATAACAAAATCGGGGAATACAGTTTAGTGTTGCAGCTACATATCTATCACCTACATCCAAAATTTAATTATACCATTAGACAGCTAAAGTATCAAAGAATTGGTTAAGTTGAACGAGAACTTGAAAAATGGAAATCCGAAGGACTTCTTAGTTTTTAAAAATGTACACGTATTGACGACATACATAGGTGTCTACGACACCCACACACATCGCAGCTTTTTGTCAAAACGCACGATGTTTTATCGTTATAGATTAAGCATAGAATTTTACGACAAATTACACAACGGTAAAGAAATTTTTGAAAGACTGTTTCTATTTACACTCCTCAGAAGCGCGATCCCAGCGTTTATTTCATATACAGGGATACTGTTAATCAGTCAGCATTCTTTTAAGGGCATATTTTCTACATTAATACAAACAATTTTTTTCCTACAACCTTTGCCAAAAGCCGCCCCTCGCGCCGCAACCCCTTTGGCCTTGATTGACGTCATCGCGTCACAGAGTGCGCGCGCTTTATACATAGAGTTAATTTTGTTTAGACCGGACAAATATATTTTTTTTTTAAATATTGTATGGACGAAAGAAAATACGAATTATCAACAGACGAAAAACAAAAGTTGTTGGTTACTGAACATGCCATTAAAAGGACGCTGTCTGATTACAAATGACCCTGTATAGCTTCAAATTATTAATATATTCGATGTATGTGTAATGAAGTGTGTGTGTGTTCAGAACGCGATGGTGGTAGAAGAGGATGGGGAAGGTGGCGGCGGCGGCCTGGGTCGCCGCATGGGCGGCATGGCGGGCCTCCTCGACGCCGGCATCATCTCTGAGGCTTTGCCGGCGCCTTCCAACCGCGTGCAGGCCTGGGACTTTACCACGGGACAGACTCCCGACATCGCAGACAGTAAGTCAACACCTTATAAGAGAATATAAGTACTACGTTTTAAGAGTTGGCACTTCGTATATAGTCGTTTTGGCGGTTTCATAATTTATCTAGGAAATGCTAATGGTGTTCTTACCTGAAGAAGAATTACATAACTCGACTGAAATTAAAATCAAATTACGGCGAAGTACTGTAATTATAGTGCTTTTTAATTTGGTTGGATATAATGGGTGGGTGGAATTTGAATAATTATGAAACTTCTTGATACTTTAGCAAAATTGTTAAAATGTAAAGTCTTTATGTGAGTAGATATAGAATGTAATCTTCAGACCTGATCTCTAAAAAAACTATAATAACTAAATTTTCTTATTTCTAGGTACTAAGAATGTGGTAGTCCAAAGATGCAGAATCCATAACGACGCAAGCATTGACATTTCCAAAGACGGCAGGTTGCTCGTCGCTCTACTACCCGGCACCAGGCTGAGGAATACTAACAGCTGGCTCGGTAAGCACCACCATAATTTATGATAAACACAAATGATACTCAAATTCTTCTCGGACATAAGGACTAAACCGAAGCTCTTTCATAAGCTATCTGTTTGTCACTGATTCTAACATATTAATCCCGCTTGGACTTCAATGTTATATTTATTACCTTATTTGCAGTATTACCAACGATCCGGATGTCATTTTTATTTATGTAGAATTGTAGATAGATGACTGTGGTTGAGTGATTTTGATTAAATTTAATTTTAGTTTGGTGTCGCTTCCTAAAATCATCAGATTTTTATGTTGAGTCGCTTCATGGTGTATTTGGTGGCAGACACGTTTCAGTGATGCGTTAACATGCATGAGTGGAGCAAGCAGCCAGGTTACTTCCTAAACTAGATTCAAATTCAAATTACTTTATTGAAATAAAAACGATAGAAACATTTACGTTTATGTAACAAAAATCACAATTTATTTATTTCCTAGCACACAAAACAGAACGTAACAATATTAATTTCAAGTCAATTCACAATCTAATCACAATAATAATATAAACAAACAATAATAATAATAATATCATGGTATGTCAAATAAATCTCTAATGTCAATAATGCTACTATCAGTAAAAAACATCGTCAAAAGTGATAGAGCTGTTACGTTCTTTACATCTATCCCATTGATCGGTCAAGCTTTCACAATATGTCAAAAAATATGCTAAGATGCTTTTCCAGTTGTTAAATAAAGTGTCAAAATCAGTGTTGGCGGCTAGCATGACGTTGGGCAAGTAAATACGATGGAGCCTCGCGATTACTAGCGACTATATTTCTACTGTATTGACATATTCGAGGCTTTAGTATACAATTTTGCGTAAGTGATGTTTTACGCAGGTAAAAAAGCCCAATTGCCATTTACGTCCGCTAATTGCGCTTTTTATGGTTCCGTACCCAAAGGGTAAGAACGGGACCCTATTACTAAGACTTCGCTGTCTGTCTGTCCGTCCGTCTGCCTGTCACCAGGCTGTATCTCAAGAACTGCGATAGACAGTTAAAATTTTGACAAATTATGTATTTCTGTTGCCGCTATAACAACAAATACTAAAAACAAAATAAAATAAATATTTAAGGGCTCCCATACAACAAACGCGATTTTTTTGTATTTTTCATAGGTGCGGAACCCTTGGTGCGCGAGTCCGACTCGCACTTGGCCGGTTTTTTTAAATGTTGTGCTAACTCCTCTAATCGTTGTTGTCGTGCACAGGTGTATACTCTCTGGAATGGGGTCGGCTAGGGCAATGCTTACACACGGCGATGCTTGAACAAAGCGCCGTGTCGGTAGCATTGTCGCCGACGGCGCGCTACCTGGCCGTAGGACTCGGCTCCCGCCGCTTCACCTCCGCGCCGCATGCGCGTACCAATGTCATCGCACTACTTTACAAGCTCGAACCGCTCGGTGAGTGACGTCACTTTTTAGGATACAATGGCAATTAGGTGCAATGCAAGCGGACTGACAGTGAATCAGAATTAGTGTTAACGGCAGCTTTTACAATAACTCAACAATACAATATGGCCGATAAGAACTTATGTTATTAGCAATATGGGTGACTGACAGCCAATGACAAACTATGTTAACTATAATAATATGACTAACTGATAGATAAACATAATAGCTGTGAAAGGCAATATAGTTGATTTACAGCCAATGAACACTCAAAAAGTTATTTAATCGTTTTTTTTCTATTTTTTTTTTTTACTTTTTCTTATTGAACTTGAAATTAATTGAAATTAGCGGCAATATGGTAACTGATAGCTTATCAGAATTGCTGTAATTTTCCTTTCTCAAGAGATGAGCTGATCTGACTGGTAGTTCCAGAGATAAGCGGTTCCAAACAAAATAAACTCTTCCGCTTTATTATATTATAGATTTGCTTCACGTCTCCGTGCCGATGCAACGACGTACATTCTTTGAAATAAAATTTGTTGTACTGTACAGCGTGTAAAACGGTTACACTGTATTGATATTGATTAATGTATAATTTATATAATTTTTGCCGTGGTGGTGCCGGCGTAAGAATTGTACCCCACCCTCTCTACCCGTGGTTCCCGTAAGAGTCGGCTAAGGGACGTAATACAGAAGACGGGCAGCAGCGTCTTCCTTGAATAATCACACCTAACTGCGCTCGCCAACCCGCCTGCCAAGCGTGGCGAGTATTGGCAGTGTGTATGATTATAATAATTGAGTCCCATCTTTGCAGAGAACTCTAGCCGAACTGGGCTGTCTCCAATTAAGGAGCTGATGCAGCATTGGGAGCACGGCTTCACCAGTCTCAACTGTCTCCGCTGGGCGCCCCAGCCCGGCCAGGGACTCGTCTACGCAAACAACACGGGACAACTCATAATTATGAGCTAAGCATCAACACATCAACGCAGAATTCTTATTACAATAAGAATTACAATCTATTTTTTTTTTTGTCGAAACGGAATAATTTGATCTCAAGTGGCGTAACACCACCACATAAAAGACATATACATATATGACATAGCTGTTTTATAGATTTTAAAATCACCAAAAATTATAGTCTAACGCAATAAAATGTTGAAAACTGAAACATTTTTACAACTATGCTTCTACTTCATGTACTATTTTTCCGTTTCCGTCAATAAGTCAGCATAGCTTTTCAGTTAAAACTCTGACATTAACGTAAAACGATGCTAAATGTTTGATAATCGAACTCTTTGACAGGCTACGTGTTGTAGTTGAACCGTACATGTCTTTCGAGATAAACAAGTTACATATAGTTTCAAAGAAGACCTGCTAGACTGTGGATCTTTGTTGCTCTTAAATATACAAATGTGTACATTTGCAAAATTAAAAGCAATCTAATTTCTGAAGAGATTCTTAAGTTTTTTTTTTTTTTTCAATCCCACCAAAGAGGATCATCATTTGTTGTTCAAATATCACATTTTTCAGTTGAGAGTTGATGCAATCGCAAGAGTGCATGATTCGTGCGACATAGAGTACCGGCGGCGGTTTATAAATTAAAAATCTGCCCTTTGATGAGCTAAATGTAAGCAAAAAGTCGAGTTCAAAGTGTTGCAATGGGATGTTTTCAAAAATTATTATTTGGAATAGCATTGAAAATAATTTTCTATATACATATGTGTTTTTAAAGTACAAAAAATATTTAGCGTTAATTCTGCCAGCAGCCTTATAATGTTATCTGTCACTCGCAATCCTACCATCACGTTCTAGTGTGTAGTAGTACAAAAGCGTAAAAGGACTGCATAGATTACGAGTTTCGGAAGTATCGCCAGCCTAGTTGGGAGACCGTCTGACTTCCAATCTGGAGGTCCTGGGTTTGAATGCCATGGCACGCACCTCTGTCTTTTCTATGTACGTATTGTCGATAACTTCAAACGGTGAAAGAAAACATCGTGAGGAAACCTACATGACGGAGAGTTCTTTAAAAAAAAGCTCTCAAAGATGTGTGAAGTCTGGCCAGCGTGGTGGACTATGGCCTTACCCTTCTCACAATGAGAATAGACCCGCGCCCAGCAGTGGGCATAAAAACAGACTGACTCGCAAATTACAATTCAGCCATCCAAACACAGACTGTATTAACAATCTGTGTTTACAATTAAAGCAATGGTTTTATTTGAGAAATTTTGATGAATTTTATTTAATTTTGCAAACAATTTTTCTCTTTTCGAATAATGCAATTAAAATATATAAATGTACATAAAAAATCGGCCAAGCGCGAGTCGGATTCGCGCACCGAGGGTTCCGTACAAACCTGTAGATATATAAGTAAATGTTTTGATATTTTTTTTAATAGTAATTTATGCTTTTCGCAATTTTTTCTTTATCTGTGCTATAAGACGTTGCTTCGAACCAAATTTCAATATTCTGAGTTCACGGCAAGTACCCTATAGGATTTGATTCCCTTGCGAGTGTCGAAAATTTGCAGCATAAACGGCTGATTCTTTTGATGGCGTTGGCTTAGAAGTTTGATTTTTTCACAGCTCCAAGGGACAGTAGACCTGAGTATTTGATAAGAATTTCAGCTTGATACCTCCTCGCGTTCCTGAGAAAAAGGGTCTTGACAGACAGACAGACAGACGGACAACAAAATGATCCTATAAGGGTTACGTTTTTTTCCTTTTGAGGTACGGAACCCTAAAAATGATACGCTTATCAGTAAAATGTGGTGTTTGGTTGGCAGAATTGACAACTAACATAATCAGGCTTTTAAGATATTGCTGAGGACTAGTAATGCAATGAATTATTATTATTATCTATCACATTACATTATAACAACACGCAAACTCATACTTTTGTCACTTTCGTAATTGGCAGGTCGAATGAGTGACTTTGAAATGCGATGATAGACAAAATTACAAATTTTATTACTTTATAAACTAAGACAATGGAATGGACATGATGAAGGCCACCGGATGTGGCCGAAACTATAGTCGGAGTTTCCGATAAAATTAAACGTGAGTAATCCCGCATAAACAAAACAACAAAAAAAAAATAAGACAATGGACTCGATTAATAGAATAACACTTCTTACGTGTTACGTATTTACATGATTAAACCATATTTCTAGTGTGTGTTAAATGTTTAATAGTTACTTGCCATTTTATCAATGTGTTTTTTTTAACTTATAATATATTATTATGTTTATTTTTGCTATGTGATCTCTTTTCCGATGAATAATTTTATTGTCGCGTAATATGATCTAATCGAATGATATTAGAGCTTAGGAATCCTTGTTGATCAATAATATTTCCTAACTTTATTCAATCAATTGCACTGTAAAGGTGGGAATAATCGGGAGCATATTGTTTGGGACTGTTCTTTTTTTTATGGTTGACAGGCTAGGTGTTTTGAGCACAGCTCAACTGACGTTAAGTGACGGTGTGGTCGAAGATGGTAAAGCACACCTAGCCTGGAATGGTACTGGCTCTCAAGTGAGGCTGCCTGAACACACCGTTAGATGCTTGGCGGCAGATTTTCAACTTGAGGGTGGTAGCTAGCCAGCTGAGTACTAGAAAGTACCCTACCACCATGCTATGGTTTCCTCACGATGTTTTCCTTCACGGGCAGCTCAATCTCATTGTTGGGGTTTGAACACACAAAAACCAAACAGATTAACAGATGATAAAAGCGCAAAACTGAAGGTATTACATGGTCACTGATCACACTCACCTAGGACAATTTACAGGCCTGACATAATCTCTAAATATAATTGGCAAAATAGTCCATACTAATTTTATCTTTGCCGTCTTTCAAATAAATTATAATCGTCCTGTAATATACGTAAAAACGAAATTTGGGAAGTATAGGTATACTTCCCAAATTTCGTTTTCATTGGTCAAGTAGTTCGTGATTAGGCAGTGTACAGTTGTAATGAATTTTTTTACATTGTTTATGCATTGATTGAAGTTACTGTAACTTAGAAACTATTCATGCATACACCCCTTTGCATGCAGCGAGAAAGAACCTACAGGTTACGGTTAAGGTTTTCAGTTGTTGTTCTTTGGCAGTCTTATGACTAATATTTCTGTGTAATAAGATAATTGTGTGTCCCTTCATTGAGCTCCCGACGTAGATTATTTTGTAAATCTAAACTAAATTTAACAGCTCTCTAATATTAAGGCCATGGTTTTATTTGTATGTTGCATATATAAAACAAAACAGCACTGTGGTGTTGTTAAATTTAGTTTATGGAATCATCAGAATCGACAGAAATACCCGCCTTAAAATAACGCAATACCACTTTTATGTATATTATAAAATCATCAATATTTATTTCAACTTTCGATCTAATTTAGCCTTTATTAATTGTAAAAAGTTTTAACCTAGCTTGATTCTGCACATTTTCGTAAACCACAATAAAATTATTATCTATCAAATAATTACTAATTAAAATATTTAACTTCATACTTTGTATTATAATTTATAATAGCGACTGAACAATGCAGTCTTCGTTAGATCCTATGTAATTGATATGAACCTAGACGTTTACTATTATTTACTCATAAAATATAATCAACACTTATATTAAATAAATATTTTTTTTTAGATGTTTAGTTTATCGATTATGCTAATTGTGTTTATTTATAAACTGACTTCGTATATAGTAATTCTTAGGTACATTTTCTAAAATACCTATCTGTTATCAGATGTCCGAAAGTTCCTGACCATTATCTGCTCAAATCGGAAAATATTTTTTATTAATTATTATAGCTACCTAGTGAAGTCAGTTTATTTTATTGTAAATGTCGATTCCAAAACTAAGTTCTTCCATTGTGTTTGAAAAACATTACAATATATAGTATGTTTATATCTCATGCAATTTTATTAGGCCTTTAGTTTTATTTAGAATTATGTTTAATTTATATTTTAATTATAAGAAGCTAAATCACTGTTTTGAAATAACTGAAATGATAGGGATCGTGTTAACTTCAGACTGATTTTATAAAGAGTGCGGTTCTCTAGCAGACATTTGAAGGAGGATACTCGTAATTATTGTATTACCTATATTTTGAAGTTATTGACTAGAGGTATGTACCTGAGTGGTGGTACAGGCTTATTATATACTTGCATTTGAATATTTGTGTTAGTTTTTTTTTTAATATCAGAAAGGATATTTTGATTTAGCAATATATTTTTACATATTGTACTAACAAATAATGTTTTGGGTTATTTGTATTTGAAAAAGCCTTAGTTTGCACGCAACAGTATGCCTGTCTTCAAAGTCGCTAATAGAATGTGAGAAGGTACCCTTATTCACTGTATATAGTACCATAACGCCGTTTACATTACGCTTGAATCTAATAAAGATCATCAAAAAATTGAGTTGTTTCATTGTAACCTGAATAACTCGTAGTATAATTAGTATGTATATTAAGTTAGGAACTTGACGCTATAACAAAAACAAGATAATGGATTTTACGACAATTACACAATCTAGTAACAAAAAAAAAAAGAAAATGACGAAAAATTAAATGCCGACCAATTAATACTAAACGTAATTCTGACCTAATAAAATATAAATATGTACATAAAAATAACACTTTATTGTTCACACCAATTATAAACAAATATAACGATTTAGGTACTTAAAACTAGTGGAACAATTGGCCTTATCGAGCGATCTCTTCCAGATGACCTCAGTTAATACTTTAATTCCGACAAAGACAATACATTTCAAGACTTACTTAATTTCAATGCACCACTTAATTGTCTATCAGCTCGTTGGGTAGATAATATAAAAAAAAAACAATGAAAATGTAAAAACTGAAATTAAATTGAAATTTTTAAAATTCAGTAACAGAATACCAAATTTCGACTGATCGGACCTGTATATGTTCACATCCATTTACTAACTAGAAAAGAGCTAATCATATTTAAACGGCGAAACAGATTTTTTAAATAAAGTAACGCCCAGTTACCTTTCAAATCTGTATACAACATATCGACCTATATTTTTAGAAAATATCACGCATATTTCTATTAATTTAGGACAAGAGACGTGAATAGTAGTTGAATAAAAGGTTGTAAAAAAGAGTGCATAAACCTATTACCGTAACATTATCAATTATACTGTGATATCACAGCATTAGCAAGATCATTCCCTTACAGGCGAGTGACGACGCCCAACGCAGACTAACGAGTGGGTAGGTACAAAAGACTTACAACTTACGTCTTCGTTGGAGTGTCTGCGCGAATGCGTAAAGGGAATATAGATAGAAATAAGATGAAATAAAATATTACCTGATATAAATATCATTTATTCAGTTTCTATAGAATGTATCTGCATTAATGACGCTCGATAACAATATTTTGAATCATAAAAAAAACAGCGGTTTGGACAATTTAGACTTGCCTTAATAATAGAAATGATATATTTCTATGCAATTTTCATATCCTGACCTATTAAGCTTATAAAAAACTGAAAGATCCAACTATTACAGTTTAGTTATTAAATTAATAAATTTAAAATATTATTACTAATTTCCAGATGCTTTAAATCAATACTGACAATAATATACAATATAAAATATACTTTTCTTCACATTCAACAATTTATACTTTTGTTATTGATTTAGAATACAAAAAAAAAAAATTTTAAATTAAAAATGTCATAAATATATACATTATACAAATCTCTTTAGATCTCAGGGTACCTGCATTTAATCATACCGTAACATTATAAAACTGCGATAAACAAAGGGAACCATACTAATGTGATAAAACATTACTTTTAGTGACACCCGGAGCAATCACTAAACACGTCATAAAAAACTAAAAATGGTTTCTACAACTTACAAAAGATATAAGTCAAACCATAAGTAACACATATTCCTACGAATATTTATTTTAAAAAAGTGTTAATTTGCTCGTACCACAATACTCTTTCCCTGCATCACAGACCGAATGAATCCGTTTATAATTCCGACGTTACTTCGTGGGTTCGCGGCGCACACCCTCGGGTGACATAGAAGCATTTAAATATAATAGCATCTATAACTAACTTCTTTCTGAGGAGGAAGTGGCGATTTAATGAAATGCAATAAACGTTAGTGTTCCTGTGGCTTCAGTTCTTTGATTTGCTTTATAAGGTAAGCCTTCTCGTCGTTGAACTGTTCGTCCTCAGAACGATCCGTGTGGAACTTGGTGAGGAAGTCTACCAGCTTGTCTTGATTTCTTAACAGGATGTCCAATATTGGTTTTGGTTTGTTTGGATTGGCTACGAATACCTGAAAACCAAACAATGGTTATCGCCAATTCGCACTTATCATATTATTTGAGACAAGTTCTGGGGTAGCACTAACCTTTTTCTCTCGAATAATAATTGTGGCTAAGTTGCATACATTCGGAGAGGCCTTTGTCCGGTAGTGGACCGGTGTAGCTAATCTGGCGATGTTTACTTTAGTTGGATTCATACCAAGGCTATTCGATTATTTTTAAAATAGATAGAAACTCTTTGCACACCAAAAATAGAAAAAAAAATCAGAAAATAAAATAATAATCTTATGGGCTAGTGCTTTTACTTGGTGGTAGATCTCCTTAGCAGGAGGTCGTCTAGGTAGGTACCACCGCAGTACCAGATATTCCGCCGCCAAGCAGTAGTGTGCAAACATTACTGTGTTCCGGTTTGAAGGGTACTGCAGCTAGCGAAATTACAGGGCTGTTGAGACTAACCATCGATAGTCCCAAAGTAATGAGCACCAAAGCAGTGATGCCCTGGACTTTGTTTTGCTACTCAAAGTTCTGTGTATTGCTGCAATGGACATGGACAGGCGTTATCTCTTTTCATCAGGAGAGCGTCTCGTTCGTCTCATTACTTTTATATAAAAAAAAACCACTAGTGGCGGCCTTATCGCTAAAAGCGATCTCTTCCAGGCAACCAAGAATGGAAAACACGTTACAGCTTAAGAACAGACAGGAGATATTATAACACTATTAAGTTCAAAATAACCATAATTTAGCAACATTAGAGTTAAAAAAATCTAAAGGGCACGAAGTGTATGAAATAAAATAGTTTCCGTTTACGTTTGTTAGGGGGTCAGCATCCTGGATCAGCTGTTTGTATAAAATAGCAACAAAAGTATTATATAGCCTCAATAGTTAGGGCAGTCGGGCGTGGTTTCAAATCCCAACAGTGAGCTGGAGCTGTCGGTGAAGGAAAACATCATGAGCGTGGTGGTAAGGTACTTTCTAGTACTCCGCTGACTACCACCAAGTTGAAAATCTGCTGCCAAACACCTCACGGTGTATTTCGGTAGGCCCACTGGACAGCTAGTTCCATTACAGACTGTTGTGTTATTATCATCTTCGACCACACCATCACTTAACTTCAGATGAGCTTTGGTCTAACACAACCTGTCACAGTCTCAGAACACCTAACTACGCGTTACTACGCATTTTTATAGTGTCTATATTAAGGTACCAACTGGACATGAACTGGCTGAACCACAAAAATGCGGATAAACTTATTTTTTCGAGTTTTTGTGTATAAAAATATTGTTTTTTTAAATCATAAAGTGCCGAATTATACACGTGTGTGTGTGAGACATGTATTTTCGTGTTATTTTCAAAACTGTAAAAACTTCTGGTAAATCCACCACTACTTTTCTAAGACTTGGCCATGACTTACTTTGTGACTTTAACTGACTAAGACTATAAGAAAAGAAACCCAAAAATAAAAATAAAAATTAGAAATTAAGGATTTGAGGAAACGGTATACTAATTTTTAAATAAATAAATAATATAACAAAATAATTAAAACAAAAAATATATGTTGTATCTCACCTTAAAAACGTGGAACGCTTCAAACTGTATATTGCGAGACTTCTCCTTGAGCATGTTCATCATGAGCTTGAGGTTGTCCGGGTTGGTGATGTACCGCGTCATGATGGAGAAGTTGTGGCGGTCCAGCAGCAGCTCGCCGAGCAACTTAAGACTCTGCCGCCGGGTCACGTAGTTCTCAGAGTTCAGCAGTCGCTGGTAATGCCCGAACACCTTGTCGTAGTTCGCTTCTAAGAACTCCGCACATAGCATTTTGTGTCTTGTTAGCAATTCCTAGAAAATAACATAACCACAATAATAAATGACACTAACATATTATATATTAGAGGGGCGATCTCCTTAGAAGGGGGATAGACAGGTTCTACCATATTCTGCCGTCAAGCATTGATGTGCAAACATTTCTGTATTACAGAACTATTGACACCATCCACCACCAAAGCCGCGATGCTCTAGGTTTTGTTTTGTTACTCCAACTCCTGGGCACCCTTGCAATACTCATGGATTGGCGTTATCTCTTACTATTAGGAGTGTTTCTTTCGTTTTATAACTTTACTTGTTAACCACGGACCGGCAAGCGCAGCGTAGGACGTCCACCCTCAAGGCGGACAGACGACCTAAAATGAAGACCGCAGGAACGCGCTGGATGCGAGCTTCCAACCGGACTTTACGGAAGTCAATGGGGAAGCCTATGTCCAGCAGTGGAGGTCCTACGGCTGAGATGCTGATGATAATGATGAATAACTTTCGCATAAAAACAATCGAGATAGCGCTACATTCGTTGGCCTGTCAGTACCTAGTCTCAACGGAATTTTTAAGGTCACAAGATGTGGCAGACATGTCGGTTACTTTGATTATGGAATCGAAGTAACCGACCTAAACGTGGTTAATAAATATCAGTACCTGATTGACCGAGCTTTGCTCGGCAGAAAACACGGATAAAACGACGTTTTCTTAAAATGAAACCTAGCTAGATCGATTTATCGCTCGCGAAACCCCCTGCATAATAAATTTCATGAAAATGGTTGGAGCCGCTTTCCGAGTCTCCGATTATATATATACAATAATTGCTCGTTTAAAGGTATTAGATATAAGTAAAACAAAATTCAGACTAATATTTATAAATAATCATAAAAAACAGGGTCATAAGCTTGTGGTGAACAATGTTTGTTATGCCTACAACTCTGAAATCGCGGGAAAAAAACAGCTGCTTCATTCGAGGTCAACGAACTTTTTCTATGGAACAGCTGAAAGTAAAAGTTGTTCATGATAATAAGTATAATACCCCCTTTTGTAGTACACTCCAAAGTTATATCCCTGTACAAATAAGTATAAACATTAAACCACTACCTAACCATACTAATCAGTAATTAGTGAGGAGTGCAATAATGTATTTTTGTACTAGCAAACTATCTCTGCAGAGATATATAAACTTCCAGAACCATCCGGAATTCCAAAACAATCTCTTCAAATAATAGTTATAACCGGATTCGGTTATAACTATTAGAATCGTTGCGCAGTTTAAAAGTACTAATCGAATAAACATACACAAGTAAAATGCGATTTCATACGACTATTTAGTAATTAGGGATGCAAAACTTTATTTGTATGTACATATATTTATTACTTCTTTTAAAATGAAGATACTTTATAACCTAGAGTATTTTTTTTCCGGTATTCGCGTTGCGTCACTAATTTCACTACTCTCATTAATATTTCACTGAGAGTAAGAGAGGGTCCTATTCATACCAAGGTTTCCTGGAAGAGATCGGTCTAACCGATAAGGTTTTCAATTGTTGCACTATATTTGAATGTTAAACGTTTTATTTAGGTGTTGTAATTTTGATGTACACAATGACTTTTCTATCCCATTGTAATACATATTATACATGCGAAAGTATTTTCATATGTACGTTTGTTACTTATTCATTTAATAACGGTTTGGTTTGTAATTTAGAATAAAGATATCTTATACCCAGAATTATCACATAGAATTCCGGAATAAAAAAAGATTATTTTAAAACAACAAGTGAAACCGCTAGGCGCTGCTAGTTAATACTAAATACCTAGCATTGGGTAGATTAGACAGGTTTCATAGAATCTATGACTGTTCATTACGTTTACCAATAAATAGTATGCATAATTATCAAAATAAATAAGGAATTAATTAAAAAATTCCAATTTAGTGAACCTTTTGGCTTGCAATGATTAAAAAATTCCAATAAATGAACCTTTTGACTTACATTTCTTTAATTGAGGCAAGGAAAGACAATGACAGAGCATGACCCATACCTTTGTAGAGGGTGGATGGGGAAATGCACCCAGCATTCATTGCCGAAGGCAAGGTTCTAGGAGGTAATTGTGCATTCTTAATTAATTAATGTTATATTTATCATTGGTGTAAACTGTACTAATTGATTTAACGAAATATTTGTGTTGCAGAATGATGCCCTCCGCTAGCCACGGGGTACTATCTTACATAACATGGCTGTTCCCCAAAATAGACATAATTAGAAGATTTAGCCGTTATAAAAATAGATTAAAAAAATTATGTTAAAAGTTGATTTAATGAATACTTTGTAGGTTCATTTTTGTTATACTTATGCGGGATTACTCACGTTTATTTTAAAGCAAGACGAGGCCGGTCGCGCTTTATACTTAGCTTTGTCTCCATGATAAAGGCTACCGGATGTGGCCGAAACTATAATCAGGGTTTTTGAGAAAATTAAACGTGAGTAATCCCGCATAAGTAAAACAAAAATGTGTCAAAACCACGTCAGTTTTCATAGTAAATTTGAATACTTTGTAGGTAGTTGACAAATCTAAACTTACTAAAATCTTAGATCTTTCAATAGTCTTCAAAATTTGTCTTAATGCGTACCTATGCATAAAATAGAAGATCATACACACCTTAAATGTAGAAAAGGCATCTGAGGCGATATCAAAAGTGGAAACTTCTACATAACGGAAGAAATTGTAAAAATCATCTGAATACAACATTATCTTAGCCAAGGCCTCGTATCTGGCGCACTCTCGAAGCATGGTGCCACAGTTGGATGCTATCTCCTGGTGCTCATAGCTGAAACATGAAACATTTCATTTACCCAAACATACTGTGATATTGGCTCATTACTATCGTGTCATTACAGTAAACGTCTGCGCTTCCAACTAAAGGCGACAATTAATCTTCGTACATACACTCACACACACATCTATACATAAACACATCAATACGCATGCAAAGAGAATGTAATTAAAATTTAATTTTTATTCATTTTCTCTTTTTTTCAGTTTTATTTGTGATAAACATTTCAACTGTTGTTTCGTTACCCTGGTGTCCACAACAAGGCTCTCGAGCCTAGTGTGGGGCCCCCGCAATACTGTATACATGGTTGAGATAACGTGAAATAAATTAATTTGATTTTTATTTGGCGAAATCACGTTATGTGGGCCAGTACTTCTAACAGAAAAACTATTTAAAAATAAATATTCGAAAGTAAAGGTAAAAAAATTAACTTCAACTTAGGTCTGACAAAGGATACATAATAGTGTTTTGGGGGCATTTGGATTTATGTACATTGTTTTACCTCATATGTACTAACGTATTTTTCGATAGTTTTTGTGATTAGAGTTTTGTATCCATATAATTTACAACAATTTCTTTAGCCTATCTTATATAGGCAATAACGTTAATACATTTCAAATATTCAACGCACCCAGACATCAAAGTGAACAGTATCTCTGGTTTGGTACAAATGTACTCGACTGTCGGAGACCGGGTACCGATCTGACGTCTAAGCACATTGTTGAATACCTGCGCCACATCCTTCTTACCCTCGAAATCGATGCGGTTTAAATTCTATAATGAAATCAAAAACAAATATATAATATTAGAATAGAATAATAATTAATAAATAACTCTTTATTGATCACACCAATTATTACTAAAAACAATTTTACAATATAAACTTAACACTAGTTGAACAATTGGCGGCCTTATCGCTAAGAGCGATCTCTTCCAGGCAACCTAATCATACTCGTAAAGCTGGATATTGACATGTGAAATAATCTCAAAGAACAACTTATATTTCTGCTTTACCAATTTTGTTTTTCCGCTTATGTTTTGATTGGCAACAATTTTTTTAATTTAATTTGAAATCAATTTAATGTGTAAATGAACAAGTAACAAAGCAGCAAAAATCTACTTTATTCATCTGCTATCATAATATTGTCACTTACTAATAAATTTGTTGGCAATCTAACACTGATACAAATTATTAAGCACAGCACAATAATACATGTTATTTTAATAGTTTTGCTTTATAAATTAAAGCCTCAGAGAGCCAGCAATAAGATCTCTAATTATCATACTAGACTTGATATGGAAATAACCAATTTCTACAATACCTAAAAATAGGCTGGATCTTTTATCTATAATCATATCCCATATATGTATTAGAAGTTATAAAGCTGTAATTTCAAAAAAATTAAGTTATGAAACTTTTGCTAGACTTTGCATTTTATATTCCCTTTGTATCTTGCTCAAAAAGTTCGAGAATAAACCACACAATATTAACTACACTTCCTTCCTTTTTTTGCAAGATTATGGCATGATTGAAAGTTACAAAACCAAATCCTAAATGGGGTCAACAGCCTACCTTATACATATAGATTCTGATTATTTATTTAAGATTTTGATTATTTATTCACCATATATCAAAGTTTCACTATACTAGGTAAGTCAGTTAGTAAAAAAAAAAAAAATATACTATTAAAATGTCATAAAAAATATTTAAATAGCATTTTGACTCAATTAGTAATAATATAATTATATCAGATACATATGGGAAATCAGATGTAAAATTCTGATAGAGAATAAGAAGACTAGCACAGATCAATAATATACATCATACAATGGTGGTAATTAGAAGTAGTTGCCTGAGGATATCAATTGGATCAGTTCACAGGTTTTAAGTTGCTCCGCATGCTATGGAAAGAGCTATACTTGGCATTTCTTTAAGGGATCTTATACAGAACAAAGTAATTCGCGAAACGACCAAAGTAATCAACATAACTCAGCATATTAGTAAGCTATAGTGCCAGTGGGCTAGACATATCTGTCGTAGAACCGATAATTGTTGGGGTAAACACATTCTAGAGTGGAGATCACTTATAGGCAAATGCATAGGACATTCTGAAACTGGACAGAGTGAGGATATACATAATGCAGTGGGTAATGACTGGAAACAAAAAGCCAAAGATCGGGCTAGGGGTGTGTATTAAGAGAGTCTCATGTCCAGCAGTGGACTAAAGTGGGCTGATGATGATGCCTGATTGAATCATTAAAATTAATGAGCATGTTTAAAAATAATCTATCCATTTAGGATATAGAGATAAATATAAGGAATATATAAAAATAGGTATAAATATAATTAAAAAATATTTTTTCCCTATATTCATTCATGATAAGTCAATTATTTTTTACAACGCTACTGTATTGTTTCTTCTGTACTGACTATTAGTCAGCATGTGTCTTGACCATGGTTATTGTAACTTGGCTAAAAATGGAGGTAAATAAATTAATTGTATTTTGTTGTGTGATAAGTCTCTGTGCTTCAGATAAAAAAATACTATGAAGTATTCACTGGTATCACTGTGCAGGTGCAGTTCATTGTGTTGCAGGGACAGGACTGTATAGTGCCTATGTCTTGCAACGTAGCGAGGGCCCTTCATATTCACTTCCTATGTTCCCATCCCTGCCCAATCACGTGATTTGAAAAAAAAAAACAATTTCATATTATCCTACCAACACTGCTATGAATAGCTTATAGCCCCTGAACAAGGTTAATGGGGTCTGGAAAGAGAATGAGTCTGAGCCACAACTTCTTTATAACAACGGAGTCCAATCTTAAAAGAAGTTTTACCGATATTGTATACAAGAGAAGGCCCAAGTCAGATGTTATTCAGATAGTTGTCATAAATCTGAGCTTTTTTCCAAGCAATATGCAATGGATGTTGCCCTACCCGGTTCAGATGATTGATAAAGCTATAGACAACCGATTCTAAAGAATTAGTGTTCTTCGGTTATGCTTAATTTTTCTACCAAGATATTTAAATGGTGCTGCTTCGGCAACTGTGGAAATACTTTAGTCTTTCGACAAGAGTCTTGCGTCATATGAGGTATATTTGATATCATATCTACCCAGAGACAGACAGTGACATTTACTTGGTTTTTGTCCTCATGCTTATAGCCCACACACAAAACTCATCCACTTCCAGCAATAGTTTCTAAAACTGCTTCATATTTCTGCATAATTATGTGTTCAATTTGCAAAATTTTTAAAGTTACATCAGCAACCATGATTGTTATCTATGTGCACTTACCTGTATCAAAAGTAACAATAGATTAGTATTGTATAGTTCCTGAGCTAGCTGTGCTACTATGATGTCTGTCTGTGGTTCTGCATCAGATGTGCCATATAACATGTTTTTTATCAACACCTGTCAAACAAATGGATCAGTTAGTATTTGATTGAACATTTTCTCATCAAAGTTTGTATTTAACACCAAAAGATTACGTACCAAATTTTTGCTAACATCTTCTTGTGCTTTCTCAGCTTTCTTGTCACCTCTTTCTAGAGCTGTAACAGCATCCTTTAATGATCTCACAAGCTCCGCCGGACTCTTCTGAGATTTTCCAAAAAGAGGCATAGTATTTCGATAATCTGAACAGATGAACTATGTAATGTTGTCCACATAAGATTATACCTGCAATAAACGTACCATTACATACACTAGAATGTTAGAAACTATGCACTTGCACTTTAAATTCACGAGAATGCAGGGAGAAACGATCTCTGACACATTAAAAAATCATTTGCCAACTTGGCTGTGAGGCACTGAGCTTAACAAAAACGGGTTAGCGTTGTGTATTTAACCTAAAATGAGTATAAATTCACTAAATATAAACAATTAAAACTCACTTTCGGAATAATTATTACAATTTTCCCTAGCAAGACAGACCACACGAAACGAACAGCTGTGATGTCAATAGAAATATTGCCATTTTTTAAATTATCTGCCGTCAAATTCTGCCATAGATAAAAATAATGTACCAACACAAATAAGCTATGTAGAATCCCGATGAAAAGCGCATGAAACCATCGCATTGTTAGGGTGAAATTTTTTGGTTAAATTAATTAAAATTGCAATTTATAAGTTTTATTGATCAGTTAAGTAGTAATTTTTATTTTTATTTCGTTTAAATAGCCTCTGTAAGTCTTTATTTAATTGATTTCTTCATGGATCCTCCGATCGACCCAGGGGGGGGGGGGGGGGGGGGGACCTCAAAAACTCAACCTGTATGGACTGGACTTGACCAAGAGTGTATTTTCACCGTAACTATAGATGTTAGACATAAATTAAATTTCAAAAACTGAAGTAGAGTCGTGTTGCCCCTTATATATTTTTTTCCAAAACTAATGTTTTTTCGATTGCTTATGTATAAAAATAGTGGTGTTTTATTCAAAAAGTGCCAGTTTACAAGCGCAAGTGTGAAAGTGATGAAATGTGATGAAACATGACTTTTCGTGTTGATTCTAAAACTCCATCGAAGCATAAAGTCGCCACTACTTTACTAAGGCATCACTAGATTTGACTGGCACGGACTGGACTTGACCAAAACTGGACTTTGACTATAAAGATAAAGAAGCTAAAAACTGAAGACTGCACACAAAATACAGAAACATTGAAATCGGTAGAATGCATAGAGTGTGATGCCAAGAAGAAAGAAACAAAAAACCCATAGTTTAGAGTGTGTCACTGTTTGATAGTCACTGTCAAACTGTCAAGTGACTATCAAATCAAACTCAAACTCAAATTAACTCAATCCGAATCCGAAATTTCTGAAACGTGTCTTTCGTCGGTGCGGCGGTCGGTGAATAATTTTAGATATAATAGGTTTTAGGTTACAAAACCTAATTATTAAGATCTTTTTTAACTTCGAATTAAACTATGGCAGAAACTTCAAGTGAAAATCTTTCTAAAAAGTGAGTACACAGAGTGATAACAAGATGTTCGCTGTGAAGATAATCCATACACTTGCGTTACCTGTAAGACTTGAACTGGTGACCAGACGATGCATAAAGCTATCCAGTTCGGTATGCAAAGGGTGGGTTAATATCCTCTCAGTCATTATTTTAAATGACTTTAATGTTTATTTGTTCCTCTTGTTATAGTGAGCTTAAACGGCGGTTAAAGGCTGAACAAAGGTTGAAAGAAAAGGTAGAGAAAGCTGCTCTACAGCCAGCTGCACCGGAAACGGAGAAAAAGTCATCTAAGGCAGCGGAAGAAGAAATAAGCCCCAATGAATACTTTAAACTCAGAACTTCTGCTGTTGCAGCACTTAAGGCTGGATCCAAAGAAGACCACCCTTACCCACATAAATTTTCAGTCACAACATCATTAGAGGAGTTTATTGAGAAGTACAACCACCTTGGTAGCGGTGAGGTGCTAGAGAATGTCACCCTCTCTCTGGCTGGTAGAGTGCACTCCATCAGAGAATCAGGGGCTAAACTAATATTCTATGATCTGAGAGCTGAAGGTGTCAAAATTCAGGTAACAGTTGTATAATATTAATGTAAAAATGTTCTTTCTCTTATAAAAAGACAATTTACTAAATAGCATTTTGGTATTACAAAAACATAATTTTTATTGTGTTGTAGTTTTTATAGGCTAGAATTTTTTTTTATCTCTCTTATGTATTCCAGAAAAAGTAGAAGCATCATTTCATTACATATAAGTATTTTAACTTTCATGTCTAGTACTTTAACTGTGGTATATATATAAGTATATTACAAAACTGTTGTTCCTAAACTAGAACCAATAAACCATATATTACCTTACATTATTACCTTAGTGAAAAAATGATCCAAATGAGATAATAAAAAAATAATTAAAAAAAAAATATGTTTCAGGTTATGGCTAATGCTAAAATGTATGAGTCAGAAAAAAAGTTTGCCATTGACACTGATAAATTAAGAAGAGGTGACATAATTGGGTGTGTTGGTCACCCAGGGAAGACCAAGAAGGGGGAACTCTCAATCATACCAAAAAGTATTAAATTGCTCTCACCGTGTCTTCATATGCTTCCGCATCTACATTTTGGGCTGAAAGATAAGGAAACCAGGTTCAGGAAGAGATATTTGGATCTCATTTTAAATGATAGGGTTTGTATTATTTTTCACTTTTCCTTTATCTATTAGCTAATATACAGCCTTTCCGTATAAGTTTCATCTTTTTTCGCATAATAGTCGCAACAGACCTGTATATTCTATTCAGAAGTAAAAGATTGCTCAGAATGATATGTATAATAAATTATGAGTATGGCAAAAGGAGCTCGATGTCATCATTATGAACAATTTTTTCTTTTGAGGCAACCTTATCATGAACTCTTTTATAGAAATATGTTATTCACCATTGATGAAATGCTTGGAACAACTGTTTTTTTTTGGCCTTGCATTTCATAGTAAAAATTGTTCTTTACTCAGCTTACACTACACACTACCGATCCGTGTAACTATTTGTGTCATAGAATTAAATGTGTTGGTGGATGCTTGAGTATGTTATGCATATGTCATTGAATAAATTCTGTTTGTTTTATCACTTAAACATAAATTACATTAATTTGACAGTATTAACAATATATTTAGGTAAGACAAACATTCTATACTAGAGCAAAGATAATTGCCTATGTCAGACGATTTTTGGACAACATGGGCTTCCTAGAAATTGAAACACCAATGATGAATATGATAGCTGGAGGTGCTGTTGCTAAGCCATTTATCACCCATCACAATGAATTAAATATGGACTTGTACATGAGAATAGCACCAGAGTTGTACCACAAGATGCTAGTTGTTGGAGGTCTAGACCGCGTCTATGAGATTGGACGTCAGTTTAGAAACGAAGGCATTGATCTGACACATAACCCTGAATTTACAACCTGTGAATTCTACATGGCATATGCTGATTACAATGATCTGATACAGATCACTGAATCCTTGCTCTCAGGAATGGTCAAGAGTATCCATGGTACTTACAAGGTATGTGTAATTTTTTACCAAGTATAATTTTCACCTTTTAAGATACTTAGACAAAAAGAAGATGCACCAGATGCACAATAATTTAAGTCTTGTTCAATTCTATTGAAAATCGTTTTGAATTGAGTGCATGTTTATGCTAAAAGTTTAAATCTAAGTTATAGAACATTTTATGCATCGCAAGTAAAATGATGACAGTCAATATGTCTATATCCCTTCATCCTATATATATCGCCTCTCTTTGTCCTTGTCACAATGCTATGCATATAGGCATCTATAAAAAAAAAAATGTCGCCATACGCTATTTACTGATCCACCGCGCATACATAGTTTTGGTCCTTCCAGCCGGATTGTCTAAATACGAAATGACTTCCTGTAAGTGAAAAGTTATTGATTATTTATTATTTACCCTATTTTGAGCATCTATAATCTATTTATGATTCATTGCTATATTCGAATAATTCTGCGCAAGTCGAATCAAACCTTGTCGATAGTTTCATTCCAATCCAGCAAATTTATATCTAATTATAATGAGTATTTTAGATGCTCAATGTTAATGTCGTGATTATTAAGTAAATGCTCTGTTTGCTCGTAACTTAGTTGCTTTAGCCATGTTGATATACATTTTTAACATTGACGACATGACATTGTGTAAATATTTTTCAACCTGTTTATTTTGTTATTGTAATAGAATGTGCCGAAAGTTTTTGTTTTGCAAAAAGGGTCCATATCACGTGTCTACCTGCTTGAGCTGGTAACATAACTTTCTACTACACCTCCTTGATTTAGATATCTCTCTAAATATTCGATTGTAATATCTAAACCACTTATTTAATTTATAAATTGGTGGTCATAAATTATCGGATTTATATCTTCCCATTTTTAGTGAGATCCATTTACAGATTAAATACCACCCAGATGGCCCTGAAGGTAAAGAGGTGGAAATTGACTTCACACCTCCATTTGCCAAAGTGCCCATGATTGCCACATTAGAAAAAGATCTAAACGTTAAACTGCCGCCAGCCGATAAACTGGACACACCTGAAGCCAATGCTCTTCTCAGCCAATTGTGTGAAAAGCATGAGGTAAGCAAACATAATGTCATTTTGGGAACTAGACTATAACTGTAATTTTGAACATTCGCGATTTAAACACAACATATTTAGTATGTTTACTAAAATATAAATAGTTATAGCGATGATAGCGCGGTCGGTCCGCACGCCAAACGGCGTGGGTTCATAACCAATGAGCTTGAGCGGCCGGTGAAGGAAAACACTGTGAGGAAACAATAGTGTGATGGTAGGGTACTTTCTAGTACTCGGCTGGCTAGTGTGTTCCGGCAGTAACACTTGAGAGCCAATTCCATTCCAGGCTTGATGTGTTTACCATCTGCGACCATGCGTCACTTAACATCAGGTGAGCTGTGGGGAAACACCTAGCCTGTCAGCCATAAAAAAAAACTACCGGGACTTATCCGTACACAAAACAAAACTATTTCATAGTACATATTTAAAAATGTGTCTTTAACCACCACTAACAGTCATAATCTAATGTGCTGCTAGTTTAATAGAACTAAGCGCTTAGATAAGATTGGTGCTGAACAATAAGATTGGCGAAAAGGGTTTATTTAGATTAAAGCTATATGGCGCTGTGCGAAAAATTTCGTCAATATATGCTTATAATATTTCATTCACAGATAGAATGCCCTCCACCTCGCACTACAGCAAGACTTCTGGACAAACTAGTTGGACAGTTCCTTGAGGACAAATGTATCAATCCCACATTCATTATGGACCACCCGCAGATCATGAGCCCTCTCTCCAAGTACCATAGAGATATCCCTGGCCTCACAGAAAGGTATTTACCATTCTATTTTTATTATAGTCTTTGAATTGAAATTTATTGAATACAACACAAACACAAATTGCCACAGTAACAATTTTAGCTAAGTATAGTACATATGTTTCTTTTGAAATTTTAATAGCTAATTTCTGAGCATGAATTATGAAAGAACATGTCGGATCAGCAGGTATAAAGACACTATTCACTATACTATTAAGAGCCTAGCACATTGGCATGAAGTGGCTAGTCTGTCAGTTTTTTTATTGTATACACTATGGTGAGTGTCCCCAAGAACTACATGACCTAATCTTGCCATCGCCGTTTTACAACAAAACGACCAGACGCTCGACCCAAAGACACCCTCTTACAGTGGAAATTCCCTATAAACGTACAAAATGTTTACAAACCATGTTCTTTGTAAGAACTGCTGATGTGTGAAACTCGTTGCCAGCATCTGTGTTTCCAACTAAGTACTACCCGGGTTTGTTTAAGAAAAATGTGAATAGGTATTTTCTAGGCAAGCATGCTCCATCTTCGCCCACATCGTCGCTTTCCATCAGGTGAGATCGTGGCCAAAAACATGCCAAGTCCGACGTAAAAAAAAAAAAAACATACCAAATGCTTCATCTTTGGAACTAAAGTATTTATTATAAAACCTTACTGAATATGGTTTCAGATTCGAATTGTTTGTAATGAAGAAAGAGATTTGCAACGCGTACACTGAGTTGAACGACCCCGCGACGCAGCGCGAGCGTTTCGAGCAACAAGCGAAGGACCGCGCCGCCGGAGACGACGAGTCGCCTCCCACGGACGAGGCGTTCTGTACCGCGCTGGAATATGGGCTGCCGCCCACTGCCGGATGGGGATTGGGCGTCGACAGACTCACCATGTTCCTTACCGACGCCAATAACATTAAGGTGAACTTTCTTTTACAGCAAAATACATGTAAAATGTTATCAAGTTTAAATAGTCAAATGACTAAATATACAGGGTTTATTAGCTTGACGTTACTAAGCCGAAAGTTACTATAATCATAAATATGAACAACTTTACAATGCGAAAGTTACTATAATCATAAATATGAACAACTTTACAATGGGAACAACTTTGAATTTGAGAAAAAAATATGGTTGTTCCATAAAACTCATTGACGGTCAACCCTTTTTATGGAATAGCTGTTTTTTAATAGCTTATTGTTTACATTGGTATGAGTCCTTTTCGACTTAGTACACGTCAAGCTAATAAACCCTGTATTAAACTTAGTAACACCACTCTTCTGGCATATGCCAATGAGTAATAAAATGTTCCAGAGATAGTAAAATATAGCGCCTGTCCAAGAACAATGAAGAGGCGTCTAGTTTTTTGAGTAACAATATAAAGTCCACTCATTCATTGTATTAATCATATAATTTCGTTAGCTATAAATACCCTGCAAACATTAATGTTCGTATACCACAGCTTGGCAGCAGAATACCGTAACAATACTGTGGTAGTAAACTAGGTAACCTTCTATAATGGACGCCTACCACCTAATCAAACCTATTTGCGGCCAAAAAACTAGTATAAGGGACAGGGCCGGATTTGGGGGAGGGCAGGCGGGGCTACTGCTCTGGCTACTGCCCCCACAGTTATAACAATTACTACGTTCTTTGTTGAAATAATTTTATTTGTTAGCAATAATTGTTTGAAAGACTTGATAGAAAATAAGTAAATAAATATATCAATGTTTTGTGAATATATTAGGACCTACATAGTTTATTATTGTTGACTACCAATTTGCGTACCAAATGGTAGAATATAGAAGAGCGTTTAACATTGTTATAACAACTGTATAATATAACCCATACTCGCAATAAAGTATTTTGATTTTGAATCGGAAAATAATTAGGGGCCTCTGCTCTTTCGTTGCCCCAGGGCCTCCAGACCTCCAAATCCGGCCCTGATAAGGGAATTAAAATCACAGTATATTTCAAATTAGTTTATTTTCAGGAGGTACTGCTGTTCCCGGCTATGAAACCAGATGACCCGAACAAGCATAATACCGAAGGCGAGAATGCTGCTACCGATGCTCCAGTCTCCAATGGAGCATAATTGTCAATGTTATAACAATATAGTACCAGCAATTTTTACTTAAATTGTACTAATATTTTTAACAATAAATTATTTAGCTTCTTACAAAAAAAATATTTGTCTTGCTTGCTCTAGATTCCTACCAAGCTAGAGATTAAGCATGCAATGTCAATTTCTTACAAGTTTCAGGTTGATAAATTAAACAAATGTAATTTTATAAAACTTTCTCTATTTGGTTATATTATGTTTATCACCGGGTCTTAATTGTGCACAAAATACTATGAAATTAGTTTTCAACTTCTGACCATGGCTATTGCAATGTGGCCGAATCGTCAAAGTTAATACTCACATAGTATTTTATAAATGCGCGATCAACACCCACTGATAACACTGAGACACAAAAAAAGAACAAAGTGATCTTATAGACTGCTAAAATCGTTACCTTAATTTTACTTACGTTGTTAGGTAAGACTAGTTGTAAGTAACTGAAGTTAGTTATGGAAAGAAAATAGGACAATCAGTCAACCTTGCAATACTGACACAAAACCTGAGAAGCAATGTCAGAAACTTGCAGCAAGCGACAGAGTTCTTTACCTTAGGCATGAGAACAAGACCATGCAATATTTTGGGTAGGCGTCATACCAAATATATCTTACACGACCGGGACTCTGGATAGGAAGAAAAAGTGTTCCCACAGTCGCTGATGCAACAAATTTAAATTACTTGGCAAAAAATTACTGCAAAAGGCGAATATCGTTTTTACAATCAATCGATAGCTTTATCATCTAAACAAGGTATGATTAGGCCTTTTCTTGTACCTTTAGGATATTGATAAAATCCTCCTCATAGTCGAGTCATCAAGTTGTGGCTTGGACTGGCTCTCTCGGCGTACCCGTCAACTTTGCTCAGGGGTTCTAACAATTTTGGATTTAATTTGAAAAAGCCCACTAGAGCTCTAAAAGCTCCTCGGAGTCACCAAATTGTGTATCTTACGGAAGTTGCATGACATTAGAGATGGATTCAAGATTCCAACTTCACAACTTGTAGAAGTTTTACCCAACGAGGTGCGGTTGGGTTAGACTCGAGAAAGAAAATATTATAAAATCCTTTCTGCAGCGAGACAAATATAAACAACTACAGAGTGCAGACAAAAAACCTGGTAATACAAATTGACTGGCTATATTTTGGGGAGCTCTCTTTTTTAGGCTAGTAGAATCACTACCCTAAAAGTCAACATAGCAATAGTCATAAAGCAAGGGACTCCACCTTGCTTTATGATTGGTTTCCTGTTCTGGTAAAGTTCTATCTTAATGCTTTTTACATGACCCTGCTGAGATAGAGTAATTTGTGAACTGTTGATGTTGTGTTGTTATCAGAATAAGTATAGCTATTTTTGCAGTGAGTTATAGCCAGGCACTGGTTGCTGAGGTGCAGGGTACTCTTTGACATTTTTCTCGTCACCGTAATAATTATAGGTACAAGCAAAAAACATTAATTTAAAAGATATATCTACTTATTCTAAGAACAAGCTCTACTCAATCCCAAGTACCGCACTCTTATAAGGCACATATTTTAAAACCAAAATTCATGGCATGACTTTTCTAAAAAAAAAAATAACATGTAAAACTTACTGTAACATGGAAAACAAACTTATCCTTAAAAATCAGATGATAAAACTAAATAGATATGACCTTACAAATGAGTTGACCATAAATGGTGTCATGCTGTAATACTATCACAGCGGGAGGAATTCTGTTGAGCAGGGATGGGAATTCAGGTGGTGAAACAGAGCATCAGTATATATTTAAAAGGAGCCTCATCTACACCTGAGCTGCAAGTCCTAGGCACTGGCTGAGGAACCCATAAAAATTTGGTTACATATGTAAACAAAAAGAGTACCTAAACATAAACATTGACTTTTAATGTATAAAAAATTTAGTACTAGTTCACCAAAACATAATATATTCCAGTAAATAAATGCTTTATCCTATAAAAAAATATATATTAAACACTAGAACTTCAGTCCTGGTGGTCAAAATAAAATAAAATAATTTGTCCTATATCAGAAGAAGCACTTATTCTACATCTTCTCCATCCTTTAATTGGTAGTTGAGTTGTAATGTTCACCTAAGCTAAACATATGCCTATGATATGTTATAATCAATGGAGGACCCTCAAACTCAGTGCCTTGTTCAATAGAATCAGGACCTGTGGCTTGTATCACAGTAATGGGACATTTTAAACAATTAGACAATGCTCTTATCTCTAACTGCCCACCCCACACTTTAGTGTTGTTAATTTTATAGCAATAGTCTTCGAACTCTATATCAGTGAGCATATTGCAAGTCTCAAGATTGCTCATAAATGGAATAAAGTCTTCCTTATGGTCTTTGATGTAAGCTGCAACCTTTGTTCTTAGTTCAATCACAGGCAGTTCTTGTTGCTTCTTTGTTGCAAGCTGATGAGATACAGCTTTGTATAGACAATCCCCATCTGAAGCGATAGCAAAAATCTTTAACTTCATAAGTTTAAGTTTGTCTTCAATAGCTTTTATCTCGGTGTTCCTAGGTCCATGTAGATTTTCTTTTTCTTGCAGCTTGATTTGTTCTACCCGTTCCCTTTCCTGTTGAGATTTTTTATCCCGTCTCTTTTGAGCCTTCGACAATTTTGGCTGGATCTCTTCAGGTTGTGTTGGTTCAGTATCAGATTCTATTTGAGCAATATTTGTGCTGTGATGGCACGCCTCAATTTCTTCCTTATGTTTCAACTCCAACTCAGATTCTAATCGGGTAATTTCTTCTGTAAGTTCTTTTTTCTTAGTTTTATCATTTTTCGCCGCTTTTTTGAGCGCCTGAATTTTTGCCTGCAGCTCTTTCTTTTCTTTACGATGTCTATTTTCAATTGTAGGTTCATCGGAATCCTCTTTCATTCTAAATTAGAAACTAAGTTGTGAGATCTTGTTTTACATTAATAAGTTGATTTTTATTTCGCTAACGTTATTTTAAAAATTTTAGGTTACGTTTTTTTTTTCTCTTTCTTCTTGGCATCGCACTCGGTGTATTCTGCCAGTTTCAATGTTTCTATATTTTGTGAGTAGTCTTCATTTTTCAGCTTCTTTATCATCTATAGTTACAGTCAAAGTCTAGTCTTGATCAAGTCCAGTCGGTAAGCGCGAGTGTGAGAAAGTGATAATGTGGTGAAAAATAGCGCCTCATTTTGGTTCCAAAACTCTTTTGAAGCTTGTAGTAAAGTCCATACTATTATCACTTGGACATAAAACATTTTTTTACTAGATTTATCTTAAAATACTTGACACTGGCAAATACACAAAGTGTAATACCAATAAAAAAGAAGACAAACTGACATTGACTGCTACATTATTCAGACATTGAAAATGGCATTCATACTAAATTCGAAACGCTCACGCTTTTCTTGGTTCTAATAAAGACCAGTAATTACAATAACGTCAACGTCGCTAATAAAAACCAACGTAACTATAGTGAAAAATGTGAGTTTTGTGTTGGTTTTTAACAGCGCCGGTGAGTTTTAGGGATGCTGCTGGCCTATTTCGAAACTCATCCTCAATCAAAATGCAAACCAATCGTTTTTCATTTTTCTTTGCTTTTCCTTTACTTGAAATTTCGATATTAATAAAACCGTGAAATACTAACATTTTAATGTAAATATTTCGATACTCTTGTTTTTACGAGGTTTATAATGAATCCTTGCTCAGTAGCTGCTCCCCAGGAAGATACAGAAGGCGATGGTCGATGGAACAGCATTGTAAGTTAACAAAAACCGTACGAAATGCTTGTCTACGTTTCAATAATCATTTTGAATTTATACCTACCTCCTAAACAAATTACTTTTTAATTAATACATTATACTATGGAGTTCATACAGCTCTAGTATTCATACTACTTAATATTTAAAGTTATGATCAGTGTTCAAGATTTTTAACTGTACATTTTTACTGCTATTTCCAGCATAACCGATTCTTATCCGATGCAAAGGGGAAGGATGCAGATGTTATATTTATTGGTGATTCAATATTGCAAGCCCTAGAGCATACTGAAGTTTGGAACCAATGGTTTGCTCCGCTTCATTGCCTTAACTTTAGTATTCATAAAGACCAAACACAGAATGTTCTGTGGCGTATTAAAAATGGAGAACTTGATCATGTGGATCCCAAAGTAAGGTTCTTAATTTTTTTACAATACAGCTATTACTGGTAATATTAACAGTTTAAGTCATTCTATAGGGTGATGGTGCTCTATAAAATATTGGTATTCTATACGTCCAATCCACCAGTAAAAAGTATTTGTGGCAAGTTTAGTATGATTATCTTATGAATAGAGCTTTAGAGCTCTGTTGAGATATAACATTAGTTTAAAAACAGTACTTTTCTCTTTTCTATTATTATCATAACAGCCAGTCTTAATTATAAAATCTATTACAGGTGATTGTTGTGCATGTGGGGACAAATAATGTTGAGCATGCACCAGAGCAAGTATCTGAAGGAATCTTAGAAATAGTAAGGACTATTAGGGAAAAACACCCAAGTGCTTACATAGTTTTACCTGTGAGTATCAATTAGATTAAATCCATATTATATTGATTTAAGGATTTACTCATTAAGCTCTTTTCATGGCTATATTGTGTTGGGTTCTGTCACAGTCAATAGTAAGCCTTATACACAAAAATTTATAACAATAAATGGTAAAACATTCTTAAAATACCTAATGCAAGTACAAAATTCAGTTGTGTGTAATTGGCTAATGAATAAGGGAAACCAATAAAAATCTTAGCTGTGATATTTATAGGTTTAGATAATTATATTAAAAATCATGCTGATGCTGAGAATATTGGCATAAAAAGGTTGAATGAGTTTTGGTGGTATACAAATATAATATGTAGCAATAAATTTGTCTACATCACAATTGCATAACCTCCAACAACCCAATGTATAAATTTGTGCAACCTCTATTATGTTATAACTGATAATATTAGTGTTCATTTTTAAGGGATTCTTATTGAATGTGAAAGGTATTTTGCTCATTGCTGGACAAAACTCTCCCCCCCTCTTGTCATATTCTTTGGATTGATGTTTATATGTTTGGAACCTTTACATCTTATAGTGTCATTGGTGTTGTGTATCAAATTGCAGAGTCTACTCCCAAGAGGCCAACATCCCAACACTTTAAGGGAAAGAAACACAAAAATTAATCAATTGCTGAAAGAAAAAGCTGTCAATATGAATAAAGTGGAAATGGTTCCCATAGACAAGGGTTTTGTACAAAATGATGGCACAATAAGTCATCATGACATGCATGACTACCTCATTCCAACTAATGCAGCTTGTAGAAAAGCATTTGAACCAATCTATGATCTTCTTCAGCAATTACTCTTCGAAGGTGAACCAGAAAAAGACTTGACACCCTCAGAATGAAAAATATACTTACACTTCTTTTTGCAGCTTTTTTATCATGTAGCAAGCTCATTGTGATGGATACCATAGTACTTAATTAGCTTTTTTACTGTAGGCTTAAGTATCTTTTAAAGTGAACTTTACATTCCAAAACCTAGAATTTATTGTAATCGGCTGTGTTTACACTAAGCCTCGATGCTAATTACCAAGGATTGCATGGAGTTAAAATGCATTTGAAAATAACTGTAACATATAGCAAAACTTGAACAACAACCCTTTGGTGATATTCAATGTGTTTGTTATATAAGTTGACATAGTAAAATTTATATAAAACTGTTCAGAGTTCAAATGTTATGCCTCCAAAAAGTATTGAGTCTAATGCGATATTCGACTTACTATCTTGATAATTTACATTACATATCAATGATGAAATTTGTGGTAGTTGTTTATGACAGGGTTTAATAGGTACTTACTTTTTTCTTTCAATTATTCTGTCTATAAAATCTTTCAAATAGGTTCCCAAGTTACAAGTTTGTATTTACCTCATCTCATTTTGTTTACAACAATGCTTAGGAAAACAGTTATAATTACAACGATTAACAATATAAAAAATTTGCACTACATCACATCACACTCGTATAAAAAACTAATTTCGAATTAACCAAAGAAATCTTGACTTTTCTTTACCAAAGTTGTGAAACTGATTGCCAAGTACATTATTTATCAAGGTAATTCTATTTTTGATATAATTGATTTTCGGAGTATTATTTTACTAAAGTTAAAAGATTGTAATAACTAATAAGTACAGTTTTGCAGGGTAAACTTCTTTGTAAAATCAATGAAATTAGTGTATGACTACATTTCTTACTGACCCATCATTATTATGTTAACACTTTTACTGCTGAGGTGTTTATTGTCAAAATCCAAAACTACGAAAATTACACGCTAGGCGCGTCCGCAGCACTGGCGTCGAGTATTGCGGCGGTCGAGTAACGCGAGTGCGGGATTACACGCAGGGCGTGTTTACGAAAACACGCTAGGCGCGTAAAGCCGCACTGCCGTCGGATGTGTTTTGCGCACTGTTGTATTGAAAGTAGGCTTCACGCGCCTGGCGTGTGAAGCCGCACTGCGGACCCATTAGAAAAAACACAACGTGTGTGTTTTCAGCAGTTAAAGTGTTAAACTTCCTTGAAAAATAGTAAGATTAAAAAAAGCATTATGGTTTCTGAGATTGTTCATCCATAATGTACCCTGAATATAAATACAAACCATAAGTACTTACTAAAAATTATTTAATGATGATTTGCTTAACCAAACGAGATTATGAATATGAAATACAATGTAGTATAATGGTGTCTGCACACCAAACCTGTTTGTCCTGGTGGGTTTATACGGAAGGTTGTTTCCAAATTATCAATGTGCTCCAGAAGTCCCGGCTCGTCCCGATGTCAAAGTAGCCTGTATGTGAAGCCACAGAACTAACTCGCCAGGCCGGTTTTGGTGTGTAGACATTTTAGTGCAGCTATGATTAAGGTACTCAAGTTGCCAAACATTTGCTTGAATCTCTTATTGTTATGAACTATTTATTTGCATGGATAAGCTTAAAAGTAAACAGTGCAATTATTTATATAACTGGTTGTTTTGACTTCCTATTTCCACATAAGACTGCTCCTTATGATGTAGTACTACAGAGTAGTACCTACATATTTATTTTGGATATTTCAATACTATAAATAAATTCCTTGTGTTATGAACATGGAAATATACTATGAAATGATAATAGCAAACATTTTTTAACCAAGCTATTATCAAAGTTTCTTCTCTCTTGATCACTAAGGATTTCCCTACTGAAGTGCCAACGCTGGGTGCAGCAGCCAGATAATGTTGAAATTACATAATTATGTATACATTTTGTGTCTATACTGTCACTGTGGAGGAGTTCCTTAGTCTGGAGCCAACCCTAAGTTTAGACGAAGAATCACCATTTAGACTTATAATAAAAGTTTTTTTTTTTTTTATAGCTGACTGGCTAGGTTTTTGACCACAACTCACCTGATATTAAGTGACGGTTTGGTCGAAGATGGTAAAGCACACCTAGTCTGGAATAGAACTGGCTCTCAAGTGAGGCTGCCGGAACACATCGTTAGATGCTTGGCGGCAGATTTTCAACTTGAGGGTGGTAGCTAGCCAGCAGAGTACTAGAAAGTACCCTATCACCATGCTATGGTTTCCTCACGATGTTTTCCTTCACCGGCAGCTCAAGCTCATTGTTGGGGTTTGAACCCACGCCCTTCGGCATGCGAACCGACCGCGCTAACCACTGAGCTATCATCGCTACAAAACTAATTAATTAGTAGTTCTAATTCAACTTGGAAGATATGACCTAAGCAAACTAACATTGTATAGTAAAAGCTCGTACATCTTCATCTATCTAATCTGCAATAAATATATTTTCTATTATGCCTGTCCTACATTCCTACATAGTTTAATGAAAAGTACTTGTCTTATATGTAAAGTATGTAGCAGTTGCTCCTAAACAAAAGGACAGTTTTCAACAAAATTATTTATTTTCTAACAGGTCTACAGACAACAACAAGCTAAATAGAACTTACTTACACTTTAATATTTATTAAAGATCCTATTGTAATACAAACTAAAAGGCAAGGTTGCACTGCCTAAATGTAAAGATCTATCAAACAAATTAAAATTACACTTTTGTAACCTTTTTAAATATGAGTTTACCGCAATGGCTGGTAGAAATATTTGACTAGCTAATTTAGGGACAGCAATTTTCCTGGCCTGAAAATAAAAAACTTCAATTAGTTGAATGTTAATACAATAATATTAACCAAAAAGGATAAAAAGTTTGAAAAACCACATAAGCAATGTGTTTGTAAAGTTGTTAAGAATTCTGGTGATATGGACTCTTTAAACTGCTATACTAATCCAAAAACATACTCATCAGCTGTTTATAGTCTCAATATTTTTTTCTATAGAATAGCTGATGTTACACACCCAGATCATAACAACCATAATGAATACCTGACTTGTAGTCTTTATGGTATTCAAGATACACCACAATGAGTTTTTTTAAATTTAAAAGCATTGAGACGAACCGGACTGTCCAGATGGTAAGAGATAACACATGTCCATGACCATTACAGTGATACATATAACTTTTAGTAACAAAAGTCCAGGGCATTGCTGCTTTGGTACTCATTACTTTGGGACATCAGATGGTTAGTCTCAACATCCCTGTAACTTCACTAGCTGCAGTACCCTTCAAACTGGAACAGAGTAATGTTTACACACTACTGCTTGTTGGTAGAATACTTGGTAGTATAGTGGTGCCTGCCTACAAGACCTCCTGCTGAAGAAATATACCATCAGGTAAAAAGT
Source organism: Biston stratarius (assembly GCA_950106695.1). Classification (NCBI taxonomy): domain Eukaryota; kingdom Metazoa; phylum Arthropoda; class Insecta; order Lepidoptera; family Geometridae; genus Biston; species Biston stratarius. The sequence goes on along the minus strand of OX467115.1, from coordinate 14,555,757 downwards.
AATATTATCTAACTTTGTGTACCAAATATACCTTTACCTTTTCTAAATGACTATTTGCCCTGCTAGCTATTTCAAATGCGATAGTCCTCATATTTTCACTGTCCACACCTCTTAGAACACTTTCTTGGCTTACTTGGTACTTCATCAAGATGTCCATTGGGAGCATAACCATTTTGTGTTGGCTTGACACATGTATAGATCTGAAATATCCTTTTTTATAATGATTTTGTACTATTTTATGTAAAAAAACAAATAGATTTAATCAATCTACACAGATCTGTGATATCTGTAACACTTTTAATTAATGACAGAGTTATAGTAGATCATCAACATAAAATAAGAAAATTTTGTATTTTTTTATCGTTGATAAGCTGGGTGTTTGGCCAGTTTACCTGATATTAAGTGATGGTGTAGTTAAAGATGGTAAACAACTTGCTTGAAGCACAGTTTGTTATTATCATGCCATATTTTAAATCACTAACACTATGAACATTCTTTTGGTCGAGTTACTCTTCATGATTGATGATTGAGTGTAGTGCTAGCACCATAGCTCTATCAAGACTTATCTTGTGACTGGTGACCAGTCTTTGCTCCTTTCATTTGAATTATTGAATTGTTGACAATGTCACATTAATTTAGTCCCTTAATTTTATTTTTCTGTTGTGGTACCTCAAACAACAAACTAAATGATCTATGTTAGTTTGTATACCTTAAAATGTTAGTTATTCCTTGTGCTTTTCCTAAGTGAGAGGCAGCATGATCTGCATGTATATTAGCTATTTCTGCCACTGCTAAAATTAAGTAGTAAATGGAGGACACAGTTTCTTCTGCATATTTCTCAATATCTTCCAGGCTTCGAAAGTGCTTTGTTTTTAGCAAACTGCTCCTTGAGGTTACTAGCTTTTCTAGATGCCTGCGAGGAAGGGAATAGCAGCAGCACATCTGAAATCAATTACTTATTTTAACAATGGTTTTTCTTCATTGATTTTAACCTGGCTAGTTCTAAAAACTTTCATTATCACTTTCATAACAATAGCTGTGGTTTATACATTACAGGTTAATTCCAACAATGTGCTTGAGCTGTCTGTGGAAGAAATCATTTCTGGCAAATAGTAGGTAGTCAGCTGAGTACAAAAATATAACACTATGTTGAAAATCTATCACCAGCATCTAACCATACATTTCATAATACTTCTTCTGATGTCAAACTAGGTATGTAGAGCTTTATGTGGTCCACTTTATACTTTTTAGGACTAAGGAAATCTAAACTAAATTATTAAGAAAATCTACCTTGAATAGTTCTTGTGCAATAGGATTTGCTGGTATATCCTTAAGAGATTTCTCATTCCCATAGATATCTCTAAGTGTGTCATGCCAGAACTGTAGACGAAATGCAGCTGTTTGGACGTCTGTAGTTTGGTCTTGAATACGAGCTATTTCTACATTGAAAGCTCTCACAACCAAAGCTGGCGATCTAACTGATTTAGTCAGTAGTAGAGTAGCCAAGAAATTCTCATAATCATGCTGTCTATCTGCAAAATAAATTCAAAGTACCAGTATTCGTTAAATATTATACTCGAGGATTGAAGAGAATAGCAAATAACATTATTTATGTAGATAGCCTCCAGATCAATATCCTCATGTTTGATCGTTTTCAATCTTATAACATGCCCCTTATTCATAAAATGTAAATAATATCATTGTCGGTACCTTACGATATTAGCACAATAATTGATCGAGTGCTTGTCTGAAGTAGATTCTTTGGTTAAGTTTCTTGTAAGTAGTGAGCTAGCTCTAAATTGTTTTAATTTTGATAAAGTGCAAAGATTTCTTTTCATTTTTATAGGATCAATATCCTTTTGGATATTGTCTAATTTATATTAAAATCGATAAAACTAGAACTGAGACCACAAAAACAACAAAACGTGAAGACTGATTTTCAAGATTTTCATGAAATTAATTAAAAACAATAAATATAATGAGGTCAGTGTTGCCAAACGGCTGTATAGTTTCTGCTTCCCGAAAAATAGGTTATTTGATGAAAAACCCCCTAACAAAATTACAAACTCATATTGGCTTAAATCCGTCGTAATGAGACAGAGGGTTTCAAACCCATAGCTCTACGAACCCCTAGTAGACTTTAAGTACAATGGCGAACCTCTGCAGAAAATGACTATAGACCGGAAAAAAACGTATTTCAAAATAAATACAAAATTGCAAAAGAACATTTTTTTATTGCAAATGGGGATTATTCTCTATGGTTTCAAAAAAGAGCTTAGCAGAAATTAAGTTGGCTAGATCATGGACGTTTACAACTCTACCAATTGAGTTTAATATTAAATAATGAGGTAAGTACCTCATTATTTTAAAACAGTATTTTTTTTTTTACTAAAATAATATATGCTAAAACACCCTTTCCTTGATTTTAACCTACTGAAAAGTTTCCAAGTTTATCCCCAGAGACCGAAAAACTCCTGGAAATATAAGAAACTCTTCCTATCTGGCATCACTGAATGAGGGTATACTTCGACGAAATTTGCTTAAAAAGCCAATAATGCCAGTAAAGCAAATGAAAACCTACATTATACATACTAAAAAGAATCAAGTGTCGTCATGCTCGTATTAATTGTCATTTTTCACTAACAAGAACGGCAATGTTGGCTTAATTCACGCCCTGTCGGAAATAAAATCAGCTGGATATAATTACGTAAAAGATTTTTTTTATTTCAAGGCACCAAAAAACTAAAATCCTGATATTACAGAAAAAATATTATACGCTGACCGAAAAATATTCCTCGAAAATATCTTTTGTTGCATTCGAGTTCGATTAATTATAGCCACAACCAACCACAACCGTCTGTCTGTTTGTCCGTCTGTCACCAGGCTGTATCTCATGAACCGTGATAGTTAGTTGCCGCTATAACAAAAAATACTAAAAAACAGAATAAAATAAATATTTAAGGGGGCTCCCATACAACAGTGAAGTTTTTTGCAGTTTTTTTAGATTGTGGTACGGAACCCTTCGCGCGCGAGTCCGACTCGCATTTTTGTTTCACATTTTTGTCGTAGATAATAATCTAAGAAATAAAACCTACATGACTATAACTTATAAGTAACTTGGTATCAATCTCATATCTAAAAATCAAAACGCTAATTATAATAAAATTATTATAATTAGATATTATTGTATAATCTATACAATTAACTCATTGTATAATCTCTATCAATCTATCGGCGTTTTGATTTTTCGATACGAGATTGATACCAAGTTACTTATAAGTAAGTACACATAAGGAAACTACGCTCGAGGAAGGCATTAATACTCATAATTTGCTTTGATAAAAAGCTGGCTTTCGTCATGTAAATTAAACCCATTAGTCATATAAATTATACCTATACATATTTTAGTAAGATCGGCGTGGTACCACTTTATTATACGTAGTGAATCTTCAGTGTGGGTGAGACATGTCGCAGCCTACCGCTCGCCAATGGAATGTGCACCCTTCCCACCTGGCGCGGAATACCATCAACCATATTAGGGAAATTATAGAAAACCTGCAAATACAACCGAATCCGGAGAAGCCGTTCATTCCACTATCTGTCGGTATGAAACTTTTAATTCAGTTATGTTCTTTGACTTCACTGCGTCGTAGTAATTCGTATGCTTACGAAAACCTATAAAGTCAAACCAAAAATTGTCGTTTTTTTTTACTACAAAACAATTCCTGTTCTGGATCACGAGAGGAGGTTTGAGCCGGAGCGATAATTGAAACGGTTGTCTGACGATTAATTGCATTGCGGTGTTTTGTGAGTCTTAAGAAGAAAAAGCCAATCATAAATTCTTACCCCAAATTATATAAATCGTAGATGAGGGAAATCGGGGCTAAAAAGTTCTTACAGGACATTTTGCCGCAATAGATAAATATATATTATTATGTAGGTCACTAAATAACTAAACCCTAAACTCAAATAAATCATTCGTATGGCTTATTTGAGGTCCTCACTTTAATTTTTTTATTATTTAAGAATTTTTGTGACGTTTGTTTATACTTTATAATGTGTCATATTTATTTTTAACCTTTGCATTGCGTTAATAACCACGTTTTTCCAGAACCAGTCCTTAAATTTTTCCTGTATCAATTTGCCTGGAACATACTGTGCTCAGATTCAGGTTTTTGTTCAGGGTAGTGGAAAAGGAAATTTTAGGGAAATACGAAAAAAAAATTGGGCTATCTCTAGGCAATTAGACCAGTAAATTACTAATAGTTAGTAACTAGTAAAAATGTAAATGCGCAAACAAGTAACAAATATTCTAACCTGCTAAACTTACTTACTTAATAAGTGAATTATTATTAGACAGACAATTTTTTTTTTACAAAATTATAATACTTGTGTATGTTTTTTACCTGAGATAAAATATTTTTCTCGTAGCAGGTATTAGGTACTTACTTTTATCTCAGTATATTTAGGTAAGTATGGCATGAAATGACGAGGAAAATTAAAGGCACTGTAGGTAGCCAAAATATAAATCTTGATGATATTTCTAAAGGGGCCATTCTTCTTGTAACATGATTACAATAAAATTTATGGATAGAAAAGAAAGATCATATGGTAACCTTCACCTTAAAATACGTTTTATGTGTCAATTTTACATCAAGACAATAATTAAAGTAGGTATGTACTAAAGGTTACGCATAACACTTTATTTAATGGTAAATACTGTTGTTTTCGTTTTTAAGGTTACGCAACATTAAGAATAAAATATTATTTTACTGTCTTTCAATTTAGAAAAAACAAAAATATAATATGTTGATCTCATCACTATCAAACTTTACAGAATCACCCTTTGGGCGAATCTAGCAAGATGGCCTGAAATTTTCATTAAAATCGGTCACGCTGTTTAAGAGTATATAATGAACAAACGCACATTGATTTTTATGCATATATGAACATATCTACACTTATAGATAATTACCGCTTAATATCCTTGTCGTCGTCTTCATATAATTACGTATAATAATAGATAATAAAATCACAGCAGCTATCGTTTAATAAACAAGTTATCTGATTATCCTTAATTGGCGACCCGCTCCGCCTTTACACGGGTGTAAAGTATATTGGCGACTTGATTACAAAACATTGAATTTCTCTGATTATACAAAAATTGAATGTACCTATTGTATTTAAGCCGTACGTCAAAAAAATATCTTTTTTTTTCAGTTCCATATAGGTATGTACACCAGGTTCCGTGATCTTTGTCAAGTCAACTTAACACATCGTTTTATAACTTTTTTTTATGTTTGACAAGCTTTACCACAGCTCGCCTGATGTTAAGCGACGGTGTGGTCGAAGATGGTAAAGTACACCTATCCTGGAATGGAACCGAATCCTTGAGGACGGTATAGCTAACCAGCCGAGTACCTACTAGAAAGTACCCTACTACCACGCTATACGCAATAGGGAGAGAAGTAAAGTATAGGGAGGGGGTCCTATTTAATAATAGAATACTTTGCCTCCTAGTTTTGTGTGCATATCGTGAACAGACCACCGACCCATAAAGATTTTTTTATTACTATTTAATGATAAAAGTAGAGATAACCTGAATACAAGTGAATGGTCCGATACAAGTCAATCAAACAAAACATAATAATTTAAATCTGTTTATAAACAAGGAAGTTGCATGAATTTTAATGTTATGGCAGACAAAGAGCGCATTACAGGCTACCTCAATGTCAAATATAACATATACCTACTAACTAGATGTGACGCCACTTTCATGTTGCGTACACTATTATAATAGATAGTCACTCTATAATATCACTGCGGGAGCGGGGCAGAGCTTTTTTTCTCTTCATTTCAATCAAAAACTTTGAGCACTTTAAAATTATTTCTATAATATACATACCCATAAGGCCGGGTTTGGGGGAGAGCAGGCGGGGCTACTGCCTTGGGGCAGTCTACAATCGCATAAAATTACTACATTCTTTGTTGAAATAATTTTATTTGTCGGCAATAAAAATAATATTGTTTGAAACACTTGACGGAAAATAAGTAAATAAAAATATATAATATAAAGATATATCAATGTACGTATTAGGACCAACATAGTTTTTTATTATTTTTCACTACCAATTTGCATACTAGATGGTAAAATCTAGAAGAGCGTTTAACATTGTTATAACAACTGTATACTCATATGTCTGTATGTCAACCCATACTCTCAATAAACGATTTTAATGTTTATTCGGAAAATAATTAGGGGCTTTTAGGTTGCCCCAGCCCCAGGGCCTCCAGACCTCCAAATTCGGCCCTGTACAAGTACATACCTAGAACTAATATACATATTTATATTATTGTATTGACTAAGATTGTTATTCTTTGTTATAAATAAATCAAAAACCAGTCTCGACGATGGCTAGATTTTTATCTTATTTTCATTCCACAGCCCACACAAATTTGTATTTCTGCTTTCAGGAGACCCCACACACTTTGGCAACCTTACACCCCCGACTGAAGTCCTGGACGCCATACGCGATAGTTTGACTCAGAATTCAAGTCGGAGTTACGCTTCGTTGGTTGGTCAATATGAAGCTCGAAAAGCTATAGCTGAATACAGCAGGCTGCAAGGAGATATATCGCCAGATGACGTCATCATTTGCAGTGGTTGCGCGCATGCTATCGAACTTGTTCAAGGCACGCTAGTTGAAGTGGGCCAGAACATCATAGTGCCTAGGCCTGGGTATTCACTACACCAAACACTGGGGGAAGGACTTGGTATACAAATAAAATATTATGACTTGTTGGTTAGTAATGTTATTTGATACCTTTTATGCTAGAAATTGAGAAGTATACCTACGTTTGGCCATTATCTCACTTTATGGTAAGCGACAGAGTGGTGGAGATTGTAGCAAGTTAATTTAGTAGTAATTTATTAATTCTAGTATCAAAAATTGTTAATAGTAGTCCTTTAGGTATGTATAAGTATGACAGTGGGAATGAGCTCTAGCGGAGCAGCATGATAAGGTAGAGAGGAGAAATAAAGCAACTATTAGTACATACTGGATTCAGAAAATGAATGGCATATTATTTAAATTGCAAATTGACAGTAATTTGTGATCACAATACATTGCTCAATATTATGAATTCATAGTGTTTATTAGGAAAGAAAATGTAACATACAAGTGATTTTCTTTCATTTTTCAGCCAAATGACAACTGGAAAGTGGATTTGATATCGTTGGAGAGCCAAATAAACGAAAACACAGCAGCTATAGTAGTAAACAATCCATCAAACCCTTGCGGCTCGGTGTACAGCAAGGAGCACCTGATTGAAATATTAGAGATCGCCTCAAGGCACTGTGTTCCGATCATAGCAGATGAGATCTACGAGCATTTCGTTTTCTCAGGCCAAGAATTTGTCCCCATATCTGCACTGTCGAAAGATGTCCCCGTACTAACGTGCAGCGGCATCTCCAAGAGATTCCTAGTCCCTGGATGGAGAGTAGGCTGGATCATAATCCACGATAGGAACAATATTCTCGGAACGCAATTTCACAAGGCGCTGACAAACATGGCTGGCAGAATTCTTGGCGCTAATACTTTGATACAGCATGCATTACCAAGGATTCTTAAATGTGATTCACATAATTATTTTAGTGACATGATGACTTTTATAGAGGTAAGAAAACACTAACTAATATCTAAATGTAATGTCATACTTGTTTACCATATACAAATTAGTTTTTACTGTTAATTATCCTAGGCATTGAATGGACAAAGATAATTAGACACAGGGGCGTAGCTACTGCCGTAACAGCCGTATCAATGATACGGGGCCCCCGTGTGTACGCTAAAATTTGTAAAATATTAGCCACAATATCTCTTTCTAATCTAACTCTTAGGCCGCGACAACAATGGACGTCTCGTTTTTCCGCGACCAGGGTTAGACTTTGTACGATTATAACAAGTTTGTCAAAAAAATTAGTAAAAGAAAAGTAGAGATTACTCCAGTGGCGCAATAAAATGAAAATCGGATAGATGGGCAATCCCCCAACAAATTTTGATACAGGGCCCGTCTAGTGCCAGCTACTCTACTGATCAGTCACAACAAAGAGCAACTTAAATTATAGGGTAGCTAACCCTATTCTTTACGTCGCCTATATTTATTTCAGAGACAAGCAAAACTATGCTACGGAGAGTTACAGAAGGCGCCCGGATTGCACCCAATAATGCCTCAAGGGTCCATGTACATGATGATGGAAATTAAAATGTCTCTGTTTCCAAAGTTTAAAAACGAACTCCAATTTACAGAGCAGCTATGTGCTGAACAATCTGTCCTTTGCATACCTGGACAAGTAAGTATTTTTAGCACTAGTCATTAGATAAGATTAATGATATAAAGACTTTATTTTAAAACATCTAGAGAAAACTAAACTAACTTAAAATTAAATAAAAAGGCCGTCAGATGAGGGATATGTGGCCAGAATGCTGGCAGCATTGCCACGTTGGATGGCAATGCTAAGCTTTTGACCAAAGTAGATGCCAGCATTCTGGTCACCTGAAGCCTCCTTTAAACGTTTGGCCAGGTCCCGATACAGATCGTGAGCGGCCGGCCCCCACGGCCCTAAAGTTTCAACCCCAAACGGCACAAACAAGTACATTCTATCTAAATAGCTATATTTGTGCCCTTTGAGGTTTTCGGCTTTAGATGCGGCAGCACCAGCTTGTCCCGAAGTCACAGAAAGATGAGACGGCGCCAAGGTGTCGACACATGTGGCATCCCACACCAGAGGCCGTCCCATCTTCCATGGGATAAGGGTCATACCGTCAGGTCTCTTGCCGTCGTCCCGCATCAGTCCGTTCGGTTCTAAAACTGCTGGGACGCCGGCACTGACAAAAGCCCGACGGATGATGTCGTTCAAGCTGGCGTGCCGAGATATACGCCCGGCACTTTTACTACATGAAAGCGCGTGGTGACCGAGGCGATCCGCTGTTTCACCGCACGAACAGCGATGAGGGACCTGGCATAGCGCTCCTATCCTTAAAGATATGGCCACTCGGAAAGTGTTATCATCTAAAAGATTACCAATGTTTTTTGAAGGAAGTGCATGTAACCAAAGCCCAGACTCCCAACGAGAGACGGCAAGAAGGCGAGCACGCTCTGTAGAAGAAGTTGATGAATCTACTAAGTATTGACATTCTAACTTACACAGCGGCTCATCCCACTGCCTTTGAGAATTCGGAGCTTTGGGTATGGACTGGCTTGGACATGCTGCTTTCCAGCCTTCTAAGGCCTCAGTCAGACCACTTATTTTAAAATTTTGAAGTGACGGAGTAAGAATATCTTTAACCAAATCTTGAGTACTAAAAACTGAGGACAGGAAAGCTGGTAAAGACACACTCGAAATTTTACGTACACCGAGACCTCCAAATCTCACAGGTAGAGAGACCTGGCGCCAAGTACGATCATCAAAAACTGTATTAAAAATGGTGGTGAGTGTATCTCTCTGAATGTTATCAAGCTGTTGTAAAGCTAAAGGATTATTCCAAAGCTGACAACATCGGAGAGAATACATAAATTTTGGCACAAAAAGGCAATATCTAATAATTAATGATATTATATTATAATATCATTAATTTGCGGTAGGTACTATTTATTTCAACATACGGATTTCAAAGATTACATCGTTAATATTATCATTTTGATCATTAAGATAGGACTTGCTTGTCGATCGAATGTTATAACGACCCTGCATTGCGATTGACTAGCTGCGCGTCACGTACGTGGCCACGCGTAGATACTTTCCACTGCCTGTATGCATGCATACTATTGCATACGTGTGTCTTTGCTTGTAATGCTACCAGCACAGTGATAGAAGCCTCACAGTATCTCTAAATGAATAACTGCAATGAATGATTTGAATTACCTTATTTGTGTAATAAAACGCAATTTTTCGGTTCCTACTTTTAGACAAGTGTTTAACACAGACACTGTTATCACACACAAATTTGTTATTACAAAGGTTTGTTAAATAAATAAATATCCTTAGGATATTTCACACATCGCTATCGCTAGTACTATGGGAACCTAATAACTGATAGAAAACTTTTGTGCTTTTTTTTTTGTCAAAAACAGAATCATCATACAAATGTTTGTCCTGAGTGGGAAACGAACCCACTCTCTACAGCTCTTGAAGCAAGTACATTACCAAAATAAGTTAATAGGGCAGTCACTTAACAGGACATTTAACTTATGATACTTAAAATTATCAAAACACTAGACATTGGCAAATGCACAAAGTGCAACGCCAAAGACTAAAAAGAAATACCTACTTAGAGGTGTTATTTTCAAACTAGGTGTAATTTTATCACACGATTATATTTATCACATGTACATCTACATATAAATTAATGTGTGCGTCATTAAGTCCCGGTGATAAACTTAATTATGTTTTAAAAATACGGAAAACTGTTCCGAGATTGCATTTTTTTAATTCAATATTTTTTCGTTCTTAACTTCTAATATTCCCTGATTTTTATAGCCTATGTGATTTCCTGAACTTTTCTAAGCAGATATGTGTAAACTGCATTAAAATTTGTTTAGCATTTTTCTAGTTTATCGTTAACAAACAGAAATAAAACTATATTTATTTTTCTAAATCATTACACATTATGCGAATGAAAATATAGTGAATACTTTATGATTATAAAATTGATTAGCATAAATGTTCTCTTGTGTAAAAAAATTTAAAGTACTTACACCTATTTATGGTAAAAAATAACATGTAAATCGCGGTAGTAACTTTTGTTGTCAAGGAATTAACTATATCAGATACTAGCGAGAGCGCCTTCGCAGGGATGCAACTTATTTTGGGGAATTCATTACAAAAAAACATTGAATTTCTTGAAATTCAAATTAGAAATATTTTATTGTCAGTTTGTGTAGTATAGGATCTTATATAACTATATGTATAGAAAATAATATGGGAATAAAGGGAGTGTTAATTTTTTTTAATGAATTTTCGTAATTTTTGGCTTTAGAAATGTAAAAAGTGGACGTGCTCATGGTTTAAAACAAAAATGTATTGTACCACTATATAAAAAAATAAAAAAATATGGGTATAACATAAGGGATGTAAGGTCCTATGAAACTTCGTCGTTTTTAGAGTTAAATAAATACGTCCATTTCGGCATACAGTAATATCTCAATACTTACATAATTTCTCTACTTAAATAAAAGTTTATTAGAATGTATTCTGTATCAAAATCCGTTGCGTGACTACGGCTGGTAACAGGGGGGATAATAAAAAACAAAACTGTAAAAAATGGGTTACGTAGTATGGGTATGTTCCCTAACTGGTAGAATACTTTTTGGAAATACATAACCCACGCCAGTTAGCTTTTGAAACAGAGCTACTACCAAATGCGCTAACAATGCAGACAATTTTTTTTTTTTTTTTAGTGCTTTAATTACCCTGGATATCTGCGCGTGGTTCTGACGGTACCTGAGAAAGTCTTGCTGGAAGCCTGCACCAGGATGGTTGCTTTCTGTAAGCAACACTTGTACCTGGACACCGAGAAAATCGATTTGACTGACTATAACTCCACAGTTTCCGCTTATAGCCTAGATCGGAAACTCACAGATGCGGTTGAACAGGATTGCAATATTAAAAATAATGGAAGAGTGTTGGAAAAAATAGTGCGCTAAAAGAGATTGGGTGAGATTCGGCTCGTTCAACCATTAATTACGTCTCACGTAATTAATGAATGAATAAGGGGTTATTTAGGATAAGTATTATAGCTTATTTGGTTTTTACCTTTTGTTTTTTTTTATTATAAGATCTTTGTTTCAAAATCATTGTGAGTTTTGTTTGTGTTCTTTATTTTCTAATCTTATTTTTTTTTTACTATAGAAATATAGAATAATTACAAAAAACCTAAACCTAGAGTGCCGTCGGCAGCGGGGCAGGGCTCAAGCTGTCGGTGGTTAGGGCTGCAGAGTGACAAGCCTCCTCACAATGCGAGTCGTGTCAAGAATCACTGCCTTTTTTCGTAACTGCCTAGAATGAGTCTCTTGAGGTGTTGGTTGGGAAGACTCTTCGCTTTAGGACCGTTCACCGTGACACTATCGGGCCAATGATTGCCGAATCAACATCCCACATGGAAGTTATCTTCTGAGCTAAGAAGTGAAGGTTGAGAGAGAGAGAGAGTCGTATTTTATTATTATAAGGAGTGTGTAATGATATTGACATACTCTTCACTGGGAAATAAAATAAATAATCTTATAATCAATAAGTCAATTATTTATACTAATAATAGATAATTAACCAATTATTGTTAAAAAATCAAGTCTGCATCTTGTATATATGTAGTTTTGTAGTTGTTTATATTTGAATTCTGTATTTTTTTATAAATTTAAAATAAAGTTTTGTTTATAAAGTATTCAGTTAATTTAAAAAAGTAGGTTATCGGGTTAAGTTAACTGGTTTATGTTGAAATAAATTTAATTGGAAAAATAAAGTAGCGTAAGGTAGATAATGAAATTTAGAGTAAGTATATAAACATTTTAAAGCATTTATTTTGAAAAAATTGTGTACAGTTATAGGTACTCTGTACTTCGTTACAGTGGTAAGTTAATTTCTTCGCTGGTTTTATCATTCGTATGTATTTTTTCTCACGTTTTTATTTTTTTATACATATAAACATCTATGAAACGTCGTGCTTAACCGATTTACCGACTTATAAGTACTTTACATAAATATGTAAAATTAAATATTTACCTAAGTAAACAAAATACATGGGGTTTGAAGTTTTGTCAGCGTTTTTTTTTTGTAACCATTTTTTGAAATATTTATTATAGTGTTTTTTTATATTAGTGTTTAGTCAAGTGGGCGCCTACTTTCATGGAGGTGCATCACCTACATACTATACTATTAACAAATAAAACATTATTTAGGTATAGATAATTACACAGCATCTGGATGACCGAGCCTTGCTCGGTTTTTTTTCGTTTTCTAAAAATGAAACCTACCTAGATCGATTTATCACCCCCGAAACCCCCTGCATACTAAATTTCAAGAAAATCGTTGGAGCCGTTTCCGAGATTCAGATTATATAATATATATTTATATATATATATATATATATATATACATAGTACCTGGATTACCGAGCTTTGCTCGGCTGAAAAAACGGATAAAACGACGTTTTCTAAAAGTTAAACTTAGCTAGATCAATTTATCGCCCCCGAAACCCCCTGCATACAAAATTTCATGAAAATCGTTGGAGCCGTTTCCGAGATTCAGATTATATATATATTTATATATACATATACATAGTACCTGGATGACCGAGCTTTGCTAGGCTGAAAAAACAGATAAAACGACGTTTTCTAAAAATTAAACTTAGCTAGATCAATTTATCGCCCCTGAAACAAGTGAAAAAAAAATGAACAAGTGTGGAGGTTGCGGTAAATTCTTGTCGGGTAGTAATTCAGAAACGCCTGTGAAAGGAGCTTCTGTTCTGGAGTTAGTGGAATCTCCTCAGACAATTGCGGAGCAAACTACCAATGAGCAATTGGCAATGTTCAAAGAAATCCGAGCCTTAAGGAAAGATATGTTTGCTCTTTGTAAAGAGCTATATAAAAGATGGATCTTTGATAAACATGCTCCAATAAAACGCATGAAAGTAAGCGCGTTCCCAAAGCCATGGATCACGGATACGCTCAAATTCACGATGTCGCTAAGAGACAAAGCTCTAGTGAGAGCGCGTAAAAAGGAAACTGATTCCTCTAACTAAAGCGTATTACAAAAGTTTGAAAAATCTTGTAGTAGGTGCGGTAGTAAGGGAAAAACAAGCATTTTTTAATGTGCACGTGAACAAAAACTTATATCTTCCCAAAAAGCTATGGAAGTACATAAAATTGTCTGGTTCAGTTTAGCAAGCCCCAAGCCTTCCCGATACTCTACGCAATCCAAATCCAATAAACCATTTTTTCTTAATATTCTGGGTGACGGTAAGATTGACATCAGTCTATATAATCACTTTGCATCTAATAAGAAAACCGAGAGTTTATTTTCTTTGGAACCAGTGTCGGAAGATGTAGTTGGGAAATTTATCTTTATATCACACTAATGCAGCGGTATTTGACAGAATAAATGGAATGATAAGGCGATAAGGCTAACGCTTCCCAAAACCGTACCAATCATCACGAGGATTGAAAACTGTTCCATTTTAAGCATTTTAAGTAATGAGTTCCCAAAGTCATGGAAACGGTTCTTAGTTAGACCTATTCCTAAATCAAGTTCGGTAGAGCAGCTGAAAGACTTGCGTCCTATTCGTATTGTCCCGATGCTTTCCAAGGTGTTAGAAAGAGTAGCTTTAGCACAAATAGAAAAATATATCATAAAGGAAAACACCAATCAGGATTTCGAAAGGGATATGGTACGGAAACTGCGCTTTTAAGTCACTGACGATCTGATCTCTGCCTCCGACTCGGGTCTGACTAGCATCATCGTTCTGCTCGACTTTTCCAGGGCATTTGATTGCTCAAATGTGGATCTTTTAATTGCAAATCTTTCATATTACGGCTTCTTCAAAGACACTTGTAATTTGTTTGAAACTTTTCTTAGAAACAGGTTGTAGAGATCCGGACAGAGAGCGGGAATAGGGCTGCCTCGTCAGTCGAGTGTCTCAGTAGAGGCGTCCCACAAAGCTCCATCTTAACTATCCTTTTCTCGTTATTTACAAATGAGTTACCATCACGTATTAAGACTTGCCAGTACCACCTCTACGCGGATGACACTCAAATTTGTCATAGTTTTCGTGCAGAAGATGCCAGAGGGGCGATGGCAGATATAGAGATTTAGATGAAATTCATCGCAGGGCGGTTAAAAACTCTCTCATTTTCTCAATCCTACTAAGTCAAAAAAGCTAATAGTGGTTACCAGGACGCAAATCAACAGAGTCATGGTACACAATCCAAAACTTACCATAGATGGAATACAGATACCAATAGAACGGGAGGTTAAAAACTTAGGGCTTATGATGGCCGCTTAAATGCAGTTCCAAAAACACATAAACGACAAAATTAGGTCAGCATTCTATAAATTAAATTACTGTCCAATATTATAAACTTTATCTAGGAAAAAAATTGATTGACTCATTAGTGCTCTCCCCCTTCAAGTACTGCAGCGCTGTGTACGGTCCTAGGATATTTCACACACACTCACCCACACACACACACACTCACACACATACACAAACAAACATACACTAACACACACACACACACTCACAAAAACAATCCCGTTTACGCACTTTTACCTTACACACGCGATTTACATACTGACATACACGCACATACTCACAACCAAACACACAACCCTGCACTGCCGAAGTTCTTTACTTTTTTTTAATCACTGCTTGTTATTTATTTCTCTACTTAAGCTGCTTGACACGATATTATCAAAATGTTGTTTACAAAATACCCGCTGTACGAAGCTACCCGAGTAACACCTCAGTTCTAGTGTAGGGGCAAAATGTAAACCAGCGCTGTAAGAACTAAATTCTTACAGCATAAAGCTTATTTTGACCCTTTGACAATAAACATCTTTTGTATTAATTTTATTTATAAGACATAATATTATGTGATATTTTTGTATGTGTTTGTTTGTCAATAAAGTTATTCTTATTTATTTCCTGTACATATAGCTTCCTATTGCCTAAAATTCTACGACGCATATACACATAATTATTTTTCATATGTATAGACATAGAAAAACATATAAGTATGTAACTGGTTTTCTACGCAGCCAGAAACTGTTTTCCAGTATTTTATTTGTGTTGCATCGTATTGCATAAATAAAATGACTAGGCGACGACGTAAACAACTTTATTGAACAAATTTTCCACAAAAAACATCTGGATGGGAAAACGAAGTTATGTATAACTATTTATGTATAACTTCGTTAAAGGGCGGTGCTTAGTGCGCTCTTGATTTATCTTAGTCTTAGGTCTTAGCGGCTGTTACACGGCTATGGTCCGTTTTGCTATTAATTCGAACTATTCCAGATGTAGAAATCTATTTAATAGTGTGGCGTATTTGTATGGAATATGCATAATCAAGCTGGTTCTATTGCCGTCATCTCATCTACATTTTGAAACCAGTTCCACGAGTTGGACACTCGAGCCTGTCAAACGCCACAATTCCGATACAAAAGTGAGGTGAATCGAAATACAAGCAATATTCTCATTTCAAGTTTAAGTGTCGCCGCTGCTTCTAACATTTCGCAAGTTTTGTGCCGATGTCGCGCCGGTCACAAGCCAAGCAGACATGGGATGTCCGTGCTTCAACTTTGGCTTGCAATACCCATAACTTGATCCGGGATATCGTCGAGAATCTGCAGGTGGAACCCAATCCGAACAAGCAGCTGATTGCACTCTCTGTCGGTAAGGATATTAAAACAATTCAGGCATTCTTAGTATATGAACTGGTTTTAACCAGCCATTATACTGTAAACAGTTTGTAAATATAGAGTACTCACTTACCCTTGTTATAACAGCTTGCAATTTTGATGTCTCTTCCTTCTACGTTTCGTACGAAATTTACTACTAGTCCGTTTTATATTACAGCAATTTAGTAGGCCTACTGAGCATATGGGGTCTAATTTAGTGGAGTAAAATTATGGCAATTAGGTAAGGTTGCGTTTCGATTCAAACGTTGAAAGTAATTATTCAAAATTAGTAATAGCTTTATTGCTTTATTGCCTTTATTGCTGTATTGCGTATAGTTTAAGTTAATTTAAAGTCATTTTTTTTATTAAGTTGACAAAAGTCGAGGATTGAGGAGAAGTGAGGAGCTAAAAAAAGTAAATAATCGATAATTAGCTAAAACCTTTATAGATTTAAATAAGTGTAAATAAGTGAGTGGATAGTATCTTTTAAGAATTTTGGTTGGAAGCATATCTTTTTGTTAAAGAATGAAATGTGTAATAATGTGCTCTTGTAAATCACTAAAAATATGCCAATTTAAAAGTACTTACAATTTTTTTGATGTCTTTGAATGTATAATTTGATCGAAAATTTCGCTAGTGTGCGTGACTCATCTTTTTCATTGGTTTACCGTTAATTTAGGATTTAATGATTTCTGAGTCTGACGAACAGTCATATAGATTCTAATTGATAATTAATTATAATCTGATTAACTTTTATTTTAGGTCGACAAACACTTGTTAGTTTTAGGTCGTTTTAGCTTATCGTATACGCTAATTACGCACACACAAATACGTCAAGATATACTTATGTAGGTGCATGTAGTTCCCATATGTGAAGCGAAATTTCAGGATCAAGGAAGCTTTATCCATTTTCTGCACAACGTTATACAAAATATCTTTATGTAGTGATTTTTTTCAATTTACTTGTGTTTGGTCTCTCTTTTTAAGTTTTATCAATCTGTATTTGTTTAGGAGAGACCGCGCTTCATTCTTATATAAAAATACGCAACATTAACCTATTGACGGTATATCTATAGGTAGTTACTTTATTTTAATCTGAGGTAAACACTAAACACAGAGGCTTAAACACATCAGTGCGAGGCCTCTTTTGCCCGAACTCTCACTGAAATAGGATAAATATAACAGTCATATACAATGAATGAATGAATTAATTAATTAATGATTCAAACCTTAACAATGAGCTTGTGCTGCCGGTGAAGGAAAATATCGAGAGGAAATAGCATGATTGTAGGATACTTTATAGTACTGGCTAGCTACCACCCTCAAGTTGAAAATCTGCCGCCAAGCATCTAACGGTGTGTTCCGGCAGCCTCACTTGAGAGCCAGTTCCATTTCAGGCTAGGTGTGCTTTACCATCTTCGACCACACCGTCACTTATCATCAGATGAGCTGTGGTCAAACATATAGCCTGTCATCCTTAAAAAAAGAAAAAAATATTTATTTGTCTATGAAACTAGGTACATGTATAGATTTTGTCACAGTTAAATAGTTCGCTAGCTTTTACCCTGGAGGGGTTTACAGACACGGCTGTATAACTTAGTCTACTAATAGCAGTCTAATTACAATAACATAAAAATAACAACATTATTATAAATAACAAAACACACAAAATTAAAATCACACCAAAAAACATTAATAATAATTACAAACCAAATTAAATACACAAAATAATAATAAAATAAAGTCATTATAAGAGTCACAGAGAGCATAAATATTTAAAATTTATCTCTTAAACATATTAACAGTGTAATTACCCTTTTTAAATTAAAAAAAATGGTTTATTTTTCATATGTTTATATTGTTTTTTGTTCTTATATCCCTGGGTATATTATTAAATAATATAGGGGCCATGCAGAATACATTTTTACTTAAGAACGTAATGCCAAGTTATACAATTTAGTCTCATGTCCACGCCCCTCTGGCCACATATGGAACAACTCAGGAATAGTTTTAAGAAAAGCCGCTATTTCGCTTATGTATATAGGGAAGGCATGTTACAAAACCACACTAGTGAAATAAAACTTCGTATTTACGGCGCGATTATTATTTTTCAGTGTTAAAAATATGCGAGATAAAATTAATAAATATTTTAATAAACTTTTTAAAGATTTGATTTTCTTAAAATTTTACTGTCAGGATATGGAAACGCTTGTCTCTTTTTTGTGAGTGGAATGACTTTCATTAAGGCTCACGTACTAGGGGGGCTAATTTGAAAATTTAAAATTCTTCTTTGCATTCATAATCCATATTTATATTTAAGGCACAGTACCATATTGAACGAATGAATTGAACGATACAAATTATATTTACGTTTAACATAAGTGTCTATCCAAAGTAGATACATACTTAACTACCTGAATTGTAACAGCAACTTTAAAGAGTTTTTTCGAAAATAAATAGATACAGGTAACCTACTCCATTTAGCGGTATTTTATTACGTTTTTTGTGAAGGGGTGTGAGTGGTGCTGATGTGACGATGAGATTTAGAAGCCGGTTACCCCAGTTATCTAATTCTTGAACGAAGGTCAACAGGATTTTCGATTTCACAATGTTTTCGCAACTTGTGTAGATAAGATATTTATAAATTCTGTTTCTAAGTTAGAAATAGGTCAAAGGTAAAGTGAAAACTTGCAGAAAATCTTCAGATAGAAGGCAATAAGCTCCAAGTTGCTAGAATCGTTTAAATTTTCCATTTTATTTTAGGTGTATCAGCAAAAGCTGACACATACGTTTTGTAACGATGACAGCTCGGTTGTTAGCGCGGTCAGATCACACGGAGAAGGGCGTGAGTTCAAATCCCAACATTATTGTTGGGCTTGAGCTGCCGGTAAAGGAACCATAGCTTGTAGGCTTGTGTAGTTCAAGAACTAAGAATTGTTAGGAATTATTTCCCACTACTGAAAGAGAACGAACTATTCCCCGAGCACAATCTTAGTAGTTCAATTATATACTATTAAGAATTTGCCTACAAATGATGCCGTATCTCTACACATTAAGGTCCACTTTCCTAAGAGAACACCTTGTGTC
Source organism: Biston stratarius (assembly GCA_950106695.1). Lineage (NCBI taxonomy): Eukaryota > Metazoa > Arthropoda > Insecta > Lepidoptera > Geometridae > Biston > Biston stratarius. Next base: position 14,536,217 of record OX467115.1, on the reverse strand, counting down.
ACCGCACCGTGTTCTAAGTACTAGAATGAACACTATATTAAAAGAAAGGGTACGTACTTTTAACACATTATGTTCAATAGAACTATTTTCATAGTATAGCTGTATCTCAACGCATTAAAACTTTGCATTAAATTCCAATTTTTAAAGAGAACGTGTCGGGTCACCGTTTGGAACTACAACATTTGACTAATACGTGCTTTTTAAATGTCAAAAAATGATCACAATCACATCTATCATAGAGGTCGGATAAGTCCTATCAGGATGGTAACAACTTTTGCTATCATTTTCCTAAAACGAACGCTGAATGTGATCGTTTTTTGGTGTTTAAAACATTGAAGTGTACATTTCCTTTTTTACGAACGCACCTCTATATGTGGATAATATACATAGATCATATCAAAGTCAGACAATAAGTACTGAACTAATAATACTATTAGAACTACAATAGGTACTGAACTAGTACCTATATTTCTCTATTTGTACCAAGCGCTCCGCTTAGTGAATGATTAAGCACAATCCTAATAGCGTGGTGGTAAGGTACATTCTAGTACTCGGTTGGCTATCACCATCAAGTTGAAAATCTACCACCAATGCTGGTTGAGGTGTTCCGGGAGCTTCAATTGAGAGCAAACTCACATTCCAGGCTAGATTTGTTTACCATCTTCAACCGCATAGTCACTTAACTTCAGTTGATCTGAGGACAATCACCTAGTCTGACATCCTTAAACAAAGTACTCGTGAATACCTAGCATTTCTGTATGAACGATCTTGATAATGATATAGCACAAATAAGCGTGTAAGCTTGGTGCCTATGTATTCGACGAATATAATTAAATTGTTGAAGTTTATTAGTGATTATTGTCACTAAGTCACAAAATAGTGTGACTTACTGCTGTCACTAGTTGATGTCATTGTTTTTATTCACCCGATAAATGTTGTAAGAAACACCTGTTAAGGGTGCACACATCAGAACAATATGTATAAAAAGAGTGTGTCATACTATAAGTATTATTTAATGTGTGTACTGTTTGGTATTTCTAAATAAATAAATAAAATATAATACTGTGCTATACAAACACGTGCTTTGTGGAGTTTCGGCAGCCTAGTTACGAGACCGTCCGACTTCCAATCTGGAGGTCCAGGGTTCGAATCCCACGGCACGTACCTCTGTCTTTTCTTAGTTATGTGCGTATTGCAGATGACTTCAAACGGTGAAAGAAAACATCGTGAGGAAACATACATGTCCAAGAGTTCATAAAAAAAAGGTCTCGAAGATATGTGACGCCTGCCAACCCGCACTTCGCCAGCGTGGTGGACTATGCTTTATCCTTCTCGCAATGAGACGAGGCCAGAGCACAGGAGTGGGACAGTTTATTAAAAAATCAGGGCTGATTCGTAAATAAAATACTAGGTACCTACTAAAACTACTCCTGTATGGCAAAGGACATGCAGCCAGAGAAGGCAAATTTTATTTTAGTTCTCCTTTTTTATGTATAAGTTATGGACGAAACGACACGCTCTTCTGATAGTAAGAAATAACGCCGTCCATGACCATTGCGTTGGTAACCAGAACATAGAGTAACAAAACTAGCTTAGGGCGTCGCTTCTTCAACTGCTAATTATTTTAAGACCTTCGATGGTTAGTCTCAATAGACTTATAACTTTATTTTTCTAACCGGAACAATTTAGTTTAGTTATTTATATACTACTGCTTGGCGGTAGGATACTGCGGTGGTACATATCTTGACAACCGTCTGTCAAAGACTGCCTAAAGAGTAAATTGGTAGGAACCTAGTAAAAGTATCTCAATGAATGCAATTAAAATTTGTTATTTTTATTTAATTAAATTTTCAGGTGACCCTACCACTTTCGGAAATTTGAATCCGCCCGAGCAGGTGTTGCAGGCAGTTCGCGAAAGTATCGAGTGGTGTAAGAGCCGAAGTTATGGTCCTGCTAAAGGACATCTGGAAGCACGGCAAGCGGTGGCGGAGTACTCCGCTCACCAGGGTGAAGTCTCCGAAGAAGATGTGACCCTATGCAGTGGCTGTTCTCATGCCATAGAGCTGGCCATAACGGTGCTCGCAGACTCTGGCCAGAACATTCTTGTGCCGCGTCCAGGGTTCATGATTTACAAAACTTTGGCTGACGGACTTGGCATAGTTATAAAATATTATAATTTACTGGTGAGTTTTTTCAAAAATTATTATACTTCTAGTGTACGTTGTCCAATTCCTATTTTGTTTAGGACTGATCGCACAATCGGCTAAATACAACATTATGTAAACATTACTGTGTTCTGGTTTAAAAAGTACTGCAGTAGTGAAATTATAGGGCTGTTTATACTAACTGTCTAATGTCTCAAAGTAATGACCGCCAAATCACCGCATAGACTTTGTTTTGTTACTCAATGATCTGTGTATCGCTGCAATTGTCATGGACAGAAGTTATTTCTTACCATCAGGAGAGCGTTTCGTCTCATTACTATCACATTTATAAAAATACGCCTAAGTATTTTTTTTTTTTATTGTTTTAAAAAAATGTTTCGTTTATTAATCGGTATTAACCCATCATAGGCTACCGTTGGACGTAGGCCTCCTCCAAAACATGTCGTTTAGCCCTATTTCGGCTCTCCGCTTTCAGCTACTGCCAGCTGCTGTACGTACTTATGTATATCGTCTCTTCATCCCGTATCAGAGTGTCCTGAGCTATAATCGTGAATCCTGAACAATATTCGTGCAACAAGTACGCTATTCCGATTTCTTTTTCTATCTTCGACAGCACGCTTCGTTACACAAACTAAAATTTGCTATCCTGACCTGCATTCTCGATAGAAATGGCGTGGCGTGACAATAGTATGCCATGGTTATATTTATTAACCTAATTACTTAGGTACAATGTTTTTTACGACATTGGAACTGTCTAGTTGTCACAAAGACCTTTGTAAGGTCTGCCTACTGCAGGAAATCCACAGTTCAATGAAAGTCTAGCATAAATATTTCAATAAACAGGGGTGGCTATAGGTATGCCAAACCGTTGTAGGTATATATTTAAGTATATGCGGCAGCGACAAGTTTCTAGAACCATAACAAGTTCCAGTTTATTACGAATATAATTTGCATATTTGCTCATTGACTTATATTGATACATTCTCGTTTCTCTTATAGATAACTGCGTAAATACTTCAATAAAGGTTACCTACTGATGTACATGTATGTAGATATGTAAAATGCCTTGCTATTGTTACAGCCAGACCAACAATGGAAAGTAGATATTGAAGACTTGGAGAATCAGATCGACGATGATACTGCAGCGATAGTGGTTATCAACCCGTCAAACCCATGTGGTTCAGTTTACAACAAGGAGCATCTATACGAGATTCTCGATGTAGCAAGTAGAAACCATCTGCCGATCATAGCTGATGAAATATACGAACATTTTGTTTTCTCTGGTAACGAATACACAGCTCTATCCTCGCTGTCCAAAGATGTTCCTATTCTGTCTTGCGGGGGACTGACCAAGAGATTTTTGGTTCCCGGATGGCGCATGGGCTGGATCGTAATGCATGACAGAAATAATGTTTTTGGAAAGGAAGTTCGCAAGGGGCTTGCCAATCTGTCGACTCGAATTCTGGGACCGTGTACATTGATACAGAGGGCTTTACCTACGATATTGAAAAATACGCCGCAAAGTTTTTTTGACGAAGTCGTGCTTTTCATTGAGGTGAGTGAATTGATATCTATACTTATTATCCAGCACAACGTTAACATAATAAAGCGGAAGAGTTCGTTTGTTTAAACGTGCTAATCTCTAGATCAATCTGAAAAACAATGCGATCAGAGTACGGGAGCTGGACTGCATTTCAGAAATCAGTCAATTGGGAATCCTTCTCGAGCAACAAGGATTGCATACCAACAAGAAATAATATACTGAGCCGAAAGGGAGTAAATACTTATACTCTTAAAAAACGCAACCTCTGCCGACAGAAGTGAAAACTTTAAACACATCACATTAGCATGTTGGTGATCCGAACTCATAAGCTACGAAAAATCGCGGCTAAAGAAGTTTTCACTTCAAAAAAAAAAACTATTTTATAGATAAAGTTTAGTTTTTTTACTCAGAATCAAATGTATGGAGCAGCTGACTTTTTTAGCGATTGTAGTCGTATCCAAACAGTTCACCCCAAACATGTAACCTTGTATAATAGAAATCATTATTAAAACTACAAAAAAAAAAAAAAAAAAAAAATTGTATGTTTTATAATTCATATTAATAAGTTTTAACAATAAGTCTCAGTAGAATGAAAGACATATGGGTAACATTAATAAAACTCACTATGTAGGTACCTAAGTTCGTTGAATTTATATTTTTATTAATTCTGTGCGGAATCCAGTTTTTAAATTTGTGTTTATAATTAGACTAAATCACGATTGCGAAACAAAATTACGGTAGAATATAATTACCAAACAAACATTTGTCCTTGGCGGGAATCGAACCCACGCCCTATAGCTCAGGCAGACATACTCCCAATGAGCCAACAGGGCTGTCAAACCTCAACCTCTTTCTTTCTAGAGTTTTCATAATAAAAGGTTGGCTAACGGGGCCCAGTTACTACGCCTACCGCGTCTTGTCCGACGTGTAGGTATCTTCCGCATTGGGGGCCAGTAGAAAATTCACAGAATTGTAATAGTTACCTAATTAAACTAAAGGGATGAATATGTAAAGGGATCCCTAGATTCTCGTTCATTAAACTTATTTTATTATTAGATTTTCTAAATCGATTTAATTATTTTTTATTTATCGTTAAAACATAAAGGAATCAAATATAGTATGGCAGTTCATAATAAATAAATAATTTAAAAATAAATTGATGTTGTTGTATCGTTTATGTCAAATAAAATTATTGTGAGGTTAGCTTGAATAAAAATAAAAAATCTTATAATAGAGTTATTATAAGTGTTTACGCTTATCGGTAGTATTATGCTGAAAGAAGGTTATTGTACACATCATTATAAATAACTTTTACAATCTAACCATCCTTGAAATCTGGAAAAAACAGCAATTCCATAAAATAAATATCATTAGCTAAAAATACATGACGGATTATATGGAACAGAATTGAAATAACTACTATTATGGCTATTCTAATTGGTTTTTTTATTAAAAATAGTTCATAACCGTGTATAACGAAAAGTGACAATTTTTACAGAAACAAGCAAAACTGGCTTACGAAGAGTTGCGTCGAGTCCCCGGTTTACGCCCGATAATGCCGCAAGGAGCTATGTACATGATGATCGAGATAAAGATGTCAATGTTCCCCAAATTCAAGAGTGAGTTGCAGTTTGTAGAACGCATGGTTTCAGAACAATCAGTCTTCTGTTTACCAGGACAGGTGAGTGAAAATAAATAGCTTAGTTATAGGCCAATAAAAACTGAGATGGAATAAAAAAGGTTTAAATTAGCTAAAATACTAAACATTTTACGTATTGTATGTTTGGCCCCCGTACCGTACCGTACCTCACGAAAAAAGATATGCGACCGTATATTTTATGCCTGCATTGTGAAGTTCGTAGTCGCATTACTATTTTGCATGACATTTAAAACTGCGTTTTTTTTTATTAGTATGGATAAATATGGTGCACACTAGAAATAAAAAATGTGAAGAAAACAAAAAAAGACTAGAGAGCTAGTGCCACTAGTGTCTTAGATTTTGTAGCATACAATTTATAATTTTGTGAAATAAAATGAAAAACGATAATACGTATTTTTATTTTTATACTTAGCTTTTATTTTACTACTCACGTTTTATTTTATCGGAATCTCTTACTATAAATTTGTCAAAACCACGTTAGTTTCCATGATAATGCGTAGGTACCTACATCGTTTTTATGTCAATAAAATAATTTGCTTTGATTTTCCGTCAGCGCTTAGCAGGAATCGCTATTAGAAGCTGTACGCGGGCAAAAACAGCATGCTTATGCATGCATGCATGGTCATTATAATGAACATAATTATGTAGGTATATGCCAAGATGTGACAAAAGGCGTTAATGTTTGTCCGCTTATTCTACCTTTCCAGGTCTGGCAATCTTGAAACCAGTTGACAGGAGTAAACATTTTCCTTTAATTAGTGGTAATGAAAAAAATTATAGCGCCACACTGGGTTATAATTAGACAACAAAATTTGTGGGGAAAAAAATCTGATCTGATATGGAATTTTTGTGCCCATGCCAACTCTATCGGTTTTCCTAAGGTTGATTTGCGACAAATTACGTTTGGCCACGACCAACTCCAATATGAATGATTAATTATTGTTTTTTACAGTGTTTCGCCTTCCCCAACTTCATGCGCATAGTTTTAACTGTGCCAGAAGATATTCTGAAAGAAGCTTGCCACAGGATAGCAACCTTCTGTGCTGAAAACATAATAACCAGAGAAAAATTAAAGGAGTTGGCGAAGAACGAAGTATCGGTTACGAGAGGTCCGCTCATCTCCGATAATGGCTTGGCACGAGTTGCTTAGTTTCCTTACTTATAAAGAAAAATGTTTGGAAAATTGTATTTGTTCGAAATCAGCAAGTATAAACCATACAAGTTAGGTTCCATATGCAGAAGTATTAGTTAACTGATACTGGTAAACACACAAGACGTGTAACCATCAAAATCCCCAACGAACGAAGGATGTTTCAGTGGCATAGACCTATATAAAAATAGACATCAATTTATACTAGATTAGGTAGTTGGAACAATTATACAACTATAGGGTTATGCTTGGGGTTTAATAATTCGAATTCTTTGTACTCATCAATATGATCAGCTTTTACTAAAGACATAACTCTAAAATCGTGAAAAAATTAGCTGTTATATAGAAAAAGTTTGTTGACACTGGACGATTTCCAATAAGCCGGATTTTTTTCGCAATGTAAAGGTTTCATTTCATAATGATAAGTAAAGTAATTCGGTATACTAAAAGTTACATATACCAAGTAGCAATGAGGTATACAAAACTCTATAGATGAAAAATAAAATTTAAAATCATGCTGTGTGGACCATCAAAACATTCAATACACTGGAAAAATACAAAATGCTTAAAGCTTAAGTTTAACCTTCAAGCATTATGCCCGAAGTCCCTAAGTCAATCTTAATACGTATAAATATAATGTGGTTGTATTTTTATACTGTTACCTTTTGTAAATATTTACTTATAATTGAACTCTTACATGTAATATAATAAAAATATGTTGTATTAATACTCCTTTTTGTTCTTACTTACCCTACAAATAGGGATTCGCAGAGTGGTCGGTTTTAGGGGTCGACATAAACGAAAACTGATTTTGAGAGTCGACGATCGTTCTAAAAAAAGACCCTTATTAATTAACACAAGTTCTTATTTAAAACTTATAAGATAGTTGCGTTACGTACACCAACTTGTTAGAATGACTAATATTTTAACAATAAGTACTTACTCAATTAACCAACCGCTAATTTTTTTAATTGGTAAGTATATTGTATCAATTGGAATAAGACTAGAGATAAGATTTATAAAGTAATTCGGCTATGGGGAGTCTGAGGTATCAATTTTTTTTTATTTTGAAGAAGGGGTTTTTTCTCTTGCCCAAAATAGTTTGGGAATCCCTGCAGAACATGGCAGAAGGTCTAAACTTCCCAAAATTTGTTTTTTGGAGTGATTTTATGTCTCTAAATAATGGTGTTTTGTTAATTCTCGACCGAATAATGCTCTTACGAGTGTAATCAATTTATGAAGAATTTTTAAAATTTTGTTCTCACTCTGACCTCTTTAAGACTAGTAAGCGTGTTTTAAAAACTCTGTAGTAAAATGGCCATTTACTGCTTCGAGTAGACAACCACTGAGATTTACTGAGATATTAGGGGACACGGGGGAATTGGCGCCACTTAAGATAAAACTCCAATAACTTTTTAAAATTGTTTTGGGTATATATTAGAGTGCTCTAGGTATGTATTTCGTTTATTTCCACTTAACATAAACTAAATATATACCTAGAACACTCAAAATGGACTTCCGCAAAGTAACGCCTGAATAAATCAATTATATATTAGTGTAATTAATCAGGTTTATCCTATTTTAGCATACAATTAAAAAACATAAACAAAAATAATTACACTAATTTTTAATTTTTATTTATCCAGGATGGATGGACATCTTTCCAGGCCCCTAGGGTGCACCAGTTTTGAGAAATGTCATAAAAATAGCTAGTTCCAAGGATTCTGCTATGGTAATGATAAATAATTATGTAAATTACAGACAAACCCCGTCCTTCCATAATTTTATCGAAGTTCACAAGCAGTAAAGTCACCACTACTTTATTTTAGGGCATGACCGAGTAGATACCGAAACACTTGACACTGGCAAATACATAAAATGTGAACCAACGCCAAAACCAAAGAAAAAAAAAATTGAAAAAGGAAAAAAAAAAACCTTTTCATTTCTTTCTAGTACATATTGACTTCCGAACCGAAGTAAGTTTCGTGTTTCATTAGTGTTTCAAATTTTTGATAGGGTTAGGAATACAAGTGAGTAAGTTACTTTATACTACAAAACCATAATGTCTCAAATAAAACAAAACAAGAAATTCAAATGGTCCATGGACTTTAACCAGAAGTAAGTATCTCAACAGGATGAAATCGATGTAAATATCAAACGGAATGTGCTCATTGTATTACAATTGCCCGAGACATACAATTATTATCATTATTGCAGGAATCGAGCTATAACTACTGAATTGCCATCGCCGCCGGGTTACAGCCTATCTAACAATGCGAGCTACACCGAAACGTCGAAAGATACAGACTCCAATTTACTGCTGATAAAAAAACTTTGGGATGTCGCTCTTGGTCCTCTCAAACAAGTACCAATGAACTTGTTTATCATGTATATGGCTGGCAATTCTATTTCTATATTCCCTATTATGATGGTTGGTATGTTAATTGTTCGTCCTGTCAAAGCTTTATTCACAACACAAAGTACCTTCAAAATGGTAGAAGGGACTCAAGCAGTGGGTCAAAAATTTGTATACTTTATTGGGAATGTAGTGAATATCATGTTAGCTCTTTACAAGTGCCAGAGTATGGGCTTGTTGCCTACACATTCCAGTGACTGGTTAGCTTTTGAAGAACCTACTACTAGAGTGGAACATATTGGAGGAGGGTTATCTATGATATAGAATAGCCTAGTCATTAAAAACAATAGTTTTATAAATGACTAAATTATATTTAAATTAGGTATCATTGTATAGTACTAATAAATAATATTTACAGTAACATATTTCTGTGTTTTACAAATTTCACTTGCATTTCTTGCTGTCGTCGTCACCTTTTTTGGCATCCCCAATATCTATTTTCTCTGATATGAAGGCTCGTGCCTTTGCAAATAGTTCTGTAGGATTTTCTACTTTGTCTATCTGAAACCAAAAGAGGTGTTAGTACTTTGCCAAATAGTGTTAGTTTTCAATCAAGTAATATTACTGGGTTACAAAATGTATGATAAGTTCCTGGTTCAAATAACTGCTCAATGTAAGTTTAAAATTGATATGCTACATAGAGAAACATGAACAAACCATTTCTTTTTATTATTATCATTACTTTTATCACTCAATGCCTTGTCGCAATGCTTCCTTGTCGAGTTACAAACTGCTGCTACGCCATCCTGTTTAAAAATGAGCAATATTATTCCGACAATATAAGTATACTGAACAAAAGAGGCTGTTACACACCAACATGTTTTTTGAACCAGGAACTATTCTGAAACTACAAATCAAGTAAATAATTATCAAGGATGACCAAAATTAGGTTGATGTTGATGTGGCCTCCTTTGCATGTAGTAATACAAAAATATGAAAGCGATCATTGTTATTAGTTTTAAAACTATTTGGTGACAAAGCATTGGTCTTTACCTGGTAATTTTGCGCTATGTATACCCCAGTATAAACACCGGCTCCGAATACTATCTGAAAACAAATTGTTTTTTAATATTATCATCCACAATGATTAGTTAAGATGGTTAAATTTAATAACTTAGAGGGTTATTATTGCATAGTACTGTTATTTGAACTAGCTAGTAGCTGAGTTGTGCCACCAGGCCCATGTCACAATGTAGAAAACCTAAAATGTATGTACCCCTTACATTAAGTGAATTCAGATTCCAAGAGAGAAAATATTCAATAGCAGTTAATTCACTTACAGCGGTTTTGATACATCGTAAGATACAACGCATGATTTGGTTTAAAAATTAAACTACTTGTCATTTTCTTAAAATTGTCTGCATCAGTCTTACTGTTATGTATTATTTTAATTGTTTAGTTTGTTTTGATAATTTAAATTTCACTTCATTTTGTCATTGTTTGACTGCCCATGATGACATCATTATGTCATTCTAATTTTGAATGATAACATTAACAAAAAAGGTTATTATGTATTAAAGAGATTAAGGCAACTAATTTTAAACATGCTGACATGTTATAAATTGCACCATTATTATCATCATTTCAGCCATAGGACGTCCACTGCTGGACATAGGCCTCCCTCATAGACCTGTTGAAAGTGGCTTGAACTATCTGTCAGTCTTACATTTAGCGACCAGTATTTTAATCCTAAGTTGTTCAGCAAACATGTTCTAAATAAAAATTAAGAAAAGAAGATTTAAGAGGTTCTAAATTTAATTTTAAATATTATCTTTAGTGAAGCGATGTTTCTCTGAATTCTTGGATACTTACAGTCCCGAGTCTATTGTTTTGCAGGGATAGGAACTCATACAGTTTCCAAGACTTGAGGCACAGGTGAAAGTTTAAGGAGCCCCTTTGTATACATATGAATGCACCTGCACTACCCATGTTCCCATACATGCTGAATTAAGTTTGTTGTGATTACACCAATGTTGATTTTAATTAAATTTATTCAGCAATTAATTTATAGATGTTCCTGGCAGGTCAAGGTCTTTAAGCAGGTTATAGAGGATTTAGCTGTTATTCCTCTCACTCCCTTTTCTACTGCTTATAAATTGACCACATAACTATATATGGTTCATTTATTTGTAAGATGTTTATGAAAGTTGTATTTACACCATGTAATGTATTCAGGTGCCTATGAAAAGTCCATAAGAAACCTTTAAAAGAGCTAATTTAATTTTTAACCCCCATTAAAAATTATATTAGCTCTACAAGCTCTCTTACTTCACACATAAATAGTATTCTAATGATCTCCGATACCTCCGGAATATTTCAAAAGTAAGCGGATGAAATTCTGACCATTTAGGTAATTAGTCAAAAAATTAGTAGAGGGCACAAAGCCCAAAGCGTACATAATATAGCATCAACAAAATGATTTTTCCAAGACATTTGACTTACCAGTTCTTTGATCATGTTTTTAGCAATTAGGATATTTCAACCCTCTATAACTTCTCAAAAGTAGATACCGAGCAGTACGGTGATAACCTAAATCAGTATTTATAAATAATTACTTTAAAAAATTTCACATTCGGACACTTTTCAAGAAAAAGAATGAAGAATAGAACTATCACTGATTGACGTATGTTGTTTTTTTTTAAAATATATTTTGGCCCTTTACTTTTAGTTCATATATACTTGACTAAAACCAGCTTCATACTGACGTGACTTGCAATTAATTAATTATTATTGCGCCCATGGTGGCCTCAAATTTAGTCAATACCGTGGGTTGCTTAGGAGAAATAAGATTCATCGCGTATTGAAACGTCGGCCACTAAAAACCGCAGCAGTTTCAGTTTATTTATTTATTGTCAGCTAGTTAAATGAACGAAAAATTTAAAGTTGTTGCGAATACGCAGAGAATGCAATACATCTAATACTATTAAACGAGTAATATTTGTATTTATGTATACTGTTCCTGGGCCGCAAGGTGATAACATTGAATGCTAAGAAGTTTTTGTCAGTAAATATCAAAACGGAGTTATGGAAGGAACGCTAAAAAATCCTGTCATTGCTTTATTTTCTAAAACTTGTATATTTTGGTGTGTTTATAAATAGTAGTGTTTTATTCATAAAACAGATATAATGTGCTGAAACATGACTTCGTGTTGCTTCCAAAGTTCTGTCAAAGTAAGTAGTAAGTTACTAAATACTTTATTAAAACGTGACTGAACTCGATCCTATCTTACATCTTAGACTTATATTTAACTTGGCTTAGCATAATAGTACTTGACATCGGCGAATGCACAAAGTGTGATGCCAAAAATAAGAAAAACACCATACTTTTTTTCTTTCTCTTTCTTCTTGGCATCGCACTATGTGCATTCTGCCAGTTTCAATGTTTCTATATTTTGTGAGTTGTCTTCATTTTTCAGCTTCTTTATCATCTATAGTTACAGTCAAAGTCTAGTCTTGATCAAGTCCAGTCGGTCCCAGTCAAATCAAGTCATGCTTTAGTAAAGTAGTGGCGACTTTACTATAAGCTTCTGGACGGAGTTTTGGAAGCAACACGAAAAGTCATGTTTAACCACATTATATCATTCTCCCACACTCGCGCTTGTAATTCGGCACTTTATAAATAAAACACCACTATTTTTATGCATAAAAACTCGAAAAAAAACTAGTTTTAGAAAAAAAATCTATGGGGCGACACGACGCTCACCGCGTTCCCGCCAAAACTCCTAAACACCATACTTTATTCACTCGCACACGTTCTCATTTTTTTTTATTTTAAACATTTTTAACCTTCGAGTAGTTTTTAACAGACGCTCGAAAAACACAAATTTTCAAAAAATCTGAATTCATGAGCATGTAAATCTAAAAAGGTATATCAAAACAAAGCAATTAGTTTATATACCTATTACTAGCTGTTGAACGCGACTTCCACCGCGTGAATCCTAACTAATATTATAAATGCGAATGTGAGTTCGTTTGTTTGTTACTCCTTCACGCGTAAACTAAACGGATCTGGGTGAAATTGCATGTATTAGGTACCTACCTAGAAAAAGACATCATAGGATACTTTTAATCATCATCATCATCCATCACCACAGCGGGTAAAACCGCGGGGAGCAGCTAGTATTAAAATAAAGCCAGAAAATGAAAACGCTTAAATAGATGTAAATTTATTTATAATATTTTCCTAAGCTTTATACCTACATGTATTCATGCTTCTTTCTTTAAAAGTGGCGAACTTTCCATATGGAAAGTTAATATTTATATGGAAAGTTCGGCACTTTTGACATGTGTTTCATCATTTTTCTTATGTTTATAAACATAAGAAAAACGTTGAAACATATGTAGGTACATTTATTTCTATCTAAAAGCAATTTATGAAATTTAGTGCTTCTTATTTTGAAAAGGACGGGCTTTTTCCTTAGTGGATGCTTAGTACATAAAACTGCTAAAAGATCAAGTATGCAGCCCCAGCGATTAAGGCTCTGCGTTGATATCTATCTGCATTCCAAATTGAATCAAAATGTGTTATACACATGCCTAACCATCTACGACTATGTACCTAGCTCAAATACCTCTAAGCATTATTCTTCCTTCAAAAGTGACAAACTTCTCTTATTACACCTGGATTAACACATAAGTAGGCTAGTTTTATGTCGGAATACTACGCGAGCGAAACCGCGAAATATGTTATAATCATAAGTACCTATATTTTATGTGAAATAGATCTTACCTACCTACATGCTTACCGAGGTAGTAATTAAAGACTTGGATAACTCGAAAATTTTATTTGTCTAACGTTTGCACATTAGTTATACTTACTAAGGTTATATTTGCATGTCAAAATTAGGTACCTACCTATGTATTTCTATCTATCTTTAATATTTACAATCGTATTTGTTATTTATATCCTAGTTAATTATATTTAGAGATGCAGAAGAATGCTAGGTCTATCTTAAACGAAAAAACAAAAAAAAACGAATTACTAATAATAATAATAATTGTTGTTCATAGCGATCAACATCACTCTTGGCACTGGAATGATTTATGGAACTATATTTTCATCATACATTTACATAAGTATTTAGGTGAGTTAATTTCAAAAAAGTATCAGCAGAATATCTATTAATCGAGAACATAATAGGTATAGACTAGGGAAATGTGTGGTTGAGAGTATTCTATGTTCGAACAACTGCCTCCGTACTGCGAGCTTCTTTTTACGATTCCTTTTAAGTTTTACTTATGGGGAACATACTATATACCCATGGGCACAATGTGTACTAATCCGCCGGGGCCCAGCAGGAACGCATTTTTAACATTGAAATGAAAGCAGACCCTCGTCGCTCTTTTAAAAATTACAAATGAGCTTGCGTTTGAACGCCAACTCGCCTGATATGTTAACACTTTAACTGCTGAAAACACACACGTTGTGTTTTCCCTAATGGGTCCGCAGTGCGGCTTCACACGCCAGGCGCGTGAAGCCTACTTTCAATTTTTCAATACAAAAGTGCGCAAAACACATCCGACGGCAGTGCGGCTTTACGCGCCTAGCGTGTTTTCGTAAACACGCCCTGCGTGTAATCCCGCACTCGCGTTACTCGACCGCCGCAATACTCGACACCAGTGCTGCGGACGCGCCTAGCGTAAGCGATGATGCGATCTACAGTGGAGCAAGCTCGCCTAAAAGAAACCGAATTACTCGCGAATTAAAGACACCCAGAACGTATCTATCAGGGAACACCACGGGCAGCAAATTTCATTGTTTAGCGGTTCGTACAATTAAGGTAAAATCGAACCGTTCAGTTTGTTGTTTGTCTCATCGTACGCAGTTTCTTTTCGTTTTCTAACCGTTGGACACATGATTACCTATTTATTATCTGTATGATTATACATGATTATTATTCATAACGTAGGTATACATGATTATTGTTTTTATATGTTGGATGATTTTGACACGTTTTTACAAAGCAAGATCAACGATTAGAGCCCGTCTATTTTATTTTCAAAGGTTTTAACAAGTTAAAACATTAATATTTCAATGAGAGGAAATTACTATGAGGCCTTGCTAATGGTACGATGGCAGATGTAGGTAAGTACTTAATTTCTCTTCGGAGTTAGTTTCTCTTTGTTTTCTCAAGATAGATCATCCTAGCATTACATACTTCTTCTTATATAAAATATTATAAAAGTAAAATCCCTGTTACTTATTATGCAATAACGCGTATTAAGCACGTAATATTCTCAGTTGCATCTAAGATTACGTGCATGGAATGGTTAACAAAAGTATCTTCTTGTTCTTATCGAATTAAGAGGACTTAACTAAGTAAATGCTTACCTATTCTAACTTTACATATAGGTACTAAATAGTTATTTACTACTTTACTTACACAACGTTCATATTAATAATATAATTTAACATTCGATTTGAACAACGATGAGAGGATAAAATTATCACAACATTATTATTACTAGGCACTGTTTTAAAATAAAATACTTATTATTATACTACCTTAATGTAAAATAGTCTTTGTTTCACCGGAAGTGAAGATATATTAACCTACGCAAAGAAGTTCTTTTAAACATACACTACTGCGCATATATACGTACCTACTTAGTCCCGAAAATAAGGTAGTCATAAAAAAGCTACTGTTATACATCATTGTTCTTGGCTCCTAAATAGATACTGAATTGAATCCTCGTGTAAAGCTATCAACAGCATGATAATGCCGCCCGTGAGAATACCTAATACTGCTAATAGTAAATTAATACTTTTCCCGTGATTATTTTCGTTAATTTCGGGTACTAAGTCAGCTAGAGCGATATAGAAGAAGGTGCCGGCGGTGGCGGCGTAGATCCACTGCGAGGCGGATTCGTGATCCTCGGCTAGCCATATGCCGCCAGCCATGCCCATAAAACTGAGCACCGATGATAAGACGTTGTAGTAGAGAGCCCGCTTGATACTCATTCCTGAGCGGAGGAGCACGGCGAAGTCGCCAAGCTCGTGTGGCAGCTCGTGGCAGAACACGGCGAGAGCTGTCGCAAACCCGGTCACTGGGTCGCTGCTGAACGCCGCTCCTATCGCCAGCCCGTCCGTCAGGTTGTGTAGTCCGTCTCCGACTATCACCATCAGGGCGGTCGACGTCATCGGCCGCTCCGCGGGTGGCGGCGGCGAGCCCGGCATCATGGCGCCCAGTTCGATCGGCTCTATCTGCTTCGTTGTTTCCGTTTTTATCTCTTCGACTGTTTTCCCTTGTGGGTCGTGTGAGTGCGAGTGGCCTCCGTGAAGAGTCTGCATAACGGCTTCGACGGTGTAGAAGAATAGTATAGTGATAAAGGTCACGCTACATTTAAGGACTACTTCGGTTTCTTCCTGCGGTTCCGATGGATTGTCACCATGAGATTTAAGTGCGTGAGGCAGCAGATGTAGTAGCGCGTCTCCACATAAAGTGCCAACTGCAACTGCTACCAGGAAGTGTAGCACATGGCTGAATATCACTGACTTCAGAAGTGGTACTATGGCTACTCCCAACAGTCCAGTCGCACTGATGACTAAGATGCTCAAACTTGCATATATCCAAGCTGAAAAGGACAGGTTAAATAGTAAGTATACCATAGTATGGTAGTATAAGATACAGTTTGGTCTTTAGTTTTAACGATCCTAATATTAAATGGAAATGTTTAATTTATTGTCTCTTTAATGAGCTAATGAGACATCATCAAATTTATTGTCGCTGTATCAATTTTAAATTCTGTGAATATACTCACTCCAATGCCTTTCTAGAGTCGGCCCGCTGGCTGCAGTCTTGTAACAAGACCGCTGGTCCAGTTGGTATACCAGCGCTGGACACATCTCCAAAAAAGTTTTCGGTTTGATGGTAATGACTCCAGGTTCGTTTTCCATTCCGTATACTTCCAATATTTCTTTGGGTGACAGACATGACTTCTGCAGTATAGGTTCTTCTGCAAAAGATGAAAAAATAAAAATATTAGTCAAAGAAACAGAAGGTTTTGAGATTATCAACAATGTCATTTATGTAAAGAGATCGAAGAACTTTGAGTATGAAGGGAACGAAGTAAGATTTAAAAAAATATATTTTAAAGTAATGAGGCGAAAGAACCGCTCTCCTAATGTTAAGAGATAATGCACATCCATGACCATTGCAGCGATAGGTACACAGAACTTTGAGTAAGAAAGTAAAGTCCAGGACATCACTGCTTAGGCGCTCATTACTTTGAGACTTTTGATGGTTAGTCTCAACAGCCCTGTAATTTCGCTTGCTGCAGTACCCTTCAAACCGGAACATAGTATAATATTTATCTACACGTAGAATTTATAATCAAATCGAACTTAATTTTATGTAAGTAACTAAGTAATCAATATTTCTCTAGCAGTTCACAATCTATAATCAAATCAGTAATTTGAACCTAATTGTATGGAGAGAAGATAAACATTAGCAGCTAGCCCATTTTTTTACAGGTAGATACCACTAATTTGCTTTATAACATGGGTAGGGCTAGCTGAAAATAAAGTTAAATCAACAGATGATAAGGGCCGATAATGTCGAAATTAATACATGGGTATCGGCATAATAGGATTAGCAGCTAATTCATCACAGAAGTTTAATTCCTAGTTACGTAAAACTACTTTAATAGATATAGATATGCCTAACTAATGCAGTATGTGTGACACATTATCACACTAATATTATAAAGGCGAAAATTTGCAATTGTGTAAGTGGCTGGATTAACACATAGACTACTTTTTAACCCGAAGAAATGTTGTGTTCACGTGGGAACAGTGGGTAACACCACGGGCAGCAGCTAGTTTCTCTATAAGTTCTGATAAATGTGGTACGCAAGTATTTTATTTTATATTATACCTAAGTATAATAACTATACTTTACACTAAGATTAGTCATAAAATCGTACTTAAAAATATATGCTTGCACAAACTACTTGCCTACAAAGATTGAAGAAGATTGGTCAAAGGTTACCAAGTTGTCGTCGAACAAATAATACAAAATTAAACACCAATTTGTTCCACATGGTTTTGAACCCAAGACCAATTCAATTGGCAGTAAGACGGTCTTCCAACTAGGCGGCCGTGGCGTCAATAGTACCAACTCGTATGTCTTTAATCGTTTCATAAACTTGGCTTGTTATTTGGTATCATTACAAGATCTGCATGTCGAGAACTCTTAGATACTAAGTATAGGTAGGGAAACAAGGGTCAGATCAGAGCATCGATGTACACTGGCAATGATTGTATGACCTCAGACACTCTGCGGGCAGTAATAGGATAATCGCGACTTATCATCGTCAATTCGTTTGTCCGTGATCGGAGGAGCTCAAAATGCTCTCAACCAGCGAGAACTCTATAGGTGGTAGGGATAGGTATAAGGGTGATTTTATGAGGAATGATCTGCAAACGTTTTCCATGCATACCAGGGTTTTGCTACTCGAGGTTATGTGTACCGCTGCAGGGATCATGATCAGGAGTTATCTCTTAAGCAAGCAAGCATGTGGTCGGTATCGTTATTTTTTGCACAAAACACTTAATTCTGTGTTTTTTTACGGGATTTTGAATGTTGGGCATTATCATATCATATATATAAGGTTTAAGCGTCCTACTTAAAGCACTGCTTAAATTAAAAAAAAAGTTATTTTAGTTCCGTTTAATAAAAAACAAAGATGCATCGATTGCATAGGTAAGTGATTGTTTTGATTGATAAAAAGTACCTGGATGACCGAGCTTTGCTCGGTTTTTCATTGCCTAAAAACACGGATAAAACGACGTTTTCTAAAAATGAAACCTATAGCTAGATCGATTTATCGCCCCCGAAATCCCCTGCGTACTAAATTTCATGAAATTCGTTGGAGACGTTTCCGAGATTCAGAATATATATATATATATATATATATAAATATATATAAATATATATATATAATATATACATATATACAAGAATTACTCGTTTAAAGGAATTAGTTAAAAAATCGTTTGGTTTTTTTTTCATATAAAACAGCAATTTCATAGGTGCTCATGCAATTGCATTTTTTATTTCTATAAACAATTGTGCGATGAAATTCGTCACCAACAGGTCTTTTTTTCCGGACATAAATAAAAAAATACCCACAGCCTATGATATTATTATTATTTCTGAGTTATTTATTTTTATGTGGCTATTAGCCGAACCCTGACAGAACTGTTTCAGGATACATTGTTTTTTTTTTATTAGATTAGGTACCTACCTAACTAGAACCTTTTTTTTATTACGGCTTGTGTTTGATCGACATCTCGCCGATCTCGCCTTGCGGTCTACGATGAAGCGCGCGTGCCTAATTTAAAATCTGTTTTTGCTTACTAAAAAAATATTCCAATCTGTACGAATAACAAGTAATCCCAGGAGATTAGTTAGGAAATAGCAAAAAACACTTAAAGTACTGTGTACTTTAACTACTTGTCCAAAGTTGATTGAAAATTTCGTTGTAAATGCGAGAAAACGATTGCAATCTTTTCTGTACAGTTTTTTGCTAACAAGTTACCTATTTAACTATTATTGGAGATGCAAAAAAATAAGTTCACGGTCTGTTTTCTGTTTGAACGACGTGAAACGTGGAAAGTGGCGATTGTCAGATATTTTTATTTCGAGGAAATAAAACTGCACCTTTGTAATACATAAGTACTTACTTATTTGAACATAGCTTATTTTTCGACTACAGTAAAACCAAAATATAGAGTACAAGTACAAATATTTTATTGATATCTAACACCAAAAGTTGCAGATAAAAAAAATTCTATTTTAAAATGTCAGAACCATATTTAACGTAAATAAAATATACACGTATATACATATATGTCAAATATAAAATAAATGTCAATATGATTAAATATAAATAAAAAAATATTACTAAATAGTAAGTAAAAAATTAATCTTTTTTTTTTAAAATAAATATCAAAGTTATAAAACAAAGGTCTTAGCTTGCTTCTGAACCACGCGATGGAATGTGCAATGTGTATCCCGAATGGAAGCGGGCACGTGGTTGAGGACCGTGGTCCCCAGAGTGTATACCGAGCTCTATACCGACCTCTCCGACTTGACGAGCCGATGCGACGGTGTTACTAGTTGGTCTTTTTTTATTGTTGTGAATATTTAACGTACGTAACCAGTGGTGAAATTCATTTATACTGGAATAAACAGGAATATTTGGTAAATGAGCTCACACGGCAAAGGCAACCCCTGGAGCACCCTAAGACTCCACGCAAGAGATGTCGCATCGCCTTGATCCGTATACCACTATATATCGGCATGTATATATGTATATGTGTTCCACCGCGGCGTCGAAGCCACTCATACGATTTTGATGAATGAGGTGTCAATCGATTCGTTATGCTCCGGGTGACATTGGCACTATATTTATTTTTTCCGTTGTTTTTTGTAGCGAGTTTGTTCCGTTGTTTTGCGATAGCTCAGTGGTTAGCGCGGTCGGTTCACACGCCAAAGGGCGTGGGTTCAAACCCCAACAATGAGCTTGACCTGCCGGTGAAGGAAAACATCGTGAGAAAACCATAGCATGGTAGTAGAGTATTTTCTAGTACTCTGCTGGCTAGCTATCACCCTCAAGTTGAAAATCTGCCGCCAAGCACCTGACGGTGTGTTCCGGCAGCCCATTTCAGGCCAGGTGTGCTTTAGCATCTTTGATCACACCGTCACTTAACACGTGACATTAAAACAAGTAGCTTGTAAAAAAAAAGATTTAAGCTTCTAGCTTGTTTAGTTAGTATGTAGGTACTTAAGGCTTTCAAGAGCGCGTCGTATTTGATAGTTTAAATATAGATTGATTCTTAGATCCATTTTGTACCTATTTATTTAAGTACGACTGTCTGTAGGTACCTATTTAGTCATCAATGCACCGTACAACCGGCGTTCTGATCAAACCGCGAAGGTTGGTTTCTAATACGACTTGTCGAATAGGCAAAACCTAAACTATTCAAGGATAGGTTAGAATTATTCATACTACGGGTACATACCGTCATGAATGAAACTCATTTCCTCCTTTCATTAGATTGGCTGGCAGCGGTAAGTATATCTGTACGTACCTATTAAGTATAAGGCATTATTTTAGGCTTTTAAGGATATAATTTGGGTCAGTTATATCTTTTCTGTACATGGCTGATCGTAAATGACCTTGATGATATGAAAATATAGTTTGTTATGGTTTTTGTGCATGGCAGGTGCTTGCCTACTCTGTTACCTCATATTTGTTAGTAGCTCCGCTTTGTGAGCCGAAGCGCTTGAATATCCCATCAACGACAAAATTTTCAATTTATGTAATGAACATAGCTGTTTGTTCTGTATCTAGATGATCTAAATCTATATATGTAAATTTTTAGATATTTATAAACTAAAAAAAATTGTAAAACTATTCTCTTAGTTATCTGGTTCCCACAGTACAAGCTTTGCTTAGTTAAGGGTTAGTACCCGGATAACCGAGCTTTGCTCGGTTTTTTAGGGATAAAACGACGTTTTCTAAAAATGAAACCTAGCTAGATCGATTTATCGCCCCTGAAACCCCCTGCATACTAAATTTCATGAAAATCGTTGGAGCCGTTTCCGAGATTCAGATTATATACTATATACATATATACAAGAATTGCTCGTTTAAAGGAATTAGATAGATAGATAGATATAGCACTGTGTGAGAATATTCTCCATTATTTGTTTATTAGACTCGTTAGTTCATCCATTTAATGAGTTTTGGCTGAGGTATCTTAAGCCGAACCACCATATCTCGTTCTCGTAGTCATATCTATGTATTGTTCATGTTTTTAGATAAGAGTGTGATTTTGCAAAAAGTGTATACATGTCTGACTACAAAATTTAATATTTAAAAAAATCATTGGTTTATTACATTATAAAGTATACTAGCAGACCCGGCCACGCGTTTCTGTGGCCAAATTGAACACACGCGTGTAACGTGAAATAAATTGTAGCGCATATGAAACGTTTGGACTTTCAACGTAGCGCCATCTATTGGATACTTACTCAATCCAGTTAATAAATTACTTTACACCGCCATCTATTAGAATATAATGGAACTCACAGATAATTACCTCTTTGTCGTATAATAAACAATTAATTAGCAATAAAAACATATTGCGATTATAAATTGAGATATAAACTATCCTATATTTCAAGTGGGACCAAGATGCACACAGTGTGCAAGATTTGGTTAAAATCGGTTCAGTAGTTGAGGAGTTCATCGCGGACAAACAACGTGACACGAAATGTTTATATAAAAAAAATTGAAAAAGCTATTAGTATTGCTACCAGTCTAGCAAAATCAGATTAATTTAATTGTTAGATAAGTATTGCGACCTATACGAGTACAATAAGATGCTAATGGGTTAAATTTATCGTGACCTAATAGTTTTTTTTTACAGTCTGCCTAGTTTGCACAGCGCATCTGATGCTGTTTCTAAACTATCTAAGATGGTAAAGCACACCTAGCCTAGAAAAGAAGTGGCTCACAAGTGATGCTGTCGGAACACACCATTAGGTGCTTGGCGGCAGATTTTCAACTTGAGGATGAGGGCCAGCCGAGTACTAGAAACTATTAAGTACTAAGTACTATCACGCTATGGTTTCCTCACGATATTTTCCTTCACTGGCAGCTCAAGCTCATTGTTGGGGTTTCAACCCACGACCTTCGGCGTGTGAACCGACCCCGCTAACCACTGAGCTATCATCGCTACAATATATAGGTATATAAGTATGACTAGGGAGTTGGATCGATGGTTACCTGGAGGCGACGGGCCTTGGGTGACAGACTCGGGGAGTCTGTCACCCGAGAAGATCAGCCCCTGAGATGGCGTGCGCCCTTCAAGGAAAGAGGGATGGAGGCTCGCCAGCTCCATCCCTAACAGGAAAGGATCCCAGAGGGCCAGCGCCGTCGGGGCCGTGGACAAGTAAGAAGTGTTCCCGTAGGCACGTAAGCGCCAAGCAGAAACACTCCAGGGTTTTTAGTGGGTAGGCCGCTACTTTGGCGGAAAGTCTTACATAACTACCGCTCTTTTTCTCCGGAGCCGGTGGTATCCTGGGCAAAAGAAATGGTTACCTGGAGGCGGCGCCCGCTTATGCCGATGCAGGGTATCATGCATCTGCAGGAAGGTGCCATTGACGCGGTGTGCTGCCAGCTCGTGAGGGGAATTGAACACGCGTCCACCCAGCCCCAGGCTGTCCAGTAGGTGCTCGAACCCCTGCCATACAATACAGAACTTTAGTTTATTATAACATTTTTTTATAAATTTAACACTCTCTTAATATAATGTTTTTTTTTTCTTGGTGTGTCAAATAAAGTATTTTAATGATGTTTGATTAAGTAAGAATCATCATGACATACGGCGCCGAAACGTGGACACTCACAGCTGGAACGGTTCATAAATTTAAAGTCGCTCAACAAGCTATGGAAAGGGCTATGCTCGGTGTTTCTCTAAGCCTTAGACAACCGTCCCTTAGAGTCTAAGGGACGAAGTAATTCGCCAGAGAACAAAAGTCACCGACATAGCTTAGCGTATTAGCAAGTTGAAGAGGCAGTAGGCCGGTCATATTTGCTGCAGAACCGACAACCGTTGGGGTAAACGTAGTGTAGACTAGAGAATGACATTAAGGAATTTCCCTTATAGTTAGTTCCCTTCCCTTTAGTTTATACTAGGTTGGTGTAGCTTTTACTAGGCTGCCATGCCGTAGTTTATACTAGGCTCCCGTAGCTTCACTAGGTTGCCGTAGTTTGTCCATGTCCTAGGCTGTCCATGTCCATGTCCTAGGTTGTCCATTGATGCTACGGCAGTCTAGATTATGTAACTAACTACTCGTAACAGTTTCACTGTGGAAACCGCCGTACAGTGGAATGTGCTGTTGGAATGGTTGATGAATATGATAGCTGGGTGTCTGAGGAAATTGTATTTTCTTAGCTAACGTTCTCCACTGTATTGATATAATGTTGTTTGACGTGTTATCATTTTTACATGGGATTTTACCATTTTTTCTCTGATGATATAATCTGATATGATCGTTTATTATGTTAAAATGTCAGCTATCCATAATATATACTTATTTGAAATCAGTTCGAAAGATATAGATATAGGTCGGATAGACATATAGATTTGACCATGTAAAAGTCCTGCGTTGGAAACCCTTTAGGAGCCGAACCATGAAGATGTTTGTGATGCGGTGATCGAGGTACCTAGGTATGTAGTCTAGGCAGTACTGACAAGACAAGTTACATGATATAGACTGAGAGACGGCCGTAGAAAACCCTACGTCATCGAGTACCTAGATGAGACCTATGTATATGCAATGAAATGTTTTAGAAGGAAAATTCCATTTCGTTTTTGTTTGTAATCTGTGTAACCACCGCGCCATTATTAGTCTGAGAGCCGGCCTTAGTAAGCCCTACGTCATTAAGTACCAAGATGAGACCTTTTTCAGTCTAATAATGGCGTGATGGTTTACACAGATTACAAACAAAAACAAAATGGAATTTTCCTTCTAAAACATTTCATTGCGTACCTATTGTCAATTTATCAAGTCACGGTTTAGGTATAGATAAATAGAATGGGTATTCTAAAAAGTAACAACATTATCGATTGTCATAATCGATAGGATAGTGCGTCAAATCGGTTTTCGGTAGATACTTTAGAAATGATTTAACATGAAGTACCTATAAGCTAATAGAAGTATAAAGACAGCACACGGAAGCTGAAACGGTAATATCTATAACAGCTTAAAATATTAAATAGGTATCAAATACATTCCCTAAACAAACTAATTGTTATCTGTCTAAGTCGTAAAGTCAAGTTGAAGGTAATTAATACCTACTTCCTATACCAATATATAACAGAGAATTTATTTACGTGTCTATTTCGCTTCTGATACGTATTGATAAAGCATTCACCTGTAGCGATAATAGTCCTTACTTATGTAGGTACCTACTTGTCTAACAGAAAATATTAATGGTAGGAAACTCCGATTATTTGAACAATTTTGCAAGCTTTTGACGTTGATAGATCTAAATTTACTAAATAATATTGTTTTTTTTTTCATTGCCGACTATCAGACAAGAACTGAACTCTTTTTCTTCCTCTAATCCTTTCCACTCCTAAGGTTGCGTTTAGCGATAAGGTCGCCAGTTGTTACATGTTAATTAAGTTTATTTTCTTATTCTTCTGTTTTGTAAAATGTTTGGTGTGTACAATAAAAAGTTATTCAATCAATCTGTAATATTTTTAATAAGTTTAGAATTGTCAAATAAAGCCTTCTTCTTGTTCTGTTTTTGGCGTCGTACTTTGTGTATTAGCCAAAACCAGAAAGTCAGTGTCAAATATTTCGATATATTCAAGTATTTTATGAAAAATCAAGTCAAAGAAATCTAAGTCGCAGTCATACAAAGTAAGTCACGGTTGAGTCCGATTACGCCCTACTAAAGTAATGGGGACTTTAATATAAGCTTCAATGGAGTTTTGGAAGCATTACAAAAAGTTACGTATCACCACATTATTTCACTTTCCCACACTTAAGTGCATAATTTGGTGCTTTATGAACAAAACACCACTATTTTCATACATAAACTACAAAAAACACAAGTTTTGGAAATTAATATACTTAATTAATATAAATGGGACACGACTCTTCCGTGTACCCGCCAAAAATGGGTCATAATAACTATGCAAGGTTAAACTTGGTGAAAAACAATCCGAATAATTAATTGCATTTGCTATTATGAAAAACTTTTAATATGGCCATATAATATACCCTGGATTCTGAATTCTGGCCATTTAATCGACACTCAGCAAACTTTTTCTAAGAAACAGAGCAGCAATATTTTTTTACGATTTCAGAGTCGTGGCTGTAGTAAAGTTGTTCAAAATGACGAGTACAATGACCTCCTTTCAGCTTAGTACCGTTACGTGTAGCCTTGTATATTGATCATTGAAGCACAGCATAAGTATTAATATTATAATATATTTATATTACTACTTAAATACCTACTACCAAACAAAAAAAAGATTTCATTTTCAAAAATATTTTTCTGTGGCTGTGTTAGTATATGCACTTACTCCACAAAATGTCCTTAATTTTTTTTTAATGTAGAGAAACATGTTGATGGCGTGTATTTAGAAAAATCCTAAACTTACGATATTTCTATGCAGTCAGATTTCCCGACCGAGGTATTTAAAATAATAATTATTTTGTACGTACCTGATGCTTGGACACGCCATTTTTTATTGCGATATTTACAATATCATGACTATTTTAAATAATGAAACAAAACGCCTTATCTACACGCACAACATTTCAATGTAATTTTTCGTAGACGTATGTAGAAAGAAAATCTTTTAGAAACCGCAATTTTAATGACGCAAACGGTCTTATGAAAAAAATATTCATACGTAATGAGGTAGGTATTTATTCGACGCGTGACGAAACAATTATCTGCCAATAACTACCAGGGCTAAGCCTCCGGCAAAACATTAGCTTGTTTGCAAACAAGAAGCAATGTTTACGTTAAATATGTTTCATTCATAACGCCATCACCCCTTGCAGTGTATATTATGTATTATGTAGAACAACTGTTGATGCAGTAGAACAGTCAAAATTTGTAGTTAGCCACGCGCGAATGCTCAGACGAATAATCAGAATTACATGAAGGGTCCAAGCTCGAATGTGACCATAACTGACACATATTAGAATGATGATCGACTGCAGTGACAAACATGCTTGATATGGCAGTCTTAAAAACATCCTTTTATTAAAAAAGCGTTCATGTCATTCTATTTTTTTTTAACTATTAACATCTCCCGTCTGTTCTTTATTTTATATCGTTTTTTCATTATTGGTTACCTGGAAGAGATCGCTCTTAGCGATAAGGCCGCCACTTGTGGCACTAGCACATAAGATTCTTTTGTTTTCTGTACTCTTTTTCTTTTTCGGTGTGCACAATAAAGAGTTTCTATTTATCTATCTATTATACTATATTTTCATCACATTTCACATTATTTCATCGGTCGAAAAGAATAAAATACATCAGGCGGTTACTGTCAAATTAATAATTTGTTAAAAAAGTATATCACAAAACACAATAAACCTAAAAACTAGTTTTTAAAACAATAAAATCTTCAAAGCGTTTGATAATTATGACTGCTAAATGTGTATTGGCACATTCATATTATTATGAAAGTAGTTTCTTAATTTCATTTAAAT
Organism: Biston stratarius; assembly: GCA_950106695.1. NCBI lineage: Eukaryota > Metazoa > Arthropoda > Insecta > Lepidoptera > Geometridae > Biston > Biston stratarius. Next base: position 14,509,023 of record OX467115.1, on the reverse strand, counting down.
TCAAGTTTATCAGTCTTACTAACACCAGTTGTCTGAGAGTATCTTACTATAAGACAACAAAGGCTTAAATATACGTACAGTTACTTAATTTTATTGTGTAGCCCATGTATTAATTTCTTAATATTTTTGTAATAGATTTTGGAAATTGTAACAATATAGTAAATTTATGTCCATTCCAATATAGTAAATCTGGCGTAATTATATTAATTTGCATATTTTATCAGCTGAGTTTATTATCAAAATTTAATTTATTAATTTACCTAATAAACGAAGTTACAAAGCTATTTAACGACACGAAACATCTGTTGGAGTTTATGTTCCGTGCTTATCATTTCTGTGAGAGAACAATGCACGCAAGGTGTAATTTTTAGCGTTTTGGAATTTAGGTGATTTTAGAAAAATAGACGAGAAAGTGTTGCGGCTAGGTATGAAGATATCAGTGCTTAGGTAAGTAGTGAGTACGTGCTAAGAATCTTAATTACCGGTGTAGTCGCAATTCACGACAGTTTTCGAATTTCGCAGACGTTACGATGGCATAACAATTATTGGGGTATATTATAATACCCAGTTATATCATTAGGCTTGCATTATTACCGATATTTAGTTAAGTAAAATAAAAGTTTCATAGCGATGATAGCTCAGTGGTTAGCGCGGTCGGTTCACACGCCGAAGGGCGTGGGTTCAAACCCCAACTACAAGCTTGAGCGGCCGGTGAAGGACAATATCGTGCGGAAACCATAGCATGGTGGTAGTGTATTTTATAGTACTCGGCTGGCTAGCTAGCACCCTCAAGTTGAAAATCTGTCGACAAGTATCTATCGGTGTGATGCGGCAGTCTCACTTGAGAGCCAGTTCAGTTCCAGGCTAGATGTGTTTACCATCTTCGACCTCACCGTCATTAGACATCAGGTGCGCTGTGATCAAATACCTAGCCTGTCAAAAAAGTAAACAATAATTTTATAAAAATCTTTTTTGTGAACCTTTTAATTTAATTTATTATTTTATTTATTATTCTTAATTTTATATTATAGCGAGGAAACCTGCATATCTAAAAGTTCTTTATATTTTCAAAGATGTGTGAAGACTGTTTACACGCACTTTACTCTTCTTATAAAGAGAAGAGGCCCGTGCCCAGCAGTAGGTATGTTTGTAAAAACAGAAATATATATTATAAGGTTCATTCACATTTAATATTGAATGCTGACAAAAACTAATAACAAAATAACACTATTTACATATTTATAAAAATAACCTGATCTAAAAGTCCATCAGAGGAGGGATATGTGGCGAGAATGCAAGCAACATTGCCACACTGGATGGCAATGCTAAGCTTTCCAGCGTTCTGACCTGAAGCTTCCTCTAAGCGTCTGGCCAAACGTCCCTATACACCTATGTAACTATTTATATTGTGAGCGGCGGGTCCCCACGGAACCTAAAGTTTTATTACAATTTACAAATATTTGTGAGCACTTAATTTTTTTTAAGTAACTGCTAAAATGAATTGTTTAATTACGGGAGAGCAACCTTTGATTCCTTTCCATAACTTTTACCGATTGTTTTTATATAGTGGTGGAAATGTGATATTTTGTAATACATCTCTCTCGCATTGAGAGGAATATTGATTTAGTGAGGTGATGGACAGTTGCATGTACTTCGTTATTTATTTAACCTAAACTACGTGTAAATCTTACTATTTTATATTATGTGTAACGTAGTCATAAAGTTGCAAAATATATAAGCAAAATATTCTATTCTAAGTATGTATATTGCTTGTATTTCCGCTACTTCAACAAATTGTTCACACGCGTCATTACAGCCTTTATTATTTTTAGCGAAAATTTGAATTTATAATTTAAGGTAAGTTTACCTTCCTATGCTACGGGTACCTATAGCTTTTGTTCTTAGGTGTAAGTACATTAGATTTCTGTATTTTAATTTTTATCTACATTAGGATTTACCTACTAAAAATAATACGTCAATGAAGGCTTTATAATACTGTAAACACCTATTTTACGTCGTCCTTTCATTCAATTCCATCGTACTTATAAATGTGAAGACAATTCGAGAGTTTTGTTTGAATATGTTTAAGTATATTCAAAACAAAATGCGTGTAACGCTTCCACAAAATTTGTTACTTTTCTATAACGAGCTGTTTTTTGGCTAGGAAGTAATAGACAAGTAACAGGTCAACCAAAAAATTGCGGGCCTGTCAGAAAATCTCAAGTAAGAACATTGAACTATACGAATATGTAGTACATAAGTATGTACATATAATTTGTTAGGTTAGGTACATAACCTTTGCGGCAATTCAAATAGCCACTTTTATTTTTTAAGTAAAAAAACAACTCAACATGTCGATCTTTAACCATATTCTAGTTTGGTTAAAGGACACCTATACACTTTGTTAATATGTTTTATTTATTTATTGAGAAGTAACGAGGCGAACTAAGAGCTCTCCTACAGATAAAAGAAAACGTCTGCTCATGAGCACTGCAGCGGACGGTAATCAGAACTTTGAGTAACAAAACAAAGTTTATCACTGCTTTGGTGCTCATTACTTTGAAACATTCGATATTTAATATCCATATATAGTCCTATGACTTCGCTAACTCCAGTATCCTGCAAACCGTAGCACAATACTGCTTGACGGCAGAATATTTAATACTATGGTGGTACCTACCTAGATGATCTCCTACTAAACAGATCTACTACCTAATGATTATGTTTGTTTATGTATCATAGAATTTTCATTATCGTTGAAACTTTAGAAAAAATATAACAGCGATAGAGTATGCCAGCTACCATAGAAAAATATTCAAGTTCCATTGTGGTGTTGTTGACGCATTATTTTCGTTCCGTCGGCAATCGAATCTGCGACTTCCGCAATCACGTACCGCTACGGTTCCACTATGGATTCAAACATGCGCCATTCTGTTAATGTATTATTTATCTCGAAGTATCCGCCCTACACCAGATGTCTATTAGGTTCAAAATTATTGTAGGGTGAAATACAGAACAGCTTGGTCCCCAGCAGTCATTGTCTTAGTTATCACAACTCTTTGCAGTGAGAGAGAGCTTTGTTTGCTCGATACCCAATTAAAGTTTATCAATAACTCTACATCTTTGTAATGCATAAATAACAAACTAATAAGTATCTGGATTGTATACACTTGATCAAATAAAACAGAGTATGCAATGACAAGACTATGATCATTAATTACCTCGTGATTATTTGTTATGATTATGACAGCATAGTATTAACCCGTTGAAGAATTGTTTAGCTCACTTTGTTTCAACTTACTTCACACTATTTAGTTTTGCCTTTATGATTATAAATGAGAAAATTTGTGTGAAAGTCGTTAGGTAAATGAGGCGTGAGCTTGATATAATATACATTACGGAAAATGTGAAAAAAAATTGGAAAATTGTAGCCACAACAGCGGGGCATAGCTAGTTAACAAATAACGTGTAGTTAGCTAATACGCATAAAATATCTTATGGATTTAAAACCTGTTGATAAGCAGGTATTTTTGATGTCGATTGATAAGGAAACTATAATTCATTTATCGTAGTTAGTTCGGCGATTAAGTTCGATGAACTTCCGTTAACGAAATAGGGAAAGGTGTTTTAGAAAATCTCGTCTGGTAAAGTTTCCTGTCATGCCGCGAATACTAACAGGTTGGAAAGTTTAGCTATCTTTGCTTTTTATAGCTATTATTCTGAGTCGGTAAATATGAACGAAGTACCTAATTACTTGTATAATACCTAAGTTACAAAAATATAGATTGTCAAGACTTATTTACATCATTTATAGTTTATACATCTCCAGTACTGTTACATTTCACGGGCAAAAAATTTAATTATAGATACGAACGTATTAAAATTAAAATTCATGTATTCAGTCAGCTACAGATGTGTAAGTATAAAAGGAACTTGTGGTAGAGACTCACCTCAAACGTGATGACTCCTTTGTCGCCGTACTTGGTGAATATCTTGTCGATGAAGTACTGTTCCGCGGGGAGAGTGTTGTTAAGTTCCACCTGCAGGGAGGCGGCGGAGAGCGCCGCCAGGACTACGAGACACGATCTCCACATGGTCGCGACTGAGCCGTCTGAGCGCTGGGCTCCGGTGCGACCGCGCCGCGCCCGCTGGACCCACGCACGCCACTCCGCGCTATCACCCGATCTGCGTCGATTACTCGACGAGCGCGATAATGTGACGCTCCGCGCTGCGCTCACGCATCGGCTATGCTCTTATTGATCACTTCTCGTGTATTTGTTTATCTATTACCAATTGGCAAATCGCGTATCAATCGCGGCCGCGAGCGCACGACTTGAGCCGAGGTAAGCGTCTGAGCTGACTTTCACCGAGCGATAGGAGCCTCGGAGGCCGGTTCTGGCACCGTTACCGATACTCAAGTGCGCTCGCGGAGTGACAAGGAACCTCCGAGGTTTCCTACTTATCTTGTGTCAGAAGCGTCGACTTTCAAGGATCGCTTGAAGGTTTTCTATTGTCTCCTCATTATTTGATCAGTAAGAGGAATTATCAGATACTTAAATATTTATGTAGCATTTTACCTAGGACTGCTTATAGGTCCCTTATGCCTGCTTCGACGAATTGGTAATTATGTAATTAAATGATAATTAATCAGAAACAAAACGCGTGGGTAACGATGATCTCCGTGACTAAATGAACATGTTTGTGTGGTAGTGCTGAATTTATAATATTCTCACGTTCGTAGGTAAAGTACGGTAACACAAACTTAGTAAGGGTTTATATACCTATTTAATTATACAGAGAAATGTTTATTTTATCTATCAAAAATTTACTTACATAATTTAACTTTATTTACCTTCCCAGAGCTCTACTTACGTAGCGTGAATCAACACAGGACAAAAACATACCTACAACTATTATTATTACCATGCAAGTATATATCTACTGAAAATATCAGGTAAGCGTGCATAACTTGTTATTTTAATATAAATACTTACATACTAAGTTCCATATAAAGGCCAGTGAAACTGTTGCAAAAAAAAAAAACAGATTGCTTACCATCAAATTAAGATTCCTATTTCTTATCAAGATCAAGGGCATTGCACGCCATCGCTTCCTCATTCATATGCGTTAATAACAATGGACTTGATGTTTTCTATTTCGACGAGTCAATGTTTTCGCAGTTGGAGTCCTCGATTATAGGCCGATGCGATCAGAGAACAGCGGCTCAAGACAAAGTTACATTCGATTAGCGATAACGGTAATAGAAAAGTAAAAAGTATACGGATTTGACATGTCGATGTGTCACGTGATCAGCTTATGTCAATCCCGTACATTTTTGGACATTTTTATTAGTGTTATCGAATATATTGAATGTTACTTTGTCCAGACCAGTTAGCACGCGACACACGTCTTTAATATTATCAATTATTCATCGCGACTTATTATGTTTAGTGATGAGCACGTGCTGTAGGATCTTCTGACAAAGAGCTAGTTTTATAAACTGATAGAATGGATGTCAATGTTTTGTCTATTTTTTGAAATAAAGTGCGTGATTGAGTTTATTTGGTACGAATATATTTTATTTACGCCTTAATTGTAGATGACATTGCACTATCTTTGTATCACTATATAGATATATGTATTTTGTATGTTAAATATTTTGTTTTTGTAATTTTGATGTGAACAATAAAGAGTTTTCTATCTATCTATGTATCACAAGATGGATAGAGTGTACCATAAATTGGTGCTGAACTTCTTACTCTCGACATTATTTATTTAAATACTTTTAAAATTGTTTAACGAGAAATAAACGTTACAAAATGAGCTTAAATTAGAGAGGTTTCTGGTTGTTATTGTAATTTTCTAATCTTAGTATTAATCTATCGGATCTATTTTTAGACCCTTGTCTCTAAATGTATTATTGTGAGAGTCTTGTAAAAAAGCCATTAAGGATTCTATGACCCACTTTCTGGCTGAACAAATCAGCTCATTTGTAGGATAACACAAATGTAATATTAATAATAGTAATTATAATGATGTATATTAGTATTCGGTTGCCTAGCTCCTACTAGCTGAAAATGAAAATCTGCCGCCAGCATCTAACGGTGTGTTCTGGCAGCCACACTCGAGAGCCAGTTTTATTCCAGTCTAGATGTGTTCACTATCTTTGAGCAAATAACTGGCCCGTCAACTGTTTAAAAAAAATCATATGTATTTTATATACTTTGAAATCGATATGACAACTTAGAAGTAGGCTGCATGCGACTATGAACACTTTTTTAAGAAAAGGAATTATAAGGAAAAATCTTTGGAGTGTTGCTATAGTCATATAACATGAAAATTTTCCGAGACTGCAGCGCAACCAACTATATCGTCATATAACTGCATTAATAGCATAAGTAGCAAGTCATTTATGTAATTAATGATCACATTTTCTTTTCAAGCCGTTCAGTGAAGTGACCCATTTCGGTTGGTAGGTGTCATAATAGGATAAGCTAAATTATTTGCAGGTAAATAAATATACAGGACGTTTCGGAGAAGAAATTAAACATCTTAGCGGTCAATGGTACGGACGTTCGAGTGCCGGTAGTATCGCATGGCAGGAGCGGGAACCCATACAGTGCCTTAGACGCCACGTAGACGTTTACCCTATTTGACCCTATTTGATACGCAACTATGCTCACTTTTACTGTCCGTGTTCCTGCCCTACCTAACAAATTTGTTATGATTCTACTAATGCTGTTTTGGATACTCTTTCCAGCCTTTTTTAATGTAAAAGTAATGAGACGTATGGAAGACTGCTGATGATAGGAGATAATGCCTATTCATGACCATTTGCAGCGGTAGCTAAAAACTGAGTAATAAAACAAACTTCAGGATATCGTTGCTGTTGGGACCAACTTTTACCTGCATCGACCTTGAAATTGCGAATTAGCTGTATCATTTACAACGTAAATGACATTTTTGGAGCAAATTTTTTTTTTTGTTGTTATTCACGAGAAGATCAGCGCCTTTAAGTAATAGGTAGGTACTATATTAATCCAAAACATACTAATTAATACCTTAAACTACCTTTTTAGTATAAATCTGGAATTTTTTATATTTAGTTTTATTTTGAGTACTCACATACATTATAATATATTGTATGTACAATTTTTTTTTCAATAAAAGAGTATTTAATAAATATATTATTGTTGGTACTGATGTGGCAGTGGGCTGGTTATATCTGTCACAGAATCAATTACCGCTGGGTAAACTGTTCTAAAGTGGAGACCACGAATCAGCAAACGTAGTGTAGTGCGTCTTCAGACTCGATAGAGTAACGTTATTTCTACGTAGGACAGCTGGCGGAGGCTGAAAGCGAAAAGACGAAGACTTGGCTTTGTCTTCGGAAAGTCCAAGCCTTTCCTTTCATATGAGAAGCTGATGATGATAGTTAATATTTTATTTGTTAAATATGTTGTGCAATTATAACCTGCATCGCTTCAAACAAAGGGTAAATAGGGCCTTAAGATATTCAGCTACGCATTGCGCATTGCCAGCATCAACGCACTGGCAATGTCCCGGGTATTGTAGGTGTTCATAGGTAGCGGTGACTACTATTCACTTTTTCGCAAAAAGCGTGTTGTTCGTTTCATTGCATTCACATTTAAAAAAAAAAACGTAGTTTGTCAACCATAACAAAATAAAGTAAATAATCTAAAAAAAAAAACATTCGAAACATAGGTACGTTTTGCAAAATTCATCATTCATCATTTCAGCCGTAGAACGTTCACTACTGGTCATAAGCCTCCCCCATTGACTTCCATAAAGACCGGTTGGAAGCGGCTTTGGCAAATTACACTTTTTATATTTTGAAAAACTGTTAAAAAAATCGCATCTAAGAGCAATGGATCGAATCAAAAAATTCCAAGTTGAAAATTATCACAGTTCACAGCAGTTCCCCGTCTTCTGTTTATGTGTTTACAAGTCTACGTGTTTGCTGCTGCACCCACTCTGCAAACATTCTCAGCGGACGCAGATAGCTTACATAAACACGTATACAACGATAACTATCGGAGGTAGTGGCCCTACATTTAAATACTTACTTGAAAATATTTGATTTAGATAGATACGATATAACATAACTGTATCTTACTAAAAAGTTATCGTTAACCGCTGGTACTGGAATATTGACTGCCTTCGACGAAAAAAAAAAATCGTTTTTTTTGCGAATCTCATCACAAGTTTTTATGAGTTTAGCTTTAGTACTCTATGTGCTTCAGATACAACTTCACTTACAATAGTTACAATACAAGCTTGACACCCCATAAGTAAAGATAAAACACAGAAAAGAAGTTATACAAACAGCGGTATTATCGCTAATAGCCAGTCACTTAGATAATTTTCACATACATTTGTGCCTTAAAAGTACCTATACCTTTCTTATTTTACTTGAAAAAATTACACAAAATATTTCTGTTATTTTTTTTTTTTTAAATTATTAGTCTGTATATGCGTACTTGCATAAATGTAACGATTTCGGTTTAAAAAAGGAAGGGTTTTAAAACTTAAGATTTCACAACAGCTCACCCGATATTATGTGACGAAGTGGTTAAAGATGAGAAATACGTCAAGCCCTGAATCGGACCACGGGGTTGGGTGCTTGGCGGCAGACGAGCGCTAGAAAGTACCCTACCACCATGCTGTGGTTTTTTTACGATGTTTCTCTTCACCGGCAAACGTGTTTATTGTTCGGGTTTGAACCCACGTCGTTCGGTGTGCGATCTATCCACGACAACCATCAGTAAAAGATATATGTAGGTACTTTCAATACTAGCGGTATAAAGTTTTTTTGCAGAGAGACGACTAAGCAAAAAAGATATACATACTTAATCACCAATACGCTTGTTAAGTACCAAATCGAATAATATAAATAATATATTTTTCTGTGCAATTACTTGTAATCGATTGATATGCGGAACTTACTGTAAGAGGACAAAAAGTACCACAGCTCATGTCGAATTCTTGCCCGGAAGTACCGATGTAATCGAAGTTTATCCACGCCGCACCGGATGGGTTAATAGCGAAAAAAATCTAAGGAAATGATTTTTCGCACGAGAACAGGCTCTATAAAAGGACTAAAAATAAAACTAATTTTATGATTGCCCTTTATGTTCTGCCGTGACAAGATTGCAAATTTTATTGTTCATTTTTATAAACAGTCTAGTTTTACTACGTCACTTTAAACCAAGCCTTTTGTTTTCATCAAGCATTTACTTTGCTTCAAGAATAAATAAAACAAATATAGTTATTAACATTAGTTATGTGATATCAGTGTGGACAATGCAATCGATATGTACTTTGTAAATGATATAAAATAAATAGTATTCACCTTGTCTATAAGTGTTATTAAATACATAGTTTTTTTTTCAAAGCTTTACTTAACTACTTTTTGGTTCTTATAAGTAGTTGGGTTCATTGGATTGATCAACTAGCTTATGGGAGCCTATCCTGTCATACGAGTATATGTAGCGTCAAACCTTTCCCTCAGTTACGCTATAACATGAGAACGACTTTACCGACTTCATTCATCATTTTTTTCAAGTTGTCTAATACATACTTTGTACGGAAAGAAAAATTAAGAAAATTGGAAAATTACAGTCATTTTCTTGATAAGTTTTGCGCGTAAGTCGCGGATAACAGCTAGTCTCTCATAAATTTCAATCGTGTGCATATATGTAACTACTTTACATAATTAGAGCCTTTTTTCAATCATATATATCTCAGTTTCTGCATAGGAGTGTATCCGCCTATCCATACAACATAAATCCAAAGTCGGCCATATTTAAAAATAAATTAGCACGTTTCGAAAATAGGGCACTCTAATTTGATTTTATTCTACTTTCGGTATCAGATTGATCATATTCTAAGCTATTAGGTGTTTCAACAAAGGGTAAGTGCGAATAACGACAATATCAAAGTAGGAACTGATGCATATTGTTACTGATTCCACAAGCGAACTGCGCAGCGCCGGCTTCCGTAACGGTTACGAAATTCGAATTCGTAATTTTTTTGTGCCCAATTTCCACGGTGGCTCACAATGGAGGCGCGACTGGTTCGTTTAGATACGTGCTCGGACACTTTGGCACGATGACAGTTTACGCTCTACTACCCAGATCACAATTTGTCAGAAAAACTGTGCCGGCGGGTACCAAAAGATAGATGAATTCATATAAAAATTGGAACACAAAAAAGTGTTCCGGGTCTTGAACTAGTCTAATTGTTAGTATTAAAATAGATGAATATTAAATTGCCAGCGAAATCCTTGTACGAGTAAATAATAAAACTATAAGGTAGCAAAAAATATCCTCTTTGTTGTGTAGATAAACAAATACCAAGCGTAGCGCTCTGGCAAATAAATAAGGGTTCGTATTTTCGAGCAAACTTATCCTCGGTCAAAGATATAAAAACCTTGGGTATTTTCTGATTGAAACTGTTGTATTTTTTCAACTATAGGTAAATTTTACACTACAACTGAGCACAGCCGTTAAAGCAGATATCTTTTAGATAAAAATCTGCGCAGTGCGTGACAGAATCACGGAAGGGTTTTTTTGCTTTTTTAATCAACTTGTTTCGTCACCAGCTTGACAAAGTCTCACCCAATTATCTCACCAACTACCATCCATCTACCACCACCACTATCATCCAATATATTCGTTAGAAATATATCATAATAGATACTTACGATTATACGTATATACGTACCAAAATTAAAATAAAGCGCTATAACCGTACATATCTTTTATAAGTATAATTTGTATGTCACTGAACTCCTCCTAGGCTGTAAATTTTGTGTATGTCTGTTTTCCCTGGAATCGGACAAGACAACGTCTGCCGGACTCGCTAGAATAATATAAGTTTGTGATTAATCGTGACTTTAGAGACGAACAGGCGGTCATAGATAATCTATATACTCGTAGTTTCCTACAATGTTTAAAGTAGGTAAATAGGTAAGTATAGTTATACCACACACGAAATGAAGCAAAAATGTCTATAGACATGCATGATAAAATATTGATATTTCTCGTCACGCTGGATATAATCGAGTATTTTTTTGGCGAGTTCGTTGAGTTTTGGTTGTATGGCATTCAAAGTCAATAGTTACTAGACAATGCTTACACGTGAGGCACTTAAAATTATTCGGTGTATGACGGCAAAAAGTATGCACCTGAATCAACATAGTCAGTTTCAAAAATTTATTTTCACATAAACGTTATATCCAATACTTATTGTATATATTACATCAGACATAATCATTAAACTAGGAATGCGTATGAAACAAAGTCATAAATTATTATATTCAAATAACAGATCTGAATTGTAATACTCAAACGCTTAAAGCGGAAAATGCAAGTAAGTAATCAGATCCGTGGCACACACAACAAAATGCTCAATACAAAACTGACATACATGCGTCATGATAATTATTTATTATGAGATTGGAATGGCATTGAACCATTGGTCCCTAAACGTGAAGCTAAACCGCAGACATCATAATTCCTTCGAATCCTCAGGAAGACACAAGAACATTTTAGAACAGAACAAATTGAAAGAATCGCAGGCCGACCGCAGCCACTGCGGTTTATTCTCCCATATGATAAATACGAAATAAATCGGAATACCTAAAGATATGAACGCGATGCCGACCCCGACTTCCAGCGGGTTTTCGTAACAGGAGAATATAACAAGAAAAGCGCATATGATTAAAAATAATATAGGTAATATGAAATTTATTCGTATGGGCCGATGCAGTTTCGGTCTAGTCTTGCGCATCCATAGAAGACCGGCTACCGAACAGAACGTGAACAAGGCTTCCACCGATGTCACGTAGACAATAAGCGCCTCCACATTGTTAGTCATCAGTAGGACCAGAGTTACTATGCACTGAAACAAAAACGTAAGTATTACATCACTGATAGACTTAATCGACAAAAGGTACGTGTTTTATGGGTTTTTAGGCTGCATTAATTTAGATTAAGACTGATTGATTGGATTTTATGATTATTGGTTTTTGCAATAGGGTTCTTTTGTTTTTGCGAATGATTCTTTAAGCTATTTACAATCAAAATGAACTTCCGCAAAGTAACGCCTGAATCAATCGATTAGCTATTTACTATGTCCTCATATTGACTCAATGACTTTTCGACGAGTTTGATACGAACTTAGATACATTCACAAAGCGGTCACACTCACTATTCTGCTATTGTTTTTACTAAAATACCAATACAACAAATGAGGGAAAAAACTGTTATGAGTACCTATATAATTTTAACAAAAGAAACTATTTTAAATTATTAATGAAATAATGACTAGACTAGAATACAATTATGTTAAAGATCGGGTCAACTTGCATAAATGCACATTTACCGAAATAAAATGCTTTAAAGGTGTGAAGGATTTAAAAAATGCATTATAAAAGATTCCCACGAATTGAGAATCCCTTCTTTTTTGGAGTCGGTTAAAAAACGATAAAATATGATTTCAATGCGTTCTTCTGAAAACATAAAAACAAAACTTTAGTAACAATAAAAATAAGCTCGTTTGAATTATTTTCTATACATAGAACTTACTAAACAAGAAGTTAGACTAAGCGCAGAAATAAGAGGTAAAATCTTGTTTGTAGAAGTTTACCGTGGTTTCACAGTAAAGCAATATTTAGATAACTCAATTGCGCTAACATTTCCACAAGTGGATAAATAAATAAATATAAATATTGTAGGACACATTACACACAGCGCCATCTGACCCCAAACTAAGCAGAGCTTGTGTGATGGAAGTCAGATAGCTGATAGAATACATAAACACTTTTTTTTTTTTTTGTAAATACATACTTATAATACATACAGAACACCCAGACACAGAACAAACATTTGTTTATACCAAACAAACATTTGTCCTTGGCGGGAATCGAACCCAAGCCCTACAGCTCAGGCAGACATACTCCCAATGAGCCAACAGGGCTGTCAAATGTTAGGTAAACAAGAATAAATGGTTAAATTAAATAAAAAATACCCGACTGCGTAATATAAATACAAATTTAAACGTAAAAACAGTTTCTTAAAGTTAAAACTATAGCAATAAAATACTAATATACATAATAATATTTGGAATTAGTTATTTATTATAATTTTCTTCATATGATAACCAAACATTGCTATATTTTTTAAACATCCCTCTTTTTTCCAGCGTTATCCAGATGCCACATTAAAAATAATAATAATACTTTATTGACACACCACAAAATGACATTACAAATTAATAAATGAGTAGATAAGTTATTTTACAATAAAATTTTATGTGTTAGGGGAGTGTTAGCACACGTACAAGAAATACTGAACCTCGGGAACTAACTCCTTCAACAAAAAGAAAAACAAGGAATATCGCATGCCATACATTTGTAATAAGATAATGGCTGTGGTGGTGCTATTTAAGTTATTGAAACATATAACTATTCTAAACTGAGAGGTTGAATCTAAAAGTACACCGCGGATTACCCCTAAGGCTAACTAGGCACGTGCCTGGGGGCGCGAGGTTGCGATGGGGCGCGTGCGGTCATGTACGAGTAGAGTATTGTAGAGTGACCGAAACCGCATCTTCTTCAATATAGCAAAGTGTCGAGTGATGATCTTCACTTGTTCACCAAATACCAGCTATGCAATGAGACGATTCCTCGTTCTTTCGAAGTTAGTAATATTTTTAATATGGCTGTTAGAGGTGTGAGGTGCTTGCCTAATGCGCACTCCACATTTAATCCGTCTCTGCTTATCATGACCCAACTAAAAGTTGAACACGGGCAAACTGTATGATCTAGTAGAGTTCTTCTTCTCAGTACTCCTAGTCATACCACTCCTTTTGTTGGCGATTCCTTTAGAGTTGTAGCGATGCGCCTTTGGAATGAGCTCGCAATTAAAATTCGGCAAGCGCCGTCAAAACCTATTTTTAAAAGGCTTGTACGCAAATATTTTTTAAAAAAGAATGGGTGTTGTTGTTAATTTTTTGTTTAATTGATTCATCTAACAAAGATTTATATAGTATAAATATGTACATCTTTGTGTATTTATTTAGTTTTAATTAAACTAAAAAAATAATAATAATTAAGTAGTTAATTATCATATTTATATGTTTGCTGTATATTTATATATACATACATATATTCGTTTTGATGCGCGCAACCACATCTCATACACTGTGGGGATGGCTGGCAGAAAATTCTTTAGCATTAAGTCCTCCTTTTGTACATATTATTTTATAAGTGTGCAAAGTATTGAATAAATAAATGAACTGTTTGCAAACTGCAGCACCAGCGCGTTTTATCGGAGTTCTTTCTAGGACACGATCCAGCAGATGGTGCGAGTGGTGATGATGCCTCGTTTCTCTCATCGACAGCTAGCATTAGTTAACTAGCTTTTGCCCACGACTTCTTCTGCGTAGTGGTCGATATCAGACATCGTAGAGTATTGCAATTTCTAATAACTATTATTTTTGAAAGAGAATATAATTATACTGAGAGTTTAGAATCGATAAGTAAAAAAAATAGTTCCCCATACAAACTTGCACCAGTTTTTATCCTAAGGATGGGTTATGTTTTTCGCGCGTATCTTGTATGTAAATTTGTTTATTACCTCGTTTCTTCGAAACGGCCGAATGGATTACGACAATGAAGGTATCGTTAGTTTCGTCTTAATAACACAAGTGTTCTTAGATAGGAGTTTGAAAAAAAAACACGGTGGATTTTTATCGCGAAATCGTGATAAGTAAATTAAAAAAAAAAAACCAAACCTATCAAGTACGGTATCTAAATACGAGTAAAGGAAATTAATAATTATTTTTAAAACAAATAACAATTATTTTTAAAAGTTTTTTCTTTAATTATAGCTATTTTATTCGCAGTCGGGTTACAGTTTTTTAAACTCTTCAGCTTACTAAGGCTTACTAAGTGTTGAACAATTTGTAACTACGTTTTTATTACTTTTAATAAAGAGTATTTACTGTAAGTTTAAAAAAGGCTACTACCAAAAATAACGAAGTTTCGTTCAACTTCTAACCCCCATTTCGCACCCTTAGGGGAGGATTTTTTTAAAATCCTTACTTACTGCACACTTACGTTACCTAAGGAACATTTATGCAAAATTTCGTGATTCTAGACCCAGCGGTTTCAGCTGTACGTTGATCGACCAGTCAGCGAATCAGTCTGTCAGTTTCTTCTTATAAAGATATAGAAGATAAGCTTTTGTTACTGGAGAGGTCCATCTGCCTTTTTAGTAGTGGCTTAAATGGCGCATAGCAATATACCGTGTCGTGTAAGGAGGAGTTATTTCTAAATCAGTAGGCGTTCAATATTAAAATAAGCAAAGCGTATTTGTATAGAAACTTTTTGTCAAAATAGGTTGAGTACAAAGTAAGTAAGTATAAATAAAATAAGTTACACTGGTAAGCATGACAGAGTCATATGTTAACATAATATTGTTTAATTGCAAGAATACTTCGTAAGGTATGTAGCCAACACTCCAAACACACAGTTTGTAAAACTGTTTCGCAGACAGCAATACATTTTTGTAGCGATGATAGACCAGTGGTTAGCCCGGTCGGTTCACACGCCGAATGGCATGGGTTCAAACACCAATAGTGAGCTTGAGCTGCCGGTGAAGGAAAACATTGTAAGGAAACCATAGCGTGGTGGTAATACTTTTTAGTACTCGACTGGCTTTTTTGAAGTCGGTTAAAAGTCGCCAAGCACCAAACAGTGTGTTCCGGCAGCTTCGCTTGTGAGCCAGTTCCATTCCAGGCTAGGTGTGTCTACCATCTTTAACCACACCTTCACTTAAAATCAGGTGAGTTGTGGTTAAAAACTTAATCATCCAAGAATCAAGTAAAATTTGAATTAAAAAAAAAACCGACTTCATGTGGTTTTCTCGTGGATGCCATTGTCAAAACTGGACAAAATTGAAATGGGACCACACGGGAATTACCAGCTTCCATATAAAAAGATTTGTCAAAATCGGTTCACCCAGTCGAAAGTTCAGAGGTGACAAAATAAAAAAATACAGTCGTATTGAGAACCTTCTCCTTTTTTGAAGTCGGTTAAAAAATGGTTGGCGCATACTTTGTGTGACATTTCAAAATATATTTATGAAAAGTCCAAACATTCGCGATAACAGTATGTCCCGCAGAATTTTTGTATAATAATGATAATGCTTAATTAATATGCAATCTCCTTGTATGCTGTAACACATAAATGCTTAATACGTATCTTAAAGACATTTTTCGATTACTTGAATTCATTACTTCCCACTTCGTTTAATGCCAAAATTACACTCCATTGTATTCAAATTGTTCGATAAGAGGGGAAACGTGATGACCTTATAAAGTGTTTGCTTTAGTGACGTACTTCGACAGTGTACATAGCTACGTAGTTCTATCTATCAGGTTATTAAAATTGCACGTGTTTTTCTTATTTCATCATTAACATTACAGCCTTCTCTATCACACGACATTACGAACACGTAGTGTTGCTGTACGTACATTACTTGCTACTTGGTATGCCTACCTATATGCATGCACACAACGCGACCTATTGTATTTATTTTTATTTTGTTTAATTGTGTGTGCGTAAGCTTCTAATGCGACACCAGGTTACGTAGTCAGCTCACGGGATTAGCAACTCTCTAGATCTCTATGGTACCTATATCACTGTAAGCAACTTTTACTATAGAATCAACCATTCGCGGAAAAAAATTCTGCAGTTCCGTAGAAAAATGACATTGACCCGGCAAAATATACGGAACAATTGTTTATTTTTCCGCGATTTCATGGTTGGTTCCATAGTTCATTCACAATGATAAGTACAATGACCCCTATCTGGCTTAGTACACCCCTAGATTATATAACCCTGTATAGACGGCTGACGTGTCTCCTTTAAAGTAACTTGTAATACTACGTGTTGCATTACTGTCGAGTCGTACTCATTTCTGTATTTATATTTTTTTGGGTAAAGAATAAAGACATGCAATACGAACGCACATTCATGAATATACATACTACTCACCATGAAAATAAGTGACGGGACCGGCGTCATTCTCCGCACATCGATTAATGAAATAGCCAAAGGTAGATGTCCATTCCTAGCACCGACGAAGAAGAGTCTTGAAGACGCGTATATTGCCCCGTTCAATGAACCAAAAGTGCATAGAGCAACGAATAGGGGCATGATCCAAGCCATAAATCCAAGTATTTTTTCGCTGAAGGTGACCGCGACGGCATGTGACGCGATGATCTCCGCGTTAGTAAGGACTGCGAAGAAGGCGATGTTCGCGAGGGCGTATACGATGGTCACCACTGGCATTGATATGCAAATCGCTCGGGGAAGGTTTCTGAAATTAAAACACTGTAGGTTAGGTGATTGAATCGTTGATTAATTGTATATTGTCCACCAGAGGCGTAGGTAAATTATTCAAATATTTTATCAACTAAATAATACTGCGCTCCAAGACTTTGATAGCCAATATAGCTCAGAAAGCCACCTCCCTAAAGTGGGACTGGGCCGACCATGTAAGCTGCATGTTGGGAGATCGTTGGGCCAAAATCACGACATGACTCCCTCAAGACGGCAAACGACTTCCTGGACGGCCCAGACGGAGATGGAGGGCGAACTTGACTCCTATTTGAAAGACTAGACTCAAGTAGCAAAAGATAGAGATGGATGGAAGGGAGGGCGCGGGGAGGCCTATACCCTGCATTGGGAGAGTAAAGTTTGATAATAATAATAAATAAAAATCAGTTTTCATTTACTAACATAACATTTCAAGAAGTAAAGTTGGCAACAGTTAGGGTTTTAATGATAGAAGAAATTTTAGGAAGTTCGGCTTGCTTGGTGGTCAGGATCCGAGGGACCCTGAGTTTGAGGGCTCTGGTGCTCGGCACCGCCTAGCCTATTAGATCTTTAGTAACTGTAAAATCATAAGAAACATACAAATATAATTGCAGGAATTCAAGAAAGACAGCACTCTATTTTGGGTAGTTAGGTACTTCATAGAAGGAAAAAGGCATAGGATACATTTTTATTCAAGAACTTAAACCATAATGTCATTACAGCAAAAATTGTGTTAGTTCAAAAATGTTTTTAATACGGATGCAGGACCGAAGCGAAAAGAAGCGTCAAATTATTTACAAGTTGCACGAATGCGTGATCACTGGGGATCGTGTATAAATACCACATTTGTAATAGTCACTTAGCTCAGACACATTTCAAGATAAGAAAGACGAGCTTTCCATCTTCTAAATAAGGTTTGAGGTATTATCAAAACAAACGGTAAAACTAACAAATCTTCGATCGAAGTATAAAGTTTCTAACATGTTTCTCAGAATAGTCTCATGGCACGCAAATCTCGTCAGTCATTTTTAATGATATATCTGGAATCTATTCGAAGAAAATAACAAACATCTCATCTCTGCCTTTAATTACCCCCTGGTTAGCTTATCGTGATTTACGATGCGCAATCTAAGACTGTTTATTTTTTACTACTTAAGTAACAAGAATTCCTAATGAAACATGTGCAAGTTGTACGCAGATAAAACAATCGTATATTATGTGGGTATAGGTACTTTACAAACCCAAATGTATCGTTATAAAGTCAAATATTTCTTATGTGACGTTAAATCGTGTATTTGTCTTCACCGGTAGTAGGTAACTATGCTTTAACTCTTATACACACTAAATAGTATCTCAAACAGTAAACGCACAAAGAAAATTACGACATACTATCTTGGCTTTGTAAATTAGACTCACTTGTATGGATCCTTTAACTCTTCTGTGACGAAATTTAAGTAGTTCCATCCCGAATACGAGAATAGCCCCGTATAAAACGCTATAGCGAGACTGCCGGGACTCGTTTTTGTTCCCTGCATCATGTTTTCAAGGTTTTCCGTGTGCCCAGAGAATAAGTGCCACACGCTCGCGAAAAAGGTCACTAGCAACGCCAGGATTTTCGCCGCTGTGAACGAGTCTTGCACTCGAGTTACCCATTTCACGTTGTAACAGTTTATCACTGTGAGAAAACCTGAAATGACAAATTACACATCTAAGACGACGAAGAAAACAACTTTCGTTTGTCGCAGGTAGGCAATTGCCTTAGACGAGATCATAGAAAGCAGGGTGTTCTCTTCGGATAGGGACGGAGTAAAATTGGATCAATCGGATGCGGGCGCCAATGGACTTACGGTTGCAATTACGTGCCCTTACATTACATACATCAGACGGTGGACAAGTAGTTCTGTACGTAAGAGTGTGTCACAGCGATGCGGGAGGAAGCACTCATTATGCTGTCAGGCCGCAATCAGTGGCGATCGCGCCATACCGACCGCGCGATTATAAAGAGGCTTGTTTGTTTACTAGCAAAGTGCGCGGTTTTCCTCGCAAAATGCAGGTATCGTCGTTTGAAGATATATATAGTGTCTCAAATTCAAAAGCGTTTCAGCCGAGATGCTGATTTTTTAAGCTAGTTAATGACACACACAACGTCACCATTCGCTTCATTGTAACATTTTGAATATCTTAGTATAATGAGCAAGAGAGGTGTAATTTTAAAAAGCCAACGTCGATTTAAACTAGCAGCAAAAATTACCATACACATGTCTTACACCTTGAAATGGAATTGTATTATAAGGCTTCCTGACAGTTGGCCATACATCGCACTAATACGCGAACTTGACTTATAGGGGTGATAGCCTCTCGTAGGTAGAAACTAGCTAGGATGATAGATGGCGACACCTTTGTAACGTGGTTGTCCTCCTCCGTCTACAAGAGCCTTAAAGAGCTGATATAGCTCACGACCGCCTTGTTACGTTGTCTACTGACGCGGTGCCAATATTTGGTTGCACTGGGTAGCTTAGCCTCTATATTTGCTTAAAACAAATGAACAAACTATTCAGTTTAGGTTCGTTGACACTTAACTAATCATCGCGGAATAATTGTATTACAATGCAGTAAGTTGTACTTAATAGCTTTTTTAAATAATACAACTGTCATGTTAAATTAAGTTTTGCGATAAAGACTGGCTAAACAAGCTGTGTACTCGTAAAGAGATAAATGGAGCGACAGCGAGGATAATCCACTGTTGCAAGAGTCGCACAGGACACCAGATTTCAAAAACAGTCATATTTTAATATTATATTAAATTTTCCTATTACCGAGACGTCGAGGCCAGTTCATTGTTATATTAATATAAATAAAATTTTCTTCGATATTACGGTGTACTTTGTACAAAGTATGCACGAAAGAATTTTAATATATTAAAGTAAAGCGTGGTACCTATACGAAAGATGTTTTCAATCTTTCTATTATTTTTTGTATGGCACGCATTTAAATAGCTTGAAACTAACTCAATTTCTATGTATGCATAATAATGCATATATGTAATAGTAACACGTAAATTCCTTAAATCGTCAACGACAACATTAAAAATAAGAATACACCAAATATCTTTTATTTCTAAGGGTAATTTAAACTGACAAGCAAAACGTTTCGGAATGCCAATGAGGACCACCATTATTTCGAAGAACCTGTTTGGCCATAGGATGGGGTAATCATAAAGACCTGTGAAGTATAAGTAATTATTGTTAACCGAAAAGGGTTCCAGGTAACGAAACGGGTGAGCACTTGAGCAGGTTTGTGAAACTTACGAGTTTTCTCTTTAACATAGTACAAGTACATACGTATTCAAGTAAGTTCGCAGTCCTGGTCGTGGATTGATGATCGGTAGGAACACAAAAAATCAAGTTTGCTGCCTATGTTGAATTTAAAAAATAAAAATACTAACCATAACCTAGTTTAAAAATTGTGAACACCAACGCCGAATGTAAGGAAACCGTGTGCTTCAAAATCAATAAAGCCATTTAATATCATTTAATGTTACTAGCAATACACAATCAAAATGATACCCCTCTTCGACAATCGTGCATAAAATTTTACCATATATTATGAGTGTTGTGTATGTCACACATACGACTTAATAATATTAGCGAACAAATCATCAAAATTAACTTACAAGTCACATTAGCAGCTAAAAGGCTCACAGCTATTTCAGGGGGCTTGCAAGCGGGCCACAGCGGTTTCAGGATATTCTGAGCGAAGGTGAGCGCCGTGATAGCATTACCCGTCGGCACTAGGATGAACAGTGCCACCCAGAGGTACAGAAATGAGAGCAAGCCTCCAAAAGCTTCGCCAATATATGCGTAGTCACCTCCAGACTTGGGGATCATTGTACCTGGAATGTGATAACAATGTTAATCATAGATGGTGGTCTGAAGAATTTCCCTATAATTTACGAAGATATTTGATATTGATCGGCTGAGTAAAGTGATTTAATAATAATCTATTTTGAATTCTTAACATTATGATTTTTGGGTGTTCATTTCTAAAAGCTTTCATAGTGTTTGGGACAACTAAGGCGTTTATCTAAAAGTATTGTTTATAATTAGTCGCAAGTATTTGTAAAGAACACAACAGAAATTCACAATATTTATGCCTCTGGAAACAAGCGCTCCATTAACCTATTTGTATAGTTGCCAAAAGAATTTTCATGAAATGAAGTAGTGACAAAAATAAGACATTGTAAGTAAAAAATTTGATAGCAGGCAGTCTTTTTTTATTTTTCAACCATCATTTATGGTACCTCAAAGGAAAAATTCTGGACTGTGCTAACGAAATCAAAAGCGCAATTACGTCAGATACCCAAAAGTGATGTAATCTCATTATTTCGGCATCTTCTGTCATTTTAGGATCTAGATGAGCCACTCTTTTACATGTAAATAGCAATAACAATTCGTATAGTACAGCCATTGGATATCGATATATGTAGTTGTAGGTACATACAGACGTGATCTAGCTTAAATATGACATCGATAAAAAATTTAGTAAGTAAGTATATGACCTTGTTTTAGTTTTACTACCGAGTATTATGATGTCGTAGTGACTGCATAGTCCATTTTTAATAACGGGTGTCGATTTATCAGTCTCTATCTAGACAAACACTCATCAACACGGCATTAGATAGGCTAATATTTGCCGACCCATTTTTCATCCTAAGCACTGGTGTAGGTAAAACCCTACACTGTTCAGTAGGCAACTTATCGCCATAAAAGATAAATAATCATTTGGGAATGAGTTTTTTTATCGTAACCAACTACTTCACTATACCTAATAATTAAACTATATAGGTAGGTAAGAAGTTTGAGGAATAGGTCAGTTACATTTACAGCTATAATACCTACTCTTATCAATAAATTGTTCTGTTGTGATTTCTCTAAACGTTATTGACACAGTTAAGATCATGTGTCTCGATTACAGAATTCTTCCAATTACGTATTTAATGTAAGTATATAGGACGCCGGCCAGTATTAGCATATAAATAAATCTAACTTGTTTGTTGCATCAGAAACTTGCATATTTCCAAGACGAAATGGGCATAACATTATGATCGACCTCCGAATATTCTTATCGGACTATACTAGCATGTTGAATATAAAGACCGAGATATTTACCAGACTGATAGACCACATACGAAAAAAACGATCATAGCTAATTATATATGATGGTATACACACGCTGGGACGTTCGCATAAAAATAAGGGACTAAAAGACATTTTGAAAGTAAAAGGAAAAACAACTTCATAATCTGGTGTAAAGATAGACTTTACGAAAAAATGTATAAAGGAAAAAGCAAAGAACTAACGAAAATGAAAAAAAGCTTAGATATTCAACTATGTATGTATAAATGATTGAAGCCTGCGATGAACAGAAAGGAGTTGACATTTTTATAGAAGAAAAGGAAATATCCAGTTTTGTATCTACATTGTATATCGCAGTTTAGAACCACACCGCGAATTCGTATTTAGGTAAAACTTTATCGGTAACAAGTATAAAAACCGACCTAGGGTTCGTGTTTTGTTCGTGCCACTCCTGAAACATAGTTTTTACTACAATCGTCGCAGTGAAACTTGTTTTTTTTTTTTTTTTTTACCGAATACGTTCGCGTTTGACCACATCCTGTCTGATGTTAACGATGTGGTCTAGGATGGAGCACGCTTACCTAGAAGGAACCTGTTTACTCTTGATTTGAAGTCACTCATATTGTCCATTTTTTTTTTTTGGAACTACAAACATGTACGAACTATCATCACTTTGTGATGTGTGTGTGATCACACAAACATGTACGAACTACATATTCTTTAGCTTAATACTGAATTTTTAGACGAAGGCCGACTTAGTATTTAGCAAAGCTTTTCGTTGCAACCTCGCCTCTTTTATATGTATTATTTTACTATAAAGCAAAAACTAAAGTTAGTTTATGTTACAATTATTGTACGTAATGGTGTGAAGTTGCGAGTAGTTGAAACTCTGGCACGGTCTTAACAACTTCGAGTATACTGATAAACGCGTAGGTAAAAAATAGACTTGTCTATAAAACTCTTATCATAAATTCAAAACATAAGATATAAATAACTCGCAGTTTGTAAATACATATGTTGCAGAACATTATGAACTGTGCACCTGAATTAATATAATGTAGCCAGCGAACCGTGGGACTTTCTAATCCAGGGTATTAAGTAGCTCCCCAACAATAAACGTACACATTTAGTTATGGAATTGAATGGTACCTTACATACTTACGAACTCTCGCAATGTGATAGTGTGATGTGTTACACGTACCAAGTTCTGCATAGCATAGGGCTCCCATCATGGATAATATTCCGGAGAGTATCCACACGATCAGCGCCATGCCCTTAGAGCCAGCGTTTTTGAGCACATAGCTTGGAGACACGAAGATTCCAGCACCCACGATCACTCCGACGATGATCGCCACCCCATTCATCAAACTCAGCTCCTTCTTCAGCCGCACTCCCTCGCTGGACGCTCCGTCACTGCTACCCTCACCTTCACCACCACCATTATCCATCGGCTTTGGCGACAAACCATCAACATCCGACACTTTCGCCATTATAACTCCTTGTAAAGTATCCTTCGTCGAATAATTGATAAGCGATTTCAATGAATTCAAACACTTTCACACATAGTTTTCGTTGCGTTCTGGGACATTGTCATTTAAACATAGCATCACACTGCGGTGCGCGCTTCGGCGGCATCCACCACGTGCGTTGAAATACACCATGAATTCCCCATGGAACTGATAATAACACACCGAGCGGTTTAGAACCTCGCGCTGATAACAGGAACTATTAATAAATATTGCCCGCTGCCGATACGCTCATAGTGAACTACTGCCATGTACGGTAGCAGGTTAAAATATTCAACGAAAAATAACCACTATAACAGCTGGATACGTTAAAGATATTTCAGCAAGACCTATAACATATATATTCAGTTTAATCACAGTTTAAATGTTTAATTTGTTATTTATTTTAAATGTAAGTTCCGTTTGCGATCGTTTCCATATGGTGCTGTACACGTTCGTCGAGGCCGGCGCCTGTTTTACTATTCCGTTGACTGCTTTGCAAGTTTACCACGAACGGTCTGCCGCCGACACAGAGATGGCTCAAACATAAAACGGCGCGTGTATTTGACTGTGCCGGGCAAATTCAGACCGTGTCGCCGAAACATAAGATCTCTTTTCGAGTTGTGGCCGTTTCATGTGAATTCACTGCCAAGTTCGAACAACTGTTTTTTTGCCATCTCTATCTGGCCATGCTCGAAAAAACACGTGGGTATGCAGCAGTTTTTTTTTCACAATTTCTAAAACTCGACTGTGATGAAGTGTTACGTTGAGCAATGTAGAGCACAAAGATACTCGTCTTTAAGATGAATGGTGTCTTCATGAAGACAGGATATGACCGATTCATTTATAGCATGCTTATTGTACTGTCATTGACCCTCAATGACTCGTCGCGTGATAGCAATTTGTGGGTAGGAGGATATTGCAACCCTTCAAGTCTTTTATCTTCTTTTCAAAAAGGACAATGTTGATTTCATGTTTTAGTGAATTTAGTTTAGGCTACACAATACAAAATACACATATACTTACATATAAAAATATATTATGCATATAAGTATTAATATGTACAGTACTGAACAGCTTTATTGTTCTTATTTGGAATTACAAAATAAATAAAATATAAGTTAATACGATCTAATAAGGAAGTTTCCTAAACTATTGAACTAAAGACGAAGTTGTGTAATTTTTCATGCTTTCAATCCTTAAGAAAACAAATAAGCGCGCCGAACGATCGGCATGTGACGTCACAACGTCAAATTATTATCCGCACCCTTACTATTTACTTATTTTTTTATTATGTACCTTATACTATATGATATATAGTTAAATACTACGCCCATACACACCGCGTAAAAGATATTGCGAGCAAACACATTTTTCAGCAGGGATAGTCGGTAATTGTACATACAACTATGTATACATTTATTGTATGTTTTTTATTTATAGTGTTTTCTTACTATGTACATACATATATATTATGATGCTCGATATTGATAACGGCAACAAGTAGACGCTTGAAATATTCACAGAATATTTAGTTATATATGTATTCACTTTAAAAATAATTAATTAAATTAAAACAAACCCTTCGTGCGCGAGTCCGACTCGCACTTGGCCGGTTTTTTGTCACTCCGCCAACCTTAATATCTATGCCATCATTTCTGTCTATCCAAAGGTTGTCTGGAAGAAATCGCTCTAGGCGTTAAGACCATCGTTGTACTACCACAAAATGATGTTTTTTTTTGTTTTGTTATTACCTTTATTCTTTATCTCTTTTTTAAGTTTTTTGTTATAATGTATGTACATATATTTGGTGTACAATAAAGTTATTTTTTTTTACTTCATAATATTATTACACACAAAGGGGCCGAATGAGTGTGGTGACGTTACATAACGATATTTTTTTATACTGTTGTAAATAACTTCGGCTTTTTTAAGAGAAACTGTGAAGTTTTATTCGATGCTTTATTTTTAATATTATTACACACAAAGGGGCCGAATGAGTGTGGTGACGTTACATAACGATTTTTTTTAATACTGTTGTAAATAACTTCGGCTTTTTTAAGAGAAACTGTGAAGTTTTATTCGATGCTTTATTTTTTTTAAACAAAAGGATAAACGGAAACTTCCTTACAACCTATTTGAGTAAAATCAGTATTATGTTACCGCGCATTAATAAAATTCGTACCTAATTAATTATATCATAAGAGGAAATTGTCAAAAATATTACAAACAATACATTGATGCCATTAAAATACAGGAACAATATAATAATTCAATTATATTTATATGTATATGAATAGGTATATGTTTAAAATCAATTATACCTTATTAATGACAATAAGGAATTACTTATACATAAGTATAAAACATTATACAAAAATTTAAAATGGTTAGTCGTTATCTTTATCCTTGTTAATTTCGTATTCAAATATCCTCGCCGTGCCATCATCAGAAGTGGTCATTATAACGTTCTGTTTAGCATTATAACACAAGTCTAGGATGGCAGATCTATGACCTGTAAGGGTTTTTGTTAACTCCCCAGAAAGACTTTCATAAATTCTAATAGAGCCGTCAAGAAGGCCAGTTACTAGGTGGTTCTTGATCCATATCATCTTGGTGACTCCTGCGTCCTGGTTCGCTTTAGAACATTGAATTCGCATCATCTGCCGTGCCACGTCCCATATACTGATTTCACCATTTAATGTTCCTAAATGAGAAAAAAAGACATTTAAGATATTGTTTTAAGGCATAAAATGTTATATCTTTATATATTAAAATATCTTTTTTATGACTCTGGAAATGTTAAGACCAATTTTGAAGGATTTAAATTTACTCAAAATATTTGCCTCTTTAATTGCAGTCCCTTAGATTAGGACAGATTAATTTTCAGTAAATGATTTTAATAATAACTAAATTTAAACAAAATGCTCTAATTTTTAATAATGATTAAAAATCTTATGATCATTTTGAAGGCTGTATTTGACAAATCGTGATGGTGGCGGTGCAAGAATAGTGCCCCACCCTCTCTACCCGTGGTTGCCGTAAGAGTTGGCTAAGGGATGTAATCTGGAAGATGGGTAGCAGCATTTTGCTTGAACAATCACACCTAACTGCGGTTGCCAACCCGCCTGCCAAGAGTGGCGAGTATTGGCAAAACCCCCAGGAGGAGACCTATGTCCAGCAGTGACGTCCTATGGCTGATGATATGTGTTTGATGTGATGTTAAGATGTCTGCTGGCTAGCTACCACCCTAAAGTTAAAAATCTTCCACTAATCATCTTACAGTGTGTCCCGGCATCCTCACTAGAGAGCCAGTTGCATTCCAGGTTAGGTGTGATTACTATCTTCAACCAGACCGTCTAACATTAGGTGAGCTGTGGCCAACACCTAGCCAGTCAAACATATAAAATATATCTACCTTCAAAAATTAAATAGATATGAAAAGTGATCCTTTGAAATTAAACTTAAGTCAATTAATACAAATACATTACCAATATGAGAAACTCACCAAGTGCAAAATATCCCAGTGGGTCTTGTGAGAAAGCAACTGTTTCCAATTCTTTACCTGCTTCCATTTGGCCGACAACTTTACCATTGCCTGACGTCGACAGGACAACTTTGCCTAAAAATAAAATATGTGTTGTAGGTTTAATAATTCCTATAAAAACTTATAGTTTCGGAACTAAAACAAACTTAAAAAGTAACTTTTGCATGGAATAATACATAACTATTTATTATACAGACACTCTCTTAATGGTAAGAGATAACGCCTGTCCATGAACATTGCAGCGATACATAGAACTTTGAGTGACAAAACAAGGGCATAGCTGCTCTGGCACTCATTACATTGAGTTTAGATGGTTAGTCTCAACAGCTCAACTCAATTGTCTATAACTTTATTTATAATAGTCCTTGTAGGCAACATTTGGTCCAGTATTAAAAAAGGCCACCTACAAATACCTACTGTTTAATTTTTATTTTTATTCATATAGGATTACTCTATAGTTGAAATATCCAGGTTAAGTGGATGTTTATAATATGTTTTGTTTGTTTACTGTTTTGAAAAAAGTTACCATCTGTTGATATGGAAGCCACTAAATTGCCTTCAGGATGTGTGTCGACTGCTGTCACCCTTATTTGATGTATATTTGCTGGTATCTGATTGACAACTGTACATGTTTTTAAATCCCATATTTTTACTGCTCCATCTTCATATCCAACTGCTAACCGGACTCCATCATTTAAAAGCTGCAACAGTCCATAAAAGTTAGTAATCATAAACATCAATATCGGCACATTCAACTCACTGTATTCATGTACTTCTATGTAATACTGCTTTAGATGCATCCACCATGATCATGTGCTATTTCATAATCAAAAGTGTCACAAACAAGCTTGCTATAAGAATAATTCATTTTGTATTTAAAATCATCATTTTCAGTTTCAAACTACTGCTGAGCATTGACCTCTCAACCAGGTCCAGCACCAAACTTATCTGTTTACTATGTAGCTGTTTAATATTTTTACAAAATATGTCAACCCTACAAAATGATAGGTGCCCAAGACTTCATTTTCTGGTAGGTGGCCACCAGTCAATGTTTTAGACTACCTGCCTTCACGTCGCCGTTGCCAATGTCCTGATCAAATTCATTTCTTAATTGTCATTCTGATATCACAAACATCTTATTGCATATTATTATGAAATCGGAACAAAGTTTTAGATGGGCTGGTAACATACAATTTTATTTGAATACTTGCTATATTATTTTACTTAAGGTACATACATTGATCTATTTGTATTTACTTACTTTTCCACATTCCACTTTGATGTTATGTCCTTGTAAGATTTTGATGTCACCAGAAGGTATTTTAAATACATAAATATCTCCTTTTTCAACTCCAATTAATAGAACTCTAGTACCAAAGTGCCATTGGCCCCAGGATATATCATCAGTGTCATATTCAAAGACTACAGGCCAAGGTTGTTGCAGATTACCTTCTGTGTTGACCTTCCACACTTGGATGTGTCCTGCCATATCTGCCGTTGCCAAATATGCGCCGTCAAAACTGAACCCAATGCAGACAATAGAGTCCTTATGACCAGTACACTCCATCATCATTTGACCAGTTTCTAGTGACCATACAAATGCTATGTCGTCTTCTCCGCCGGTAGCTGCTAGCTTTCCATCAGGATGGATATCGCAGCAGAACACAGAGCCAACATGCTTATTAAATACTAGTGTGGCGTGTTCTTCGGGAGGCTCCATTTCTTCGTATTCCATTTCATCTTCATCTGTTTCCATATTCCCCTCATCGTCATCGAGATCGATCTCTTCGACTTCTTCGAACATGTACATTTCATCTTCCATACCCGATATTTCGTCACCATTCAATGAAGAAGGTGGTGTGTCTTGAGGATTATCCTTCATTTTCTGAAAAGTATTACAAAACATATAGAATATACATAATATGGATGTTTTAAAGACATTTTGTGAATTATTGATCTCGTTCCATCTTTCTACACAGGCGATAGCATAACCTCTTATTTTCTAATGTTTAGAAATAAGCCCTGACACACCGCTAGCAGCGTTTCAAAGAAAAATATTTAGCTAAATAATAAATGTTACTTACAATTATTCACTACTTTATCCTTTTTTTTAAACACGGTACGATAAAAGAAGGAAAGAAGAACAATACACTCGACAGTGTCCGACAACTCCGACAGTCTCGATTTCTTGAATTCTCGATACTATATATAATGTACTCTGTGGTCTCACAGCTGACTGGTCTGACTCTATGTCTGTGCCTCGAGCTCGACACAACATACTCTTTGGTCTCGACAGTGACACACACAACAGCGCAATACAACGTTTACCCGAGTTTTGGCGGGAACGCAGAAAGAGTCGTGTCGCCCCATTGTATTTTTTCTAAAACTAGTGTTTTTTCAAGTGTTTATGTATAAAAATAGTGGTATTTTATTCATAAATTGCCGGATTACAATCGCGAGTGTGGGATAGTGATATAATGTGGTGAAACATGACTTTTCGTGTTGCTGCCAAAACTCCATCGAAGCTTATAATATAGACACATTGAAACTGACAGAATGCACAGAGTGCGATGCCAAGAAGAAAATAAAATAAAACGTCTTCCCAAACTTCTTCTACTCGCTTTTGGCGTTGCAGTTTGTGAATTTGCCAGTATCAAGTATTTAGATATTTTTATATATAATAATATCATGAAAAATAAAGTTCAAGTCAAAATCACACAAAGTATGTTACGGTTTTAACTCAGGTTTCTCTTCAACACGTATGAATCTTTCACCGCACTTGAATTTGCCTTAATTTGTGTGGCTACACTTTAATTTTTTAAATTAAATAGTTGAAAATGTTGAGGTAGTTGATATTGGGAAAATATACAAAGCTAAGTGCCAAAAACAACAAAATCAATCAATGGAATTACAAGAATCGTAACATACTTGAATATTCTGCGTAAGACGAATTGCAAAAACTGAAGACAAAGCAGTATGGCTTTATAGCTCTAGCCTGCCCGATGGGGCTAATTAATAAAATTAAAATTAAGAATATTTTACCCGGTGGGACAAAAAAAAAAAAAACCTTAATAGGTTATGTTGTTAATTTTGATTATTTTGAATTTGTTTAAAAATAAGCTAGTTTTTTAATATATATCCATCTTCTCTGATTGAAGTTTGGAGTACTCGCACAACCATTTTCATACGCTGAAGTCATTGAGGTATAATGGCTTCTCTTCAAAAAGGTAAGGAATACTATTTTGTATTAATTAAATTAATTTGCACACTCCATTCTCCAATGTTCCTATAGTAACCTACGTTTTTCTTCTTTTCTAGTACTACTGCAGCCGCAGGTGGCATTTACGATAGTTAAGCGGTTTCGTGGTAAAATTAATATCCAAAAGCCTCGAAAGCCTCACTTCGAAAGGCAACTTTTGATAGATCTGGCGAAACCAGTTCATGCGCCACCAAATTGGACTATTCCCGACATTGTCCTCTGTGGCAAAGAAGGCAAAAAGTGGCAAAAAGACATCGACAATCCATTCGAAAGAATATTAGCAAGAGAATGCCTCAATTGGTTTAATACTTCGAAAATGGTTGTGTTTCTTCATCTGAATTCGATAAGTATGGAGGATAAAACTCCCGTATTTGCTGCATTAGCTAAAAACAACATGCACCTGAGGACATATGGTAAAAAGATTGTTAGTATGGCCACAGCAGGTACACGGTATGAAGCTATAAATCACCTATTTACTTCACATCAGAATATTATCTTCGGGCAACCTGAAAATGCTGCTAAAATGTTGAAGATACTGAAAAAAACACCTCAATTAGTTGTTATGGGTTAGTATTTGTAGTTTTATAATTTGAATTAATTGTTTCTTGTAGCCATAAAAATTGACATGGAAACTACAAAAAAGGTGAATAAAATAGGATATGTAAGATTAACTGACAGATAAACCAAATTAATCACCATATTTGTCTTGACATGGCAGTTTTGTTTGAAATTTGTATCTTAGATACAAATTCTGTGCAATTTCTGGATAACTTTATTGGTTTAGACTTTAGAGTGATGATATCTAAAGTGGTCTATATCAACTCCTACGGATTGACAACTACTGACACGAGGTTTTGAAAAAAAGTTTGGGTTCTGTAAGATGTAAATGGGTACACATTAGTGAATCTCATTTCAGCAGATTGTGAACTTTATTTTGACTTTCTATTGAAGGAATAACCTACACTCAGAGATGATTTGATGTTTAGTTTTAACCTGAAAATGTGGCAAACAGATCTACGATGATAGTACTATGGTATTATCATAAGTTTTGTGAACAAAATGAATAAGTTTTCTGAAAATTTGCAATCTTATAATATTACCAAATTACTATTTCACATAAAATTGTCTAAGTTAGTAGGATATATGCTTTTTGATCGCAATACACTTTAAAGTTGTAAATACTTGCTCATGATATGATACCAGGAAACATACCTATGCGTGTACACACAGTTAGAAATCAGTCAAAAACACTTGAAGTTAATGAATATTTGAAAATGCAACATTAGTTAAGCTAGACTACTTAAAACCGATTAATGTGGTAAGTGGTCTACAAGACAAAAAGTTAGGGGACTATGACTTTAGAGTATAAAAAAAAGTCCTAAACGAAGAGAGAGAGAGAGAAACAATGTGTTGCTTCAGGAACATGCTATGACTTCATAAACTGTGAATGCATTAAGAATTATGATAGTTACTTTTCCTTTTATACCTTGTCCATACCATTGAAATATTTACTATCAGCTGTTCCACCTTCTTTTGTTTTCTGGGATGAAAAGTAGTTTTAACTCATAAGCTATATGCTTACCAGATTTTTTTTTTTAATTTTTATGTAATTTTTATGGGTATGGGATATTTTTATTATTAAAGAAATTGGTAAAATAGGTGACTGAGCTATTAACATAGTCACAATCAAATTTAAATACATAAATGTGATACAGATATTTTATAGTGAAGCAGAAGAGAATTAAATAAAAGATTTAATTTAATCATTATTAGTGATTTTTGTTAAAATGTAAAAGTTCTTGTTCTAAGGGGTTTCAGGCCCTCTACGTATGGTATGCCTATAGTCTTAGTAATGAACCAGCTTTAGCTAAAAAGTCTTAATAAAAGATTTTTAAAAAATCTGTCTGTCTGGAACTATAAGTTACCTTAGCCTTAAATTGTTATTTAAAAACTAATGTTTGTTTAAACTTTCAGCTGGTATAATCCAAGATAGACTAATGTCAAAGAATGAGTTAGTCGAGTTCAGTAGAATGCCCAGTCTAGAAGCAGCTAGAAGTCAACTTTGTGCCGTTCTGGACAGTGCTGGCTCCAACATCGTCAGCCAGCTCAACCAGAGCCAACAAATCCTTGTTTCTCATCTTGACAAACATGCAGAATTACAGACCAAACCAGAAGAAAAAGATAGTTGAAATAATGTTTTATGATGATTAATTAGTATATGGTTATATAGCAATTTTGTTGTTTTATATATGTAGTGTGTTACACTATAATGTTTTTTTTTTGCTCAAATACCATTCCACAGTATTCAATATCTCTTAACAGTACTCATTTCAAATGTATCTGTATTATCACTGTATTTGGATTTAACTTCCTAGCTATTCTGATGCACACAATGTTGTTTCTATCCCCATCATTGTTATATCAATTTCAATTCTAATGAGAGTGACAGATGACAGCTCAAAAATACTTTCGGTGATCATTCAATCTTCAAAAATCATAAAAATTTGTAGTGGGTTTGTTTTAGTGACTATTCCCATGTAGGTAATGCAAGAACACTAAAAGATGAGTACTTGAATAAAGTAAAAAATTTGCTTCAAAAACTTTAATCACTCTGTGCTTGTTCTCTATGTATAATGTAGAATATTGAATTTTATCATTGCTATTTATTTTGTCTGTACCAAAACAAGTACTTATTTATTAAGTAAGTCCTTATATTGCAACAGAATATCAAGAAAACTGCAAGATTATACTGAAGACGTAATCAAAGGTTGGTAAAATCAATTCAAATTATTTATTTAAACGCAATCTTTGGCAGGAGTTTACATATAACTTACAACCTAATTCCAAAAGAGATCAAAATATATTGACTATTTGAAGGGAAATCAAAAACCTTACATAATAATACTTGAGCAACATTGATGCGTATTGGAAATTGTTACCACGAAATAATAATAAAATCTTAAATCTATGTTAAACGTAAAATATCCTATTTATGAGGAACTATAAAGCTTGTTCCACACTGATGCCCTGCGGCAGCGGCTGTGGCGACAGACGTAGTGGCCGCTAGCAATGACTGTAGAATGAGTTTCACTTTGGTACCGCTTGCGTCGGCAGTGTAGGAAGACCTAGCCGTGGTTTTAGGTGGCCCTATGTTTAGTGGTTACTGCAGGTAGTGTGTGTGGGGCCGGCTTTATAAAGCTATGTGTAAAGTTATGGGCTAGCCGCGAGCCGACTCGTCGCGCTCGCTAACGCTGTGAGGGCTACTGCCGCCTCCACTTCGTCTCTATCGTGTCTGGACATTGCCATTGTGTTGACAGTGATGCGTTGTACTTTGTTCTCTGGCCTCTTTCTCTTTTCATCTGCCCACCACGAGTAGTTGCTTTCACTGGGTTGGAAACGAGCCGCGCTCTCCAACCATTTGCTCAGAAGCAAGGGGCTCGATATGTTTTTCGTTTCTTCTCTAGTACCGATCAGTTCGACACTGTAGGAGTTATTGTTGTCGCAAGCGTCTTTCAACGTAGACGATGAATCTGATTCTTGCTGGTATTCTCTTTCTGGACTATCTGTGAATTCAGCGTCGATCTCTAAGTTCTCGTGTTCCGAAGAACTGTTTGGTTCGGGTTCGCTCCAAATGCTATCGTCTGAACAAATGCTAAATTGTTCGACATTGCCTTGTGCCCGATCGTTGTATGTGCGTATGAGATGACCCCACGTTTGTTGTTGGCGCTCCACATTTACGTTCTTCAATTTTCTGCGCCAGTTGGCAAACCAGTTACATATCTGTGAATTGAAACTTATTTTAATCTTACTAAAGTAACGATTTCTCAAATTTCGATTATTGGGGCGTTCATAAAGGCGAGTCAGTATTTTGAGAGTAAATATTCCATTTTAACGCAGTCTTTAATGAGTCAATGCACTGATAAACTGAACAAAACACTGTAGTCAAGAAAGCGGAGACAAAAATAGTGCCTATTTATGTACAAATAGCAATAACTGGCACCGGGCCAATTAGGTTGATGGTAGGCACAAACCTGATACCTTTCTACTTAACAAGACTTTAGATGTTGAAGATAATGTAGGTAATTGAAATCTTACTTGTATATACGTTAAGCCAGTTTCTCGAGACAGATATTTCTTTTCTTCTCTGTTGGGGTAAGGGTTCTCTCTTCGACGTACGAGCCAGTCTTTTAGGTATCTCTTTATTTCAGGTGTAAACAACCTTTTCTGTGGACGCTGACCTGCCACTAAACTTCTCCTGAAACCAAAACAACATAATTTTAGAGCACAAAACAAGGGCGAAATGGCGGTTAGCAAGTGCGTCACAAAACAAGAACATTTACAATAGTTCCTAAGCTTTTTTAATAAAAAGTCGTTTATGTCCACAATTTGTGAGTGACGCACAAAGAAATAATTTCATAAAGACTGAAAGTAATGAGTCATGTTTTTAGGTACGAACCTAGTATAACGTCTGTTTCTGACTGGCCTTGTTGATTTTCCACCGTCAACTTTGGCTATGGGGCCGTCCATGTTGTCTCCTGGGCTCGATCTTTGGATAAGTGTCATCGGATCACAATTCCCCGGGGTTATACTTAGAAGTGGACCTGAATTTATGTCAATCCTTTACATATGGAAGTCTGTAGGGCTTGTAGCACGTGCAAGGGCTCCACGGCTCGCGACACGACTCGTGTCTCGCGACGCTGCCGCTGCGGGGGATGCTTACCGATCTATTAAAAAAATAAGGACATGATGACATAAATAGATCGTATTCCGATGAGCATACCACACTGTCTAATTACTACGAACAGTTAGATAGGTAACACATTGTTCTGTCTGTGGTTGTGCGTTGATGTAACCGAAACATGACGGTCACATTCCTCAGTTCACTTTTAGATGTTAGCACTCGTTGGCAGTTCCCGATCGTGCAGAACCGTGATGTGAAAAACATTAATTCGAAAATGTAGAGCGAACTTTACATAGGTGCATTGTTTCTAAGTTTTGTATTCAGTAATTAACATTACGAACAAAAAACATGCTAACTATTACGTGTGCTATCGAGGGTCAATGTTCTTGTTTTCGTGCGGTAAAGTGTAAATCAGCGTTGAAGACGATTTTTTGAATGAAGGACGCACCGCTCTGTATGTTTGATTGATTTCACTGATGCTTATATACACTAATGTGGCGATTTAAATTTGGATGTGATTTTTGCACGTACCTGTGTGCGGGAAAGCTCGGGACTGTGTGAAAATGGCGTCGGAAAGCGCGACGGCAGCGCCGCGGCGCGGGCGCATTTGTGCTGCAAATCAGTGTTATTTTCAGGATGTCTCCCGCGATGTCTTCAAAAACATGATTACAATAGGTAAACAAATTGAATAAAACTAGTTGCATACATGTATCTGCTCAAGTTATGTCGTTTTATAGTTGTACTGACAACAATATTTACCGTGCTGTTCTTTGATATAGAATACACTTATTTTTTTTTATTTCATTGCTATTTTAAATAAATAATAGTTGATTTGCGGTGTAAGTTTAAGTTTTTTTTTTTCTTATAAGTGAAAACCCGTGTTTTTTCATATATTCTTTGAGTTTAAGCTCCATTGACCCAATGCAAATTCAAATAATTATTTGATCAATAAAATAAATGAGAATACAGTCGTAAAAACGTCATTTATGTCGATCTCAAGTTATGCACTTACATACATTCGGCAATTGAGTTTTATTTACCTATATAGATTTTAGTGTATTTTAATTAAAATAAAATAATCTAAAAGGCCGCTATATATCAATGGGATGTTGATAGAGACTAGTTGGTGACCCTTTAAAACCAGACTAATAAGTACGTATGTAGGTAGGTTTCTAATACTATGATGCTATACTTATACTAATAGTAATAATTCTATGATTACTTAACTTACTTATTTTTTACCCGATTGTCAAGGAAGGGTTATGTTTTTCGTGCGTACTTGTATATGTAGGTATGTAATTTTTTTTATTACCTCATATCTTCCAAACGACTGGATGGATTTCGACAGTTAAGGTATTGTTATATTCGTTTTAAAAAAACAGACGTGTTCTTGGGTAGGTGTTTGAAAAAAATAATGGTATTTTTAAATTTAATTAGAAATTATAAATTTGTTTGAAGTTTTTTCCTTTAATTATAGCTATTTTAATAGCATTCGGGTTATAGATTTTTTAAACTCTTCAGATTGTTTATACTTATAAATAAATACTTTGATGGATTCTAAATCCATAATATTTTTATATTTATATACTTAATACAATTATACAAATAACTTCAAAAGCAGGAATGTGTAAACATTACTGTGTTCCGGTTTGAAGGGTGCCGCAGCTAGCCAAATTACAGGGCTATAGAGACTAACCATCGAATGTCTCAAAGTAATGAGCGCCAAGGCAGCGATACTCTGTTTGTTTTGTTAATCAAAGTTCTGTGTATCGTTGCAATGATCATGGACATGCGTTGTCACTTACCATCAGGAGAGCGTCTCGTAACGTCACATTACTTTTACATATAGAAAAAAATATGCTATATCTAAATATCTTTTGCCATTTTGATATTTGATATAGACATAATTATATTTATTACCGGGACATAATTGTGATCACCTTACAGCTTACAGCACGTCTATCGAACGTCTATTGAAAAATGTCAAAACGAGGTTAATAAACAAAACTAATGTCAGTACTCGTATTATAATAATAATAATAACAATCTTTTAATTCGGGCATAACAATAATCCCATATAAAATTAAGTTACGTTAAAAAAAAAAAAAATTCTTAAATTATGTGCGCGATTAAGTGATTAGGTTCATATATTTCATTTAGCTTCATATTAGACCGCATCCTGCTTAATATCTGGCAGGGTGTGGTTAAACGCAAAATGCCGCTTAAATGGAATACCTATTCATGCAATTGTGTGATTGCAAAAGTAAATGATTTTCGGTTTTGTCTTTTGTAGTAAGTTCTCGGAAAATGATGCAACTCTCTGTTTTGTATCATCAGCATAAGTATGCTTCCCGAACGTGTAAGATAGCGCAATTGTGGTATTACTTAGCTTATTACTTTATCAAAATTTAAAAAGTAAACCTTTAATGTATGTTGGGTAGAGAATATTTGATTTGATTGAATTTTAATTGTGATTTTGCGTGAAAAGAAAGGTGCAATCGAAGTGCAGGTTGCATGTTGTTCAATTTTGCCGCCTGCTCTTAATTCGTCGACCGGTTGCGATTTCGCTGTCCTTCTCTCCGGCATGGTGGGTTAGTGCAGGGTGTCCCCTTCGATAGCGTACGCGGAACGATTCTCAGTGCTCTACAAGGTTTCGTAGTAACGTTAGTTCCGCGCAACACATGCGCTGTGGCGACAGTGACTCGCTCGGCTCTCTGCGCGCCGGCCTGCGTCGTTCGCTCGCTTCTCGCCGGCGTCTATTCGCTAAATTCCAGATTCGCAGATCATAAAAATGCTAACAGAAAAGTGATTCAGTCGTGTGAGGTATTTCGCGGCGCGTGTATATTAGAGTTTGCGTAGTGCCGGCACCGCGCGTCTGCCCACGTGCGTTTGTTTAGCGGTGTATGCCATCGATTTTTGCGGTATGGGCGAAGAATCTCATGCCAGCGATGGCAAAGTGGTGTTAAAACGTAAAATAACTTTGTTCAATGGTGTCGGTATCATTATCGGGACTATCATCGGTTCCGGCATTTTTATATCTCCGACTGGAGTATTCCAAAATACAGAGTAAGTTTGCTGAATTTTCCCGCCACTGTGATTATGTTTTACGTAGATTTAATTCTATGTTTAATTTTGAATTCTGTCGTTTTATTTATAACGTTGGTTTCAGGAAACGCTTTGTTGATGTTATAGTTGATTATAGGCCACAATAACTGGTACATAGCGTAATTTATAGCGGTTTGAAAAATACCACATTTTATCACAAAGTGAAAAACAACATAATAAAAAAAAAACAGTGACAGATTAAAAAAATATACTTTCATATAATTTCCTCGTACTTATCCCGTATAACAAATAAATATAATATACTAATTAATTTTCCTTACTTGTGCAGGTACGAGAGTTGATAGCTATACGAGTATATCTGTTTACCTACTATACTAGCGAAAGTGTCTGTAAACATAACTCCTAGTGTTATAATATAATTATAATCAAAATTTAATTTATTTTATTATCAATAGATAATAAAATAAATATAAAACTAAAAAAACTACGCTATTACATAAAAAGTACGTTACTTTAAATATATATATATATATATAAGAAATGTAATATAAATTATAACAAGGTTATATATTAAAACATCTAGAGAAAACTAAACTAACTTAAAATTAAATAAAAAGGCCGTCAGATGAGGGATATGTGGCCAGAATGCTGGCAGCATTGCCACGTTGGATGGCAATGCTAAGCTTTTGACCAAAGTAGATGCCAGCATTCTGGTCACCTGAAGCCTCCTTTAAACGTAAATAAAATTATATATTATTTATTTAAATATAAATTCATCAAAAACAAAAATGCCATTATTCTAACTGAAAAAGTATAAGTAATTTTTTATGGCTATTAATTTATCGCCGTGTGGGTCCCGTGTCCATCGCGTTGCAGGGAAGCCGTATAGTGCCCAAGACTTGCGACCTAGGTGTAGGTTTAAGGGACCTTTTTAAAACGTATTCTCTTATTATTATTTTTTATTATACGCATACGTGACATCATTACCGCGAAGGTCTTAACATGGCATGTTTAATATTCTCCCCGTCTCATATTATAAATCATCTTTTATGACCTTAGATTAATGGTGTCTGCTTTCAGTGTCTTGTCGCCTCCAAGAAACTCATAACAATTATGTGACTTAAGTATATATTTCCATCAGCAATTATTTACTAAATATTGCTTCGGTAGACACTTGTTGCTCTAGATAATTGTTTTGATGAATATATTTTTAACTTAGTACAACTTTTATATTACGTAGGTGTCCATGATGTTGATATTTAATTCCAGTCCTTGCAAATAAGCCTATTTAATTTTTATTTGCACGTTTTGTTCTATCATTTATTGTCTCGTTTGCTCTTTTGGTTATAACTTTACTTCTTGAGCTGTTGGACGAGGGTTCGATTCCCGCCCCCCCGTGGGTTCCCGCCTTGTCGTGGCGGGGGGGCTGAGTAGCCGTGACTGGTGACCACGGTGAAACCAAGAGGAACCCGAGGAGGGGCTGCTTCTCCGGGCATTCCCCCGGGCCTGGTAGAAGCGGCCAATGTAGGTTGCGGAGTTGTGTGGGCGGCATCGCAACTGAGGCGGGCTGCAGTGTCGTATGGGAGACGCTGCAGCTGAGGGCTGGAGGCCGCGGCGGGAGAGGACTGTCGGTGTGACGTTGCCGCTCTCCCTACCTTCCGCGGCCTTGACAGGGCCGCCACTGTATGATGGCGGACGCGGTGGGGCTGCAGGGGAAGAGGAGTACCGGTATGACGGTGCGCCGCTCTCCCTGTCCTCTGCAGCCGAGGTGGCAGGCGGCGGGGCCACTTAGCTGACCCGTCGAATGGGGGCCACTGGCGTCCAGACATGGGGTCGTCTGGCGCCAGTAGCTACTTGGTCCCCGAGGTGGGTCGTGACTCGTTATGCACGATGTGTATATGGCGTGTCACGACGAGGGTGGATGGTCCGGAGACGGACGGAGGAGGGAAGGGCTCTCCACGTGTCCCTCTGATAAGCAGAGGGCACAGTGGAGGAGCCGAGTGGGAAGGGGCTGCGGGTTGGGAGGAGTGCCGGTCTGGCGATCCCCATCCCAGCGGCCAAAGTGGCAGGCGGCGGGGCCACTAATGACCCGTTGCACGGAGATCATGGGCGTTAGGACGTGGGGCCGTCCGACGCCCATTTGCTGGTTTGATCTCGGAGGTGGATAACGATGTGTCTGGTGTTCCGACACATCGTAATCGTTGCGAGGTGGGCTTGGGCTCCCTGAGGCGGGTCCGGAAGGACGAGCGCTGTCGAGGCCGCGGTAGAGTGCGAAAGCGTGCCCGCAGCCTCGACACAAAGCGCCGAGGTGGAACACTCCAGGGTTTTTAGTGGGTAGGCCGTCATTAGGACGGAGAGTCCCACATAACCACCGTGCCCGCCCCAGGGCCGGTGGTATACATTAAGTATTTTCCCTGAAAAAAAAAAAAAAAAAAAAAAAAAAAAGGGTTCGATTCCCGCCCAGAACATTTATGTGACGAATATAGATATTTGTTTTGTCTCAGGATGTTTATGTATTATAAATAAATGTTTATAAAAATATATGTATGTATAAAAGTATTCTATCATGTAATGGTTGTCATAGTACAAACTTTGCTTGGTTTGGGCTAAATGCCACTGTGTGAAATGTACACTGATATTTATTTATCATATACTTTTTTTATGCAAGTCTGTTATGTAAGTATTTACATTTTGAGTATCTAGTCATACTTACTATACATACATACGTAGTACATCTACCATACATATGTAGTACTATTATTTATATATACGGTAAATATTTTCTAATATTTCGATCTTATGGGTTTCATCAAACTTGTCAAGAATGTAATGTTTTTAGGGTTCCGCACCCAAAGGGCAAAAACGGGACCCTATTACTAAGACTTCGCTGTCTGTCCGTCCGTCTGTCTGTGATCAGGCTGTATCTCAAGAACCGCGATAGCTAGACAGTTGAAATTTTCACATATTATGAATTTCTGTTTTGCCGCTACAACAAATACTAAAAATAAATAAAATAAATATTTAAGGCTCCCATATAACAAACGTGTTTTTTAAATTACCGTTTTTATATATAATGGTACGGAACCCTTCGTGCGTGAGTCCAACTCGCACTTGGCAGTTTTTTTGTAAATAAGGTATGGATCATATTAACGTTCCAACTTAATTGTGAATAGTTGCTGTGTAAAATGTTTTTTTTTTTTTATTATTATTTTTTATGTTTTACAGGCTAAGTGTTTGACCACAGCTCATCTAGTGTTAAGTGGCGATGTGGTCGAAGATGGTAAACACACCTAGGTTGGAATCGAACTGGCTATCAAGGGAGGCTGCCGGAACATACCGCCAGCCGAGTACTATAAAGTACACTACCATCATGCTATGGTTTCCTCACGATGTTTTCCGTCACCGGCAGTGCAAGCTCATTGTTGAAGTTTAAACATACGTCCTTCGGCGTATGAAGCGACAGTGCTTACCACTGGGCTATCATCGCTACAAACGTATAGGGTTTTCCAATCTGTTATTGAAATAGATAGATAAAAAGCGAAATCGAAAGTGGTCGCCAACAATGGTACTGTTCTCGAGACTTTACGATAAATAAATTGAGCGTCGCTATCACGATTCGTTCGGCCGTCTATTGATGATGTTAACTGTACCTACTTATATCATAGTATATCCACATGATACATTCATATTTGCTTCACGGAAATGAATGTGATATGAATAGATTTTATGACCGTTTTTAATTTTACCTGAAATTCCATTAAGAACTTTGCGATAATTGTTGCTTATTTAACTTATTTTACGCTACACAACGTACTACCAAGTGTCTATCACAGTAAAGTAAATTAAAAATATGGTTAACTCACTTGTTGTATCTACTTGGTTTTAGTATTTTCCAGATTAATGGTGTTCTATCAGAAATATCGGTTTAGCCGTTTTAAGGCACGTATTGATTGACTCGATGATTTACATTCCTTGTCTCCTTCGAGAGTTCGACGTACTATCTTCTTAACATCAGGGCTATTCAGGGTCAAAACAATTAATATCTTCCATGTAGACAAGTTGCTAAATGAGTTTATACTTATATGTCAGTTTAAACATGATATTATCTGGCTTAACACTGACCTTTGAAAATATGGCTAACCTTATAAATAAAGTGTTAAGCAAAACCACGGTGAGATACAAAACAGTCGCATTGTTCAATTCACACCATATTTAGCATGTAGCAGGCCTACTATACACGACATAGGAAGGTAGGTGCGTTATGTATGGAGAATTTTGATTAGATGGCATCGA
Organism: Biston stratarius; assembly: GCA_950106695.1. Lineage (NCBI taxonomy): Eukaryota > Metazoa > Arthropoda > Insecta > Lepidoptera > Geometridae > Biston > Biston stratarius. The sequence continues at coordinate 14,466,127 of OX467115.1, read as the reverse complement.
ACTTTATTAGAAGAATTAATATCGAACCATTTGAATATTTCTATCATAAATCTTAAAAAAAAAAAAACAGGATGTGTGAAGAAAACTTAATGGAAAACACATCAATCACTCTAAAGCGAGAGTGCCTAGATTATACCTACTTACATTGCAATCGGTATTTTTCTTTTCAGTTACGTTTCAGTTACTTGTTTTAAAAACTTAGTGCGAGATAGTATAACAAAAATCGTTTCTTCCTGAAACTTCTTAAATATATTTCTATAAAACACTTTGTAGTAGTAGTTTTTTAAATAACATGAAACTAGGAGTCGCTGGATTTCATTCATAACTGTAGTAGGTAGGTACTAGTAGGCCATGGCCCTGAAACCTGTTCGTTCCAGCGACTAAACCGGTACTTTCGCAGTAAATTGCTTTTACTGCACTTAACTGGCAGCCCACCGCTATTCCCATAAGTGTTAACCCTTGGGAATCCCTTAATTGCTATGAAAACTGTGTATCAATATATCCTAATTAAAGTTTTGTGCACCTAATTATAGAAATTCAATGTTTTGTAATCTTGTTGCCAAAACAAATTGCACACGTGTGAAGCCGGGGCGGGTTACTAGTGTATTTATTATCTCATCACGTCATCAGCCATAGGACGTCCACTGCTGGACATAGGCCTCCTCCTGGGGGGTTTTTGCCAACACTCGCCACGTTTGGCAGGCGGGTTGGCGAGCGCAGTTAGGTGTGATTGTTCAAGGAAGACGCTGCTGCCCATCTTCCGGATTACATCCCTTAGCCGACTCTTACGGCAACCACGGGTAGAGAGGGTGGGGTACTATTTTTATGCCGGCACCACCACGGCACATATAAACACGGCGGTATATGTATATTATAAAAATTCATTTCTGAAAAAAAATATCTAAGCATTCTGTCAGATATCTGCTTCCTATAGTCCAAGCTTGTTTAGTTTGGGGCTAAATAGCACTGTATGAAAATTCCATCCAATATTTATTTAATAAGTTGTTTATGATAAGAAATAAAATTGATGTACGTACTCGTAAAAGGTTTTCGTAAAATGATAAGATTACCAAGAACTTACTCTAAAACGGCGTTTTTTTGTTTTAGAAATGGCCTTGAGACATCGTAACAATATCTCTTACATATTTTACCCACTTAGATAAAGGTTAGATAAGATTCTTCCGGATGATACATGCGATAAAAAGAGTACCTGGTCCACATGGTACTTACTTGCTATCTTTGCATCTAGCTATAAATAACTCAATGTCTAAGAATCCTCCTTATGAGTTGTTTACTTTTAAACGAGATATAATAAAACATTAAAAGTAGTACGATTAAGTGTTGGTAGTCGTAGGTTTAAAAGAAAACTCAAACTGCAAAATGCTTTGACTCAAACATCGAGACGAATCAAGCTAAACCTCGCGATTTAAAGCTGCTACTTATGGTCAAATGAACAGACATGTCTTGTGTGTAGCAGCCTAGTTGGGAGACCATATTTTTTTTTAATTAATTAGTAGACTTTCGTTTGTCCGTCGCAAATGCATTCTATTATGGAGCACGTTTGCCTAAAATAAACCGATTCACTTACGACTCGAAGGCACCCAGATTACTGTAAAATTGAATATACAAAACTTTTGTTAAAAATGACGTCCATTGTCTCTTGAAGCTTTTGTTAAATATGCTGTCTGCCGCAATACAGGAGTTAATCCTAGCTCGGTAGCAGCGCTTCATTTGTACATGAAAAGTGCCAAAAATGTTAGATTGTGATTTGACCAATCAGCACTGGAACTCTTGTCCTGGGTTCAAATCCTATGGTGAGCACTTGTCTTTTATAAGATTGTGCGTATTACCGTTGGCTTCAAATGAGTAAGGAAAACATCGCGAGGAAACCTGCATGTCTAAGAGTTATTAAGGTTCTCGAAGACGTGTGAAGATCGACGACATAGACACTTTATAAAAACAACAAAAAAAAACGAAAAAGTGCTTAAATATACATCGGGAAATCATTATTTTCTTTCATGGACAGTAGGACATAAAGTACTGTGTTGCGGTTTTAAGGGTGCTGCAGCTAGCGAAATTACAGCTATTGAAACTAGTCACAACTTTTAGTTAGTCGAATATCTAACAGTAATAGGGGAAAGTAGGGGAATTGAGAACGGTGGGTAATTGGGAACAGCGAGGTAAGTAATACTTCCCCTCGCACCACATCACCCCGCGAGTGCTTAAGGTACGCGACCGGCGCCCTTCAGTTCGTGCGCAAAAGTGAGATTGAAAGGCTGCGCACACGCTGTCACGGTAAGTCAATCATTTTTTTTTGCATTTTTGTTATAATTTTGGTCGTGTGTTATAATAGATGAAAATATCATATTTTTGTGTTCAAAGACGCTATATTTCGTTACTATCACGCATGTTCTACCTGTTATTAAATTTGGTGTGATTTGAAGTTCACCACAAATGCGTTTAAAGGTGGCAGCAATTTTGATTTATATTGACTACTTCGGGCAATTGGGAACGGCGTCAGGCGGGGAATTAGAAGCATTCCCAATCACCCCTTGCAATAATAATTAACCCTAATAATTCTAGTTAATTATGCACAAATGTTTTTACGTTACAAATTGTTTCAGATGCCTCGAAATTACGTACTAAAGACTGAACCAAAATACAAAATTGAAGATCTTCACCATGCAATCGAAGATGTTAAAAGTAAAAAACTCACTTTAGGCTATTAGTGGATTTCGAGCCGCTGGAATTCATCCTAGTGATCCTGACAAATTTAGACAGCTTTGAGAATATGGTATGTGATGAATCCCACAACAGTCAGACTCAGATTGTGACTGTTCATGAAACTCCAGCTGAGCAAAGTTTGAATAAGTCCATTAACACTATCAGGCAGAATCAAACACCAATACTGGATTGCATTTCTATTCCTGACAATGACATAGATTTGAGTGTTACCGTTACTCCTCCTCCATCAACTCCTGTAGCTCTTGCTGAAATTATCAATGTGCCGGTCATTTCTAAAACCGGACCCACTTCTAAGCGACATAATAAGAAGCATTCTCAGATTTTATCCTGCACACCGATAAAAAATCAACTTGAAGAGAAACAGAAAAAAACAAATTAAGAAGAATATTAAAAAAGAAAAAAATCCAACTAAAAGTCTCAAAAAAGAACATTAAATCCATACAAAAGAAGCTACGAGTTAAGGGTAAAGAAGTCAGAAATTTGAATAAAGCTTTGAAAGAATTTGAAAGAAGCGGAGTTTTACTGTATAATGTGCAATGAAATATATCATTTGCCACTGACAGAAGATTGGATCATGTGCGCCATTTGTAAACTCTGGGCACATGGAAAATGTACTGCTGGTGAGACCAGTAAAGGTTACATAATTATGTGATATGTGCCACGGATAGAAATAGTTTTTTTTTTTTTAATCTTTATTTTATCAAAAGGGGTTTTGTCACACAGTGACTATGCCACCCCCGTAACACACTAAACTACAACAATTTTACCTATTTACATATTTATACGAAATTGTAGTTCATTATTAAGATTTGATTCTGTGATTCCTACTTACCCCATACCGTTCTCTATTTCTATTTCCCCCACGGATTGATCTCAATTACCCCATAGGGTGTCGGGTAAAAAGGAACGGCAATGTTTTTTGTTTCAGCTTATATTTTTAATTAAACGTTGATTTTTAAGTTTTTATTTGTCACTAATAAGTAGATGGATAAATAAAGATTGTATTGTAATAAAAGTTGATTATGTCTACGACTTGTTTCTATTACTTCTGAGCGTTGGAAGTTAAGTGTTCCCAATTCCCCCACTTTCCCCTAACCGCCAAAGCAGCGACTAGCCTTTGTTTTCTTACTCAAAGTTCTGGGTACCGCTGCAATGAACAGGCGTTATCTCTTGCCATCGGTACTTCTTATTACTTTTAGATGAAAATGAGTGCCTATATTAATGGAATGAAATCAACGGTCGCTTTTTCACCAAAGCACTGCTGCTTTACTAACTACTTAATACATGTTCTTTAATAAACGTTCCCGGTCAGGCTGTAAGATGTAAGGCTGCCTTTCTGTTCGGTGACCTTTGTCTTATTCTTTTGTTTCAGATCAGTCGCCGCGTCGTTAATAATATGGCTGGTCTGCGGTCTACTGTCCACACTTGGGGCTTTGTGCTATGCCGAACTGGGTACCTCCATCACGAGGTCTGGCGGGGACTACGCATACATATACACGGCGTTTGGGCCGCTGCCCGCGTTCTTGCGACTGTGGATCGCTCTGCTCATCATCAGGCCGACCACGCAGGCGATTGTGGCACTCACATTCGGTCACTATGTGGTCAAGCCATTCTTCCCGGAGTGTGATCCTCCACAGAACGCTGTCAGGCTGCTCGCTGCTGTTTGTTTATGTAAGTACTATCCCTAAGGAACGGTAAATCGGAATAAAGTTTCAAGTTTTATCAGGGGACCTATTATTATTTTACAAAAGAGCGTAAAATTATCCTACGCGTATATACATACGTCCTTTTGATGCGCGACATCGATCGCTTTGGCCAGATTTTTGCAGTTTACTTGTGAAAAGACAATAAGTGCACATGTGGAGAGAGAGAGTTACTTTCAAATTTCAATATTATTTTTTATAATTACTTAGAGCCTTAATGCCTGAAGTTGACTGCCCCGTTACTTAGTTGATAGCAGCTCTGCTACCTGAGCTATAGGGCGTGGGTTCGATTCTTACATAACAAAAATATTTATGTTTCAAACACGGATGTTTATTCAGTTTCTGCGTGTTTTAAATGTAGGTATGTATTATAAATACGTCTTTACAAGACTCTATGTCTTTATTAGTTACCATAGTACAAGCTTTGTTAACTTTGGGGCTAGATGGCGTTGTGTGATAATATCTCAGTTTTCATGATCAGTTAAAAACTCCTGATGTTTTTATGACTGTCATACCAGATAATAATAATAGAAGCTATAATTGTGCGTTTGTTACCCTCATGCTATACGGTTTCAGATACTAAGTAGTGCTTGGCTTATAAGTAATGGACTGAACTTGTGTAACCAATAAAAGCCTTGGACTTAACAAAAGTAAAAGTTATCAATATAACTGTAAAAATATGCGTATATGTCCATGATCTGTTACATTGAACTGTGTAATGAATGAACCTGTTTATCGTGACATACGCGTAATGATATTGACTTGAATGATAAATACTTAGTAGAGTAGATATCAATTGGTAACTTGATCAAATTGTTTACAGACCGAACCCCGCTGGGAATATTTATTTCACATTAGTCTAGTTACTAGTGTCTTCTAGAGAATTTTCATCAGTTCCTCAAACGCGTTTTCATTTGACACGACATTATTCGCGCTCAAGCAGCTGCTCAAAATAGTTTTTCAAATCTGTTCGCGATAAACTTAAAAACTACTGAACGGATTATCATGCTAGTTTCACCAGTAAATAGGTGAGGCAGGTTTAGGTATATAATTTGTCAAGATTTTGTGTAAATTGGTTGAAATATGATGATAGTATAATTGTTGGAAGTGTCGGAAAAAGTCAAGCCACCTGGGAGCTTTAATCGAAAACGCTGCCTAATCCCTTTGAGATTTACAAAACAATGCATGGTGGGATATTCCTCTTAATAGATCTACAAAAGAGTCCGCGATGGCATATTATATTTACCTTTTAAGGATAGCTTACTATACCTACCCATTCTTACTACCCATGCGAATCCGGAGCGTATACAATTTAAGGTGTACTAAATGTGTACTAGTGAAACTTAAGGTACTTTTACTATGGGCACAACCCTGAAATCGTGAAAAAAAAAACAACAAACAACATTTTTCAGACATTTGGCCAAGAGTCAATGATTTTAATTGTATTCAGAGTGCCTACAGTAAAAGTTGTTCATAATGAGTACCTACAATGACCTACTTTTGCTTTGTACACCCCAAGGTTATAACCACAGTACATTAAGAAAGAATATAGAAATTGACCGCTGCTTGTTTGAATGTGTGCGTGCGTACCGGATGCCGTGTGCGTACACACTGCCACGTACACATTAGCATAATCTCGGGGAGACTTGGGTGCCGCCAGTTTGGGCCTTGCCGTGAGTTTGGCCGTTCCAGTACGCTGCACGCCAGCTCGCATTCGTCTGCTCTCACCGGTCACTTTATTATTTACACTTTACCGGCCATTTTAATTTGTAAATAAAATTTAGTGCTGCTCATAATATGCAAATAACATTCAATTAAAAACAAAAGTGACAACCCTAAGTGTCAAAAGCGTAAAACTACTTTTCTCAGTGTACTTTGTTATAACCCTGTATAAAGGTATTATGTTATGGAGGTAGTTTAGCAATATATATGTCCTAATACCTTATAAAAGTAAATATTTATATGTACGTTATGTTTACTTTTATAGAGTATCTTAATAATATGAAAATTTTCCTTACCATAGTTAAATGAGTGTGATGTGAGCAACGATGTAGGTACATACGTACTGAATAAACTGAGGTAAAACCTCATTGGATGCGAGTCGGTTAGCGGCCGGATAATCTCATGGTAATTCAATATTCCATACGAGGTGTTTGGTCGAGTTCGAACAATCGCCGGTACCACATTGTTATGCATTTTCCGATAATTTTGGATCGTTAAACAATAGCTCGGTTTTCAGATATAGGTAGTCTTGATTTAGTTTTATCCTTACTGCATAGGAACTCTACCCCAAGTATTATATATTAAATCTTACATTTCTTTTATGAAAAAGTGGCAAACAAGCGGTAGGCCACCTGATGGTAAGTGGTCACCGCCGCCTATGAATACTTACAATACCCAGAGCATTGTCAGTGTCAGTGTCATTCTGGGGATCTTTATACGAAAAGTGGAAAAATGTTTTCGGGGCAAGTATAGAACCAGAACCAGTCTAAGCTTGATGATGATGAGAACCCATTCAAAAAAACTTAAAATTTTATCTTTGAATGCATAGTGCAAATGTTAACTAAGTCGTTCCTATGTTTGTAACGTACATAGTCGGGTAAATCAAAAAGCACCGACTTGGTTGTAGACCTCCTTAGCAGGAGGTCGCCTAGGTAGGTACACCGCTGCACCAGATATTCTGGCGCCAAGCAGTATTCTGTAAAGAGTCTGTGTTTCCCGAAAAGTACAATATGAGTGTCTTCAAATCAAGAGTAAATAGGTTCCTTCTAGGTAAGCGTGTTCCATCCTAGGCCACATCGTTGCTTAACATCAGGCAGGATGTGGTCAAACGCGAACCTATTCTGTATAAAAAAAAAAAAAAAAAAAAAATTAACTGTGTTTCAGTTCGATGGGTACTGTAGCAAGCGAAATAACGTAGCATTTTGAGATTTGCCATGGAATATCTCAAAGTAATTAGCGCCAAAGCAGCGATAATCTAGACTTCATCTATGTTATTTAAAGTTTTGGGCACCGTTGCAATAGACATGTCATGCGTTATATGTTACAATCGACTTTACTTTTACATAAAAATATATCTATATGCACTTGTCATTATTAATGTCGTAAGTACCCAAATTTCTATAGACGGTTACAACGGTGGAGAAAGAGTTGTTAGCTGTTGAAATTTTAAGTAATTTACAAACCCATGGCGAATTAACACCAGGTAGAAATGCTGTCGAGGTAACGCTTTTCCGATATTACCTTCGTATCTTCAATTCCCTTTCACTTTTACTCTTGATCTATGCGAGACTTGATTTCGTCGGTTGTTGTTTATTATGATGCTACTTGTTATGCAATCTTGGCTGTATAGGGCAGGTAGGGCCCATAATATAACTTTCACATATTTTTAGGTGCGTATAACTTTGGTAGGATGTACGACGCATTTAATCAAGCATAGTACCCACAGATACAACTTTTAATACGCTAGTATAACAAGTATAAATTTATAATGAAAAAAAAAACAGAACTCATTGCCCCTACACACGGCTAGATTTTAGGTATTGTGGTTTAAAAATCAAACCACTCAACCGATTTTCCATGTAATTTCTATTATATATTAAACCAGACCAATCTGAAAGTATATCCTTTAAAATAATGATGTATGAAACGCATTATGCGTCTCTATAAAATTTTATTGTTGTCCTAGATTTTTCTAGGATCCCATCATTAAATCCTAACTTGGTGCTAATGAGACCGGATTTGGACAAAATTTGGCTCGCATACCTATAGTTTACTACCTGGATTAACATATATTATGATATTTTTTATCCCGGGAATACGTTAGGTGCCTGTGGAGTTATCAAAAAACTAACCACAGGACTTAAAATTTGGTGACTCACACATGTTTCATTTCTCTCAGAACCCAATTCTTAAGTAAACGCGGACGAAGGATGAAAGACGCAAGCCAGTACGTATATGAAGATGTGCCTGCATGTATCTATGTCGGCAATCTATGAGATTACTCCTAACACCCAACGGTAGATATAGTAATATCATGACAGCAGTATCACGGATCGTTTGCCTTGGCCTGTGACTTGCTCATGACCCGCATCTACATAATAGTTATGCGATTCATTAGGCGTACGTCATACCTATTCATTTTGGGTTCTAGTGTCTTGTGTTTCAAGACAAAAGTAATAACTAATTTAGTTTCACTCATAGATATATTTTTGTGACTATCTATGTATATTTAAAAGTTTTGTACTGTAGATTGGCATGCTTGGAATTTGTTCCGCAAGACGTAGATTTAAATCTCTAGGGAATTGTCGATAGGAAAGAGATATTGTAGGATATTGTTTCTTGGGTACTGTATGATGTGCTCCGGTTACTTTAGTCGATACTTTTAAAAGCTGTCTAGAATTTGCTATAAAGTCGAGAGCACTAACTTATGTAAACAAATGTTGCCTGATATTATAGTGTATAAGTAGGTATATACATATTTAGGATTTGGGTAAACTTTATCTGCTGATTTATACTTAACGGGTATAATTTGTTTTATTGCCAATATAATTATAGGGAAAAGTATAATTATATTTTTGGATTAGGGACTTTACACGGTGGGTGTAATTTTCCTGATGTATAAAAACATAATACATCTGTTACATGAAAACCGCAATATTATAATAATATAAATGAGTATCCTTAATAATTATTAATGAAATATTCAATTCCGTTAACTTTTGCGTCAAGCGTCTTGACACATGTTTCAGTTGATATTATATATATGTAATATATATTTTTATTTATTATTATTCAGCATTTACGTACCTACTTAGTATCTAAAACAGTTGAAACACTACGTTATGACAGATAGATATAATAGTAGTCTAATATTTATTGCGTGTGTTGATCTATATGGTAGGTAGGTACATATAGTTCGTTGGTTGCATGATTTTGTTCTTTCACGTTTTAACGTTTCACCATTTAATATCTAATAGTATTACGAACTGTGAGGATATTGAGATTTACAGTCATAGGTTTTTTTTTATGGTTGACAGGCTAAGTGTTTGACCACAGCTTACCTGATGATAAGTGACAGTGTGGTCGAAGATGGTAAACATTCCTATCCTGGAATTGAACTGTCTTTCAAGTGAGGCTGTTAGAACACACTGTTAGATGTTTGGTGGCAGATTTTCGACTTGAGGTAGTAGAGGGTGGTAGCTAGCAAGTCGACTACTAGAAAATACCCTACCACCACGTTACGGTTTCCTCACGATGTTTTCCTTCACCGGCAGCTCAAGCTCGTTGTTGGTGTTTGAATCCACGCCCTTTGGCGTGTGAACCGGCCGCGCTAACCACTGGGCTATCATCGCTACAATAGGTTATACTTTGTAGCAAACTACAAAAGAAAAACAGTTTAGTCAAGTAAGCCGTCTTTTGTTATTTTACGATAAGTCCGCGTCTATCTTGTTTTTACGTAATTTAGTCACTATATATGTTTACCCAGTGCTGATTCCATTGTGTTAAATTAGCCTTTTTTCTAGTGAGACGTACGAGATTAATGTGTTTTGTTACTTTACCGAAAATAAGAACAAATATACTTAGGTCACGATTGTTTATTCAACGTAATGCCTGGCTATTTAATATTTTGCCATTCGGTATCTAAGTATCTTAAGAACCGATCTGACGTCAAGCTTGACTTTGCATCCTTTGTTTATAAGCAAATAAGTAACTCTAAACGGGAAGAGATGGGCATCTAATTCTTTGATTGCAGTGCGTCTCACGCCCGGATCTGGAGAGGAAACTTCCACTTAACCTCATTACTGCGGACGGGAAACACAACGTCTTGAAATGAGTTTCGATCTGCTCTAATACTGTGCCTCAGAGTATATTGTACGACGTTGTACGGAACTATATTGCTATTCTTGTATTTTATCATAAACTAGCTGCGCACTGCGGTGTTACCCGCTGTTCGCACATGAACACTACATATTTTTTGCCTATATTTTAATCCAGGGTGTCAGCTACCTTCATACCAAATTTCATCAAAATTGGTCCAGCCGTTTGAGCATGAAGAAGTAACAAACATACACACGCTCACAAACTTTCGCCTTTATAACATAAGTGTGATATCGTAGGACATTTTGTTTACACAGCCCCATCTAGCCTTAATCTAAGCAAAGCTTGTACTATTAAAACGAGATGGCTGGTACTTAATATATACTTTATTTTGTAAATACTTACTTATAATACATACAGAACAACCAGACACAGAACAAACATCTATGTTCGTCACACAAATGTTGTCACTCAGGTTTTGAAGGAGAACTGCAACCAAATGAGATTACAGGCCAATCATAATTAGTAAAAATGTGGGATGATCCAATTTTTTTTTTAATATTGTATGACACATTACACACTGCGCCATCTGACCCCAACCTAAGCAGAGCTTGTGTGATGGAAGTCAGATAACTGATAGAATACATAAATATTTTTTTTTGTAATTACATACTTATAATACAAACAGAACACCCAGACACAACAAACATTTGTTTATACCAAACAAACATTTGTCCTTGGCGGGAATCGAACCCACGCCCTACAGCTCAGGCAGGCATACTCTCAATGAGCCAACAGGGCTGTCAAATCTATGCAAGATTGCCACAGGTCCAGGTAGAGTAACGTACAAGAAGAGCTAAAATATTAGAATTATAACTAATTATACGAATCAGTCATAGTTGAGGAAAAAAATCCTCGCCTCGTAATGTCACCCGAGGCTGGCTTCGTCGCTGTCTGTGAAGGAGCAGCCAGCTGTAGCGATGATAGCTCATTGGTGAGCGCGGTCGGTCCACACGCCGAAAGGCGTGGGTAAATAAATGAATCGCTGTGAAATCCAAAGAATGAACTTGAGCTGCCGGTGAACGAAAACATCGCGAGGAAACTGTAGCATGATAGTAGAGCACTTTCTAGTACTTGGCTGGCTAGCTACCACCCTCAAGTTGAAAATCTACCGCTAAGCACCTAACGGTGTGTTCCGGCAACCTTACTTGAGAACCAGTTCCTTTCCATGCTAGGTGAGTTTACTTCGACTACGCTGTCACTTAACATCAGGTGAGCTGTGGTCAAACGCCTAGCCAATGAATCATACAAAAGAAACTTATTTTAGAGGAAGAATAACGTGCGAAATAACTGCAGTGTTAGTACACTAAAATATTATTATTGATTGATTTACATTTCACACTCATAGGGTTTTCCTAATGCGATGGCGCAAGTCAACATAGGTGCATATTTTTCATTATTATAAAATTAAAATATCATATCAAATACAATAATTATTATTACTAAACACATATTTTTAGCTAAGGTGTATTGTGCTGTATAAGCATTAAGTCCAAGCCTACAAAACCTGTGCAACTTGAAATAACGTGAAATGATTTTGTGATTCCGCGTTTTAGAGTCAAGATCAGCATATTTTATAAATAAAAACAAGCTTGCTTCAAAAAATTTTTCTTCTCAATAGTCACTACTCAAGTCTAAACTGGTTGCTTAGAAATAGGCGCAAAATTTGCATAGGTACACGTTTCACACGTACTATAATACAGTGTAAATTTTATGTACGTCTGGCCAACAGAATGTGTTTTCCTGTGCTGAGTATTTACCACTCTGCCTGATAATAGAATAGGTATAATTTTTTAGCTTTATATATAACTAGCGGCCCGCCCCGGCATCGCACGGGTAGATTTTATAAATAAGCATATTTTTACATGAAAAAGTAGTTATTGTGACATAACTGTAATAGTAAGATATATGATATTACTTTTTTGGATAGGACTTTTTTGTAGATATCAATTTGCTCTATAAAACTGTAGAACATCACTTTGTTCTATTGTCATTAGTTTTGACAGCGCACGCAAAGTATTTTCTTTAAATTTTTCACAGCTTGGGTTACCTACATTATTGGAGTTTTCGTACGGATCCCTTCGGATTTTTAAATAAAATATAGCGTTTTCACGGATAATGTAGCATTGTAATGATGAAAGAACTATTATACTATCGGTCAAGTAGTTTCGGAGCCTATTCAAACAAATAACCAAAAAAATCAATTTTTATGTGTTTATGTTTATAAAATAAAATAAATATTTTTGTATAAAAATGCATCTTACTGACTTTAGTATTTACCTAACTGAGAGGATAAAATGTTTTAGCTATATATCATCCTTGTTCTTCCTCCTCCATTGTTGGAGAGGTCGGGAATCGGTCTCGAGGAGGTCCTCATTACCGAGGCAGGGCGCTGGGGGGATTCAACCCCCCAGGGGTGTTTGTAAGTAGGGTGCGGGTTACCGCTCCCTGTGGTTGTCTTTTCACGCCCCGAGCGTTCCTTCTGAACGTTTCTGGGCCGCTAATCGTACAGGTGCTGTATGGCGGCCGCCGCGCGCGCCACGTACGCGGCGCTGCGCGGGTCCTCTCCCGATACTAGCGAAGAGATGAGCTCGACCAGGATACTCACTATTTTGATGATAGTGGTCCGGCCGAGCGTCGTAGGCACGCCCGTTTCTGGGCGGGGACGGATTAACTTCGGTGGATTTGTCGGAGTTATGTTACAGGGGAATGGTTCCAGTTTGTTGTCCCTCAGGACATTGGCAAGCGAGCGGTGTTCACCGCCCGGTGACGTTGGTGTATCGGACTTAATCTCCCGCCAGTCCGAGTTGCGGGGGTCGCTGCCGTAGAACCTACCGCCGTCGGACAGTTGTCTCGACGCGGGCCTCTCAAGGCCTCTCGGTCTGCGATCTTCGCTCCGCTCCCAGTCCCTCTCGCCGATACTCTCGCGCGACTCGCGCCTGGATACACGAGCGGACGTAGTAGGTCTCGGCGGGGTGTTGGCCGGAAGCTTGGGTACTGTTTTCACTTTTGATGCCTTAGGAGCGCTTTCGCCCGGCATATTGGCTGGTGGCCTGAGTGTTGTTACAGGTCTTTCTGAGTGGATGGTTTGTACTATTTGGTTGCGCGGTCCTTCAGCCGTGCGCGCTCGAGAGGCGGGTGTCGGAACAGGTGGGCCCTTCTGTCCGGCCGCGGTCCCGCTCTGTTGGGCGCGCATGCTCCGCTGTTGTGCCGATGGCGGTGGTGGTGGTTGGTGTTGCACTGGTTTTTGTGGCCGCTGCTGTTGTCCCTGTGTGGGTGCCCTGAAGTCGCCGGGGATGCGAATGTTGCGCTTCCTGGCCTCCCGTCGAAACACTGGACATTGTCGGCTGTTGGCCGCGTGGTTAGATTTGCAGTTTGCGCATTTAGGCTGGGCGCCTACCTCCTTCGGGCACTCTGACCCGAGGTGGGGGCCCGCGCACTTGACGCACTGCGGGGGGCGGTGGCAGTTGGCGGAGGCGTGGCCAAACTGCTGGCACCTATGGCACTGAGGTACCGTCGTCCGGCCCCTCCATCCCTCGATCACCACGCGGGGCATGTTGAGCAGGTCATCTGTCTTGTATAGGCGTGCCAGCTGGTCCTTACTCATGTTAGCCAGCTGGATAAAGTAAACGGACTTCCGTGCATTTTTTCTCTTCGGCAGGGCCCGCACGAAGGAAACAGGGAAGTCGAGGTCCTGGAGTGCCCTCTTGATAAGCTCGGGTTCTGTACCCTCTGGGAGGCCCCACAGCGCCACCTTATGTGGTTTTTCGGACTCCAGGGCATAGCAGTGCCATGCTATCCCCGGAGTCACTTGCTGGGCCTCGATGAGGTACTTTTGGACCGCCCTAAACTCCTCGGCTGATTTAGGGCGGAACCTTATACCCTTGTCTAGGGGGCGGGCGTTAGGTACATGGCCCAACCTACGCCTCAGCTCCCCTAGGTGGTATGGCCAGTCTGGAATGGCTGATACGACGATGGGCGGGTAGGATTTCCTTTCCGTAGTGGTCGCGGGCGCAGCCTGTTTCTGAGGCGTACGCCCCGTGGGCGATGTGGCCGAAGGCTGGGATGGTGAACGCAGCGCTGCCGCATAAGATGCGGTCGCTGCCGGTGGGTCTGTCGACGACGAAGGCGGGGGCGGGGGCGCCCTAATAGATGGGCGTCGTATTAGAAGTCCGCGTGTCGGGCTCGGCGATGGCGAGGCGGGCGCGGACAACATTATCACTTCAGCCTGCATGGGCTTCGGTGAAGCACTGGTGCGTGGTAATGGGGTTGGCGGGATCAACGGAGGTGATTTTTCCGTCTTGGGACGTTTGTCGTCGACGCTGCTGTCGTCCGACGAACGTTCGACCCTTTTTCTCGGCTGGGCGGCACTAGACCCGGACCGGTGCGTGGCTTTAAATGGGGTACTGGTAATCACTCTGGACGTACTCGAGCCAGACTTGTGAGCTCCCCTACGCTCAGGCGTCTGGTCACGGTGTGATGATCCAGAAGTGCTGGTGGACACGGTGGAGGCGGAGGTGGACATGGCTCGTTCCAATCCTGCAGTCGGTGGCTTCTTCATAGTGGCGAGACAGCCGCACCGAGCGCGCACAGATCGCTATCCCGTCACGCACCTTGGCGATCAAGGCCAGTCAGGTGAGATCACCGGCGAACCGGTGAAGGCCCAACTAACCCGATCAGCGACAAAGGCGCGGATACGGGGGTCGCGTGTCCGTAACGACACTCGGGGCTCACTCGCTACACTAGTACGAGACGAAGCACTCCGGCTCGCCGTCCGCTAAACCGACGTCTGCAAACAGACGCCAGGTAGGCCGGTCGGCGGAGGGGCGGGTGCGGTGCGCGGGGGTCGCGCTGGAGGGTGGCAGTGTACACTAGTACGTTCCGTGGTCACGGTGTGTCCCGCGCTCAACGCCTCGCGACGGAGCGCATGGGACAACACAGGCGAGCACGGGGGGGTGAGGTGTGGTGAAGGGCCGCTTCGCGTCGGGGTGGGCCAGCCTCAACGCACGGTGCGGAGGCGTGACCGAGTCCGGGTATACGGGGCGTCACCACTGTAGCTTCGTGAGTCGAGGATAAGCGTATATCAAACTCAAGACACACGAAGCCTTAGCTATATAGATAACCAATTTTTAAGTGGCCGTGTTTGTATAAATAAAACTTGTTACTAACTTTCTTAATGTACTTCTTACTTTTTGTCATGAGATAATTGTACACAATGTTGGTGTTCATAATATAAATAAATAAAATAAATAAATAAAAAGAAGTTTTTACAATTAAATGTGTCTCACTGGCTTTATTTACCAGATTGCCTAATAAAGAGGATAATATCTTTTACTCGTAGATGTGTATACAATGAGGTTTTAAGCGTCTATGTTTATCTATATAATTATCTCTATGTTACTAATAGTCTCCTCATTTTGTTGTGCAAGCCTTCGTTAAAGGAATATTGTTTTCTGGAGTGTCATAATGCTACACATAAACATTTTGTTTTAATAAACGTGCCACACATCGTGGCCGAAACTGTAATCCGACCTAATCAAACGTGAGTCGCTTACAGTTGACATTTTTCTGACATATTTTGATTTTTCTATTAATAAACGTATAACATTAAATCGAAACGTAAGTACACGTTTCCAATTAACGTTATTTTAGCAACGTGAGAAAAAACTTAAAATGTAAAGAATAGTTACGTAATTACGTTACTGTGTTTTGGTCATGATTTACGCGAACTCCGAATATGTGCTTTCTTAATTTATAACCAATGATAAAAAATATTTTGTTGTTGCAGGTGTACTGACAGCTGTAAACTGCATCAGCGTAAGATGGACGATGAGAATCCAGGATGTGTTCACGTCATCCAAACTGCTGGCGCTGGTGGTCATCATTATATCGGGAATAATTTATATTTGCTTGGGTAAGTACATATAATTATGATACTAGTAACACTATTACTATATCGGCTCTCCGGCTAAATTGAACAACAATAGGTTTTGATTTAATTGTTTCATTAAGTATACTAACTAACTAATTAACAATACGTGCCGTGTCAAGGATCAGGAACTTTTTGGATCTGTCCTTTGATCAGACCGCCTAGCCTCTTAAAATGTTGATCGAGGCTTTTCGCTGTAAAACCGTTCTCCGTGACCCTTATCCGAACAATGATCGTCGAGTCAACACCTCATAAGACACATTTATTATAAAACCAATAAATAATAAATATCGTAGAATATTTTACATGGTGCCATCTAGTCTTAAATTAAGCAAAGCTGCTATGGGAACCAGATACTTGATATAATACTTATACTTTATTTGTAAATACATATGTAAGTACTTATAATACATATAGAACACCCAGACAAAGAACAAACATTTATTTATCGTCACATAAATGTTTGCCCTGGTGGGATTCGAAACCACACCTACCAGCCCTTGAAACAGATTTTTTACCAAAGATTTTTTATAGAGCAGTTAAAAAAGTTAATTAGTATTTGTTTTAGTCGTACTAACTTGATTATAGTATTGCATGTAAGCGAACAATACTAGTCCACTAACCTGAAATGTAAATAGGAAGTACCTAAACTAATAATTACTTACGTTTCAGAAGGCAAGTGACCTAATAAACAGTTGACAGTCATTACATTACAATACAATACAATACAATACAACTTTATTTTACACCAAACATTTATAACATACAAAACTTAAAAAAGAGAAATAAAATAACAAAATAAAAACGACATAGAATAACAAATAAATAGTGTACAAAGGCGGCCTAGAGCGATCTATTCCAGACAACCTTAGGATGGAAACAAACAAAGCAGATATTAAAGTTGGTGTAAAAAATTATAATTATTATTCTTAATTATTTTTTATTATCATTATGTGATAGTAGGTACTAATCAGATTTCCAACTCATATTTCATTTAAGAGAGTTGCCATTTTTACTAAAGAAATATAGAAATATACTAAAGAAATATGCTTGTTGACTAAATTTGTAAAAAATCGTTTATCTTTCTTACAACTGTATGCGATAAAGAGAGATTACGTTCACAATTATTGTATCGGATGCGTTATCGTATGAGTTAACTGATGCGATAACGGATCGTTTAATTGTCGATGTCGATAATATTTTCGAACGATTCCAGAACCGAACCCGTTTTTAATTTTACTAAATGTTTGTTGCTCTTGTTTAATAGAAAATAAATAATGACGCTACTAAATATAGATTCTTCCTTCCTTTTTAGCCATTTTGAATTCCGTTATTAATAAGACTTACGGCTCAGTCGTTTGAGGTAATTTCGTATACATGGAGTAATAATAGGTCTTTACGTTTGAAATTGCCCTTCTGCACTACTGGCCATTTCCAATCAAAACAATTTTTGTTTGCTTAAGAATTCTAATTTCAAATTAATTTTATTTTAAACACATGGAATTCTTTTTCCAAAAGTTTTCATTTGTTTTTATTAGTTTTATGTTTTCATTGTATTTGAACCTTTTTCGTCATCATGGACAACCTGAAAAATTAACCTCGTGGTCGTTCGAAAACTTTGGTCGACAATGAAGAATTAAAGTCGATTGTGGCAGCTGACGATATTCAATCTACAACTGCAGCAGCTTTTGTTGTTAGCGACAAAACAATATCGGTCCATTTGCGTCAAATTGGCAAGGTAAATTAAATTTTAACCAGTAGATCAATAAAAGTCATTATATTACAAGTGAATTTGTAGTGATTATTGCGCTCGGTTCACAGGTTAAAAGCGTGGGCTTAAACTCCAACAATGAGCTTGAGCTGACGGTGAAGGAAAACATCGTGAGGAAACCAATGCGTGGTGGTAGGGTACTTTCTACGTACTCGACTGGCTAGCTACCACACTCAAGTTGAAAATCAGTCACCAACCGTATCAGTTTCCATAGTAACATATAAAAAAATGCGTAATACTTTGTATTTTATTGAAATAAATCTTCCGATATAGGGTACTTAATATAGAACAGAGAAACCTCATTCTTCAATCAATCATTGTTTATCTTACGTCTTGTGAAAGAAGTCACGGTGCTCTTTGTCTTTATGGTCAGTAAATTCTATTTAATACTGTTACTGATAAAGTAAATACTGGAGGTCCGTGTTACATCTCGAAGTCCTATTTATGTTATACAAGTACCTGTACTAATAATAATAATAATCAATGTATTGGTAATAGATAATTACAAGTTATTATATGAATGTATGTCACTATAATACCTAACTGTCAATATACCTAAATAAATATTACAAAGAACAATGTTAAAATAAAAATAAATGTAAAATAATTGATGTCAGATATAAGTAGGTACTTAAAATAATATAACGTAATAATTGAGGTTAAATAAATATAAAATAACAACGTCAAACTTATAAAACAGTAAAAAAAATGAATAAGTCAATTAAAAAGTAATTATTAAATACATGTCATAAAATTTTAATTTAAATAATCATTATAGCTTGTAAACGTCTCCCCGATAAGTCAGAGCTTAACTTAGCCGTGATTTAAAATTAGTCAAAGTAGGCGCTGCGGTGATATGTTTCGGAAATTTGTCGTAAAATGTAGACATGCGTCGACTTGACCGCCTACTGTATATTGCCTTACAAAGATAAATAACTAATAAATCATAATAAATTTACGATGCTGCCAAGATCAGTAAAATATTTAACCGCTCAAATTATTCCGTAGGGAGGTTTCAACGTGCATGTGCGTGACTGATAAACTTAAGTATGCCTGTATGACTTGGTAGATTCGATAAAACCTAGCGGGTTTACTAGTGTTCTTGCAAGTTCTGATAAAAAAACAAATCCATCTTCATAATGAACGCCTTCTTACCTTTACTCAAAATCTGTTCACGCGATCAGTTCATTCTTATTATGATTTTGTATAGACAATGTACATATGTTATTAGGATTACGGTAGATTACGAGTATATTATGCAAAGAGCAAAGATACTGTTACTCACAATTCTAGACTCAGACCCGACTGAAAGATTCTAGAGTAAGAGTTAGAATTGTGAGAAATGCAATATTGTACTAGACCGTAAAATAATATTGTACTAGATTGTTACCCTCTATTTTTATTCTCCGGAAATGAATGAAATGAGAAATAGAAAGTACTTTTGAATAATAGTAATGGCGTTTACGACACTATACGACATCATGTCCTTCATGATAATAATTTTAAAGTGAGTTTGGACAAAATCATTTCCAAACTATCAAAATAGTGAAGGAGTTCAGTTCAGTTCGGGGCGAAGAACTAGTTTAATAGGCTTGCGTTGACCGTGCTTGTGATGAATAAAGTTATTAAGGATGTACTACATACCGAAAACATAAAAATCTTTTTAATACAGTATTTAGCTATTCGCGGAACAATATTGATGAATTTAATATTAGGCTAATCTATTAGGCTTGTTCGTTGCTTAAAGACTCACTTAGAACCAATGCTACACGCATTGGTTCATTTTTGATTAGTAGTTTTAGAGTATGTTTTTTGGAGATCACTGCAGTATATATATTTCTCAATGTTAATGTAGTCTTACTCTCAATTGATAGAGCATAAGAGAATTTATTAAATATAAATAAGGCTGTATTTACAATAAAAATTCTCGTTACTCACAGAAAATTATTCAGTCAATTACTATTAGTACGTAATTACTTCTGTAATAACGATGCAATGTCTAGGAATTAGAACAGAAACTGAATGCCATTAAACTAGAAGCTGTTGTTCTGTGAAGGGGCTAACCCTGAAAGATTTAATATCTTATTGGAATTGGAATGTGTTGCTATAATGTGGAAATATAATATTATACTATAACTTTATGTACCTTGTGGTACGTCAAAAATATTTTACGTTAACTTTACTTGGCGGTAGATCTTATTTTTTAGCAGGAGGTCATATAGATAGGTACTACTGCAGTACGAGATATTCTGCCGCCAAGCAGAAGGGTGCAAACATTACTGTGTTCCGGTTTGAAGGGTACTGCGGCTAGCGAAATTACAGGGTTATTGAGACTAACCATCGAAAGTCGTTAAGTAATGAGCGCCAAATAAGCGATGAACTGGACTTTGTTTTGTTGCTCTAAGTTCTGTGTACCGCTGCAATGGTCATGGACTTGCGTCAGCACTTACACTCAGGAGAGCTTCTTCATTTGTCTCATTACTTTAACATTTAAAAAAGACTTTGCTATGTTTTCATTCCTTTCTTAATACGGCTTATGATGTGTGTAATATGGATGTACCTACATGGTCTGAAATATATGTTTTTTAATTCCTTTTGGAATAGTATAAGTAAGATCCATTCAAAAGCCAGCAACCTTTTACAATGTTTAATGTTTCCGAGAATAAATTTAACTAGCATACAAAATACTGCGAATACTAATTACCCGCATTGTTTTTTTTTTTCTAAACACTATTGACGATTTGTGTTTTATATTTAAACTAGCTGTTACCCGCCCGTTTCGCTGGGTTTGTACTATAAAGGTACATAGGTAAGTAAGTACATCAAGAAAAAAATAAAGCGTGTTTGTCTGGCGCACATTGTTTATATTATTTACCGAATTTCTAACCAAGATCTACTTACAAAGCTCAGTTTCGAAATGTAGCCTATGTCCTTCTCCAAGGTACCATCTATTTCTATGCCGAAATTCATTAAAATTGGTTCAGCTGTGTAGGCGTGAAAACGAAACAGACAGACAGAGTTAATTTCACATTTATAATATTAGTATGGATATGGATGGCTGGATAGTATGGTTATTAGTATGGATTTGGCTGTATACGATTGGGTGTATTTGAATTTATTGTTTAAATTGGTGTAGGTTACTTTTTCTAAAGTTACATTTTCTTTACCAGGTAACACTCAGAACTTCGACAACGCGTTTGATGGTAAATATTACCCCGGCGGAGTGGCGCTGGCCTTTTACCAAGGCCTCTTCGCCTTCGGTGGCTGGAACTACCTCAACTTCGTCACTGAAGAGCTACAAGATCCTTACAAGTGAGTGCAAAATATCAAATATGTAGGAGCAAACACAAATAACACTTCATAACAATTTTCGTAACAAATGATAAAAAAAAAAAAAAAAAAAATATTGAAAGCATATAAACCAGTAAAACAATGTGCTCTTTAATTTAAAGTTTGAAATTTAATTTAGTACAATATTTATCACAAAATTAAATACATACGTGGATAGTAGATACATAGGTAGCCAAATAATTTGCATAGCGTTTGCAATGTAAGCGCATAAAAACATGTTTTTTACGACATCACATTACAAATATTTGAAATTCTCGGATTTCCTCTACTATAATATGTATGTATTATACATATAAATCTTCCTCCTGAATCACTCTGTCTATTGATGGTAAACTGCATTAAAATCCGTTGCTTTGTTTAAAATTTCTAAGCGTAAAGACGGCGGGAAGCGACTTCGTTTTATACTATGTAGAGATGATGGAAGTAGAGCGCCTTATCTTTTTTAGATTTATTCACAAACCTAAGAAGATACCTTTTCAGAAATTATCTCTTTAATCTATGAGATACAAGGAACTTTTACATATGATAAATTATGATTACTAAAACTTATCAGGTTAGGCCGTGCGTTGTTTATCAGTTTACGGTTCACACTATTGCCATTTACTAGTTCTATTTGTGTTAGTGGTTCTCACGCACGTTTGTGATTTAATTATACAGCGCTATAGAAACTTTAACTAATCAAAATAAATAATGACTTTACATTCTTTAAGAAAATACTTGTGTCTGTTATTGTCTGCGCAACTTTTAGAACAACACTCGTGTTAGGCGTGCTAGCCGTTATCAGGTGTTTAGGCCGCCAAATACTAATAATTTACTTTTTATTACTTTTAGACGCCTACTTTACAACTCTATTAGAAGTACTTAGTTTGAATTCAGACCGAGATTCAGTGACCGTTGTGAAAAGTAATAAACACATTTTATGTAGGTACTTACGCGTTTACATGCCTATTTTTTCCCCCATAGCTAGTATTATATTATGTGACTATAGTAAAAACTATAAACACAGAATTGCTAGAATATTTAGCTCATTTACAATACATCTCATTTACATCCATTTAAATTTTTATAGGGCAGCTTTTATGCCGTGGAGTAGTCCGCGTTTGACCTTGCCTTTCCGAAGCTTAGATAAGATTTAATTTAAAGTGGAACACGTTTGCCCGGAAAATTGATTCTTCTATTCACTTATTCAGATATCTTCTTAAATACATACGTATAGTTATCATATACTCAAAAACTGATTTCCTGGGTGTTAATTTTTTTTTAGAAAATTTCACTCCACAGACACCGGGGTCCGTGACCTTTATTAACTTGAATTTATACAATATTATATATATATATATATATATATTTTTTCTCTACAATATGGGAAGAGGAAATTTAAGTCTTAACTAGGGTTAAAGTACTAGTTTATGTGTATACCGCGAGCAGACCAGCGACCCGCAAGTAGCACCCGATCACGAGTATGACGCATGTGCCAGCCATCACCCTCCTCAACCATATCTGAGGGAAGAGAGCGACCCGACACACGACGCCGCCGCAAGAAGGAGCCTTCGATGGTGAGCATGAATGCTCGAGGCATACACACAATACTTGAATAAGACTAATGATTACATTGACAACACACTACTAAAGATTACATTTGAGTTTTAATCGCTCCCTCTCGGCCTAGTGCCTCCATCACCGCCACGTTCCGATCTTTCATAGCCATCTGCAGGTTGTACTCCTTGATGGTCTTTGGTGACGCAGCCGACGCTCGACGCACGAACCGACTGATGGCATCGTCTTCAATGTCGTCGGCGTAGTAGACGAAGGTCCCAGTGTGCCGTGATATTGCAACAACCGCGTGTGACACGCTCTCGTGCAGCTTCATCCTTGGTGTTCATTTCAAAGAGTTTCAAACTAGATTATGTGTATCGTGTTAGCTAAAAAATCTTGTGAAGTCATTTTTCTTCGTTGTTTTTCTGAAGAAGCAGTTCTTTATAAAATCGCTCGTTTGTGCACGTACCACTAACTTATAAGCGTCGTTATCCACAATCACGTACCGCTCCGTTACAGATAAAAAGTTTAACAACACCGTGTTTTTGTCGCAATTTATAGACATCTTATTTATTTCTATCAAGTAATGTTACGTCTATAGAGTTCTAGATAACGCGCCCGCACTCTTTTACATAACTTGAACTGAAACAAATACAATAGTTGCGTCATTCATACAATTGAGGTCATGGTCGCAATTTGATTCTGTAATTTCTTTTTACTATTCTGCGATTGTAGGTAGAATTGCACGCAATACTTTGAAATCCTTAGAAGTGGTTCCCACGAGAGTTGTTCAAATAGAGCGGTCCTTTAGATGCGAGCTTGTTTGATTTCGCTCTGCAAACATTGGAAAATAAATGAAGGCAATCTTTTATTCACATAGACTATTTGAAATTGTACGTAAAAGTAGGTACTATTAGTCGAAGGCATAACAATGATTGCCTCTTCATAGAGCTGGAGCGTAGTAATGTATACATATGTTTCATTTAAGAGATGTACTGAAGCAGGGAATCTGGAAATGGAATCACTAGATCCTGCAATAAAGAACCAAGTTAATCAGCTGCCCGAGCAGTAGTTCTCACTCTATTGCATGTATTATTCATGGAAGATAGGAGCGTACATCGAGTTGACCGAGATCTGAAAACAAGCGTGAAAATACTGGAAAACCGGCTTTTATACACTAATAGATTAAACGTCTCCTGGATCGGCGCCAATTCTCGTTTTTTTTGCACCTAAGTATATTTCATGATCCTGTTTTATGATATGACCGCATGCAGTGTACCTAACTGTTGTTTTTAGCGCCAGGAAACGTAGTCTATAGAAACGCTCATTTCAATGTTGCCTATTAAACTATTATGAGTAACCTTTAAATCTTACGGCAATACGAAGATCTTGATTCAATCTCGTACTTTAATGAATGGTGGTAAGTAATAATAGTACAGTCTCTTATTGATTTCTTAAAAGTACGCTAACACGCTTTGACATTGTGATCTAATTTATGTACTTAGGATTACCGTTTTAATTTAATAAATAAATCTAAAACAGTAAAAGTAAACAAATATAACTGGGATTTTTATTGACAATTAGACCCTTTAGCATATTGATGGCCACGGCAAATATGCATTGCCAAACTCTTAAATATGCAGGCGCCTACAAAAAGAAAAGGAATTCTGAATTTATAAATTGAAACATATTATGTCATGTTTTGTTTGTTATTTTTTTACATTCTGATTACATAGAATGGTACAAATTAATGAGATCGGTACAATATTATTTTATATACGTACATAAGATTATTATTATTTTTAGCATTTCAACTGTGTATGAACTTTGTTTCTTCGTAAACCCGCTAATCCCGCGGGTTCTCACTTTATTTTGGACCGAGATTGGTCCCGCATATTATATGTGAGAACCCGGTATCTCCGTATTGCAGTAGCTAATTATTATAATTATTTTTTGACGTCGCTAGCATATAAGCCGCTCTAGAGAATTGTGGCGGCAATTTGACTTTTTTGTATAGCAACTTCATAATAGCCGTTCTGTTATTCCAGGAACCTTCCCCGCGCGATATGGATCGCAATGCCGATGGTGACGACAATATACGCGCTCGCCAACCTGGCGTACTTCGCTGTCGTCTCTAAAACTGAGATGAGCGCCAACCCAGCTGTGGCTGCGGTAAGTTCACTAATTTAAAGAAGCACAAATGTGCTTTGAAAGTTAAGACTAGGTTAGATCTTTTTTGTCCAGGGAAAATCATTGATAGATATCACCAGCCCTAGGGCGGCCATGTGGGACTCTCCTTCCTAATGACGGCCACTAAAACCCCACAATACCTACTGGTATTACATCTTGGTATAAAACACTTATTTTGTACCTATTCCCTTACAACTTTCCTTCGTATGTATGTTCGATTTCTTAAGAAAATACGAAAGCCACTTAAGTTTATATATAAGTTACTTAAATTGTTTGATTTTGTTTGAGTTTGAGTTTGATTATGATTTGTTATTGGTATAATTTAATATAATTATCTAAGTACAAAGTCGAGTTTGGCTATAGGAACAAGCTGGCGGTTGTATTTATTTGTAAATAAGGTTGACGATCGTTTTAAGTTTTACATACTAATTTGTATTATGTAGAAAGACAGAAATGATTTAATCATTTCAGCGCTGGTCTGCCAGTATCACTGACTACGAGTACATTTTTTTTAGAACTTAGTGTTCAAATATAAACTATAACAGTTCGAATTTGTTCGTATTCGAATATGAACAGGTTGCAAATAAATAGAGCCGTGAATTCACGTCTCTTGCGGAGAAACTAGTCGTATTATTATGTCCCTGTTTTATTATTATCATGAATGATCCTGTTTGATTTTACATACCAGCCTCTATTCATGCCATTGTCCTATTGATGTCTCAGTCAAAAAACCGTGAGTTTAAAGATTTTGTTTTTAATAAATCGTATGCTAGTCAAAAACCCCGCCAAACTAAACGGTACACACCGCGATGGCGTGAGAAATTATAAGTTATGTCAATATATTATGATGGGTCTAAAATCTCGTAGAAAGTACGGGACGGAGAACCGATGTCTAGTGAATCTACTGGTCTTCTGATCGATTGGACTTTTGGACTGTGTTTTTTTTTTAAAACTAGTTTATTTGTACATTAGTGGTTGTAAGATTGGTCCAGAGAAAATAGGGCACTAAATACAAACAGAACAAATGACGTTTGCTCAAGAAAGACGTGGCCTATTACGGTAATCGTTACAGTAGCAGGTAACTGCCACAGCGGTCGCCACCACGGTCGTTGTCGGGTACACGTCTGTGTTGGGCAGGCTCCGAATCGTGAGATATGTAGATACCATTTTATTCAAATGATAAACAACTTTTATTATAGGCAAAACTCTGAAAATGAGAGAAAAGAAACTAGCTTTTCCTTACATTTGGTCAAGGGTCAACGTACTATAGTACAACAGCTGTGTTTTTTTTTCACGATTTCCGTTTTGTATAAATAATAAAAGTGTAAAGTTATGAGTACAATGACCCCTTTTCAACTAAGTACATACCAAACTATGAACATCGACAATCGACCGTGTGTTGGTGACAAGTTATAACGAACGATACTGTTCAGCTCTGGAATTAAAAGTATATTGTTAGTTATAATTTTTTTACAAATTATATTTCATCGACGCTAAAACCTCCGTAAATATACCAAATCATTTCCATGCATATCAACACTATACGTTCCGATACAATCATTGTATTGAGTATAGGATTTATGTACTTAGAGACCGACAGGATTCTCGATAAGAAGTTAGGTTAATAGGTTGTGCGTATCAATTTGCAATAACCTATCCTTAACAATAACCTTTTATGCTACTTAGTACATACTAATACGAAGTAGGAAAATCTATAAAGATATTTTCATTTAATCTGCCCTTTTTACATGAAGAAATGCGCAGTGCACACGCATGTCATTGCCATGGTAAGACATAGCGATCATGCATCAACTAACTGAAACTTTTTTAAATGTAATAATAGGACAAATGAAACGTTCTCCTGATGGTAAGAGCTAACGCCAGTTCATGATCATCGCAGCGGTACTTTTACCAGAACTTTATAGTTAGTCTAAATAGCCCTATTGTTTTATTAGCTACCCCTTCAACCAGAACACAGTAAAGTTTATTCACGATTTCTTGGCAGCAGAATATCTGATACTGTGGTGGTAAGAGAATTATAATGACGACCACTTGATAAAAAGATCTAAGTATAAGAAACTCCATTGGATTCGTTCCCTAGTAGCCTTTGCTTTGATAATATAAGTAATTAAATATTTAATAGCTAGCTTTAAACTTGTGGCATTAACGCTTTCACCTCGCTCAATAGTACTTATGCCAATTATTCGAGTCGATACTGCCATACATTTAAGAGAAAAAAAAATTCAATCGTTGCGACCATTTCAATGTAAAGCAAGACGACGCCATGCGCTTGCTTTACGTATCATTTACTCGTTGATAAATAAAGGTCCCCGAATTTGGTCGAATCTATAGCAGAAGTATTGAATTTTTAATCATTTAAATAAAATGTTAATCAAACACACTAAGCCAGAGAATTGTTAAACTAATTGATTTGATGGGAGAAATAAAGTTGTTATTATTATTATTATTTTTACTACACTTAGAAACACACACACACTCTTATAATCATTCCCACACTTAATTTTTCCTAGCAAAACCATCAAGTTATAAATAGATATTATTATGTACTTACTTGCAATTTATAAAAACATTAAAGTTTCCAGTCAGTTTATTTAACAAGAAGTTGTTTAAAAATCTTATCGCAGTAAACCTTTGACCCAAAATAATTAGTTAGTTCTATAGCAGTGCGATAAGAAGTTTGGTGATAACTTTTAAACTGATTAATCTTCCATTTTCCGCATAAGCTTCACGAACAATCCTTATAAAAATAAGCTTAAGAGATATATTTGAATATGTAGGTACAAATTACGCAATATAATTAATAAGACGAATGAAATAAGCGCTTCGATTCCTCATTTTTCATTTGCACTTCGAGGATGTCTATCTGTCGGTGTCTGTGTTACCGGTAAAGTACAATATGGGTGTCTTCAAATATAGAGTAAACTAGCAGACCTGGCCACGCGTTGTTGTGGCCAAATTGAACACACGCGTGTAATGTGAAATAAATTGTAGCGCATATGAAACGTTTGTACTTTTAACGTAGCGCCATCTATTGGATACTTACTTAATACAGTTAATAAGTTACCTTACACCGCCATCTATTAGAATTTTATGGAACTCACAGAAAATTATACCTCTTTGTCGTATAATAAACAAATAATTTGCAATAAAAATATTGCGATTATAAATTGAGATATAAACTATCCTATCTCTCAAGTTGGATCAAACTGCACACAGTGTGCAAGACTTGGTTAAAATCGGTTCAGTAGTTGAGGAGTTCATCGCGGACAAACAACGTGACATGAAATTTTTATATATAAAGATAGGCCATCTATGTAAGCGTGCTCTATCCTAAACCCTATAATGACAAGCAGGATGTGTTTATTGTGTGATGTGTCAGGTATTAATAATACCTCAAGGTATTATTTCTGAATTTTCGGATATTTTTAACCCCTCTCGATATAAAACTTAAAGTATTGTAGCTGTTGTGTATTTGGGTGTGCAACTACATATGATTGCCCAAATTTGGATGGATTAAAAAAAAATCCTAACGTGAAGTAGCAAAAAATGTAAAGTTCAGTCGTTAACTTTGTAATCTCAAAAATACATAGTGCCACACAAATATCTTTATCGTTTTATTTATTTTATTTACATCGGCATGTGATGATAATATTATAACAGGTTGTATGCCAAATACTTACCGATTACCTCACTGGACTGACTTCGACTAGCAATACATATTTGTAAGCAAAGTGCGTTGTTACAGTGAGTGTTAGGTCGAGAGTGTGAGATGTCTTTTCTGATTTGTTTTTTTATTTATTTTTTTACTTCTCTACTTTAATTCGTAAGAGTCCGGTTCTGCAGTCGCTATAGTAGCGTTGTAGCTTGGCGCGCTTTATTTCTATTGACTACATGAGGACATGCATGACGGGTTAAAACGTCTATACGTGTGATAGGTTACACGTCCTTATCTTCATAGCCAGTTCTCCAATACACATATTGTTTGTGATTTATAATATAGCTACCCTCGTTTCGTTCCAGGTGTTCGGTGACCGTCTATTCGGTGGATGGAGTTGGGTGATACCAGTATTCGTAGCGCTATCTACCTTCGGCGGAGTCAACGGTGTGCTATTCACGTCGGCTCGCTTATTTGCTACCGGCGCGCAAGAAGGACATCTACCTGCGTTTTTCTCTCTCTTTCACATCAAGAAGCAGACACCGATACCATCTCTCATATTCACTGTAAGTATAAAACCTAAATTGCGTATTTAAAATGTCTTTATCTAAACCACCACCGTCACCGTCACTATCGAATGTCCAAATTATACTAAGCTTTAATGCAATAATGTCCTGGAACTTCATTTTAACGGTATTGCAATGTTGATGGATAAACTTTTAACTTTGTCGCCTAACTACCACACCGCCCTTTAATTCTACTTCATACTATATTATATATCCTACTTCCTACTTTCCATAGCGTGGTGGTAGGGTACTATCTAGTACTCGGCTGGCTAGCTACCAAGTTGAAGTTCTGAAGTTGAAAATCTGTCGCCAAGCATCTAACGGTGTGTTCCGGCAGGCTCACTTGAGAGTCAGTTCTATTCTAGGCTAGGTGTGTTTACCATCTTCGACCACACCGTCACTTAACATCAGGTGAGCTGTAGTCAGACACCTAGCTTGTCAGCCATAATTTATTAGTGTATTACAATTCTTGATCATTAAAAAATTTAGCTGCTAAAACTACACCCTTTTGTCTTTCCAGTGTTTCTTCTCCCTGTTGATGCTGACCACAAGCAATGTGTTCGACCTCATCAACTATTTCTCTCAGACTCTCTGGTTATCAGTGGGAGCTTCGGTCGTCGGGATGCTATGGTTGCGGCGCGTCAAACCGGACATTTCGCGCCCGATCAAAGTCAACATCGTCATCCCGTACCTGTTCCTAATAGCTATCGGATGTTTAGTTATCATTCCTGCCGTCACCAACCCTAAAGACACCGCTATTGGGGTGGCCATCGTCCTATCCGGTATACCTGTATACTACGCTTGCGTGAAATGGCAATCCAAACCGATCGCGTATGATAACTTCTCAGGATGTGTACTGAGGTTCCTGCAAAAACTTTGTTCATGTATTTACGTCGAGTCTCTAGAGAAGCTATCGAATTGAACGTTATACACGATAAGAATAGGAAGTTAACTGGTGTTTTTTATTACTTGCTAAAGAAGCACTAAAAAAATAATTTGATGCCTTGTAATCTAGGATACATTATCATTATTTTGTCGGAGAGCTAATTTGGGGACCTGAAAAGGCATGTTAACAGACTTTACAGTTGACAAGATATTCGCGATGATTGCTTATTAAGCAATAAGCTTAAGCTTTGCTTGGTGGCAAATAAGAAAATTCTAAAATAATGGAGATATAATCAACCATACTAGACGGTTTTTGGTGACGATGCAGAAGTTTTTGACCAGGTCTCATCGATTAATGCAACAATATCGCACGCATGTAACGAAAATATAGTGCAAACGTATAGTAATAGCAACCATATAATAATATGTTAAAGCTTAAAATGTAACAGTGACTTTTAGTCACGAGCGTGACCGAAGTGACAGCAAAATGTGAGCGAAATGAATACAAACTGTTGCACAGGTGCGTCATAGCGGAATTTTTAGGTTAGATACGATCGAGTGGTTGATGCTAAATCCTTTGTCTTTGATCCAAGCTTGAACATTAGTAACTTTTTATGAGGCAATAAGAAAAAACCAGTCAACTTACCCATTCGAAGGTGATGAATTCGTGATATGGACTCCCGAAGTTACCGGGGTGACGTCGAACGGTCTCGAATATGTGTCGGATATAATTTGTTATAAGGACCAATGTTACGCTTATGTAGATAATTCAGAGAGCGATGATTGACAATATATAAGAATTGTTAACCGTCCTCGGTATTTTAAATGCTTGTTTTTGGTACGTACCGTTTGTTGATTTCCTTATTTATACTGTGAAAAGAAACGCATTAATTGCCAATAACTGTGGACGTAAAATTTACGTTTAATAGAAAACAACATAAAATAAGACACACCATTTGTTATAGGTATGTAATAAATATACAGTGCAACCTCATTATAACAAAGCTGAAAGGCAATATAAATTATTCGTTCTACCTAGTAACTTGTTACAATAAGGTTTGTTATATAGAGCTTAGGTTGGTCTAAGATTCGTTTTACGTATTCTTTTACTTACCCTGTTCTAGCGAACGGTAGGAAACGATATATGTAGAGGTTATAAGTTGACAAAAATCGTTAAATAGAGGTAAATTATACTTTCTATTTATATTCTGCAATGATAAAGCATTGTTATATTGAGGTTCATTATATTAAGTTTACACTGTATGTATACACCGTGAAAGTTTGAACATCAGCAATAATACAGAGGGTTCAGTACTCGATTGTTGTTCCAAATAATAAAAAAATAGGTGGTTAATATTTGACGTAAATCCTGAGCAAACACAAACATACGGACACTCAAATCACGTACACCGAAAATTATATGGTAGACGCGTGCGGTCCCAGATTAGATAACAGTGACTACGTAGTCTATGTACGTATGGTACGTAGTTGTCTTGCGCTAGCTCGGTGCGTAAGGTTGCGCGCTGTCCATAAATTGTGGAGTCTTAGTAAAAAACTTTATCCAAGGTTATCTTAGTTATTTTTTGTATTTGTTTCGATTTTATTTCTTTATACATTTCATATGATCACTAACTAACATGTCTTGGAATATTGCTAATATTCAAACTGTCAGCCCGTATTTTTGTACAAAAATAATTTACATAATTTATGTACTTATATACAGCGCCCGCAGTTTTTCCCGCGTGGAATTCAGTTTGTTACTATAAGAGTATAAAAAAAAAAAACACATATGTCCAAATGAAGGTACACTCTAAATATTGATGAAAGATTTTTTTAAACTGGACGAGTAGTTTTTGATAATACCTACAATACATATACAAATTTTACTTTTTTATAATATTAGTGTAGATAATATGTATTGTTCTTGTATCTATTTAGCATTGCATTCTAAAAAAATATATAAAAATAGATATTTATTCGAATGAAGGAATGTATGAAGGCTAAACGCTAGAAAAAACATAGGACATTGTTTTATTAAAGCCTAACTGTATAAATGGTAGCATATTTATTATAAAAAAAGTGTTGTGTATTCACTGGTAAAAGAAAATGATGGACATTGTTAACAGACAAATTACAAATAAACAGCTTTTTTATGTTTATTTTATACTATATACACTGATATTCATCGCGTAGTTAGATCATGGGTATTTTGTAAGCGCATTTATTTTATTACGTGAGCTTATAAGACTGGTAGATTTTCGATTGAATGATTTATACGGCACTTATCACGATTTAACATAATAATATATCAGCTCTAGTTCTCGAAATGCTCGGTACAGATCTGGCTAAAGAACGAATTTTTTTTTTAATTTACAAGGCATGTCACAATAACTTTTGATGGAAAGTGAGGTTATGGCTGAAGATGGAGCACGCTTTTCTATTTCACCTATTCACGTTTTTCTTGAACCTCAGGTTGTAATTAGTTGGTAAAACAGAAGCAAATAACCGAGTTCCACACATCAGCAGTTCTTACAAGGAAGGTTTTTTTTAATGTAAAATCTCATCTCAAAATAGATAACACTTAATTCTTTGACCTAGTCTGTACCGAGCATAATATTAATAAGTATAGTTATCTATTTGATATTATATTTTAGTGTATATTTTCTTATTTTATACAACAAAGTATTTTACAACTACGTATTTAACGTTACTTACTTATTTATGTAACATTTTCCATGCACTTTTGACAAGATTTTGCTATATATATATACGACTTAATAATATTTATAGAGACGGATATCACAAGTATCTATATATATAGTATATTATACAAGTGTTGTGTACCGTAGATACATCATATACATAATAGGTACTATATAAATGTTATACTCTAATTCTAGTTCTTATACTATCCTATACAGAGGAACGGAATCTACATAATGGATAAAATTCTTTTCATTTTTCCCGACGTTTTTCGTCAAAGCTACTTTCCTTGGGGATCATCAATTTTTTTAGAATGGATGATAGCAATTCTTCTATTTGTATCTAAGGAGAAGTGGGCCACATAAAGCTATACAGGGTTATTAACTTGGCGTGTATTAAGCTTGTAAGGTGTCTTTCTACTAATCGTTTTCTACCATGAACAACTTTTATTATGGGCGCAGCTAGGAAACCTTGGAAAAAAAACAACTGTTCTATAGAAAAATATGTTGACCCTAAACCGATAATAATACAGAAATTTAAGCTATACTAAGCCAAAAAGAGGTTATGGTCTTATCATTAAGATTTTTTTATTAAGGCCACAACTATGATATCGAAAAAAAAAACAGCTGTTCTACTTATAGATAAAGTTTGTTGACCGTGATTAAATGTATGGATCAGCTGATTCTTTATTCTCGGTTTCAGAGATGTATCCATAGTAAAAGTTGTTTGTTTTTTTCATATATAGGTTTTACAATTAACAGTCGTTTCGGTTGCAACAGTGATGAGGATTTAAATTTAACTAACTTGACAACAATTTTAAATAAATTTTCGGAAACTTTATTTAATATCTAAAACTAAAATTTGACTTAAACTTAAAATCTTAAAAACTAAAATAAAAAAAAACAAAAAATACTGGCGGACATTTTACACAGTGCTATCTAGCTCTAAACTAAACAAAGCATGTACTATGGGAATCAGACAACTGACAGAATACTTAAATACTTTTTTTTGTAAATACATACTTAGAATACATATAGAACACCCAGACACAAAACAAACATTTTTCGTCACATAAATGTTTGTCCTGGTGGGAATCGAACCCATGCCCAGTGGCTCTTGAAGCAGACATACTACCAATGAGCCAACAGGGCGGTCAAATATGCCATGATAGGCAATATGACCCTATGTGACAGAACTATAAATACAAGTACCAAATAAGCTGACAGGCAATTAAACAAAAAACTAATTAAAATAACCATAAGTCTTAATATTCTCTTCTCGCTGCAGTAACCACTTGCCGACACGTCTTTCAGCTCTACACGAGGCATTCTCAGAACGTGTTGACTGTTCGAGCGCTTGGCCGAGATTCCGAGACTGAATCTGGCTTGGTTTGATAACACTTGCTTGATGTTGTTCATAATGATCGATTTAGTACACTCCAAGCTTATAAAACTGTATACTGTAGGTATAGTAATTCTGACATAGACTCAAATCAGAACATTGAGTAGCTATAAATTGATTTTGATTTGAGTACAGAAAGGGATGCATTTTGCTAGAAACATTATATTTTAACACATAAACTATAGAAAAACTGTTGCTATTCACGCCTGCTTGGGGTGCTGTAGTCATCGTTTTTCTATTGTTTTTTTTTTTGTGAAAACCAACCACCTTTACAGCACAGCCAAAACTAAATTCTAAAACTTTTACATATTCTGTGTTTACTTAGTATACTTAGTTATATGAGAAATCTATGCTAGCTTAGCGTTATATATATAATTATTACTTAGGTACATTTGTCTTGTATAAGCAATGCAGGCGTTCAAAGGAATATTTTATGATATTTATAATTATATCCATCTCTACAAGATAAAATAATATAAATAACTACCACCTTGAGCTTATGTTAAGAAATTGAAGATGTTAAAATATAAGTGATTTGTACATAGTTTTTTATTTGAATTTGCGAAAAGTATCACTATTTCATTAACTATTCATACTGCTTTTAGAGGTCTATATACACACCTCTAAACTCCATTAATAGAGATACCAAAACTGTATTTTATATACCTACCTAATCGCATTTTGATTGCTTCCTTCCTTGTGATAGAAAATTGTATGCTATCATAGATAATGTTTTAAGTAAATACTAAATATATAAACAGTTTTGAAGCTAATAAAATAAAAGCATATTCACCATATATGAAAATAGTTTATTTTACGTTATCATTAGGTACCATTTAAATCTTGCAACGATTTTTAATTTTGGGGGTTCACATAGTCCTATAAAGCGATTAGTATAAGTGTTAAACATTGCTAAAAAGCATTCAATGAACATCGGTTTCGAAATTCTGTGATCAGATTTTTTCTGTGATTTTTTTTAGTACCTATATGAGCTGATGATGATGATGGTAATTCAATTTTGAATACGAAAATCTTTAATGTTCAAGTTTTTCTCGTCTATGGAACCTTAAACCAACTATATGTAGTCTACAAAACACTAGCAATTATAGATAAACAGAAACTCTTAATAGTGCAAACCAGAAATTAAAATCAAAAATTATTTAACCGGTAATTTTTCTTAGACTTTTTAACTTGGCTCGAAGTTGATAATTCCTGCAGAAATCACGGTGATTTTATTGTATTTAGCCAGTATGTAACCCAGGGATAATACTTAGATCCATAACAAGATATTAATGTTGGAAATATCTCCGCTTTGATTATTTCTTCAAATTTTTTTTCTTTGATATTTTATTTTTATAGTGACATAGTTACGAGCTACGTGCGCGAATGTGGGAAAGAGAAACCGTGTCTTCGTGTTGCCACCATTTTACTACGGCATAACCGCACTTCATCCTAATAATGTAGGTACTTCGTATTACTTTTATTTTGAATTAGAGTTATTATTCGTTAACATTCAATGCCAAAACTAAGGAAAAAAAAGTTGAAAGATGTTGAACGTCATTTGTCAACGTCAACTAAGAAACATAGGGCTGGACAATTGAAAAAAACATTGCGAAAGAAAATGAATAGAATCGATATCCATCCATATCCATCGATTCTATATTAACCAAAATAATTGTTTTATTACCACAAAATATCTTATAGTACATATTGCATCAAGTTTAGCTATGATGCTAATATAGTACTCTCTGTACATCGTTGGTTAAATTATAACTGTAACAAACAAATAACAAGTGGGAGTATAAACAAAAGCAGTAGACCAGTTTTACGACTATCAGTACTATTTTAAAATCATTTTATTTTCTAATTATTATACATTTTTCGAAGTATCGGTTTGTGTCAACTTAAATGTATAAATTACATACCTACTCGAAAAAATCT
The DNA here is from genome assembly GCA_950106695.1 of Biston stratarius. Taxonomy (NCBI): domain Eukaryota; kingdom Metazoa; phylum Arthropoda; class Insecta; order Lepidoptera; family Geometridae; genus Biston; species Biston stratarius. The sequence goes on along the minus strand of OX467115.1, from coordinate 14,429,850 downwards.
ATTGTTGTTTATCGATATTTCTTATCCAATCAACAGTCAACTGAGCAATCCTAATATAATCATTCATTATATATTTTTGTATCATTGTTGTATTTTCCGGAAAAGAAAAACGACGGAACAAAGCAAAGCAACAAATCAGTCAAACAAATCACACGCAAGAGAAAGGAACAAAAACATAAATTATTTCTAACCATATCGAAGCCCTAAGACAGCGTTTAACTATAAAAATGTTAAAATTTGAAATAGTTTCTTCTCGTACAGTCGATGGGGAAAAGGAAAAAAAGTTCGTGGCTTACATGGTGCAAGTACGACAAGATTCTACACAATCTGGTGCTATTGATCCTGATCCAGCGAATGTTGAGAGACGATACACCCACTTTTTGGATCTTTACAATGGTCTCAAAAAAGACTATGCTGCTTTGCTGAACAACATTTCATTTCCGAGAAAAGTGAGTTTCCTTTTTGTGTTAGTCATGACTCTTTTAGTGTGTTAACGCTTAGTTTAATTTCTCACACAAATAATCAGTGATCAAAAAAAGCTAGACCATGATATCTAATACATCTTCTGTAAATTGTACCTATAGTTTCAAAGATTATATGAGTAAATAACAAATCTGCATTTATGATACATTGTTGCTTCTTTCCTATAACATTGATATACTATTTAAACAATATTAAAATAAATCTACCTAGGTGACCAACAACATTTGCTTATGGTTAGTTTACGGTTTGTTTGCCCTGTTCTGTTCTTTGTTTGTTTCTGTTTTGTTAGATACCTAACTTTAGGTAATTTTAGGCTTTGTTACATGAGATAAATAAGTTCACTGTCCAAGCTAAATTATTATGATTCAATTGATTGCCAAATGAGTTACCTATATGAGTATCATGTTTACCCTGGTGTTGAAATATTGTAACTCATATCTATGAATACTTGTTAGTCACAAATGAGTGGTTGTGTAAATATAACTGATTATAGGCATTTAATACCTAGTTTTAAATTTTTCATATATTAACACACTTTTTAATGAGCTTGACTTCTATATATGTAATGTAATCTTTCAGTTTAATTTCAAGACATTCAATTAAATTGAATATTATGTATGTGTGCTATGGACCGATGACCAATGCAGTGTGTTTTTATATTCAGATAGTAGTGGGGAATTTTGATCCAAGTCTAATATCAACCAGATGTTCAGCGTTTGAGTCACTACTGACATTGATAGCAAATGACTCAAGGCTCAGGGACACCCCGTCAGCCATAGCATTCTTTCAAAGTGCTGAGCTACAGGAAGCTAAAAGACTCATTGATAATGAAATGTATGATGCAGCATTGTATATTTTAGAAACTAGCTTCAAATTACTCAACAAGGTATGTTATCATAAATTATTTGGCTTGAAGCATCAAAGTTTGTCATATTTATTGTAAATTCAATTTTTCATTTGTCATGATTGGTGTTGTGGTTAAGGAACGTACCAATACTACGTGACCCGTTCTGAGCTCTTCAAAATGCCACTCTAGGTCACTTTCTTAGCTTTTTGACACATAGTCAATACCATCTAGCGAAATCTTGTGCTTTTTAAAATAAAAAAATAATGAATATAAATGAATTAAACTAAATTAAGATTCATTTCACTAATTTTCCTCTTCCCATATTGTAAAAAATTAAATAAAAATTGTAATGCCAAGTTAACAATGTTCACGGACCCCGGTGTCTGAGGACTGTATTTATAAATTTAAAAAAAATGTTTTTGTTTATTAAGTTCCCTTAGCAATATAAAGGGTTCAATAACTTACATAATTATAACTATTATCATCCCTCAGTTTACTAAAGATACTGATAGCTCCTTTGATACTCTGACTTTGTTTATTCATATAACACATAAATGCATGTGCAGCATTTATTTGTTTATTTATTTATTTGTAGATAATAAAATAATGTCTGTAGGTAGATCTGTAGACACCCCTGCATTGATGTTTATATATATTCTGGTACCAGCGGATGAGCAATCTGCACCTTTTAACCTTCTTGTGTCTTCCAGGTATACACAGACAGAGCACGAGTAGTACTCAGTTCATTGTGCCGTATAGTGGCGTGCGCGGGCGCCAGTGAGGGAGCTCTGGCTGGACCAGTGGAGAAATGGGCACAGCTCGCGCTCCGTCGCTATGAGGCTGTATCCGACTCTGATCTTTTGCTGTTATATGTACCTTTACTACACACATGCATAACTATATGGTGAGACATCTCTTATTTATATATCACTTACATTTTCCTGCAGTTTCATGCACTGTCTTATTGGAACTAAAGTAAAATCATAAAAATAAATCTTATCTAGACTAAAAGTAGCTTGTTTTAATTTATAATATTGACGTCAATATTATTTAATAGAGTATATATAGTAGTCAATATTATTTATATAGAGTAGTAGTAGAGAGTAAAGAATATACTGAACAAAATTTAGTATTTACTATATTTGTATGATGCGCTAGTGCACCTCACAGTTAAAGATTTCCTGTATGTTTTCTCAAAATCCTATGTTTATCTTCATGATGTAGATTTACTTTGCATTTCATCAATTCATTCTTATCTTATATGTTGTGAACTGTCATTGTACACAGGACAAAGAATTTGAAATGCACTGGGATGGAAAGGAAGGGGGGGGGGGGGCAAGTGGTAACCAAGAAGGGAAATTATAAAGTGCAATAGGTTTAACCTTGAAAGTATTTTATTGAACTTATGATGATGATGATCGATGATTATCTGTGAGGAAAACAGCTGATCAGTTTGATAATTTTTGTTCCTGCATTCTAAGTTTTTTACGGATATACATTTTTGTTATGTACCTATAAGAGCAGATTTTTAATTAAAGTCCCACCTTAATCTCAAATCGAAACATGATTAGAAAATCTTATAAGGCTCACTTTCTCGGCAGTGGAAAAAGGCAAGCTATAAGTTTATTATGAAGAACATTTTTGAGACTGTGTTATAAGCCTAGATGTGCAATATGCCTACTTAGTGCAATAAATCAGACTGATAAGCTACTGATCAGCGGAATTTTAAGATACTGTGTCATATATTAATCAGTATGTAAGAACTTTGTCAAAATAAAAATATTTTTTTGTTCCTTGTGTTATATATTAGATTTCAACACTTTTAATTGCTTGGAGTTAGTACTAAACTGCCTGACGTGTTTACTGCATAAATTATGTCATGCGTGATTCATTCGCGTTTTTATAAACATGTTTTCGTATAACAATGAATTTGCGGAAGTCAGCTATTCTTGAGTACCGATGATAAACATGAGGTTGCCTGGACATTGCATTCGATTTTGTTCTTTCTTTTTAACTGCCAATGCAAACAGAAGGGTGTTGTAAGTTTAACGTGTGTGTCTATCTATCTGTGGCATTGTAGCTCCCAAACGACTAAACCAATTATGATTATATTTTCTTTGTTTGATAGGTGAATTGATCGAGTGTTCTTAATTATAATTTGAAAAATCTCTGCAGCTATTAATAGATTATATTATCAGCTCTTTTCTAGTTGAGGAATGGATGTGATCATTTTCCACAGATCTGATTGATTAACTTAACCTTAACTCGTGGTTTAAAATCAACGGCCTCATACTTAATACGAGCAAGACCCAGTACATCCATTTCAACTTATCGGGCCGCAGCTACAGACCACTCAGAGTGGGAATAGGGGATGTTGGAATGGATCAAGTGAGATCCACTATGTTTCTTGGTCTTCAGGTAGATAGTGCTCTGATCTGGGACGAGCACGTGGATAAAATCTGCGAGAAGGCAGGCCGAGCGTGCTTCGCACTTTGGCGTGTCTCTGCGATCTTGCCGTATCCCATGGTCCGGCAGTGCTACTTCGCGTCCGTGCACTCGATACTGCAGTACGGCATCGAGCTCTGGGGACGCGCTGCCGACTGGGAGCGCGTTTTCAGAATGCAGAAACGAGCCGTACGTGCCATAGTGCAAGTGTCACAGGACACTTCTGTACTGCCATACTTCCGGGCTATGGGCATACTCACCGTCCCGAGCCTCGTGTGCTTCCAGGCGGCACTGTACGCAAGGGACCACCCTGAAGAGTACGAGTGTTTCGGAGACACAAATGCACGATCACGCCACCCTAACCGACTGCGCACCGCGAGCCACCGACTCGCGAAGACAGCGAAACTTGTGCATATGCTAGCCCCAGGGGTGCACAATCGGTTGCCGCAGTACGTGCGGGATGCGCCCTCTAGGGAAATATTTAAGAAAAAATTAAAGGTCTGGCTTATCGAACAGGCCTTCTACAAGTTCGACGATATATTTACAGTGAAATTATCCAACTGATTAATTATAAATTATTCATATTATAATTATAAATAGAATTATTTAATTTAAATTTGTATTGACTTGTAAATTTTTTTTTTTTTTTTTTATTCAATTATTTTATTATCATTATTGTACAATTATTATTAATTTGATATACAATTATTATCGTAATGTGTGTTACTGTGTGTACACGATATTGACTTGTAAATTTATTTTTTACCAATAAAATACTATATGATATGATATGATTAAAAATTTGGTATAATATTACTTATAACGGGGAACTGTTTAATTTATACTTTTTAAAATGTATTATGGCACTACATAATAAAAATAATGATGTTATAATATCAAGATATAGGTATATTATGTATAATTTAAATCGATCTTTCACTATCTCACTAGTAGTTAAGTACTAACTCTAAGTGACTAGTTCCAAAACAGTTGGTGTTGGAAAGCGAATTTGCCAATTTTCTAAGAAAAATTTCCGACTTGTAATACATTTTTCACAAGTGATATAAAATCAAATTGTAAAATTTCCAGGGAAACTCTTGGCAGAGACAAGTCAAAGCTGGTTGAAGAATTGAATGACCTTCGTAAGCGAGGAATGAAGGTGGACTCTGTACCCAGCCTCATGGAAGCCGTCGACGCTTTAGAGACTACGGTTTAGTATTAACGTCTGTGTATGTGTACAAGTACCAAATAGACTAGCAAGAACTTCTTGCAAGTTATTAATTGTGTAAGTTTCAGTAACTCGACGGCCCATCCGGAGGCCTTTTACAGAGTCAAAGTAGCGCGCCCACGCGTGCCCGCGCGTCAACCGTGTGACGTAAGGCGAGGCCGCGCGCGTATTGCACTCTGCTTTAACTCCTTGAAAAAGGCAAAGACCACCGGATGTGGCCGAAACTATAGTCGTAATATCCGACCTAATTAAACGTGAATAATCTCGTATAAGTATAACGAAATGTGTCAAAACTACGCCAGCTTAAATAGTAAAGTAGTAGTAGGCTAGTATAGAAAATATCGATATTTGCGTTGTAAATATTCGATAATAAAATAAATGTAAACTGGGGTAGCACCATCGGAATAGTTAAATCGTTACGGCATTTTATACATTTATAAAAATGCCGCCAGAGTCTCTACTAGTATCTCAGCACTGAGATGTGTTTCCGGACTAAGGATGCGATTTAAAAAATACTCAAGCTATCGTAACTACTCGGGTTTCCTGTGAGAATACGAAATGGCTTGCAGAAGTCAACTTTAGTCAATTTCTTGCTAGTCTATTGAAAGTAGACTCGAAAGCCTTTCATGTTTTGATTTCCTGTGGATCTGCTAGTATTCAACAAAATACATTAAAATTAACAAAATAACTGAGCTATTTTTAAATTATTTTTTCAAATATACAACTGTAATGCTTTTGTTTACTACTTTTATCAGTAGTTCATAATATTTTATTTGGTAAGACCATATTTTTTTTCGATTTAAGTAAAAATCGCTTATTAATTTATTTTGTAAAAATATGAAATTAACGTTTACATACTTTGTAATTATTTCACCACATTGTAGTTATGTTTCTATTCTTTGGATATTTTAAATAATATTAAACGGGGTGTAAGAGGAATGGTCTCGAAAACTATGAGATAACTGGCACGACACGATAAACAAAATGCTGATGCTAGACGGTTATCTTTAACTGCCGGCTGATAAATTTCATATAATAATACTTCTGTATGTGTGTTTATTACGGAACTACTAACGGCTGGAGCGACTGAAGAAATATTTTGTATGTGTTTAAGTCTCTGTATGGTTTAGATTCACAATTGGATCCGGTAGGTGGTGCTGGAATCGTACACCGGGTTCGAAGTATTAGTATTATTTGTTAAATACATTGAGATCTTGAGTATTCTTGTTCAAAGTGGGGGCGATAAGTCCTGCACCGAAGTCCCGCTTGGGGTGATTGTGCATTTCCTTCTACCAGCATCTACTCGAGCCAACCCAAATCCTTGAAATATTGGAGGAGGCCGCTGGCGTAGTAGCTTCAAGCTTTAGAGCTCGTTTTGACAGTTTGTAATGGAAAATGAAGAATTTTTTTTTGCTTTTTGTGTTGAGTCAGTAATTACCAGCACTATCTACTTAACTATCATTATTTTTAGCAACCTTTCCCTCACACCCTGTATTTCAAAACAATGTGTGTGCAGTTTTTGAATTTTGGAAAACTACTAAATAATATGACTTCGAACATTAATGTGAGAATAACAATTAATCTTACTTTGACTGGGACGATGATTGTCAAAATATGTACCTGGTGCAATACGAAACTGACAGCATTTTCTGCTGTTCATCTGTCCATTGAAAGTAACAACTTTTAAAACAAAATGACCAATCACGTGATCCATTTTCTATGAGTATATATTTTTCTTGAATTATTAAGTTCTTTTCATAAGTTACAACAACCTTAAGTATTGCTGCACCTTATTAAACCAAATTAACAGCATATTTTCTTTTGTAATGAAATACCAATAGGTATTTCAAGGGCATTTGTGATATTATCAGTTTACTTCTAATTTAATTAACATGTCTCAACACCATATAGTAACGCTTAGGTATATGTATATTCTTTGTAGTTTTGCTATGTGTTTTTGTCTCGAATAATAGTTTGTTGAAGAGAATAAATATATTGTCGTCTATGCAAACAACCAAAAATTTTATGTTGCATTCTATTTTATATTAAGCTGTTATCATTATTAATTAATCTCATTAGTTGTAAGTCATTGTTTTATTTTTCATGATTATTTAGAGGGAATATGTTATATCGCTAGAAATTAAGAAAAATGCTTGAAATGTGATTTAGCTGGTAATAAAAAATACTAACAATTATGCAGCATAGAAATGCTCTTATACGAGTATTTATAATAATAGATAATGGTTTTGCCTGTAGCGTAAGGTGTACTGTAATGCTTATAATGTTTTCTTAAGTTAATCATGATTTATTTTATTGCTACATAAATTGTAATTTGAAGCTTACCGTAACATAAAATTGCTAAAGGCATATAGAGGCGTTGATATATCTGACCTTGAAGCAGTGATTGTGAAGGTCCAAAAATTTATTTCGAAAATATAAAATCACGAAATATACTTAAAATATAAAATCTATTTTTTTTTAAATAATGATTTTTATCTGTTGAGTCTTTCAATATTATTTGTATTTTAGTATATTTACTGATTATGTTTTTTCATAACTACATTAAACACATTATCGACATTACAAACCAAAAAGATGTAGGTACTTATTGTTTAGATTGGTATTCGAAATAAAGATACCTCGGTAAAATATATAAATATTGGTAATTTAATGCATTGCTATTGTTCGGACAAAATCAGGAATGTAATCGTCAATTTATGTATAGTGAGAAAACTATTGATATTATATTTTGGTATCGTGATCTATTGTTGCGACATATTTGGATATTTGATTTTACGAAAGCGTTAATTCTTATACTATTAATGAAATTAATAGACAAGCTGTAACGATCACCAGCGAGTACAAAAGAGAGGTAAATGTGTTTTATCTCTTTCTTCCTCGTTGGCTATGTAGGTTCGCTATTATCTGCGCGTATTTCTGTTGTCTTCGTTTTATAATCGATGTTTTGTTCATACTATTGTGCAATATATTGTATTTATAATCTATATATTGCAAAGCGATGTGTTTACAAGAATAGTTCGCGTAGGCTTTCATTCGTGAAGTGAATTCTAGTCGATTTCATAAAAATACATTATTACTGGATGTATCCGTTTCACTCGCGCGTGATCAATTCTACTATAAAAAAAATTGAACTCATACCATTATACAGTTTATTAATTAGGCGCGTCGTCTTAATTCACATTCACTAGAACAACAATTGCGAGTAGGACATTAATTAGTTGGACAAATATTATGTTCGATCGTTGATTCGTACTTACAAAATTGGTTCGAACCAGCGAAAGATCGCCATCGCCTATTAAGACGAAGCTTAGTTTTACAAAATGACGTCGATCTTTTACTGCGTTAAAAGACAAACTAACGTAATTTAATATAATATTAGAATGGCTAATATAAAATTATAAACTGTAAAAACGATTTTGACCAAATTAGCGGATACTCGGTTTCTTACTGCGCTTATACAGATTCGTACAAGAAATCCTAGCGATATCGGTGACTTGTTTGTGCGGTGTGCCATAAAAAATCCCAACAAGAATCGAGTAATGCAAGATGACAAATGTATGATATTTTATTTTGAATCTGTTAACAAATAAAGCAGAAGCATTTTAATTTTATGCTGCATAATGAGAACATTATATATGATGGCTGTTCCGTGACTTGGTGCACATAAATATATGAAAAAGAGGGGGGGGGGGGGGGGGGGGGGGGGGGGAACTGAATTGATTGATAATTGCGTTCTCAATTATTCAAAATCAAAATCCGTCGAAACAATCATTGCGGGAGAATGGAAACATGTCGTCGATTTCTACCAAAAACTCATTTTATTACTGAATTCAGGTTATCAATAAACAGATTATATTTTGTTATTTTTAAACATCGGTCATCTTTCGTTAATACTCGATTATGTTACCGACACGGACATGGTCTCGTGTACAAACAGCCTTTTTTCTGATAAGTCACTATCTACACTACTAATACAATCAGCACCTAATCGTAGCAATATATTTAAAAATTACACATTGTATATTTTAAATGAAAATCAATAATCATAGAACTATTAATACGCAAATTTTACAATACGCTATTATATAATTAAGGTGACTGATATTTTATACATTTGTAGCATTATATGAGTATTTCAAAATAATATACAATCATCTATTTAAACTATTGTTGTTTCGATTATTTCCAACATATTACCTAACTTTGCTGGCGCAGCGAATCATGATACGTTTCGGCCTCCGATACTAAAAGCGCCTTTTGAAAATTGCCATCCAGCTCTTGGAGATCCACACCTTACATACCTTCTTATAATAAAGCTATACGTTTTATAGTGATGTTGGACAGAACATTGTACTCGTGAACAACTTACTACGGGATAAACCCTGAAATCGTGAAAAAATTTATTCCCTGGTGCCGGGGCGACAAAATACGGCACCGATATCCCCTGCCTGTAGTAAGAATCTACTGAAAGGGGACTGAATGATGGCGGTATAACCATTACAACTCACGGCGTAGCAAAATTTTAGTCTGGTGACGGGCAGCAGCATCACCAGTTACGAGTCGCCAACCCGCATGCCCAGCGTGGAGAGTGTGTCGTGGCGTGTCGCCACGACACACTCAGCGCGACACTCAGGAGAGGTCTATGTCCAGGAGTGAACTTCAAAAGGCTGATGATGATGATGATTATATTTTATCGAGGATAAATGACATTTTTCTATAGTAGCCGTTTTTTATTTTTTCCGGGTTAGTCCTGCAATGAAAGTTCATAATCACGAGTTGAATGAATACTTTAGCTTTAATATTACCATTCTGGGTGAATCTATGTACGACTGGATAGGTACGAACTTTGCAAACACGAATTTTTCGCTCTTAATCAATAATAAATAGGTACAATATTCAGTTAATGTATAAACACTTAATTAGATATTAATGTAGTTCTGGGTTAGATTTTTTTAATAAGTTTCACATTTATCTAGAACTTGATCGTAACTACCAATCAATTAAAAACATTGCACACAAATATCAAAAATCGAACCCCCATAATCAGGGTAAGAGAGCGTGTAGTTAGCTATCTAATCGAAAATGTATCCAAGTATTCGCCTGAACAGTGAACCTTCCTGTCATAAAGCGGCGATCAATTTGGTAAATTGATTGGGGATTCACCAGAACAATTTACCCTTCATAAAGGTAAATTAATTCAGCTCAATTATGCGATGTAATGGACTCTGGTACATTTGGTACAAGAACCTGGGGGCCGCACTCAGGTTTCAAGCAAGGACATACAATTTTTCAATTTACAAAATCTCTTAAGAAGTTCCCCTATGCACCTCTACTCTTCGGGCTTCGGGCTCAATGAGGTTTCTCTGGTAAAAAAAAAGGTTTTTAATCGTGATAGGCTAGGTATTTGACCAGCGCTCACCTGTTGTTAAGTGACGGTGTGGTCGAAGATGGTAAAGCACACTTAGACTGGAATGGAACTGGTTCCCTAGTAAAGCTGTCAGAACACGTCATTAGATGCTTGTCAAATCTGGTTTAGAGTGGTGCATCAAAATGCGAAAACGCGTTAGACAGAACGAAACTTAATTCTTAGTTAAGTTTTGATAAAAATGTGTGCGATAATCGCAGTAATAATCATTAAAATCACTTTGCAAATACCTAGTTCAGTATTCATAAATACCTATAGGTACATCCATACATATAGAAAAGTAATGAATTCCACAAGATTGGGAATCTTATTTTTTTTTTGGCCTTTATTCGATTCCTAAGTCTGTATCTGCAACTTTTTATTAATATATTTTATTACATTGCATTTTTGTGAGCATATGGTTAATGTCGTCGATCACGTTCTCACTGATTAGTTGAAGTTGACGGTTTTTATTGACCAAAGAGAAGCATGATAAGATTGTCTTTTTTATTTTATGGTTAGTGTTAAGCTAAGTGCTAAGTATTTGACCACAGCTCACCTGATGTCAAGTGAAGTGTGGTCGAAGATTGTTAACACACCTAGCCTGGAATGGTAGTAGCTCTCAAGTGAAGCTGCTGGAATTCACCGTTAGGTGCTTGGCGATATATTTTCCTACTAATATTTCCTTTCAGCGGTTCAAGCTCATTGTTGGGGTTTGAATCCACGCCCTTCGGGGTGTGAACCTACCGCGCTAACCAAGGGCTGTCATCGCTACATCATGTCCTTAACTTTGGCTTTTCTTCGAACGTCTGTACTTTTAATTATAGGGTCATATTGCCTAACATGGCATATTTGACCGCCCTGTTGGCTCACGTAGTACGTCTGCTTCAAGGGCCGCAGGGCGTGGGTTCGGTTCCCACTCAAGACAAGCATTTTGTAGTATAATCAAAAATGTTTGTTATGTATCTGGGTGTTCAGTATATATTACAAGTATGTATTTAAAAAAAAAATATATTTAAGTATTCTGTCAGCTGACTTCCATAGTACTTAGCTTAGTTGTACTTTTTGCTTAGTTTGGGGTCAGATGGCGCTTTGTGTAATGTCTTACGATATTTATTTTATTATTTATGGCGTGTGTAGCTTATCCTATCTCCATGTCCATGACCTTTCTTTTGTGAGCTTCGACACTTGGACATCGCTCTAATAATCACGTCAACGTAAACTTTTCAGTACTATACAGGGTTATTAGTTTGGAATATACTCAGTTGAACGGGGGTCAGTGTACTCGGTCATTATGAACAATTAATTGTATTCATCAGCCTTGTATATCCGCTCGTTGGGTCAACAAAGTTGTGAAAATTGCGGGTAGAATCCAAATAAGAATTACACAGGATAGAGGTGAGTGAAGTATGTCCAAGATGAGAGTTTTATGTGGCTTGTCCGAATCAGATTTTTCTTTCCGTTTGAAGTTATCGGCAATATGCATTGCGTGCCGTGGGATTCGAACCCAGGACCTTCAGATTGGAATCCAGAGGATTTCCCAAACTGCCGAAACTCTATATACTGGCCGGTTACCTACACGCTGAAAATGATGATGTGGCCAGACAAGACCCAATTCAAAATTCAAATTCAAATTCAAAATGATTTATTTCAGACTCATTCTTAGATAGGTATATTAAGACTTTAAGCTATATTGCTATTGTGAGTTAACATAAAGTTTTAAACACGCAAGACAGCCTTCAAAGCACCTAATTGTTTCGCGTGGTAGAGTCCAGTAGGAAACACTTTCCTCTAACGGACCCTCGGGAATGGTGCGCGATTTACTCCTGTCCTAGACTTGTTAGCATCGTAACTTTTGCGGCACGCGATGTCATGTAACTATTAGAACCTAACTTTATTAATACGTGAGTGCAAAGTGCAAGTGGAAGTAATAGAAACATAAGCGGTTTACATTTAATTTTACTTGAAATCATGAAAAATTACGAATTTCGTCTTCCTAAAAGTTCATATAGTATAGAAAAAGCAAAGACAAATAGTTCGTTCGTATTTTGCCTATGTGCAGATAGGTAAATCGGTGACTTCGCGAACCTATCTTGAAAGAAAATCTGACCCTATCGTTCACATAAGGAAGTATTACGTAGGGGAGTCCTTTAAGAAGCAACTTTGTTTTAAGCGCGCCCTGTAACCGCCATAAATCAGCCGTTCAGAATTTACGAGGGACCTCCGCAAATCGGTTTATATTTTCGATAAATAAAATTGGCGCGGGTTTTGCGAGGTAAGCAGAGGCCGTTAGGAGCGCGTCGCCGCCCGACCGGGCCGTGCCAGCTGCCGCGCGCACATAAACCCGACTACCCTCGCGTTTTCTTGCTGACAATTTTTTCCTGCTTCGGTCATTACGCAGCTGGGTCCCGAGACAAAACGGCGAATCGTTTAAGCCCTCTCCGGAGACCGTCCAATTTTATTGTGTGTACCTAGTCGAAATTGATATGCCATGCGAGCGGCACGTCGCCAGCTCGCTTCATATGACGGACACAGCTTCCACCCAACGCATTTATTTACTGCCTCGCTAACTTTGAACAGACTTACAAATGGTTATTGGTTTATCGATGTTTCTTATGTATATATTATACTTCATATATAATGCGATGGTAATACCTAAGGCGTACCTACTTACTCTACCCGTTCAGATAGTAAATATTGGTCCAATTATTATCATTGAAGCGATCTAAGAGTTTCCTCAATTTGCCAATCACTATGACCAGGACAATCGTATCATCAGCGTTTTATTAATAAACTTATTTACGTCTTAGTTACAATTCTTCTTTGTATACTGTTTACTTGTCGCAGTCATGCTGTCATTATGACATTTCAAAATTAATTAAAAATGCAATTTAAATTAGCACGTTTTTATATTTTATCCGAGTAATGTCGGATATGAGCGAATATGACGCGACTCTGGTGGCGGGTACAATAGTCGTATTCGCTCTACCAGTCACTCTATTGTTTCCTGGATTCTCAGTTTGGGATGTAGTACCCAAATTTCGTGTGACACGTTTGCACATCTTCAGTGGAACCATCACGTGGCCTCTGCTCAATGCCGTAGTTGTGGCCACGCTTATTGTCTTCTTCTGCTTCTATCTTGAGATCCGAAAACGCAAGTAAGCATCATAAACCTATACATATGCCTAAAAACGTTTAGACTTTAACGTACTTACGAATTTGGTACGTACATACGTTAATCATTTTGTATGTACGTTGATGGCGGACTATCAAAAAGGGTCCTTTAAACCTACTCTGGGTCACAGTCCTAGGTACTGTACTATTTCACTAGGTGGGAAATCTCTTTAGCAAGTCGTTTAGATAAATACCATAGCAGTATCAGATATTCTTTCACCAAGACCTGTGTAAACGTTACTATGTTCTGATTGAATATATCAAGTTGTGGGTACCTATCGTTGCAATGGTCATGGACAGGCGTTAACTCTTATCAGGAGAGCGGTTCGTTCGTCTTATTACTTTTACATTAAAAAAAAGGTTTCCACGATGGACCTACGCGGTGATTTCATTGGGTACTAAGAAGTTTCGTCTGTGTTAATAATATGAATGTACTATTGCTATGAACAAAGGTTTGTAATAAACGAAAGCTTTTGTAGTTACAGGCTACAGGATCGTGAAACTTCAAAAGTTAATTAATCATCTTACATTACATTTCAGGCTCGATGACATGGTGGAAAGCGTTCTGACGGTAGGGCAGGCTACCGATGCAACCATGGCATTGGAGCGCGGGCGGCAGTCCGCCGCCGTGAAAGCCTGTGTGGAGCTCCTCGACGCTTCCACGGAGCATTATGAGAACCTGGTTCTCCTCCGCGAAGAGCTTCGCAAACGTGATAAGATGAAGAAACATAGACCGCCCGCCATAGAGCTAACACCTTCTGACTTAAATTAAGTATTTACGTTTTTATATGTTGTTGGTTTTTAATTTTCGGTAATATTTTTTGGTAACCATTCATTTTAGATTTTTGTTTGATACTACTATAAGTTAAACGCTGTTTAGTTTTGTTTGTTTCTTTTTGTCTGCTTTTGCTATGATACTTTTACTTTTAGTAGAAAATTTAAATAAATAAACTAAATAAATTAAGGTATACTTACTTATGGTAAGTGCCGTGGTGGTGCCGGCGTAAGAATAGTACCCCACCCTCTCTACCCGTGGTTGCCGTAAGAGTCGGCTAAGGGATGTAATCCGGAAGATGGGCAGCAACGTCTTCCTTGAACAATCACACCTAACTGCGCTCGCCAACCCGCATGCCAAGCGTTTTTTTTTTATGTAACAATAATGTGACGAACGAGACGCTCTCCTGATGTTAAGAGATAACGCCTGTCCATGACCATTGCAGCGATACACAGAACTTTGAGTAGTAAAACAAAGTCCAGGGCATCGCTGCCTTGGCGCTCATTACTTTGAGACTAGATGGTTAGTCTCAACAGCCCAGTAATTTCGCTAGCTGCAGTACCCTTCAAACCGGAACACAGTAATGTTTGCACACTACTGCTCAGCGGCAGAATATCTGGTACTGCGGTGGTACCTACCTATACGACTTCCTACTAAGAAAACCAACTGTTTTCAATAAAACATTGTATTGTATTGAAAACGGTCCACCTAGAAGTATTCTTTTTTTTTCATTACGGTAACTTATTATAATTATATTAACATGTATACATACTTTTCACTAAAATATGTATTGCGTAACCATTTTGACAACCTGCATTGCTACACTTTTGAACTGTAGGGTACAGGTTCGATGCCCATCCAGGACAAATATTTATGTGACAAATACCTATAAATATGAGTCCTCTGTCTGCGTCTTACAAAAAAAAAAGACTATTGCAGCTTTAAGTAGTAAAACAAAATCCAGATCATCGCTGCTTTGGCGCTCATTACTTTGAGACTCAATGGTTTCTCTCAACAGCCCTATAATATCGCTAACTAAAGTATCTTTCAAACCGAAATACAGTAATGTTTACACACTACTGCTTGGTACCTACCTAGACTACCTTCAGCTAAGGAGTTTGACTACCAAGTAAAATTCTAAAGTTGCTTATGAATAGGCAACCGTTGCTTGCGTCGAAACTACCTATTCGGGTAAAAAAACAAGCGTTGAACAGGCGTAGCACCGTGAAACTATCCGATTTTTATTCAACAGTCTGCGCTGTTCATTAGAACGAGAGCCCCGAGCCCCGTGGGACACCGCCGACGCGAAAAAACCAATCTGAACGTTCTGGAGTTGGCAATTATGGGAAATGACCTAATTAGACGGCGGCTCCTGCCTTATTCCACACCGCAAGATTTTTCACCTCCCCGGTACTTTGCGGTTCTTGATGAGAATTGGCTTTTAATATGCTTTGAATTGCTTTATTTTTAGACGGTTGCTGTTATGGTTTTCTTTCGTACTGAATGCAAGTACTTAGTGTGACGTTATGGTTTTCGTTTATCTGATCTTCGAAGGTTTCAGGTTTCGTAATAGGTTATCTGCGTTCTTAGTTCTTACATTCAAGATTTGTGTATGTCGGTTCTAAATAATAGTTTAGCTACCACTCTCAAGTTGAAAATCTGCCGCCAAGCATCTAACGGTGTGTTCCGGCAGCCTCAGGTTCTAGCCAGTTCCATTTCAAGCTAGGTATGCTTTACCATCTTCGATCACACCGTCACTTAACATCAGATGAGCTGTGGTCAAATACTAAGCCTGTCAGCCATAAAAAAAAAGTTTCAAAATGTAACTTCTTATCCAAGAAATTTTACAAAGATGTCTCAAGATTAAAGTGTCGGAACAGGAACTTTTATTTGATGGCGTTCGCTTTGGTTGATGAAAAAGCAAATCTATTAGGTTGAAGATGCACCTATATGATATTTTGTAAAAGTATTAAAAAATATTTGACATTTGTAATGTTACTTTAAGACAATACATGTAATCAAATAAGTCTTGTAACTGAGATGTTTTTTTTTTAAATGTAAAACGAACGACGTACATTACGCTCTCCTGATAGTAAGGGACAACGCATGTCCATGACCACTGCAGCACTGCAATACACAGAACTTTGAGTAGCAAAACAAAATCGCTGCTTTAACGCTCATTACTTTGAGTCTTTCGACAGTATCAACAGCCCAGTAATTTCGCAAGCTCCAGTACCCTTCAAACCGGAAGACAGTAATGTTTACACACTACTACTTGACGGCAGAATATCTGATACTGCGGTGGTACCTACCTAATAATCTACCACCAACTGTTTTCAATAAAACATTGTATTGTATTGAAAACGGTCCTCCTAGAAGTATTGTTAAGATTAATTCTTTTTTTTTCATTACATTAACTTATAACAATTATATTAACATGTATACTTTTCGCTAAAATATGTATTGCGAAAGCATTTTGACAACCTGCACTGCCTTAAGGATTGCTACACTTTGATGAAATATCCTGTACTCTTTGTATTAACCTATTTCCTTTAATTTAATATCACTAGCATACAAACCTGTAAACGATTCCTGTATCAAAAACAAGCACATATCCAATAGTCAATACCTCAAGTTGCGCATGAGACATTCTTGAGACGAACATAAAACAAAATGATTGCGCTAGTTTTCTGTATCAACTTGATTAAAGTAGACACTCGAGTTTGCTTTGACAAGTCGCAATGTGCTCCTCTTTACGACACTCGAAGCCTGTTTTACGAGCGCTGCGGTCGTTAATTCGCGACTAAATAAACTCTGGTGGATCTTGATGCAAGTTTGTAAGACTAGCTTTCGCTGGAAGCTGGAATACTATACGATCTGAAGGAAGGGCTCCAGTTACGGATGTAGGGAACGGAATGTTGGGTAAACAGCAGACATTGTTGATCGGCATTTCTTTGCTGGAAGCGGGGGTTGGTAAATTAGCGAGACGACGCCTCAAGCTTAAATTTTTCGAAAAAACTGCATGCAGCCACGGTTGATGTCACACTAAGGTCAAATGAAGGTTATTCAATTAAAGCTTAAAATAATAGCAATCCGTGATTATTTTCTGTTTTTAAGTAATTGGTAGTGAGTTTTTGTATGTATTTTTATAATGTTTGGTGTATAATAAAGTTGTATTGTATTGTATTGTATTGTAACCTTATTGTTCGAATTGGTTTTGAAATTACAAAAAACAAAATAAAAGTTGATATTTCCCATTGAGCGTTAAAGCAGCGATGGCTGGCTCTTTGTTAGTCTTGGGTACTGCTGCAATGATCATAGGTAGATCTATCATGAGATCAAGTTATAGTCGTTTGTCTTATTACTTTTACAGACCACAAAAAATTTCATAAAATTTACTTTAACTAAGAATTAATGATATTGAAAATGTTACTCAGTTATTTGATAAAGATTGAAGCAATAGACGTGTAGTTAAATTACGTGCCCTCTTTTAAATACCAAAAAAAAGTTAATTGTACAGGGTTAGAAGCTTGTGGTATATTAAGATGCTCTATTCGTTTGGTTAAGGTCCAACTTGGACCTCCAAGTACTTTTTCTATGGAACAGCCGATTTATTTTCACAATTTCAGAGTTGTGCTCATAGTAAAAGTTGTTTATAATAATGAGTACAACAACCTCCTATTGGCTAAGTACAACTCAAGCTTATAACCCTATTTAAAACACAACTTAGCGAGCCAATTATATATTAACCCATATTTTATTATAGCTATTAACTTTTATTAGGTATTTATAATATATTTTCCCCTAGAATAGTGCCTATAAAAATGCATCTCAATTCAGAAACTGTGTGCGGGGTCGGAACAATCAGTACAAGACATTCCCATCGCGTTGCGGCGCGGTTTTGCAGCGGCGCTGTTGCGGGCCGCAGTCACACGCGGCCCCCTCTATTTTCATTAGACAGATCCTCCGGGAGGATCAGCCGCTCGCAAAAATAAATAAAACTGTTATTGAGATAAGCATCTGCGCGGCGGGGCTTTCCGCTAAGTCCCGTTGTGTCGCGCCGAGCAATGTAGCGAGATATGTTTGGATTACGGCCGCCGGAGCCTCCGCGCCAGCCGCTGCTTTTCTTCGCGTTTTGCAACTGAAACCGCTCTACATGAGACTGAATTGAGGTTTAATAGTGGTTTATTATTCAAAGCTGGAACTCTTACTGCACTTTTTTTTTTGTTTCTGGCAACGCACTTTGTACATTTTGACAATATAAAGTATTTTATAAAAACCAAGTAAAACTCCATAGTAAAATAGTGACAACTTTAACTAAACCTTCGACGGAGTTTCGTCACACTAAAAGTTTCATCACAACATATAACTGTCCGATATATGTGCACGTAATTTCGCAGTTTTTGTATAATAAACCACTATTGTTTTATGGAAACACTAGAAAAAAACACAAGTTTTCGAAAATAATTCCAATGCGGCGACATAATTTTCCCCGTTCCCGCCTAAATTTCTCATATAGGCATTGTCTTCATAAAAAGTGTCACGTATTCTATTAGGACAGTAGAAGGCCAGTACATCTCTGTGATCGGCTCATCTCAGTATTTCGCAAGACGTATCCTCGGCTTATCCGCTGCAGAGTGCTAGAGGCTGCTCGGCAAATAGTCCGCGCACGGCAGCTGCGTCAGCCACCTGCCTTGATACCCCACGGATTAATTTCTCATCATGCCACGTCCCGGGATATAATGAACAAGACGCTCTCCAAGAAAAATGCCACTAAGCTTTTGAGATGTCCCTTCTGCTTGATTAATAAACTCCCCGCTGCGGTTTAGACTTTTACGACACTCCTGAATTTAGATAAAAACAACAGAAAAACGGAATACTTTCATTTTTAAACAGGAGTCTCCGAAGCCGAGATGAAAATAACATCGCAGATTGTAACTCTGTATGTTATACGCACTTAACAATGTTCGCGACGCAGATGGCAATTTCACGGTTCACAACTCTTTGCCTTGTATCCCATATTGTTTTTTTATTACCTTCCTTTTAAAACGTAGATATACTTATTGTACAAGAAAAAGATAACAGTAGCCTATCTAGTTATATAGTAATTAGAGTTTTTGACGGGAGCGCGGAAAAGTCATATTGCCTCATTAAAATATTTTTGTAAACTTACTTTTATTCGTTTTTTAGGGTTCCGTACCCAAAGGGTAATATCGGAACCCTATTACTAAGACTTCGCTGTCTGTCTGTCCGTCCGTCTGTCTGTCACCAGGCTGTATCTTTAGAACCGCTATAGCTAGACAGTTGAAATTTTCACAAATTATGTATTTCTGTTGCCGCTATAACAAGAAATACTAAAAACAAAATAAAATAAATATTTAAGGCTCCCATACAACAAACGCGGTTTTTTTTGCCTTTTTCGTAGATAATGGTACGGGGCCCTTCGTGCGCGAGTCCGACTCGAACTAGGCCGGTTTTTTTTATGTACCTATAAAAATAGTGGTGTTTATTCATAAGTGCCTAATTGTGACCTGCTTGAATGTGGGATAGTGATATAATATGTTAAAGCATGACTTGGTGTTGCTTCCAATTCTTCACGAAGCTTGTACATAATAGTAAATTATTTTACTAAAGCATGACTGGACTTGACCTTTACTTACTCTCTGTGTCTTTAACTGTGGCTAAAGCTTAGTTCACTAGATTTATCATAAAGTACCTACTTGAAAGTATCGAAATAGTTGCTACTGGCAAAAGTACAAAGAGCGAAACCAAAAACAAAAAAAGTTAATGAAGAAGTTATATAATTTGCTGTGAGCATCTTGGCGTGAATTGTATTAAAATAGTTATGATTCAGGTTTCACAACAATGTTTTCCTACGTCGGGGTAAACGGCTACCGTCTTTAATTGTGCCTTAGATTGTTCAAAATTATGGAGTTACAGCATACTCGTAACTACGACGATAATTAGATTACGAGTTATGTTCGTCATCACGTTGTTTACATAATTACTGCAGCTTTCAGTTGTTTCCGGGTAATTTGGGGGGTATTATATTACCCAAAATAAACGAAATTGTGACCACAAAGTCACGAACGCGGCATGCGACAGTTTCGTAGCCACAAGATGGCCGCGAGCATCTGTCACTTTGTCGATCTTTTCTTACAAATAGCCGCAATTTTAAAGCAGTTAATTTACTTCTACGTGTTTAACTATGTGGTTTTAAAGAAAGAAAAAGTTGTGAACAACTTTTGTTATTGGCATATCATATACCTACTAGAACTTACGAATGAGAACTTTTGAAATTATAATATTAAGTAGAGAGTTGTAATTTTTTAAAGTCGCTTTTATTTTAAAGTGCAAGATAATAAAGGCCTTTAATAGTAGATCAGTAGCCAAGGGCTGTAAGGCATCAATTGCAGCCCGAGATATTTAGGCGCACGAGCGCAGCGAGGGCGCCTTTAGTTCGAGGGTGCCATTGATGCTTACACCCGAGCTAACTACTCTGCTTTACATCTCGATTGTGAGGTAAGTGGAAAAAACCGGCATTACATCTTTTCGCCACTTCATGTACTCGTCGTAAGTTTTCAAATATCTCTCTTTAGAACTTTCAGGCAAAATATTGTTAATTGCTGCTTCAGCTTCCATTTTCATTGAATCGGGAGTGCAGCTTATATCTTCATCACTTGCAGAAGTCATGTTTTTTTCCTAATTAGCACGTAATTATAAAAAAATCCCAAAAACAAACAATATTTAAAGTAAAAGTTTTCTGTTTTATTTATGCGGGATTACTCACGTATAATTTTATCGGAAACTCCGACTAAAGTTATAGTCGGAGTTTCCGATAAAATTATACGTGAGTAATCCCGCATAAATAAAACAAAAATGTGTCAAGACCACGTCAGTTTCCATAATAAAATAAAAGTTTTCTATTCCCGCCTTTTTTCATCTTTTTTTAAATTATTTTTTTTCAAAAACGAAATTGATCTTCGCCGTTCGATATTTAAAATTGATGACTATTATACTCATACGAAGACAAGGCTGAATAGCGAAGCGACCTCTTTTGTCATTGGGCTGAATGTATGATGTCTATTGCCAGATTGATGTTTAGATGTACGCGAACTTTTTTAAAGAGTGAAGTTTTTTTTTTTAAATTACTTACCGCCCTATGGCTTTTCTAGCTACATTATTACCCTAGAGCGCTAATTGGTCACCTACAAGCCCCATTTGGGGGTAATAAGGACCTACTTACCGAATATGAGAGATGTAAAATTAGTTACACTCTACTCGCAACCTAAATCGGTAACGGCAAAGTAATAATAAATCTGTGGACATACAAACCAATCTAGTCCCAAACTAAGTAAATCTTGTACCATGGGCACCTGATAGAGTATTTACTTTTCCTTTTGTAAATACATAGGTACCTACTTTTTATGCAATAAATATTTGTCCTATGTGGGAATCAAACTCACGCCTTACGTCTCAAGAAGCAGAGCTATTAAATGAGCTAACAGGGCAGTCTTACTACAGAGCTTTTATTATGTAATGCGATGAACGAGACGCTCTGCTGATGGTAAGAGATAACGCCTGTCCATGACCATTGCAGCTAAACACAGAACTTTGAATAGCAAAACAAGGTCAGGGCATCGCTACTTTGGCGCTCGTTACCTTGAGACATTTGATGGGTAGTCTCAACAGCCCTGTAATTTCGCTAGCTGCAGTACCTACCCTTCAAACCGAAACAGTAATGTTTACAGACTATTTATTGCTTGGCCGCAGAATATCTAGCTTCTCTCTATGATTCGTACCCTTTAGATTAGACACGGAAATTACAATATCTGTAATGCCCTTTTACATTCGTGTTACAATCATTTGATACACAAATCATTCAATTTGTATATCTCATGACTCCTTTAAAGACAGTAACTTTTACGTACATAAATTTAAATTGTCTTCTATACCATCTTCCAGCGTTATTTATGTCAGTATTTATTGTATTAACATAAATTGGACATGAGTTATTTTATTGTCCGAATGCGTTCAGAATGGTGGACAAAGGTTACGGTTGTAATTCTGATTTGTCATAGCTCGTAAATGCAAAGTTTGTTTATTTTACTCAGGCTCCTTGCTATGAAATATTCGTAGGTATAGATATATATTATGTGACTTGACTTCATCTGCAATCCAAAAAAAGCGTAATTTTTTGTGAACGAAAAACTAGAGTTGTCCAAGTTACAACTGTACCTTGTTTGCAATAGCAATTTCTGACGTTTGTTACGGAGCTGAGAAGAAGTAAATATTTTTGTGATTGTATGTATAATAGACCAATGTATGTATAATAGAATAAAATAATCATAATATCTTTTGGCACATTCTCTCGTATAATCGATATTTAATTCTGTGGGATCCGTTCAATCACTCCTGTCCAAACGCATAATATCAAGAGCGTTCATGTCCCTACAAACCAGTGTAGAGCACATTTTGTGAGTGCTTGAATGGCCGAAACCAGCGGGTGTTCGCGCCCGGTCATCGTGGTTATAATATAATAGTATGTAGGTACCACCATTCACTGATATTTATTAATTAGGTGCGTACTGGGAATTAGGAAAATATTCGTATTATATTTGTGACGTTTTCAAACTTGTCGTCTTCACTTTATTATTATAGGCTGTTTACAGGTTTCGATATTCAGAAGCTGCCTAAGACGGCACGCAAACGTCGCCGTCAAATTTACGACGGAATCTTTCATTCCACAGCTTCACGAGAATTGTATGCAGTTAATTTGAAGTGCAGGACACAAAGTGTTCGACAGTACCGTCTGCCTCGGAGTTATTGTTTCCTTTACAACCTCGACACTAAAGAGCACCTAACTACTGATTGGTTTTCTCTTTAGCAGCTAGTCATGATTGTGTGGAATAAACGCATCTAGTCCTTTTCTTTGGTTTATGTTGCCGTGTAACCGGTTATCTGTTCAGTGAATAGCTGTCCCTAATGGGGCATTGTCAAGCCTGGCGCCTGGAGCCCGCGCCTTTCAGTAACATTACAGTAATATCCTCCCACTCGTTTGCCTCCCGCCGACCTCTGATTCTATCACACAAACTTATACGTAAATTATTATCGACAAAGTAGCTTGGGATTACTTGAGCCATCGATTTGTATCGGCTAGGGCTGTAAACTTTTCTTAAACAATGCGAAATAACAAGAATAAAGATCGTAGTTTTAAAAATAATCCTAAACTGCAACACATTCTAAAGGTCTCATTTAGTACATCATAAATTACAGATGAAAGTAATATTGTGTAGCTTTATTGTGACGTTCAAATGACGTTCCAAAACCGGCTATATTATCCAACCGAAATTCATAAAATTACCACATACGACGAATCGGATGTTCATCATCTCCAAATGTCTCTATGGTACTCTACCCTCATTTCATTTGATATGTTAACGATATGGCACCAAACACTCTCGGTCAGCGATAGCCTTTTCATCTGTCAAGCCTTAACAACCATGGAATTGGGTTATAATTTACGATTTTATCTCTCAGGGCACCCCGCATAGGGGCAGCGGTCAGCGCGCCCGGCGAAAAAAGAGCCAGGCGGGGTAATAGAGGGATAATGGTCATCGGTGACCGACCGCCACGCCCGCTCTGTTGTGACTTGCCAAAATAGAGTCGTAATAATGAAAGACGACCCGCGTAAGTTGTATGTAATTTAGTGCGATCTCGTAACGAGCACCAGGGGTTGTATGCCCAGCGCGCGCCTCCGCCGCACTGTGTCGAGCGGTTGGGGGTGATTCAGATTCACTTTTGTTGGTCACTTTATGTCCGACCAGTATTTATTGTCGACATCGCCAATAGATAACGTCGTGTTCGTTAATAAAGACGAGCGACTCTATTATTGTACGCTCAATGTACCGGATGATAAATAGGGCGCAGAGATGAATCATCGAGCATCGACGAGGTCGCGCTAATCCGAAGCTCGAGATTGATGCAGCCGGCCTGCGGTCCTGACAAATAGCTGGTCCACCGGAGGCGTCGCAGGGCGTCTTGCCATAAATAAGGATTACGCTCGTGACCACGCAGTCTTGCGGAGTGGCCACCGCCGCCAGTGTGACGGCCCTAGTACTCTGCAAGACTCATGTCAAACGTCTCCGGCGTCCGCATCGTTTGTTACGACACAACCCTGAGAAAATCCAGCAGGGGAACATAAATCGTATTTCCTCAATTCACGAAAGCGTTTCGCCAGTGGCGGTATCCGAGTCGCGAATTTGCGTTACTTCGACACTTAACCTCGAATCGCAAGACAAGTTAGAAGTCGGGTATCAAGTTTGGTGCGAGGAGCGCTAAGCCAGGCCGTTTTAGGCGCGTCGACGTCTCAATCGCAAGTGCGCCCGCGGCTTAGGGGCTCACCCCGAATCTCGTCAAGCTCCGAAACGGGCGTCAAACCCTCGTTTCAGTTATCCTGATTCTCGATCTTTCAGTATTTACAGTCTGATTCTTCTCTCTCTAAATTGCACGTGCTAAAGAAAATGCAATTTTTGAGGGATTTAAAGTTTAGCAATAAGTAGGTATAACCTATAAGTATATTTTCATTTTGTATTATCTACTAACCTACTAAGTAGTAGGTAGGTTACCTACAATATAATAGGTAAGTGTTTCAAGTAAGTTTTATTTCTTTTAGCTTTTATTTTCAAAAATAATTTGTTACCTACTATCGTTTACCGGCGAGAAAGTTCTCTGCAATGATAGCTCAGTGGTTAGCGTTTGTGAATTTCACGGTTCATCCCTTAGAGCATAGGGTCACACCACAACAATGAAGTTATCGGTTATAATTTATTAAACTATAGCATTGTGGAAGTATATTTTTTAGTACCAAGCTATCTAACTAGCATGCTCAATATAAAAATCTTGCTATAAATACCGTATCTATTGAAAAATTTGAATCCAAAAAATAAGTCCGATACCTACAAGATGAAATTGTATGTATAGTGCATCCTTATTTATTTCACTTTATACTCGTAGTAGGCAATTATATTTGAAAAGTAGTGTCTACATACAGCTACTTACATTATAACATTGACATGTAAGTAGCCAGATAGACACGTGGATAAAGTCAATCGTAAGTTTACAATTATGGTAGACTGGAGTCAAATTGACAAAGTTTTGTTTGCTGGCTTATATAGCTGACAGTAATCCCCTTTATAGCTAGGTTTACAACGACTGCAAATAATTCAATGGCTCGTTTAAATTACGAACAAATAAAGAACTTAGATCTCAGATAGTAATTAAACTGACGTTAAATAACTGTACCTATTATACCAAGATTTATTCACATATATAAAATTTTAGACAAATTAATAAAGTTTATATGAAAGGACATTTCACACAGCACCATCTAAGCAAAGTTTGTACTATATGAACCAGATAATTGATTAAATGTGTAGTACTTTTTTGTAATAATACCAACATACAGTACTATATAATACAACATCATTTTGACTCGGAACGAACGTCTATGTTTATCAATGATCATGTAAATATAATCTGATATTACTCAAGATTTAGTTGACTTATAATTAAATAAGTTTAAAGTTAAAAAAGTTTAATTCAACTTTAATTTTATTTGGGACTAAAATTTTGCGCTAATAAGGGACTGTCATAGCGTCTGAATGACGGCTTGCCGTGTGAAACAATGATGTACAGTTGTTATACGAAAATATCAACAGCAGCAAAAGCGCTTCGCATGGTGTGACGTCACACTCTCTGCTTGGTGTTGAAACGGTCACGTAAATATTTTAATTATGCCGTATACATACGTGTATTTTTTAAACATAAATAAACTGTCTTTTATAATTTGAAGTTGCCTGGAAGAGATCGCTTTTAGCAATGAGGCTTGATGCTTTTCATTTGATTGTTTTTATTTCTATTTAGTGATTTTAGTGTGAATAATAAAGAGGTAAACTGCATCAAGAGTAAACTGGTTTGTTTTAGGCAACTGTGCCCCATCCTAGACCACATCATTGCAGACCGCATAATATGGTCAAGCGCGAACCTATTATAAAAAAAAAAATATCTACCTAGTAAAAAAATTTGTTTTTTGCTACCTACATTTCATGATTTAACAATGGTTAGAAACTCTGATCCATCTGCTTCATTCCAAGGGGATACCAGCCATTGTTATGATATCGAAGTATGGCAATAACAATCTAGTCGACATGGATTGAGGCATTTGAGGTTAATGAATTGGGCTATTCCAGAATCCTAATACCGACGATCCGAGTTCGTTCTATTTCATAACGAAGGGTGATAGTGTTATATCGCGAAATCTCCAATTACACACGCAGTAGCGGTGTCAAGATGTGTCCACCCGGCGGTGGCCGGCCGGCGCAGGGCGGGTGGCGGCCGGTCAGATTAGTCCATGGCTAGTCTTCTCACGTCGGCCCGGCCCGGGTTTCAATTAGTGCGAGCCGGCCCACCCCGGCAAATGACTATATTGGTTTATGGCCTCTATGAATATCTTAAGGATCGGATATTACAAAACGAATGACGGCTATGCCCTTATCCCGCGTGAAATCTACCTCAGAAGTCGAAACACGACCCAACCGCTGTTTGGTGTCACTCAAGGCTTTAAATGTACGGACCCTTTTATGTTTGACGTTCTAAAACACGAAAGGGTTACTATATTCTACGTACACCTACGTTTTAATGAATTCGTTACTTTTTTAAATCATGGATCTACATAATAATTTGGAAGGGACTTCCCGTCCATCCGACAACTTGATTGATGTGCCTTCCTAGATTTATTTACTCGAAAAAGTAGCACGCCACACGTCCGCAAAGCTTTTACCGGATGAATGTGGCATCTGTAATACCTTTGTTTCTTTTTTTAAATACGACCCTTTCATAATTAGCGTAATAAATAATGAAATGATAATAATACAAGAGCCATCTTGTTGGTGCGCGTCGGGGGGCGCCGCCGGCGACCGCATGTCAATCACTCTCATAAATGTAGAACAATTCTTATTTCGAAAAAACGAATAAAAATGCGTATCACTTTTATAATGTGTCCTTATCACCCGTGTGGGGAGTGGGTAGGAGTGAGGGCGACAGAAATGCGGAGCTTGAGGTAACATCTGTACTTTATAATAGACGCTTACGTAGGATTCTTTTCGGGGATTCGGCCGAACCCGGTGGGATCGCTTCAACATGATTGATCTGTTTATTTTACATTTTAAAGGAGCATTTTTACGGTTGCTTGTCAACTTAATAACAAAGTGTTTTATTTCGGGACACGTTAAGTTCGCTTTTATTGATAGGTTTCTTTTAACATTATTCATGATTATTTATTTCTTGTTATGTATTCGTGGTATTTTATATTTATTTAGACTGTATAATGAGTAAGGAAAACATTAAGAAGATAAGATGTGATTACTTTGATGAATCACAACGCTAGATAGTTGTAGGTACCTACATTAAATCAGCTATAGGGACAATTCTTCATTCTTAATTCTAAAATATCTGCCTCACACCTTTTAGGTAGGTAAAATGTATACTATAGATTTCATGATCTTAAGTATGAATTTTACCTAATATTATCCAATTATAGCAACAAGCATAAATTAAAAATTTTAAAAACCGCCTACACCATTAACGGAATAGGTAGGTACCTAATTTCGCCTCAACAGATCTGGAAACGTTGCTTACATCCATTTATCAACTAGAAAAGAGTTTCGAATCGATGTATAGATATTTTGAATTATAGCTAAGAGAGCTAGATCAAGCATTCTTTATCACATTAAAAACCGAAATCATGTTTATGTTCAGCCGTTTAGGACACACAGGTATACACGTCAAACTTATACCATTCTTTGCTTTGCGTCGGGGGTTAAAAAACGTCGACAGGTAAACAATTAAAGCGTTAAAGCAGCAAGTGGTATACAAATAGTAAATATCTCATAAACAGCAATTTCATAAAAGCAATGTAGGAATACCGGTAGATAGAGAAGTAGTTCACTTATCTCTAGTAGATAAGAACCATCACTAGTGCAAAAAAAGCACTATTTTTACACGACTGCCCAAAAAAAAGAGTGTAATACTTCCAAGGTTCGAGTATGAATTCTTTATAACTTTTAAATGAACAGATTTGTATGTATCAGGTATATGTAATTAGAATCCTTACATAACCCCGAGAGCCAGTGTATAACTTTTGAAAAAAATTATAATTGCGCATTCGCATTTTCCGTATTTTTTAATTTAATTAAGTTTTTTTTTTTACTAATTTATTGCTATCAGTAATGAAGACGATAGCATAGCTCATATTGGCTCAACTTTATCGAATATGTCCATTGTCCAAGAGTAGAGCACATAAATGGCCTAGGTAGTTGGGGCATACCGAGCACGAGTGGCGCGTGGTACAAACAACATGGCCAGAACGTCGCGTCGAGGTAAATAAACAAAACTAATTTCATAGTGTTTTCACTGCAGCTCACCTGATGTTAAGTGATGGTGTGGTCCAAAATGGTAAACACACCTATCCCGGGATGGTACTGGCTCTCAAGCGAGGCTGCCGGAAAACACCGTTAGGTGCTTGACGACAGATTTTCAACTTGAGGGTAGTAGCTAGCCATTCGAGTACTATAAAGCACCCTACCACAACGCTATGTTTTTCACACGATGTTTGCCTTCACTGGCAGCTGAAGCTCATTGATGAGGTTTGTACCCAACCTCTTCGGCGTGAGGACCGACCGTGCTAACCATAGAGCTATCATTGCTACGAAACTGTACATATGACATTTGTGTGGCGATAAAAGATATTCCGTATGTATTATAAGTGTGTGTGTATAAGAAAAAGTACATATGTATTCAATCAGAACAATCAGAAAAAGTACATATGTGTTCCCATAATAATATTTGCTTAGTTTAGGGCTAAGTACATGGCGATGTTTGAAATGTCCTCTAATATGTTTAGAGGTGAATGTAAAACATTACTAATATTGAAAGAGTTGAAAATGAGACAAAGCACCAAAATTAGCAAATTCTGCAGTCTGCAAAAGATTTTAAGTTATATAATTGCTGGAAAGTTACTGTTGATATTTTTTGCATTCTGATTTTAGACTTTAAGGAGGATAAAGTAGTACAGAAATGAAAGGCAAGCTTTAAGTATATAACCGTGGTATTTAACATGACGTGTGTAGTCAATAAAGACAGACTGAAACGGGTTCATCGATGTTTTAAATTAATTAATGTGTTACGCTAAGGGTGTGTACAGACGGAAGCTGGGAGCTTGGAAATACCCAACTTAGATTTTTAAACGAGATATTCCTAGAATTTGTTTTTACATTAATATCATAGGATGTTTGCAATAGTAAATATGATAAAGTGGTCCTGGTAGAGTATAGGTATCTAAATATTTAATAGATAGAAACAAAATGATTTTCTCTCGTAAGTCAGCGCTTTGTGCCTTTATTGTAATTTTTCAATAATCGAATCTTCCATTCAAGATTGTTCCATTGTGGAATACAATTCATAAAACTGATGATAACAAAATCTAGGGATATAATTTGGTGTTCCAACTATATACTTATATTCTACATCCAAAATTACATCACTTGATAGCTTGAACAAGGATTTGAGGATTTGTTCCGTTGTGTGAGGACTCAAAACATACCAAAGGACTTCTTAGTGTTCAAAAATGTACACGTGGTCACATAAGTACATACGACTATGTCATGTCCACAAAATAGCCGTACCCAGACTTTTTTTGTTAAACTTATATGTATGGGACATAAAAGAACGTTACTAAGCTGAAAGTATCCGACTAATCAAACGTAAGTAAATCCGAACGAAAATATGTCAAAGGATGTCAGTTTCCACAATAACGTCGTATTTATTAACTGCTAACGCGTTTGATGCTTTGGCTGCAACTATTATCTTCATAGTTTCATTCATATTTGGGTTACTAAACTAGATCTTTTAGAATCTTTGGCTATTGTATAGTTAGATAGTCGTGTAAATCACATATCTCTATGATATATGACAGTGTAGCATCTTTTACTGTAGTTTCTTCTTTTACTTGGTGGTACCATTGTACCAGATATTCTGCCACCAAGCAGTAGTGTGTTCCGGTTTGAAGGGTACTGCAGCTAATGAAATTACAGGGCTGTTAATTACTTTCGAATATCTCAAAGTAATGAGCGTCAAAGCAGCGATGCCGTGGACTTTGTTTTGCTACTCAACGTTTTGTGTATCGCCATCTCTTACCATTAGGAGAGCGTCTCGTTCGTCTCATTATTTTTACATTTAAAAAAGTATAACAGTCATCTGTCCGCGCCCTTAGACATGTTCGTACTGTGAGCGGGATCGTTAAACGTTTGAGGGATAAAAAAGAGAGTGCTCCCGCGCAGCAGCCGCGTTATCGGAAGCAGTTACGTTATTCACTTTATTAATTTTCATAACTACCCTTGCGACATCAAAGGAAGCCGGCATCGCGTGCGCCGCCCTTGAGACGAGCTTCGAGTTGCTGGAGATGGCGATTATGTACTTACAATAACTGGTTTAATATATCTATCGGAACTCTATATAATATATTTGCCGGATTAAAAATTAAATTAATAAAACTATGACTGTTGTTGTGTTGTGTTTTGTTAGTGTTTTAGTTTGCGATTTATCTCTTAAACTTAGTTTGATCTTACCTGGGATAATGTACCTAATATAAAAATATTTTACGTAGTAGGTGCTAATTTTAGTAGGTAGGTACTCTGTAGTAACATATTTAGTTACGCTTGTGTTGTTTGTTGTTGTTTTACTTGGAGGTAGATTTCCTTAGCAGGAGGTCGTTTAGGTGGGTACCACCACAGTACCATAATTATATTTTGCCGCCGAGCAGTGACGTGTAAACATTACAGCGTTCTGATTTGAAGAGTATTGCAGCTAGCAAAATTAAAGGGCAGTTGAGACTAACTATCAAATGTCTCAATGTGAGCGCCAAAGCAGCGATGTCTTGGATTTGCTTTTGCTTTTTTTGATTATCGTTCGTCTCTAACTCTAACTCTTACATAAAAAAAGAGACTATAGATGTACATACTTACCCATATTTTTTAAATCATCAAGACAGTGTAACATAAAACGGCTTTTCCTAAATTTTACACCACACACCAAGCTTCTGTTTACCGCGCTGAAACCCTTGAAGATGGTTTTAACAACACTCTTGGTCGGCGATCTTTGATCCTCAGCGACACTTCAAACGCTCCGGCCAGTCTTCCGTCAAACTTGTTTATCTTACGAAACAAAACTTATACACGTACATATCTACAAATAATACGTATCTTTATAATGTATCTAAAATGACAGGAGGATAAAACAAAAGATAGGATAACCGCTGCAAACAATAAATCAGTATTCCAAAACAAACAGAATTTACATGCATCGCAAGAGATGAACACTGGAGCAGAGGAGAGACTTATCTCGCCAAAACGATTCCCACATAAATAAAGCTCATCGGATATGAAACGGTATTTACATAAGAAAAATATAAAGAGGCCTAAACGATAGGTCCGTAAGGGCGCATCGGGTCGCTTAGGACTCCACGCACGTCCCACCGAGCTCCGCTCCCTTAATAACAATACGAAATATCAGTTCGTTCCTCCGATCGCAAATCTACGTCAATAACATATCCAATAGTAGCGCTCAATTCATTTCGACATAATCTAATATAGCAGGGCACGTTTCCCGTCTAAATCTTCCGCCACATGTCGCCAAGATGGCCGACCGGGCGAAACGCGAAACCAAAGAAAAAGGAGATCACGAATCGGTAATATCTTTCGAGTCCATAAACTTAAACGTTTATTTGCAGCGATATTTTGTCCTTTTGCGGATATTGCTTTACTATGTAACCGTTGTTTGGGTAAGACACGCAGCAAACTTATGAATAAATAACGTAAAATACTTAGCAATAACTACTATCTACTTACTTATTGAATCAGATATCTTTCCTTTCTTGTATTAACATAACTTACACGCCTGATTTTTAACATCAGGCATTTAGTGAACATGAACGATATTCAGATAATTAGAAAAAGTTTATTATCAGGGTATTTCTGGTCTTAGTCATAATTGACCAGTTAAAGTCTTAAAGTACTTACTTACTTCAATTTAATTAAGACGTTGTTAATGTCTTATTTTTGCCATTACCCTTATTTACCCTTTTACTTCTTAGACCATTGGAGCTTTTCGAAGAAAAACAGAAACTAAGCCGTGATTGAAGTTAATGCCTTCACCGTTACCTACCTAAGCCAGTGTTTCTACCAGTGTCTACTTTCTCACTGCTTAAATATTTACTATAGAAAGCAAATACTAGAAAAACAATTCGGATCAGTGAACAATTTGAATGTTAGAATACCTACATGGTTGTTGAACAGACAGAACAAAACAGCAGTATGATAAAACGTATAAAAAATTTGGACAAAGAAGGTTGACTTTGTTAGATATATATATGTATATATATATGTATATATATATATATATATATATATATATAGATAAAAAGAAACTCTTTATGCTCCCAAAAATAGACAGAAACAGAACAGACAGTATGACAGACCTCATAAAAAAAATTCGACAATGAAGTTTGACTTAGATAAATATGTATATATACCTACATAGATAGAAACACTTTATGCATACCAAAAAGAATACAGTAAACAAAAGAATCTTATGAGATAGTGCTACAAGTAAATATAATAATGAAATGTATCAAAAAAGTTATGATTATATGAACCTAGAATGTTGAGTAAGTGCGCCAATTATGGACTGGTTCTGTAATATGGACTACCGGCGTTTCTCAAAAAACGTCCTTTGTATCGAGCCATCGGTCAGCACACGTTAAACTTAACCCCTCCCGCAGCTCGCTATTCGTTTTCAGGCCGGCAGAGAGCACGCACTTATTCACGAGAGCTATTTTACGTTTTTATTGACTCGCGATGTAATTTCTTAGCTAACTTCATTAGCTCATAATTCCAACTAATATTACTCTTTGTGAAAGTGGACTAAACCAAAAGAAAGGTGAGCTATTTACAATTATTCATATTAAGTTGCAATATCCAATAGTTTATTATATTTTTCTGAACAACAATATCAACCTAGAAATGTATGTGTATTATAATATAGACCACCGGCATGTTCTAAATATGGACTAGTAGTACTACCATGTTACAAACAGTCACTGATATTTAATTTTAATGTTTTAAGATGGCATCTACAACCGAAGAAAAGTCCAGACAAACATGGGATATAAAATGCAATGGCAAATGCAATTAAAGCTATACAAGTAAAGCAAATGGGCTTTTTGAAAGTATCCAAATCATACGAAGTACCCAAAACTACGCTAATCAAAATAGAAGGCCAATCACTTAGCGACATTACGAACCACAATCTCCGAAGAAAATCGACGTTACCGAATTGGAAGATGAATTAGCTTATTATATTCTAGAAATGGAAAAAAATCTGGATTTGGTCTTATACGCGGGGTCAAGCGCCATCTTAACCTATTCTTTCGCCATCGAGCCGGCACATCAATCGCAAGAATTAAAAGCTTTACTTAACAAAGAAAATGTAAACGCATTTTTTTATTTGTTAGAGAGCTCTTTGAATGAAATCCAGTATCCTGCGACCAATTCATAACGTGAACGAAACTGGTATTTCAGTCATGCCATAAATATGCCGGAGATACTGATACTCAAAGGCAAAAAACAATTAAGGACTGTAACGTCAGCAGAACGTGGATCAATTCAATGTTGTTCAAAGCAACACGACTAGTTTTTTTGAATAATTTTGTACCCAATTAACCATTAAACCCATATGTGGTCCATATTTGGTACACTTTTTGCAAATTGAGAATAATGACTTATTTTAGCAAATGTTGATTATTTCTAAGATGTTGATGTTTCTTAACAATTTTATTAATCGTATTTGATAACAAATAGTTATCAAACTGTTTAAAATATATAAGGCTGATTAAACTTTAAAATTCTGAGTTTTATTTGACAAAATCCTTATGGTGGTCCATAATTGGCGCACTTACTCTACATATGTACAGTATACCTATGCAATCTGTATGCCATATTGCGCAGTCGTAGATACAAATAAAAACATGGAATTGCCACAATTAGGGACCACCTTTCTAAAGCATTGATTGATCAATCATCGACCATCGATGAAAGCTTTGTCCAAGGAAAATACGGACGTAATCTCACTGCTGCAAAGATTATCTGCGTATAGGATGGTTTTCATGTATACTGGTAGAGTAAGGGAAAATACTCAAGACTTAGAATTATGAGTATAATCATCACTACCGTAGGTAAGGTACGAAATTCTTGAAGGAAGAGGATTATTTAATTTTGTTTCAAAAATGACGTAAGTCATGTGTATACATATGTGTTTTTCTTAATGAACACCGCAATGGCTTGGTTTTAAACTAAACTTAAATGGATAATATACCCTGTGTATTAATATATTGGAAAAAAATATCTGGTAAATATATCTATGTAGTGATAAAATAACGGAGTTGATGCGATGCTTTTGAATTTAGTAGGATTATAATGTTACTGTTTTTTATCTTTTTAATAGTTACTATCATAAGAAAGTGTAGTAAAATAAAATATCTATTCAAATAGTGTCTTATGGCAGTATAGTCAAAAAATAATTGATCAAACATATCTATCTCTCTCTATCTCCAGTTATTATGAGTAATTGGAGATTTAGCTTGGAATTTAAGGGTTCCTACCTTCCTACCTTACTGTGGCCGGTGCTCGATGCCCTCGTATTGCAAAACTCGGTCCATCAGGTGACTTAGTATGTCAGATTTAGTATATTATATTACCAAGGCTATTGAGACTAACCATGGAATGTTTCTAAAATTCAAAAGTAATGAAAGTCAAAACAGTAATGCCGTGGACTTTGTTTTGTTACTTAAAGTTCTGGGCACCGCTTTAATGGGCAAGGATATGCGATGTCTCTTACCATCAGAGTATATCATCATTACTATCAATTCTGTAAAAAAAAACAGAGATCGAATAACGCGGTCGCCTGAACAACTACATTTTGCTATATGAGGGCAGCGAGAAAAGGGCAGGAACCCCTAGATTCAAGCTATCTCCATTCCGAACTTGACTATAATTTATTTAACCATTACAGACATAACCATTATATTAACAAAATATACGTATACTTACTCTCACACCAAAAAATTCGCATCCATTATAATAGTTTGATCAGTTGGTACACGAGTACATAAATTGTTGGAGTACTTATCTATTCCCTATCCAATGACATCCCAGTTCTACAACTCGCACAGAGGTCTGATCAAGCGTGTCCGGATGTCACGTGCTATTGATTTCCATTTAATCCGGTGCGTGATCCATCCGTCGTCATCCGTCGTGGCCACCGCAGCCTTCACCGCCGCCATTCCCGCTGATTAAGAGATCAACTCACTGCTCTCCCAGATTAACGTTTACGTTTTAATTCACTTAGGCGGATAGTTTCGAGAGTTTTGGGAAGATTTCATGCCGAATGTGTCTGGTTTTTCTTTCCCGATGGGATTTGCTATTGCGTAATCTACATGAAAGCATGTTTAGGTACGAGTTACCTACTACTTAATTGAATAAACCATCTATGGTATGTATGGAAACCGGGACAGCGCCTTTAGCGTGCAACGGTATCTGTTTTTTAACCTAGGTACTTCGTTTTTATAGTTTAATTTTATTTTTATATGTTTTTATTTATTATTAAAATCAAAATAGAGTAGAGACAAATAAATTTAGAAGGAAAAAAAACAGTTGATTGTTTTTTTTGAGTGATTCTAAGCGTACGTTCTAATTATTTTCTTGTTCACGAACTATTACGTTCGTTATGAAATGGTTATTACGTCGGTGGTCCGAGGTTAAGGAACGGAAGACACCCGGGCTAGTAGTCATTTCGGTAGTGATGGCCAGTGATTGTGTGTACGTGCATATTCCGAGCACTGCATTAGTGTAATCGACTGGCTGTCCCCAGAGACACAATAGCGGCGCGCGTGACTTCATCAGCGACTACGCCGCCGAGCCGATTGTATAGAATCTTCCATAAACAATACCTTCCCATTACACCAATCGTGATTGCCTCTTATTTTCCCGCTACCAAGAAAATGGCACAACAAGAAAATTAACTCGCAATTTCAAAACTTTTCTCCGACACGAAAACCTTTACTTGATCAATTACTTTTTGATACCCTTTTTTTGGAAAATGCCTTTTTTATATCGCAGTAAATTTCGAGAAGGCTTACGCCGCCTAAAAATTAATTGATCGGATCTCGTTTCTCAGAGGAAACAGCGCGGAAGAGTTTTAATTAGCGAGAAAAAAGCACCACAAAAGTTCAGTAAAAACGCGGGAGACAAGGGTGGGCGTAGCGCGGAATAAAAATCTCCCGCTCGTAATGCGGGCAACATTTGTGTGAGGAAGACGCTCAGTAATGGAAGACAAATTTCAATATAATTTGCAATACATAAGCGTGTTACTTTAATAGCCCAGAACCACCCTTCAAATTAAACGGGGCTTAAGTTTTATTTTATTTTTTCCTCCTCGATTGGATCGCGTAGGCAACCGCGGGGAGAGTCGCACAGGGCGCCCCGAGAAAAAAATATAATCCGAGCAAATTAATTGCTCCTACAGGCAATAGTGCCGCGGCCGCGATGCCGCCAAATCAAATTAAGGACGCGCTATAAAAACCAAATTAGTGCCCGCTTTAACCGTGAGAGGGTATTTAGTTACAAGACGTTAGTTTAAATCCCGCCATTTTCATTAACAATAAATATCCCAGTGCAGCCGCGCGGAATCCTTATTGTTTTACTTTTTACACCCTTGTGTCGGAGCGGGTCGCGGACGACGCGGCGTCTTCTACCGAGCTCGGCTAATTTGTTCTTTTTGTTTACTTACCGAGAGAAGGTAATAAAAATTTGTGTTGCGCGAATTGTAGGTATGGACTTAAAATTTTATATAGCCCCGGTCCTGGGGCGAGTTTTGCATTTAATTGAGAAAAATTTAGGGTCGGCGAAGCGCTTCTGTGCGGACTCTTAAACTAATTGGATGGCCGTTATAACTTTTTGTTTAAACGTTTGCGCAATCCGCGTGGAACTGAAAAAGTAAGTTTTCATGAAAAAGTGTCGTTCTGAAATCTTATTATTATTGTGCACAGTGAGCTGCTCATAAATCCGATTTGTACAGTGAAATGGGTTCCTTATCGACCGTTATTTCGAGCGGGCGGTTGTCCCATATTTCATGCGGATGCACAGTTATCGTGAAGGGGTGAGTTTGATGCGTTTTTTTCGAGTGTTAGTCCTTAATTACAGGCGATACAGTAAATTAGAGGGCGGCTGCGGTGATCTAAAACAATAACCTTGCACCGTCATTAGTGAGCCGATCCGTTGCAGATTGCCGCCTGCGCCTTCGTAATGTGACGACATTTATACCCTACACATTTAATTTAATCTTGTAAGCAATCATTAAAATTGTCTGCGATGATACCTTATTACGCGTAGGTAAGTAATTTTAGACCTGAGTGATTACCCGAATGTTAACGGCTGAGAGATGGGTCTCAAGCCATTACAATGTTGGACCCGCACGTATTCATTATGCTTGCTAATATGTAATATGCCTAGAATATAAAAATACAGATACGTATGTAACACAAATAAAACACTCAAAAATAAGAAAAAATATATGTATATTGATATCAAACATGGAACCTAACAAAGCGACATATGTGTACGCAACATCATGGAGATAATTTTATATAGGCAAGATATTTTGTATTGTATTTATCGTACTTGGATATCACTGGAAAAACTATATTTTCCATTTACATTCCAGTTTTTATATGTATTTTTGTATAAAATGTGTCCGTATTTGCCTTATTCTCAAATAGGTTCCTACTAGTATTTGACTAAAATTTAGTCGAAAATTTATATTTTTTACTTACACAACATTAACGCAGATATCATAAAATTAATTTAAAAGTACTTCAAGACCTCCATATGTTTGTTTCTCATTAACCTGTTAATCAAATCGTTTTTAAGTAAGGCCGTGTTTAGCCTCCTCCGCAACATATGTTTAATTAAATTAATAGGCAGTCGGTAGCTGTAACAGATTGTATGTTATTAATCAAGGGGTTTAAAAAGTAAATGGTATGTTTGAAAAATAAAAT
Organism: Biston stratarius; assembly: GCA_950106695.1. NCBI lineage: Eukaryota > Metazoa > Arthropoda > Insecta > Lepidoptera > Geometridae > Biston > Biston stratarius. The sequence goes on along the minus strand of OX467115.1, from coordinate 14,391,247 downwards.
CTAATATCCTCAAATAGGTAAATACTTGGGTAAGCGTTTATATTCTATGATAATGGGCACTTATTTAACATGGGAGAAAATGCCATGGTATTATTATTTCACCTAATTCTACAACTCAAATTCATTAATCAACTAAAACTCTTTTAGTAAAATTACGTTACACTTTGTGAATTTGTGTGTGTGTGTCATTATCTTCATCATCAGCCCTTTGCTGTCCACTGGTGAACGTAGGCCTAATTCACGCCACTGAGCTTGGTCGACAGCTTTCTGTATCCAGTGTTTGCCCGCCGCTTTATGCAGGTCGTGGCACAACCTGGCCGCAGGGTGTCCTACAATGCTTGCCTGCACTTGGTCTCCACTCTAGAACTAGTCTAATTTTATTAGTTCGCTATGTTGGTGACTTTAGTTCTATGTCGGATGACTTCGTTTCGAATTTTGTAAAAAAACTCCGAGTATAGCTCTCTCCATAGCTTGCTGAGCGACTTTGATTTTGTGAGCCAGTTTGTGTGACTGTGTGAGTATAAATATTTTTTTTTTACACTGTGACTGCTTAACAGATTTCAGGGAAATTCGTGTGAAGACTTTATGCTCTAAATGAGTCTAAATTAACTCATAACCTTTTTACGCTGAAAAATATACGGTACCCGTAGGATGATGTGTGAAACCGTGGGATGTCTCTAGTGATATATGTATTTACAAGATTGTAAATAAACAGTATACTAAGACTAAAGGGGATCACTAACATTATACTCATAAGACACTTTTTACTTTAGGAACAACATCTGCTGCCATATATCTCCAGCTCCATCCATATTTATAATTATGAAAACAATGACCCTTTACCGTACGTACCTTTATAGTTATGGTAACAAATAATGTACGTACGAGACGCTCTCCCAATGTTAAGACATCATCTGCCCAAAACCATTGCAGCGTTACTCAAGACTTTCAGTGACAAAACAAAGATCGGAACATCATTGCTTTCGCGCACTTACGTTGCCCTAACGTTCCAATTTCCTCATAGCTAGCTGGTAGTAGCTATACTTAGTGAGGTGCAGCGCGTGGGTTCGTTTCTAGAACCATAACTTAACAGAACAAACATTTATGTTACGAATTTAAATGTTTGCCCTATGTCCGGGTGTTCTATATATTTGCAAAATAAGCAATTGACTTCAAAATCTATCAGATGTCTGGCACCTATAGTACCTAACAGCTTTGCTCAGGTGGAAGCTAGATGGTGATGTGTGAAGGGTTCTCAAAATAACGTTAAACAAAAAATCATCTAATAACAAAAAATCCTGTCTCTAATATGGGTTTACATTACATCCATCATTTCGGTCCAAAAGCTTAAAAACATAATGACGTGGCAGCAGCAGTTTAATACATTGTGTTATTTAATCGTGCAGCGTTCGCGTCGCCTGTCATTACTGAAATGCCGAATATCGTAATTACATTATTAAAATTACCACGACGATGGCAGGAAACGTGTTATTTAACGTGAGCCGATAGGATCTTATCGGCCGGCCTAATGCTCGACGTGTGGATATTATCGAGCTACCTGCCGAAATCGCCCGGATACAATATTGGACACATAGTCATACCTGGTTTGAAGGGTACTTGTAGCTAGGGTATTTATAGGGCTATTGAGATTAATATATAATGGAATTTAATGAGCAATTAACGATACTTTTTTGAATTTTTGTCAGGGGCAAAATTTATGCTAATGTGACATGTTTTAAGTTTTTACTTCTATCGGCAGTCCTGCCTATTTTTAACCGACTTAAAAAAAGGAGGAGGTTCTATGTTCGACTGGATATTTTTTTTTTAATGTATGTTCACCGATTTCTCTCTTATTTGTGGACCGATTTTCAAAGTTCTTTTTTTACTTACTCAAAGTTCTGGGTACAGCTTCAATAGTCATGGACAGGCGTTAGGTATATCTTACCATCAGAAAAACGTTTTGAATGACTCATTTAAACGTTTTTCATATTTTACACACTTTAATATTTAAAAAAATATCGATGTGTATCTTGGATTCGGAAATTTTTCAGGGATATCTATGAGCTAGAAGTTAATGAGATCTAAAAGAAAATTTATGGAAAAGTCACAAGAAAAGTCGGAATTTTTTATGGTATCAAGTCATCCGACTAAAGTACGACTGTGTGAAGCCGGAGCGGTAGTAGTAGTGTAGAATAAAATTATGAAATTCTACAATATTAAATAAGGCAGGTACCAATAAAGAAAAAACAGGTAAATATTGTTAATATCAGGGAAAAACAAATAAAATCTATTCACCCGTTTGGCGCAAGTATCTAATGTATTGTACCGATTGTTTTTTAAATATAAAATAATTAAGTTTCTTCAAGGTAATCTTGCTCCTTGCTCCTTGCTCTTGTGCCGTGGTGGTGTCGGCGTAAGAATAGTGCCCCACCCTCTCTACCCGTGGTTGCCGTAAGAGTTGGCTAAGGGATGTAATCCGGAAGATGGGCAGCAGCGTCTTCCTTGAACAATCACACCTAACTGCGCTCGCCAACCCGCCTGCTAAGCGTGGCGAGTATTAGCAAAACCCCGCCCAGGAGGAGGCCTATGTCCAGCAGTGGACGTTCTATGGCTGATGATGATGATGATGATGAATCTTGCTCCATCTTAGACCGTACTACGTACTATCAGTCAGGGTGTTGTCAAACGCCAGCTTCAGAGTTAAACAATGTATAGAAAGTCAAAGTATTATAATGCGTAAAGTTACAAGTAATTTGAATTAAAAAATCTTTGCATATAGTTATTATATATAAAATAAATTGAAAATGCAAAATACATTTAACATAAAAAAGATTAATTATTATTATTTAATTTAATTAATTAATTTTATTATTAATTATAAATTTATAATGTAATAATATTATAGCCTATTCTTCATTGATGTATCAAGATCATAAAACGTTTGCAAAGGTAAACTAGTATTTCAGTTTACGTTTAAAGCATTTATAGGTAGTCTGAGCAGCGGTGACTGTCTCCAGCAACCGGTTGTATACGTCCGGCCCCAGAACGTGCGTCAACTTGCCAGACTTTGTCAGCGAGCGCACGACACCAGCCAGCTAATAAATAAAAGCTAGCTATAATAAATGGACTTTATTTACCGGAAAACAATAATATATTTTCTAATCTAACTTGCTTTGATATTTATTGGCTTGAAAGTTTTCGTTGACACATCAAAACTTACTAAAATTTTATTCTTCTTCCGGATCCGGATTATAGTCTAAATTCTGTGTCAGATAGTCACATACTGCATAGCAAGCATATGGCGGTTATGCAAGTTCGCGTGTTTCATACTTTGATTTTTGAGAACCAACCGAAGAATCGAGTCTAGCTTAGTATATTAGCTTGGGGTGTTCTAAGCCGAAAGTTGGTCATTGTACCTATTCATCACTGTAAATAACTTTTACTATGGGGACAACTTTATAATCGTGGAAAAAAAAACTATATTAAAGAAAAAAAGTTAAAAAAACCAAGTAGGTGATTATTTTTGTGATTTCTGAGTTGTGTCAGTAGTAAAAGTTGTTAATATTGATTAGTAAGTACAACCTGCAGATGGCTATTAAAGATCGGAACGTGGTGGTGATGGAGGCACTAGGCTGAGAGGAGGCGATTAAAATGCAAACGTATATTATATATCATTAGTAATAAGTATTGTATGTATGCCTCGAGCATTCATGCTCACCATCGAAGGCTCCTTCTTGCGGCGGCGTCGTGTGTCGGGTCGCTCATTTCCCTCAGATATGGTTGAGGAAGGCGATGGCTGGCACATGCGTCATACTCGTGATCGGGTGCTGCTTGCGGGTCGCTGGTCTGCTCGCGGTATACACACAAACTAGTACTTTAACTCTAGTTAAGATTTAAAATTCCTCTTCGCATATTGTAAAAAAAAAAACAATATTGTATAAAATCCAAGTTAACAATGGTCACGGACCCCGGTGTATGTGGAGTATCATTTTAAATTAAAAAAAAAAATATTGATGAGTATAATAATTTTCTCTTGGTTTTATATATGCCAAGCTTTTAACCCTGTAGATGGAAAAAATACTTAGATGGCAAAAGATCTCCATGAGCTGGAAGTACACAGTGGCCTTAGCAAGAAGTACTTTAAGATCAAGAAGGGTGGCACCTTTTAGTATTGGAGACCAAAACATACATATTTTGCACTGGCAAAGTTGGTTGTTTTATTATCTTTCAGTATGTACTATAATTTTCAGTGATAGGTATAATATACGCGTCGATTTTACGCGGCTGCCTAATATCTACCGCTTGGTAATATCACCCACCCGGTGTTCGTGGTTATTTGACGCAGTGATAAAATCTCGTAGCTCTGTGTACATGGTTACAGGATGTGATCAATACCTATATAAACGCAGATTTGTTACCCAATTTCATCATGCAGCTTAGGTTATAAACGTAGTTATTGTCAGAAGTGCTAGTTATTCGAATTTAGTCATTTGTTCAGAAGCGCTATCATATCATTTTGCGAGATTCAAGCACTACCATAGAAAAATGTATGGTAATTAGGATTTCTAGCGGGCGTAATTAGAAAAAAAATATTCACGTACATCGTATACGGTTTAACGTAATTTTTGCAAATTAGTGTAACAGGCCTAATGTCTTTTTTATGGAATTTGAAATCTTTTTTTTGGTAACTTCTTTTGATTCTATGATAATAATATTTTAAAATGTTCATAATATGAATGATGAGATGATGAATGATGAAACATTATTAAAAAATTTAAATAATTAATGAGCCGTCAATTGACTTATGTTTATGATAAAGAATAGAAGGATAATCACAAGTAAAATATATTTGTATTGATTACGTACATACTTTGTTACAGTAGAATACAGTAGTTGGTTATCTTATTTCTTCTCTTAATTGAGATTTGTAAGGGATACGAAGAAACAAACAAAGGATTTTATATTCACTCACACACTCACATACACTCAATCACACACACACATACACACATACACAAACAAACACAGAGATTTTGTATTTTGCTCAGATAGACATTAAACTCTAAAAGGTGGGAATCACTGAATTTCACGACACGGGACTCCCTAGTGTGAGATTCAGGGTCCGCAGCAAAAAGTTGTATATATTTTTTGTTTAAATAAATAAATTATTATTATTATTATTATGCCAGCGACTAGTCAGACACGTTATATGCCTCTAAATGACATTAACATTTACCTTAATAATTTGCAAAAAAAATATTTATCAAGTTTTCGACACCAAAATTTATATATAAAAAATTACAGCACTGCATTAGTTTTATGTGCGATATCAAAATGTATGAAAAATGAATCAGTGTCTAATTTTTCATACATTTTGATATTAAAAACGCAATGAAAGTTTTTTCACAAATTGCCATGCTATAAACTAGATCACTCAGTTTTACGGACTTACTATTTTTACCCGACTACTGCAAAGCCAAAAGGAAGAGTTATGTTTCTAGAATTCTGTTTGGTTGTATTTTTTTTTCATGGTTGAGTCTAGGTGTTTCACTCACAGCTCACCTGATGCTATGTGACAGTGTGATCGAAGATGGTGAACACACCTAGCCTGGAATCGAACTGGCTCGCAAGTTAAGCTGCCGGAACACAGCGTTAGATGCTTCGCGGGATATTTTCAATTTGAGCCAGCCGAGTACCTACTAGAAAGTACCCCACCATATATTTACGTGTGTTCCACCGTATTGCTGAAATACCATACACAACATTTTGATGAATGAGGTGTCAATCAATTTGTTATTATGCTCCGGGTGACATACGATTTATATTTTCTCTCGCCGTGTTAGTAACAAGGCAAAAAGTGTTTTAAACGTTAAGTATCTGATGTTTAATGAACGAAAACACGACACATCCCGTATACTCGACTATTATCGAGACAATGCTGCCAGTTTGTCTATCACGATAATCTGTGGACTGCTCATTTCAATTCCGTGTTGTGTAAACGCCCTAATGGGCGCCGGTAATGTGACACGCTTGACGATTTTACTCACAAATTGTACGAAACTCTATTACGATCTAATGGCCACCGTCTAATTGCAAGGTTATTACGTTTTGTTGTGCACGCGACTTAATGATAGCCTACGTAATTATTGGACGAGGTGAAACCCTGAAGATGTGTCGGGCTTGATGGCGGAGCTGGGCCGTCGTCGCGCCGGGTCGGGTAATGGCGGCCGCCGCGCCGCCGGATGCGTGTTAACGTATCAATGTAATATGAATACAGATTAATTTTTAATTGTATCAGCCCTGCGGTTACATATAAAATTGCCTCCATTTTGTTCTGAAATTAATACGTGACAGGTTTTTAATATGATGAAATTATCAACATCAATGAATTTATAACTCGATTACATCAATACAAACAATTATATTTTAAACACGAAAGTTTAGATACATATATACCTATGTATGCTTGTTACTCCTTCATATTGTAACAGATTTTTCTTTTTTTTGCGAAATCCCTGATACCACAGACCTCGGGGGGACCCACTTAAAATCTTGAGGTATTTCGTTTCAACGCCTTGAGCCAGACTATTGGACTCGCTTGCGCATTCATCCGCATCTTGACAGGGCTAGTACCAGCTGAACATCTTCTCGGGGAGATTCTGCTCCACCCGGTTTGAAGGTGATGTTTATCCATGGGATATTCATTCAATGGGTCACAGGTTCCTCCGAACCTGTCACCAACAGATCCCTATTATGATAGCTTGTACTATAAATTAATATGTAGGTTTTTTTTAAGGATATTTCTCACAGCGCCTAGCCCCAAACTAAGCAAAGCACTATGGGAACTAGATAACTGATAGAATACTTATATATTTTTTTTGTAAATACATACAGTACACCCAGACAAAACAAACATTTATCATCACATAAATGTTTGTTCAGGTGGGAATCAAATCCACCCCCAACAGCTCTTGAAGCAGATATCTTACCAAATAAGTTTACAGGGTAGAAAATGTATTCCGGAAAACGCAAGGCTCAGCTAGATATCAATATCATTGATTTCAGTATATTTTACTTCAGGTTTTAAAATCATGAAATAGGTAGAGATTTAAATAAAAAGTGCGAAGCAAAACGACGCCGCGCGTGCGTTGTACTTAGCTTTGTATCCATGAAGAAGGCCACCGGATTTCAGACCAAAACCATTGATCAGACCATGACCAGATTATAGGTCAAAATTATAATCGGAGTATCCGATAAAATTAAACGCAAGTAATCCCGCTAAAGTAAAAACAAAAAAGTTTACATATAATAAAAGTTTCGCAAAAAAAAACATCGTTGCAAGTGTCCATAAGGTGCTCATGTAGTCACTTGCAACGACCACACTTCAACTGATAATTTTGAGCAGTACTAGTCTCTTGTTGCAGTTTAATAATATTTATCTTATAACAATGAAAACCAGGAGCAAATCACGTGTCGAAGTTTCTACATATTTTCAAACTTTCAAAATGACTATCATTAACTATCAGCAAAAATCCGATACTATGTTGGTGTCACGATTGTCATCAGCGAGTTTGGTGCCATGAAATATGGCAGCGCATGTAATTCACCATATCGCCGTAATCTGGCCGAAGATCTGGAGCGACGAATAGATTTCGTGAATAATTTAACACACAATGGAATGACAACTTTTTTATTCCATTTCGTGTTTTATGTCACGAGAAAGTTCAGTGCTGTTTTATGAACACCTATTCATATAACTATATCTGCGTATATAGAGTGACGTCTTTTATATCATATGCCCGGTAACAGCACAGATTGGCCCTTTTATGTCAAAATCAATAAAAAATTATTTCGCTTGATTTTGACATCATAGTTGTTATTCTTCTTTTTTGTTTATGGCGTCGCACTTTGTTCATTTGCCAGTGTTAAGTGGATCGATATTTTCAAGAAGCAAAGTTAAGTAAGTCTGAGTCACAGCCAAGGTAACAAGTAAGTCTTGGTCGTGACTGGTCATGCTCTAGTAAAATAGCGGTGACTTTACTACAAGCTTCGATTGAGTAGAAAGCAACACAAAAACTTATGTTATCAACATTATATCACTTTCCTACAATAGCGTATGTAATTCTTCACTTGATGAATAAACACTTTTATAAATTTCCACGTTCCCGCCAAAACTTCCCATCTAAGCTGTTGTTTATCGAACGTAAACCAGCGAAGAGCGAGTTAAAAAACCTAGAAAGCTAAATAGGTGATTTAATTAAAGAACATAATTATAGAAAGACGATGCAATAGAGCCTCGTTATGGTGACGGAATCTTAAAGAAGAAAACCCCCAAATGAAGCGGATCCCGTCAACTCCTTACCACTCCTCTCCGTGGAGCCTTATTCCTGAGACGGCCGGATTGATTTACGGGACGAGGCGAGACGAGGGACGAAACGAGACGAGGCCACGCTGACCCGACCCGGCTTACGACTAACTAAGCCTCGTGTGGGATTACACAAAACACGCGCCTCGCCGCGCGGTCTCGTGACGTGTGTGTAACAGGAAACCGATGAGCTTGGGGTGCCGCGTTGCCGGCCTTTTGAGATGTTCCGTGTCAAACGGTCAAATCTACATTACCAATTGGAATTGAGCTTGAGTATTTAGATTTACTGTAACTGTTATCTTTTTATCCAAGGTTGTAAGCTGAGGATGTACTAACCTGAAAGGGTACGCAACACTTTAGTGCAGCAATATTTACAAGTGCAGGACTTCCATTTGTAGCGATGATAGCTCAGTGATAAGCGCGATCGGTTCGTACGCCTAAGGGCGTGGGTTCAAACCCCAACAATAAACTTGAGCTGCCGGTGAAGGGAGACTTCGTGAGGAAGCCATAGCATGGTGGTAGGGTACTCTTTAGTACTCGGCTGGCTAGCTACAACCCTTGAGTAGAAAATCTGCCACCAAGCACCTAACGGTGTTTTCCGACAGCATCACTTAAGAGCTAGTTCTATTCCAGGATAGGTGTGTTCACTATAAAGCTAATATTTTGCGATTTTTCAAAGTTTTTTTAATATAACAGTAATGAGATGAATTAGTTGCTCTCTTGATGGTAAGAGACTCGACTTTGTTGTACAACTCAAAGTTCTGTGTATCGCTGCAATGGTCATAAACAGTAATCTCTTACTATCACGAGAGCGTCTTCTTGGTCTCATTATTCGTACGAATCTATAAAATAAATCTGTTTAAATCTCATATAATTTTTTGAAAATAGCTTCTTTGATCGCATTGAACAAACTTAATAAATCTTGGTTTTTTGTTTAAAATATTACACCTATTAAGGTAGAAGTAAGAAGACACGTTCTCCCATTAAAGGAAGTCCGGAGCAGGCAGCCGGCTGAAGCGCGGGATATTATCGCGCCGCTTGTTGGCCGCGTAAAATAATAATGGCCGAACTTCCGGTGCCTGCGGCGCGGAAAACTTAAGCGAAAAAGGCGGGAAACGCCCGCAGCCGCAGCCGAAGCCGCTAACTTTGTTAACCGCTCGGATGTGACGTCACTTAATTTATTAACACATCCCTACCTCCGCCGAGAGGCAATTTCTTGGTTTTTACGACGCTTTTCCACTTCTCACTCAACGTGCTACAATTTCGTAGACATGCCGTAGGCGCTTACTTAATATGTCGTAGCGTGGACTAAGTAAACATTCGACGAAATCAAAGTCAAGTCACAGAACAGTAAAACTATAAAGATAGTTTTTATTGAGTATAGGACTCTAGTTTATAAAAAAAAGAAACATTACCTTATAAGCTAGAGTCTAGAGCAACAACAGATATTTTCTTCTTTTGACGTGAATCTTTAAGTTTGCTTTCACAGTCAATTCATAAAACTGATGATAACAAAATCGGGGGATACAGTATGGTCTTTCAGCTACATATCCATCATTTACATACAAAATTTAATAACACCACTCGACAGATCGTAATGAACGAAGAATTCTTAACGTTAGACGAGGACTTTATACATAGAAAGACTTCTTAGTGTTCGAAAATTACGTATGTACACGTATTTACCTACACCTAGCCGAGTCTATGACACAGCCACACAAATTTTTTTTTAAATTGTTACTTTGTAATTTTTTTTTATGTTTAAGTAATGAGATGAACTTGTTGCTTTCCTGATGGTAAGAGATAACGTGACCATGGTAGCTATGCACATAAATTTAAGCACTAAAACAAAGTTCAGGGCATCGCTTGTTTGGCGCTCATTACTTTGCGACGTTCGATAGTCAGTCCCTGTAATTTCGCTAGCTGCAGTACCCTACAAACCGGAACACAGTAATGTTTACACACTACTGCTTGGCGGCAGAATTACTGGTACTGCGGTGGTACCTGCCTAGACGACTTCCTGCTAAGGAGATCTACCACCAAGTAAAATTACTACATTGTGAATTGTATTGTGTGGCCATAACACAATCAATTTTTGAAAACAATATTACTTTTATTTATAAACATTATTATAGGAAGAAAAGAAAATAAACTTGTTTATTTTGTAACACAAAAACACAAAACAGAGACAAATATGAGATAGTTACAAAATAAGGGCTCACCATAATAATAATAAGAACATAATGCTAAGAAGTACCTACCTATCTGCCAGTTTAAAAATGAATGGACAATAGCAACGAATCTCACCTCACTTATGATAAAGCAATAAATAAAGTCATGTCGTTAGTCCGCGTCGATAAAGTGCAAGCGAAACGTAAAAAACAGTGCGTCAGTCCAAGCATAAAGGGCAGCGTTGTCGGAAAATCAATAATTGAAACCGCACAGAGAGCAATCGAATAAATACGGCCCGACTATCCAATAAAACACGTGAATCGTTTACAATTAAAGCTTTAAATCGGCAATAGGTGTTGCCATAAATCGGACGAGAAAACAATCAGCGCGCTCGCGTCGCTCGCAATTAGCGCTGCGCGGCTCGATAAATTTGCATTAATGCTCTCGAAAAATCCACCCGGCAATAATTTTCACGTGCCATGTGTTGTGTAGTGTGCTAGGCCATTTATGCCGCGCCCTCTGCCGTTATGACCGCCGCCTATTCAAACTTTCCAGATCACAAAAATTTTAAAGATTTGATCAATTTTTAGCTTAGCTAACAGGACAGTCAATAATTGACTGATTATTGAACTGCCCTGTTAACTTATTTGGTTGTATATTTGCTTTAGGAGCTATAGAACGTCGGATCGATTCCCAGCCAGGAGAATTTTTTTTTGACTATAAATGTTTGTTCTATGTCTGGGTGTTCTGTATGTATCATAAGTATGTATTAACAAAAATAAAAGTATCAGCTATCTGGTTCCCCAACCCAGCTTTACTTAGTTTGGGACTAGATGGCGCTGTGTCAAATGTTCCACGATTTTCATTTAATCAATATTAAAATTTTCGGATGGGTGACCGTTAGTAACATGCGTAACTAAGTCAATTTAAACAATTTTCTAATTATATTATGCGGCAAATCAACTCTGACAATAGGGCTGACTGCTCAGCTAATACGATCTAAGTTTATTTTTCACTCGAACTCGATCCACTATAACAGCTAAATTGTTTTTATTTGTATAATTATTATTTGTATACTATAATTAACTATAATACGTAGATAAAAAAAGCACTCTTTCATTTATGCATGAATGATAAAATCTTCTCAAGATAATGAAGACAACTTGGCTATGATTAATGATGTACTAAGAACATCAATTAAGTTTACCATGGTACTTGTAATTGCTAGTAGAGACAATTTAGTACAAGATCCTGAGATTTCTGATTTATATCGTTATTCGTAGCCATGCAGTGTCATCAGATGTTGTATGACGCGGCTGCATTTTAAACTAAGTTGCATCTTAGTTAATTAATATAAGTATGTCATTTAGCTAATTTCGTATCAAGAAATGATTATCATTCATTTAGCTCACCAAAGTACCAAATATTACGTAGTTACGTTGAACTTTGACCAAAAGTATGAAACAGCTAATTTTTTGTTGTTCAATGTTATTTATAATAATTAATACAATCATTTCCTTTCGGCTTAGTACACTCAAAGCTTATGGCCCTGTTTATGTGTGACAGGTTAGTGTTTGACCACATTTCAACAGATATTAAGTGACGGCGTCGCCAAAGATAGTAAACCCACCTAGCCTGGAACGGGAATGTACATATAGGCTTGTTGAAAATGTGTTTGTCGTCGATCGTTCGACGTCTAGATTACTCGAAGAGTTTACGCCATCGCAAATCGTAGGCTTCAGCTGTCAGCATTAGCGCTATAAAAGCGTACGAGCGTGTATTTCAGCGCTGTCGAATTCTCGCGATCCCTGTGATTTACGTAACGCCCCGCGCCTCGCTGCTCTTTACACTTTTGCAGGCCCGTGCGCGCCGCCGGCCTCTCATTGATATTCGATGTGACACGCACCCTGTTGATGTCTATTGTTTTTAAACGAGTTTTAACAGCATATGCTGATAAAAATATAAAAGGTTGTTACTAGCGATACATAGACGAAACCTATTTTACATTATGATGCTGGTGCTGCTTCCGCATCTATATTGGAGATGCAAATGTGTTCGCTATGACACACAAGTGAGTCGTATCTCTGATGTTACGCAATTTTGATTACAGCGTACTATGATTGTGTAGTGTGTACATTTATTAATATATCTCTCATAAAATATAAAATAGGTTGTATAGTATAGGTTTTATCACGGCCGCCTTAGGCCATGATGGGGCCCTTAGGCATAAAAAAATAAGGGGCCCTTTTATAAAAAAAAGAAAATGTATGAAATTTATGGTTACTCAAACCTTTGTTGGGCTATATCTACGTAAACTAGAAAAAAATGTGCAGTGTAAGTGAATATATCGAGGCCCCCGTGAGGATGAGGGTCTGCGCACGGGCCCCGTGTGCCCTTATGGTAAAGACGATATTGGGTTTTATCAAATCTTAGATAATTATTGCAACATGAGCAACGATTTATTTTTGGGCTGTTAATATTGTGTATTTGTAATTTCATAATACATCTAATTTTTGACTTGAATATACCCTTATTTAGCTTCCATTGTGGGAGGCAAGTCTAGTAAACTGATGATAACAACGTTGGGGACTACAGTTTGGTATTTCAGCTACATATTTATCATCTACATCAAAAATTTAATTACACCACTCGATAGCTAAATGATCAAAGAACTCATTACTTTAACTGAGGGATTAAAACATGTATTTTTTTAAATGGCTGACAGGCTAGGTGTTCGACCATAGTTCACCTAATGTTAAGTGACGGTGTGGTCAAAGATGGTAAAGCACACCTAGCCTGGAATGGAACTGGCTCTCAAGTGAAGCTGCGGAACACACCGTTAAATGTTTGGCGGCAGATTTTCAACTTGAGAGTGGTAGCTAGCCAGCCTAGTATTAGAAAGCACCCTACCACCACGCTATGGTTTCCTCACGATGTTTTCCTTCACCGGCAGCTCAAGCTCATTGTTGGGGTTTGAACCGACGCCCCTTCAAAGGATGTTTAATAACGCACATCCCATTTTTTGTGAAAAAAGTTTATAATGATGTCATAGACTAGATCAGAATGCAGGCAACACCACAGGAAAAACTAGTCTGCATGTAAAGTATTGACTGGTTTATTTTTAGGAAATTCTTTACAAGGTAATTAATTAGCATGATTATAGGACCGATTTAATGAAATCATTAAATACTAATCATATGTAAATGAGTTTGATAATCTCAGGTACGAAAGTAGCGTGAGCGCCTACGCTTTATCTTTTAATCAATTTAGCGCGCTAATAACTTTACCTCCCGCTGTTCTCACGACTCTTATGACTCTATAACATTTCCCAATGTTCCGAACACGACAGTTTAGATAAGTGACTCTTTACGCGAGCGACTCTATTATCTTTCTCACGATGCGATTGTTACAACTATTTCCTAAATGCAAGTCTAGTTCCGCACCTAAATTACCTACAGAGCGAAAGTGGTTTCACGCTTGAAATTTGGTAGGTTTCGAATCCCAGAGATTTAAAATTTATTTTTATTTAGAGACTGACGCCAATATTTTTTCCGCAAAATTTGTCCATCCGTAATACGAGCTTAATAATCCGTAATATCGCTTTGATAAATTTTAGCAATTCTTAGTAAAATTGTTGCAGTTTAAAATATTACAAAGATAACGAGTTAATTTGTTTTTTTTGGCATGTACGCGGTAATGTAGTTTTACCGTATTGTACTATTTTTTAAATTGTTCAATATTTTCGTTTAAAATGGTGCTTGATTCATAAGTGCCAAATTACGCGTGTAAGTATGAGAAAGTGATATAATGTGGTGAAATATTAGGCTTGTTGCTGCTTCCAAAGTTCCATCGACGATTGTATTAAAGTTCCCACTACTAGCGCATGACCGGACTCGACCCTGACTTTGTGTAACTTTGACTTACACATACTGCGCTTGACTTGTCATTACATATCGACGTACAATTCCATAGAAGTATAAACACCATATCACATTCGCATTGAATTTCTTGTCCGGACATACATGCGTACTACGCAGAGTAGTTGGTTTACTATACCGAAAAGTCAGTGATCGAATCCAGGTCCCACGATTATAAGGCATCACTTCCCAACTGGAAAACTTCGAACTTTTCCGCAGTCCTCCAATAAATTCCATCAGTTAAAACATCGCTTCCAAAAATAATCACAAAATTAGCAACTCTATCAGTGAGTCGGATCGATAAAGTATCGATAGATCTAACGCAAAACTCTAATACCGTCGATTCAAATAAATTACGCACTTTATACGTTCTTAATAGCCCTAGCGAATAAAATAGCTATTTAAAGAGATATTTTATGGATTTGATTCAATATAATGGCTTACGCGGTCGTATAGGCGCGTGATATGTCACGCAGCGCGTCTTACACGATGTGTCTCCTTGTTTATTCCACAAAACCATATGTGGGCCGTTTTCGTGTAAAACAATCGGTCCATTTGGATACGTATAAACAACAATTAAACGGTAGGAATCCATGTCTTAAGACCACGGTTGAATTTGGTAGTAACACTTCTTAGTTTGTTGACGTTTGTTTACCGGTTACTATTATAACTTCTACGGCTTTTTCTAGATATCTGATTATGTTACTAAAATATTAAAAATACAGCTTTTTTATTTTGATTGCAGTCCAACTGCAGCATTTTTAAGCGACTGCCCAACAATGGAGTGTGATGTTTTTAGGGTTCATATATGTATGTATGTAAGTTTATTTATTACTACACCATAACTTTTAAAGGACTGATTTGGATGTATGTACATATATGTATGATCATCTCTTAGAAAAATAACAGTGTAATTTTTCGAAGGATCATCTCGATTGACACTGGCTATAATTTTTTGAAATAAAAAAAAAACGATTTAACGAGATTGACACTAACGATAATTTTTTGAATAAAAAAAAAAGAATCCTCCTCCATTTTCAGAAGGGGATGAAAAATATTTTTTTCTTTTGAGTTCATTTAGTTAACTTGCGAACTGCCCTGACTTCACATGTCTCTAATTCAGTTTAGGGACTTGTTACGAAACATTCCATTTCTTCACTTATACGTGATATAAAAGTTTAATTATAATGCATTTTCTAGAAACCTTATATTTAAAAAAAAAACTAAATGACATTGAAATCCGAATCAAAATCCATGGCGTGTCTTAGAAGATGCAAGACAAACGAAGAACAACTTTGTTCTTTTTAATTATTAAAATAAACCTATTTTAATGACATCAATAAGTATAGTTATAATGTAATAATGTGCTTTAACAAACTAAAAACCCATTTCGTGTAAAATTTATACCTAGAGAAACTTATAAAACGATTCTGTTTATGAAGAATACACATTTATAGGTAGTTATCTGGAGTTAGAGAATCATAAAATGTTTACGTTGTTTCTATTGTGTATTGGTAAAGTAAATGAATTTAATGAATAAATATGTAAAATAAAATAATGCTGGCTTATTATACATATTCAATTAACTGGAATTTATTTCCAAACCATACTTATTATTTTAATCCATTTGTTTCTATTTTTATTTATACTATATAAGTAAGTGAATTGTAAGTGACTATAAATTAAATATTTATAGCATTCTATTCTAATAAACTCAATAACACGAGTACGACGCGCCGAGCAGAAAAAGTTCTAAAAAGTATCATTCATATGTAGAGACGTTAACAGCGATATTAAATAACGTCTCTATTCACAATAAAACGTGTCATAAAAATATTATGGTAGTTGATGGTGGAACGAAGGTGATATCTAGCGCACTGTGTGGAGAAGAACGTCCGGAAGAGACACGCCACAGGGGTAACTCGCTGTTCAAACTGGTAAATGTTAAGAATATTCAATTTTATAACATTCCGTAGCGATAACATCTTCCTGTCGATTTGATATTTTCGGCGTTAAGGTAATATTATACGCTGGACAGTGAATGGAGGTAGGAGCCACGCTGCGCGCGCGCCTGCGTACATCGTAACTTAACACTTAATCATTTATACGGACACTTTATAGTGTCGTTCGGAGGTACCTACTATCTAGCTCCACTCGGTCAAAATAAATAAATATTTAAGGACACCTAGAGGGGCTAGCATATAAATTTGCGAGTGTTTCGTACCACGTAAAATATATAAAAGTGTATGGAAAGTAGGCCTGCGCTTCTGGCTAGGAGTAAATGGAAACTGATTTCTTTTCACACATTGACCATCGCTTACGTCTACATAATTATGTTCGTCACATTAATGTGTGTACTGGTTGATAAAATCAAACCCATGCCCTACAGTTCATGAAGCTGAGCTAAACTAAACCAAAAAACAGGGCAATGAAGCATTGTGTAATGGCTTTTCACTATGCACTTTAACCTTCACTTATAAAACTTAATCCATGCTTAACCGTTCAATTTCCAGGCGTACCATTTTACTTCGTTGAGAAATATATAATAATAATTTATACAAACTTTAAGCAATAACAATTATAAATGAAACTTCAGAAATATACACACATCATTACAATCAGCCTACAAATAAGTCTCTCTCAATTCACAATGTAAACATACTAATTATTTATCTTTACTTCTCTGAGTTTCAGGGCATTCTATGTTAAGACAATTAGATACTATCTGGGTGCCTATTAATCGCGAGTGAATCGGTTTCTTCTAGGTGAGCGTGCTCCGCAGTAGAACGCATATTCGCTTACAAAAAAAAGAAAAAAAGACAATAGTTCAAAAGTTTTTTTTTTGTTGTAAAAGTAAAGATACGGACGAAACTCCCTCCTGATGGTAAAAGGTAACGCCTGTCCATGACCATTGCAGCGGTACTAAGAACTTTGAGTAACATAACAAAGTCTAGGGTATCGCTGTTTTGGTGTTTATTACGTTAAGACATATAATGATTATCTGGTACAATGAAACTTTATTTATAAGTTAAGAAAAATAAGCGTGGTAAATATTTCCGCAAAATACTCAAAACAAAACACTCAATTTTTAATTGTTTTAGGGACCAACATAGTTTTGTTTGCTGATTGCCAATTGCCAATATCTTAAGCTAGATAAATTAATTCATATATATGTAATAAATAAATTCACCTGGTAACTACGTTTATAATATTCGTATACAAAAGAGCATCAGCGAACCAGATGTCATATGTCAGCCAGTTGACTGCTATGGTTATAAATTAGTGCTGGGTCTCGTTTGCCCCCTGTATTTGACTACTGTGAAATTGTAAGCACAATGCTGAAGTTTCTGTATTTATCTACTTATATGGTAATTAATTTAAAATGTATTTATAATATAATGATATTTATATTTATATTATATTGTTCTATATTAGAGCACGTTACTGCTAAAAATCAGGCAGTTTGAGGTCAAAAGATAACTGTTAAGATAAAATATTTTTCTTTGAGTGTCTGCCATTTGTAAACCTGCTAGTTAACCTTGTCAGCGTAAATGTGGTAACTAAAATAACATTAAACCAAGATTTAGGATTTTTCACAAGCATAGGAAAGTTAGAAAAATCACACGTTATTATAAGTTTTTTTAATGAAGGCGCGATAGGTATTCATTTTGGCTTAGTAGTATTTTTTTACCAAAATATCTAAAAACGTATAAAAGCAGGAGATCAAGTAATTTTGATGATATTTTTAAGAGAACCGTTCTTATAGAAATACGATTACAATATATTTTTTTTTGTATATTTTTTAAAATACCTAACCTCTATAAGAATACCAAAGTACGTTTTCTGTGTCAATTTTAAATCAATACATAATAATTAAACTATTAAAGGTTATTTATAATACTTTGACGGTACTGTTATCTTCTTGTTATTATATAACGCAACAGTTTTATTGTTATTAATTATTTTCCAATAAATTACAACTCCGACATGTAACTGCCATATTTTCGTAACGCTGTGTTTTGAAAAATAAGTTCGATAAAACCAAGTGGGCTATTAAAAGACGCTCACATTAGCTACATATTGGGGCGTCTTTACAAATATGTAGGCTTGGGTTTGACCGCCATCTCGCCTATAGAATATATTTTCATTATACACCCACAGTCAATACATTGCATAATAAAAACTTAAAAAAGGGATAAAGAAAAAAGATCGACAACATCGACTAATATGTAATAGTACAATGGCGGCCTTATTGCCTACAGCAATTTCTTCTAGACAACCTTTGGGTGGACAGAAATTATAACAGCTATTAAGATACGGCGGTGTAAAAAAATACAGAAAAAAGGTGAATAAAATAATGAAACATATGTATATATACATAAAAACATACTATAAATATAGATACTAGAAGAACACGGTGTTTCATAGTAGGGCTTGATTCGTGGGCGACCCACTGGCAGGACACGAGTTTCTTCGAGCGTAGGTATCACGTTACACTGCGAATGGATACCACGGGAGACGAGACAAAGTGGACGATGAGACCTAAACAAATACCAACATGCACAACACACCACGGCGTTGTACCTACCGGCAATACCAAATAAAATATTCTCAATAAGATATTTCACAAATTTGTAGTTATTGTATTACTCGGGTAATAACTTATTCGCATGTATCTTTGAATGACGAAACCAAAATAAGTCTTAACTTTCTTTCTTTTCTTTATTTTTGGCATCGTAATTTGCGCATTTTACAGTTTCAAGTATTCCATCATTTCAAATGTCTCAAGAACAAAATAAAGTAAAATAAGTCATGTCGCCGCAACACCTTGACTGTTTCTCGTCATCAACGTCATCAAACTTTCAACCGAACTCACTGGGGCTACTATGCCAGCACCCTAGAGCCTCGCTCCGATACTTCAAGAAGCTAGGTTGGCTCGGGTAGATGCTGGTAGGGAGAAATGCACAAAACACCTCAAGCGGGACGTCAGTGCAGGACTTATCGCCCCCGCTTTGAATAAGAATAAGAATAAGAAGCAAACTACAGTCAAAGTCATATAAAGTATGTCACAGTCAACTCCAGTCTATGATCTAGTAAAATAGAGGTGACTAGAAGTCTTTATGAAGTTTTGGAAACAATGCGGCAACATGATATTTCCGCGTTCTAGCCAAAACCTTATTTATCTATACTTAGCGTGAGTACTAATTTTCACGCTATTCCATGGACTTGCTACCTGCATATCCATGTCCTCCACAGACAAGTCAAATACAAATCATATAAAAAAATAAAAGCGATGTAAACATTTAAAATGACACCGATTCAAAGTTTTAAAAGGATGAGTTAAATTGATTTGTAACAAATACCAATACGCACAAAGTTGGCGGTCGGTAAACAGCCGAGACTCTGACACTAAGTTACGACTCGGCGTACAAAGAGATCGTTAGTCAACGAACTGCTACCTACCACACCAGCTCATAACGCAGTTCATTATTTATATTAACAGTTTAGCAGTCAGTGGGCAGCTCTCCGATCCCGACTTATGGCCGCGTGAATATGCGTGGGCATTATTTGTACCCTTGTTAAGCGCTGAGGATATTATAAAAATGATTTCTTTACCCGTGCTGTGACACTCACTGGAAATTGGTCGTTTAATTTATGATCACCATAAAAAAGGATTCGAACCGTACAGGTTGGAATTTCATTCATAAGAAAGCAGAGGCGTTTGGGTCTTTATGGATGGATGATTTCATTAATTTAACGCGGATCCGGTGAATGCCACCGAGGTGTCGCGTGACAGGACACCAGATCTCCAGATAGGACGCCAAGCTCTTCGCTGCGACTACTGTTTGCCTCTGAAGCCCTTCTCTGGTACCTTCATCTTATGACATTAGGTGACGTCATCACGAACGGCACCTCGTATACTGAGTCAGAAATGTTATGCTGATCGCGAAGCCTTGATATGTTTGCCTGTCTCCGATATGAAGAAGTGCAAGTCGTGATCGAGCCGAGCTATGGGTATTTACATATTGAATCGACATTCCTCAGAAGTCGAGTGCGTGACTTAATTTATTACTGCGATCAATGGAAAATAATCATTCTTAGACATTTGAGAAGAGTGGTCATTTGTCAAGGCGAAGTGACCGGCGATGGTGCCATAGAGAAAGCGCAACAGGAGTCTGGGACCGTTTCTAAAATGCCGCACGGTATGCCGCCGGCCCACAGGCGCATCATCAGATAAGCAACAATAACTCGATACGCGCTCCAAATAAGTTGGAGGAGACATTAGTCACCTCTGCGGCCGACCAACACCGACAGTTCGGCTAATCCACTCAAAACATTCGGAGACATTTGTCGGCCGCGCGGGGATCGAGTGATCGATAGCGCGACTCTCCACAAAACGATAGATAAAACCGATAAGTCAGGAGAAATATGACGCGAACAAAATCGGGAGATGTACGTAATAAGATAAAAGTCAAACAATGATTCGACCGCGGATTCGCCGCGGCATAATTTATGTGACAACGCGTGATGGACGAGCGGCGACTTTCGGTAAACTATTTACATACGGCGGCGGCGCGCTGTCGGATTGGGTTCTGCTTGTGACAGAGGGTGGGGCTTAGTACCGAAAACAAATGTCACTGTTATTTATTAGGTTACGGTACTAAGCCTAAGACGGGAATTATGGTTGAGGGGTAGCCGTGAAACGGTTCAGTGGCACCTAAGCTGTATGAAAAATTTGAGATCCATAAGAGAAAGAGACCAGTCTGATTCGAAAGGGATTTGTTTAAGTTTAGCTGTCTTAGACTGAGCAAGTTTTCTCGACTTTTGGGGTGAATGGGGGCCGGGGCAAAGTGCGGTCCCGCGGCATCAGTTCTAATTGAATCAAGAGCCCGCGGCCTCACCGGTGGCGCCGCGGTCGGCAATTCCCTTAACACGTCTACTTAGATTGCTTTCCCTCGAAAGAGAGACTCTTACTTTTACCTGAAATTTCCTGTAAATTAGAAAGTATGTTTGGTAAGCCATTAGATTTCAACAGGCGCTACTAGAATAAGCTTTACCTACATGTAGGTATCACTTGAAGTTTGATTGTAAAAATATAAAACTGAATTTGTTATACGCAAGTTGTAAGTAGTATTAAACAAGTAAAAGAAAAGCAATTGCAGCTGGTCACATATGCCAGTCGTCTTCCACGGTTGTTCTGGCAGCCTTCGTGACTAGAAGCCGGGGTTGTCACCGTATCGTGATACAAATTGCGTCGGTGGATACAAAGGACGGGTCGAAGGTGAAAACGTTAGCCGAGCGACAATCCCCGCGGAGACAGCAAGTTGCTCCGCTTTTTATCTGTGCTCGCTTCTCGCCCGCCGCGCGCGCTCGCTCGACCGTGTAATTGGATGAGAACGGCGCGATCCCAATAGCGCGCCCTTATCTGTTCGCGGCAAATCCACCCCCGCCCCGGCCCGCGCACACCCCTCACCCTCGCACGGCTCCGGCAATAAGTTTTTAGTGAGTAATTCAAGATAACCCCTTGATGTTGTTCATTTTCACACTTCCTTTCGCGAGAACAGCTCTTTATTGCGTAATATGTAACTGTCTCGTCGGCGACGGGTGTCCCGGGGGCTCGTAGACAAACTTCGCCCCTTTTATGATGTTAATGCGATCGCCTCCGACCCTCGCTTATCTCTATAATGATAATTGCTTTTTCCGAAATTATTGTTTGATGTTGTCGCTTTGTGTAATATCAGGAACTTTTCTAAATTGACTTTTGAGTTTTTAACGTTAACAGGTAATCATTTTAATGTGAAGTTATATGTTCGTTATCGGCTAATCTCGTAAAAGGTTTGGGTCATCATATTTTCCTTGTCAGAGGACTTACGATTCTACTTAAATACAATAAAGGCATTTTATATACGTGTATATCTACGGGCAGGTAGGTACCCATATCAGGTTTGATGCAAACTAAATTTAGCTTTATTCAATCAAACCTAATTAATATAACAAAATTTCAACAGATAATCGCTTACCATTAGGCAAGTTAGTAGTCAAAAGCAGACTTATACCTACGTGTTAAAAAATAATAGAGACATAAAAATATCACCCCACTGTTGAAAGAGTTTTACTCGAAAGATTATTTACTTATTTATCAATAGCACAAGTTTGCTTCATGACTTACTTTTGATTGAATACTTCTAATTACATTATACCTATCAAAGGTATGAACCAGCGAGTAACTTAAATACACACTCTCTATAATACTTCACTACAAAAACTACATACACATCTATGTATCTATTTTGCTTCTAAACAATTAAAAAATGTCAAACCCAATAAGAACGAAATTTGGTCAGTAGTGTGCATTACGCTTACATAGGTAGCTTTGAATTTGCCAGCCATTTACTTACGTGTATGCTCCAGAAGTCAGCCAGTGTCGCCTTCAGCGGATATGATGTGGGTGACATCATCTTTGTCAAGACACTTTACTTCCGAGAAAAAAACGAAAACAAGAAAAATACCGGCAAAACCGTGGGGCATAAATAGTAGTAATTATTAAAGTTGCTTGGTAATAACCTCAATATCTATTCCATGGCCTCAATAGCCAATAAATAGTCGACCCTCCTTGTTTCCATTTCAAACATTTGAACGAAAAACAACGAAGTAATTCCAGCTACCTACGTCACCGTACATAGAGTTTTGTTTTATTTCGGGTCTCGGCTGCGAATTGTCGTCGTATTAGCCGGTATCAGATCGGAGCCGGCTGCTATCTGCCGCCCCCCCAGTACCACCTGCCCCCGTTCCCGTCCGGACATCCTCCAGTTTTGATTTCGCAGAGTCAACAGATTATTTCCGCATTTCTGTGAAATAAAATTTATTGGGCTATAAGGATTTGGTTGTCGCAAATCGGTTAAGCTTTTTCTTGATAGGCATTGATTTCAATTAAAAATAATTTCCTTTTTTACTTTAAAAAGATGGAAGGTGCGAGGTCGAATTCAATTTTGTGCCTGATTCTATTTATAGAAAAAAATCAAGGCGTGGCTTTGTCGTGAACACGGCCGTGTGTACATGAATACGTGTACAAATTTGAACACTAAGAAGTCCTTCGGATTTCAAGTGATTCTTTGAATCTTAGGTTTCGAGTGGTGTAATTAAATTGTTGATATAGATGATGGATAATATGTAGCTGAAACACCAAATTGTCCTCCGATGTTGTTATCATCAGTTTTCTGAACTATGGAAGCATATTTGAAGACAAACTTTTGGGCTAGAATCAAGGAGTTCTAATCAACTTATGTTTAAAATTAAGTTTTTTTAATTTTCGAAATAAATAAATCCATTACATTTATTTGAAACTTGTTTGTTAGCTACTATTGAATGTTTTTTATAAATAATTTTATGTCAATTATTTCTTTTAAGAACAATTTTCATAAACACTTACTAAATTTTTGTTCTAGGAGACAAGACGAACAAAACGTTTTCTTGGTGGTTCTCGTGATAATGCATTCTTATGTTCATAGACCATTGCAGCGGTGCCTATCCAAAACTATGAGGAACAAAACAAAGTCCAGGGTATCGCTGCTTTGACGCTTAACTTGATTTTGAGGATTTGTGACGTTCGACTGTTAGTTTCAAATATTCTGTTATTTCTCTAGTTTCAGTAATCTTCAAATGGGAATAGAGAAATGTTTACACACTACTGCTTGTCAATAGAATACTATGGATATCTGGTAATCCGATACAACGGTGGTATCCACATATACTACTTCCTGAGTTTCATCACCTAGTAAAAATATTATAATGCGGTGACCTCATTTGTCGGCGCTTCTGCCATAATTCCAAAATTAGATTACTAGGCTTTGGCGAGGTAAAATGCTATGTGCACACGAAATATATTACTAATATGTTGTTGTTTATCTGTCGGTCGTCCCGGGTGGGAGGCCGCGAACTGTCGTCATATTCCAGCGCTATCTGATGGGCTCCCGGGGGACGCGCTATCTCGCCTAACCGTCCTACTGCCAGCCAACTAGGGCATGCTTTGTTGTCATTATACTTTACTAGTACCTACTTGTGTTATGCATACTTTATTATTACAATATACATAACCTGGTAAAGTTCGTATTATAGTTACCTGTCGCGAATGTATAAGGTGAATGCGACTTGAAATTACGGCAGCGTAGTTAAGAGATCTTTGTTCTATATTGATAGGTCTTCAATCTAGAGGTACTGGATCCAAATCCCACGGCACACATCTCTATATTTTTTGGAGTGAAACTTCTGGGCGATACGAGATTGAAACTTCAAGGACGCGTCACGTTAGGCTTTTTGTTGCATAAAAGAGAGCGATATAACGTAGAGAAAAGGAGAAAGAGGTAATATACTTTTAAATTTAGAATATTAGTTTTTGTATGTATAAAGCTTTACTCTAAAATTAAATGATTTATGTACGTTTAAACGGAAATATTATGAGGGAACCTACATTCTGACAGATCTAAATGGATCGACGAAATCTTCAATAACAAGAAGCAGACCCAGCAGTTGAATTGTTTATAAGAATTGGGCTAATCCAGAATGAGACTTATAGTTTTGTATACCATTTATATTATATATTCTTGCACTGGTCTTCTGGTATAAATAAATATCAAATATATAACTAATTATTTATCTAATTACTAAGCAAGTAGTAGAAGGGACCTCCCTTCTACACCGAAATGTCAGATATTCTGGCGTCACACGGTTCAGAAGGTACTGAAACTAGCGAAATTACAGGGCTATTGTGACTAACCATTTGAGTATCTAAACTAAAGCAGCGGTGTCCTGGACTTCGAGTTCCGGGCACCGCTGGAATGGTCATAAACAAGCGTTATTTTTACGAGAGATCCTGCGGAGAGCATCTCGTTTGTTTCATTAGTTTTGCTTAGAAAATAACGTAAGACATTCTCGATCTTAGATTTCAAGGTACCAAGATACGTCGATACCTATACATCTGACAACACGCCGAAACATTTTTTTTATTGCGTTCATTATTTCGAGTGAAATTGCGAGAGCATTAAGTTGAGTATAGGGTGGGACGACGCCATATTACTGGCCGCCTTGTAATCAGACTTCTGCAGAGCCGCACCGCTCTCGACGGCACAAACACACATATTAATTTATTAGTAAATTCTTGCGGTACTCAGATAGAAAAACAAAATAATTTTTGGTTATACTCCCTTGTAAAAAAAAACTTTTTACACGTTTTATTTCAATATTTTCTATCTAAAATTCATATTTTAGGTAGAGATTATTAGGTTTTATAACTCTTTTGATATTCGTAAGCGTGTTTATAACAGTTTCAAAGTGTAATGTGTGATCGTTTATGTTCTAATGTCGACGAGGCCGAGACGCGATCGCGAAGCGGCGCGGCCCGTGGCTACGCATCATAAGCGTTCCTTCGGCGCCAGAGCCCTATAATTTCCTCCCTAATTTACCCATTTTAAACCTGTGATCCAAATTAGGATTTGCATAAAATTGCTAATGACAGTTAACGCAATATTCGACGTGTCAAAATTGGCGTCTACCTATTCAAGTTTTATTATGGACTTTATTATCGCCGACATCGTCCTAAATTGGGTTCGAGCGGGTAATTTGGCTTAAACACTCGTTCGAGCAGAAGCTAAAAAAGTTAATAGGATCCGTATCAGAAACGTGTTCTGTATTGATTAGCGAGCAACCTTTTAATAATAAATCTATTAAGGCAGTATTTAAAACGTAGTACTTGAAATATAGAAGTGGGAGCTCAAGATGCCCAATAGCATCGGTTTAAAACTCGTCATTAAATCTTAGAGCTTACATAAAAGCGCCTAAGGGTCACAAATTGCCCACAAAGTTTTACCTTCCTAACTGCATATTTCTATCTTTATGGGTGGCGGCAATAATAATTATTCTAACACTTTATTATAGCTAAATAATGATTTTAAGTGAGTGAGAGAGATCTGTGTCGGTGGCGTGTCGTCCGCGGCCTGTAATCTCGTGCCGCCCCCCAATCACGCATTTCTCACCCGAGCGCGTTGAAAAAATAATACCTTTCTCAGATTTGTCTATAATTTGCCGAATGCCGCCCGCCAGCGACCGCCGACCGCCGACCGCCGACCGGCTCTCGTCTCCGCACGTACGGCATCAGGGACCCTATTTTGGAATCATACGTCTCAGTTTATTTTTACGAGGTTATAGAAATCCTTAGTCATCTAGTTAGGTACTACCAAAGTATCAAATATTATGCCGAACAGTAATGTGTAAATAAGCACACACTGTACACATGGGTACTTGTTGCACTAATCCCTTAGGTTTGGGTTATAAGTATTTTTTTTAAAACTGATTTTAAGGGTTCTAGTGTACGCAATAAAGAGTTTCTATCTATCATTATTGTGTTCTAATTGAAGGGCACAGGGTACTGCAGCGCAATGTGCAACGTAACGCGTGTTGCGTTTTGCTTATTGGGACCAACCATTAAATATCTCAATGTATGTACATAAAAATTAAGCGCAACAGTGATGTCCTGGTCTTTGTTTTGTTACTAAATTAATAATACTAAATTTTGTTGTACTAAAGTTTGTTTTGAAATCAATGGGAGAGGCCTATGTCCAGCAGTGGACGTCATACGGCTGATGATGATGATGATGATGACATTTTGTTAAAAGTGCCGTGTTTCTTCATTTAGAGAGCGTTTTGTTCGTCTCATTACATTACTCATGGTAACAAAAGTTGTCATACGAATTTGGTACACTTTCGAACGATATTGTATGGTCAGACGGTTATATTCGTATGCGAAAACTCAGGCGTATGATTAAAAAATAAGACCCCAGCGCCCTAGCACTGCGCACGGACATCTGGCTTTACCGCACGCACTCAACACAACACCCGAATTGTTTTCTATTCTTTTGTTGTGTTGTTTAGACAGAAGCTTTCTATGATACCTACTCTGTAATTTACGGGGATATTAAAGAAATGACTTCGGTCGAATTTAATAAACACTTGGTTGATGAAATCGTGGACACAACAGTTGCTTCAATACAAAACTATTACCTAAATAAAACTCGAAGCCACCGCGAATAAATTGTTTTTGAACGTTTCTGAGCTTTTTGTCACAATATCTATGAATACCTATTTTTTTAACAAATTGACTAGGCTCTATTGTAACAAAATGTTTATTGTCCATTTGTCGCGTTACCAAAACAGGAAAAAAGTCGTATGATGCCATGGGAAATTAGAAAAGATTTTTTTCGTGAGCTTTTTGATGTTTTGACTGTTTGTTGACGTTTGAGTGACGGTTACTTTCAACAATAGAATTAACCGAGCCCATAAACAGAAAAAAGTGGAAACATGCCTGACAGCTCAGCCCCAAAGAAATTAGCTTTAGTGTGATTTTAGTGCAATGTTCCGTGAATGCTTTTTTAATGTTTGACAGGCTAGATTGACCACGGCTTACCTGATTTTAAATGACGGTGTAGTTGTAAATGGTAAACACACGTAGCCTGGAATGGAACTAAGGTAACTTACTGTCAAGTAAGGCCGCCGTAGCACAGGTGCTATGTAGCACATAAGGTGCTTGGCGATAGATTTTCAACTTGAATGCCCTGCCCTACCCTGTACTACCACTTCGCTATGATTTCCTGACGATATTTTTGTTTACCAGCAGCGTAAGCTTATTATTAGGATTTGAACCCACGTTCCTAAGCGTGCGGTCGAACTCGCTAACGATTGATCATCTTGAATTTTCCAGCGTAATTTTTTTTTTTGCATTCCGCTACAAACAAACATTGTAACAGTTACAGAGTAGTGTAAACTTTTTAAGTCGTGTTTGCGTGTTCGCTTAAATAGGGGGAGGTCACATGAATTTTGACCGACGAAAATTAAACTGAAAAGGAAGTTCTCAGTTCGTTGAAATGTTTCATTAAGCGATCATATTGTTATTAAAAAAGTTTAACAATTCAGCCCATGCCAATAACAAAATAAATAATGTCCTGAAATTTAATATGTCAAACTTTTTAGATTAATTATTATGTATATATTTACTATTTATATATAAGGAAAAGAGTACCTACGTAATATTAAGTTAATTAAAAAGATAAATTCCAAATCAGATATGTCAAAAATATACTCTTTCTAACGTTATTAAATTAATCAAAACCTATCTTGGACGTTATTTCACAATTTAAACTTCGATCAGTGCAATATGTTCGAAAATTATAAACAAATAATCAAGCTTAACAACGTATCTGAGGTCCAAACTAATTAATGTCCAAAATTCTGTTTAGTACGACCTCCGGCAATAAGTCGCTCTATATTGATCATCTGTAGGTATTAGGTACTAATTATCAGTTATGCTTCATGAATGCGACAAAATTCAAAATTAATTCATAATAAACTTACACTTACAACACAAGAAAACAAAAACAAGTCACAGTAAAACAAAACTAAGTCACACTAAAAATCACACAAAGTAAAGTGCGGTCATACCCTAGTAATGTAGTGGTGACTTTACTACAAGTTTCAAAGAGTTTTGGAAGCAACACGAAAAGTCATGTTTCACCACATAATATCGGTTTCCAACACTCGCATTTATAATTTGACATTTTATATATAAAATACAACTATATTTTTACACATAAACATAAGGTTGGAAAAAAAAAATGTAGTGACACTTTTCTGCGTTCCCGCCAAAAAATCAAAGATTGGTTTCTGAACAGTTTTAACTGAACTCCTTGAGACAGTGTTCATTCAATAAAGCGATGTACTCACTATCAACTTGTTGTTAATGGCTCGGTTTCAGTTTTACAATCTAGTATTACTCGATGTCAACGAGTACATTGTAATTATTTATTTCGCAACTAAAATCTTACTTGAGGCTAATATTTCGTTACACTTAATTTTTAAAACACTTGAGTTTATAAGTAGAACTCGGCAGTATGTACCCGGCTTAAGGCAACTTCGTGCTACTCCGCCAGATCGATACTTATCTCATTTCAAGAAAACCACTGGTTTTTATTATATTTCTCGTATTATTCAATTAAAAAGGCAATCGACATACGGTGGCAGCTGGAGGTACGGATTTGATAGACACTCGATAAATTGGACTGACGGCTGACAGAAAAAGTTGATCAGAAGTCTCTCCCATGATATTGCCTGAATTGATCAAATTCGAAGATAGATGTTCCTTCTTATTTTAGGTTGGGTTAAGTTTGATACTAGTGAAGGGGACAAAACAGCGTTAGATGATGATGATAGAAAGAAAAAAAAAAAGAATTTGCGCACAAGGAAACGTACCAAGATAAACATAAGTAAAATTGTAACAAATAACCGACTTCAACCGTTTTTTCGTGGATACCATTGTCAGAATTAGACCAAAATAAAATGGGACCACACGAAAAGTACCAGCTTTCAAATAAAAAATAATCATCAAAATCGGTTCACCCAGTCGAAAGTTCTGAGGTTCACATATTTTTTAAAAAACGTGTCGAATTGAGAACCTCTTTTTTGGAGTCGGTTCAAAATACATTTTTACAATTAAAATTATTAATTAAATATCGTACGACAGTACACAAAACGCCATCTGACCCCAATCTAAGCAATGCTTATACTGCTTGTACTATGGGAGTCAGATTAGGTAGAATACTTAAATACTTTATGTATTGTTTGTAAATACATACTTATAATATATACAGAACACCCAGACACAGAATAAACATTTGTTTAAACCACAAAATGTTTTTCCTGGATGGGGATCGAACCGCAGCTATAGCTCTTAAAGCAGATATACTACCAATGAGCCATCAGGGTTGTCAGGTTGTTGTTTAGGTTATACAAACATACACATATGTAACCGCAAACTATGACGATTATTGTGGTGGTCCGTGATCCATATAACGTCCTTTGTGAGATTGTATGGTTGTCATGTCGCGCTTATGACGGATTACCGCCCTTAGCCGATTATGCGGTGGTTTTTGTGTTCCATTGCGTTTGGTTCAGCCGACTTTTGTTGCC
The DNA here is from genome assembly GCA_950106695.1 of Biston stratarius. Taxonomy (NCBI): domain Eukaryota; kingdom Metazoa; phylum Arthropoda; class Insecta; order Lepidoptera; family Geometridae; genus Biston; species Biston stratarius. Next base: position 14,360,782 of record OX467115.1, on the reverse strand, counting down.
ACTCGGATATTGATACTATTATCCTGTTTAACACGGATATTGAAATTTGAAACCCAAAATTAACATTATGCCGCCAGCATTGTACCTATTTTACATGTACTCATTTACTTTGTAAATTTTTGTATGTATATCACATGAATATTTTTAACAATAAACACAACAATGTCCTTTTCCGTGAACAATAAACTCTCGTTAATATTAACAAATACTTTTTTGTTTTTACATCATAATCGACAGCACCGTCGATCTCACGGAGTATCTAAATCAGTAAACAGATAGCTTACGAACCATGACGAGAGAATGATGAACAAATCTGAACCAGAAGCGACTCCACATAATTAAACGAAGTCACGTATCATTTGAGCGCAGATTAGGGGTGTCCTCATGACCCTTGCGATTAGTAGTTCAAGTCGGAAGCGGTCTCGCTACCGACGCAAAGCCGCCAGTAATTGCGGCTTCGGCACCGGGCCCGGCAATCCCCAACTTATCCCCGAGGATGTTTGTTACAGAACCTTTCAAAACAAACTACAAATAAAAGTCATGGAATTTTCAACTAACATATCTCACAGTCCAACGAATGACGGCAAGACAATAACAACTGATAAATTACAGAGTGAGCTAACTAACCGAATGCCAGCATGAGAGGTTTCTTTCAGCGCTGCTGCTCGCGGCCTAGCACGCAAGTCATGCAGCCATCCCGGCGGCGAACACAAATTACAAACAAAAAGCTAGAAGCGCTCTAATCTGACGTCGCATCAGGTCCGATCATCGGCTGATCATGATTTACGAACGCGTTGCACGGTGATAGGTGATCTGGTCTCTAACAATTGATTCTCGTTTGTTGAACCTGAACGAGCTTCTCGTCCATTCTCCCAATCGATACACATTTAACAACCGTGAACTATAATTGCTAAGAAACCAATTTTATGTCCATGGGATTACAAACACTCGATTGTGATCTCAGTTGATATTTTCATAAAGTGTAACTTCGCAATAGGTTACGGAGCCTACCTAGGCGACCTCTAATGAATGTAGATTTATGAGTACAGTTCACATTGTTACCTTTTTGTAATAACAATAATCTAGAGCGGTCCGTGTGCTATCTACAATCATAACTTTGAAATTGCGCAAGTAAATGTTCTGAGATAAAATTAAACCATCTGAGCTGATGATCCATCATATTTCGTTGCCCAAAAGTATTCTAAATATGGAAACTAGTTTAAGAGGCGAGAAGTAAAAACATCGATCGATCACAACACAAGGTTTGTTCAAAACGTCCTCGCCGGCCTCGGTATGCGAGCCCACGTCGGCTCACCTGTCCGATTAGCATCACCTCCTTTATGCGGGTCATCCACTGACGGCATACCGCGCCACAAATTGAAATCTGTTTCGTTATGCCACGTCAAAGAAACTAGCTGACGCGGAGAAATACCTCGGATTAGAAGATGACTAATAGCATCAAACGCCCCACATGTACCCACTCGTAGCATATGCATCCACGAATCTTTATGATATGATGTTGCGTGCCGCTAGAATCAATCAACGTGATAGTCAGCACTCAACGATATCGAATGTACATTAACGAACAATATCAACAGTCAAACAACCGACGTCCTAATTGATTACGAAAACAATGTTCGACCAGAGTCCGTTTCGAGCTTCTTCCTTGCATAAATTAATCCAAATTAAAAGCAGCGATGTCGGTACCAAACGCCAAGCATTAACCGGACGGCCCTAGAGACTCCATTACGGGCAATAAAATGCCTATTATTATCGAGGGCCGAAAAGCTGATGCACGCGATGCAATTACTTGATTGGCGGTGTTCTGGTGCGCTCCAGCCTGAGATTGATAGCGTACGTAATTAGAAAACACTTCAGCGTGTGTCTTCATCGGCGCAATCTTAATTGCCGGCAGCACTTACCTCGCTGAGTCAAACACCACGTGCTACCGGAACTCACGTCGAACCGAAATCGATAATTTGATTGATGCAGCTGAATCAATATTGTGTTATAATAAAACACTCTTCAAAGGATTGCATACATCTAATTGAATTAAATTGCTTTATAGTTATATACCAGTACCAGGTTTTTTTATCATCAACTTCGCGACAGTTAGATGATTATAAATATGAATGCTTAATTCGTATGATGTACATATATATTCATATTAAATTAGTGCAGTTGTTGTTTTCGGCTGAAGTAGTTCATTAGCTGCTTTGCAGATGATACAAAACATCAGGCGGAGAGTGCGCGGCCGATAGCGGCCGACACCTCGCAGATTTATAGGAGCCGCGCAGATACCGCATGTATTTCCAGACGATATTGATATTTTCAACTCCAGGCTATTAACTTCCAGCGCTGAAGTACAGCGCAAAGTGAAACTGATTCATTCGCAACACTCGCATTACCATACCTCTTGTGTAGAAATATCTCGGAAGTATTTAAATGCCACGATTTGGACCGCACATTTCAGTTCCTTTATTTTATTTCGTAGCGAGATAATCCCAGTTCCAAGGAAGCTACCGGCTTTTTACTATTTACCACGGCTTTGCTTGTAGCGTATGCACTGGAAACTCTACAGTCACAGAGATTTTCTTAGCCTCGTTGCATAACTTGAGACGGGAACCGCTGATCCGGCCCGCGCAGTCCGGCGGGCACGTCGCAGCCGCCGCCGGCGGCCCGCAAGTAATCAACCTATTAATAAGAGGCTCAGCCTTAATACGACCAATTAAAACGGCGACTTCATCTCGAGACGCCCGCAGTTTTTGGGCTCGTTCCAGCCGGATTAGAATTACTTTGGCGCACTCACTCCGTATTTTATGTTTAGCCGTCCTCGATTTGCGTGATTTCGGATATTTTTCGTATTAATATTATGGAAAATGCAATATTAATATTCAATTGTCGATAACATTCATCGCTCGTAATTTTAGCCGTGGGCGAACATTAAGTATGGGCCGTGACCGCGTTGACAGGGCGGGAGGAGGGCGGGCAGCGGCGTCTTTGTCGGCTAGCCTCTTTGATCGATGCGCGGGCGCCAGTAGCGACGGCTCGAGTGCCAGTTTACGACCACCGGTGCGTTTTACTGTTGGCCTGCAGCTTCAATCAATAAGCGCCAATGGCCATTAGTCTGCTGCACGGTGCCAACCATTCTTCCACTAAATTATCTACGCCTAGGTTCATTTCCTTTGATTTTCCAATGTGTATTAATTTAACGGATACTTATTGAGGATTATATGTGCTGAACCTTATATATAATATTTAGCTATTGAAAGAGTAAATTTGAAAGACAGATGCGTATCTTACAATAAACACTAATATCGAAAATATGCGTAAAAACTCACAATTAAAAATATTCTAAACGAAACGAAGCACATTACAATTTGTTTCTTAAATCATTTAGCGATCTCGCTTAAACGTCAGTCCTCGCAAAAAAGTCGCTGATGTCAAATAATGACATCACACGACCTAAATATTGACACGACCACCCATCGCTATTCTTCATAGGTATTCTCGAATATCAATTGCATCACATCGCGCTATGCATAAACTCCCTTCCGTTAGAAAAACATATAGAACATACCTACTATTTTTTTTTTAAATCGTCTGGGGTATAAGGACGTATTTGAAAAAAAAAAAAAAACGTTTTCTAAGTATCTAAGCCTAAAGTAAAAAATTTTTTAGTTTGCGCTTTTGATGCGGGAATAAAAAGTTTGAAACGATTACCGAATCTCATAACGAGATATTAATTATTCTATGCAACCACAAATTTATGCCTAAATTTTGTTGTTTTATTTTTATATGATATACCTATGTAGGCGTGCATTTGATTGCCATCTTGTCTGATGTTAAGCGAAGAGGCAGGCCACGATGGAGCACGTTTGCTTAGAAACAACCGATTCACTCGCGGCTTGAAGGTACCCAGATTGTATCTATTGAGGAATTCAATTCTATATATAATACTCAGGCAGCAAATTCCAATGTTTAGCGAAAAAGGTGGAATCAAACCACTTAGTTCGAGTTTTTGGAATATCAACAATGAAGTGTTGTTGCTTTTTAGAGCTCCTGGCTGTACGCTAGGAGAATAGGTTAGATGGAATTAGGACATGCAGATCTGAAGCGCACTTTCCAAAGTGTAGCCGGATAAGCATCTTTGCGTCGATGTTTACGGTTTTTAAGCCTTTTCTGAACAGATGTTTCAGATGTTTTGAAAAAATACGCGAACCTTTGATCTGGTCTGAAAGGGATTTTTAATTAGTATAATAATGAATTTGCATGAACGTCGCCTAGAGCATCCAACATGTTAACGTTCTCGTAATGAGCGCCGGAAGCGGTTAATACAATCAATTATATAATGTGACATCGTCGTTATATTGTATAAGCGACTCTCCAGGCTCTCTCATGCAATATATTTAGCGAACTTACAGTATGGCTCTTAAACAAGCGATCATTGTATGATTCAAAACTACAGAGAAATAGATAAACAGGTACCTACATCACAAACTTGGAAAGTGGGCCATTGAACTCGAACAACTTTTACTATGGGTAGGTACAATTTAGAAATAGGAAAACTAAAATCAGGAGTACATGGAGGATATCTCACACAGTGCCGTGTACCTCTAAACTATGCAAAGCTTCTATGGGAGGCAAATAAGTAATGGAATACTTATAAATATAAATACAAATACAGTACATATAACAAAAAAAAAACCGACTTCATAATAATATGGTTTTCTCATAGATGACATTATCAGAACTGGACCAAATTTAAATGGGACCACACGGGAAGCTTTCAAATAAAAAAAGAATCATCAAAATCGGTTCACCCAGTCGAAAGTTTAGAGGTAACAAAAGAAAAAAAAATGCACTCGAATTGAGAACCTTCTCCTTTTTTGAAGTCGGTTAAAAACACAAACGTCTGTCATGTATATTTTCTACGTACTAGGTATGTATTTTTACGACATGTTTATAAGTCAAAATGACCAGCCGGACAAAATGGCTAAGACGCATGTTGACGAGTAGCTAGTTTTTATTATTATTAATCGACTTACTGTCAAGTTTTTTTTGGCTGTATCTTACAACGTGTCAGTAGGTATTGTGATTCCTTCCAGTCCACCACAGTACAGGATGCCGAGATATCAGTTGCATAGCACCGCCATAGCTGGAAGTCGCCAAGCTGCCAATCGCTAAAAGAGTGGCCAATCGTTTAGTAGCACCATTTACCTGATACAAGGCGACTACCGCTGCCTTCTCCTAGCAAAAACCTTGCATGATCAACACCGTTCCGTAAAGAAGGCAATTAGCTTCCATTGCTTGCGGACCACTTTATGCACCAATTTTACATTATGCTTGATTGATAAAAGTATTTCATATCCTTAAATTTTTGTTTATTTGAACTTTGTCACGATCACACTTCATTTTTCTTCACTTTAACCTTGAAAACGCCTAGAATATATCGACCGTAGCAATTAACATTGTCGGATCTACATTTTTGCAATTTTCATTTCATTGCATTAAAGGTCTTAGAATATGCCTAAAAATGCCCCCACAAATTATCAAATTCGATTTAATAACTTATTTTTTTTACCATTAGGTTGATTTTAGGAATTTAATAATTTTCGGGGGCATTTTTAGACATATTCTAAGACCTTTAATGCAATGAAATGAAAATAGCAAAAATGTAGATCCGACAATGTTAATTGCTACGGTCGATATAATATCACTCAGATAACAAAAGAGTCGGTTTCTAAACGGTCGGTCGGGTTTCTTGTTTTCAGCTTCTTTATCTTGATAGCCAAGGTCCAGTCTTGGTCAAGTCCAGTCCGTGCCAGTCAAATTCAGTCATGCTTTAGTAAAGTAGTGGTGACTTTACTATAAGCTTCGATGGAGTTTTGAAAGTAACACGAAAAGTCATGTTTCACCACATTATATCACTTTCACAAAAAATATAATGGGGCGACACGACTCTTTCCCGCCAAAACTCATTTAAGTTCCTATGGATGAGGTAAGTATAAGATTTTCACAGATAGAACTGTCAAAGTTATAAAAGGCAACTGGCAATTGAAGCCCTCGAAGATGACTAATCTATTTTAAAGTGAAACTTCTATTGCGATTCGATAATTGGATGAGAATTGAGAGTGAAATTTCAAGGACGTGTCAAGTTTAGGCAATTTTAGTTACATGAGAAAAAAGAAAAATTTTACGTTGAGAGAAAAAAAAAGAGGCTATACGTTTAAAATTAGAACATTAGTATTCGTAAGAAAGAAGTTTCTCTTAAAAATCTGACACCATGCAGGTTTATTATTTGTTTTTACAGAAATAATAACTGAAGCTCATTACAACGCATTGTGTTCCTTAACTGAAAACAAGCCCTTGTTTCTCTGATCTGTGGAACCAGCATAACCATTGTGAGCGTAACCTAAAAAATGTTTTCTTGGTTCTGTGTTGCATGCAAGTGTTTCAGTAATAAAATGATATCGTTTCGGTTTATGATACGCGCGGTAATAGGCGATACCGATCGAACCTCGGCCGAATTTGCAAAAAACGGGCTCCAATTCAACACACATTCGATTTTGTACCGACAGCAAAGGCAGAACAGAATCTGTTAACATTTTGTCTGACATGATTACTTACCCGTTATATGTATTTTTGTATAACTAACTTTGAGGTGATAAATATTTAATAATAAGTACTTTAAAACAGTTTTGTCCTGGTGGGCAATACGATATTTTAGTATAAAGTAAAAAAGTTAATTGAATAACCACGACCAAAATGCCCATTATAGGGGCAACGTAAACCGGATGCAACCACTGAGAATCGATACAGAACTCAATTAAAATTAAAATATTAATTTAAGAAGACAAAATTATTTCGAAGCAATTTCGATATTAATTATTTTTTAAATTTTGCTATGAACAATGCTGTAATGCTTTCAAGCAACTTATTGTAAATATAGATCATACAACATCATGCTGTTCTGTTAATGTTCTCGCTAATCTACCTACATTTCCAGTGCCATGTTTGTAAAATTCTTGTGGTGTAGTGTACAAGTATTTGTTCTGTTTTTTATATCGATAAAGTCATAGATTTGTATATACTAGTTGCTGTTGTTGCTACATCAGCCTGTGTCGTATACCTTCGATAGCCCTGTTAGTTTATTTGGTAGTGTATCTGCTCCAAGAGCTGAGGCATGTTCGAATCCCACTCAAGGCAAATATTTGTGTGACGAAAATAAATAGTTGTTCTGTATCTGGGGGTACAGTATGTATTTACAAAAAAAGGTCTATATATATTCTATCAGTTATCTGGTTCTTATGGTACAAGCTTTGCTTAGTTTGGGGTTAGATGGCGTTGTGTGAAATGTCTTAGGATTTTTCTTTATTTGGTTTTAAAAAAGCACGGAATTGTAACTCACTTTGAAATTCTTTGGCAAAAATGCATATAGAGTTGTAAAAAATATACGAATGGCTAATAAAATAGCATTTAAAATGATCGCATGATACACTTCATCGCATTTTTCAGTGGTAAGTAAATGCGGTCGTGTTAAGTGTAAGGAACATTAATAAAAAATATCTAATATCTAATAATTTATTAGTTATATTAAATCAAGATAGAAGTTTAAATTGTACTGAACTTCACAGGTTTTTAAGTGAGACTCTAATGGGTACAAGTACATGCTTTATAAAAATATTAATGTATTTTTTCATACACTTATTTTGCTGATGGTACCAGAGAGCGGAAAGAACAAAGAACTAACAGGTGCTTAAATTGCGTTCAAACATAATCGAGCTGCATCCAATATTCCTTCATCTTCTATAATCCATCACAATTGATGCTCCCGGTAAATAAAGGAAAACTATTGATTCTTATGTAGAAAGAAAGGAACCGATTGTAAGATATCGTCGTTCGTTTTTGGTTTATACAAAGTTATAACCTACTAAATCGAAAGGGTTCATATCAAAATAATGAGTACAATTATTAGTTTTATGTTCTGTTCTATAGAAAAAAAATTCTTTGACAATGCATATAACAATTTATGTTTCTTCGCGGTTTTAGAGTTGTGCACATAGGGAGTCTGTCTTTCCACAGTTGTAACTTCACCAATGACAACCGAGTAATATATTTTCCTGTAATTTGTTGATATACACTCTGATTTCAATTGAACTACAATTAACAAATATCTAAGAAATTTTGAATTTGGCGCCTTGAACGTGACGATCGATCGAATCGATACGTAAGCAAATGCAAATGAAAAGTTTCGCAATCAACGTTTTTTTCGTGCACAGTTGTTTTCAGTAGTAGTTTGAGCTCATAACTTTTAATGGAGCGAGTAGTGTTTGTGAGTAGTTCTCAAGTAGGTGCTTGCCGTAGATAGATATCAGATGACTGGCGCCTGGTTTTAAAAGACGCCGATGGCACAGGCTACTTGACGCTCGTATTATTATTATCAATAGCAAGCACGAATGGTTAATCTCTTGCGCAGGCGCCGAGACCATCACCCTTGATGCAACATGCACCAGAAATAGAAGAATAAAAACTGCATTTGGCCCGGTTATCTACAAGAGTACTTTGTGCTACTGAGTTAATGGAGCGGGTCTTTCGTATGTTGATGATGCTACAAAAAAGTACTCCAACCTGTTCAAAAGTTCTCTATTACGAACTCGGTCTTTTTCGCAGGGTCACAAGTTTCTACTTTATTAACATATTTTATTCTTGCAGAAATATATTTTTTCTGTCCTCGTGATGCATAAGTAGGTACTAGATACATGTTTAATGTTGATTTTGGTCTTTTGTAGCGATGATGGCTCAGTGGTTAGCGCGGTAGGTTCGCATGCCGAATGGCGTGGGTTCAAACCCCAACAATGAGCTTGAGCTGCCGGTGAAGGCAAACATCGTGAGGAAACCATAGCGTGGTGGTAGGGCACTTTCTAGTACTCGGCTGGCTAGCTACCGCCCTCAGCTAACACTCTCAAGTTCAAAATCTGCCGCCAAGCATCTAACGGTGTGTTCCGGCAGCCTCACTTGAGAGCCAGTTCCATTCCAGGCTAGGTGTGCTTTACCATCTTCGACCACATCGTCACTTAACATCAGGTGAGCTGAGGTCAAACATTTAGACTGTTAGCCGTAAAAAAAAAAAAATTATTACCTAGCTAAAACCAGTTCAGAAAGTAAATGTAATAAAAGTCAGTATCTTAGAAAAAGATAGATTATATTTGTCACACTTATAAATGCTTATGAACAACAAAAGATACCTACATATAAACAGAATTAAAAAAACGTTGACGTGCAAAGAAACGAAAAAAAATAATATTATGAAACTGTGATTGAAAAAACCATTTCACTCAACATTATTAACACATCTGGTCCGAGGAAACATCTCTCTTCACCCAAATGGTTGGTGATCACAATTGTCAGCAATTAACAGTCAAGGACAAAAAATTAGACCACCCTGATTGAAAACACCTTGCCTAATGTGCCAGTTGACAAACCAAGTTGTGGGGGTGTAAAAAATGTCGTTTTGCGAACCGGCAGGGGGCGCAGAAATGTCCAAACATAGCCCTACATCAGCGACCACGTGTGAAACCAAGTCCAAGTTTTTTTTTAAAACTTGGACGACGACTTGTTGTGTAAATAGATAGATAGAAACTCTTTATTGTGCACACCAGAAATAGAAAATATGTAGGTACAGAAAAGTGACCACAAGTAGCGGCCTTATCGCTAAAAGGGTATCTTCCAGGCAATAAGGAATAGAAAACACGTTACTGATTAAGAACAGACGGGAAATGTTCTAACACTATTTATATATATAAAAATGACGTGCCACTGTGTTTGTGGTCACACTCCTCCAAAACGGCTCGACCGATTTTTATGAAAATTTTCATGTACATTTATTTGGTATATGGCCATAAATTTCATACAGCCAGGTTATTAGCTACTTTTTATTACGAAAAAATGTGGCAAATTATACCGCGGGGCGCAGCTAGTTGAGTTCATATATAACGAATTTTATAGAAATAGTTAAATACTTTAGAAGATTGAACTGTGCAAATCGGCTGGCGTTGCCCGTCGCTCGGTGGCTAGATTAAATTTAACGAAACTGCTATAGTCAACAAGCCAGTTAGGAAAAATACAACAATATCAACAAAATTTATCACGCATACTCCGGAACTTTTTTTAGCTAACTCAAAATGAGGTATATTACTTGTTTGATAATTATTACCTAGTATATATTGCATTAATTCTAATAAGTAACAAACGTTGGTATTGGCATTAGCGTCCTGGTGGTTCGGTCCCGATGAGATTTATTGTAGTTGAAATCCACGCATTTATTTTAGTGTTATCATTATTTTCGTATACATTTATTATTTTTAATAAAAAAAACTTGAGTCAGTTTCTTTATATCAGAACATGGGGGGAGAGAATAGCGAAAAATGTAGATGATGTAAAGTTTTTTTTTTAAGTTTAAGGGAAGCTGTTGCTAGCTAAATTACAGGGCTGTCGAGAGTAACCATCGAAAGTCTTAAAGTAACTAGCCCCAAAGCAGCGATGACTTGGACTTGTTTTGCTACTCAAAGTTCTGTGTATCACCGCACTGGTCATAGCCAGGCGCAGGACTCTTACCATCAGAAGAGTGCCTCGATCGTCTTATTACTTTTAATAAAATATCTTCCGAATCCTGACATTATGCCAGATAATCCTGTAATTTACTTGTCCGCAGTGAGTCTTCGGACGTATCGTCTAGTACGTAATAGGTACACAAAGATCATTGGAAATATAATATCTTTCAATATTTTTTTAAATTTTTTAAGTGGGTATTCACATATTTTCACATAGGTATTTGTAAGTATAACGCTTTTTTATACAAACATTTCGTGATTGATCGATGTTCCTCAAATATAATTCAATTGGATAAATTAAAGAAAAACTTACGTATAATAGTATAACTAACAACTATTCGTATAATAAAGTCCTTGAACTCAAAAGGTGAGTAATTTTTCACGAGTCATTGTGCGGGCCACACCGCACGTAACCGCAGCGTAGTTTTCATTGTGGGTAACCAACATTAAGTTAACTAGTAGACGCCCACCATAACTCACTAGGTGAATAGGGCTCCACTGAAAACATCTTAATAGTGTCGCGGGTGCTGCGAGCAAGATCCTGTGATGAATGGCGCAGTGGGAGCTAACGACCGGCCTATGACGTGCCCAGATGTCACTCTAACGAGAGCTCGTGATTGGACATAATAGATAACAGTAGATACAATTTCCCCCTATTTATATGAACTGTGATTTTAAGTCGCAAGTGAATTGGATTCTAGGCATGCGTGCTCCATCTAAGGCAGATATTTAAATTGGTCTACTACGTACTAGACCAAAATCCATATCTAGTTCAGCTCAACTGCAGATCGGTGTTTACACTGTGTTCAGTAGTCTACAGAAATATTTTCTATTAAATAAATAAAGAATTTACGAACTTGGCACAATGTATATAAAAATAAAATTACTGTTACAAAATGTTTATTATATAACTGCCGCTAAGTTATCTTTTTTAAAATGTTATAGTATTATATTAATATCGAGTTGATTGTTATTGATGAGCTTATTTAAATCATTCGAATAGGTCTCTTGACGTAAGAAATTTGCCTATCGATCATCTAAACCGCCATTCTACCCTTACACTGTAACAGTTGTCACAACAACGCTTCAAGGGTGGTACCCTTTTGTCCATGCTCTTATTTCTCAACGGGATGGCAACACTCAATATATCCGTATAAAAATTAGATTTAAGGCAAATACAAAAACATCTCATCTTTAAAAGCTACTTGAAATATCTAGTAGTAGTAGTAATATATAGTATCTGCACCTGGTGATACATGCTGTTTTATTTACCCATAATAAAGTCATCTGACAACATCTTGGGTATATATAAGTTTTTTTCTATAGCATTAGAAATAAATAACTCAACGTCAGTCTGACTGGAGGTAGAGTTGCGCAATTCTTGACGAAACAAATATTGCAATCATTCAAACCGCAAGTTTTTCTTATCGTGACAAGCATAATTATCCATAATGACCAGTAACTATTCATTTGTGGATTTATTTCAGAGGAATAACAAACTGCGTCGGAATGTACGTCGTGTGGAGTGAAGGCAACGCGCGGTCGAGCTAGATATGTCTTCGTCACAATTTACATAAATGATATATGCGATCCGCCTAATGCTGCGCTCTGGTCATTTATTAAGCGGTTAGGAGGCTGCGCCGGCGCATAGCGCGCGTGCCGCGAGCCGCGCCGACAGCGGCCGCGATATTCGGACCACACCAGAGACCACGACGTCGCCTCATGACTTCTGGGTCAACATTGTTGACATATGTAAATAGTTGTACCTTTACTGACCGTACTTCACGATGTAGCGATAGTAGCTCAGTGGTTTGCGCGATCGGATCGTACGATGGAGGGCATTAGTTCAAATCCAACGATTGTGAAAGAAAACATCGTGAAGAAACCATAGTATGGAGGAAGAGTACTTTTAAGTACTTCGCTAGCTAGTGATTCTCAAATTTAATATAAATACAATCAGCCGCGAATCACCTAATGGTGTGCTCCGGCAGCCTTACTCGGGAGCCAGTTCCCATTCCAGGCTAGATGTGCTTACCATCTCCAACCAAACTGTCACTTTAGCATTTTTTACATTTAGGTACACTTTACATTTGGATACCGAGCCAGTCACACATAAAAAACACAATACTAGACCATGTCAAAACAGACATCACGTCATTTTGGCAAAAGCAACTTACAGTTCCGAGGTCATCAGAACTGTTCGTGTGGTTCCATGTGGAGCGCACACACGCCTTTCTATGGCCGGTGGTCGAGCGCGGGTGGTCCGCGCGCGCCGCCCGCAGGAGGCGTCAGCTTCACACGTCTATGCGATGAATTTGTACTACCGCTGCCTCCAAGACCTGAATCAATCTTAACCGTCACGTTCGAAGGTACAATTTCCTTCAATTGAACACAAAACAATGTTACCTTCTCAAAACTTTCTCGAACCTGCTCATTAAACATGATCGCTGGTCTACCGAAAGTAAAGATTTGGAAATAATAACAGACGGGTGTTAATTGCTATCATGAGGCGTCAATAATTGTTTTTTTGTCCACTAATGGCAATTGAAGTTCCGGGTTATGAAAGTTTTTGTAGGGTGTAATCAAGTCGTAATCAGCGGTTTGGCTAGAGCGTGTGAGCTACTCTCCGCGGGGAAATTATACTTCGGTGAATCTATTCCACCGAGTTCGTGTTGAGAGTGCCGTATGAAGACATTAGAGAGATCTTTATGACTAGTTGCGTGTGGCTCGCTGTGTAATTCATGGCGCAATCACATCTCAGGTCTCCGCAATTTATGGCTAAGCATCGCTCCGTAACGCTATCGAATGATTATTACCTTTTTGTTATATCAGTCAGAGAGACATTTAGAGGCGTGTACAAGTATCATCAAACTCATCCGGTGGCATCGCCCAAGTTGGTTAAAAAAAAACTAATAAATTAGGAAAACATGGACTTGTGGATAACAATTTGTAATGTCTTACTAAAGCCGTAAATCAAAGATGTGCATTTTGTTTCACAGAAACGGTGCATTGTTGAAATATTTGAGATCCCGTCTGTCAACTCGTGGGTAAGTTTTTGCTGGTATCAGTTTTTGTAGGTTTGCTACTGCCAACGCTAATGAGAAGACGTAAGTAAACAGATAGATAAGCATTAATATTTTAAAACATCACCGAGACATAGCTATAGTTGTGTGTGACATTTATGAGTATAATTATGTAGAGAGTTGTATAAGTTTTCTTCAATTTGGATTCAATAACACAGACAAAACTGTGTTATGCAAAACAAAAGCAATCAGAGGCAGCGTATCAAATTGACAAACAAGAAAACGATCTTACTAATAAAATTTTGTATACACAGAGCGCGGGATCCGACAGATCCTATCGCAAAACCCACTATTTTCCATCGGCCATATTTTTGTCAATTTTTCGTGTGACGTATCCCATTTCCTATTCAGAAAAACAGGGAGCAGACGCGAAGCTGGAAAACAAGGGAACGGGAAAAAAGAGCGTCTCGTTCCAAACGACAGATAATCGTGTTAGCCGGCCGCACGGCGAATAACTGATGCGGGCTGCCGGTGCACCGAACCCAATGAGATTGCGGTGTTTTTTTCCGCCGACGCTTGCGGAGACAAACAACGGATGCAAATTCGTGTTGACACCGCGATCCATCTTGTTCGCCTCTCCGGAGACCGTTTCCGAACAAATAGAACCGCGATTGAGACGTCCCTGCGGTTTATTCGTTCCTAATACGATTTCAGATGTTTTTCTTGTATGGAAAATAAGAATTTCGTCCGGGGCAATAAATAACGGATAGGTCAGTGAGTAGTGGAAGCTAGCAGTTCAGTTTCGCTTAATCTTGGAAACAAAACTAATGTATCGTGAAATACGAGTTGTGTGACACTCGGTGCACGGCGCTACCATCACACTGTCTAAAACACACAGTCAATGCAATCTGTGAGCTTGTTGGAAGGCAACAAGTTTTGTTTTGCTGCACACTAAAATCTATTAAGTTATTTCAATAACTATATTCTATTTTTGAATACATTGACAATTTTAAAACAAAAAACTTGCGTTGATGTAAATCATAAACTAAACATGTATTGATCGACTTCATATAAAAATCTTCAACGCGAACCTAACATAATAAGTATAAAGTTTCTACCCTATTATTATGAATATAATTGTTATTGACGATGTGTGTGTAGATGTTTCTAATTTGCAATAAAATAACGATTTATGACCTCAACTTTACGTAATGAAAAATATATTTATGTGATTAAAGGTGTTTTTAACTATACCTAGAGTAGGTATAGTTAAAAACACCTTTAATCACATAAATATATTTTTCATTACTATTATTCTACTACTTATTCTGGGTACTAGGATTTATTGTAAAAATAAACAAATTTTGGAGGACATTTCACACACAAATCAAAGTCTGTGCTGTGAGAACCACATTACTCTTAGAATATTTAGATGTGTACTTTTCTTTTTGTGGATACTTACATAAAAATACTTATATTTAGACACAGAACAAATATCGATATGTCACATAATATTTTGTCTGAATGGAAATCAAACTCACGTCCTTCAGCTCAAGAAGCTGAGTTACTACCGTATTAAATGATCTGATAGGGCAGGCAAAATACGCAATGCGCTCCTGGTACCTTACAAACTGCTCTGTAAGTATATTTTTAGCAGAAAACAAAAAGTGGTAAAGTTGGTTTTCCTTTTGTGTGCGGCGGTCCTGTACAGTGGCAACGTAAGAGCAGGGAATAGATCATCCGAGGGTAGATCGGGTCGCGCCGCGCCACTGTCCAATAAATATATTGTTTCGCGCAAAGCCAGCGCAGATAAAGCAAGCTCGCGCCTCGCTGTGCCTCGCTGCCTGCTTGTGAAGTTGTACTGCGAGTGAAAGCGGTAGTTGATTTAATCGGTAACTGTACTAATCTTCTTTCTTCTTTTTTGGCATATCATGTTTGGAATTTGTCAGTTTCATCAGTCCAGTAATTATTTTAAGTATTCGATTAAAAATCAAATGACAATGACTTTACAGCAAGCTTCGATGAAGCTTTGAAAGAAACATGACAAAACATGTTCCACCACATTATGTTGATTTTACACACTCGCATACGTCATATTAATAGGAACATACAAGTTAAAGTGAAAATATACAAGTTTCGGAAAATAACAGCAGTAGTGTTAATAAAAGTGTTATTTTTCAAAACTTGTGAATTTTCAAATGTTCCTGTTAATTACCTGTGCGAGTGTATAAAATTGACATAATGTGGTGGAACATGGTTTGTCGTGTTCCTTCGTTTTGCGTTCCTGCTAAAACTTGTATGTTTCGTTTCTCATTCCACAACACTGTTTTACTTTTAGCTTTGTTCCTAATTCAATTTAGCAACTTACTTGAATATTTGATAATGGTATTTAATTAGGCTTGAAATGTAGCGTAGTTTTTTATGGTCACAATAAGAGCTCACGGTACGGCCCCTGGGGTACATATAAATGATTATAGTTACGAACGTGGTAAGTCTAGTCTGAAATAATCAGATATTGGTTATATGAAAAGCAAAATAATATTTGGTGACTGATTTGTTAAATTGGTAAGAAATTCAAATCGCTTGCAGTATAGCTCAACCTTATCCTTCCACTTGGAACAGTGTCAGCCAAAACGCGGAGAGCTTGGCGTTTGCACATTATGACTATGTGGAGGCAGCTTTATATCATTCTTATTTATCATTTCTAAATTTTGGTGGCTGAATATAGGTCTGTTATCTAAATTTCTTCATAGCGTTTGCTCTCTGCTATGAATACTTACATCCTAAATGTAAATAACTGGACCTAAGTGGTCCCGGACCACTATGTTGTTAAACTTTTCGGCACAAATGCAAAAAAAAACTTTAAAAAGGTGTTATTTTTAATGCTTCGTGACCAATGACAAACATGACATACAAAATGCTTAAAAAATCTTTGCTTCATTAATAAAATAGAAAAGGGAAAGCCAAATTTTAAGACAGCTATTTGTACGGAATTTCGCTTGGCTCTGTGAAAGAAAAGGAACAAATAAACAAAGTGGCAGAAAAACCAATACGATTTAGCAAGTCCCGTGAGAGCACACTGTCCGCTCGAACCGGGTATTGTCACGGTACGAGCGAAAGGCTTACCTACTTGTACCATAGTATGTGAAATGAGTAGGGACCTTACTACTTATTGTGAACGTTTAGTTATTTGCTTATAGTAAAACTAGCAGACCCGGCAACGCATTGCTGTGGCCAAATTGAACACACGAGAGTAACGTGAAATAAATTGTAGTGTAGCGCCTATGAAACGTTTGGACTTTTAACGTAGCGCCATCTATTGGATACTTACTCAGTTCAGTTATAAATTACCTTACACCGCCATCTATTAGAATTTTATGGAACTCACAGAACATCTTTGTTACAAAATAATTTGCTATTAAAAATATTGCGATTATAAATTGAGATATAAACTATCCTATCTCTCAAGCTGGATCAAACTGCATACAGTGTGCAAGATTTGGTTAAAATCGGTTCAGTAGTTGAGGAGATCATCGCGGACAAACAACGTAACACGTAATTTTTATATATAAAAATTTCACTGCATGCGATTACAGGGAAATGATACTAATTTATTTATTTTCAAACGTCTTTTTTATGTAAAAGTAATGAAACGAACGAGATATTTTATATGGTTAGAGATAACGTATGTCCAATGTCCATGACCATTGCAGTTCATTCAGGTTCAAAAAACGTTGAGTAGCTAAATAAAGTCCAAGACTTTGCTGCTTTGGCGCTTATTACTTTGATACTTTCGATGGTTTGTCTCGACAACCACACTCGTGCGACAAACTCGGAACTTAAAGAATAAAACGCTATTATTTTTAAATATTAACACTAGAAAAAACCACACGTTTTAGATAATAGTAGGCACCAACAATAGCGAGATAATTTTTCGACATTCAACTCCATTAAATACTTATCAAATATCTATATATCTACACATAATAAATAAATATTGGAGGATATTTTCACACAGCGCATCAAACTAAGCAAAGCTTGCACTATGAGAACCAGATAAATGATAGAATACTTTTTTTTTTTTTTATAAATTCATACAGTAGGCGGTCCACCACCGGCACCTGAATTGATGACCACGACCACTCTGTCAAGAGTGTAAACAACTAAGAAGAAGGGAATACATACAGAACATCCTAGACACAGAACAAACATCCATATTAGTCACACAAATGTTAGTCCTGTTTGGGAATCGAAGTCACGCCCTTCAGCTCTCGAAGTAGAACTTTTACCGAATGAGCTAAATTTACTGAGCTGTCAATAATATGCTGCATACTTTATGCTTCCTCCAACAACAGCTCATTATCGACCCAAATCTATTTACAGGAAAGCTTTTAATCACTATAAAAGTAGCTGTATATGTATGTCGCACATTAATTAAGTTCGGACCTTCCTAATTTATTCATGTGACATAGGAGCACCTTGGGTGCGACGTTTTGTCGCTGTCGTGTCGGGGGCTAGCAGCTTGCCACGTCACGCGGTGGTTGGCCGACACCAGACAGCGGAGATACTAACATGAAGTAAAACTTAGTGCTGACAAAATCACTAGGTAAGTAAATATCGTTATATCATAAAATGAAGAATGCACAAGTACACAATACACAACACGTACACAAGTACGCATACGCACATACACACATATAGATATTTCTATATACACAATAATATAGGTTTTTATGATATGTTTAAAAAAAAAAAGTTTTTAAGTCTGTCTTTGGCATTTTGTGCTTGATTAAGATACGGGAGAAGCCATTGGTTTCCGAAATACAGTTAGCAGTAATTAGGAGCCAAGAAGTTAATTTCAATGTTTCCAAAATTTATGCCAAATAAATTAATTTTGATTTTGATTTGATCGCTCTTCTACTTGCTTCTGTATATCAACAGAGTCTTGGATGTTATGAGCAATGAAATAGTAGAGAAGCAGTTTGTTACGTACTCCTCGTTATTAGTACAGTGCCAAAGTACCAATAAGAGTAAAAAGTCAAAATAATTTGCAAAAATTCTGTGAAAGATTCGGTATATATGATGGATTACACCTACACCTCCATATCAGATTTTTTTAAGTTAAGTCGCCTATTTTAATTTTATACTGAAATGTAGAGCCTAAATTCTTATAATCGTGCTATGTCGGTTCGATCCTAGCACGTACAAATGAGTTCTTTGAAATTTACGTCCTGATTTAAAAACTCATACCCAATGATATAAATATGTTATGTATACCTACATGCCTACTAAATGACGTGATTCGAACACTTAATTTGTTTAGCCCAACTACAGAGCAGCGTATAGGTAAGTAGTCCTTGTTCTATACACCACAATATGTATTTAGTAAATATATAATAAAATAAAATACGCATAACGCGGTTTTAAAATCGACTAAGGGATGTTTTTGAGAATAAAAATATCTGCCTTACCACCCTAATAATATCTACAAAGTCACATACAGAATAATCACGTATATTGGTTGGCCGGTTTGCACTTAGTTACTTGTTTTGTAGTTTCCTGCTTTCTTTTTTTCACTGCTTTTTCAGTAAAATAAAATATCCCAAAGGAACATACGTAGAACGTATATGGGAAAAATGGCGTTAGGCATATATGAATTTATCTTTCGGGTTTGTCCCATGTCCAGCAGTGGGATGTTAAAAGCTGATGCAGTAAAATACAAGATACAGAGAGAAAGAGAGGCCTCGTGGGAAGGAAGGAGAGAAGAAGAGAAACAGAGATTTAAAAATACTTGTTTACGGTAGGTACGTTACATTTTATCTCCAGTGTTTCTGACGCCGTTTTATAAAACGTGACTTGAAAAAACTTCAGGAATAAGTACATAGTCATATGTCTTTATTGATAACATCATTTACCAGTCAATAATAAAAATAAATTAAATTAACTCAAATAAATTAAATTACAATAAAATAAGGCAGATGTAGAACAAAAATATTTGTAAAGAAACCGCCCTACGTTTATCTGGATTTTCGATGCTAGTTTCCTTGTGCCTGATTTGGACAGACTCGCATCCCGTGGGTGCCACAAGGCAAAAAGAGCTTCGCAAGGAAGATGGATCGGTACTTCGCCGGGATAGCGGTCATGGCGTTTTACCTGTTTTTAAACAGACAACAATATGGTTAACAATGGACTATACTACAGTATTACTCTTATTTTGTTCATAGCGGATTGACGATATATACATTTACATTACTAACATATATCTGCTGTGTTTCAGTTTGAAGGGATGGTACAGGGCTATTGAGACTAACCATCGAATGTCTCAAAGTACCTAATCGTAATCACCGTAATGATCCTGGATAGGCATTATGTCTTAACATCATGAGATATTTTCTTTTTTTTACCACATCAATGTAATAAGTATGTACTATTAAATGCTTATAGATAAAATTTATATCATATTAGATATTTGGATTTTAATCTATGTAAAAGTAATTAGATAACGTCTATCCATGACGATTACAACGCTACTCAGAAGTTTAAGTAACAAAATAAAGTTCAGAGCACCGTTCTTTCGGAATTAATTACTTTGAGACATTCAATGGTCAGTTTCAATAGCCTGTAACTTCACCAGCCACCTTTCAAACTGCTTGGCGGCAAGTTATCTAGTACCTTTTTGCAAACCTTCTGCTAATAAGGTGATCTACCACCTATACCTATATGAATAGCACGCCTCTAGTCTAATATTTTCATGAATAGAGGCGGATTTACATCATAAAAAAGTTTTTTTTTTTTAACTCTAAGTTGACAAAGTTCACGGATTCCGGTGTCTGTGGTATCTATTTTAAATTTAAAAAAAAAACCATGAAGTATTGCTCATATGGCATGCACGTATCCAAGCCAATAATGTAGAGTATGAATACCGCATATTGCTCCAAGTATTGAGACGTTGCGCGAGATTTAGCTGTTTCAATAACGCTGGTGCTAAAATTTTATTGACCTAGTGAAAGCGGCACTTCGAACACAACTTCAGGCTAATGAAACATAGTCTTTTGTTTTCCTTCTATCCCTTTTTGCTTCGAGATTATTAATCTACTACGAATCTACGTATGGTAGGTAGGTATATCTAAGTAAGTATTAGTTTTTGTACCATTGTGACTTTGGGACTCTTGTGTTCTATTTTGATGCCTTGGACTATTTGAGACCAATTAATACTATTTTTTTTTTCAACAATCTTGAGCTTATATTACCGACGATTTTAATATTCAAGAACATACTACCCTATACTCTGGGTAGATGACAAATTGGGTATTACCAATGGGATTTAAAAATTTGGAAAAGAATTTTCGTAAAATTTTTGATATCAAAATCCAAAAAGGAAACAAATAAAAATAGGATAAGCGCCTCTGACGGGCGTAAACTGAAACTAGCATGAATGCTAACATTTTATTACATTTTGTTATCGAAAACACGACGAAACTTTTTGGCAAATTATCATACTGGAACCCTCTAATACTTTATGTGATAGGTACTATTATTATTAACTTATTTGATGTGATTTCAAAGCAAAAAAGGTAGATGAAAAATGTTCTTCTCTTTTTGGTATCATACTTTGTGTACTTTGTACATTGTGGCAATGCCAAGTATTTTGACATCTGGAAAAGACACAAAACAGGTGTTTAAAAAAATCTTTTTCATTTTTTTTATAATTAAGTTGAAATAGAGTAATATTAGTACCAGTATTTCCCAGCTCGACGTGTTGGAGTCAATTGAGAAGCGTGTCAAGAGGCTCATCTGTAACGACTCCCTCGTTCAAGCTAATCTTCATAGTCTTGAACATCGTCGCAAAGTTGCTAGTTTGTCGGTTTTTTATCGGATTTATTTCGGAGAGTGTGCTTCAGATCTGCATGCTCTAATTCCCCCATGCCCATTTTTCTATCGCTCGAAAAAGCGACATCGTTTCATAGTTGACATTCCAAAAACTCATACGAAACGATTTGAATCTACTTTCATTATACGGCTAAAGCGTGGAATACGTTACCTGAGTGGGTGTTCCCTGATAGATACAATCTGGGTGTCTACAAGTCGAGAGTGAGTCAGTATCTTCTAGGCAAGCGTGCTCCATCGTAGATCGCATCTTCACTTAACATCAGGTGAGATGGCGATCAAACGCAAGCCTATTCAATATTTAAAAAAAAAACCTTAGTACTGTATGATAAGATCTATACAAAATAAAAACGTAATCATAGGATAGAAACTGACATTTAATAAGAACGCTTTACTTTGTTAAGGGTAGATAGGTAATAGGTATATTTTACAGAAGTAGTAAACTGAAGGCGCCAAAAAATGTTTTCCTTGTGTAATATTAGCTCTCCGTAATCAAATCAGTGACTAATCTCTTATTCTTTAGATATTTAAAAGTGTCCCAAGTAGGCCCAATTTAAATTCAGCTCCAACACGGGAAGTTTGTATGCAAACTCCAAGTACTCGGACGCTACTTAGCAGGAATTGCCTTACCCACCGACTTGCATTAAATGCATCTGGAAAATGTAACAAAGTTTATACCTATAGACATGTGGCATAAGGTAGAGTTTCCTTTGTAGTGTCTGGTCCCGCCTACTATGGGCGGCGTCCCCCTTCCGTCGCCGCAGCGAGTGCGTTCACACGACTTGCTCGCTACTTTTAAATTTTAATCACAAGTTGTTGATTTTGACGAAAAAGTGCAGTGGAAGAGGTTTGTGACAAATTAAAAGGAAACAATTTTCCTTTATGCTCAAAGTTGCGGTTCCACTTTTTCTTTTTTTTTCTTTTATGTGTCTTTGGGTAAACTTACAAAAAAAAAGGTGCAACTTCGACTTTTGATTCTGTACTAACAAACAAAATATACTTATACCTATATACTTGGTGTTTGCTTAAAAAAGTGAAAAGCGTGGGTACTGGCAAATTTGGATTACTTCGATAGCTTATTGATAAAAAAATTGCATGCAAGTTTGACTCGCATAGGGCCAGTTTTTTCACTGATGTTAAGTGACGGTGTGGTTGAAAATGGTAAACACACCTAGCTTGGAATGGAACTGGCTCACAAGTGCCAGAATGCACCGTTAGATGCTTGGCGGAAGATTTTCAACTTAAGGATGGTAGCTAGCCAGCAACCGAGTACTAGAAAATAACCTATGGTAGGGTATTTTCACGATTTTTTCCCTTCACCGATGGCTCAAGCTCATGTTGAGCCTTGAACCCATGCCCTTCGGCGAAAATCAAAGTACGGCTTTGTTAATTAAAAGTGTGTTTTATAATTATAATAACGTTGACGCTTCTATTTATTACTGTTTTAACGATAGAGATATAAAATGTCGTGCTATGCCTCAGCCCAAAATAAAAAAAAAATGTCAGGGTTTTGTTAGTGCTATTGTAACGCATATTCACGAAAAACATAAAAAAATAACTGACCACTTAACAGTACGGGAGGTAGATACAGGTCAAAATGGGTCCGACAAACAGACAGACCTAAAAACGAGCATGGTACTTAGACATAAGAAAAAGGTCCCGTTGGAACCCTCCGCTGCAGCTCTAAACGTATCATCAACGGTAAAATACTCATTTCCTTATTAATTTTTGGAGATTTCAGGATTACCCAAACAGTCGATTAAAGTTCTTCGTAGTGCTGAGTACCATTTTCCAGCTCAGTTATGTTCAGTTTAACCTTGTTTAGTTTCCAACCTATCTTTTAGATGCGACGGAAATGTCAGAACGATTGCTATTTAAAAAAAATCGCTATGAAAATAAATCTTAGTCAGTGTAATTATGTCTCAATACAGGTTCAATTTAAAAATACGACAGTATTTTCTTCAATATTTTTTTTTTATTCAAACTAGGATCCTATGCATGGTTAGTAACTGTAATGCATTATGATAGGTAATAAATGAAACGTGAGAGCCCAGATACTAAATAAAAAAAATGTTAACTTAAACTTTTTTAACAGCAATAAGGTACAAATTAAGATCTATGTATTTTTGAAAAAAAAAGATGCCTAGAATGTAGTGGCCCTGTCGCTCACATATTATCAGCTGATACAGTCACCTTGATACAAATCGCGAATTTGTTCCCGAATGAAGAAATTTACAATAATACAAAATAATTAATATGATTCGTCACAAGCCGGTGGAGAAGGCTATTTGTGCGCCCATTACCGGCTTATCGTCGATAAGGTTTATAGCAAAACGACATGGTTAGTTTGATTTGTTGCCTTTATAAATTATTATAATTTCAGAAGTGGAGGCGAGTCGTTGAGTTTAATTTTCCGCAAATTTGATCTAGCGCCATAAATGTTTCCCGGCCGCATTTAGCACTCAGTTTGTTTTTCTGCAATCGGTGAGTTGCCTGTTTGTTTTTTTTTATGAGTCAGGTACATGCTTGGTCATATTTTTCCATATTTTGGATCAATCACAGAGAAAGTTATGTCATAGAAATATAAGAAGCGGTTACTAGAAATGGATAGATAAAATATAGATTCTTTTTGTTCCGTGCGGTTTTAGATAGTTCACATAATTTATGATAAAAAGAACTAGTGGTGTTTGCTGCCTCAAAAAAAATAATGGGGAAGCAATTACAATTATTATCTCATTATCAATTGTCTCATTACAGCCCTGTAGAGAGTAACCACCCTTGAGACTAACCAACGAGTCTCAAAGTAATGCGTGCCAAAGCAGTGATGCCCTGGAATTTGTTTTGCTACTCCTAGTTCTGTGTATCGCTGCAATGATCATGGCCATTCGTTATCTCTTAATATCAGGAGAGTATCTCATTCGTCTCATTACTATTCCATAAAAAAATCGTTTAACTACTCGCATAGGTATATACGTAAGGGACAAAAATATTATCTTACTCTAATCTACTCTCAGCCAATGGCATATCAGTATTTTCTACTTACACTGGTGTTAATAATTTTAAAGAACCGTTTTATATGGATGCATAGTTGAGCAAAAAGTTACCAACAAAAATCGATAGTTAACAACCTGCTTAAATTACATCACATTGAACACTTAGGTACATACCTAATTGTATAAATGTTTTAAAAAGTCAATATTTACCTGAAAATATTACAGATTTTTTTAAATTTTTTTCTTATTAAATCCTAAACGATCAAATTTAAATTATGTTAAAACATTGTTCCTAGATTGTTTTTAAAAATTTCTGATAGGAAATGTCAAAGAAAATAATATAAAGTTTCGTAAAAAGGAGACCAATAAGAAGTTTGAGTTATGGAAGACTATATCTTGTTGAGATAGGTTACATTTTGTTAAGACAAGATACTTTATTTTTTTAAATAAACTTTTATTTTATTACAAGTACCTAACAATTTTTCGAAAAAAAAAATTGCTCAGTGTAGGTATCAACGTTGTTTTCGAAACTGGATACATTTATTACTATACATACATACATAGGTACTAGCTGTTACCCGTGACTCTACTATAAGAAAACATGAAATTTTCTGTGCAATTTCCTTAATTTTTTTTTGCGTAAGAATCTTTTACCAAATTTAAAAAAAAAAGATGTATCAAATCGCTAAAGTGGTTTTCAAGTTGTGGAAGGGAAACAAAGATTATTTTTAAACTGAATTAAATAACGAGGAGGTTCGATATTCGACTGTATGTATTTTTATTATGTTTGTTTATGTACTTAGACAAGAAAAAGAAAACGTTAATAGATATATCCTAGCTAGGTAACCAATTATATGAAGGTACATAAAAGAGAACATCAGAACAAAAAACAGGATCGAAAACTTGAACCAAACTGGGTGATATCTGTAGATAACTTTGTCATTCATGATGGAAAATAATAATTTCGTATTGTATCCTGTTAAGATTTATTTTTTATTTGTTAATTAATTAAATAATATTTATTTTTGTAAAGTACTAAAAAAGTCTTAAGTTGGTCTTTATGGAACTCAAATGGAGGCCTATGTCCAGCAGTGGACGTCCTACGGCTGAGATGATGATGACTTAAAAAGTAGAGTATTGTCTTAACACTACTCCAGTTAGGGTGAACCGAATAAGTATTCAGATCACGTTATCTAATACATAGTATATTTATTTAACTTTTTCTAGGCAAGCGTACTATATATTTGAGCACATTGATATTATCCATCAGGTGAGGACGTGGCAAAACGCATGCTAAGCCTGCTGTAAAAAAAAACTTACTGTCAATATCTATACCTGATAGTTAATTAGAGAGTTTAATGAAGTCCATTGATAAACTTATTCGATTAGTAATAACAATGCTTAATGTAATGAGTAACTTAAATAACCGGCGCAGAGTGAGTCAGATTTCCGCTGAGAGTTCCGTTGCATTGCACAATGTATTTTGTAAACAATTGTCATTATTGTAACAACTCCATTGCTGGCTAGTTTGTATTATAGATAGGCTTATACTATAGACTCTGATATCACACCATGTTTGATGATTCCCTGTATTATTGTAAGTACATATGACAAAAAAAGGTAAAGGAACAGTTTCTTCTATGAGTAATGGGAAATATTATAAAAAAATATATTCAACATAATAGTATAGGTATGCGTGTATATACAAACATTGATCTAAGTGAACATTTCAATCAGCGGTATACTATGGTTCAAAAATTGTTAGCTATAAAGGTAGTATAGACGTAAATAGCTTTAAGCCGGAGCCCTAAAAATGATTTCTCAGTAATGGCATCTCAATAGCGGTACTCAGACAGTGCATAAATAGTGGTGCCAGTCGGCGCTCTGTGAATAAATACTTCGATAGTATCGGTACACAGTTTAACGAGAGAGCCTTTTCCGCGCCGCGGTGAGCCGTTTAGCGAATTTCAATAGTTATCGCGCGGAGAAAAACTCGCATCGAAAGGGACGGTACGCGCGGAGAAGCCGGCGCGAGCGGGACGGACTTAATAAGAAAGAAGTAATAAAAAAGTGGTCGTGTGTGCGCGGTCGGAGCGCGGTGGCGTAGGGCGGCGATGCAAGCCCCTCCCTGCGAGCCGGCCGGCTCCGCCGCCTCAGTCGAGTCCCCAGCGCGCCGCGCCGCACCGGTCCGCCACACGACACCTGTCTCGCAGCGCGCGTAAAAAGTTTCTACGTCTCTCCGAAACTTGCTAACAGTGACAATACTCCTCGACTAACACGAAACGACGCCTCCTAACCCCGTACGCTCCGTTTTGTGTTTCGATAAAATAAATTTCGACTGTGATTGTTTTTCATCTCGGCAAATTATACAATTTAAACTCGGTTAAAAACTTACGTAGGCGAGTTGTAATTTAGAGATTGAAGAATCAACAAGTGTTTTCGGTCAGCAGAGAGCTGATTCAATTCGAAGGTGCGAAGAATATGTTCCTCGTCTTCGATGGGATGTTCAGACGGTGACGGCGCGTGGTCGGGCGGCCGCGGGAGCTCCGGGCACTCGGAGGCGCTCAACTTGATGCTGCTGCAGGGCGAAGGCCGGGAGCGGCAAGGCTCCGCCATGGAGGAGGAGTGCTCCGCGCGCCCCTGCGCCACAGACTTCTCCATCGCCGCTATCATGGCCCGCGACCGCCAAGAGCGCCGCGAAAGGCGAAGGCATAGAGACCCGCGGGAAGACACGCTCACACCCTTAGGTAAGTCATATCACGAACCATTGCCCTATGAACACATCTACAAAAAATATTATAACCATTCTTATTTCATTATACTTCTTAATTATCTCGAATTTCGGTTAAACTCACTGATATTAAGCTATGGAAAAGCGGGGCATTTCGCTTATTTTGAAAAACTATACACCTGTAGGAACGCTGATTAAAGATGTATGAAATACATTTAGTGAAATTTTAAATTTAGGTAATTATAGCTCAAGAAGTTTGACCGATGAAATAAAACAAAAACTATTCATGAATTAATTTTTAAAATTACCTACTTACCAAGAGTTTGCCATGATTTTTTTTACTACCTGCCTATTTTAATTTAAATTTTAACTATAATAATTAAAGTTTATTTCAAGTTAAACTTATCTATATACTGTATATACTCTATTAAATATGCGATAATACATAAATATATACATAATACAATATTTAAATTTATAGCTGTGATTTAGGTATAGGTATTACATTATGTTATAGTATATAGGTATACACTTATCTCTGATCTACATATATCTGTTAGATGAAATTGCTAAGAAAAATTGACGATCACTTATAATTTCTTTTGAGATAAAAACTCACCTATTTACTATTTTCGATCATTAATGTTTGAAGGCCCTAATAAACAAGAGGTAAAAGTATAATAATGATAAGGTAAACATTGCTATTAATATCTTATAAAATGCAAAAACCACAAAATGAAAATACTGAGAACTAATTTTATTATAACATCTATGTGCGAATAAAATTTATGAGAATTATGATCTAAACACATTTTTGTTTAATACGAAAAAAAAAAATACGACTTTATTATATTCGCAGTTGTTACGGGTCTTTTTATCATTAGCGCATATTAGCCCCTCTAGTACGTACATATCTGTGTTAATTTGTCTTATTAAGGTGTACTTAACAGAGTTAAGGTGGTGTAAAAAAATATCTATTATGCATAAATACTAATTTACCGAAAATCTACTGAGTTAGAACTTACTTTTGAAACATTTAAGTACCTTATGCAAGCTAACTGCAAGAAAAGTATATGTAAGTAATGTTTACAAAGAAGTCCAGCAACTTAAAACCAGCAACAAGCAACTTACAAGCTCTATACAAAGCTTACAAGCTTTTTAGAGCTTTTTCAGTTATTGTTTTAAAACTAAGTACTAATAAATATTAATTAAGAAAGTAAAGTATTGCATCTATCAATTTTCAGAAGAGGCCATTTCCAAAAATTCTGAACGATATCTAGAAAATATTGTTCTATTTAGAAACAGCTACTATTTAACAGTTTCTTATTACCTTAAACTAATTTTTTTTTAGTAAATAAAATCGCATAAGTTCAAATTGATCATACTTTTAAGAACTTCGTTACGCAATTTAGAATCGTAAATAAAATCAAATTGGAATTTTTATCATGTCAATGATAAGAAGACACTGTAATTTGTGTTTTTTTCAGATGTGCTAGGAAATCCTACTCTAAAAACATATGAATTTTATAGCAATAGATTTAGTCAATTTAAATTCCGTGAGACCTTATTCGCTCTAGTTTTTTTTTCTTTTTGAGTAATGTGATATAAACCTTAAAAATTCAAGTTTTGCACGCATAATTTGAATGCGTAACCGCCATATTTTTTATTGTGTTAATAGGCCAGTAAAAATAGCCGTTTTTTGGTCAATCTCGCACTTAATTTCAGTTTTTTTTATAATGTTTATGTTCTCTTTCTGAGCATATGTCATAAAATGCTGACAGATCTAGGTGGAGATTCAAGAGACATCTTGAAAAAAAAAAATTTTGGCTAATATCTTGGAAACTATACTTTAGGACTTTAGAGCAAAAGTTATTGAGACCATTATTGTAGAGAATAATTTTGCATCTTTTATTTCCTGTAAACTTTTTTGTAAAACTTACCGTTTACGATTTATGGCCCATTTAATGAACCAGTTTTTCTATAGCAAGCAATAATAATAACAGTTATCGGCCTAGACGACGAGAAAACCCTATGCCTTTAAATATTTAGCATAATATACGTGTCTGACTTATGTCAGATGTATTTACTTAAATTATATTGTAAAACTTAATACGATGTGGCGTAAACTGATAGTCTGAAAGACTTACGAAATAGAAAAAAAGTGAATTATCCTGTTGAATGCAAGCTATTTTAATTTAAGAGAGAGAAAAAAATTATAAGGTAAGGCGAGTACGAAGAAGAGAGAGAGTGTCATACTTATGTTAATTAATTAATTTCATAATATGTAGTATGCATATAATATTTCCATTTTTAGGGTTCCGTACCCAAAGGGTAAAAACGGGACCCTATTACTAAGACTTCGCTGTCTGTCTGTCCTTCCGTCTGTCTGTCACCAGGCTGTATCTCAGGAACCGCGATAGCTGAACAGTTGAAATTTTCACAAATTATGTATTTCTGTTGCCGCTATAACAACAAATACTAAAATCAAAATAAAATAAATATTAAAGGGGGGCTCCCATACAACAAACGCGATTTTTTTGCCTTTTTCATAGGTAATGGTAAGGAACCCTTCGTGCGCGAGTCCGACTCACACTTGGCCGGTTTTTTTATATCTTCCAATAAGAAATAATATCCATTAAATTGTGTCATAAGATATAATAAATAGATCTTTATTGTTCACAACGATGACAAACATTGATCACACTTATAATATAAAGGCGAAGGTTTGTGAGTAAGTATGCTTGTATGTTTGTTACTTCTTCATGCTCAAACGGCTGGACCAATTTCGATGAAAT
Source organism: Biston stratarius (assembly GCA_950106695.1). Taxonomy (NCBI): domain Eukaryota; kingdom Metazoa; phylum Arthropoda; class Insecta; order Lepidoptera; family Geometridae; genus Biston; species Biston stratarius. The sequence continues at coordinate 14,330,740 of OX467115.1, read as the reverse complement.
TTAGTATGGAGATAGCTGACACCCTGGATTAACAACAGGAAAACACATTTTTATGATGAAAAAAAATAGTGTTCACATGGGAACAGCGGATAACACCGCGGGGCGTAGCTAGTTACCAATAAAATACATAACACTAGTGAAATAACAAATAGCAATAAAACAAAAAAAGCTAACATAGGCTATTAATAGCTTAACATAAGCTTTTTACGTAAATATATTTTAAACATATATGGGACAATATACCTAATAATACAAATTTATAATTATGTAGTACCTTTTTTTAGTGGTCTTATCGCTAAAAGCGTCCTTGTGGCATTGGTTCATAAGATTCTTTTGTTTTCTGTATACTTCTCTATTTCTGGTGTGCACAATAGTTCTATCTATCTAATTACACTATCCAAGAATATATTAGCTAACTGTCGAAAACTAATAAATAATAATAAAATAAGTATATGTAAATAAGTAGTATGTAGCTATAGTCCTATATGCTTGTACTATAATATGTAATTTAAATAATTTAACAGTAGTATTATTTACGTATGTTTCTTTTCAAGACGGCCCACTACCACCCAGACATAGTGCAATTTCCTTGGGTACGTACCAAACGTTTTGACTTTATATACGTTTCTCATCCGTACGGCCAAGGAATGGAACAAGCTGCCGGCTTCCTTGTTTCCTGAAACATATAATCTAGACCTTTTCAAGACCAGAGTGAATAGGTATCTTCTAAGTCTGCGTGCTTTATCTTCGACCACATCATCGCTTACCATCAGGCGAGTTGGTAGTCAAACGGAAATTTATCCGCAAAAAAGGTACTTACCGTTACAAATAGCAATATGACGGAACCTTTTGTAACCCAATTTATTTTCATATGTTATTTCTAGCGAGGAATCTAAAGCACACATGTGAATTGAAAACTAAACGATATTTTTATGTAAACAATTTAGATTACTATTATTATTTGCACCGTTATTAATCAATTTATCTTGTAAATAAGAAAAAAAGCAACATTTTAATTTTACATTAGCTATTTTTTTTTTTTTCTTTGGCTCTATACTTCTAGTGCGTTCAGACATAATTATGTATTACATTATGATATTTTAAATAAAAGTAGTGAAAATAGTGTCTTATACTTAAGTTTAGTTAAATATTTAAATCGATACATGCGTGATATTTACCTACGTCAAATTTTAATATGAATAGTTTTATAAAAAAATCGTGGGCTTAATAAAATTTTAGTAAAACATAGATATTAATGAAAAACATAATAGAATGTTTTTTCAAATATAACACATTCTAAGGAATTGAACTTTGCCGTAATTTACTTTTTATGATTTAGACTTATTTTTATACAAAATATTGAAATACTTGACACTGGCAAAATCCACAAAGTGCAATGCCAGAAACAAAGAAGAAATAAATATAAATTCGTTTCTTTATTTAGTTTTTAAAAATTATATATAAGTAGGTACTGTATGATAGATAACCGTCGGTCAGTAAGACACAATGACAAATTTTTTCATATAAAAAAAAATTAAAGTAAATAGTAGAGCAAAGTAATAGTATACGCTCTCCTGATGGTAAGAGATGACGTCTGTCCATGACCATTGCAGCGATACACAGAACTTTGAGTAGCAAAACAAACTCCAGGACATCGCTGCTTTGGCGCTCATTGAGACATTCGATGGTTAGACTCAACAGCCCTATATTTTTGCTAGCTGCAGTACCCTTAAACCGAAACACGGTAATGTTTACACACTACTGCTTGGCGGCAGAATATCTGGTACTGCGGTGGTACCTACCTAGACGACCTCCTGCTAAGGAGATCTACTGCCAGGTAAATTGTATTAAATACTCGCACGATATGTTTTTTTTCCGTGTAATTAGCAAAACTTATTCGTTTTCATCTGTTTAACGAATGTTAAGTAACAAGATCAAATTAAGTATAAGTAATAAGTTGACATGAAACATGGAAGTTTAGGAATCCTATACTAAGTATATTTCCAAGTCTGAATACATACGCAAAAAATAAAAAAACTCATTAAAAATATTACTTTTGATACTATCTTACTTTCATACGCAAATCAACTTCATGGGTTGTTTTAGTGTCACCGCTTATTATGACGATAAAAATAGATTGTTTGATCGATTAACTCTTTATTATACTCGCCAAAAACTGTAAATACCATAAGAAAAATTACATAAACTTAATTAACAGGTGTAACAACTGGCGACCTTATCGCTAAAAGCGATTTCTTCCAGGCAACCTTAGGATGAAAAGATTAAAGGAAGAAAAAGACGGGGTGTGTTAATAACGAGGATAATTATACATATAGGGGAATACATAAATATAGCATAAATATACACTTCAATAATAACATGCCCTAATACATAGTAATATATATAAATAAATAATAATTAATAGGTACCTGAGTAGGTATATGTAGGTTTTGATATAATAATTATAGTTTTTTTATAGTTGAATACAATACAATATAATACAATACAATACAACTTTATTATACATCAAACATATTATAACATACAAAAATTAAAAACATAAAACAAAAGAGAAAGAAAAACAAAACATACAACATAAAAATAACAAATAAATGGTATACAAGGGCGGCCTTATCGCCTAGAGCGATACAATACTAATAATAATAATAGGTGTTTGACTAAAGCTCACCTGATGTTAAGTGACTAAATTAACATGGCGCTCTCAAATACTAATCTTGCTCAGTTTTCCCAGTTTTCAGTGGTTTTAGTTTCATAACCACCCATCACTCTTGCAGAAAAATTCGTGGATGCCACTGCGTCGGCATCAGGGTCCCCGTCACCTCCCCTCGCGGAGTTCGAACGAGATTCTCCTGTGGACGTGTCCTCTACGTCAGAAGCGGGATCAGCGAGCGGAGCATGCGGCTCTCGTGCCCTCTCTCCTCCCCCCCGGAACCCCCAGCTCGCAGAGAGGTGGTCGAGCGAAGAGATGAGGCACATACAGTGTCACTTAGAGACGAAGGAACTTTGGGACAAGTTTAATGAACTTGGCACAGAAATGATTATCACAAAGACTGGAAGGTGAGTAAGATTTCTTATTATAATTTTAATTCGATTTCCTGGGACCGTAGTACGAGTGCCTAACTTAATAACCCCACGGAATAAGATTCGCAGCCGCGAAATTGTTATGTTATCGCCAAACTTGAATCGCAATAAAAGCTCACGGTACGACCTTTCGTGGAAAAAATCTTGAATTTGACCATCAACCTTTTACCGGAGCTAATTTAGTTATTAGTCTTATTGGTTTTCTGCGTTATTGATATTTGTTTAATTTAATACGCGAATATAATTAAAATAATCGTCGAAAGTGTTCTCGTTCAGCCGCTGAAATAAGATAGTTATCTAGATTCCCATTCATCAAATCGTTAAGCAGAAATTAAAATCATCGCGGTAGGTAACCAATCGAATAGCGATTGTTGGTTTAACGAGATCAAGGCAATATCGACGCTGCGTTTCAGCAGCGATAAGGTAGGTGGCACAGTGCGCGGCGGTGCGAGGCGTGTCGGTCGCGCTGCGCTGCCGAACAATGGGCAATCGCCCACCGACGACGCGCTGCCACAACTGAAGTTTACACCGTCTTTACAATTGCGAATTTGATCGATTCTATAACCTTAGCTTGGTACAAAGCTACGCATCGGTACTTGAAGCATCACAAAGCGCGGCTCGAAATACACATTAATATATTTTATTTATCAATTACATATTATTTATTGCGAGGAACTTTCAATTATTCAATACTGCAATCAAGAGCAAAGGCCGTAATGATAAACTTTCCCAATAATCGATCTCGGCCGTGACCGACTACTGCGTTTTGTAAAAGTTTCGTTTCTAATAACCCTATAGCTATTTCGATTGATAGCATCATATGGTGTATGACGTGCTTACTGTAATCGATGGAATACTGTTAACAGCGCAGTTTTGATTGTTCTTAGCGTAGCGTTGAAGCGTCTCAAACTACTGGCTCTTATCGAGAGCTGTGTAAATCAACGCGCGACATTTAACCGATCGTGACAAATTCACAAACCTCATTCCTTTGATAACAGATCCCCTTGAGAAACTATTGTTTTAAGATTTTGTTTACTAAAGAAAATATTTCTTCAAAAATATCTTTGAAAAATATTGAAACTCGACGAACGTTTCGCGCATTAATTTAAAGGACTGGACTAATTACAGTTCTAACACTTTATTTAATGCTAATTACGTCGTCTCCAAATAAATAATACGAACAAAGGCTGAGTATAACGTACACAACAATGAGGGTTCTTTCACGGACTATAAAGCTGTATTAATACCTCACTTATTTATTCTTTATAATGTTCTCGAGTTAACGACGCCTGGGGCATTCAGTTTTCTACCACGCACCATAAAGTATGGCATCTGGAAATATATTTCTGTTATATTTATTTCTCAATGAAGGCAAAAATGCTATGCATAACTTTGACGTCATAAATTAAAACCCCGTCATCAGTTGTTATTGTATCCACTGTCACTTGTTTGTTAGTCATGTAAGATTGTATGCAATATCAACGGCTACAAAAAGCTTTGGGAAGTCGCAATGGGAGACAATTTGCCACACACCGTCACGCAAGCTTATCCGAGTCGGCCCCGACGATTAGCATAAATCTCGCCAACTAACCGTCACAAATGAACAGCGGGCGCGGGGAGGGCAGCGTCAATCTCTAAACAAACTGCCGCGCGGCGATGCGATTGTCGATCGCACGACATTCGCGTGTCGCGGCGACGATGCGCGACGAATCGCGACCGTCGCCCGCCAGCATAAATCAGCATTATCTCGTGAGATAGCCGCGCGCCTGGACCCACCCCGCCATATCACGCCGACTCCCGTGTCGTTCGAAAAAATTAATGACTCGGAAAAACGATTCGCTTATGAGGGATCTTTCACTGTAATTGAATTGCCCCGCAGAGATTTAGCCGAGTTGTCGGGTAATATCACAATTTGCAGTGGCAGTCGACTCGAATCAGGTGTGACTTTAGTTTTAGAATCGCTGCCTTCTCTGCCATTGACGAATAAATAAATATTTAAACTCTAAAAAACTTTATTCTGTTTGTTTCAGGCATGCTAAATAATAAGAATAAATAGTTTTTAGTTCGTGTTTGTCTTTAGTACCTCATGCCTGTTCATCATGTATAGATAAAATATATGTCAATCGATTTGTTTATTCTTTGCTAGAGATGAAACGTATTTTCTTACAAATAACTTGTACCCTTATAAAAGTGATTTTGATCCTAGATTATTATTGGTTTATTTGAAGTAGCTCGATTTCGCCGAGTGTTGAAAGCAAAAACAAAAGCGCAAAATAAAATGAACAAACTCGTGCCGTAAAAAATAAATGCAATCCTATCCCAAAAGCCTCGCTAATCCTATAAACCCGCTGATTTAAATTGTACCGCGTAATAAATGAAGACAAGAGAAAAATAAAGCGATATTAAATCTGTGCACATTAGCTGAGTCGCTTGCATTCATCCCCAGAAGATTATCATAACAGGCGTAATAGAATAATGTAAATATTCTGTCGGACGCCACAGTAGTGCGCTAATCGCGGCGAAACGAACGGGGTAAAACCATTTTAAAACCTGTCTCTTTGTGTGCGCTACAGCTCTTTCAGTTCATTCGTCGGGGAGCCATTTTTCATCCGCTCTGCAAATATTTTGATGTTTGTCGGCTTTTGTGTACGACAGCTATTATAGCGGAGTCCATCTGATGCCGTTGTTTATATTTCGCTGTGACATTGATAAACTTTGTCAAATTAGTGTAGCTGCTGTTTGTGGGTCTTTGAACGTTGCAATAATGAAAATATCTAGTAGTTATTTTGCCTGTTGAATTCAAGCAGCTTTATTTGGGTATTTTTGTTTCTAGTTAATATTTTGGTCGTTTTGTGTTGGTCAATTTAGTATTTTACAATAATACCTACAACAAAAAGAAAAAAAAACTTGCTTGTATAATATTTATTCATTAAACTATTTAAACGCTGAAATCACATTTAACACAAAAAAATGTTATTATAATATGGCCAACTTTGAAGGCATATCTTAACAAATCCAAATGTATGTAACGAAACATCAAATCGAAGCGATTTTACATAGATATAAAATGCTAAAAGTTCTGTAAAAACTGCTTTGGAAAACTTTACGGGTTTACTTAGAATTCAGGTGAAATTGCGGGTACAAAGTACTCACAAATTGTATGACTTGCATTCCTGTTCTGATATCTATTATAATTCTGATAGGTAGGTATCTACCAGATAAGTTGTTTTATATGGAAGTTTATGATATTGTGTATTCGAATTATTATGATCGTCTTAATTATAATCTGTCTTCGAGTGGTAAAGACGTCGCAGCTAGAATGCTGCCAACGCTTCAATCGCCAACTCTTGGCACTCCGCTGGCTGTTTGATTTACTTCTCACCAGCACCTAGTGATCATAAATTAACTCGTTTTAGCGTTTTCTCTGTTCTATTAAAAGCATAAATATGTACGTAGATATTACACAGATTGAAATTTTCAAATATGCTTATCATTAGGTGTCAGCTATAAGGTTTTACCTATGGTAACCGTTAAGCTCTAGGGTGCTGATTTGAACACGTTCAATACTTTTAGAGACACGAGACACTATGATACCCGAATATTAAAAAATATTAAATTTAGTTCTAAAACCAAAAATAAAACTAAACACGGTGTTAAACATAAATTCATGTGTCCTATGATATTTATTTTAGAACACTGACCAAGCGAGAGATAGCAGACTTGGAACATCTTCGAGAATATTCAGAACTCAGAAACAAGCAAATTTATTATCGTGCACGATGTTTTCCTTCGCTGTTTTTAAAGTAGCGGCAATTGATATTATTACTATTTAAATTCGAAAAGACGAAGGTGTGTACCTTGGGATTCGAACCCAAGATCTCCAGATTGTAAGCCAGTGCCTGATATTAAGTGAAGATGCGGTCTATGATGGAGCACGCTTGCCTAGAAGAAACCTATTCACTCGCGACTTGAAGGCACCCAGGCTTTATCCTGCACCCTTAAAGTGAAGGTGAAGTAATCTTCATCTTGTATAGATATATTATTACTTATAACCCAAAAATACCTTTAAGCATAATTATATATCAATAATATTGCTCAAATATCATCGTGATAAAGTTTAACCAACACAAAAGCAGTTATCGATAGGTGTATCAATTTGTAGGCAAAGTGCATACGTTCGTAGAGTATAAGCATGTTGGCAGTGGTGTGCGCTGACCGTGTACCGCGCTACACGAGCACGAGGCGAGTCCGCCATTTGTCGCACTCTCGTGATAATTGTTGATATACGATCGCGACCCGGCACAGTAATTGTCAACGCTTAATCTTCTAATTGGCTCGCATTTACCAATGCCAGCGTTCTCTGTCGTTTGCCACGATAGTTTGCATACAAAAAATTTGATCTAAAATTCCGTCGAGCATAACCCGCTATAAAACGGATCGAGTGAGCGAACTCGAAAAGCGATTCGCAACGCCAATTTGGTGAACAGTAAAAAGTGCGATTCACAAGTGCAACTTGAAGCGGCGTTTAAGAGCGAACCGAGGGCGGCGCCCGCCGGGGGCGAGAAAACAATTTGGAATTTTATCGGTGGCGAGGTGGTGCGAGGCGGGGTGGCCGCGTTACCTCTGATTTATGGTCTACATTAGACCGCCACGAGGTACCCTGAACGGCAACGCGCGAAATGCACACGCGCCCCGGCGACCATTGCCACTCACTCGGTTTTCTTGCTACCCTCTTCCTACTCCTCTACGGAAATTTATTGATACCTTCTATACTTTTGCCTTGCTGATTTTACAAGAATCTTTAATCACATAATACGCGTCGTCTATATATCTGATCTCCTACTTTATAACTAAAGACTTATGATTACGACATGTTTGTTTCAATACTAGATGTACTTATATAGAGATTTCTAATGTAGGTATCGTCAAATACTTAATCGCCTTAGAGGATTATAATTTAATAAATTTACTTAATTACTTCAAGGACATAGATAACTCGTAGTATTTCTTAATTAAGGGACATACAAAGTTTTATAAACTTTATCCATAATCTTGTTAGCATTATTTCACTTTAAAATGCTGAATTAATGAAACCGTAATACAGCTTAAACTCCACCGTCTGATGCCGTGGATACTTCAGCGTCATTCGAATTCAAAAGCTAATTTCACTAAAACCTTAAATGAATCGAGTTGGCCGGAGCTCGCACATTATTTAACTTGTTCCAAGTTTAAATTGAAAACGCCACCGAACTCTTTGCGGCGTCGGAGTCAAATTTTGAACTTTGCCGCTGAATCGGAAATTTCTATATAAATATCTTATTAAGCTTAAATTCAGTCGGTGTCACGCTGCCGACACTAATTTTATTCGTGAAAGACGGCGTCGGCCGCCCGGGCGCGGGGAGTCAGTGAAAATGTATGCAAACGAGGAAACGCGATATTTGACGGAGCTGAAAACGACTAAAGAATTAAGGGGAAGGAGAACCGCGACCGCGACACCCGCCAGCGACGCGGCGTCACCGGCTCACCGCCCGCTCCTTGAACCACGTCACATTGTGAATTCACTTTGCTTTGTGTCTTATTACAGGATTAGCTGTCACTCGAGACGCTCGTTTATGTCTTTCGTTAGAGTAGAGCACAATGTAGACTCGATTGGATTAGTACCTACGTAATAATATAATTTCAATTTAGGGTTCAGTAGGCAGTTGTTTTAAAAAGTAGATAAAGTAGGTAAGTGTAAAATAATGTCATATGTTCCATGAAGAAAAGGGTTGATAATTGAACTATCGATAGCAGTGTAATGATAGCTTCGTTGATTTAATAAATACCTTCCGGAACTATTTATTAATTCAACGATTGGCTCTTTATCGTTTAACTAGGTTATGTGAAAGAAACACGTGTAGCTATATAATAAAGTATGTGCTTCATGTAAATGTGCCCTTAGCAAGTGTATCGCGAGCTAATCTTTCCACTCCCCCGCCCCACCGCAGTGCCCTCCCGGCAATATGCCGCGCAGGGTGCGGGGTGTAAGAGAAAACGTGTAAACTAATTATGTACATTTTCGTAGCCACTTATTTACATAACCACGGGCTGAGCCCCGCTTTCACCGTGAATATTTCATTTGTAATCTTTATTTTGAAGGTTTAATATGACAGCTGTTGTTTTGTTTGGGGAAACTTTTAATTTTCGTCGTTTTCTTCCTATGCCAGCACCCTTTGTGTGCGCGTTAAAACGACGCCTCCAGTAATGATAGGTGATTGTCGAACGACTTTTTTATATTCGGATAAACGTCGGGGAAACTTTGTGAGGTGTAATTTGGAATTTTCGCCGAGACGCGTCGCTTGTTGTCTGACACACGGAAAGGTGCTTATTATTATGATGACTGTTTTGTATGACAAAACGTTTTTAAAGAATTGATCCAGCCGATCGTTTGATAATTTCGTGAAAGGGGTGAGATTGTAAGCACATGTTGAATAGAGTTAAACAAATGAAGCGTTTGGAGACGGAGCGCGGTTGTTTGAGAAGTATAGCGGAAGTCGATAAGTAAAACTATTAGTAGGTAATGAGCGAACGGCGTGCCGTTTCGCGGGTATTTATAACGCGCCTTCGCGGGAACTAATTTATGGAAGTAAGTACGCGGAAAATGTTTATGTAGCTACTTCAGCCCTCCTCCCTGCTGTTGACATCCGGTGCCTTCCCCCTATATACTCATGAAGAGCCACATATACGCGCGCTCTGATATTATGTGACACATACCATGCTCGTACCAAATCACGCACATTACATATGCGAGAAGCTAGCTAATAAAATGAACACTGCCATTAATAATGGTAGGTTTTCTTAACTGCCTCCAACATTACAAGTTCAGTTTTCTTTAACGACTAACTTAAATGAAAATTATAGGTTAGTCTGCCAGTAATCGTATACTTACCGCTTTTTATTTAAAGAGATAAAGACACATCAGTAAGGGGAAGATAAAGTTTTCTATATGGCCACCTATATATTCTTGTAATTTTGTATATTGTCATCGTGGCTTTGATCTGGTTGCACCGAGAATAGTTGACGATTGACGGCCTGGTTGGACCTACCGTGCGCTCGACCGATCAGGTTAAAATAGATTCCACCTGATGATATTCGGTCGCAGCCGCCTTTGGAGATATGTAATGGTCTAATGCTTGAATAGTTATTTGTGGATTTTGAATTGATTGTAAATGTTTCCCTTAACGACGTTATATATATTCTGTACGAGCCAATTCTAGCGAATGCATTTGCGTTTTGCAAGCGGTAATGTGTAAACATCTCTGCTCTGAAAGGTACTGCAGCTAGCTAAATTACAGGGTTGTCAAGAGTAACCCTCGAAAGTATCAAAGTATTGAGCGCTAAAGAAGTGATGCCTTAGACTTTTTTTGCTACTCAAAGTTTATATATCGCTGCAACAGCCATGGGTATGCGTTACCTCTTAATATTAGGATAGCGTCTCGTTAGTCTTATCATCTTTTACATTAAAAAAACTTAGAAAAGTTCATACGACCCTATGCCATCAGTTTTTTACTAACTACGCAAGCTAGAAATTACTTTGATTCCTTGTTCTTTTGCTACGTAAAAATAAGTACATAAACAACCAGCATTAACTCCTATTTATAATGTATATAATTTTACAATGAATATATAGCAAGGCAATAGAGATATCTAGATTGAGATTGGCTTAGGAGCTAACGCGGGCCTTATCAAATATTATTTGTCTGAAATGCGAAAAAAGATAAATACCCATAGAAGTAGATCAATATAGGTTGTGTTTCACAATAAGATTGACAAAATGTCGTCATATCAGAATCATCAAGTTTAGTTTGGCTCAGCAGATATCATGTAGGTCACGACATTATCAACGTGGCTCCATCGTAGCGATTACAAACTCTGAGACGGGGCGGGCCGCCCCCGTTGACATGTAGCGTTTTAACAGTCAGTACGTGAGCCCCCCCTCCTCCCCTTAGAACCACCCACTGGCCCCCTAGAACTGACGACATTAGCAGCCGCAGACATAGGGCACGTCCCGGCCAGACGTTGACATTCGTAGCTCGAGCTAAATGTGCCTCCAACTACTTATACTATACCTACATACATACCTATAACATATACCTACCGACATACTTAGATATACAAATAATACATTTTTTAATTATGTTTGTCCCTTCTATATTCGGTAATGTTGAGATATTGATGATATTTCAATAATGTTAACCTACAACAGTAGAGAAGGTTACTTACTTAACATTGAAAAACATACAAACATATAAGCTTAAACTAAAATTAAAACTATATAGTTTTAATTTTAGTTTAAGATCATAAAAAGAGTAGACAACGTAACAATGCTTTCTGATGCTGCAGCTACTCGCACCAAAAGGCAACGAAAGCTTGCGTTTATTTATTAAAATTGCTTGTTAGTTTATTTTAAAAAAAACATACATTTTGTTGCTTTTAAATGTTTCTTTATAAACTTAAATAATACGTTCGGTACCTCTAGATAGTCTCAGACAGCTTTTAACAAAACATTCAACGGAGCTAGGTATACACCGGCAGTAAAGATATGTAATAATGAAATTCAGAAGGGTAGACGAGGAGGCGTGGGTGGTGCAAGGTACAAGGCGACAGTTTTCGCAATATTGTCGCCAAACTTCCCAATTTCGGTGTCGACTTGCGAAACTCCTCGCCGCCGTTGGTAGTGAGAGGAGTCAGGTGTGCTTGTGTGCACACACCTTTTCTCTCGGCGTAGGAATAGCGTAGAAGCCGCGGTATATGAACGTGATTCCAAATTGTGGGCTTTGCGGGAATTAGCGACGGATTTGCAAGGAATAATTCCAGAGAGCTTCACGTGAAGCTATAAATATAATTCCTTTATTCTGCCTTTGAATTTGTTAGTAGACGCATGTGCTTTATATTTGTTGATAATATAATCAGTATTTTGCTTTTCGATTTATTGTTTTTAGGCTATGTTTATTTCGCTATATATCTAATGTCGTGATTACTTGTTAATCCACAAATATAAACTGAAGAATGCTGACCTCGGCTACATGTTCATTCGTATCTTTACTGTCTCTTCAATAACGGCCCAAGTAACAGGTACTGAAGTAAACAACCATTTCGAGAATTAAAAAAATCTAGTAGGTTTTAGGTAGTAAGTAATGCTCAATAACCTACATAAAGTAAAATATTAACTAAAAACAAAACAAATAAATTAGAAAAAAATCAGTGAGGACCCAAATAATCGGAAAATAAGAGGATTTCGTTTGTTTTGTGACGTTCGCCTTGCAATGTGACACCATTAGCGAACGAATTCGCACGGACAATGGGAACAAAACGAGCTGTTGGAATTTCGCGACTGCAGACGCGCCCGCGCCCGCGGCCCGCCTCCGCTGTCTGCCATCTACCAAATAAATAGCTAAGAACTTGTCAAATGCGTGTTGTGTTCACACCACTGACGATTCCGTACAAAAGTCAGAAGTCAAGAACTCAACGGAAATAATAGAATGTAACATATACAAAGAGAACTGGACTGAAGCCTTACCTATGGGCTTACCTAGCTTTTGAACCAGACTTGCTTTTAGCCGCTTTTTATAATAAAGCAATCCCAACCTTATCATTTCTATCAAGTTCTTATTACCGATTTTTATGATATAGTAAAATAAAAAAATAGATAAGACATTCATATTTTTTCTATGAAATTACAGAGTAGTTTTATTTAGAAAAAATACTTTATTGTATGTCTTCTAAGGTAGGATAGATATATCGACACACGACGTACATGCAGTAATATAGTCCCATTACATACCCTTCAGATAAAAAAATCGTAATATAAATTACGCTTGCATGGCATCTTCAACGTTCAATATATTTTTTTTGACGACAATGAAAAAAAGTGTCTTTATAGATTCAATTTTATATTACTCTCAGTGTTTTATTCTACTTTTTTTGGTTGTGCGTATGAGCGTTGATCTCTGAAAGGGTCTAGGATGATAATTTACGAAAAAACTTTCGTCACTTTTTCGATACCAAAATATACGAAAATTTACAACAGTTTACTTCAGTATCAGTTACTATTTACTACCGCCAGGGGCGCTGGTCCATTTTTCATAATTTTTGATATCGAAACTTTTGTCGCAGAAAAATTTGCATTAGATGTCTTTAAGATATTTAGACGTGATACGTAGCTTGCGTGCCACAAGTGTTGGTACTCGTATCTAAGTTTGTGACAATTTATAAGAATAACGTTTTGCCGTACATACGTATAGGCTTGTAAATAGTACAGTTTTATGATATAAAAGACTTTTTAAAGTTAAAAGATTTTTAAAATAATTTGGATTGGTTGATACATAAATAAATTAATGAAATGCATATTTATTCGTTAAGAATATTAATAATTATAGACATTTAATATAAATAATGATTGACTTGTAACTAGGGTGCTATTAATAAATTATTTGTATTTGTAAAGTTCTTGGTACCGCTGCAATGATTATGGAACTCTCTTTTCTTCCTGATTTTTTTTTCCATCAAAAGAGTTTTTCGTTGCTTAATTGCTTTCTCATAATGGGTATTTTGTTTTTTTAAATTACTAATACGCTTGCGTTTGACCGCCAACTCGCCTGATGTTAAGCGAAGGTGCGGTCTGCGGTGGAGCACGCTCGTCTAGAAGAAACCGATTCACTCGCGACTTGAAAGCACCGAGATTGTATCTATCAGGGAACTTTGCTGAAATTCCATTGACTAGCGGTTCGTACAATTCGTAAGTTCGAGTTTTTGGAATATCGACCATGAAGCGATGTCGCTTCTTAGAGCTCCTAGCTGTCCGATCTGTATAAAAGTTTATATCTATATAAAAGTTTATAGCTCGATTTATATCTATCTATCAAGATCTGCAAGATTTAAATTAAAGGAAACTGTGTTTGTTAGTTGTATTTGCTGTTGAGACATAATTCAAGTTACAACAGTCAAGTTTGGGAAACCGTCTAGCTTCCAATCTCGGCTCGAATTCCATGGCATGCATCTCCATATTTTCTGTTATGTTTGAATATTATCTTCAAAAGGTGAAAAAAAACAGTGTGAGGAAACTTAAATGTCCGAGTTCTTAGTGCTCTCAAGGTTGTATGAAGTCTGCCAAGCCGCACTTGGCAAGCGTGGTGGACCTAGTAGATTTCGTGCTCGTGCTTAAAACGTGCTCCATCTTATACTGCACTACTGGGTTACATGTGGCAGGATGTGGTCAACAGTGGATATGGGAACTGTATATGTGTTTTATCTTCTGTATGGCAGATAAATAGCTGAGCGCTACTAAATATAGATTTCCTCTTTATGATGATTTTATAAATGTTAGCGTTGTTTGTTTTCATCGTCTTTCCACGTTGAGCGGTCATTGAATAGTAAGCTACACCCCGTTCTAAAATTTATGATTTAGCTAAATCCACTGCAGCAGTAATTAATTTTAACGACTTAATTACTTGTCTTTATGAAACTACGCATGCTTATTTAGTGATTGAATTTGATGAATTTTGCACAAATTAATACATTTCCTGTGTAGCAAGCGCAATGGTAATAAAACATAGGTGCGCTAGTATGTCATTAACGTACGCCGCAATTAAAATTGTACGCATAAGTAATATTTGTTTAAATTCACTAATTACGTCGCCACTAATAAATACTTACACGCAACATCTGCTGTACAGTAGGTAATGGCTGCGTACTGCATTGTGTGATTCGCTCGCGTCGTTCGTTTGCCACAAGCAAACCTTATAATTTTGTTTTTACTTAATGAGTGTAGATTGCGTCAATTTCAATGGATATAGTTTTGATATAAATACAACACAGTTTAAACGTTGTCGTTTAGGTTGTCATAAATAACAATTGGCAAGTTAAAAAATGGCAAGCTGGCTGGTTGGTTCGTTGTTGGCAAGTAATAATTGGTTGGTTATTTGATCTTTGATCACCAGTTGTGTGACCCATGTTGGTGAACATACGTACTTAGAGAAATTATATCACGTAAAAGTCAGTGCACCTAGTATGAGAGACAACTTGGGTGTTTGGCGAAAAAAAAAAATTGACCGAGTGGTAGCTAACCAGCCGGGAAAGTACTAAAATGTATTCGGATCAGAGAGACTAGCATATCATATTGCGAGATTTGCGTATTACGTATAAAAACAATATAAAAATGTATGGCAAAACGGGACAGCGCCCCTGGCGAGTACAAATGGGAACTGCTTTATTTTCATAAATTTGACTACTATTTACGTACTACATAATTCTCAAAAATGTATATGCTAAAGCCACAGCGCGTCGCTGTTTCGTGAGGAGTGGAAGCGCGGTGTTGTGGGCGCCCTTGCGGAGACTTCCACTGGAGATCTCGGGGCCCGTGAAGTATAAAAGAAAGCCGCCTGGTGCGTTTTAGTTAGCACAATACCATATACTGACTGTACCTCTGTGAACTTTTGAAGATTCCCCTCGTCAACAAAATAAAAACGTACCAAGATGATGTCATCACACTACGGATTAATCTCCTACATCGGCATCTTAAGCTTATAGTTAGAATTCAAAACCACACCCTGCAGTGTGCAAATCAAACGTGTTAACTACTGAACTATCAACTAAGTAACTGATATCTAATAAATTTAAGTTGTTTTTGTGGCTAAACACGAGCGAACATAGCCTGACCGTGACGGTGGCGCGCACGCTGGACGCGGTTATCTGCGATCTCGCCTCAGTGTCTAGCCCAGACGGAGATATTAATCAATGAGCATGACAAAATCGTGCTAGTGTCGAAAATTTGACGCGGCTTTGAACCCGGACCTCCCAGGACGAACGATATTTCACTCGCTGCACCTCAGCCGACGCCCAACCACGCCCCACTGCTCATTAGGTGCCTCTAACGCACATTAATCTCTTACGCCGTGTCGTCCTTAGGAATGTTCATCTATACAGCTGTAATGTAATATTTTGAAATAGATATTTCTTAAAAGATTCATCACTGATTTTGCCAAATTAACTTATCACAGCAGTCAATGCTGTTCATGATAAATGACAGATATGTTTAATTAATTAGTGACATGAGTGAGCTATTGGAACAATGATATCTTAATCTGTTCTATACAATGTTCGTGGGTATAAATTGAAGCCAGATCATTTGTCATCGCTTCAGAGAGGTGTCAGCGCGTCAGCGTCGATGCTACGCCCTTTTCATAATCACGTCCATGAGATTAAACATTTTATCAAATTTTTATGTATTCATTCGAGCTATTTGTGCGAAACTAAAGGTAATTATTTTGATCCATATCCTAACTGGTTTACCATAAAGTTTATTTTCAAACTATCCGTTTAATTTCTACGGAAATCATACAGGGTTATGCTGCGGCTAAACCAAACAGAAAGAGCACTCTTTCTGTTTGGTTTAGCCGGCCATGATAGTCACCACTGTGAAAAACTTTTCTTTGAGCGCAAATCTGAAATCGTAAAAAAATAGCTGTTTCATAGAAAAAAATCGTTGACCTGGATTTAATGTATAGAGTACTACTTAGTTGATTTTTGTGAGAGTTGTGCCCGTGTTCATTATGTTGATCGCACACAACATACTATGATATTAGTTTTTTTTATTTACCTGGACATAGACACAGAAATTAAGGAACAACATTACATATCGCAGCGGTCAAAAATCTCCAAACACGAAGAAGTCTGCAATATCCTAAGCATTCGCTCAAAGTGGGATATTAGTAGGTATACTTTGTAGGCGCAAGCTTATATAAGTTGGTCATTATAAATAGATTTTTTACAATTTTAATTGTTACGTTCTGGATGTATTCATACAACACGAGCACATGACAGTAACAAATTTGGCAATGCTAGAGTTATAAGCGTGGGCAGAAATAGAGTGTAGGGTTTCAAACGCATCGGATGAAGCAGGCGACGAGTCGTGACCGTGTCAGGATCGTCACGTCGCGTCACGCCGACGTGTCACGCGACACCCGGTATCTGGCCATCCGTCAAAAGATGACTGCCGTGACGAGACAATACGTCGCGACGCGACGTTCAGATTAATCTACCAGAATCCTTACTTGTCAATGCTATCGAATGTATACGCGATTACCTACACATGTTTATATGAGCCGTGTAATCCGACTAAATAAATAAAAAAGATCTTAGTTATAATAATCAAGTTAAATAGTACTTAGCCACCTCCTACCAAAATAAGTCTTCCTTACTTTTAAAACTTAACAGCTATTTACAGATTACATTTCAAGTACATTTACTGAATAGGTGATACAATAGATTATGATCTTACAAGTTAAGATGCAATTAGAAGTACGGCTGTTAGTAAAACAAAGGAAAGGTCACTATGTTTTTAGTTTTTTTTTTTTTTTTAATCACACTCTGCGATTCTCGCGTTCCTTTTTGCCATATACTTGCAAATTGTGGAATGATCTTCTTTCCTTCGTATTCCCGTGGACTTAAACATTGGGTTATCTAAAAGGCGTGTTAATAGAATCTTAAAAGGTCAGCAATGTATTTGTAGTGGTATACATTTTTTCATACGCGACTGTGATTGCTTATAATCAGGCATCAAGTCTGCTTGATTGCCACCTGAGGCATAAAAAAAATGCTACTGTATGCCTCTTTGGCGCGGCAATAAATCTACATGGGGATCCCATACCACAAACATATTTTTTTTGCCGTTTTAATAGATAATGGTATGGAACCCTTCGTGCGCGAGTCCGACTCGTACTTGGCCGGTTTTTTATACACCAGTAAATAGTTAGAGGGTCAAAGAATCATAAGAATTTGCTTCTATCCCGTAAAATTCAGTTCTTAAGGAAATTTTAAGCCCATGCACAGAGTCGGACCCGTAAGCGCATTTCAAAATTTAATGAGTCATTATTAGATTTAATCTTATGATTTTTAATTCTCCGAGTATCTTGCTGATACTTAAAATACAAATAATTAGCATCACCATCATCGTTTAATGATGATTATATAATCCTGATTAATGTATAATAATGTATATTATATATATTATCTAAATGTTAACGTTTAGATAAGTAACCTAGAAATACCGTTATATTTAATTTACTTACCATTGTAACATTTCAATGATAATAATAATTACCAGATTTTGTAGCGATCATAGCTTAGTGGTTATTGCGGTCGGTTCGCACGCCTAAAGGCGTGGGTTCAAACCCTAACAATGAGCTTGAGCTACCTGCATGGTGGTTGGGTACTTTCGAGTACTCGGTTAGCTAGCTACCACCATCAAGTTGAAAATTTGCCGCCAAGCATCTAACAGTATGTACCGGCAGTCTCACTTGAGAACCAGTTCCCTTTATAGGCTAGGTGTTGTTACCATTTTCAACCACACCGTTACATCAGATGAGCTGTATTCGGGAAAAACTAACCTGGCAAACAAAAAAGAAACAAATCGTGCAAATACATACCTAATTATAATATAAACATAAAATAGTCATCTTGTAATACTTACACAAGTATTAAGAACATTTAGGTTAATGTTTACATTATCTGATTTGAAATATTCATAGGCCACCAAGGCATTGACGCAAGTTGTTATCACTAGATAACGCTCTAAAAATCACTTAGAGCGCTGTAACTAACTATTAACTATAATTCATGGAACTTGTTGGACATGTTTATGCAACAGAACGGCTCGTAAAGTTTCTTTATAAATTTAATGATTTTTGACGTGTTTAAATTTGCTTCCATAGCAGGAGGTAATTAAGAAATTTGATGATAGCAAAATTGAGGGATACAGTTTTGTGTTGCATATCCAAAAAATAATGACGCATCTCAATAGATTAACTGCTAAAGGCTCAAAAAAATTGTTACGTCTAAAGGACTTCTTAGTGTTCAAAAATTTGCACGTATTCACGTAAATACGGCGTGTCTAAGACACAGCCACATCCCAATATTTTTATGCTAGGTATTAGATCATAACTCAACCATAAACAACTCTACCGCATAAAAAGCCAAAATATTCAAATTAGTTTCATGAAATAAAATTTACTATCAGAAAAAAATATAAAATAAATACCAAAAAAAAACTTTACATACCGAATTGCTTTTAGCAATACGGAAATCCATCATGAGCATTTATATGAGTTATGTAAGTTACTTAAACGACTATCTATAAAATTAATGTAATCTAATATGACTTTTGTAAGTTAGAGACGGGCCTTATGATTTCATAGACATCAATGCGTAATCAGTGGCTATTAAAATTACGTACCAGCTTCCATCAGAAGTGCGCTAATGAGCGGGCCGACAGAATTTGCAATCTCGCCCCATCTGTCTCTAATCAACGAATCGAGTTAATTAAATCGCGTTGGCAATATGGCGGCAGGGTGTAATTGCTATTAATAAAGCGCTTTCCTGTATAATTAGACAGCCCAGTGCGCGGATTGGCTGCTCGACGGCCCCTAATCACGACGTGATAACACTGCGCTAATGGCGTGCATAGCTTTCTATTGCATAATGACATCCAATTTCGGATCCAGTGATATAATTTGATAAAACCTGAAATCGATCTAAATACTTAATAAATGCAATAAATATTAATAAATTATTCACAGCCTATTCTTCTTCTCAATGTTATAAACTTAATAATATAAAATATAATTAAAAAATATTTATTGTATAAATCAGAAATTAAAAATAAAACAGACAAGAACCTTAAAAGATATGTAATTCCACAAACACAGTCTTATCGATAAAAGCGATCTCTGCCAGGCATTGCCATAATTAGTCAATTAAGACGTATTTCATAAACTATAGTTGAGATTTACATATTATGCTAGTTATAATTTATTTTTTTAATTTATTGCAGAGTAATTTTTGAAATAAACAAATATTTTGAAATTCAAAACAAACAAAATGTGGAGGATGTATGGTCGACACAGTTTTAATAGAGTGTGCGTAGATCCATCAAATGCGACGCCGAGGAAAACAATGATTGACGAGTTCGCACCTCGCGCCGTGGCTTTCTAATTAAGACAACGTGTCCACGCGTCGCTTGAGCCGCGCCGCTGCTGCTCTGCGATCCTGATAATTTTTTTCACTCACACTTCTACACGTAATTTCTATGCCCATTCCACACAAGTTGTTCACAAGAACTGTGTCATCACAACCATATGCATTAATATAAACGACAAAAAACAAAGTACGTACTCAAAGTTCTGTGTATCGCTGCAATGGTCATAGACAAGCATTATTTCTTACAAATAGGAGAGCGTCTCCTTTATCACATAACTTAATAATAAAAAAATAAATGAATAAAAATTCGAATTTGTTCTAGTACAATCTAAATAAGTTATTTTGAACAAAAGCATCAAAAAGAAATTGGTTTAGTATAGGTAACATATAGCTGACATCTAATCGTGTCTAGTACGTAAGAGCATTCCTTTAAAGCATACAAATCTCATGATTTAGTAGCTTTAATTTATGACCAATGTCTAGATTTCAGCCGTGGATAAGCATTTTAACAATGTCATAACAATATAGTGGCGCAGTAAACGCGCGGCCCTTATTTCTGTCTTCGGTATCTGCTCATTAAAGCGACTCATGCGCACGGAGCGATGTTCTTTTGCTCACGGGCGGTTTTCCGCTAACTTTTGGGTGGTAGGATGATGGACGACGCCGACGGTCATATATCATTGCAGTAATATATCGCGCCTGCGTCGACTGTCGCCATTATCGCACGCTCGCAATTGCTTGCGCTTGCATCTCAGCTAGCCAACTCCGAGCTCTCGCACCTTCAGAGCATGCTATAAGAAGAGTCTCACAAGTCGACGCGCGCGACCACAGCTAAACGCACATAAATCTTATTAATGTTACATCTTATTTTTGTCCGCTTTCGATCTTGTATTATCATTAGAACGCACAATACGTAGAGTCCGTATTACCTCGCCATTGTTAAAATACTCCAACATTAATTTATGTGCAATCAGCCGTAAAATTTTCTAGTAGAAAACGATCCAATCAAAGTCTTATTGTAAATCGTAATACATCTACACAATCTTGCGACTTGGGTGGTCGTCAATCATATTTAAACGTTGGATATGACGGTTCGCGGGTCAGAAGCCGCATTCCATTTCCACCTAGCGTAAGCTTCGATGGCGAATTGTCAAGCGTCATCTCCCGACAACGCTGCCAGTGCCTCAGGCGATTAAGAAAAAAAAAGTGAGAGGCCGATAGACAAAGTCATAGCTCAGCTTACAGTAAAGATTTGTTGTTTCCGTTCTCGCCGCCTCAATGACTACCATTCTATGTCGATTAGAAGATAGTGTTTCACGCGCCCGCTACCGACACCAGTTTTTGTGACACTCCTCTCTGCTCACAACGAGTTTATTATCATTGATCGGTTTCTGTCAGATGTTTTTTGTAATCTCTCTTTCGACGTTTTGTAATTTTGCTAAGTCTTAAAAATAATTTTATGAAATTTAATACTGACAAGTTAATATCCCTTATTCAAACGTAAATTAGGAATGCTAACAGGAAACCGCAGCTACGTACTCGAGCGTAATGTGAGCTTTTAAGTCATCCAACCGCAAGCAATTTCACTCAGTGAACAAAAACATACACCTTTACAAAAATGTGTACACATTCATCTTTCTCCAACAGGAGACATTAAAGAATGTCCCCGTTAAGAAGGGGAAAGGGGCGACAGTTTAGACTCAAACTCGCATGAAACAATTTATGTACGGTGGTGCTATTCGATGCTTCACATCGCTCCGTAAAGAAACTCAACTTTCAACTTTACCGTTTTTACCATTTGGAATATTATTCTTTTTAAACTACTTATCAATATTGACTATATGTAGAGAGGGGAGAATATGAACAAGACAAGTATATAAACAAGTATCATTGTATAGTTATTGTACAAGTATCATTAATTAAAACGCACAATGTTTGTTTAGGAAAGGTATTTTCCTATACCTATATACAATGATACCTATATACAATGATACATATATAACCAATTTTTTATGTTTACTAATTGCTAGCGATAATTCGCGACCAGATAAACCCTGATTTTAATGGGCAGAGGCAAATTTGTGCCGGTTACAGAGAGCTATTATTTTAGTTCGACCAAGTAATTGTCGAATAATTGCGTTAATGTGAAAATATACGCTTTAACACAACAATGGAATAAGGAAGTCGATAAAGTGCACACATGTACACGTGAAATGTAACTTATTTAACTTTTTTCACGTTTTCGCATAAGAAACTAATTTTCACACGATAATATCAGTATTTAAACAAAAAGAAGTTTGGTCAGCTAAGAGAGCAATTTGATACCCTACAAATAAGTTTATTTAAATCACTGACATCTATGGTACTAGTATGGTAGATGCCAGTGACTTCTTCGATCATTTAACTAGCCGATATTTGAAGCTGAATTTGTAATTTTTGTATTTAAATTCGTGACATTTTGTTATTTTTTAATTGTATCGCTTCTTTATGGTTTTTTATTACGTTTAAGCTTTTGAATAAATCAAAAGATATGTCGGAACAGTAGATATAGTCGTTTTAAATAAGTTGTTGATTGTTATGTGCAGACGCATGTTCCCGACGGTGCGCGTGTCGTTCGCGGGGTGCCGCGGCGAGGCGCGCTACGCCGTGCTGCTGGACGTGGTGCCCGTGGACGGCAAGCGGTACCGCTACGCTTACCACCGCTCCTCCTGGCTGGTGGCCGGCAAGGCGGACCCGCCCGCGCCCGCGCGCCTCTACCCCCACCCCGACTCGCCCTTCTCCGGCGACCAGCTACGCAAGCAGGTCGTCTCCTTCGAGAAGGTCAAGCTCACCAATAACGAGATGGACAAGAACGGACAGGTCAGTAATCTTCAACTTATATGATCCTTATTCGTAGTATAGGTGACATTTACTTAGTCACTTCATCAACATAGTAATGAAAATCTATTTTCGTTTGTTTGTGGCAGTTGGTGCTAAACTCGATGCACAAGTACCAGCCTCGCATTCACTTGGTGCTGCGACGAGAGGGCGCAATAAACGCGCCCATCACCGATCTGGAGCAGGAAGAGTTCAAGACTTTCATCTTCCCCGAATGTGTCTTCACCGCGGTGACAGCGTACCAGAACCAACTCGTGAGTATCCCGACAGATCTGGCACGCGTCTTTATTATGGCGAGTACTTTGTCGCCTCTTTGGAATCACTGATCTTCTTCTTGTTTCTATCATTTGATATCTAAAATAGATCACAGAGCCGAACGTTTCAAATGGCATAGCGTTGTCGGCCGAGCATCGTATCGACGATGGCTATTTCAGTAGCACTAATTGCATCCCGCTGAAAGGTATGTCCACTCTGAACAAAGGGAGGTGGCACGTAATTTTTGTGTATCAGGCGGCCACACGCGGGCGACGCGCCGCGCGACGACTGACGGACGGCGCGGCTGATGCGCGCGCGACATGACGATTAAACTTTTCACTCGGGCTAAATATACGCGAAGCCAATGTCCGACTCGATTTGTCCACCATTGTCGCATCTCAATCGATGACACATTCTTCTTTTTTTTCTTTTATCGGCAGTGTGCCACCTCAACTTATTCTAGGAATGGTTTTAAAACGCTGTATTCTGCCAACGTTCACAAAACATTCTTCGAAACGCTAACGTACCTACTCAGATTGTGTAGCCGCCGAACATTTGTGAGTCAGCCGGGCGTTGTTGAAACAATCTTCAACAACAATCACGCACTACTTCCTAGCAGTGTTAGTTATAAGCAAAGCGTGCTAATTTGAGCTCGTCATGGCGGGGAGCCTAACAAATCGCGGATCGCTAGCTCGCTCGAGGCTGTGCGGTGCGGCGACGAGCGGCCGAGCGCGCTCGCTCCTGCCGCTTGCATGTGTCGCCACGCGCAATTAATTCTCTGTCACAAAAGCGTTTGGGCGTCTCCGTGCTCCTCGTTTTGTTTCTTCCCGTGCGTAGTAAAATAATTAGGACGTTTTGAGCTTCATAAAGGAAGCGAGTTGCTTTATATCGACAACGCGGCACATAAATCTTCATTCGTTCGTTAATTAGCTGCTTCAAGTTTCAGTTTAGTGGCAACATTATGTTCTGTTTAAGTTTTACTCCTCCGCTCATCTTCAGCAGAATGTTATATTTGAATGTGTTTAAGAAATAAACTTAAACAATAAATAAACATCGATTTTCCCATTTCTTGTTATAAAAATATGTGCATAAACAGGTAAAACAGTGAACAAGGCCTTGGGATTTAAGTGCCGATCTCTATCTAGCAGCCAGCTGTAAACTGCTCCCTCGAGTTAAACGTTATTAATTTATATAGATTCTAATAACGCTATTGTAGATTTATGGATTCTAACTAGCCTAGTGATGTTGCACACCAATTGGGCGATGAGTAGGACAGTATTCAAACTAAAATAAATACTTCAAATATGCAAACTATACGACAGATCTAATTTGATAGTACTTATTTATCAGGTTTCTTCAAATCGAAAAATCTACAAAATTCTGTGCCATAAAAAAGGCCCTAAAAGGGTTGTGTAGGTAATAGATTTAACGTCAGTAAAAAAAAAAAAATCTTTTTTTTTTTCTAAAAAGATTAATAATTTTGTGCATTCAAAAAATTGAAACTGCTTAGAGCTAAGTATGGGCAGGTAGAGTCCTACTCGTTATTGTAAAAAGCAAGGTAATCTTCAGTACGATCTTGCGTCCGACGGCGCGGGCGGCCGCGGTGCGCGCACGTAGTTCTCGCCCGATTCGGCTGACGTCACCGCTCTGACAGCTAAAACATTTGTCGAACGCCTCAGATAGTGTCACTGATAACCCAATCCCTTACAACAATGAAAACACACTTAGCATGTTTGCACCTGCGCGCCTCAACCCGCCGATCTCGATATTATGTCCGAGCCCGCATAACTCAAAGCTTCTAAAAAGAATAAAAAACTACTGACAATCCCTACTTTAAAAAGATATAATTCTAATAAAATAAATTTAGATACGAAATAAAATTATTTTTTATTCTGTAGTGGAGAAAAAAAGTGTCACTGAATTTTTATGTGTCCGCGACATTCGTTAAATAAATCGATCGAAATGAAACATCATTATTGGTGCTTTATCACACTGCTATGTTGATACGAGTCGAGATAAAGTGTTACAAAAAATGTGGATTGTGTTTTTTGTGTGCCTGTGTGAGACGCTACGTCGCCGCGTGCGCCGCGGGGAGGTTTCCCGGGAAAGCGCAGGCCGGCGACCTGCTTCAATATTTAACATTTTTACACCCACCACACTATTGTCCCGGCGCTCGGTTTCTGTAGAATCCATTGTCTGGAATTCGTCTCACAGGAGGTGACAATGTTTGTTAGCGTTACGAATCTTCAATGCACACAAAACGTTTTTGTAACTCGATGACTTGTGAATTTGTTATGATCGATTGCGCCCGGGCATTCTAAGAGCAAAAACTTGAAGATAGCGACCTGACAAGACAAGGTGAATCGTAAGGGATTTTTTTCTTTAAGTTAAGTAATACAACTCAACTCATTGTTTGTAAAATTTCCGGCCGCGATTAAATATTTTGAGCATGATTGCTGTAAATGATCGGGCTAGCTATTATATATTTTTTTACCTATTTATTTACATGAAAGTCATTGTTACATTCTTGGTTACCTGGAAGAGATCGCTTTTGGCAATAAGGCCGCTTTGCTTACTTTTGCTGGCAAAGCCAGAAGAATATATAATCAAAGTCGATTTGTATGAAAATGTAGTAAGGTTAAATAAAATAACTTTACAATGACATCATAAAACTGCATAACTAGAATACGTTACAGATATTATGTAGATTACCTACGAGTGCTTATAGTGACCTCTGATAGATTAATTGAAAATTTGAGTAGATACATGTAGATAATTTAATGCTGGCACTTTAGTATACAAAAACATTAAGATTTATACCTGAATATAAATCTTAATAATAATCTTAAGTTTTTAATTGTCACACTACCGCTGCCACTGGCAGTGGGCAGGGCACATAGCACGCAGAACTGATGGCTCATGAGGCTGCAAAGTTCTGGAGTGGAGAACACGGACCGGCAAGCGCAGCGTAGGACGTTCACCCACAAGGTGGACAGACGACCTAATAAAGATCGCAGGAACGCGCTAGATGCGAGCTGCTTCCAACCGGTCTTTATGGAAGTCAATGGGGGAGGCCTATGTCCAGTAGTGGACATCCTACGGCTGAGATGATGATAATGACAATGATGATGATCCCTAAGTATAAAAAGGTACTACCGTTTGACATAACAAAACAGATCGTTGAAAATAAAAGGATTAGAGAGAACTTGTAAGTACTTATTGGAATTAGTAACGCCGTATCCGACACCAAGAGATAATCACTAAAGTAACTGTGCCCGATCAGCCACATGTAGATGCAAACACTCTCAATAGACGCCTAATTGAAATTTATATCTCATTTCTCAGTATCAACAATCGATATTCTAAAATCTCCGAAGCTATTCTCACATCGCGCGTCCACAAACGAGTTCTTCAGAGTATAATCGAACAATATAATGAAGGAGTAAAGGCAAACACAATTTCAATAACAAAGGGCAGCCACGACAAATAAACATATTTCACGGGCCAAAATGGCTGCGGTCAGGTGTCACAAGCTGTCCCTCCCGCGCTCCTCTCAAGCTCGTCTTTTTCTCCTTTCATAATCGATTCATTCTTTTCAATGCGTTTGTGTTTGTTGACTTGTAACTCGTTGGAACGTGATCATTTTGTCATTGAAAATATTTGGATAAATTGATTCCGTTTCGATATATTTGTTCTGTTCTTTCTTCTTCTTGTAGGAAAGCATACAAAAGTGTAGGTAGGTATACGATGCGTTCATTATCTTTAATGTTTAATTCATTCTATGTAGCTTGGATTGTATTTAAAATAGTTTTACATGTTGTAAGTCCTAAATACAAAATTACAAAAAGCTAACAAGTACCCTGGATTTTGTGACGATATACGTAGAACAGCTGGCAGTGGATGGAAGCGAAAAACCGAATATTAGGCCGAGTGGCGCGTCTTGGGAGAAGCCTATGTCTTGCAGTGGATTTCAATAGGCTGATGATGATGATCACGAAGACTATCCTTGAATCTCCGTAGAGCCGTAGGAGGGTTTTACGAATGTTACTTAAAGTTAACTAGTGCTTAAAATGTTTTGTAAGCTTATCACCGACGGCGACGTAGAATGTAACACGTAGAAATGGGACAGGCTACTTTAAGCATAAATTACTAGTAAGTTTGAGTTTATAAGTAAAGCCCATATTTACTCAGGCAGGTCAGTGGATTTAGATCCGTCATTAGTATTTGATGGACAGTGCTATGAAGTTTTTATTGACGGTTTGCTTCTAAACCATTATTGGTATATTTTTTAAAATCCATACGTAAATCTTGAAAGATCCGTTGATCTGATCCATCCGGGCTTGAATCGAACCCACAACTCTTACCGTAATGTAGTGGTATTTTCAATTAAAGAAATTGTCGATAGACTGATTTGCAGTGATGATAGCTCAGTGGTTAGCGCGGTCGGTTCACACGCCCAAGGGCATGGGTTCAAACCCCAACAATGAGCTTGAGCTGCCGGTGAAAGAAATACATTGTGAGGAAACCATAGCACGGTGGTAGGGTACTTTCTAGTACTCGGCTGGCTAGCTACCACCCTCAAGTTGAAAATCTGCCACTAAGTACCTAACGATGTGTTCCGACAGCCTCAGTTGACAGCTAGATCCATTCCGTCCAGTGTGCTTTACCATCTTCCGACTACATCGTCACTTGACATCAGGTGAGTTGTGGACAAACACCTAGCTTGTCAAAAATAAAAAAAACTCAGTAATGTGAAATACCAACCAACGAGCGTTTAATAAATAAATAATTAGACCATAAAAACATCAATGTCTATGTAAGTAGCTCGTTATTTAATAAACGATACAGCGCGATAACACGAAACCTAACATAAGTCAAAAATACAAGGAGTCAACGTACTTGCTTAAGAGTGGATTTAAAATAATTTAAGATGGAATTATTTAGTAGATTTGCGTCTCGCTTCTTCTCGTGGGCAAGTGCCGCGTGTTAGTTCGATCTCGGGTGTAGCGCCATCGATCACACAAGTGTGACGTCACGCAGCGCCGTCGTGTGCGGCCTGCCTGAATTTATTGCGTCTGCGCAACCAGCTTCCACACAAAAACTAAACGTATCTCACAACTAGCTACCACTATAATTAATTTGGTGACAATGACCGAAACTTGTTTTTCTGTTTGTTTTTATAATAAATGCAATGGATAAGTTATCTATTGATTAGTCTGTTAAAGTTATTTGCTAGTAAACAGTATTTTGATCCAATATTAGTCGCTGAGTCTTATATCAAAACATCGCGAGGAAACCATAGCGTGATAACAGGGTACTTTTTAATACTCGGCTGGCTAGCTACCACCCATCAAGTTCAAAATCTACCGCCAAGCATCTAATAGTGTGTTCCGGCAGCCTCAGTTGAGAGCCAGATCCATTCCAGACTAATTGTGTTTACCACCTTCGACCACATCGTCACTTGATATCGGTGAGCTGTGGTCAAACAACTAGCCTGTCAATCATTAAAAAAATGTGATCGCACAAAGTTGCCAGGATAATGATCATACTGTTTGCCTTATCCTTGGGCAAATTGGGCTGTCGCCATTTAAATTCTGCCCGAATGTTGTCTATTTTTAGACTTAATGTGTTCAATTTTGCCGGTATTTATTATATCTATATTATTTTATTCTCTCTATATCTATATTTTTATTTTTCTATTATATTATATCTATATGTATTTTTTATTTATTTTCTATAAATAAATTCTTGGCTATAGAGTATCTGTGCGAATAGATAAATTTTATTTTAGCCCTTAAAATATTAATATCTACATATGTACATACACACTAACACACTTACTCGGTGGTAGATCTTGTAGGCAGATGATCGATTAGATAGGTGCCTACTACCGCAGTAGGTATTTATACAAATACTCTACCGCCAAAAATTGTGTCAACTAATCTTGTCATTTAATATTTCATCAGTAATCTGTGTTCGGTTTAAAATATTAAATTATTTATGGTAATCGCACACTGTGCTAATCACACGTTCTTTTTTGCCATACACTTGCAAACTGTGGAATGATCTTCCTTCCTCCGTATTCCCGCGGAGTTACAACAAAGAGTCCTCCAAAGGGCATGTTAATAGAATCTTAAAAGGTCGGCAATGTATTTGTGCACTGGTATTGCCACATGTGGTACAAAAAAAGGATACTACAGCTAGCGAAATTAAGGGGCTATTGAAACTAATCATCGAATGTTTCAAAGTAAAAAGCGCCAAAACAACATAATATAATACATATATAAATAATAAACAATATAATACATACAGAACACCCAGACACAGATACCATATTTATATCATAAAATGTTTGTCCTTGCCGGGAATCGAACTCACGCCCTACAACTCAGGCAGACTCCCAATGAGCCAACAGGGCTGTCAATAGTCAATAGTAATTACCATCAGAAGAGAGTTCAATCGTCTCAATATTTTTATATCGTAACTTTATAAGTAGAGTATGAAAATAAAAACTTTTCCATGTAATAAACGTCATTTGACTTTAAAATAAATTGTCATCAGTCAACCTTTCAAAGACTGATCAAAACATACATATATTTATGGAGCGAATTTATAAAATTGGAAATGTGGCAAATCGCTTACTCGTTAATATTGAGAGCTTATAGCAGAAATCACGGACACGAGTGCAAAGTAGATCTCATACTGTCCGTCGGAACTATACAGGACCTTCTCTCTCGATTGAATAGGGAAGCCGTAGACTTGGAACGTTCATCATAACTCTTCAATAGTTGTTCAACGAAATGAAAGGTAAACAGATTTGTAAACACAGAAACGAAAGAACCGGCCAAAATGTGGATGTGCAGAATGCTTTTAAAAGTCATCACGGAAGTAGCCGAGGATTTGTACAATCTGCACACGGTGTCTTTCATTCTGTCAGTTGGAACGATAAGAGACCAACTCCAGCTCTTAGAAATATTGGATGAAGACGACGGTCTATAAACAATTTCCAACTTTTTTGAAAAACTTTTTTTACGCATTTTATTTTGTAAAAAATATACATGGATATGAAAACTCTAACATGGTATGAATATTTATCAGAAGTTAATATAAGAGTGAATACTTAAATATCTTCAATTTATCCCATTTATATGCGGAAGGAGTTTTTGCACGAACTCATCAGAACACAGTTCGTAATGCGATTTATACTTTGATAGGTAGGAATAAGCACTAAACAAGTTTACAGATGGACAATTTGCTTGCGCCTCACAGTAGTTCTGAGAATAATAACACACTTCGGGCCAGTTATACTTGTCGATGCCACATGCAGTGTTCATTATTCCGCGGCGTTTACGAATTATTGACAATAAAGCATCAGTTTTCTGGAAAACACTATTACAGCTCGCAGCTGTAGGTCATTCAGTGAAGTCTGTGCGAGCGTCTGCGTAGACCGGGCAGTTGTGAAATCGCTGTAACTAATCGTTAAACAAGTTACGATGAAATTTGCATTTTCGGCACGTAATGTCCGATGAAGCTTCTTTGAACGTTTGTTAATGGATACAGATTTGAAAATAATTCAATGGGTTGTAATCTTTTAGAATAATTAGCAACGTCTCGTGATTTCACCCGCTATATCCTAGGCGTTAATCCCAAACGTACATATAACCGGTACCTGTGTTCCGCAGCTAGCGAAATTACAAGGCTGTTGAGACTAACCACCTAAATTCTTAAAGTAATAAGCGCCAAAGCAGCGATACCTTAAATATTGTTTTGGTACTCAAAGTTATGTGTATCGCTGCAATAGTCATGGACACTGGACTAATTCCAGTATAGGAGTGGTGAAAGTTTCTAATGAGTTTAGGAAAAATACGAAAAAACATATTTTGTCCACATTATGATTAAAAATATTTCTCTAAATAGTATAGCAAAATATCGCTGTCTGCGTCTCTTTTTCCCAGTTCACATTTTTCTAAGCCACGCAATGGATTTTGATATGGTTATCACGATCATTTAGATTTCTTCTGAAAGGTACATCTACATAAAGTAAACTCTTTACAAAGCTTTTATAGATAATAGTAGAGAATTTCAATGTTTTGAAATCTACTTAGTCATTAAAATATATCACATCCGTACTAAGCCGGAGCTAATAAAAACATAAACATTGAAAATACAGTTTTAAAAAAATATATTGAGCACCGTAATTTTGGTGGGAACGCGGAAAAATCATATTGCCACATTGTATTATTTTCCAAAACTTGTTGTTTTTCGAGTGCTATTTATGAAAATAGTAGTGTTTTACTCATAAAGTGTCGAATTATGTGGGAAAATGGCATGTGGTGAAGCATACCTTTTCATATTGCTTCCAAATCTGCGTCGGCGTAATTAAAATCAACCTTGACTTAATTTGTATGACGGAATGTGATTTAGAGACTTAATTGTTTTCTTTATAACGGGAATATTAGAAAAAAAAACGAAATACTTGGCAAAAGCACTAAGTGCGATGCCAAAAACATAGAAAAATGTGCATATTTATTACTGACTTGAAATTTTGAAAAGTTCATTGTGTATCGTTTTGACAGATGTTAGACATAAGTAACGGTCGCAGAGTGGGACCACTGATACATCAGGAGTAGATCAGTGGTCGTCGTTCATCGCGCAGCGCATCAATCAATGCGCCGCGAGAAGGAGCCAGTCGCGCGTTAACGTGACATTTATTTATTCCCTTCGATGTTCCTGTCGCGTCCCGCTCGTCGAGCGTCACTTGCGTGTTCATTTACACGACACACGATCTCGTCCTCTTCAGATGTATTTCTAATTGTAGTTTGGGTTTCAAACTTTTTTTAAATGTTAAAGTAATGAGACTAATGAAGCAGCTCTCTTCTGATGTTAAGAAATAACGCCTGTCCATAATCTTTCGAGAGCTACCTAAAACTTTCAGTAACAAAAAAGTCCAGCGCATCGCTGCTTTGGTGCTCATTATTTTTAAACGTTCGACGGTGAATTTCAAAGGCCTTACCTTTCAAACCGAAACAGCTTACACACTACGCTCGGTGGCAGAATACCTGATACTGCGGTAATAGCTACCTAGACAACCTTTATTTAAGGAGATATACTTCCAAGTTAAACTTAAACGAAAATTGTCTTTAGCGTAGAAGAATTTGCTTGGAAAGCTATTGTATTGCTGTCAGAACAAGACAAGTAGTTAAGAAGATGCGTGCTCTCAAATCGCAGGTTCATTCTTTTTCCGAATAGACTTTTTAATATCTATTTTTAGGAGCAAGTATTCTCATTTCCAATCTCAAAAAATAAACAAATATTTGAGGATATCTCACACGGTGCCATATAGCCCCATATTATGCAAGGCTTGTACCTTGGAACCAGACAATCAATAAAACACTTAATTTATATTGTAAAAAGGTACTTAAGTATATACGTTTAGATACACCTAGATACAAAACAAATGTGCATATTTGTCACACAAATGTTGGTTCTGAGTAAGCATCGATCTCACGAGTTTCGAGGTGCTACCAAATACGCTAACAGGTCAATCAAAAAAGTTAATGACATAAAGTGATCAAATTGTTGATCATTAAAACGGTTTCATCATGAGTCTATTTCTATGGTCCTTTTTAGCTAATAATATTACAAGTTTAGTGCTGTTTCATACACTTACCACTACTATCGTTGCAACGCTAGTCGCGACGCGCTTCTCTCCTTCCTTGACGTCGTTTTGTGCAGCTGCGTTTTTTTTTTGTTTCCCACTCGGAAATAATGTCATTATGGCGCCTTTAATGTTGTCAGTGAGCGCGAGCGCAGCCGCCCAAGGCGACCGTTTGTTGATACTTAAATTAGGTTGTTTTGACACGCCTCGTTCTTATGTTTGTACTAAATCTAATAAAAGTCAGTGGCAAGAAACTGCCTCGTTCATTATTTTGGTGTTCGTTCTCTGTCATAAGATGTTTTAAGTGGTTTAGGTTAATTGGATTCCTATTGTCTGCGAGGATAGAGTTCCAGATACGTTTGAGTTAATGCAGTTTAGCAGTCTAAAGCTATGCTAGGAGAACAATAACAGGGCGGTTTAAAAGCGACAGTGAAATATACATTATGAATAATCCATCAATATCGTCGGCTACTACTTGTTTTATAGGCGCACTCATTATCTAAAGCGAGTGAGGCGCTGTTACGAGAAAGCTCGCCTATTGTAGTCAATGGTGCTCGGCTGCTCGATAGGTGGGTGTGCAAACGGAGTGACTGCCAGATCGTGCCCTTGCTGACCTTACTCTTCCTTCCCTTTTTTCTGGCAACGCACTATTTGCGTTATGCCAGTATCCAGTATACAAAGACTAAAGTTAACAAGGAAACAGCTCGTTGATAAGCTCACCGTAGCTTTTGAACTCGTGTAACATTACTGATGAGGTATTATTTCATATTATCAAGTGTTTCAAAATAAATTAAATTAAAATAGGTTTTATTCACAGTAAGTCTAGTCCATAAAGTGACTTTACTAAAAGCTTATAGTTACGGAGTTTTGGAAACAACACGAAACTATACATGTTTCACCACTTTTTGTCTCGTTTGCACTTGTGCGTATTTACGTATAATAGGGCACTACAAATTAACAACTATTACCTAAATTACACCGACATTACGATTTATAAACATAAACACGCCAATAAAAAAAAAACGCAAATTTTAGGTTACACACAAATGTTTTAGGTTTTACACATTTTATTTTATTTTGGTTACATGTTTTTTTCGTATTGCCGCCAAAGCTATTACTCTTCCTTCGTCCTTGAGACATTTCATGTTACCTTGTTAGACCTAATTCTGTAACTTAACGTACATACGTAAAATAATAGGTATTATTTTACTCGAAAGGGGATAGATATGTGGTATGGGCATACATTTTGTCTAAGAATAAGTTTTATTTCTTAGCTCTGAACTATATTAAAGGTTTCTTTTTACTATTTGTATGCTAGTCGATATCTTTTTAGTGAAATTAAGTAAAATACATTTTAAACTAAATAATATAATGCCAAAATAAACCTTAAAGTAAACTAAACTTAATACTATTTTGATTTTGATTTTGACTAAATAGAGATTGTTTAAAATAATTATATATAATTATGTATGTAATTTAAACGATCTCTAATTTAAGGCAACGTGCCTAAAAATGTTAGCCATATTTCTACTCATATATACATATTTTATATAAAATTATATAACTAAGATATTCTGTTACCAAGCAGAAGTGTATATAAACTTTATTGAGTTCCAGCTTAAAGGGTGCAGCTAGCAAAATTACCGATTTATTGCACTAACCATCGAACGTCTTTAAGTAATGAGCGCCAAAGCAGCAATTTCCTGAACTTTATTTTGTTATCCAAAGTTCTGATTACCGCTGCAATGTTCATCTATTACCATCAGGAGAGCGTTTGGTTCGTTTCGTTTCTTGTATTTAAAAAAAATGTCTCATGAATCACTACCGTAATAAAATCCATTGTCTAGTTTCGTTAATCTATTTTTATTCTAAAGAGAAGAATGTTACTCGTCAAATTATTCACCACAATCCCGAAGACTTGTCACAGTTAGGTCAATATTTTGTCATTTTTATTGATGTCTTTGATCCGTGACATTTATCGAGAAGTATTGCAGATTAACATAGCAGCATCAAACGGATGCATAAATATTTAGTAAAACATTTAATTGTTTTAGGAGAGAAATGTTCGACAATTATGAAGAACGTAGGCAAATACTTGCCTCATTTTCATGTTCTCTGAGGTGGTAAATAAATTCTCGGAAACCACGGTTGCTCTATATTTTTGTAGGAAAGAATTATTGAGCTCATTGGTCTTAATGTCGGTGAACTAAAATTTGATGGTGTCAAAACCACAAGAATGTTGTGTAGGAAGCAGTGGCAAATAGGTACCGATGTATGAAATGTGGACAGTCTAGACAGGCGTCAGGTGAACTGGCGAGCGCTGGCTAGGGCAGAGTGCGCGCGAGTCACTCGCCAGGTAATTACCGCGGCCAAGTAGACACGCCGAAAGATTGACACCGGTGCGGCCGAACCGATGACTTGTTTATTGCAAACCATTAAAAAATACTTTATTTTTTCTCACATCTTCGTCATAAAAATGCCAAGAGAGCGCTAAAATTAATTCCGATATTGGTTTAATCCGTTGGGATATTAGGAGAACGGACGCTATTTAATGGTGACCGGTTCCGTGGCAGGCTTTATCGTAAATATTATTCACAATTTGTGCGGACCGCAGCGGGAGCGCCACTCAGTGAGGGGGCGATTTTTCATCTGCCTCCGCTTTGCCAAACACATTTTTTAACACCTCGATCTTCCCTTAAATCAAACATTTACTTTATGAGCACAATGACTTCTTATAATGATTTCATTGTAAACATATCAGTCACAAATAAGTCCATTTTAAATGTCAATCATATGTTTGTAAGCTAATAAAATTATAAATTGAAATATAAAAAAAAAACTGTGTTTAAAATACCTATAATATGTAGACTGAAAATATATGTAAGTATGTCTGACTGAAATATAAGAACACCTCAAAAATCAAAATCGGTCAAGACGTTTAGTCTTGAGAATATGCAGTATCAATATCAAAGTATGTTCAGTTTTTTTTTTAGATTACACTGGTAAATATTATCACGGAATAAACATATCCTAATACCTTGATATAAAAGCGCGTAAGTAAGTCGATATTCAAAGACATACAGATTGTCATCATTTTCACGACGTTCCTTGCCTTTTAATACATTCAATATTATAAGAATACAATATTCGCGTGTCACATTGAAGCTGCACAATGCAGTGTAGTGGCTATTTAAGAGATAAACCAATGTGGTGTGTCGACAATAAGTTTACCTTATTAGTTGTGTATGCAGGGCTCAGCGGGCGGTGTGGGGCAGCCGCGACCTCACTCCGCCCTGTTCGTACTGAGACACAATGATAGGATCGGAATCAGGCCATTGAAAGATGATTTGCAATAAACGTAAACTCTCCTGTTATATATAAGCGCTTATTTGTCTATTTATATTAATAACAATTTTGAAAAAAAAGGGTCATGAACATAAAGGAAAGAATATATTTAGGTATCTACTTAACTTTAATGCTAAATTTTCAGCTCCTGGTTCATAAATATAACGTAAGAATAAGACTTACGTAAGGATTCATGATTGTGTATTTGTTTCAGATCACGAAGTTGAAAATCGACAGTAATCCATTCGCAAAGGGATTCCGTGACTCTTCACGTCTCACTGAATTCGAGAGGTAACTATCATAATATTGTCTGCGATCCAACTTAGTGTTTGACTTAGCTTCCTTTTTATGCATATTTAAAATAATAATTGAGTAGTCTTTTTGTGCATAATTCGATAATGGAAACGGAGATAGACTTATTTTAACTTTATATTTGTTAATTTCGCAACTTTGGCCTGCTATGTATTACTAATATTTGTAGTTTCGCAGTACAAAATAAGTTCAAGTTTTTTTTCATTTGTCACGAAAAACAAACTACATCTAGAAAACAAACACGACTCAGTGATTTTTCTGACGCAAATTGATTTCTACATTCATGCCCGCAATTGTGTCTTCATCTTTATTATAGTTAAATGTCTTTTATAATTATAGACAGTTTCGTCTGTGTAATTTTAATTTGTCCCCACCCGCAACTATCTCACCGTTTTCAAGATTTGCTCCACACCGTTCCACGAATGACGATTCCATTCACTTTATGACGGCGCATTGATGTAACACATTTTTATTTTGAAATTTCTTTGTTTTGTCGAGATTCTATGTCACGGGGGAGCACGAAAGAACACCCTTCTTCCCCGACGAAGGGCGCTTCGGCGCCATCAGTCATAGGTAGATACCTCTTCATTATGCGTTATCGTATCGTGCCCTATGGCGGAGCGTCTAAAGCGGAGCGGTTGACGTTTCAGGGAGACGATGGAGTCGATGCTGGCGGAGCAGCAGTACCTGCGGTCGCCGCTGCGGCCGTTCGAGCTGGACCAGCATAACAACAACTTGACGCTGGAGGAGAAGGCGATTCTGGCGGCGCGTTCACAACTGTTCCTGCGCGCGGCGTATCCGCTGTATGGAGTGCCGGCCGCCGCGCTGTGGGGCCAGTGGGCGTGTCTGGCGCCGCAGCTGCTGGCTCACCACCACCTCGCGTCGGGCTCGGGGCTACAGCTGCCGCGGCCGGTGTACGCGGGCGGCGGCGCCGGAACGGCCGCGGGCCCGGCTTCCGCCGCGGCTTTGCCGCCCTCCGCGCTGCAGCACCACCGATTCTCTCCGTACCCGGCGCGGCGCGCCTCACCGGGCTCCTCGCCGGACTCTCTGCGCGCAGCTTCGCCGCACCCACTTCCGCTACCTCACTCGCTACCGCCGCACGCGCCGCATAGCCCCACCTAGTGCGCACCACCGAAGCTCTCTCTCACTCACACGCAACAATAGTCTTCACGTGGAACGGTTTCTTCGAAGCCGAAGAGGTGCGTCTAGAACTGTCGCTGGACTCCTCGCCCGGCAACTGTATGACACGGACTCGTGCGCGTTTCGAACGAACAGAATTATCATGTGTAAATTATTGAACATTCGCAGTAGGCGATGATTCATTCGTCGAATGATACCTCGGAGATGTAATATATTGTAAATTAATATTTAATTTAATTTAAATTGTATAATTATTGTTATGATATGTTCCTAATAGTTTCGTCTTGTAGTGATGATTTTCTCTAAGCCCATGTTGTAGTCTAGGCCGGTAAGAATATCGTAAGGAAGTTGGCATGTCATTGAAAAATTTAGTAGTAAAACTTCACGTTTACCTAAACACATTATGATAGAAAACAACGTTCCAAATCACGTGTGTAAAGTCTAGTTATAGCGACTTGCTATAAATTATTCATTTTTATGTTTAGTATCAGGACACATAATTAAGACATAGTTTGATTTTATCGGCAACAGTAAAAATGTGCAATAATTTACGACAAATCAATGAAATTGTTTTAGATAACTTAGGTGTTTATAGTTAAGGCTAGGTATAATAATTTCTAGCTTAGACAATTATTAAGCTGTCTATGTTCACAGATGATTCCAACATTCTGATATGCAGATACATAGAGATCCATGTTTATAGTTTCTTTGTAGTTAAATTATAGTTATTATAAATAATATATTGCTAAAGAATACAAAATTAAATGTTTGTTAACATAAATACTGTGGTTTCATTATT
Organism: Biston stratarius; assembly: GCA_950106695.1. Lineage (NCBI taxonomy): Eukaryota > Metazoa > Arthropoda > Insecta > Lepidoptera > Geometridae > Biston > Biston stratarius. Next base: position 14,292,239 of record OX467115.1, on the reverse strand, counting down.
TTACCCAGAAAAAAAAGCAATGATGTAGGCATGATGACAGTGGCCGCTACGGTAAAGCAAAACGTATAAAACACAAGTACCTATTAAACACATTAATGATGGACAATTTTAAAGGAAACGTTTAAGTGCCGCTAACTAGCAATGTTTTAACTAGTTCCACATTCATATAGGATGTTCAACGGGACCCTATCAATTTTAAACAAAATCTAATAGAATACCTATTCTATGTTAATATTGAACCTATAATGTCCGTCCGTCGTCGTATCGGTCTATCGGACTTATGTAAGATGTCTGTCAACTGAATTGAAATTGCGATTTCCTTTTACATATAAGAAATAGTTTTGTTTTTGCCCTATCGGAAAAAACAGTAATTAATAAAAACATATAAATTCAAACAAAAGTATTCACAAATAATTAGTCAAAAGTAAGTCTGTCATGCGCGGATAATTTTACAAAAAGTAAAAGAGAAACTGTCTTCGAATTCGCTTACCAAAACTGACATATTTATGCTGTATTTGATTTATTAAAGCTAGGTAGAGTTGTCTAAAAATAAATAAGTTAATAAAAATAATATTAAATAATTAGTTCATCTGTGGGCAAAGGTCACTACAGATTGAATCCCAAAATATATCTTAGCTATCTCAGAGTTGGCCCAGATGAAGGTGCGTTGACGAACAAAACCGGTAACGGCTTAGTTCATCAGACAGTCACTGGCCAACTAAAGCCGACGAAGAAGACTGAAGGAAGGGAGGACTTTGTCCAGCATTGGGACAGAAGAGACTAGTAATAGTAAAAGTCCATATATGTAGCCGTATACACGTACATAAATGATCAAAACTTTGAGTAGCTAGCTTTATTAGAATCTATGAGACTTCCACCGTGGTCATGTTTTGTCCGCTACTGGCGATACGTTCAACCTGTTTTTCGTTCTATATTGGTCCGCTAGATGGCGGTGAGGGTATCATACCGCGATAGTAAAAGCTGTAAAGATATTCTTATACTTGGAACAAATAAATATTGTACAAGAACGATAATAATTTCCATCGATAACAGTTGGTTAGTCTAGTAGGGACTTATTTAGTAAACTAATATTGCAGGTGATTGATTAAAACAAAACGCAATTATCACTACATTTTTTTATGGTTGACAGGCTAGGTGTTTGACCACAGCTCACCTGATGTTAAGTGACGGTGTGGTCAAAGACGGTAAGGCACACCTAGTCTGGAATGGAACTGGCTCTCAAGTGAGGCTACCGGAACACACCGATAGATACTTGACGGCAAATTTTCAACTTGAGGGTGGTAGCTAACCAGCCGAGTACTAGAAAGTACCCTTCCACCATGCTATGGTTTCCTCACGATGTTTTCCATCACCGGCAAGTCAAGCTCATTGTTGGGATTTGAACCCACGCCCCCCGGCATATGAACCGACCGAGTTAACCGCTGAGCAATCATTGTTACATACCTAAATATAAGCTATGTATACTGAATAAACATACATAAAATCAAAACAAAAATATTAATTGGCTATCCTTACGTTATGACAATACTGACCTTAATTTTTTTAAGGGCCTACATATTTATTATCGTCTGTGGGACTGGCAAACAAAGCAAAAAACGACATAATGCTTTAAAAACTGAGCATAAAGCTCGTTTGGAAACTTTTCTCGCAGATTTTTCCCCTTTCAACGCATAAATATGATCTAAATCTCTCATTGCGACAGATTGCGAAATTATAACAAATTAGAGCGACACGACGGGCAATTATGCAAAGCGGCTATAAAGCTATCTGTAGGAAAACAACAGCGTTGCCCCACGCCAACTATTCAATTAAAATGAAGCAGTAGATGCGAGTCACATAGAGGAAGGGTCCCCGAGTACATCGAATTAGCTCGGCGCGTGGCTACATTACTGGGACAAATTTCCCGTCCCGAGGGCGCCGCCCGCCGCCCGCGGCTGCTCTGCGCCTAGGGATGCAACGCTAATCTAATCTGGATTGTAGCTAATAAATGTTGTATCACTGACATGGCCCGCACCAATTTATTGCTTGTAAAACTGTTTCCAATCGTGACTGGTGGGATGACGCGCCGTTTCCAAAAGGTCTTATTGAATTTAACGTGTGACTTAATATTTCATTTGATTTTGGTGGCGGTGGCAATGTTCTTGGGATTATTAAATTTGGACTATAGGGGCAAGTTATGTCGTACTAGGGAAATAAATTATACTTATTCCTCGATCGTTTTGCGGTAGGTTGTCAAATTGTAGCAGAATGGAATGATTATATCTATAATTTTGTATAGGTATACATTTCAGGTAGACGTTCTAGAGGAAGGACCACGAATCGCCAAATGGCCGATTAAAATGATGATCCAAATAAAATTAATTCACTGCAAAGCTAATATAGGATTTGTTTTAAAATAAAATGTTGGTATGGTCTTAATGAATGGGTACGGCTTCTATACTAACGAAATTAACTTTATAGTAGATACATCTTTTCCGTCTATAACAACAGTGATTTCCCGCGCACCTCCCAAAGATAAGTCCGTACGTCCAAAACAGAGCCTTATTGTGTGTTATCTCGGGCGCTCCCTGTGAGGGCGCGGCACGTAATGCTGCGTCGTTGGCCACTCGGCTCATAATCCCCTTTTAATGCCAACCCGACTCGCGGACGTGCCCTGAATATCTACATTAGGCCTATTCTATAAGCTGTTGTTGAACACAGGAACATACACGTCAATGTTCATGTAAAACTCTTTTTGACACTGAAAGATAAGTCTCGTAGACAGAAAAGTCATTAAAAACGTAGAACGAAGATACTTTTGGCGCGAACGCGAAAAAACCGTGCAGGCGCATGATATAATTTCAACCATTCGAATAGTTCGTCCAGTTCATGATTTATGCTCGTATATATACCTACTAATTTATTATTATAATATTTAATTTGATTTAATTTAAAATGCATGTAATTTTTGAGATTGGAAATATATTGGCTTTATTATTATTATTATTATTATTATATATACCTACTAGCGACCCGCCCCGGTTTCGGTCGCGGAGTAAGAATGGGTATAGTAAGCTATCCTTAAAAGGTATATGCCATCGCGGACTATTTTGTATATCTATAAAAGAGGAATATCCTACCATGCATTGTTTTATTGTACCTGTAATTGCTATAACATCGTTTTCTTTTTTTTATGTTGTTGATTTTTTAAATGTTGTGATGTGTATAGTGTTGGTGATCTAAATAAATAAATAAAATAAATAAATAAATAAAATAAATAAATAAATAAATTATATTTCAAAAGGATTAAGCAGCCTTTTCTATAAAAGCTCCCAGGTGGCTTGACTTTTTCCGACACTTCCAACAATTATCATCATATTTCAACCAATTTACACAAAACCTTGACGAATTGTACGTTCAGTAGTTTTTAAGTTTATGGCGAACAGATAGACAGACGCGGCGGACAACTTTGCTTTATAATATGTAGTGATAACGTCATCTTCACGCATGAGTTCCAAGATTTTTGACAAGACTTTTCTCTCAATGTTACGATGTTACAATATAGAACTATTCTTATAGTCATGAAATCCAGACATATTCTACATAAATACAGATGAGCCAAACATTAGCCAAGCATATATTTATACCTAGTAAACATACCTTCGAAATTGCTAAGCAGGTACTTACAAGCTCTTTCTGTCGGGTAGGCATGACGAATGTTATCGACATAAAGCACACGTATAAAGGCACACGCCAGAAAGTACCTAATGCGTTATACGGCCGTGCTCAGCAGGCAGGCGTTTCACATACAAAAGGGACGAGGGAAGATAGGGAGAGGCAGCCGGTACTAATGTCGAGCCCACACATCTCCACATTTCAGTAAAACTGCAAACGTAACAGCGTAATAAATTCACGTTTATTACCGCAAATATTATGTACTTTACCTTGGCAGTCACTACCGGAACAAATCGTAGGTCCGACGTTTACACAGAACGCGACGAACGTGTGCTATGAAATATTAACGAAAAGGTACGTGATACGCTGAAACAATGCATATGAGGCCCTCGCTAAAGGTGGACGCATTATCTGAACGTTCCGCTAATGGTATTGAGCGTTTTATTTATTGCGCCATACTCACCGGAGCGCGTCGTTCACTCACGTCGATATTGACAACGTGTAATGGTCTAACATAATTCACAATTCATATTTATGAGCCTTTTATTTCATTGCACCCCTTTTGGCTTCGATGTAATTGTAACGGTCAATAAACGTTAACTACCTATAAATTACTCATCCAGTTCATCATTGATCAAGATGCTTTACTATATGAGGATCGTGAATATAATAACTAAGTGCTTTACTTATTTCAAATATCGAAAATTTCTTCTTCTTATACAAATATTATCTTACAAATCAACAAACTAAAAATCTGTCGTTTTTTTGTGAGCTCCTAGCGCATACTGCACGTCGATAAAGTTATTCGCGTTCAATAACGCGAATGATCTGACTTTTCCCATTTTTCCTTTACGAATGGCCCCCGTCCCCCGACCGGCTCCCACCTCCACCGCCTCCCTTGCGGTGCAAAGTTGAGGGCATTAGCGTGTTATCGGCGGCGGCGGCGTGAAGAAGGCGCCCACCTGATCCTGTATTACACCTTCCTAAACGACACCTTACATTGCGTCTCTACCAAATCGCACCTCGCACATTGCTGCTCTAACACTCCCCAATTTCCTTTTATACCTACTAAAATCCGCAATGTGCTACAAAATTTAAATATTCACTTTATGTAGGGGTACTTAATAGGTGTAACAGATAGTATCTATAAGCGTTGAGATGTGGGGATAGGTGGAAGCGCGAACGTGTTTTGCAAACCAGCCGAGGAAATAAGGTGTCCCCAATTTTACTTTGTCGACCGCCACTGATAGCAGATAATGTAGTGTTACGAGGGAACTTTGCAAATGGAACTTTTTTCGTGATATTTTGTACAGTGGAATGTCAACTTAATTTTACAAACCATTCTAATATTACAAAGATAATTTCGGAGGCTTTAGTTGAATTAATAAAAATATTATTGTCTTTTTCGTTGCAATCTATTGGACAAGGACTACAGATTTTTTCGCATATACGAGTATAAATCTGTGAACTATAGTTTATTTTTCGTTTTTTTGAATGTGCTCAAGGTATACTCGTATTAATAGTTTAGATTTCCTCTTTTTACGTAGGTACACAAATAACAACACTTGACCTAATTTTATTTATTTATCCATTATTAACAATGTAAACAAAATTAACTTTGTAGACAATAGATTGAAAAATTACCTATCACGTTTCATTACTTGATTAAATCTCTCTGTCGACAAATACCAATACTCGTAGCCTTGTAACAGGAGTATTGTGCAATGTTACACGATATATTATGTAGTAGTAGTGTTTCAATTTACAATAGCATCACTCACAACAAGCACCGCGCACCAAGTATTGTTAGGTTGCGCCAATATTCACACGAATATAGTAATGCATTTCTAATCAATGCCGCGGTCATAGATACCGCATATTTCGAACTAGACAGGGCGTAGGTCCCACGGGGAGTGAGCCCATTGACAGGTTATTGATACAAATAGTCGCGCCCCGGTACCCCCTACCCCTCCCACGCCCAACAACACCAATAAAACCTGATTGATATTGTGTAAGTGCGCCCGGAAAATGTGGGAACTCGATTGATGTTACATCCAAATTCGATTGGAGGAAAATTGAAAATAACGATCTCCGCAAACTAAGTTACACCTTGTGGAGGGGTGGTAAAGTCGGTTTTTGCGTCAATAATGAAATGTCTGAGCCTTTTCAGTATCAAAGTTTGAGTATTGATAGTTGGAGGCGTGAATGGTGCTGTCTAATGGGGCAGTCACACGAGTGCCTAGGACGTGAGACTCTGCACACATTCCCAAGTCAACTAGGCACTAAACACACTAATATTACAAAAGCGAAAGTTTGTGAGTGTGTTTGTATGTTTGTTACTCCTTCACGTTCAAACGGCTGAACCAATGTTGATGAAATTTGGTATGGATGTAGCTGGCACCCTGGATTTACACATAAGCTACTTTTTATCCTGAAAATATCTAGTGTTCTCTTGGGAAAACCGGATAACACCGCGGGGCGCAGCTAGCAGTACATATATCTGATTAGGAAATTAATATACTAATTCAGTTTCCTAACTTTGAACTAAATTTACTTGAGTAGAATGTCAAACAAATGTACTTTACCATACCATCAGGTGAGATAGCGGTCAAATATAAGCTCATTATCAAAAACAGGTATACAGGTACAGCTAAACAGGTTCCTTTTAGGTAACCGTACTCCATCCTAGACCGAATCGTAGCTTAACGTCTAGCAGGATGTGATCAAACGAGAACCATTAAAAATCAATTAATGAAACAAAATAATGAATACTTTCAAAACATTTTCGATTTACGAGATTATTTACATATAAATATTCCGACTATATTTTTGGCCTCATCCGCCTTCTTCAAGGAGTCAAAACAAAGTACAAAGCGCGCGCGGCCTCGACTTGCTTAACATTACGCGCCTTCCACTCTTGTAATAAAATAATTGTAATTAAACGTGAGTAATCCGGTGTAAGTAAAACAAAAACATGTTAAAACCACGTCAGTTTCCAGACTAAAATATATTTTGAAAACTTTTAAACTTTTAAACTTTTTTTTAGTGAAGTTTATTTATGTTTTATTTAGTGTCTGTTTTCATTTATATTTCCGTTTTATTTCTTTATATTTGCTTGGAAATCGTTAATTGAATATAAAGTTAAAAATAACAAACACACATTTAAATCTTGTCGTTTGCTACGCTATCTCCGATAATAGGCATCCTTCTTCATGCAAATATTTCTTGACAAGACAGCTGCTGGCCCCAATACTTGAGTAGGTGGCAATTAACAACCAATGGGCGGAACTTGAAATAGATAAATTGACAAGTTAAAAATTGTTTCGTGTTTTATTGACAAGTAACGCGTTAATGGAGGCTCCTGACGGCATGTCCGCGTAATATTGACAGGTAGTCAAAATACAGAACACCGCCGAGTGGGCGCAGTGACTTTTGAAATCGTGAAATGGAATTAACTAGCATAAATATGATTAGTGATTATCTTACAAAGCAGTTGTCAAATATTTTAGTCACTTTCTAAAACGTGAGTATCGTATGTACAAGCGTTTCGGAGAAGTGTAGTAATACTGAAGGATGCTGATCGCCCATCAAAGTGAACAACTTTTACTTTGGGGTAGACTCAATTGAGGATGACGTTTTACTATTGTTATAATATAGGATTGTTGTTATGTTATTTTGTAGCGATGATAGCTCAGTGGTTGGCACGGTCGGTTCGCATGCCGAAGGGCGTGGGATCAAACCCTAACGATGAGCTGCCGGTGAAGAAAAACATCGTGAGGAAACCATAGCGTGGTGTTAGGGTACTTTCTAGTACTCGGCTGGCTAGCTACCACCTTCAAGTTGAAAATTAGCCGCCAAGCATCTAATGATGTGTTTCGGCAGCTTCACTTGAGGGCCAGTTCCATTCCAGGGTAGGTTTGTTTACCGTATTTGACCACACCTTCACTTAACATCAGGTGAGCTGTGATCAAACACATTCCGTGTTAGCCGTAAAAAAACATCAATTCAATTCAATCAACAACGAAATTGGCTTTCGTTTGACCGCCATCTCATCTGATGTTAAATGATGATGCGGTTTAAGATAGAGCACGCTTGCCTAGAGGTTATCGATTCACTCTCGACTTGAAGATATCCAGATTATATCCAATGGGGAACACCCACTCAGGCAGTCCTCCACTGTTTATCAGTCTGCACAATGAGCGTGGAATCAAATCGTTTCATTCGAGTTTTTAGAACGTCGACCATGAAACGATGTCGAATTTTTGACCTTCTGGCTGTCCGATAGAAAAATAGGCAGGAGGGAATTAGACCAAGTAGTTTCTACTAGATGTTCATGGAAAATTGTGTCATCAGACTATCCTTATAGAGCATATTACATACGTTTTTTTTTTTTTTTGAAAGCACATCTTAATAAGATTGAAAAGTTTCTGCTCGCGATCAATTTGGAGTAAGCTCTCGTGGCAAGTTTATGTCATTTCGATCAGTAGCCTCTACTGCTCTCCTGAGGGTTAACGGGTGCGAATGGCCACCCCATTGTGGGAAAATGTCTATTAAATATTTATAGCAGCTTATATCGAAGTCGGGATATTGCCTACACTTGTAATGTGAGTGGTATCACTTGAATCAGCAAATGTAAAGTGTTCTAAATGTGATCCTGGTTTTATTACTGTTGTTTTCAATGGGGGATTGACTTATATTTGGTTTATTATAAGTAACGTTAAAATTGTGTAGGGAAAACTGAATGAAGTTGTTTCGCAAAAAAAAAACACGCGTTCCATCCAGGAACTATAAATAAAATAAATTAACATTGGAGGACATTCACACACAACGCCATCGAACCCCAAACTAAACAGAGCTTGTACTATAGGAATCAGATAACTGATATAATACTTAAATACTTTATTTTTAAATACATACAGAACACATTGTATATACAGAACATTCAGACACAGAACACAGATTTGTTTATATCACAAAATGTTTGCGCTGGGTGAGACCTTTGTTCTCAAGTTTTAGAATGTTCCAAAAATTGTGAAAAACTCATTGGGTATCGAGTCGACACCTGATGATTATCTAAGACGCTTCTACGTAGCCGAACTGCCGCAACTCCCTAGACAAATCTATACAAACTATACCTACATGATGCTTTTGTTTATTACACAATCGTTAAACCGCCGCGAGTCACGATGGACATCAGACTTCATTTAGTGCCTTCCCCCAATAAGCAATTTGCGAACAGTACAATATCCGCGTTCTAACTTAGAGAATGAGAACTTAGAGACGCAGAATAAATCAATTACTAGCACCCGCCACGACAATTACACTTGTAAACTTGTTCTGTGGTGATTTACCCACGCACACACACCGACACACACATACAGGACGTCTATCACTCAACATTCACAAACATACTCTTCACTGGTTACTGGTGTGCTTACTAACACAGACGCATCTGACCCCTGACGTTTGAGTAATAAGTGTATCAGTGCCGCTGTCTGTTTCAAAGTACACTCACTAGCTTATGATACCCCAATCAGGGCACCCTCTGATTTGAACCAGTGCGCAGTGGTTCCCCAGATCTTCATCTCGGTCAAATTAAATTGAACTCTTTGCAGCGTTGAAAACACGGTCTATTTTCAATTAGAAGAAAGAAAGATAGTGGCTATAACAAATTGACTAATGTAAAGTGATTCGTTTATAAATAATAATCGAAATTTTGTGATTGTATTGGAACAAAGTTGACATCGTTTTTTGGTGCCTTGCACTTTTCACTATATGAAATTATCAATTTATTTCTACAATTTATCAAATTTAGCAAAGAGTGTATTTGTAATTAAACCCATTACTTAATGTTTTGTGATACTGGTGACAGGTCAGGTGTTCAGCCACCAGATGTTAAGTGACGGTGTGGTCGAAAATGAAAGGGAAACCTGAAATGGAAACTGGCTCTCAAGTGAAGCTGCCGGAACACACTGTTAGATGCTAGGTGGTGGAATTTCAAATTGAAGGTGATAGCTAGCCAGCTAAGTATTAGAAAGTACTCTGCCACCACGCTATGGTTTCCGTACGATGTTTTCCTTCACTGGCAGCTCAATCACACTGTTGAAGTTTTGGACTTACGCCCTTCGACGTGTAATCCGACCGCGTTAACCACTGAACCATCATCGCTACAATGACTAATACATTTACTACATAACGTACAAAAACTTTTGCTGTCTTTTTATTGCAGTGTATTAGTACATTGACCTTAAAAATACTTTAATTACAAAGTTGTATCTGCAAGTACTTTTTAAGTCTACATTATGAATAACTTTTAGCGAGATTGTCATATAAATTTACACAACTTGCAAGCAACAAGTACTTGCAGATATTTTTACAAAGCTAAATCGATTCAGTAACAATGAATTATATTTACACTCAAATTTAACAGCAATTTTATATCGACGTCAAAATATTGCTTCCTCAGCCTATTAACAAGATCTCCGCGATGACGCTAACGTAGAAATGTCAAGTTTGATAGTTCGAAGTGAGTGAAATTTATAGTCAATAAAACCCATTTTAATTTTGTTGCCAACAAGCTATACACAATCATTTGAACGACTCAGCGGAAAGAAATGGTTTTACCATCTGCGCTTTCGAGTCGGTAGAGTTCCCCACACTAACAATTCAATTAATAAATACTATCATGACCAGAGTCGTTTAAATCACTGTTTTAATAGAATAGAATAGAAGCGATGAAATGTGGCAATTTTGTTTCATTTTCAATCATAATCGCTTTTCATTCGGTAAGAATGGTTAACCTAGTTTACCGAAAAAAAAAAGATTTTTAAATTAAATTATAATAAAATACAATGGAACAAAATAAAGTCATCAATACCATGTGTATTTATAAATTAAAGTGAATAGTGAAATACGCGCGCTGAAAAAAAGTGTGTAGGTTTTTTTACCCGACTGCCGAAGATGAATAATGTTTTTCGAGCATAATTTATGTAAGTACGTCTAATTCTTTGCCACGCTTTACAGCCATAGTAGCGAATAATATTATTTCAATATGGCATCCGCTAAAAGATAGAAGGAAGCAAAGGAAGTAAAAAATATCGCTTTGTAGTTAGTATATTTAAATACGGTCTAGTTTTTTTTGTTTAATTTAATACCTAACCGTTCTTGTGAACCATTATGTTCATTACAAGAAAATTGTATCTACTTGTGTATCATATATAGCACGATATATTGTCGTTCTTAAACATCGACGTGTTGCTTGACGGTTGTAAAATTCGATCCGATGGAAGGTGTAAAGATGCAATGTTGTTATGTCACGAAACTGAAAATAAAGTGAAGCAATTTTTAATACTTCCGCATCGGGTTCTAAAACAACAACCTAATCTCGTGCAGAAAATATTTATAACCATTTCTTTGATTATATTTTAGTGTAAGTTAATTTTTGGCGACTCATTTCTAGGGTTCCGTACCCAAAGGGTAAAACGGGACCCTATTACTAAGACTCCGCTGTCCGTCCGTCTGTCTGTCTGTCCGTCAGTCACCAGGCTGTATCTCATGAACCGTGATAGTTAGATAGTTGAAATTTTCACAGATGTATTTCTATAACAACAAATACAAAAAAAAAAAACAGAATAAAATAAATATTTAAGGGGGATCCCATACAACAAACGTTTTTTTGCTCGTTTTTGCGCGATATTGATAACGGCAACAGGTAGACGCTTGGCTAAATATTCACAGAATATTTAGTTATATAAAGCACTTTAAAAATTAATAATTAAATTAAAATAAACCATATATTTAAGGAGGGTCCCATACAACAGACATGATATTTTTCGCCGTTTTTATAGATAATTGTACGGAACCTTTCGTGCGCGAGTCCGAATCGCACTTGGCCGGTTTTTAAGATAGATTTTGAATAGTCAAAAAACATATTAATTGAGGCCAACAAACGTTGGTAGATGAAACTTTGTCAGTCGGGTAAGGAATAGTTAATTATTTTTACGATTTCCAAGGCGGTTGATACTCGTCGTGTTCCTGTTTCAAGTCACCTCGTAATGCTTATGTGTAATGCTTTTTGTTTGCATATTATTCGGAAGTACCATTATAGGTAGATTTTGTTTTCCTCCACCTTTTGAAGCTAACGGCAATACGCACATCGTGACCATCCAGAACAAACCATGCATGTTAGAAAGTTCTTAATGATCTCCAAGACGTGTGAAGTTTTCCAGTCCACAATTTACAAAAACGTCCGGGACGTTAGGAATTGTCGACACAAAAAAAAAAGTACTTACTATTAGTCAGTAATATAAATGCACTACGTAATAGATTACGCGATTCGAACTTTCATTTTGTTCAGATCAACGAGAGCGAGTAGTGTAGGTACATATATCTATGTATACATCTTGTTCAGTACTGCTCAAGAAATAATTTATTCAAAATTGTTTTTTTTTAGGCATGACTAAGACTAATAATAACAATTAGATGAGCAGATTGATTAGCCGTTTTGCAAAGTCTCTTTGTTTTCAAATTCTATTTAAGTAGGTACATATAATTCGTTGGTGTTTAATGTATTAGTTGTGACCCTACATTATAGTTTAGTATGAAAATAAAATCATGGCAGGCCATGCGCGGCGAAAGATCGTAAAATTCGATTCCACGGAATGCTCGCGAAACCCGCGCCTAGTGCGTGTTTCAATAATAAAATATACTTACTTTATAATTTATCACTCGTCAGTTTTATTTAAAACTAATGAAATAGTATATTTTCTTGCACTAGGATAAGATTTATTTTGATAAAAATGTAGTTTCAGATTACCAGCAGACGCGCGGTTCCGTTTTATTATTTATTATGTTTTATTATTTTTGTACCCTGATACCTCCTGTTATGAACGTGAATATTGCTGGCAAAACAAAATTTAGTCTTAAGGTCCGATTGCTAGACACACAGTACAAATGACCATCAGTATTGATGGTAACCGTATAACAGTTTGACGGGTTCGGGTGTTATTCAGGGAGCCTATTCATACATTTAGACCTCAAAACCTAGGCAAAAGATTTTTTAATAGGCTTATGTTTTACCACCATCTCACCCGATGTTAAGTTGCGATCTACGATGGAGGACGCTTGCTTAGAAGAATCCGATTCACTCGCGTCTTGAAAGCACCCGTCAGATTGTATCTTATATTTTTGAAAATTGCCATATCCTCTCCCCGTCCTTCCATATATCGGTAGGTATTTCGAATGTTTTTGTGCTACATATTCATTTGACAGCCCTGTTGGCTCATTGGTAGTATATCTGCTTTGTGATCTGAACTGTTTGGGCGTGGGTTCAATTCTCACTCAGGACTAACATTTTCAACTTATTTTATTTTTTGGAATTATTCCTTTATTTGTGCTGCAAGACCTTGCTTTTGCCAAATTTCGTGATTTTAGGTCAACGGGAACTACCATATAGGTTTTTGACCCAAAACCTATAGGATACTTCCGGTTGACCAAAAATCGACAATTTTGTCAGGTAAAAGCAAGGTCTCAGCACTAGTAAAGGGAAAATTCCGAAAAATAAAGGTAAATTATGTTACAAGTTTTTTGCGAAAATCAAAACTTGCCCGTATCTTTTTATCGTGTTGACTCAGGACATTGATTTTTATACACTAATATATAGGGACTATAGACCTCAGTGTCTGGTATAAATTTTAACTTGCTAGGTCCCCCGTTCCTGGGAAAATCGGTGGTGACACACGGACAGACAGACGGACAAGAGAGTGATCTTATAAGGGTTCCTTTTTTTACCTTTTGAGGTACGGAACCCTAAAAAGTGATTTAATGTCGTGAAACATGTTGTTTCGTGTTGCATCCGAAAGTCCGTCGCAGCTTTTAGCTGTCATTATTATATGTGCTTAAATTTGGGCTAAAATTTAAATTACTTGGGCTTAAACTGGAATTGACCGTGACGTTGAGTTGAGTGTGATTTATTTCACTTGACTTCATCAAGAGACACTTGAAATAATGAAATTGGCACTGGAAAAACGTACAAACTGCGATGCCAAAAATAAAGGAAAAAAAAACGTAACAGCTTCCAGAGAAACAAATTTGCTAACTTTTTCTTTTCGTAATAGGATTCATGGAGAGGTGTGGCCCGAAATGAATTAATGAAACTTAACCAACTTCGCGGAAAGAAACTAATTACTTTTATAATTAAGCAAATGTCATTGTGTTAATTGAGTCTCGCGATGAATAAGTGGGTGCTAGCGTGATGATAAATTCAACGTAAATACAACTTAATTTTATTTCTGTTGGTCTGTCGAAATCGTCTCATAAATAAAGAACGCGCATGTATTGAATATTGCGACTCGGTAGGATATTTTGGTGCAAATTAACATTTGCTTATCGTAAAATTTATGCTTAAATTATGCTGATGTGACAAAAATTAAATTGTGTACCATGGAGCGGCCATTTTTTACACTTTAGTGTTTTTACATGACACAGCTAATTACAAAAAAATACATTTATACGTCGCACTGATTTAAGAACCTCTGAGAAATTTGTCTCTTTGTGATTTCAGAGACTCCAAACGAAATAAAAAAGAAGAATAAAATAATCATTTTTGGATTAAAAGCTATAAGGAAGAGATGTTCTAATTATATTATTAGAGACATGGGCGCTTACACATGAGGCTGTGCACAAAATACAAGTTTCAAAGAGTGCCATGATGCGCGCTATGCTCAATATCAAATTCGAGTGAGAAATGTAGAGATCCAATCATCATGAAATTAAAATTAATTAAAATGGAGTCGGGCAGGGCATGTTGTCAAAATGATAGCAGGTGGACTAAAACGATGACGAATTGATAGCTGTGTACCGGGAAACAAACCATCAGACGTTTATCAGCTCGTTAGATCGACGCGGTACATAGTAGAGCTGCAGCAATGGGCTGGAGGCCTGTATCGGTGTGATGTTGCCGTTTTCCCAACCTACTATGGCCTCGACAGGGCTGTGATTCTTAAATGATGGACGCAGTGGGGTTGCAAGGGAAGAAGAGTGCTGGTATGACGGTGCACCGATCTCCCTCTCCTCTCCAGCGAGGTGGCAGGCGCGAGGCCACCTGGCCACGGGCATTGCAAACGTGGGGCCATCTGACGCCCACTTGCTGGTTTGGTCCCCAATGTGGATCACAATGTGACAGTTCTGACACATCGTCATTGTTACGGGAAGAGCAAGCTCTCCTCGACTAGTACTGTCGAGGCTACACATAAATGCGAACCTACAGTATTTTTGAGTTTAAAAAGTTACAACTACTTTACTAGGGCATGACTGGATTCTACTGTAATTTACTTTGTGTGACTTTCGCTGTACTTAGACTTATTTAATTTAATATTTCATAAAATACTTGAAAATATCAATACACTTGCCACTGGCATAAGCATAAAGTGCGAAGCCAAAAATAAAGCCGAAAAAGAGCTCACGTTTCGGTTCAGGCCAGAATTTTGTACCTACCTATATAGCATAATGAAAAAATAACACTTTTGAGACCATGTTGCGATTTAGATGGTAGATAGGAAGTTTTTTCTCGTCGGTCTCTTTTGTAGGATTTAGTGTTATGATGGATCACAGGGAACTCCTCAGGGAGCTTACAATGCAGCCGCGGCAGGTAAACGCTGATCGACCAACCGATTGCCGTCGGTAACCTCGTCAAGAGTATTAGAGACGAATTTTACAAACTATTATCCAATCTGTGTATACGGGGTATACAAACTGTCACCTTATCTGTATAGATGGGATGATACCTTTCGGCGAAGGTGCGATGTCACCGCCCCATGATGCTATCAGCCGCATCAACCGTGTCACAAGTCATTTCGTATTCCACTAATAACGCTGATTTGTTATGTGACTTCAGACTATCACATGAAATGCGTATAAATGGGAAAGTTTTCCGCATGAGTGAATGGTTGTTTCTTCTTCTTTGACATTATAAGGATATGCTTAGTTGTGAAATCATTCAGCAATTTTCGGATTTATTCATAGGAAAAAAATAATTAAATCAGAACATTCTCAAGTATTACTTGAGTTACTATTCGTTGATTATTTATTATTCGAGGTACTAAACTTTTTTGTTATACCTAATTCTTCTTGCAACGTTAGCAGCAGTAAAATTATAACCGTAATAAAGTCCATGGTCCATTAATGTTGAATATGCCGTCAACTCAAGGTGTCCTGTTATTAAGCGATCGCGGCGCATCAAGGGGAATCTAATGAATGACTTAACTGTCTTATTCCGGATGTAAGTATTAAACTATAATATTTTTCATTATTTTACGACAGAATGTTCTCCTTCGTCGCTTCTTGACTTTGGCGTTGTACATGAAAGATCCAAAACAGCTCGCATATATCCACCTATCGTTGAAATTATATATTCTAACAAAACCTAAAATTAATTGACGTTTGTCTCAATTATAAACACAGTTTACTTGGTGGTAGATCTCCTTAGCAGGAGGTCGTCTAGGTAGGTCCTACTGCAGTACCAAATCTTCTGCCGTCAAGCAGTAGTGTGTGAACATTACTGTGTTCCGATTTGAAGGGTATTGCAGTTAGCAAAATTACAGAGTTATTGAGATTGAGACTAACCATCGAAAGTCGCAAAGTAAGCTGCGATGCCCTAGACTTTGTTTTACTTCTCAAAGTTTATCTGTGTATCGCTGCAACGGTCATGGACAGGCGTTACCTCTTACCACCAGGACAGTGTCTCGTTCGTCTTATTACATATAAATAATTTTTTTTTAAGTTTTTATTGTAACTTGTGTTGTATTTTGTCGCAGTGTCAAAACTTATCGTTGTAGTGCGAGTGCTCTAATCGATTTGTAGGGACGGGAACCCGTACACATACGGTACCTATGGAACTTGCAACCAACGTGTAGATTTAAGGGTCGCCTTTCCATATGCGTTGACTTTAACTGGCCGTGTTTCCATCCCTGCCAAATTTGATATGATCCCACTAATGCTGCTTTTAATACGCTTCTCAGCAATTAATTAATTTCATTTTTCTATTTATATTTCTCTGGGCCCTGCTTCTATTGCATACCAATAAACCATTTTTATGGTCGATTCAATTTTTAGATCATAATATTTATTTTGTTTTATCACGTGGTCTTTACGAATATAATTTACCTGTTGTTTAATTATTCCTGGTGACCCGACCCGGCTACGCACGGGTGAGTATTCTATTTGGTGATTTAATTACAAAAAAAAAAACTAATTACTCTACTTATACAAAAGTTAAATTAGGAAATTAAAGTGTTTACAAACCTTCCGTCATAAAAATCAAAATGACAATGGTTGAAAATGTGAAGATAAAGTAAGCGAAAAAACTAACAGACGCGGGCAGCGACTTTGGTATAGGTACATAAGTACACTATTTAGAGATTAGAAAGGCAGCTCAATCAATCTTCTTCAAGACTCCTAAATTGTTTAGTGCATCTGGACACATATAAGATATTCTCTGTTGTTTTAAAAATCGTATGAGATGTCACTATATATTAATCTATAAAATGTACCTTTATTAATAATAATAAGACCGAACATTATAGTAGGTATGTACTTATTATTATCAGCCTGTAATATCTTAGTGCAGCACAAAGGCCTTCCATCTTTTTGCGATATCAAATTTAAGGTAATAAAACTAAAATAAAAATAGACTAATTAAAATTTTACAATTACGAATAAATTTATTATAGCTATAGGTACACAAACACACAATTATATTTATGTTACGCAGAGATGCCCCGGCAGCGCATGCGTTTTAAATAAGATGCTTATGAATGAATATCATATGTCACGTATAAAGGTATAGAAATAAAATCAGCTGACGCTTAAAGTTGACAAACGATCTCCGTTCATTGATCACTAGCCAGGCGCCTGATTCTTGGATGCATGCTGTCTGCACACCTATAATTGTTGTGGCATTTACTGTATACTTATTTTGTACTTCTTACTTTTTGTCATGAGATAAAGTACACAATGTTGGTGTTCATAATATAAATAAATAAATAAATTATCTTGGCAAATACGCGTATAGCGTTTTAATTATATCCTTTTTTTATTTTGATAGTTCAAAACAAGCTCCTATAAGACCTCGTGCATAAAGAGTACCATTCCACGCAAATTTTACTTGAATTTCGCTGCGTTACGTAAACGCGGCGTGTTACATGCTCATGTGGAAATAGCGAATAAAGGCCCAGCTCTATATCTTTTTTTGTTTTCCGGAGCTTTCCTTTTACACCTTGTATAGAGATATATTGAGTTTTGGCGGGAATGCGGAAAAGTCGTGTCATCACATTGCATTATTTTCCAAAACATGTGTTTATTAATAAAAATAGTGGTGGAGTACCGAACTACTAGTGCGAGTGCGGGAAAGTGAAATAATAAAGTAAAAAAAAAATTAAAAAAAATGTAAAATTAGATTTTTGTATTGTTTCCAAAACTATTTTAAAGCTTGTATTAAAATCGCCACTACTTACTAGGGCATGACCAGACTTAACCTTGACTTACTTTTTGTGACTTAGACTTATTTTACTAGTTTTACTATAAATACTTGAAAATATCGAAAGACTTGACACTGGCAAATGGATAAAGTGCGACGCCAAAAACAAAAGATGAAAAAAGAAAAGGACATATTATGAAGTCAAAATTTTACAAACTTACAATGAAATTGCTTTAACGACTTACGTGGTACTTACCACGATTAAAATACAGAACTCTGTGCCGGTAGCAATAACTTACTCTTGGCTTATAGTTTTACGAGCGGAATGTTTTAATTCGTTCCCTCCACGGTTCGTAAGGCCGCCATGCGATTAACAACATTGTTGTCGACTCACGGTAATCATATTGCGATGATTCCATAATTTACACAATTTGCACTGAACGCAAGTAGGTCAACTGCCACTGAAGTTATTAATAAGGTAAATGCAGCCCCAGATCTAGAGGGGGGCAAACCGGGGCACCTGCCCCGGGCCGCAGCTTCAAGGGGGCGCCAAAATCATAACATAGGTTCCTAATATGCTTGAAAAGAATGCCTGTTTCACAAATTACCTAACATCCAGCGCACGTTGTTTTATCGATTTTATTTGTGATATTAAAACGCCCAGCTGGTTTTGAAACATATCCAACGTTATGAATGTCTCCTAAGTTGATTGGCGAGGGAAACGCCGTCACATTTAGAACTATAGCTCTACGAGCGAGCTGAATTAACATTTAGTTTTTTAGGGTACAAAATCAATCTAACTTTAATATTTAGGAAAACACGATTTTCCGGGGTTTAAATTATATATACACCGCCCAGATAATAAGTAACTAAGTAAGTGTATATCTAAATATATATAACTCAAAGGTGACTGACTGACTGACTGACTGACTGACATAGTGATCTATCAACGCACAGCCCAAACCACTGGACGGATCGGGCTGAAATTTGGCATGCAGGTAGATGTTATGACGTAGGCATCCGCTAAGAAAGGATTTTGATTAATTCTACCCCGAAGGGGATAAAATAGGGGATGAAACTTTGTCAATTTTAAACCGATCGGGCTGAGCCTTTGCATGCATAAAGCTACTATGACGTAGGCATCTAGCGCGGGTGAAACCGCGGGGCACAGCTAGTTTATTTATAAAAGGGTACTTATTCTCCCGGTTATAAAAATTGCACCCATTTATTTGTAAGTCTTTTTAAACTATTTGAAACACTGGAGAGAGGTGGCAATATCATGTTTCTACCCCGGTTGGAATAAGTGGTAGATCCGGAGCTGGGCAAATTATTAGTAATTGAGAATTTAAATTATCTGTTTACGTGGGGGTAGATCTCCTTAGCAGGAGGTCGTCTAGGTAAGTGCCACCGCATTACCAGATATTCTCCTGCCAAGCAGTAGTGTGTAAGCATTACTATGTTTTGGTGTGAAAGTACTGTAGCTAGCGAAATTACAGGAGTGTTGAGACTAACCATCAAAAATCTCAAAGTAATAAGCGCCAAAGCAGTAATGCTCTAGACTTGTTTTATTACTCAAAATTCTATGTATCGCTGCAATGGTCATGGTCATGCGTTATCTCTTACCATCAGAAGAAAAACTCGTTCGTGTCATAACTTTATTTAAAAAAAACATAAGACAACAATGAAGACTTGATTAAGAGGGAACCGTAGAGAGAGATCGGATCGGTAGAGAATTAATCTATTCAAAAGAGCATTATAAATCATATTTGAACCAAAATTTTCCTATCTATCTATAACTGCTTAGATACTTCTGTCGTCTTCTGTGATCTAATTAAACTTCTTTCTTCCTTCGCACTTGTAATGACGATGTGATAATATACTGAAAAGATACGCAGACACCGTAATCCGACGTGGAATACATAATTAACCATAACCTCCACTTAGATGCAATAAAGTCGTAAATAATAACAATGCCCTTGATTGCAGCGAAACAGTTTTCGCGGAGAATATGAGAAAGCCGCGATACTATCGGTTGTAAAGAGTTATTAGGTGCCTTTATAGCACCCACAGCATTATCAGTGGTTCGCAGCTAAGAGGATATAAACACTATGTTTTAAGATTTAGACCTTTACTAACAAGCCATTTTCATAAAAGAACGTAGTTTGGTCAACTTAAAAAAAAAAATAGTAACTTGACTAGAATAAATTGAACCCAGTGATATCATTGAATGCTAAGAAGTCTGCCTCATATTACGATCACATGGCACACTGTAAATATAAAACAATTTGATTTGGTAAGATAGTAAGTTTTTTATCTGAATGTTGGTACGAAGTAGGTTAATAATCCTCAAATATCATGTTGTTAACACGGTACGTCATTTAAGTTGTATAAAGTAAATAAGTCTTTTCGTACTCTTTTTACTATTAGTTATTCGTCTTTATTTGTGATTGCCATGTCTATATCTTCACAGTCCATTGACCGATTTAGTTTATAAGCAAAATATTTGTGTGTACCAACAAATCGAACGTCGAACAAATAGCCATATACAAACATATAATAATAGAAAAGGTATACTGTTTTTGAATGTCTCAATTGAATTCATTTGTAAATAGACGAAACTGATGGTCAAAGCTTAGTTATATTGGTCCCATTAAATACTTTCATGGTACGGAATTCTAACAACTTGTACGATATGTATTTAGAAGGCCCTTCCCGTACGCAGATATCCTGGTGGCCATACTCTTTATTCTGGTCTATTATGCTAATATGTAATTAGATCTATAGATTTTACCTTTCATTTGCAAGCTAACTGTAATAAAATCGCAGGCTAGAAGTTAAAGCGGCTTTGTAGAGTGAGCTCATAAATTGTTTCAGTATCACTTGCTGCATCGCCTCGCATCGCGGGCGTGGCTGCGATGGTATCACCTATCGCGCTATTAGCGACTGCCGCGTCCGCCCTCATCCCTAATCGCACCACTTACTCATACTGGAGCATTTTCCACATTTATCTCCTGGTGGCTATTCTATGGCAGGCTAGTTGGGAGTAGACTGTTTACCTTATATTCTTGAGATTTGAATGCCATGGCACACACCTCTGTGTTTTTCAAGTTATGTGTTACTTGAACTACCTACAAACAGCAAAAGAAATGAGGTTTTCTCAACCTACAAAGAATTCTTGATCTTCTCAAAGGTGTGAGAATCCGCATTTGGAGCGTGGTGAACTACGGCCTTACAATGGGAAGGGACCCAATACCAGCAGTTTTTGAAAACAAGCTGAGTTGGGGCCCATTCGACAAGTCCTTTTTTATTTGTCCGTTTGTATCGTGTCAAAAAATGTTCGAAATTCGATTGATGTTATTGTGCGGTAACTTAAACCAACAACAATTCAAAAATCGAACCCCGTATTGTTATTAGTATTCGCGTAGCGAATTGAATTTATTTGTACCGTGTGCTAGGAAAACACTTCCGTTAAGAAAGAAGTTAGATTGTGCTGGTAATCACTATGCTTATTACTGATTCGATACGTTAAAAAACGCGAAATTAAAATATAATTTTATCATATTCTAATCACAAATTACTATTTATGATAAAAAAATATTTAGTACCGACTCAAGTTTTGAGAATATCTACGATTGCTTGTTATTACAAATTATAATATAAATCCATCATTGTTTTAATGTATTTAAAATATTACTTTTCATCTTCATGCATAGTGAGTAACATTACTTTATTTATTGACTGCCATGTTAGATAATTTGGTAGTGTATCTGCTTTAAGCTGTAAGGCGTGGGTTCGACTCAGGACAATCATTTGTGTGACGAGCATAAATTTAACTATATTTTTGGAAGAATTATGAGTCTTCTATCACGAGATGTTATCGGGTCTGTAATTTGCGTGATGCAGCCATTTCGTTGATAGGTAGAAATCGTCGGCCTCCTTCAATCGTCTGTCATTCTCTCGTTAGATACAAGATTACCAATCTTGAGATATTCGAGGAACTTCACCCACGCCCAGACATGTTGGTGCCTAATGCGTTTACTATTGAGCAAAAGCTGATATCGATCTCTTCGGAGAACATCGGCAGCGAGTTTCAAAGAAAAATTAATGTCATAAATAACACTAATCTTTTGATAGTCACGTGTGTTTGAAAACGCAACGCACTCAATTTTTTTTAAACGTATTCATGTTGGTTTAGATGATTTTATTTGTGACGACACACGTATAATAACAAAAACTAATAAAGGAAATCGCATAGAAATAATTTAAATTTTTATTATTAACAACCTAGGTGTTTGACTACAGCTCACTTGATGTTAAGTAACGGTGTGGTCGAAGATGATAAAGACGCTTAACCTGGAATGGAGCTGCTCCATAGTTCAAGAATAAGCAAACTTTTTTAAATTCATCATTTTTAATCTATTTATTGCATAAATATGGGTATACAGCTAAATAGATGGTAAGATATATTACATATTTGACCTTTTGGCATGCAAAAACTATCACTACTACTAACTAACAATAAGCAATTACACTTGGAAGTGATGATTGATTACATTCACATACGAAAATTAAAAAAAAAATGGCAATCAAATCAATTATAATATACAATATGTCAAAGATAATTAATTTAAAAACAAATATTAATTAAATGTCAATAAAGATATAAAATAAAAATGTCAAACAGAGAAAGAAAATAATATATGTATATTGTATATGTCAAAATTGGAATTAATTATCAAATTTGTTATTTAATTTTTTATAGAAGATATGACATTTTATCACGTATTCCGAGTTTTGTCCATAGTAAAAGTTGTTCATAATAATTAATACGATAATCACCTATCGGGTTAATACATCCCAAGCTTATTACCTTGTATAAACACCCAGATATAGACCTAACGTGTTCGTTTTATAATAATAATGTTGGTCCTGGGCGGTAATCGAACCCACGCCTGACAGTTCATGAAGCAGAGCTACTAACAAATGAACTGACGGGACAGTCAATATGATTCTAATAAACACAATATAATGTATAAATATATTGTCCTGCCGTTTTTGTGAAGGCACTAAAGTAAGCGGCAAATTAGTGATTATTTTTGTAATGAGCGAGCAAGCGCGCTAATTCACGAGCAACGGTGGTAACAGCTGCGGCATTCGTCGCCTGTTTACCATGCAACCAACTACTACTTCTTTTCGCCTGTTTTTGTAACTATGTGTAACATTCTGATAATAAGTTACGAAAAACCGCAAGACAATTACGCATTTATCTGTGGTACAAACTAATTACAATTTAAAGTTGTTTATCGGAGTCAGAAAGCAGGTGAGATCCCGCTTGGTTTTATTGCTGATACAAAACACTTTGAACGTTAAAATAATTATGAGATTTGCTGACAGACAGATTAGTGTGCCTTAGGCTTATATATATTTAAATTTACCGATGTCACATAAAAATTAGTTATTATTATTTTACTATGGGTACTGACGTGGTTTTGATACATTTTTGTTTTACTTATTTTACTTTTATATACTCACGTTTTACAGATACTCTGACTATAGCTTTGGCCATGTCCAGTGGCCTTTTTCAAGGGAGTGATGCAGAGTACATCGCGCGTGCGGCCTTGTCTTGCGTCGCACTGAATAAAAATAGTCGTTTTTCACTTCAAAAAATATGTCGCGTTGTGTAATAATGCGTTCTTCCTAATGAAATAACAGAAGTGTTAGTAAGATAAAGAACCTTGCACTTAGACTCTAAATTGGGCTATCTTTACAGTATCCCCTACTAATGTTATAAATGCAAAAGGGAATTTGTTTGTTTCCTAAGATATTACATGTTAACTACTGAGGCGATTATCAAGTTTTACGTACACTTCATCAGAGGTACAGAAAAGGACATAGTACCTTTCATCCAGAAAAAAAGTACTGTTCCTGAGGGATAGAAAAAAACCTATATTAACGCGAGCGAAGCCGCAGGCAAAAGCTAGTCTTTTATATTATCAGAAATACAGCACCCGTAATTATTCTATATTCTATTCTATATATGGGAACTTCTGGAAATGTAATTTTATATTTGCATTTAATTTAGCCATCATAACAAAACATATAAGTTTTTAAATAATAAAAATATACATCTATTTTTTTTTTTGTAAATACATACTTCAATACAATATGCAGAACTCCGCGAGACAGAACAAACATCTACGTTTGTCACACACTTGTTAGTCCTGAGTGGAAAACGAACCGACGCCCTTCAGTTTATAAAACAGAATTTTCTAATATTTCCAATATATTTCTTCGAGGTTTTCACACTCAAGATACAATGTTACAGCACGACATCTAATTTCAACTGTACATATGTTAATACGCATATACTTTTAAAATACGTCTTTAATTTACGACGCTCTTCCTTCCTCCATGCGATATCATGGTACCGAGATCGATATCACCATGCGGCTAACGTCAAATAGCAAGAATATTTATGATTCGCATAGCTTACACGCTGCGCCGGCGCTCGTGATCGCTCTCAGGGGCTGGGAGGTGCGGGGCAGTTGTCGGCAAGAACAAAGAGCGCCAGTTCAAACGTGCCGCCGCTAATAAGCAATAAACAAGGGGGCGGAGTCCCAGGGCTCACCTGAGGGATCACCTTGCTCTACGTGTCTCTACAGCATCTTCACCCAACTAGTGCAGGTCAACCTATGCCCATAGCCAATGATTCTAAATCCGATTGTAAAATACTATTTACTCTACGTATGCTTATAGAGACTTGCTTGAGATACTGGCATATACTTATAAAATGTCTTTGGTAACTCGATAACAACATTAACATCCTCTTAAGATTAACTCTGTAAACCAGTTTTGTTCAACGACTGTAAAAAATTGCGAGAAAGAATCAACAAAGAGTCTTCTAGCATTTCACTTTTCTAAATGACTTTCGTCAAGTTTTTTAATAGAACGTATTAAAAATGACAGAACTTTACGTTTTAGTTTCCGTTAACGCCTGTCGGGGGCACTAACCCATTTTTACTAAACCTATTTTAGTATCCAAAAGTTTCACGAAAGTTTATTCGCAAATTATCACGTCAGACTCTAAGTTCTATCCATTTTACTGAGAGTGCCTAAATGAACATTTTCTATGAAACAGTTGATTTTTTCAGGAACTATAAAAATCTTGCTCAAAATGTTGTTAGTTGTGCTGCTCAAAAGATTGATAGCTACTTACCCATGACCTTGCTGTATATTAACTCGTTTAAGAAATGTACTAATATAAGCAACAAAGATGTTGGCAGAATGCTGATAGTTTTTCAGGCTAGATTCCACGAATAGAATGGTTAGTTCTTGACCAAAATAACTGTCAGCATTATATAACTGCCAATTAAATAATAGATAACAACACATTCTGGGTAGTCATATCCTTGCGCATCGGAACGTCTTGTGTCGTATCTCACCGATGAGCATGTGAAAAAGAATAGCATCGGCATCGGTCATCACGAACTCTTTGGCCGAAGTGCCCGTTGCATGGACCGCTTTATTGCTTTAAATAATATTATCCTTCTGGCCTTTGGGAGTGCCAACGTCGCAGCTATCGTAGTAACCTACGTTCTAATGCGCGACGAAAGCAAGCGACCTGACGAAATAACTCTCATTCCATGAAAGATGGAACGGCTCAGAGTGTGACACTGGCACCATCTCATCTTCGTCTCTTTCATCGGAAAGAAGCGGGTGCGGGTGCGGAATGCGACAGAAACCCTCTAACGACAAAAAAATCTAGCCTTGTTAGAGGTTATATATTTTTGCCATTTAGTTAAACATTTGGGCTGTGGGGGATAGATACTATTAATGTTTTCAAGGATGTTTTGAAGAGACTTAAAGAGTCTTCACGTGAACAAAATGCTGGTCTTTATTTCGCGCAAAAAATTAGCCTTGCAATCCAGTGGGGCGACGTGGTCAGCATGCAAGGGCACGTTGCCTAAATTATAATAGATTTTATCATACTCCGAAACACGAATATTACTGTTACATTTTTTATATACTTTATTTTAAATTACACAAAAAACTAAAAGAATAGCGCATAGGCTCATTTACAAATGTAAATAAAAAAAAAAAAAACAGTTTTTAATTTTTTTTGTTCGTTTTGGCATGACATTCATTCAATTTATTCAGTTTTTTTTATTCATTAAACTTGTTCGTTTTAGATCATGCAATTATATAATATAATTCCGTTTAAAAATATGTAAAATATTTCCAAGTGCTTTTATGAAGTTATCACCGTCAACAAAAAACTGTATTTCAAAATTATAACAATGTTTGATAGAGCATGTTTGATTTAGCCAGAAACCATCAGAGCGTTGCTTCATACCTTGCAATTAATAAGTAATAAAAATTGTCTGTAGAAACTAAAAGGTAGTTCGTGTATATTGCGCTACACCGTCATTGAACAGAACATAAAAACGGACCTATTGCTGGTTTCCTTTAATAAAATACAAAGTAATCGATTCCTGCCTTGAAGAACTTTCGCTGCGGTCACTCATTATAATAATTGCAACTTTATGTTCAGGCGGACGACGTGAAAGGTATTTAGTTTATTAAATTTGTTTTGCGTATCTAATATGACCTTTTTTGTTTATTTCTTACTAACGTCCCGCCCCAGCTTCGCACGGGTGTAATTTATAACTGTAGATAATTTTATCGTGAAATGGTCTAGTCTACTGTTTGTAGATTTAGCAATTTTAGGTTATATTAATAATAATAATACTTTTTTTTTCAAATTTTATTAGTTGTCATTGTCAAAGTTTTATCAATGCTGTAGTTATTACATAATTTCTTTATGTACTATAGTTTTTGCCCGCGACTTCAGATAAAAAAATATTTTGTGTTAGTTCTAGATAAAAGTATGTAGCTTATGTAGCTTTCTAGTAATGAAATAATTATTAAAATGGGTTCAGTAGATTAACGGTTTCTAAAAAATAAAATGTAGGTATTTTTTATTAATTATGCGGATCGCTAAACCTTGGCAGCCTTGTTGGCTCGTTGATAGTATATCTACTTTAAGAGCTGTGAGTTCGATTCCCACCTAGGAGAAACATTATGTGATATAAACAATTTTTTTTTCTGTGACTTATTGTTGTGGCTGTATGTATTATAAGTATGTATTTATTTATTTTTATTAATTATAAAATGACTTACTAGATATAAAAGAATGTGAGTGATGAATAGCAGTATTATTTTATAATTTTGGCTGCTGCCCCATTATGTTTTAAAGAGCATAATATTTAAAGAAATTATTACTATCTTATTTTACAATATTAATGGTATTATAAAAATAGTCAATTTATTTGGTACAAAAAATAATAAATAAAAATATTAATAATTATTTATTGTTTCCTTGCTTTCTTTAATGACCATATTAATCCTTATCCTTATTTTCCTGGAACTTAAATCTAATTCTACTTTTTCAATCCATTATATCTATTTAAACAATTATTTTTTAATGTTAATATTAGGACGTCATGAAGCCGTTCAAATGTCCGTAGTGACCCATTATCTCCAAGACGTTACATAAATTTGGGGCTTCTTGGTTGAGATGCGAGCCTCAATAGCCCAGTGCCAGTCTAGCGTCCAGGCAAATGGACCATGATGGCCACGTTCCCGCAATTATCGTTATTATCGAACTCTGGTTCCAAGCTGTCGGTCTGTCTGTAACGATTCCATCTAAGCGCCCTAAGCATTGTGTCTTTGTTAACTAGTTTAGAAATCTACTTTTACAGGAAGTAATTCGTGCTAGGTTACACGAACGAACTTACAGGCTCTATATGAAGAATTTAAACCACTTTGACGTTATTACCCGACTACGGCAAAATTTTTTATAACACATACTTATAATACATACAGAACACCCAGACACAGAACAAACATTTGTTTATACCACAAAACATTTATCCTGGGCGGGAATCGAACCCTCGCCCTACGGCTCTTAAGGCAGACATTACTAATGAGCCAACAGGGCAGTAAAAAAATATTTAATCCACCTAACCAATATTCATAAACAGATAGGAACACAATAATAACATTTCACACAGACACGTGGACTAAAGCTGCAACTTTGTCATACTCACTTGTACCCGAAACTTCTGTGCTATTAGAACAACGCGTCTAACTATTAGTTGCGAAGGATGCGAATGAGTGCGGCGGTTAGTCTGTCTGCTGTCGATCACGTCACAACCTAACGACGGCACCTCTCGACACCGCTCTCAACCCAGCTGGTCGATAATCATGCTACTTTACAGCAACTAGCCCGTCACTCAATGTCCCAACCAGCATTTCCTACTCCACAACAACACATGTGCTAAACGATTCAACGGGTCTAAGCATAGTATTGCGAACTTAGAAATGCAATCTTATTTTACATTTTATTTTTTTAAAGCCTGCATTTTCCTATCCAGTCTTAGACATCTATCGACAATACAAAGCGCCAGTGACGGAGTAATTCGTCGTTTCCCTCGTTGGACGCGACGATTAGTCCACCGCTATTTACTTGTCTATCCGATTGCTGGAGCTGGCAGTTGACTCCGGACACATCTAACAGACGGATACCGTTACAGCATTGACTTAGAAAAACGTTTGCCGGTTCGTCCGACCGCACAGCACTAGTGACGTGGATTAGCTTATTCCTCGGTAGATCGGCCTGCTCGACCGGGACTTCGCAATACCCATCGAATTGTCTCACCTGATTTCTATCTGTGTTTCGATTTCCTTTTCCTCATTATTTGAAGCAAATTGGTTTGGGCGAGTCATGTCGAGAACTTGAGTCAGTGTTTTATTTACGAATAATTGTAGCGACGATAGCTCAGTGGTTAGCGTGATCGGTTCTGACCGACGTGGGTTCAAATCCCAACAATGAGCTAGAGCTACCGGTAAAGGAAAACATCGTGACGAAATTATAGCAAGGTGGTAGGGTACTTTCTAGTAGGTACTTGGCTGGCTAGCTACCACTTTCAAGTCGAAAATCTACCGCCAAGCATCTAACTGTGTATTACGGTAGCCTCACTTGAGACCAGTTCCGTTCTAGGCTAGACGTGTTTACCATCCTCGACCACGTCACTTAACACCACTGAACTGTGGTCAAACACCTAGCCTGAGGAACATAAAAAAGTAATGTAAAGTTATGGTACATTTATTTTGTTCTCAGTGCAGTATCGGCTATTCGCAATCTCGCTGAGGGCACGCCAGGGCAGGTCCTGAGCTCGCATATGGGCGACGTCAGTCGATAATCTCTGATAAATAAAATAATCTACACCACACGATTAAACCGCCCTCTCCAGACATTGACCCTATAGCAACATAAATTTCACACAAGTATAGGACTAGAGTGTTCTAGAGTGGAGACCGCGAATTGACAAACTTAGCGTAGGAAGCCTTGAGACTCGATAGAGTGACGATATACGTAGGACAGCTGGCGGTGCATGGAAGCGAAAAGCCGAGGATCGGGCTGAGTGGGGTATCTTGGGAGAGGCCTATGTCCAGCAGTGTACTACAAATGCTGATAATGATGATGATGATAGGACTAGAGGTTAGTTAACAGTTTATAACAGCAAACATTTTTTAGCATTTAATGATATCACCGAGCGGGTGTAAGCTACGCGTTGCAGGGACAGGAACCCGTACAGTGTCTATATGTATAAGACTTGCGACTTAGTTTTAGCTATAAGGGCCCCTTTATTTTTAATTATTAAAAAAGGTCGCAAAAATCAGCTTTTAGAACATTTTGTCGAGTGCGAATTAACATGTATTAAACTGCTTATACTATTTTTCAGAAATTACCATCACTTCCTGCGCGTGTGTGAAATTAATGTCGCTATAGAGTCTCCATCCTGTGTAGGTACTCATTCTCTTCATATCTCTTGAGTGAAACTAGTTGAAAGCTATTCTTTCACCTTTTTTTTACTTACTAAACTTCGCTTCATAATTTCATCCGAAGCAGCTTGTTTGTTAATCCAGGATCTATAGATATAAAATTTCTGCAAAAACCATTACAGCGCGAAGAAGTAATTCCGAAACATCATACATACAATAAGACATTTTTTTTATGACATTTTATTACACATACATTTTATTGCGATGATAGCTCACACCGAAGCGCGTGGGTTCAAACCCAAACAATGAGCTTGAGCTGCCGGTGAAGAAAAACATCGCGAGGAAATCAAAGCGTGGTGGTAGGGTACTTTTTATTAATAGGATAGCTAAGTTAAAAATCTGTCGCCAAGCACTGAGGTACCATCTTCGACCACACAGTCACGCTGTCATCATACACCTAGCCTGTCAAGCATTAAGAAAGGATACGATCGCATTTATAATTTTATTACATATATTATAATCTTTAATACCAAGAAATTTGAAAATTGAGTGACGAAACAACTTAATATAAGTGAATCAACCACAGCCGTATGACCGAAAGCGATCTATTCCTGGCAAGCTTTTTTTACATTCCGCAGTTAACTGAGTTTGCACATATTCCCAGTGATATTATTGGCGCGATAATGGTGCAGCATAACGTTCAAATTACAATGCGCTATTGAAACAGTTTCTGACAGGACATTAAATTCAAGACCTTTCTTCGAACTAGTGTTTCCCTTGAAAACTAATCAACGCGAACCATTATTGGATCAGTCTGTCTTTACGGGCGTCGATATATCTCGGCGGACCCCGGGCGAAGAGTCCACTCGTGGCCGGGGAATTAGTCCAGACAACGCCACAATAGTCCATAATTATGAAACGTGTTGTGATTCCGAAAGGATAACGCAATTCGTCTGGCGGCGAACAATGAGGACCGGTAATGAAAGGCGTCAATCAGTCGGTGTCTGCGGCGTACGCCCTGCCAGCGTATTTTATGCATCGGCTGACTCTGGCCGTTCCAGTCTGGGAATACCTACTCCAGGTTGTCGAGTATTTTAACGAGAAAAATAAATGACGTCATCAAAACACATATCTTAAATAAATAAATATTTCACACAGCGCCATCTAACCCCAACCTAAGCAAACCTTGTACTATAGAAACCAGAAACTGATTGAATACTTATTTATGTAAGTATGTACTTATTTAATACATGTAGAACATCCAGACACAGAACAAACATTTATCGTCACATAAACGCTTGTTTTGGTGGGACGATTCCCACCAAAACACGCCCTACAGGTCTTGACGCAGTTATTCTACCAAATCAGGTGACAAGGAAGTCAAAATCTTATATTTATGATTACATAATTATTGTAATTATTATTTTACTCATATTTTCCGAAGTGTGAAAATCATTTTTATTTGACATAAGCACGTATTCTTAACAATTGTGATCCATAGGCTCCCGAAAAAGTCTAAGACAGTTCGAAGCCAGTGGCTTCTTCTGCTTAAACATAAATTAGCCTAGCATTATGTCAAACAAAGAAAAGCTAAATAATTATTTGAATTTAGAATTTATGTTGCAATGCCAAATTGTTGCCAGTAATAAATTCTCACACAATAGAAGAATTCCAGAATATTCCCGTATGTATTGTGTGTTTATGCATATGTGTGCGTGTATGCGTATGTGTGTGCATGTATGCATATGTGTGTGCGTGGTTGCGTGTATATACATAGGTATGTATATGATTTAGCAAGTAAGTTAGTGTGTGTGGATACTCAAATCATATGTAAAAGCTATTTAGTTCTTCTACGCCTCTATAATCAAAGTTTGTGTTTTGTTTGTGATAAAAAGTAGCCTGTGTTAATATAGTAGGGTAAAACCTATTTGCGTATATATAATATTAGTGTGATTAAAACGAGTCAACATCCTGTAATGTTCCTAAGATCCTCACGTTTTTGTAGAGTTATCCTGATATTAACCGAGTCTCAAGTGCTGGCATGACGTCCACACACGTACGAGCTCTCTTATTATGTCCTAGCACGTCATGAATTTATAGCGAGTGGCGTATTATTTACTAGCATTATACGCATAATTTGCGAAGCTGTCGCAAGGGCCGGCTATAATTTCCCGATGGCAGCAGATCCATCAATAGGCGCCTCGGGCCGCGGCCGCTTTCAATTTGTAGGCCGCCTCATCGCCGGCAATTACCGGACCGACGGAAGGCCGATCATCGACAATATATACGCGCTTAATAATGCCTAATGACACTTAATAAAGACAGAAAATAAAAGTGTGATGATTATTTATTGAACGCCTAGTGGTAAGTAACGATTCAATCTGCATATCCGTATTTAATAAATTTTGGACGAATGGTCCATCATCATGCTACATATACGTATAACACAAAATCTACACAAAGTCATTTATGAAATTTTCGCTTTGTTACAGTTACAACTGAATGAATTTCTATGGATGGCTTAACTCATTCAAAAAATGTTTTTTGAATCATTGTCTGTACATACCAATGTATTTTAGATTAGCTGGCTTTTTTTATAAATCTCAACATTCAATTATTCTAAGAATTGAATTATTCATCAGGTGCATGTAAACGGTTGTGTACTTAATTGCTGAATTGGCAAAATGATATAAGAAAAGCAGTATCAAATCTCACAATCAATTCAATTACCTTATTGCTTATTAGTCAATGTTTGCAATGTACCTCCTTTTTTTCGGAGTAGGTAAGTGCTGTGAAATTGTAATCGTATAAACTAAATGTCTCTTAGAATGCAAAATGATTATATTAATAAATAAAACATCAATATGGTTGATTTTCAATTTATTAACACGTAGGGCATAACCCTGATATGTGTTTCTACTTTCACGTACTTAATGCTCACATTGCATTATCTGATAAAATAAACAGTACTACAGTATCTTTAATAGGCACATATTTTACAAACAACAAATTAACAATAACACTATAAATTATTATTAAATTCAATTGGATAAAATCAATAAAGCAGTTTATCCATGACCCGACGCAATGCGATCGATATCTGTGCACAATATCGTCAGAATATATGATGGCATTATTAAACACCTAAACGCCTGTCCGTGCTATAGAATTTTAATAGAAGTAGCAGAATTAACACATATTTGACGTATTAAAAATAATAGTGCTTAACTTATTTCTCTCTTATCAAAATATTTTAAATCTTGCAACGCTTACAATACATAATTATGCACTCACACATAGATAAAATTGATTATGATTACAGATTAAAAGTAAAAACTAAGATTCTTTGCTGGTCTTTTTTAATATTTTTTGTACATTTGTGGGCACAAACGCTTGATTTTAAAATCCATGTGTTTGGTATTGTTTTATCTATGGATTTTTGAAGTCGTTTTTTTTTTGTAGAAGTATTGGAATTTTTAAGGCATGATATAAAATCTTTCTGACTCCCTGACTTACTGATTCCCTGAGTCAGAAAATTTGTTTAACTCTATTACCATTGACGGCTTTGTTATTAATTCGTATATTTTAAATCATAGATATGGTATGATTTAGATATAGTACTTTCACTAGTAAATGAATTGTTGATAGCTAAATACAAGAAAAAAATACGTGATAAATGAAACTATATGTAAATGTTGTGGTAAAATACCTAGACAGTTATTATTAAAAAAAAAATACGATTATGTGATTTTTCATTACACAATTTTTAATATTGAACAGGAATAAAGCCGTGCTTGTGAAGTGGTTGAAGTCACAGTTTGGGGTGAACCACTATAAACATACTCATTTTGAACGAAACAAAGGAATTAAAAGTAGCAAAAATATACATATTATTTCAGTGGCATAAAACCACAAAGTCTTGTTTGCAAGTAGTTTAATTTAAGTCAGATACCTAATTTGTGAAATTGTATGTTATTTGTTGTGTTTTAGTGAAGCTTTATTTATTCTTTTAAAATAATTTACGTAATTTAATTAGTACAATTTGTTTTTTGTTGTATTGCAAAATTACTTGCGATGGACACTATTACATCATATAATAAAACCTACCGGAAATTTGTGGTCTTCAGAAGAGGGAGGCATGCCCTCACGACTTAATTTGATAAACAATTATTGTGACGCACCCTAACCGTAGTAATGTAAGGGAAACTACGTAGAGGCAAAGTGAGGGAGCAGACTCATACAATTGATAGTAAAATGAACTAACGCTGTTCTATGAACTTAACTTACAAAACAAATATTATCACTGTGATATTTATCGTAAATACGAAAGTTTGCAAGTGAATATTAAAAGTGTAAATGAAAGTTATATTTTGACAGCCCTGTTGGCTCATTCGTAGTATATCTGCTTTAAGAGCTGTAGGGCGTGGATTCGATTCCCACCCAGGACAAACATTTTGTGGTATGATACAAATGTTTGTTGTGTCTGGGTGTTCTGTATGTATTTGCAAAAAAGTATTTATGTATCCTATCAGTTATCTGACTTCCATCACAAGCTCTGCTTAGTTTGGGGTCACATGACACTGTGTAATATCCTACGATATCTATTTATTTATATTCTGCATTACTCGTAAATAGCATTTAAATCTTGGAAAAAAATATAATCCCCTAAGGATACTAGCAGATAGGAAGTAAAGCAGATAATAATAGATAAACATAACAGTTTTAAATTAATGGTATTTTCATAAACGTTTATAAATGAAATTAATATACATAGGCTCTCTGTTTGGTATCTACTATGTCAATAAATGAAATAAATGCACATTTTACTTTAAGTACCTATAGTAAAATATATGCAGCATATGATACTATGTACTTATATTTATGTGGGTAGATTGCTTGTAATTGAATTGGTCCAATCGCCGCTGAATTATTATTATTATTCGCTTCTAAATAAATATTTATTACAGGTATAGAACAAATTACAAATTGATAACATTTGTTTAGACATAATGATACTTATTTTCTTAAAAGGGAGGTGTATTCAATTTGACATAAAAGCTTAGTACAAATATCTTAAAATAACCGACCAAGTATTAGAAGGAACGCTTGTAGGGTTCTGTAACACCGTGCAATTTACCTTACTGTTATTTAACTTGCATTGTGTTTTTTTTTTCATTAATTTGAAACTCTTAGTACGAATCCAACACCCACTTTTTTAAATAATTTCTCTAAGTATAATTAAATTAAGTTTGATGCTCCCAAATATGTATGTATTATCGATTTTAGTATAAAGTAGTAATAAACATAAACAAATTTCTTGGATACCGATCCAATTTAGTTTTCTTATTATTTGTTGATAATAATAAATTATCAAGTATCACTGCAATGGTCATGGTATACTCTTACCACCAGGAGAGCGCCTCGTTCGTGCAATTACTTTTACATAAAATTTTAGTAATTCTTTACGTAAGGTGATACTTTACCATCTCATGATAGCATCTCATAACATTTACACGCAATTACTACAACACTGCACATCCCATGTTCTAAGTACAACAAACTATTATGTAATGCGATTCCCAGAAGTCGTCCTATAAATGTCCGCAGGTGACGTCAAGGAGTTTACATTTTGTGAATAAATTGACACGCGATGGATAATACAAAT
This sequence comes from Biston stratarius, assembly GCA_950106695.1. Taxonomy (NCBI): domain Eukaryota; kingdom Metazoa; phylum Arthropoda; class Insecta; order Lepidoptera; family Geometridae; genus Biston; species Biston stratarius. The sequence goes on along the minus strand of OX467115.1, from coordinate 14,256,579 downwards.
ACAAAGTATTTTTAAAATACAAAGACATGTGCACAATCTGATGCAAATTATGTAAGCGCTAGTGAATTAAAGCAATTAAATACACTTAATTGTTCAAAATAAAGACGCAACAATATAACAAGTAATACTTGCGCCCTCATATTTACGATAGTTTTTTTTTTTTTTGCTGACAGGCTAAGTTTTTGACCACAACTCACCTGATGTTAAGTGACGGTGTGGTCGAAGATGGTAAAGCACACCTAGCCTGGAATAGAACTGGCTCTCAAGTGAGATTGCCGGAACACACCGTTAGATGCCTGGCGGCAGATTTTCAATTTGAGGGTGGTAGCTAGCCAGCCGAGTAGTAGAAAGTACCCTACCACCACGCAATTTGTCTCACTCTCTCAATAGTAGAGATAACCAGACAATATATATGGCTATATCAAACACGAGATATCGTTGATTCATTTGGTGGTAGATTTCCTTAGCAGGAGGTCATCTAGGTAGGTACCACCGCAGTACCAGATATTCTGCCGCCAAGCAGTAGTGTGTAAACATTACTGTGTTCCGGTTTGAAGGATACTGCAGCTAGCGAAATTACAGGGCTATTAGACTAACCATCTAGTCTCAAAGTAATGAGCGCCAAGGCAGCGATGCCCTGGACTTTGTTTTACTACTCAAAGTTCTGTGTACCGCTGCAATGGTCATGGACATGCGTTATTTCTTAACATCAGGAGAGCGTCTCGTTTGTATCATTACTGTTACATAAAAAAAAAAAAACGTTTCGATATCTTACATAAACGTCTAATGACGTACCGTCGTAATGACACGGTACGATCTCTTGGTCTATCATAAATTTGCCCGAAATCGATCCCATCACGTCGCGTCAGTCATGTGTAAACCACTCTTAGTTTATTTAAAAAAAGTTATCATTTTATGTGATATTCGTTGAAACAGAAGCATTACGTTAAAGAGATTGTTATGTTATAATCTTAGTGTTATTAGTATAACAATGTGAGCGACGTTTTTATTACTGTACTACTGACATTAAAATACCTCTTACTCGATGTAAACATCTAAGTGACCCACTATTTACAGTGCTTACCCTACAAAAATAATTTAGTAAACCACTATACATACTTACATACAGTTTTATGTTGTAGCTTAAGAGGAATATAAATAACTTCACGTTTATAAAATGTACACACATTACAAGTATATAAACCTACTTATATATTAAAGTAAGTTACTATCACTGGGAATGGAATTCAAAGTAGTTAGGTACTATTAGCGTATTAAACGTGAGTTTAAATCTAAAAGAAAATTACGAAAAAAGTTTAGTATTGATTAAAAATGAGCAAATGTGTACATGGTACATTACTGTAATTTTTGTATAGAATAACCTTCACCAGATTTATCATCAGACTTCGTCATTTGTTTTTTTAAACTATGTTTTGGAAATAACTGAGATCACAAAACCAGAGTAGTCCGGGCGAAATTTTCATTAAATGTTCTGTTTGAGGTATCGTATTCTTAAATTGTTGGTAAATCAAAATTACCTATAGGATTCTTTTTTTGAAGCTAAGACAGTCTGGTTTTAGTGACCTCAACTTAAAATACTATTAGATTGGAATGTGAACGCTTTACGAATATAAATTGCAAGAGATTTTTTTCTCACATACAAGTTTTCTAACATGTAAATAAAAACATGATAGTAATAGTCCGCTTTGAAACTGATTCTTTGGCTTAGAACGATTAAAATTAATCATGTTATCCGAATTATTGTCTAAAAACTTATACAGATTGCAAAACCATATTCGTACATCGAGCCGGTAACTATTGTTAGATTAATTTGACTCTATCTTAAAATTACGCATGAAATATTTCTTCTTTTGGGTAGGAACCATGAAATTACAGCTATCGGCAACCCTTACATACGAATATAGGTCTACGATAGATAGATACTATTTAAAATTCACTCTGAATAAATTAGTGTTCTAGTATATACGAACATCTTTCGCGATTATGATTCGCACAGCGCACTTCAATGTTCATATTGTTCAGTGGCAGGTCGCTCGGTAGAATACTAATCACATGAATGTCTAAGTAGATACACTTCTTATAATGAAGGGCGAAGGAGTAGAGTCGCTGTCGACAGCGAGCCAGAGGTGCTCGAAGAGTTTCAGAGCGGGTGTCGGGGCGAGTGCGCGCGGTCGGGCCGCGGCGCGGGCGGCGGGTACGGGCAGTAGCGCAGCGGCGGCGGCGGTTTCTGCAGCCAGAGGTCGGGCGGCAGTGCCAGCGGCTGCGGCCAGGCGGCGGGCCAGGCGCGCCCGCCCAGCGCCAGCAACTGCAGCGCCGGGGGTGTGCGCGCCCACGCGGCGCGCTTCTCCGCCTCCTCCTCCGCGCCCGCGCCGCCCGCGTACAGCCGCAACGGCGATCGCAGCAGCTGTTGCTCCATCAGCATCAACTCCATCGGGTCTCTGCAGAACGCAATGTTTACTTATGTCGATTAGGAAATTAGGTGCGCGTTGATCTCTTTTCTATGAACTTTATTCACTGCCGTCCTTTTTTATAGAAAGAGTGACAAACGAGCGGACAACTCGCCTAATGACAGGCACCGTGTGTGGACGACTACAACCTACATCTTGTTTCTTGAGACAACTAGACTTGAACAATCTAGCATTTTAAGGCGAAAGTGAATGTCAACTTATGCTAAATCCTCGGCCAAACTGTCCTTTAGGCGAGTTGGTGAAAACTTAGATCTAATTTTTATAAATTATATATCAAATCTTCATTAAAAAATACTCTGTATGTGTTTAGTGATATTGGATATTGAGTTTAAAATATGAACTTAAGAATCAGTCAGCTTTAATTCTATGTATTGAACTTAGTAGGGATTTCAAAACTTCACTGTCTGCGAAAATTTCTATTTCGATAAAAGCAAGTAAAACAAGACGCTCAGCGTGCTCAAATGCATCGCAGATTCTTTGAAAGTGTGCATTTCGTGAGTTGGCGTGTTCGTTGGTTTTCAGCGGTCCGTAGTCTATAAAGCTGTTCGAGGAACGTCGGCCACCGCCGGGCCACGTGGCGTTAGCGAATCTCATAAACTTATTACGCGTTCCACGTAGCTGCGGGACTTGTTTTCGTCAAAATTTCTAGAACTAAAATAGTAGCGCACGATGCCCAAATAATAGTTGCGCTTAAACTTTATTAATATGTCATTTTGTCTTTTTATCTAAGTAAGTACAATAATTGTAATCCGTGAGGTATGGTGGTGTTGCGGTGTCGATTGTTTCGCCGAAGTGAGTTTACGAGAGGTGGCGGTTAACGAGGCGCGGCGATCGTCCGCGTTTATTGCCGCGGCGCTGCGATGCCCTTTATCGGTTCCAGGAGGCTGCCGCGACTCCCACCGAGCACGCTTCCCGTTAACTCGCTATTTTCGCCTCTCTACGAAACTATCGTCACTTGTGCCCGCGCAATAATGCATCTTTCACGCCTGCTCAATACAAGTATGTACTGGTTCTTCCTTTGCCTTGTAGAACAACATTGGTGCTTTATTCTTTATTTTGTACCGACTCACGCTTCATTCGCATAGTTAGCTAGATTAGATTCTGGTCTCTCAGGTGAAGCGTTCAGAATCAAGATTCGACTTTTGACCTCACTAATAGAATTTTATCGCAGTTGTATGAATGTTACATTCTCAATCTCAACCCGAATTATGCACTCATAAATAAAAGTAATTATATTTTTGTACGTTAAAGCTCTAGATTTTTAAAACATTTTCGATTTGTGCCTATGTGTAAAAAGTAACTAAAACAAACAATTATACATAATTTTTTATAAAAATTTAGAGACACATATTTAACAACGATATACGACATCATTTGATTGGCTAAGTAGTTAATTTACACGTTTTAATAAATACCACAAGTAGGTAGGTAGGTATGCTATTTTATAAGCTGTGTTTAATGAAGTGAAGAAAAGTACTTATGCATTTTTTTATGTTTTTTGATCAACAAATTGTTACACTATATGTATACATTTCGTAGCGATGATAGCTCAGTGGTTAGCGGGGTCGGTTCGCATGCCGAAGGGCGTGGGCTCAAACCCCAAAATGAGCTTGAGCTGCCGGTGAAGGAAAACATCGTGAGGAAACCACAGCGCGGTGGTAGGGTACTTTCTAATGCTCGGCTGAAAAAAACCCTTAAGTTGAAAATCTGCCGCCAAGCATCTAACGGTGTGTTCCGGCAGCCTCACTTGAGAGCCAGTTCCATTCCAGGCTAGGTGTGCTTTACCATCTTCGATCACACCGTCACTTAACATCAGGTGAGCTGTGGCCAAACACCTAGCCTGTTAGCCATAAAAAAACATATCGACGTGGTTATTTAATTAAAATATATTTTATTTAGCAGATGTTATCACTATAAATTGCATATATGTAGGTACTTAGCGAAACGCGAGATATCCGAGACGCGCGGCGTGTAACGGAGCGTGACGAGCCAGCGCTGAGTTCCAAATCGGCGTGACACCACGAGATGCCGTGTCGAATGTAATCTATCACCGGGCCGGAGCCCCGGGCGCCGGCGCTCCTCCGAAATTAAAACAGGTAGTGCCCACACACGCTAACGTTGGCTATAGGTTACCTTTTTTACATCATCCCTTCTAACCTATTATATCGAAAAATTGCGTACCGTGATATTATATATTATAACTAGCTGTGCCCCGCGGTTTCACCCGCGCTAAATGCCTACGTCATAGTAGCTTTATGCATGCAAAGTCTCAGCCCGATCGGTTTAAAATTGACAAAGTTTCATACAAACTTTCATCCCCTATTTTATCCCCTTGGGGGTAGAATTAATCAAAATCCTTTCTTAGCAGATGCCTACGTCATAACATCTACCTGCATGCCAAATTTCAGCCCGATCCGTCCAGTGGTTTGGGCTGTGCGTTGATAGATCACTATGTCAGTCAGTCAGTCACCTTTGAGTTATATATATTTAGATTGATGTAGAACATACATATGTTCTGCAATTTCATTAATATTCACACTTTGATCATTTAACCGCGACGCTCTCAAATTTATTTCGCAATAATTAAATAATTATATATCAATTTAATATCATTTTATAAACTACAAACGCGTTTTTGAGAATCAAGGCATAGTAAATAAACTATATTGGTGAAACCCAGTCATGGTCAATTTCTGTTCGAAACTTTTGGCATCTTTCTATGAAAATATGCATTATTCTATGTAAATATGACATTAGAAATATGACGTCAATTATTTCTAAGTGGATCATTTATCCAAGGGAGCGTTAATAATTCCAAATACAGTCATTTCCGCAAGTCGGTAAATGTGACTTAATTCTAGATTGGGGCCAAAGTGAGAAAGTTCCGTCAAGCGGTTATGTCGTTTCGGGTGCTGCGGGGGCGTTAATGGCGTATTTATTATGATCTCGGTATCAGCAGTAATACCCGACACTCCGTCGGCAAATTACAGGGCGGCGGCGAGTCTCACAGCCCGCGTAGAAACGCGCCTCGAACGAGCGCCTTTATCGATATATCGCCGTACTCCCCTTATCGATATTTGCCCGCAAATGCTTAATGTTACTCTCTATCTGATAACTTTTGAAATATGATTTCCTTTCGTTAGCATATATTGTTGCGCCGTTTATTGTTTATGATATTTTAATGCCGGAAATGCAAGCTTATCTCTACTCGTGCATAATTTCATCCTCACCGCCGCGCCGGCGCACTACAAGATGTAAGATATCATTGGACTATAATGTAAGTAGTCGTTAATGATATGAAATGTGTGTTGTAAGCTGTCGTTTCCCGCCCGCGTCCGACACGCAGTTGTCGTTAAAGTTATTCCTAGCTCGTAAGTGAATCGCACGCAATTAACGAAGAGGTGCGTCCGAACATAAATATAACTCCTCGCGCCGGCTAAATATCGGCTGTGATTGAACGCGGGGCGTATCTTATTAATTAATGGATGAAATGCCGCCTCGGCCACCACGGCAAATAATTTCACCGCCCGATTCTCACACAATGGCAATTCATCATTCTTATTGTCTGACGATTTAGGACGTCAGCGAAGGAAGTCATTAAGGCTGAAGCGCCGTTATGCGATAATTTTGAGCATTTATATTCGTTTATGATGATGTGGATTAGAAAAACAAAAACAGCTCTCATAGGAGATTAGTATCAAGTCTAATTACACGAAATATGCGGAAGTGGGTACTCACAAAAGCTTTCAAAGTCAATTTACAGTCGGCATGTATCGTCAAATCAACAATTCGAACAGACAGCAGAAAGGTCTTTTGCAATGAGATCTTATCAGTACTCCTACGCATGAACTAAATTATAAGTACAGTAGCGATAGCCTTGTCAGATGACGACTGCAAGCCATTAACGTCTAATTTTAATCTAGGAATATTCCAAATGTACAAGCAATCAATCGTGTGTTACTAGTAACTTTAAATATATTAGCTAACAAGCTATATTGGAACCTGGCCAAACGATAAAAAGCTTCGGATGACGGGTAACAGCCCTGTTAGCTCATTGGTAGAATATATGCCTTAAGAGCTGTAGTGCGTGGGTTCGATTTCCACTTAGGACAAACATTTTGTGGTATAATCAAAATGTTTGTTCTGTGTCTGGGTGTTCTGTATGTATTATAAGTATGTATTTACAACAAAAAAAAAAGTATATATGTATTTTATCATAGCTATTTGACTGCCATACAAGCTTTGCTTAGTTTGAGGTCAGATGGCGCTGTGTGTAATGTCCAACGATATTTATTTATATACTAGAATGCTGGCGTCTACTTCAATCAAAAACTTAGGCTGGATGGCAAAGCGATCTCCTCTTGTGGGCTGTTAGATTAGATTTTGTAAATATCAGGCTAGCAATTACATATTTGACTATATAAATATACAGAAGCTAATGTTAACACGTAAGAGCGGCAAAGTGAATATCAGTGCGGTAGCGAAGGCCGGATTGCGACGCAGAGGAACGCGGTAATTGCGCCGATAGCATCTGGAATTAGCCGTCAATCACCGCCGCGAACTATCATCGCGCCGCCGCGGCTGCTGTATCAATTAATCCGAATCAGTAGCCACTACCGAAGCGTTACCGCTGGATTATCAAAAGCCTTAATAATTCCGTCGATCATGCTACCGCCTGCCTGATGCATGACTTGTGCAATGGACACGTAATAATTGTAGCTTCCGAGCTACTGCATTAAGCCTCCATTGTAATGAATAAAGATACATAAGAATAGAACACACTGTAATTTTACTTTCCACTACTGCTAGCAAAATTACTAATACAGCGTGTATGGATATTTCGTCGACTACCATATAGGTACAATTATACACGTATATCATTTACGTACATACTGAGTTTTTTACTCATATAAGAAAATTAATATGTACCTATTTAGGTTATTTTTTATGGTTGACTGGCTGGTTTGTTCACCTGATGTTAAGTGACGGTGTGGTCGAAGTTGGTAAACGCATCTAGCCTAGAATGGAACTGGCTCTCAAGTGAGGCTGACAGATCACACTGTTAGGTGCTTGGCGACAGATTTTCAATTTTAAGGATGGTAACTAGCCAGCTGAGTACTAGAAAGTACCCTACCACCATATTATGGTTTCCTGACGATGTTTTTCTTCACTAGCAGCTCAAGCTCATTGTTAGGGTTTGAACTCACGTCTTTCGACATGTGAACCAACCGCGCAAACCACTGAGCTACGGACAAAACCGTCTTTTTGACTACTGAACATCTGAAACTTTTTTCACAATATCATAGTTGTCCCTATAGTAAAAGTTGTTGAGGAACTAAGCAAAGCTTGTTACTATGTATACTTTATTTATATACGTTTTTTAAACACATATAAACTTATAATATATGTATATATGTTCGGCATATAGACTTTTATCCATGCCTTACACTTCAAGAAGCATAAAAGCCAAATGAGTTAAAAGGACAGCTACTAATGTAGAGTAAAATTATAGGTTTCGGCTTCGTATTTATACCTATACACTAGTTTATAAACCCTGCACATTTTATATGGTTCGATAACATCTTACACATTCTTATCCGTAATTGTTTATGGTAAGACAATTCAGCAGGTTGCTAAGGCGTGTAAGCGTTGTCGTTTCTCAAACGTAGTGTGTGGACCGGTCGGCGGGTCGGAGTATGCGTGCATCACACCGATGGCGAGATAATAGAAATGCGCTTTAATTTGTCGTTTAGGGCATAATGAGCGCGAGCCCTGTGATTACGCGCGCCGCCACCGCCGCCGGGCCCGGCCATCGTTGACGTGAGCTGTTTCCACACGCCGCTCTCCGCCTCCTTCGCAACCATGCACCCTCGAACGTGTTAACACGAACAAGAAAATACTTTCGAATAACGGAATATAATTATGTCCAATCATTATGCCTTCTTTTTTGCGACGTTTTTATATTTACATTTACACTTTAATTTACAGTGAAAAAACTTTTTTTTAACCGATTACAGCAATATAGTTTTAAAAAAATACAATTAAAAAAAAATCATAGACTTGTTATCTCGTCTGGTCGACGCCACACGTGAACAAAACGTTGGCCTTTATTTTGCCTAATGTTTGAGTATTGCCATACAACGCGGCAATGGAGCCAGCGTTTTGGGAACTATTCCCATTGATAGCGGCCTTTTATATTAGTTTATTTTATTTTAATTTATTTATAAGTTCCCCTAAAATACTTTAGTTTATATGTTAGGATGTAATTTATAGATATTATAATTTTCTTATGTAAATAAAAAACTATGAATTAAAAAAAAGTATTTAATATTAATCTTAGAATGAGAAAACGTCAATATCATTAGCTTGTAAGCGTCACGCTTGTTCATAATAGTCGACACTCTAAGTTATAAAATATGAAAACAATTTTTTTACATCATTATGGTTTTTTTTAATTACTATAGGCTTGCGTTTGACCGCCAACTCGTCTGATGTTAAACGAAGATGCTGTCTACGGTGGAACACTTTCGCCTATAAGAAACTGATTCACTCGCGCGTAATGTGACTAATAAGTCTTATAAATTCAGTGGTAGTTCATTTAAAATCATTACATTTTAATCAGGAACAGACTGATGATTGCACGCCACTGCTTGGCAGTTTTGAATAACTAACAAAAGTTTAATATTCCAAGTTTCGGGAATTGCAACATAGTTTGTTATTAACTGAATTATTGACAACTGACAACTAACTAACTGATTAACAGCAAAGATTCTGCCGCAAAGTAGAGAATTGAGAGTTTTCTAAATAATACATATAACGGATGTTTACTAAACGTTAAAGGTGAGTATTCCCCTAGAAGTAAAACCAAAATTTGTCAAAACCACATCAATTTCCAAAATAGAATGTAAACTATTTTACTCTAAAAGATTTGGATCTTTTCAAATTCAGAGTAAAGGTGTCTTTTTTTTAGTATGCTTTTAGTTTTCTTTTTAGTATTCTTCATCTTTGACCGCACCAACAGGCGAGTTGATGTCCATAACTTTTACGTGTAAATGAAACGGACACCCGGTTGGAACGGAGTTCCTTTAAAAGCTTTTTTTCTTCTTAATCATAAAATGTGTTATAAAAATATGCATATTCTCAAAGTTAACGGCAAGCTGAATCGATTGAAAAAGTTTTAGTTTCCTAGGTGATCGCGAAGTGTCTCAAAAAGATTTCGGTTTTTGGTATCTTTTTTCACTGTTACACATTATTCGGTCTAGCTCCTCAGCCCGAAAACAAATGAGAACGATATGGTGTGATAAGGAACTCTGCTTCAAAAAGAGTTCCAAGTTACTTTTAATAAATCCTGATCCAATTTTTACAAGTAAGTACGTACATAAGTAGTGGTGATCGCATGGCTCATGGGAAGGGCCGCCGTATAGCCTCGGGCTAATTCTCGCCTCTGACAACACTTGCAAAGATAATTCTACCGTGGTTCATTACTAAAAGTTTAAAAGTAAAATATGACCACATTTAAGAAACAATTTTTCAAAAAAAATCCTAAAAGTGTATAAGAAACGAATGTATATGAAATTTCACTTATACGGCCCCCTGCTACGGAAATTTACTATGTGGTAGGTTTCCTTAGCATGGGGTCATCTAAAGTACATATATTCTATCGCCAAGCAGTAGTATGTACACATTACTGTGTTTGGTTTGAAGGTTACTGCAACTAGCGAAATTACAGTGCTATTAAGACCAATACTATCTAATGTCTCAAAGTGTTTAATGCGTAAAAGCATTCGACGTCTTGCACTTTTTTTTATTAAGTAGCACTTTAACCTCTTAGGTACCGCTGCAATGGTCATGGACAGGCGTTATGTCTTTCCATGAAGAGAGAGTTTCATTTTATATTAATACTTTTACATAAAATAATGTTCTTACAATCAATAAGTGCGCCACAGGCAATTTTCTGGCATTATTTCTTTTAACCAACTTCAAAAAGGGGTAGGTACTCTAGTCGTTTGTTTTTTTAACCGTCTTCGTCATTTATAAAATCTATTTAGAAATTTCTAAAAAAGGATATACTTACAAATTAGCCCCATAGAAATCAGTTTAGTAGTTCGTCTTAAATAAACCAAAATAACTGGAAAAAAATGTTCAAGTAAACTGACGTATTTTGCTTTCTTGTGACTTTTCAGTGGTGTTTACAGTCACTAGAATAGAATAGAAGAAACTACATACCTACTACCGACCTTCCAGCTTCATTCTTCTAATGATCATCATCCGATGATGAAGCCGGAACTCCGTAATAAAACAATGTATGTACCTAACCTTAATGGAAAGGACGGTTTTTAATTTTGTAAAATATATATAAGATTTCGTACGAAAAAAGTATTGTACGGAATTCTATTAGTTATCCAACGCCTATCCGTCTGTTATTGTAAAAAATCGTGATAACTTTTGTATCTGTATGATTAACCAAATTTTTAGTAATACGCATACTAACTTATGAACTCTCCACCTTTTTACTTTGACATAATAAAACCACTACATACTACCATACATTTATCGAGGAAAGAATCGAGACGAACGAGACGATCTCCAGATGGCAAAAGACAACGCCTGTCCATGACTATTGCAGCGATACACAGAACTTAAGTAGCAAAACAAAGGCCAGGGCATCGCTGCTTTGGCGTTTTACTTTGAAACATTCGATGGTCACATATGACTATATGTAACCTGTTGAAGTTATTTATTTAAGTTGTACTTAGTTGCAAAGCTACTGACAATATCAAATATTAGTAAGGTTAACTTCATAAATTAAATATTTAATTATGGCTATAAACCATAATTAATTGGTGCATGCAAATTTAAATATAACTATAGTGAAGTTTTATGTAGGTCATTAATTAGCTAACAACTAAATGTTAGCTGTTTACTTCATAATTTATACACTGACTGAACAAAGTATTTTACTACTTAGGTATTACATTACAAAAGGACAAAGTTTAACAACTTATTTTATAGATGCCATGACATCACTAGTTTTAGTGCTACCATTTGCTTCCTATAAACAGAATTAAGACGATTCGCACTAAAATAACTGAAAAAAAAAATGCCATCACAGAAAAAAAAAATTTTTTTTTTAATATTTTACACCGCTATTACAAACATAGTAGGATAAAGTTCAAACGAAAGAAAGAAGTTCTTTGTGTATAACAAAAAATCTGCTGATTATTTTTTAATCTGCTTAGCTACGTATTAGATTAGATGTAATGATCAAATAAGCATTAAACGTATATTATACTCACGACAAAAAATAAAAACTTTTTTTAAATTACAAATTGGCTTGCGTTTGACCTCCGTCTCGCCTGATGTTAAGCGGATATGCGGTCTATCTACTATGGGGCACGCTTGCTATACAAATTAAAGTCATTCCGAATCCGACCGAGTCAGCGCTGTTTTTTTCATAAACTGTCCCACTGCTGGGCGTGGGTCTCTTCTCATTGTGAGAAGGGTAAAGCTAACGCGTTAGCCAAGTGCGGGTAGGCAGACTTCACACATCTTTTATTTTGTTTTAAATAACTCTTGGATATGTATTTTTGTATGTATGTAGATGTTTTCCTACACCGTTTGAAGTCATCGGCAAAACGCGCATCACTTTGTACTTATTCGTCTTTAAACCTAAACGACGCAGCTTTTGGAACTGTTGCTATAAAATCTAGCTATAATTATAAACGAGTGCTTCTTATCTAAAATTTATAAGAAAACTGGGTATTAATCACGATCATAGTAACAGGCTACAGCTATGTTTGAACATTCGATGATACTATAGTAAATGGCAACATCCCAACCCTGTATCTGAGTTTTCGATCAGCATTTGGGCACGTACCAACCGCAATCAGCGAAGGAGCGTTTTTAATCTTTTATTCGTGTGAAGCCGCTCGCCGTGCAAATTGCAGGGCGGCCGACCTAATGCCTTTCAACTGTTGCTAATAACCTGTCAATTTATCAAAATCGCCTCGAGCGCCGCTACACGCCGATTTGGACCACTTTGGAGAACATAAACTGAGCATATGGGGGCGCGAGTTCGTCATCGATCTTTTGCCTGAGTTTCACCTTGAAATCTACTCGAAAATGTCGTCCCGCTAGTCTCTCTCGATGTAGGTTTATGACTAGTAAACGTTTAATTTATTGAGATGCTAAACGGCATAAGGTTAGCTGCTAATGAAATGATCGTAATGTACCGATGCTTAAACTTTACTTTGTTGTTAAACGCACCTGATGTAATCTCGTAGTAAATATACCTTTGGTAAATTAGATTGGGTACATCGTTAAAGTGACTGGCTTCGTGGTAAAAGGCTTATGTAGAGTGTTAACACGATGTTTTGCGTCGTAAGTATCTAGCTGTGACAACGTCTTCACTGCAAATCTGACATCATAAAGGAATCTATTTTCAAGAACCCTAAGAACAGTACTGACTGCACATAAAAACAACAATTGCTCAACAAAGGTCTGTAAAGGCTGGCCGTCCACGAATTTCACAGGGATCAGAGAGCTTAGCTAGACGAAGTAAAAAATCGCTAATCAAAAAGTCTAAAAAACACTCTCCACGTGAAATATCGATAGCCTGTGTCTATCGCGTACATTTTGGGCGTTTCTATTAGCATTATCGCTATTCCAACGTTACTTCGTCTAGACCCCTGGTCAAATGTTTAGAGGAATCGTCAGGTGACCAGAATGCTGCATTTACTTTGGTCAAAAAGTTATCATTGCCTTCCAGGGTGGCAATGCTGCTGGCATTCTGGCCACATGACCCTCGTCTTGTGGACTATTAGATTAGGATTGTTTGTTTTTATAAATTTGTATATAATAGATAAAGTATGAATTTTAAAATAAACATTTTATGTTTGCGTGGTAGTACTTTATAGTACATACTCGACTGGCTAGTACAAGGGCTCGCCAAGCACCTAACGACGTGTTTCTGCAGCCTCACTTGAAAGCCAGTTCCATTTCAGGCCAGATGTGTTTACCATCCTCGACCACACCGTCACTTAACATCAGGTGGTCAAACACCTAGCTTGTCAACAGTTAAAAAAGTGTTAGCTAGGGTACATTAAAGTATTATTTAAGGTAGACTATTATAATTTTAAGGCATACGCGAAGCCACCAGCTAGCATCAAACCATCCTTGTGAAGTAAAGTTCCAATCACTCTTAGAGATCAGACTAATGCCTGTTTCTTTATACAAAGGCTACTTAGATTACATTAGAAGCATAAAATAGCGAACATAATTAGGAGAAGTTGATAAAGTAACTTATTCTTACCTATCAAAATCTGTTAGCCGCGAAGAATCCCTGAAGCCTTTCGCAAAAGGATTGGAGTCGATCTTGAGTTTGGTTATGAGTTGGTTCTGATAAGCGGTGACAGCCGTGAACACCGTCTCCGGGAACACGAAAGTACGGTGCTGCTCGCGCGTCAGGTCTGTGATGGTGCCACCTCCTTCCCGCACCTTCACGAGGTGGATTCGGGGCTGGTACCGATGCATAGAGTTCAAAACGATCTGCGGATACAAATATTCAGATGATTTATTGATACTATCAATAGCGTATGTAAATCATAAAACACTAGAGGACCTAGACAAAATAACATTATATGTATAAAATAGCCCGCCCCGGCTTCGCACGGATAAGAATGGGTATAGTAAGTTATACTTAAATGGAAGATATATGCCACCACGGGATTTTTTGCAGATTTATAAAAGAAGAATATCCCACCATACATTGTTTTGTTATATCTCAAAGGGATTAGGCAGCGTTTTCGATTAAAGTTCCCAGGTGGCTTGACTTTTCCGACACTTCCAACAATTATCATCATATTTCAACCATTTTCCATAAAACTTTGACAAATTATATGTCTAAACCTTCCTCATGAATCATTCTATCTATATAGTAGTTTTTAAATTTATCGCGAACAGACAGACAGATAGACGCGGCGGACGACTTTGTTTTATAATATGTAGTGATTAAGACATAAGTTGTCGATATGTTATATTTTTGATTCTCTATTAGCGTTATCGCTAATCGAATGTTACTTTGTCTCGGCCCTCAGTACTATTAGCTGTACCTATACGTTTTCGAGAGCATTGCCTTTACACCCATTACGTATAATATTCTCTTGCTTATATTTCCGAAATCAATCTAGAATATCATCTATATGGGCACCATAAAATATAGTTATATCACATAATATTTTAAAAATAACAGCAGTTTCATTTAGCTTCTCCCATAAACCGAATTCTTTAAGTTCCTGTGTTTCCTACTAATTAATTAATTAACATGTGTTGTGTCTGATTATAATAAGATACGGTAACAATGGCGTCGTCGGTGATTTCTCATGACGTAGCACATTGTCGGCAATTAATTGGTATAGAGTGGAAGTCTTTTCAGACTAAGCTATTATATCATTTTTTTATAGTTGACAAGCTAGGTGTTTGAGCTCAGCTCACCTGATGTTAAATGACGGTGTGGTTGAAGATAGTAAAGCACACCTAGCCTAGCATGGAACTGGGATTCAAGTGAGGCTGCCGGAACATACCGTTAAATGCTTAATGGCAGATTTGTAACTTGAGGGTGTTAGCTAGCCAGCTGAGTACTAGAAAATACCCTACCACCATGATATAGTTTCCGCACGATGTTTTTCCTTCATCGGCAGCTCAAGCTCATTGATGGAATTTGAACTCACGCCCTTCAGCGTGTGAACCGACCGCGCGAACCACTGAGCTATCTTCGCTACAAAACATCATTTATCATCATCATTTATCTCCGTAGGTACTCGTAGATCATGTACACGATATATAGAATAGTACCTAATTTTACCCATCAAAGACAAATGATACTCTTTAATGTATTTATTTAACACCTTTTTTTTCACTGGAACCTGTACGAGATATGTTCAGGTTCAAAAGGACTTTCCTAAAATTATAGATCCAAATCAAATGAGTTGAGTAAAAAATATCGTAACTGCAAGTCATAACGTTCATCATGACAGAGCTACTGTCCCTAAAGTGTGAAAACCAACTATTGCTTCTGATGATTTACACCTCAACTTATTCTGGAGATATTTAATTTTATAACTGATGTTTATAATATAGACAATTCAATTTGTACAATATGATAGCATGCCATACAAAATAAAAGCGCTCTCGTGTAATGACATATATAGAGATCGTCGATCAGGTCTTGTTTTGTAACTCAAATATGATTCCTTGATGACGACGCGATAGCGTTTATAACGTTATACCTACGCATATAGACTATATTTTGGAAATTTAAATGAGTGCAAACTCATCACATGTAATTATTTTTTTTTGCATAGGAAATACTATTCCATCTGAATCGCGCAGCGTTACATGATTTTGGCCGTATAAATAAATATCCCAGGACATTTCACACAGCGCCATCTTTGGGGAAACTAAGCAAAGCTTGTTCTGTGGAAACCAGATAACTGATAGAATACTTTTTTTGTACAAACAACATTTTACAACATACATAACAAACATATATCGACGCACACAAATGCTTGTCATGACTGGGAATCGAACCCACCCCTTACCGCTCTTGAGCACATACACTACCAAATAAGCTAACAGTCATTAGAAACCGGACAGTATTACACGCTATGTGTTCTAATGCAATAAGGTTCATAAAAATTATAGTTGCAGCAATATTCAGAACTATGATTACCATAATAAACCAACCACGTGTGACCACGGATGGTCACGCGTGGTCATCATCATTGACCACATATTTTAGTTATTTTTATGGCTGACAGGCTTGGTGTTTGACCACAACTCACCTGATGTTAAGTGACAGTGTGGTCGAAGATGGTAAAGCACACCTAGCCTGGAATGGAACTGGCTCTCAAGTGAGGCTGCCGGAACACACCGCTAGATGCTTGGCGGCAGATTTTCAAAATAATAATAAATTTAATAATGTTGCAACGTCTCCCGTCCTGTTTTTAAGCTGTAACGTGTTTTCTATTCTTGGTTGCCTGAAAGAGATCGCTTTTAGCGTTAAGGTGGCCACTTGTGGCACTAGCTCATAAGATTCTTTTATTTTCTGCACATTTTTACTACTTTTGGTGTGCACAATAAAGAGTGTCTATCTATATATTTATCAAAACGTTATAGCGTGTTCTGAAGAGGCCCTGTGTCCAGGGAGTGAGGGGGGGAGGTGGCGATGTGACGACCCGATAAGCCAGCCGCGCCAGCAAATTGTTCCCGACTTTACGGCTCTGATGAGATAATTAAACTCTGTAAATTAATTAATATAGCCCGGCAAGTTATTTTTATTACACAATCGTGTTAATTGTAGACGCAAAAGCACCGACTGACTTTAGGACGGTTATCGACTATCGTCTGGAGCTTTATTGTTATTATAATCACGCCTCAGCGCGTTTTCTTCACAGCACGTTAAACTTCAATAACAGCACTTTAATGAAAACTGACTTAAGCATTGCTTAGAGAGTAAAATTTTCGATGAAGTCATTTGGAAAACCTAATCTGGTGCTGACTGCAGATTTTCACGGATATTAAACCCAGCTGCCTGGTTTTATTACATCCACAACGTAACTTCTAGTATTAACATAAACTGCTCACGATTTCACATAAATAAGGTTTTTTAAATACGTAATACGTTTTTTTATAAATGTACATACCTATGTATTAGATATTATAATGCAACTCTAGACTTGCAAAAAATACAGGTGGTTTTATTATAAAAATACCTAATGGGTATTATTTTTAGCCGACTTCAAAAAAGGAGTAGAATCTATTTTCTATCCTTTTTTATGTATGTTTATTATTAGGTACCTACATGTAATATATTTTTCTATAAACATGTTTCGATTTTACAAAGTTTAATCTAGGACTGGTGTGCTATGCCTGTATAGTAGGTAGGTACCTATTTCTTGTTGGGTAGGAGCGCCTGCAAAGCTTTTATTCCAAAAAATAGTAAGTTCTAGCCCTTTTTTAATACCTACTTATAGAAAAAATTGTTTGCGACATAAAACACAGTTTTGGAAAAAAAAGCTAGTTTTCTTGCCATCCTCTATAGATTCCTATGTTTTATTTATATAAATGTTTTAAACTGCATGCCAGGACAACCAAATATGAGCAATTCCGTATAAATAATAAAACACACGTTCTTCTTCGTCTTTATTTTTGGCATCGCACTTTCTTGCATTCGCCAATTTCAAGTAAGTTTTTAAATATTTTCGTAGGTATGCTATGATAAATCAAATTAATAAGATAAAAAAAACAGTCAAAGGCACATACAGTAAATTATGTTCGAGCCCGGTCATGTCATGTTTTAGAAGCAACACAAAAATACACGATTCACCACGTATAATCATTTTTCCACACTCGAGATCGTAGTTTGTCAATTTATAGATAAAACAACAATTTTTTTTTATACACAAACTCAAAAAAAAATATAAGTTCGTTTCTATTTTACAAAACTTGTGTTTTTGGATGCTGCGACATTTCAAAAAGCACGTTTGTTTTCAGGAGTATTACAATGTAATTAAACGTGAGTAGTTTCATATAAGTAAAACAAAAATATGTAAAAAAAACAAGTCAGTTTCCATCTTAAAATATGTCACATTTTTCGACAAACACGTTTTGGTCAAATATAAAACAAGTCATAATCACAAAATGTCAATAAAACGAATACAACCACTCCATTAAAACAAGGAAAAACTAAACTAAAGGGAAATCACTCGCGCTCCGCACCCACACGCCCAAATGTTCCCATGAGGCTGGCCGCGTTACCTCGCTGGATGGCCAGCGAGATGTGTTGGGTCAAGTAGAGGCCCGAAAGTGGATCGTGCCCCCTATCCCTTAGGCGCCGCCCAAGTTCCGCGACAAACTTCTTCGCCTCGGAGGCCCAAGGACCCGCCGTCTCGACAGCGAAAGGGACGAACTCGTACGCTGACTCAAGTGTCGCATATTTCAGGTGCTTGCCTTTTGCAGCTGTTTCTGCACCTGAACTAGCGACCCGCTGAGTGGCGTGGAGGTGACAGGATGCGTACGTGCTGACACACGTAGCATCCCATATGAGGCAACGACCTCTTTGCCACGGAATCAGCGTGAGTCCGTCGGGCCGCTTACCATCCGAGCGCGACAAGCCGGGAGGCTCCAGCGCGCAGGGGATGTCAGCCTTTACGAGCGCCCTCCTAATGACCTCGTTAATTGCGTGATGCCGAGGTCTACGTCCTGCGCAACGAGTACAGCTAAGGCCGTGATAGCCGTTAGCCTCTACGGTCGCACCACAGACGCATATGTGTGGCTCACAAATAGCGCAGCCGAGTCGGAGTCCCGCGGCCACCCTAAGAGAGTCGTTGTCCAGCAGCGTGCCCACGTGAGGAGATGGAAGGGCATGCAACCAAGCACCAGACTCGGGTCTAGAGGCGGCATTGAGACGGGCCAGCTCGACCCCTGTAGCGGTACCACGCAGCTGAGAGAGTATTATACTTCCGGCTATATCGTCCCAGCCCCTCTGCAACCCCGGCTTCGCAGGTAGGTCAGCGCCCGGATATCGCAACGACCACACTTCCTGAGCCTCCGCGGCGTAAGGGATACAGACCGAATCACCTGAAACAGGCAACATCGCGGTTACTAGGTCCATAACCCCGTAAGAGGAGGCGAGAAAAGCTATGGGACCAGACTCCTGCAAGCGGCGCACTCCAAGGCCACCAAATCGGATCGGCAGACTGGCCTGACACCACTGCGCGTCACTGAGGCTGACGTTCAAAGTTTCCTCCAGGATCTGCTTTAGTATGCCATCAAAACATTCAACTCCCTCGGGTACTTGCCAAGTTGGTGAAGTACGTATGACGTACGTCAGCCTGGGCATCGCGAAACAGGTCCTCAGGAGGGTCAAGGCGACATGTGCTGGCAGGTGTCGGAGATGGCCTGCCAGTAAGGTCAGCGTCTGCGTTTTAGATGCTAAGCTGTCCTGCACACCCTCCGGGAAAATGGGAGCACCCAGCAAGGTAAGGGATTTGCGATCCATGACCCTAATTCCAGGAATAAGGGACGTGAATATTGCTCTCGACTCCGCGGCAGCCTGACTACAGGGGTAGAACTCACACTTAGTGGTATTAACCTCCAGGCCCAGCTCTCTCAAGGCCGGTAGGAGAGATCTCACGTCCCTTGCAACCGTATCTGGATTTCCACCTAAGGTGCCATCATCCAGGTACCAAATGTTTAGGGGAGACTCTAAGGACTTTATAGCTTTGTGAATGGCAACGCTGAAAATAAGGGGACCAAGAGGGTCCCCCTGCTGAGCTCCGACCTGAGACAGAACGCAGTCACCTTCAAACGAGAGATAGCTTGGAGCCGAATAGCATTGGTACAGAAAAGGGAAAATTGATGGTGTCAACTCTTTAACCTCCGACAAAATCGCACCCCTATCGATGCTGTTGAAGGCATTGCGAATGTCCAACTTCAGGAGGATGTCGTTGGCTCCCTCGCGCATAACGAAGGTCCGCGTGGCGTGAATAGCTGCTTCGCAACCAAGAGACGTGCCAAAACCCACCTGATGGGGCTGCAAATAGGGCGTGATATTACTTCTAACCTCTTGGCAACACAGTTTAGCAACCAAACGCCGAAAAGTGTTGCCCGCAGCGATCGGCCATAGTATTACGATTGTTTTTAACGTACACAGTGTATGATAGTAATTACCATACAGTTACCACACACAGTATAAGATAGAGTCGACCAGATACAGCTATACGTGGTTAAGTGTGAGCACCGTAGCTAGGTCCCATCAGAAAGATTGTTGGGCGTGGTGGGTGTCATTAGCGCGGCTCTAATTTCCACACCTGCGTGCTAATGAATTATCGCCCCCGCCCGCCGAATCACGAACACGCATCGCTTGTAATATTATCTCGTAAGCTCATTTTAACATTTTCTAGGTTTAACATAATGAGGTTACTTAACAATAAATAAATATCGTAGGACATTACACACAGCGCCATCTGACTCCAAATTAAGCAAAGCTTGTGTGATAAAATTAAAATAACTGATAGAATAGTTTTTTTTTTTTAATATGTACATATAATATACTAGCGAACCGCCCCGGATTCGCACGTGTGCAATGGAGATACTAATGTGGTGCATATGCATGTAAGTACTTATTATACATATACCTACCTAAATCTTCCTCTCGAATCACCCTGTCTATTGATGGAAACAGCAATAAAATCCGTTGGGTAGTTTAAAAGATCTAAGCGTACAGATGGCGGGAAGCGACTTTGTTTTATACAAATACAATTGGAGTATTTTAATGTAAAATTATCTTTTTATCTCAATAATAATGTACACATAATGTATGTATTATGCTAGTGTGCGTTTCTTATACTCGTACAGTGTCAACTATTACTACTGTACTACTGCCTACTGCAAATATTTTATACAGTGACATGTGCATCAACGAGCTAAAGCGTTGCCTAACGAGGCGGCGCACGGCCGCGGCTTCCCGAGCTACATCGACGCACTTTACTGGCGGGGGCTGAGGTAGGAGGTTTCAATGCCGACGCGACTGAAAGAACGTGCCGTTACATAAAATATTAAATGTCATTTAACTTTTGCGTAATACAAAAATTAAGTGTGCTGAAAATATAAACGTCATTCAAATTAGTGCAACGTTTTCAAGTTTTTTAAAAGTAATGAGACAAATGAGACGCTCTTCTGGTGTGAGATAATGCGTGCCCATGACCACCGCAGCGGTAGGTACCCAGATCTTTGAGTAACAAAACAAAATCCAGGGTATCGTTATTTTAACAATCATTACTTTCAGAAATTCGAAGATTTGTTTCAATAACCCTGTAATTTCGTTACCTGCAGTAAGTATCTACCCTTTAAACTAGAACAGAGTAGTGTTTAGGTGGACACTAGGTACCTATTTGGCGGCAAAATACTGCGGTGGTACCTACTTATCTAAACATCCTCCTGATAAGGAGATCTACTACATAGTAATGAGGCTTACCTAAGTGATAAAACAAAATATTTATTTCAAAATTCTTATAGAACTTAACAATTTTCTCATTTTGTGTCAAAATGCACATAATTAAGAAAAAACAAGTGCCCAATTCATAATAAAGTTACTCTCCAGTAAATTTCCCAGAAGAGAGAAGATCCATAGCCCCCTTCATTATGGAACATAAAATTCCAGCGCGAGCTGCCAATACTTGTGCGTTATAATAATTATTGGCACGTCGATGGTATCGCCGGTATCACGTAGTACGTAGGCGACGACACGCTCGCGCCGTAGGGATCTCGGCACAACCCACCCGATCTCCCCTTTCAACAACTGCTGAGGAATATTAATCTTTATGATGTTTGTGGTAAGACAGCATGTGGCTTGGCAGATGCGTGTAATTGGTGTGGAGGGCGTTGGGAGGGTAATGGGGAGGGGCTGAACATGGCGGACAGTGGGGGCCAGATGGCAGCGGGTCGTCGCCCGTGTACGATGTTTGTACTAACGGAATATTAACATTTTAAATTAAAGGTGCCTTCCGTTTCTCTTGATAGTCATTTTATAACAGTAATTTTTGTTGTAACATTGTTATTAATAAACTATTGTTTGTAACTGTATTTAATGTGTTTAGAAAATGGAATTATTTTTTAATGTTTTACATCGACTCGCATCTTCATCACTTTTAGACGAAGTCGATTCTAATATATTTCTAAGTCGTTGGTCGAACCAATTGTTTATTCAACAAATATTTGTTCCAATTTATGGAGGTAGATAAAGGTCGACAGGGTCAATCTGTCGATAAGCAGTGCGTCGATATTTCGATTAGCGAGCGCGTTGTTGGATTACGGCGGATTTTCGCCCCGGAGGCTCGCGGCAGTGGAGCTCGTTCCGACAAATTGGCCCATTTGTACCTTCAACCTGTGCACTAAGTGCTCTGAATTCTGCAATACTGTCACATCCCAAATGTTTCCTACTTTTCCTTCTATAACGTTGGTACTACAAGTTTTTTATCATTATTTATATACAAGGTTATTTAGCTGCGGCCATAAGTAATGCCACCATAGCTAATATACCATTAACTATTTAGGTACATACGAATAAGTCGACTACTAAAACAATTATGAAATAAGCTTTTAAAAAATATAACGTGTAAAAAAGATTGAAATAAAAGATTTTGTCTACCTACCTCAACGATCTAAAATTTTCAGTTTTCCGATTAACGAACATACCTACATATATTAACAAACATTATTAAGTACCTATAGGTACAGACAATGAATCAAATTTAAAAATTGAATTCTATGTAAACATTAGACATTTAAGTAATTATAAAGCAAAGAATAAGAAAAATATATTTATGTTAGGTATTATATTAATAACATATTAATGTCGTACAACTTATATTTGTAATGTACTTATTCAAATAACTTACTAAGTCAAAATGCTCTTTTAAAAACAATTTAGAGTTATTTAAAAATACCTAACTCATCAAAAGTCCATAACATTTAGTCTTATTTATTTGAGTGTTCAAGGTATATATTTAGGTAATATATTTCAGCTTAAGTTTTGGTTACAACATAAGATTAGTGCAGTACACTGCAGTAGTCACTAGCGAGAAGAGGATTACCTATAAGACTTGTGGTTATTTTAATTTGCTTAGATATTAAGTTTACGTCGGATTATAGTTTTAGATATTAAGTAATATTTCGAATAGATTTTTATAAATTGCCGTTAAGTTATATTTTTATTTTAAATCCTTATCACTGTTGTATCCAAAACGACATTTAAACGGAAATACACCAAATATCTATATCTTTAAACGAGCAATTCTATATATTATATATATTATATTATTCTATATATTATATATATATTATATTCTGAATCTCGGAAACGGCTCCAACGATTTTCATGAAATTTTGTATCCAGGGAGTTTCGGGGGCGAAAAATCGATCTAGCTAGGTTTCATTTTCAGAAAACGTCGTTTTATCCATGTTTTCAGCCGAGCAATGCTCGGTCAACCAGGTACTATACATTAAACACTGAAAATGAACTTCCGCAAAGTTATCGCTAAATCAATCAGTTATCATATTTCTTTTGTAAACTATAATAAATACCACACAAATTTTCATTGCGACAAGTAGGTATTGCAGTGCAGATATTTCATTAAAACAACAGCACATGTTCATTCAATACGAGATGTCAGCGATTGAATCGAGATAGCTGCGTAGGAAGCAAGTACAGCCGCACACTCAACGTTTTATTTATTCGAAAACTTTCAATATAGGTACTTAGATATATCAAAAAATCGCCGAATTGGCGATCAAACGCAAACCTCTATTTGTTAAATTAAAAAAACTATTCTACTCTATATGGATAAACCTATTTAGTAGGTATATACGTATACTTATTGTTCAAGCATTATCAAATCTAAAACCACAAAAAAATCAGCTGCTTCATAAATGCCGTGTATCACTGCCATGTGCTGCCGTGGCGTCACTATCTTAAATATTTGTCTTTATTTGTGTATAGCTTAGAATAATTGTAAAATTTCAATTTAATTAGGTACATTGATTTTAGTTCTTATATTTGATATAGAATTTTCTTTACGGTGACTGGTTAAGTGTTTGGCCACAGCTCAACTGATGTAAAGTGAATGAATAACTCTTTATTGTACACACTTAAAATTACATAATACAGAAGAAATTAACTAGTTAATAGGTGTAACAACTGGCGACCTTATCGCTAAAAACGATCTCTTCCAGGCAACCTTAGGATGGATGAATGGTGTGGTCGAAGATGGTAAACACACCTAGCCTGGGATGGAAATGGCTCCCAAGTGAGGCTGCCGGAACACACCGTTAGGTATATGTTTGGCGACAGATAATCTAATACTATTATTTAAAATTTTGTTAAGCGTTAAATAAGGTTTTATAAAAAGCAGTTGTATTTTTTCGTAATTTCCAAATTTTTCGAAGTAGTATTCTACGGTTTCTAGTAAATAATACGGGGTAACTATTACTACTACTATAAACTATTATTTGAATCCTAAAATATAACTATTTTCGTGCAATTTTATTTTAAAAGATAAATTAAGAACTCATAAAACTTTTGTAAAAACGCTTTTTCCATCGATTGTATGGCAGTGTCATCAAGGTTAAGTCAACAGCGGCGGTAAGCGTGAGATACGATCCACTAAAGTAGTGGATTTCTTAGCATTTGCATCCATTATCTCTCACTTCAGTCTCACAAGAAAATGTGCTTTTACAGTCACAATAAACCTTACAAATGCAAAACGTCATCTTAACACATTTTGAAATAAATTATTCTTCTTTTACTGTTTTTATTAATTTATACAATTTAAATCTTTGTTTTGATTTCAAAGACATGATTAAATAGAATAATCTTTTTCAATGCTACTCAACCAAAAAGGTATATTTAGATTTTTTGCTAGCATATAAACTTTTAAAAGTTGCAGTTATTGTCTAATAGACTGAAATAAAACTGACAGCAACATTATAAAAAAGTGAAACCTATCATCTAAAATTTCTTAATTAATATTAAACTAATAACTTTATTTTAAATTTAGGTACACTATTTTTTGTACAAATGTATTGAGAGTCAACATTTGATATTTACTGTTTTTAGGGTTCCGTACCCAAAGGGTAAAACGGGACCCTATTACTAAGACTCCGCTGTCCGTCCATTTGTCTGTCTGTCCGTCTGTCACGAGGGTGTATCTCATGGACCGTGAAAGTTAGACAGTTGAAATTTGCACAGATGATGTATTTAGTTGATGCTATAACAACAAATACTAAAAAACAAAATGAAATAAATATTTAAGGGGGCTCCCATACAACAACCGTGATTTTTTTGCTCGTTTTTATAGATAATGGTACGGAACCCTTCATGCGCGAGTCCGATCGCACTTGACCGGTTTTTTATAGTACTTAAGCCACGCTCAGATCCAAAATTTAAAATAATTAAAGTAGGTATATAACTAATATATTAATAATAAGCTTACGTTAAATTTTTGGTGTTATTCGATATTGTTTAATTTGACTTTGACATTTAGTATTATTTTGACATTCTTTTTGATAATTTCCATTCTGACATTATTTATAATAAATATCATATCCTTCATGCAGTCTCTTTTTTATTATATAATTAATTTTAATAACCTAAGGTTGACAATTTTACGCTTGCAATTGCATATTTTATTAAGCACATGTTGGCATTAACCATAATATGTAGGTACCTATACCTACATACTTAAAACTTATGAATTATAAACTATGAACTAAAG
Source organism: Biston stratarius (assembly GCA_950106695.1). NCBI lineage: Eukaryota > Metazoa > Arthropoda > Insecta > Lepidoptera > Geometridae > Biston > Biston stratarius. The sequence continues at coordinate 14,230,757 of OX467115.1, read as the reverse complement.
GCTGTTAACTGTTGTCTAATTCATAATATTTATTATTTTTAATATCTAATCCGGATGCTTTTAAAAGAAGTTCAAATCACTTAGCAATAACCATAAAGTTAGGGCACCGATAAAGCCATATTCTACAAATCAAATTATTACGATTACGACCAAAACACTAATCCCTAAACTTTATACCTTAATCAATTTCATCTTTATTGGTCCAAGCGTCTCGGTATTCAAGTTCACAAATCCATATGGAACATTAAAATAACTCAGAGATACGTAAACGTTCATCATAACATCGGTGGCAGTAAAATATCTCCAAATAAAATACTCGCTCGTAAAGAGGCTGACATCGGGAGTCGAATGGATAACTGGTAAATCGTCATTTAACTAGAGAGCGCACGTCGCGTCGCCGTCACCCGGGGAGCCACGATAAATGTCACCTCGGAATGAAAAAAATATAAAAGGAAATATTAAAAACTACCTCCGATTGAAATGAAGTGAGACGCTGGTAACAGAAAAACAAATACAACTACAAATTGAAGTGAGAAATGTTATGTCGCTGTGGACGCCCCCCGCGATGCGGCGGCGCTCGCGTTATTGCCTCTCCATGTTCCGTTGGTGATATTGCAGGGCTGTGATTAATACTATTCGTCTCGTATCATTCGCATCGCGTCACAGCGTACTCGAGAGCCATAACTCTGCTAAATGAGCTCAACTCCTCACGGTGGCACCGCCGTCTATATTTGCATACAATGACGGGAACATGCTTTCCTTTTCAAACAGCATTCCATATTCCGTTGCATATACTTTATTTATGTAAATTGATAAATAAATATTGGAAGACATTTCACACGGCATCATCTAGCCCAAATTAAGCCATCTGTACTTAAGGGACTAAATAGGATGGATTTAGTAAACTGATGGAATATACTTTTTGTATGTATTATAATTATTATTATGTACCTAATAGCTTACGCCCGCGCCTTCGTCCACGATACTTTAGAATTAGGTTTAGAGAGAAATGAAACATGTGTAAGTAACAAATAATCAATATCATGATACTTGCGCTATTTTATTATCAGATCAAGATAAATGGATACCTTTTATCCCTGAATAAATTTCCATAAATAATAATAATCTACACCAAATTTCAAATGGATCCGTCCAGTAGTTAGTTTTTTGATAATCCTACACGAACCTAACATTTTTCTGATATAAAAAGTATATGTCAATCCAGGTAATAAAATAACGTGTGTGCCAAATTTCATCCAAATCCGTTTAGTACTTTTTACGTTATTGAGTAACATACATCCAAACATACAAACTTTCACATTTATAATATTAGTAGGATTAGTAGGAAATAGGATCTACATAATGCATAAACAACCAAACACAGAACTACACTCAAGAAATGTACTTTTTATTTCAAACATTGTACGTTACATACATTGTTTGTTGCTTCTTCACGCTGCGATAGTTTAATGGATTTGCAGGAAATTTGGAATGCAGATAGCTTTTACACTAGATTAACAAATAAGCAATTTTTTTATCCAGGAAAAAAAGGCATAAATCCCAAACCGTAGCTAATGAAATAAAATCGAAACGATACAATCCCATTCCCACTGCAATTGGCATAACAATGAATCATTAATGTGAACACAATCACAAATCCTACTGATTTTGTTATTATACGAATAGAAGCGATTTTATTAGAAATAGTTGTTACTGCGAGTGATTTACCCGTCAGCCGAGGGCTGGTGAGTAACGAGACAGAGGCCATGTTCCTTGCACGTAAAACCACGTGTTTAGTGCCTCCACGTCGACAACAGTGAAAAGCAGTAACAGCACACTGACTCATAAATATGCACGAGTTACTTTTAAACAAACAAACGTAATTTAAAACGTTGTTAACATTAGATTTTTACGGGACTACAACATTACCAATAGCTTACATATAATTGCTTCGAATAGAAATGTATAGTGTTAGACATTATTTGAACAATCTAATAGAAAATCGAAAGTTTTCAAGAGAAGCACAGCTACTCGTCTTGATTTTCAATTACAATCTAGCGGCGCTCTTGGACCGTCAATAATTTATTAAACTTTCAGATGGTATAAGCAATACAATGTATAAGCCTATTATAGAGGCTGTATTCACATACATATTGTTGGATATGTGAGTACAGAAGCAATGAAACTGTAATTGCATACTATAAAGTACTATTAAGGTATACTTCAAGACTCAAAGTGACGCTACTATTGTGTTAAGCGTGCAATTATTTATATTGAACTGTTTACAAGGATTCCAACCAACGAGACTAATCAACTTTAATATTAATAGTGCCAGGCCATAATTTTGATGACGATTCAAGTAATTTATAAAGATCGTTTTTGATTTTCTAAGCGTCAACAAATATTACTATGGAACGATACTGATATCACACATAAAAACGATATCTGATTGGAATAGTGAAGGGTGATTATGTTGTCCAATACTGGTTAGTTATTTATGATGGATATATTGTTACTGATAGATTTGTCAAGTGTGTGGCGCTAGGCAAGGTAATATCCATCGTCATATGAAGGGTGCTATCAGAAATGGTATCTACGTAAATAAGCTTCGACGATTTCATTGTGCTCTAGGTATGTAGGAAAACTTGCCAGTGAAAGGGTAACTTATTATGATAAGATCCTACTGGATCTAGCTACGACATCTACATCTTTTTGCACATAAACATAGCTCAGTAGTTAGCATGGTCTGTTCACACGCCAAAGAGCGTGGGTTCAAACCAACAATGAGCTGCCGGTGAAGGAAAACATCGTGAGGAAACCATAGCATGGCGGTGGGGTACTTTCTAGTACTCGGCTGGCTAACTACCACTCATCATCATCATCATCATCATTTCAGCCGTAGAACGTCCACTGCTGGACATAGGCCTCCCCCATTGACTTCCATAAAGACCGGTTGGAAGCGGCTCGCATCCAGCGCGTTCCTGCGGTCTTTATGAGGTCGTCTGTCCACCTTGTCGTCTACCACCCTCAAGTTGAAAATCTGTCACCAGACACCTAACAGTGTGTTCCGACAGCCTCACTTGAGAGCCAGTTCCATTCCAGGCTAGGTGTGTTAAACAACTTCCACCACACCCTCTCTTAACATCAGGTGAACTGTGGTCAAACACTTAGCCTGTTAACAATTAAAAAAAAATCGTAGAATTTTTATAGTTCTAAACATAACAATCAGCCTATATAGTCTGCTGCTAGATATAAGTTTTCCACTCTTAGAAACACTTTTTTAGAAACACGCCATTCATTGCTTAAGTATTAGGTGTCTTTAGCAGGAGGTCGTATAGGAAGGTACCACCATAGTATCAGATATTCTCCCGCTAAGCAGTTGTGTGTACACATTAATGTATTTCGTTTCGAAGGGCACAGTTAGTGAAATTACAGGGTTATTAGAACTAACCATCGAATGTCTCAAAAGTAATGACAGGAAGCCAGCGATGCCCTAGATTCTGATTTTTTACTCAAAAGTTATGGGTATACTGTAACAATAATCACTGACAAACGTTTCTGTTGCTGTTGATTACTTAATAAGTTATAAATTAACCACTCCGTAAAATATCAAATATACTGAAATTTCAGAGCAACGTTATAGGTATATATAATGTATATCTACAAAATACTCTAGTTCTAACTCTAGCTGAAGTTTCAAGAACAGTGTACGAACATAGTCGAGGTGTACGACAATTACTGGTGTAAGGTATATCGAGGAACGCGCGCGCTCCCAGCGGGTGACCGCGCTACGACATATAACTTATTAATTTATATTACATCTGAACCCATATCCACTACCAGCTCCAGTCACCTGTCTAGCGTGTTTATTTTATAATCACCTTATTTCAAAATACGTTAACGACGTGAAAATATCAACAATAATTAAAAATGCAAACGGTCGTCGGAATTATTATTGATGTTTGTTGTTATTCATTAAGACGAGCATGCGGACGGGTGCGGCGCGCGAACGGTGAACGTTTTATTAAAATTTATCAACTCGTACGAGTACATTCATTGCGGCGAGTCTGGACGCTGATATAAATTAAATTAAAACAGAAGAAGCGAAACCTTTTTTTTAATATTAAATAATTTTTTGTAGCGATGATGGTTCAGTGGTTAGCGCGGTAGGTTCGCATGCCGAAGGGCGTGGGTTCAAACCCCAACAATGAGCTTGAGCTGCCGGTGAAGGAAAACATCGTGAGGAAACCATAGCGTGGTGGTAGGGTACTTTCTAGTACTCGGCTGGCTAGCTACCACCCTCAAGTTGAAAATCTGCCGCCAAGCATCTAACGGTGTGTTCCGGCAGCCTCGCTTGAGAGCCAGTTCCATTCCAGGCTAGGTGTGCTTTACCATCTTCGACCACACCATCACTTAACACCAGGTGAGCTGTGGTCAAACACCAAGCCTGTCAGCCACAAAAAAAAAAAAAAAAAAAAAAAAAAAAATTGATCTATGTTTGACCACCAACTCGCCTCATGGAAAGTGACGTACGACGTGAATTTTTTTGTTGGGGCAAAACTTATGAGTTCGCCTCACCGACACGCTGCTATCAAATTTTTCACTTTTGTCAGCAGTTTTTTTTTTATACTGGTGACAAGCTAGGTGTTTGACCAAAGCTCACCTGATGTTAAATACATTACCCGACGGTGTGATCGAAAATGGTACATACCTACTCTTAATCTGAATCGGAAAGTAGCTCTCAATTGAGGCTACCGGAACACACCGTTTTAGGTTGACGGCAGATTTTCAACTTGCAGGTGGTAACTAACCAGCCGATTACTAGAAATTACTACCATGATATGGTTTCTTAACGATGCTTTTCTTCGCCGACAGTTCAAAATCACTGTTGGGATTTGAACCCACGCCCCACGGCGTACGGTAAACTGAGCTAGCGTCAATACAAAAATACAAAAATTGCACGAATATGCGTCGCCGACGTGTGTATTTTTCCTATAGGCATGGTTCCCGCTGTCGATCGTAAAGCACAGCGACAACCTCGCTAATGGTATTGGCTTTTAGGCTAACGATCACCATTACTGTACCTACAGCCGTGTCTAGATGAATCGTGAAACATTTTAGCGCTAACTGTCGATGTCCGTGACGGATAATCACCTCGTTATGTGAGAAAAAATGGATCATAAACGAGATATTGCGACTGTTGTACACATCTTAAGTGCATTATAATTGCTCGACTCACTGGACTGGGCTGTTGCATAAAATAAATACGCTGATAACGATTCTAACGACATAATATGCAGTGTAATACATGAAATAAATGGCAGTGATTAATGAAAGTCGTGGGAGTGCGTGGGCCGCTGCAGAATGCTGGCATAACAGATGGATTATAGTGATGATAGCTCCGTGATTGGCGCGGTCAATTTATACACTGAAGGGCATGAATTCAAATCTGTCCCAACAATGAGCTTGAGCTGCCGATGTAGAAAAATATCGGTGAGGTAGGGTACTCTCAACTGGACTGGCTAGTTACCTAGAAAATTTGCCGCCAACCGCCTAACATCGATGTGTTCGGGTAGCATTACTTAAAAGCCAGTTTCATTCCAGACTACGTTTATTTACCACCTTCGACCACTCTGTCACTTAACATCAGATATGGTCAAACACTTTCCAGTAAAACATGTATGGACAAAGCTAAACTAAAAACTAAAAGTCACTTTTTAATGTCTCCGTAGTTTTAAACCATACTAAATATGTAAATTGACCGTATTGTCATGACGCCGATTATTGTAATGTCTATATCAAGCAGTTGGGTATGTTACTGTGTTTCGGTTTGAAGCGTACTGTAACTAGCGAAATTACAGGGCTGTTGAGACTAACCATGGAAAGTCTCAAAGTAAGGAGTGCCAAAGCAGCGATACCCTGGACTTTGTTTTATTACTAAAAGTTTTGTGTATCGCTGAAATTGTCATGGGCAAACGTTTTCTCTTACCATCAGGAGAGCGATTCGTTACTCTCATTACTTTCAAATTAAAATAAAAAACATTGGCTTGTGGCATTGGCTTGTTGCCTCTCAGTATTATCATATCTGTTTACAATCGACTGAGCCATTATTTGTGCAATGAACACGTTTTAACTATAGTTCCCAAATTTCTTCAAACAAACGGAACTAGATTATATCATTAACAACGCTTGTAAGGATTATTTAAGTTTATTATTTAAGTAAACGTCTAAAATGGTGTTCATTAATCATTGCCGGGGTGCGTGGCCAGCGCTTGCTGCAGAAGGTTCCACCAGTATGTATCCACTCATTTACATATTTACTTAATTACCAGTTGAGTTTCTAGAAAAGCATTGCTTAAAACTAGGCCAGCCGTAAATAACAAGTTTTGTAGTTAATGCCCTCTATTTAAATACTGCAATTAATCTTAATCTCTTACGTTTTATTGACATGTAAAAAAATCTTTACTTTGGCCAGGGTAAGCTGTGTTAGGGTCGTCAAAACCTTTTCAGCAGCCTGAATTTATACGCTTAATAGAGAGCATGGCTTTTAAAGGAACATATAACTAAATAAAATATTCATCAGAAACGGGTCATGTTACATGAGATATAAATGTGTTAAAAACTTTTTAAGTTTAACGGTTTAATTTTATAATACATAGGACGTACTAAAAACTAGAAAACGTACGAAAATTAAGTCACTATTCGCTGTACCAATACACAGATACTCAGTCTTTGCGGTTTTGGTGGGCAGAACCCTTGTAGCATCAGGATAGGGAAGTTGGAACCCAAAGTTTACATAATATTGTATTGTCATCATATTGATGTTCGATTTGAAGCAAGAAATAAACGAGTAAAGTTAAATAAGCCGTTTAAGAACAACTTAATTATGCGCTCTAACTGCTCAGATTTGCGTGCAATGCGATTATTTGACATTTTCTAACAAATTATACACACTTAAAAGTACGCTTTTTGTTTCGAGCCAAAGTAGTTAGTAACTGATGATTTATTCGTCGGTTTCATGGAGTTTTTGTTGTACAATTAGACGCAAGTCGCGAACGTCACGCGTCCGCGCGGAGACTTGCGTGCCACCCCGCTTTATCAACAGAGTAGGTAACTATTTAACTACTCAACCACCAACATCGACCGTTAAAAAAATATTGCTGATTAAAAGCTTTGTAACTTTTAAAAGAACGAAGTTTAATTTTCGTAGGAAAATTTATCAAAATCGTACACCGTATTATTTCTTATCCGTGACCATGATAACCATCATGCGTCACTTTTTGGATTACGGGAAAGCCAATTAGGTGTGTTTTTGGTTAGAGCTGGGTCCATCCATCACTGCGCCCCGCCCTCAGCCGTTCCGTTCCGTTGCCCTTCTTTTACTAATTTGACTAAAGACTACCTACATAGTTCAGAATTATGTTACACTTCAACATGCTTTCGATAAAACGGGTGCTCATTTATCAGTCTCCTCTAACAATGTATAACTGATCGAATGAATAACTAGTCCTCGTATTGCAAAAACAAAATGGTTTACAACAATAATTGAAAAAGTTAAAATCAATTTACGTGTCTTGTAACGTCAACCAATGTTCTTCCATAAGGCAAACATAATATCATTCATAAGTAGGTATACTTCTGGACCACTCGTGAAGGAGCTCCGATAGTACGGTACTTGATGCCACGGTAGAGGTCTAACGGTGATGGGTGCTCGAGTGACATTTGCCTGGTTGAGTGGGTGCGGCTAGGTCGCACCTGCATCAAGCTAGTGGCTTGTCTCGCCGGCTGACGCGACGCGACATGTGCGACTAATTTGTTGCCCGCAACGCACTCATTACGCTCTTGTCGAACGCCTGAGGTGTCGCTGACACCAGCAATTTTGCCAGTAATTCTATAAATTGCCACACGCACAAGGAAGCAACATAAACGGATCTCAAAGAATGTGCCAGTTCTATAGCTTTCAAGCTCTATTTTTTAGTGTTACGCCTGAGTTTTCGTACACGAATCTGTCCATCTGTCATACAAAATCGTTTGAAAGTCGGCTGTATTAAAAGACTCCCTCTATTTCTGATATTACAATGATTGCGTTTATCGTATGTACGTAACTTGAAGCATAGACATTTGCTTATTTAAAACCGCTATAATTACCTCAATAATTGTATCGCAAACACCATTGAACATCCAACGGTATGGGGCATGATAAGTATATAAATGTTGACAGTAATTAATTCATACAATACCTGGATGACCGAGCTTAGCTCGGCTGAAAAAACGGATAAAACGACAGTTTCTAAAAATTAAACCTAGCTAGATCGATTTATCGCCCCCGAAACCTAATTTTTATTTAGCATTAAAAACCTGCATACTAAATTTCATGAAAATGGTTGGAGCCATTTCCGAGATTCAGAATATATATATATATATATATATATATATATACAAGAATTGCTTAGATATCGATTTGCAGCCAGCACGCATTTGGCGAAACCGCGCGGGTACACCATGAGGTAAAATTATATAGGATACTAATTATATTATTTGATTTTTTATATCCTAAACGAAATACGACTGGGTAGGTATCTGTACGAACTCGCATATTAAAAAAAATATAAATTACAGAGTAAGTCAAGATAATAAAGCTGCCTGAAGTCTCGCTTATATCATTCCTTATCTGTTGCGTTGTTCAACAGAAAATGTACAATTTAATTGAACTGACCTGTCCGTTCTTGTCCATTTCGTTGTTGGTGAGTTTGACCTTCTCGAAGGAGACGACCTGCTTGCGCAGCTGGTCGCCGGAGAAGGGTGAGTCGGGGTGCGGGTAGAGGCGTGCGGGCGCGGGCGGGTCCGCCTTGCCGGCCACCAGCCAGGAGGAGCGGTGATAAGCGTAGCGGTACCGCTTGCCGTCCACGGGCACCACGTCCAGCAGCACGGCGTAACGCGCCTCGCCACGGCACCCCGCGAACGACACGCGCACCGTCGGGAACATGCGTCTGCGCATAACAAATAACAAAAATATATTAATACAAATAACGATAAGTCACCCAATTAAATTTGATTAGATTGTCATTGGCCGAAATAAGATTCCAATTGACATTCTAGATTCGTTTTAGCAGTAATAATTACATTCAATAAATTTTATAGCCATTTTAGGGGATGTAACCTCATAAAATAAGACATAAGCCTGTTGTAGTTTTATAAGTCTGGGCCTATCAACGTAACACACTTGTAGCTCATTCAAGGTGTCATGGAACGTACCCAAACATATTATGTACATCTTATTTTTTTTTTCTGACTGGATTGCTATATTTTTACATGAATAACACGTTTATTTACAAAAAATAACTAAAACTAGAAATATAGTTAGTCTTGAATTAGGCTGTAGTCTTAAACAATACGCAATAAATACAAAAAACATAATTTATACAATTAAATCACAGCACAGTTGAAAAGAGATGACAAATGCAGCGGTCACAATAATCTTATTATATATATTTGCAAACGTCGCGCTAACCACCAGACAACTGTCTCGGTCATCACATAATTCAGTCGTAAATATAAAAAAAATGAAAAAAATTAAATACTCGTAGCCGTGCGTTGTAATTGCAACAAATTACATCGGCATAAAACTCGACTTTCACATAAAACGTTGAAGTCTCGCCGGACCTCGCCGCGCTAATGACCTCATATAAGAACCGACAGAAACCAAATTAGACATTACGAATACAAAAAGCTTATAATCCCTCGAAAGTGTTTTACGAGACCAAACACATGCTCGCAATAAAAAAAGATGATTAATGCACATTTTACAAAAAACTGCCAGAGATCCGGCCACGGACGGTGACTTGTATAATTACAGGGTGAACGAGAACTAGGAAATCAAACAAATATGATGTATTCGATTTTAATGCACCCTTAAATGGGCTGAAGCGCTTCCTGCCGCCGAGGGCCGATAACATCTCGCCTTCGTTTATTTATGAAGCAGTCTTACTTATTAAACTTTTTTTACCTCTAAACGACATTTTGTAATTTTGTGCCCAACCAAGAAGACAAGGGTAAACTGATTGATAAACCGATATCACAATTTGTCTATCGGAACTAAACATCTGTATCGTTATCGGGGAAATTCACATTATGTCTCTATCGACTATGTTCCATGTCGTCAAGGAAATTGAGGGCCGCATTAGCTGCCTTTACAAGTACTTCGTTTTTCAAATAGATAACAAAATCATTAAATCGTAAAGCCCACTAAAAGACGTTAAAATTAAATCTAAAAATATGACTTGTTTCTACATACAGAGGAAATCCATACTAATCTAAACTTTCAAAAATGACCCAGTGGTTGGGTGCGACTGTCAAATGGTCATAAAGCGTCGTGTATTGAGGGCCTCTGTCGAGAGTTAAGCACTAGTCATAAATAAATCGTATTAAGGTGCGTTTGAATGGTGGTTCGGTATCGGTTGCGCAGGATCTCTCGTCGAGTTCGACAATAAGTCGCTGTCACCTGCGTTTATGAGCGCGTCGTTAAGGCGAGCGCGCGACGTCGCAGCAACCGGCGTGCCACCCAGCGAGAGGGGTAATGAGCCACATCCATCATGGATAACAATCGAACGTGATCACGATTTACATCCTATTGCAAAGTTTAATTATTTAACAGCACCCGTAACATAATGCCAATTTCTCCACGTAATGTCAATTTCAACCTTTATTCACTTAAAACCGTTTTTATCGGAACATGTCAAGAAAGTAATACGTCGAAATATAAAAGCTCTCGTGTTTCCTTAACGATGTTTTTTTTTTGAGTGACAGGTTAGGTGTTTGCCAACCATTCATCTGATGTTAGGTGACGGTGTGGTCGAAGATAGTAAACACATCTAGCGTGGAATGGGAACTATCTCTCAAGTAAGTCTGCCGGAACGCAAAGATGGATACTTGGCGGCATATTTTCAACTTGAAAGCGGTAGCAATTAGCTGATTACTAAAGAATATACAAAACCTCATGCTACGGTTTCCTCACGATGTTTTCCTTGTGTTTGTTGTTGGGATTTGAACCCACATCCTCCAGCGTGTGATCCGACTGCAGTAATCACTGAGCTATCATATTTACAACGTCAAGAAATAGGAAGCTATAAAGACAGTAGAACACTTGTTCAGTCTCGCGCTGGATAAGGAGGAAAAGTAGCTTTTTTTTATGTAAAAAGTTATGAGACGAACGAAACGCTCTCTTGATGGTAAGAGATAACGCCTACCCAAGACCAATGCAGCGATACATAGAACTTTGAGTAGCAAAACAAAGTCCAAGGCGTCGCTGCTTTGGTGCTCATTACTTTGAGACTTTCGATGGTTAGTCTTGACAACCCTGTAATTTAGCTAGCTGCAGTACCCTTTAAACCGGAACACAGTAATGTTTACACACTACTGCTTGCGCAGAATATCTAGTACTGCGGTGGTACTTACCTAGACGACATCCTGCTAAGGAGATCTATCAAGTAAGCTGACTGACAATCTTTATTAATAGAGAGGTAACTAACTAAAAAAAGATAAAAAAATAACATTGTATCGGATAGATGAACTTAGTAAGCTCGAAGTAATTTGACCTGAAATTCAGTTGACCTTTTCTAACACTACAGATCAATATTAATGGCAGATTTTGCAAGTAATAAAAGTTCGTCGAGTCGTCGACGGGCGGTCGGTCGAGCGCATTTACATAATTCATTAATAAACGTCGCTCTGCGATGCCCTCGGATAAGCTTAACAAATACTGAGTGATATAGACATACCTTATCGACAAGTGCTGGGGCTTTCATAAAAATATACGATATTTCATTAGCGTGCCTTCAAGAAAACAATGCTAAGAATGATTATTGTCATTGCATATAATTTGAAGCAAGCTAATTTAGAAAATGTAATGTATAATAACGACAAAAATATTTTCAGTGAAAGTTGTATTTTTATGTCTTAAAGAATTGTTATTGCGGTGTAGGTCGGAGAAATGACGAGAGACACATGAAAACCCCACTTTAACTTGAACGAACACACCAATTACGAACAACCGCATCCGGTGCGAGGCGCGAAATTCGTCCTCATTCCGAGCTTACCCATTATTACTGTTTGTCCAATAATAGCTATGTAAATATAAAAAGTTACAATAGTACTAGCATGGGTTTTGTCCACTTTAAGCGGAATGAAGAATCATATATAAAAATTAAAAGCAAAAACATCTATGTACGATAAATATATACTTAACCCTCGTTTTCGATACTATTTTAGTAGAACCGTGTGTTTTCAAGATATCTTTGTAAGAAAGATTTGGATCTTACAAGTTACTTTTTTACTAAACTTCAGCGTAATCTATTAAGTCGTTACAGAGCGGACAAAAACACGTGTTTATAATATTAGTGTGATTATAAGTAGAATGTTAGTACAGAGGTAAGAATTTAAATACTTAAGGTGCCCGGTAGATAATTATCGATTAATATTATTATCATAATGAAAGCGTGTTTGGTGGCTCACGATCAGTTGATTACCAACCTTATTTAATGGATACAGTGTCGCGTTTAGTGGAGCAACAATATGATAGTTACTCATCGACGTTGTGATTCGAAAAATAAATATATTTGAAAACAATGTGTTACATTGACACTGTTGAGATATAAAAAAAAACAATAGTACCTTTAAGTAAAGTATTATGCGTAACCTTTAATAGGTTAACTAATATGTCTTGATCAAAAATGTATACAGGTACGTACACACACACATACAGTGTACAGGTATACACGTACTTGAGTTATATTTTAGTGGCTGATTTAAGATTTTTTTATCTATAGAAAAAAATTATCGCAATCATGTTTAAAAAACAATATTTTCATCAGAAATATAAATATATATATTATGATAACTATAAAATGTATACCTAAATTTTGCTTAAAATGTTTTATTGCAAATGCATTTGATTTGGTAGGTACCTACACCGCTTTAAATATTAGTTCAAAAATCAAAGGAAAAAAAGGTATCTTCAAATTACATCTTAACATACAAAGTAAAGTATTTCATAGGAACTAATAAATAAATAAAAATAAAATAAACTAATCACTAAAATAAAATAAACTATCTAAATAATAAAAAAAAATAACAGAAAAGTTTAATAAACTGATAATAACTAAGCGTGTGGAATAAGAACTGCACAATTTTATTTCATTGTAAATAATTTTTTTGCTACGTTGCATTGCTATGCATCAATGCTATAATGCTTTATACTCGTAGCTTGTCAGTCTTTTTCAATGAGATTTTATATGGAGATATGTGGATAATTCTTCATTCGCTTCGTTTGTATAAGATCAATTATTTAAAAAGAAGAGTAAACTTTTTCTAATGGGAAATAAAATTTTATCGTTGTATTCATAGCTAGAATCATATAACGCGAGATATTTCAAAGTTTTTGTAGCAATTAGTCAGAATCAAGATCATTCACGTCCCAAGACAACTTTCCGAGTAAAAACTGTGTAACTATAAAATTTCACAGATTATAATTTGAATGATATGCGTAAATAATATTTATGATCAAATTTTACAGAATAATTGTGTTAAAATGTATTCATCTATTATTTCCATGTATAATTCTAGTAGCTTCAATACAAATTACTATTTCACTGCGTAATATTTTATATGCAATAAGAGGTAAATACTGGCCTATGACAGGTTTGTATGATCATGGCAATTTTCGTAATGTTAGCAACTTGGCATTACGTATATTATTCATTTACAAATGTCAATTTCAACCAGACATGCTATTAACAAACAGTGGCTCTAGTAAATAAATTTGCGAGAATTGCGTAGTGGACGATAGTCGAATGTATGAAAATAAGCAGGATCGATTTACTCCCGCCAGGGGCGCTAATCCAATATTCATATTTTGTTTATATCGTTTACGTATGCTAGCCCCTCTGATAATATCACAACTATAAAAAAAAATACTATACCTACAAAAATTCTTAGATCAGGTTTTTTTTATAAATTTGTCAGTATAAGTAGTATTAATTTTAAGATATTTTTTGATAGTATTAAACAAAGAACATTGCTGTTCGTATTTTCTTATTTCTCAATATTAATTTTGGTGATTTACATTTTTTTTAAAATATGCCACAATTGCTATTTTCTTCTTGATAAAAAGCACATGCTGTATACGGCTATCGTGTTTCTTATCTACATTAATAAATTTTGATTTATAAGAGCAAATTGGCGTTTATGATTTATATAAAGTAAAAAAATCTTACAACTAGGCGTGTACAATTTTAAATATAGTTTATTCCTGTATATAAATATAAAAACGTGGTACGTTATGTATATCACATTATAAATTCGTAAATAACTTTACCAGTCACACTTCTGATCTTAACCTAATTTGGTATGTAAGTAGGATAGTCTGGAAAATTAAGAGTAAAATTTAGAAACCTCCTGCACGTTAGTAACATTCAAAATTTTTCACTTTGTTCATTATCTAGTTCTTATAAAATAATTTCTAAAGTGCCTACATATCAACAAGAAACTGCAAATAGGGGATAATGCACGAAGTCGCGTGCAATGTGTCATGGATGTCGGTCACATGTCTCGTTATGTCGCCACGTGACTCTCGCGCCACTCGCGGCTAAACCCACCGATTGTAAATAAAGTATCCAGTTACTGGCATCCTTCACTCAATCACGATTTATACGAAAACAACCAGATAAAATAATGATAGGTAAGTATATTCAAAAAAGTGCGACAGGTTAGTCGTTGAAGCAAGCAGCTTAGAATTAGAGAAACTTGCTGTGTCGCGCTTCGCGGAGGACCACTAAAGACATCAGTTGGAGTTTTGCCGGGAACGCGTTGAGCGTCGTGTTGCCCCATTGTATTTTTTTTTTCTAAAACTAGTGTTTTTTCGAGTTTTTATGCATAAAAATAGTGGTGTTTTATTTATAAAGAGCCTAATTACAAGCGCGAGTGTGGGAGAATGATATAATGTGGTTAAACATGACTTTTCGTGTTGCTTCCAAAACTCCATCCAGAAGCTTATAGTAAAGTCGCCACTACTTTACTAAGGCACGACTTGATTTGACTGTGACCGACTGGACTTGATCAAGACTAGACTTTGACTGTAACTATAGATAATAAAGAAGCTGAAAAATGAAGACTACTCACAAAATATAGAAACATTGAAACTGGCAGAATGCACAGAGTGCGATGCCAAGAAGAAAGAGAAAAAAAAGACATCAGTTGCTGTCATCGGTCAAGTCGTTATTTTTTTTCTTTGTTTTTAGCATCATACTTTGTGCATTTTGCCAGTAAGTATTTTGATATTTCAAGCGACTGTTTAATGTAAAATCAAGTTAAATAAGTCACAGTCAAAGTCACGCAGAGTAAGTCCCGGTCAAGTCCAGGCATGGCACAAAGACGTCGCCACTTTATTAAAATCTTTACGGGAATTTTAGATGCAATACGAAATGACATGTTTCATCAGATTACATCACTTGTCCATACATGTGCACGCAATTCGGCACTCTATGAATAAAAGACATTGAGCTTTATTACTTAATAGATACCTATAGCTCAATGATAACCTAATCTCAACTCTTGATAAATTAATAGCCTTTTTATGTATTTCCCTTCTAAATTATATAATGTGACATTAAATTTGACATATTTGTCGTCTGTCGGGTAACTCGCGTACCTAACCAAGCAAATTGGAATGGAACCTCTTTTTATTGTTTTTGTAGAGTTAAAGATCTTCAAGTCAATTTCTTATCAAATCATCTTTGTCGTGTTAAATTGTAACCTTATTTTCGAGACAAAATACTTTGCATAGCGACATGAAAGAAAACATCCATCACCGTAAATAAATAATTGGTTGGCATGGGTTGCGGTTGAGATATGAAAAATTACCCAAATTTCCCATCTCATCTCTCATGCAACTTAACTTTTGCAAATCAAGAAGCCTCTTCATCAACGAACTTTCAATTTTACGATCTTGTTGTACATGAAAAATAATGGAGACATAAATATTGTGAAAAGTGACGTTTTGTTAACGACCTCAACGCAATGTTTGTAAAGTAGCGACGCAGCGGGGCGCCCGCGCCACTACAGGGAAACGCTTTGCTTGCTAATTAAAAATTCTTCTTTGTTTTTGCGTTCAGATTGTAGCTATGCGAGAAATGTTTTATAGTCTAACAAACAATAATTTACCATATATAAGCAGCAACTTTGAACCCAAGCGTGAAATTCCAGACCAAACCGGAATTGCCTTTAAATCGGTTCACGCTGAGTTTCTTTGTTCACACTTACGAGTATGATTAATTGATTAACTATATGGAGTAACTCTCTGCGTGACTATTGCTTAGGACCAGAGCTACAAATAAAAATATGGTTAGTTTTCCATGCGTGCATTAGTCGAGTGCCGATAATAAACTAATTAATATTAGTAGGCAATCATAGAGCATTTAACAATAACAAGGTGCCCTTTAATGATTATCGTTGGGATCTGACTATGAGGTCGGTTTTACGACACTTCCGGTGGAACACGTTGACTCGCCATAAACCTTAACAACACAATCGTGGATATGCAACATTCGCCCTCGTAAATAACAGTAGCCCTCAACATTTCGGTACTGAAGTTCTCTACAAAATTATTAAAACATTAAATGACCCTGTACGGTTTACGACACTATAAAAATTGAAATTGATGTTATAAAATATCACTACAGCACGTATGATAGAAAGATTAATTTAATGGTGTGATTGCATTCTTCAAAAGCATGATCACGTGGTCTTCATACTGGGAAGTAACTAGAATCGATAATGAAGTACAAACACACTCGCTAAGTAAAAAACAAACTTCGCAGCCCGCATAAAAACCAGTGACAACTCAATCAGCAGTAAATCAATTGACGACTCAATGATTTCTTGTGCGTGTAACACACATTTTCGCTTGTGTTTCTACATTTGCAACTCTAGTACGAATAATATTTGGTGCGTGAGTGGTTTCGAGCACTAGCTAGAGCACTACTTCCTTGACAATAACAAGTGAACGCACGGTCCAAGTACATAAGTAGGTATGGATAGAAGTTCAGAAAAGCAGCGATTAGCAATGTGGTAGTGGGAACGAGAGGAATATCAGCAAAATTAGACCATAGATTAATTTTGTAGCGATGTTAACTCACACGTCAAAAGGTATGAGTTCAAATCCCAACAACTTAAACTGCTAGTGAACTAGACGGCTAACTAGACGCTCTCTTGATGGTAAGAGTTAACGCCGGTCCAAGACCATTGCAGCGAATCACAGAACATTTACCTACTGACAACAAGGTCTAAGGCATCGCTGCTTTGGCGCTCATTACTTTGTTTTTCTCGACAGTCCTGAAATTTTGCTAGCTGCAGTACTCTTCAAACCGGAACACAGTAATGTTTACACACTACTGTTTGGCGGCAGAATATCTGGTACTGCGGTGATACCTGCTTAGACGACCTCCTGCTAAGGAGATCTTCCCCCGAGTAAAAAGAAGTTTCGTCGTTTATTTTGACATAATGTTGCTAGGAGTGCAGTGCGAGACTCGTCGACGCCATCTAGTAGCCACGCAGTCTAGTGTTCGTCGGTTACCGACGCCAGCTCACATTGCTCCAGTACGTGATAGGTCGACCACCATTAGCATCGTGTATACGCATAATTAGCCAATCGTGACTTGATGTAACTAATCATAAATATAAAAACGGAAGAGAAATCAACATAAATATTATGATGAAAACTGTAAATCCATGATTGCGTACACAATGCTGATATATGAGCCTTTGTTCTAATTATAGACGTCTTATTGTAGGAGACGTCGAGAAAGTATTTTTAAAATTCATATTACAATTACGTGTTTAAAATAGTCTTTGTAAGTAGCATGATTTTTAACATTGATTTTGCAGACCGGCCAACCACAGAGCAATCAAAAATCGAAACGCAGTGTGGTGATGGATGTCCTGGGCCGAGAAGAGGCGATTAAAATTAAGATGTAAATAGAAATAAGGATTATATGTATGCCTCGAGCATTCATGCTCACCATTGAAAGCTCCTTCTTGCGGCGGCGTCGTGTATCGGGTCGCTCTCTTGTATTACGCTATCTTGATACTTATCGAACCTGTGACCTGTGTTAGAATCAATAAGTATTGCTTTTTCTTTAAACAGGTATAAAATACTCCATTCGCTTTTGTGTTTATTGCTGTTCCGTAACCAAAAATAGTTGCCCAAAATGATGGCAACATTTTCAATTGCGGGGCATGACAATCCTCTGGCAAGATTCCATATTTACAACCAGTAGCTGCGCCTCGCGGTGTACCCGCTAGATTTTTTCGGGATTAAAAGTAGCCTATATTTTAATCCAGGGTGTCAACTACCTCCATCCCAAATTTCGCCAAAATTGGTGCAGCCGTGTGAGCGTGAAGAAGTAACAAACATACAAACACACTTACACACTCACAAACTTTCGCCTTTATAATTTTAGTGTAATATTTATCTTGTCGCATCCGTCTTCCAGCTTTTGAAGCAGAGACCAAATGAGCTAAAAGGACAGTCGTAGCTAATACCTAATTTTCCATTTTAGTAACAGCTAAGTACATAATTTTTTGCTGTACTTAGCTGTGCAAGAGTGCATAGCGCAGCGCACGGCAAATTTGTCATTATTCGTGTTCATTACACGGCGGTACGGTGGCGGTGGTGTCTCGGAGAAGCCGAGATTACACGCCGTAATTAACTGTTTTACACGCTCCTAATGGCTTCATTTCGCTAATGACCGCTGCGACTCGTCCTTTTGCTATCTCTCTCCATTCTACTCCGGCAACTTATTAAAACTTAATTTTAGTCTTGCAAATTTGTATCGTTATTTAGTCACTTTTGATGAACACTCGGAAATAATGTGCTGACGAGAGTTATGGCGGAAACACAAAAAAATCATGCCGTCGTGTCGTATTGTTTTCCATAATTTGTGTTTTTTCGAGTGTTTTAAATTATAAACTACTGAATTATAATTATGCACGAGTATGGGAACGTAACATAATATAGATTTTTTCGCATTCCTTTCAAAACTCCGTCTAATTATGTAACATAAATAACTAATATTATTACAGGCAAATCACTGGTTCCAAAAAAAATGCTAAATAATACATTGAAGCCAACAATCATGAATAGGTTCCATTCCAGGCCAGGTGTGCTTTACCATCTTCGACCACACCGTCACTTAACATCAGGTGAGTCACACACACCTAGCTATGCTAACCATAAAAAAATGTATAACTATTTACAGTACATACTCCGTCTATAACACAACACTAAGGATTTTAGGGACAAAGTATGAAGCCGAAAACAAAGAAAAAAGTGCGGATAATGTTTCAATTTGATTGACAGATTTTATTTTAAAAATAGAACAATGGCGTCTTATTTTTTTTAATTTTTTAATCTCAAAAATAACATTACTTCAGCAGGCACCTACCAACCCATAGGTATAATTTATAATCACATGGCTATGAATACTCACAATAATTTTGCAATAAGTTAGTAGCTCGGTAGTTGCCGACAGAACTGCAATTATCTCATCAACGACGTAATCTAATGGAGTCAGTAGTATAATGTAGGTACAATTATTATTGCATTAGCGGAATAGACGGTCAAAATCACATTGGCTTCATAATAAACGTGATTATATTTAAAGCCACAAAAATGTTTCTTTTTTTTTAATAGAAACCTTCAGAAAGAAGTCTCTAAATGATAAGAAAAAACCGTATCAATATCCGT
This sequence comes from Biston stratarius, assembly GCA_950106695.1. NCBI lineage: Eukaryota > Metazoa > Arthropoda > Insecta > Lepidoptera > Geometridae > Biston > Biston stratarius. The sequence goes on along the minus strand of OX467115.1, from coordinate 14,210,959 downwards.
TGCGCGGTTTCGAAGAAGCGGACATAGAGACAGGACACGGACACGATATACCGGCAGCTGCTTTGTTTTATACCTACTATGCATACTATATAAAGCTAAATTTAGATTTATAGATAATAACAGCACAAATATAAAAATAACAAGTCTGCTATGACTAATTTGCGTAACCATCATATTTTTGCTGCGCTAAATGTGAACTTATTTTATTCACTACTAATCCAATTATCGTCTGCAGTAACTAACATGCTTGCAACATTGAATTTAAGAAGAAACCTATCGTAAGCTTAAGGAATTCATTGATACATTATTTGATCCAAAAAAAACTCCATAAGATGCAACGATGCAGGTTATTACGTCATAAAAGTAATTTTCAAAGTCCGTTTTCAAACTAGTCGTGGCCGTATGGGTCACTATACTAGGCTGCGTGTCTGGGGCATGCTTTTCTTTTAAACAAAAGTCTACAGTTCGGCCCTGCTGGCATACAGTAAACAGCATTCTCGCTGCACGTCTCTGCAATCACTTTTCGCTTGAAAGATTTTAACAGCTATTGTAAAACTTACTTGTGAGTGAACTACATTCTTTGTGTGTGTTACGTTTATAGTGTAATGCATTACTTAATTGCTAATTTATAAAAGATATTAAACCAAGTATGTAACATGAAATGACGAGATAAGTTTTTACCATCGACATTAATCTATAGCATTTGTATTTGTAGCTAAAGAACTGACTTTATGAGACTTTGTAAGTTTTGACTTACTATTGTTAATATAAAATATTAGGCATTAATTTCATCCAAAGCTACAGCATGTAGGTAGAAATAAAAGACATTCACTTTTATAAAAATATTATTATAATTATGATTCTATGTTTGATACTAAAGACTTTCCAGAAAGACAAGAACAAAACTAAATAGTAACAAAATCAAACTATGCTAATTTTTGACGCATTTACAAAAGCAAGAAGAGGCCACCCACACGCGCGTCGTGCTACGCTTTGAATCCTTGAAAAACCACATTATCAAACGTAAACAATCCCGTAAGAGTAAAAAAACATTAACAAAGTATATGAAAACTGGCCAATACTTAGTACTTAACAAGTTAAACGTTATTATTGCAAAGGCTATCCTCGCTTACGTTAAATGGCCCGTAGGCTCTATAAAACTCAATAAAGCGTATCGCAGGTGTTGTGTCGACTCGATTTATGCTCCCAGCCACCGATTACAGCACAACATATTCTTAATAAAATAAATTAATGTTTTATGAAAATTAACGACAATATAATTAACAATTTATCAAAATAATTAGAACGCGTTTTTTTTTTAAATAATTAATACTGACTCAGCAAAGACCTCAAAGGTGATATTTTACTAATGAAGAATTTTTTTAGTAGTTGTTTTTGTAAACTGAAAATAAACAACATGTAGGTATAAATGTTATGTTAGTATTTATTTATTGATTATTAATATCAATTAATACTATTAAAGAAAACAAATGAATAAATTAATATTAATAATTTTGTTTTCTAACGAGAAAATCAAACAATCATTTTTAAAATGGAAACTGACGTGGTTTTGAAACATTTTTGTTTTACTTATGCGGGATTACTCACATTTAATTTTATCGGAAACTCCGACTATAGTTTCGGCTACTATACATCCGGTGCCCTTCATCATGGAGACAAAGCACGACGTGACCGCGCGCGCATTGGTCTTGCTTGCTAGCTTTGTCAGAGTTTCCGATAAAATTAAACGTGAGTAACCCCGTATAAGTAAAACAAAAATCATTTTAAAATTTGCCAAATTGTTTTATAACGTACTTATAGTTAATCATCATTGTACTTATAGTTAATCATCATTGTACTTATAGTTAATCATCATTGTACTTATAGTTAATCATCATTGTACTTATAGTTAATCATCATTGTACTTATAGTTAATCATCATTGTACTTATAGTTAATCATCATTGTACTTATAGTTAATCATCATTGTACTTATAGTTATTAATCATTGTCGAGTAGGTATATTGTAGAAAAAGTTTTTTTTTTGCAATACGTTTCACACAGCGCCATCCAAGATTTAAACTAAGCAAACCTTATACTATGAAAACCAGATCGAATAATTCTACTTACATAACTAATAAAATAATTATAGCTTTGTAAATACATCTCTAGGTGGTTATGTAAGTGATGTACACATACATTACCACCAGACATAGAAAAATATCTAGCTCTAGAAATAAGCTAGCTGTTCAACTGATGGTTGTATACGTCACGGTTGCTTATAAATAAATAAACAATCAATATCAAGACATAGAATTTGTTCAAAACTTTAAAAAAAAACTTGGCCGACAATGCGGTGCGCTCATTATTATCACTACATATATAAAACAAAGTCGTCCGCCGCGTCTGTCTGTCTGTTCGCAATAAACTTAAAAACTACTGAACGGATTATCATGCGATTACAATAGAGCTTTCATCGAAAACGCTGCCTAATCACTTTGAGATATAACAAAACAATGCATAGTGGGATATTCCTCTTTTATAGATTTCCGCGGTGGTATATATCTAACTTTTAAGGTTTACCATCTGTATGCTTAGATCTTTTAAACTACGCAACGGATTTTAATGTAGTTCCCACCAATAAACAGAGTGATTCAAGAGGAAGGTTTATAAGTATAATTGTATAATACATGCATAAGCACCACATTAGTATCTACATTGCACCCGTGCGAAGCCGGGGCGGATCGCTAGTACATAGGTAATAAAGAACGGTACAAGAAGCGATATCTACATCACACTCTGGATTGTATTTTTAGTTCCGCAATCGAGTTATGTGAATATTACAACCTTTTCCGCCAATTATAATCATAAAACGTTTATTTTGTTCAAGCAGTGTAACTCGTTCCCATGTGTCAGAGTTAAGATTCATATCGGCACTTAACCGAAGTCAGCTGCTGATGTAATTAGCGATTCAAGTGGCGACCGAGTCCAAGTATTTATCTTGCACTTCTTACATATCAACGACATGCTCTCGCTGAGCCTAATTGAAAATGGTGAAAAATGGCGACCACATACTGTGCGATTTAATGTCACTGCCTCGGGTGTATGGCCAGTAACTCAGCCCGTGTTTACTTTTTAACCTTAAATGATATGCAAACATATAACACATATGATTATTTTAAATAAAACTCGACTCTTTGCAATAAACAAAAGAGTCTAGACATTTTATTACGAAACTATCAACTGCAAAAATAATCAGTTTTGTAAAGCCGACTTTATTTACGGGTAATAAAACTATAAACGTTTAAAAAGCAGTAAAATATTATCTGCGTAAAAATAGAATAGCGAAGATACAGGGCTATTGAAACTCGCCATTGAATATCTTAAGAGAAGGATGCGTGGTTAACCATGATTTTGCCATGATATTGTAAATGAACTATAATTATGATCGATGTAAAACTAAAACGTATTATTTTTAAATAAATAAATAAAAAATAAAAAAATTGTAGGACACATTGCACACAGCGCCATCTGACCCCAAACTAAGCAGAGCTTGTGTGATGGAAGTCAGATAACTGATAGGATACATAAATACTTTTTTTTGTAAATACATAATACATACAGAACACCCAGACACAGAACAAACATTTGTTTATACCAAACAAACATTTCTCCTTGGCGGGAATCGAACCCACGCCCTACAGCTCAGGCAGACATACTCCCAATGAGCCAACAGGGCTGTCAAAAAAAAAACTTTTAAAACCTTTTTTTTACCATTGACAAGCTAAAAACAAAATAGATAGAAATACATCCGATAGTTTTACTATTTTAAAATTGTCTTTTTCAGATATTTTAGCTTTCTTCTTAAAAATAAAATAATTAAAAAAAAAAAACAAAAAAAAAACTTATAAAACGAGCATACCATTCATTATCGGCTTATAAGAGATCTTTTGTTCTAGACTAATTACTTTACTCTTAATAAATTCAATTCGATTTGCGAGTTACGTTTGCGTACTTCGCACTGCCAAACAATCGAAGCAAGTCGAGGCCGCGCGCGCGTTGTACTCAGCTTTGTCTCCACGATGAAGGCCACCTGATATGGCCAAAACTATAGTCGGAGTGTCCGATAAAATTAAACGGTAGATTCTATTTTCATCCTTATTCTTTTATATTTAGGAACAAGCTTATGAAGCATTCTCTAACTAATGAGCATCTAAACAACGATGCGCTGGACTTTGTTTCGTAACTCTAAGTTTTTAATTACTGTCATAATTATTGACAAGCTTAATCTTTTACTATCAGAAAAGTGCTTCATTCTTTTAATTGCTTTTATATTTATAAAAATGTACATACATTTTTTATCAAGGTAAAACTCGATAAAAATTATTTACTAAAACAAAAAACTAATAACATACAATGTCACGAACTAATCAAATTAACCTACTACTAAAAAATTGGGTTGGTTATAGATCGATGAAACATTACAGACGATAGGTACATATTTTTTTAAACTCGTACTATCTATCAGTCGGCAATATTCGCAAGACTGATCTATATTAAAGTCTATACTGATGGTAAAACTAACAGTAACACAGTTATTGTACCGTGTGTAGTATACAGAAGTGTGAATAAGTGTCAGTAAGGATTGCTAAGCGAGGTGTAGGAGAGATGGCTAAGGGCGAGGCTACACCAGCAAGTGCTCCGTGTCACGGCGCGGGCACGGTCGTTAGTACGGCCGCGCCATTACCGATGATGGATCACCAACGCCGGCGCCACGACAACACACAAATTTAATTTAGACCACTAATGTGGTATAGTGTTACACTACAGATAAAGCTATTAGCTATCGAACAATGAAATGGTACTTAAATTTTCTTCAACGTACCAACTCCGTTGGCAAAAACTCAGTTCAATCCCCGTATGTTATAAAAATTATCCAATAAAATTTATAATCGGCAACATAATTTTTTTCATACAATGTTTCAATAATAAACATTTGAGCACGTTAACGTGGTAGCAATGTACGCGCATAACTTTTATCGCGTAATTCGGTTTTAATGAGCTCGAATAACATTTACAGGCCGCTCGCGAAGAGATGTAAACTGCTTTAATTGCACCTTCAATCGAGCACTCCGAGCTGCTAGAGTCAAATCAACACCTCGCGTCTAAATTGGAGCATAAACACGAAGCCGTAAACGAGAATTTGCGCTTTATTTTTCAGAGTTTTCGCACGAAAGATAAAATATAGCGTAAGCGTGCGCAAAAATATGTTAGAATTTGCGGTGTGGGCAGACAACGACAGCAGACAGGTCGCGTAGATAGGTACCTATGTGTATGACGGAGCGGTGCGGGGTGGCGGGTGGTAAATGCAGTCGGTCGGGGCGCTAACGTGTGCGGGCGAGGGGTGCGGGGCCGCGGGGCGCGGGCGCCGGGGGTGCTACGGAGCAGACGTCGTCGAGGAGCGTCGGAGGCTGCGATCGATGAAGCGCGGACACGCCTCGCGCAAGCCGTATCTCCGTACGAACCAACGCTCATTGTTGATTCAACCGCTCCTTCCTATCCCACGACGACCCGAACTACGATCGCACTATCCGATTTCGAGCCTAACTACCGCATGCTTCGTATGACCTTTAGGTGAGACAGCTTTCTTTCACTGGACCGAAACGAATCAATGCTCGTTTCCCGTAAGCATGTAAGCTGTCAAGAGATCTTCCAAATGCGATGAGCGTGTTAAACGACTGTATTGTGTGAAGCTGTCACTGCCGAGCCGGTCCCTTTGGCCGAACCTTTACTTTGTCGATATTATCTCGCCTCACGGACTCGACTAGGAAGACGTGTGTGAAGTTAGCATCTCAATAGTCAGCATCTCAAAAAAAAACTTCAGATTCATTGGCATCCAGCATAGTTCTACAGTTCTCGATAAGATTTAACAATAGTTCTATCGATTTTGCTATCAAAACCGGACTTTGAAAAATGAGATGCTAACTTCACATATAAATCATAGCATCTCATCGAAATTCGCGGATTTCACGTTAGTAGAGATGAAATTCACTGAGTTCTACAGTTCTTGATAAGTTTTAACAATAGTTCTATTGATTCTCGATAATTATAAATAATTATAATCATCACAATCACCAAACAGAGGTGAGATGCTGGGGTATAAGTGCGAGTTCTGGGTTCAATATGGCTTTTAAATGATAGCTGCGGGCTCTTTACACGAGTTCCGAAAGAGTTCTACTCTTTCGAACATTCTCAGTAATTATAAATAATTATAATCATGAAAATTTTCGAAAAAAGGTGAGATGCTGGGTTATTATTTTGAGTTCTGCGTTCAATATGGATTTTAAATGATAGCTGGGGACTCCTTACATGAGTTCCGAAAGAGTTCTACTCTTTCGAACATTCTCAGTAATTATAAATAATTATAATCATCAAAATTTTCGATAAAAGGTGAGATGCTGGTGTATAACTGCGAGTTCTGGGTTCAATATGAATTTTAAATGATAGCTGGGGACTCCTTACACGAGTTCCGAAAGAGTTCTACTCTTTCGAACATTCTCAGTAATTATAAATAATTATAATCATCAAAATTTTCGAAAACAGATGAGATGCTGGGGTATAAAGGCGAGTTCTGGGTTCAATATGGATTTTAAATGATAGCTGGGGACTCCTTGCATGAGTTCCGAAAGAGTTCTACTCTTTCAAACATTCTCAAAAATTATAAATAATTATGATCATCAAAATTTCCGAAAAAAGGTGAGATGCTGGGGTATTATTTTAAGTTCTGCGTTCAATATGGATTTTAAATGATAGCTTGGGACTCCTTACAAGAGTTCCGAAAGAGTTCTACACTTTCGAACATTCTCAGTAATTATAAATAATTATAATCATCAAAATTTTCGATAAAAGGTGAGATGCTGGGGTATTATTTTGAGTTCTGGGTTCAATATGGATTTTAAATGATAGCTGGGGACTCCTTACATGAGTTCCGAAAGAGTTCTACTCTTTCGAACATTCTCAGTAATTATAAATAATTATAATCATCAAAATTTTCAAAAAAAGGTGAGATGCTGGTGTTTTATTTTGAGGTCTGGGTTCAATATGAATTTTAAATGATAGCTGGGGACTCCTTACACGAGTTTCGAAAGAGTTCTACTCTTTAGAACACTCTCAGTAATTATAAATAATTATAATCATCAATATTTTCAAAAAAAGGTGAGATGCTGGGGTATTATTTTGAGTTCTGTGTTCAATATGGATTTTAAATGATAGCTTGGGACTCCTTACACGAGTTCCGAAAGAGTTTTACTCTTTCCAACATTCTCAGTAATTACAAGTAATTATAAACATCAAAATTTTCGAAAAAATGTGAGATGCTGGTGTGATATTTTGAGTTCTGGATTTAATATGGATTTTAAATGATAGCTGGGGACTCCATACATGAGTTCCGAAAGAGTTCTACTCTTTCGAACATACTCAGTAATTTAAAAAAAATTATTTACATCAAAATTTTCGATAAAAGGTGTGATGCTGGTAGATAACTGCGAGTTCTGGGATCAATATGATTTTTAAATAGTAGCTTGGGGTCTTTTACACGAGTTGCAAAAGAGTTCTACTCTTTCGAACATTCTCAGTAATTATAAATAATAATAATCATCAAAATTTTCGAAAAAAGGTGAGATGCTGGTGTATAATTTTGAGTTCTAGGTTCTAGGTTCTAGAACTCTTTCGGAACTCGTGTAAGGAGTCCCCAGTTATCATTTAAAAGCCATATCGAACCCAGAACTCGCAGTTATACCCCAGCATCTCACCTTTTTTTGAAAATTTTGAGGTTTTTAATTATTTATAATTACTGAGAATGTTCGAAAAAGTAGAACTCTTTCGGAACTCGTGTACAGAATCCCCAGCTATCATTTAAAATTCATATTGAACCCAGACCTCAAAATAAAACACCAGCATCTCACCTTATTTTGAAAATTTTGATGATTATAATTATTTATAATTACTGAGAGTGTTCTAAAGAGTAGAACTCTTTCGGAACTCTTGTAAGGAGTCCCAAGCTATCATTTAAAATCAATATTGAACCCAGAACTCAAAATAATACCCTAGCATCTCACCTTTTTTCAAAAATTTTGATGATTATAATTATTTATAATTTTTGAGAATGTTCGAAAGAGTAGAACTCTTTCGGAACTCGTGTAAAGAGTCCACAGCTATCATTTAAAATCCATATTGAACCCAGAACTCAAAATAATACACCAGCATCTCACCCTTTTTCGAAAATTTTGATGATTATAATTATTTATAATTACTGAGAGTGTTCTAAAGAGTAGAACTCTTTCGGAACTCGTGTAAGGAGTCCCCAGCTATCATTTAAAATTCATATTGAACCCAGACCTCAAAATAAAACACCAGCATCTCACCTTTTTTTGAAAATTTTGATGATTATAATTATTTATAATTACTGAGAATGTTCGAAAGAGTAGAACTCTTTCGGAACTCATGTAAGGAGTCCCCAGCTATCATTTAAAATCCATATTGAACCCAGAACTCAAAATAATACCCCAGCATCTCACCTTTTTTTGAAATTACACTTTCGAACATTCTCAGTAATTATAAATAATTATAATCATCAAAATTTTCGATAAAAGGTGAGATGCTGGGGTATTATTTTGAGTTCTGGGTTCAATATGGATTTTAAATGATAGCTGGGGACTCCTTACATGAGTTCCGAAAGAGTTCTACTCTTTCGAACATTCTCAGTAATTATAAATAATTATAATCATCAAAATTTTCAAAAAAAGGTGAGATGCTGGTGTTTTATTTTGAGGTCTGGGTTCAATATGAATTTTAAATGATAGCTGGGGACTCCTTACACGAGTTTCGAAAGAGTTCTACTCTTTAGAACACTCTCAGTAATTATAAATAATTATAATCATCAATATTTTCAAAAAAAGGTGAGATGCTGGGGTATTATTTTGAGTTCTGTGTTCAATATGGATTTCAAATGATAGCTGGGGACTCCTTACATGAGTTCCGAAAGAGTTCTACTCTTTCGAACATTCTCAGTAATTATAAATAATTATAATCATCAAAATTTTCGAAAAAAGGTGAGATGCTGGTGTATTATTTTGAGTTCTGGGTTCAATATGGATTTTAAATGATAGCTGTGGACTCTTTACACGAGTTCCGAAAGAGTTCTACTCTTTAGAACACTCTCAGTAATTATAAATAATTATAATCATCAAAATTTTCAAAAAAAGGTGAGATGCTGGTGTTTTATTTTGAGGTCTGGGTTCAATATGAATTTTAAATGATAGCTGGGGACTCTTTGCACAAGTTCCGAAAGAGTTCTACTCTTTAGAATACTCTCAGTAATTATAAATAATTATAATCATCAAAATTTTCAAAAAAAGGTGAGATGCTGGTGTATTATTTTGAGTTCTGGGTTCAATATGGATTTTAAATGATAGCTGTGGACTCTTTACATGAGTTACGAAAGAGTTCTACTCCTTCGAACATTCTCAAAAATTATAAATAATTATAAACCTCAAAATTTTCGAGAAAAGGTGAGATGCTGGGGTATAACTGCTAGTTCTGGGATCAATATTGATTTTAAATGATAGTTGAAGGCTCTTTATACGAGTTCCGAAAGAGTTCTACTCTTTCGAACATTCTCAAAAATTATAAATAATTATAATCATCAAAATTTTCGAAAAAAGGTGAGATGCTAGGGTGTTATTTTGAGTTCTGGGTTCAATATTGATTTTAAATGATAGCTTGGGACTCCTTACAAGAGTTCAGAAAGAGTTCTACTCTTTAGAACACTCTCAGTAATTATAAATAATTATAATCATCAAAATTTTCGAAAAAAGGTGAGATGCTAGGGTGTTATTTTGAGTTCTGGGTTCAATATTGATTTTAAATGATAGCTTGGGACTCCTTACAAGAGTTCAGAAAGAGTTCTACTCTTTAGAACACTCTCAGTAATTATAAATAATTATAATAATCAAAATTTTCAAAAAAAGGTGAGATGCTGGGGTATTATTTTGAGTTCTGGGTTCAATATGGATTTTAAATGATAGCTGGGGACTCCTTACATGAGTTCCGAAAGAGTTCTACTCTTTCGAACATTCTCAGTAATTATAAATAATTATAATCATCAAAATTTTCAAAAAAAGGTGAGATGCTGGTGTTTTATTTTGAGGTCTGGGTTCAATATGAATTTTAAATGATAGCTGGGGACTCCTTACACGAGTTCCGAAAGAGTTCTACTCTTTAGAACACTCTCAGTAATTATAAATAATTATAATCATCAAAATTTTCGAAAAAGGGTGAGATGCTGGTGTATTATTTTGAGTTCTGGGTTCAATATGGATTTTAAATGATAGCTGTGGACTCTTTACACGAGTTCCGAAAGAGTTCTACTCTTTCGAACATTCTCAAAAATTATAAATAATTATAATCATCAAAATTTTTGAAAAAAGGTGAGATGCTAGGGTATTATTTTGAGTTCTGGGTTCAATATTGATTTTAAATGATAGCTTGGGACTCCTTACAAGAGTTCCGAAAGAGTTCTACTCTTTAGAACACTCTCAGTAATTATAAATAATTATAATCATCAAAATTTTCAAAATAAGGTGAGATGCTGGTGTTTTATTTTGAGGTCTGGGTTCAATATGAATTTTAAATGATAGCTGGGGATTCTGTACACGAGTTCCGAAAGAGTTCTACTTTTTCGAACATTCTCAGTAATTATAAATAATTAAAAACCTCAAAATTTTCAAAAAAAGGTGAGATGCTGGGGTATTATTTTAAGTTCTGCGTTCAATATGGATTTTAAATGATAGCTTGGGACTCCTTACAAGAGTTCCGAAAGAGTTCTACACTTTCGAACATTCTCAGTAATTATAAATAATTATAATCATCAAAATTTTCGATAAAAGGTGAGATGCTGGGGTATTATTTTGAGTTCTGGGTTCAATATGGATTTTAAATGATAGCTGGGGACTCCTTACATGAGTTCCGAAAGAGTTCTACTCTTTCGAACATACTCAGTAATTTAAAAAAAATTATTTACATCAAAATTTTCGATAAAAGGTGTGATGCTGGTAGATAACTGCGAGTTCTGGGATCAATATGATTTTTAAATAGTAGCTTGGGGTCTTTTACACGAGTTGCAAAAGAGTTCTACTCTTTCGAACATTCTCAGTAATTATAAATAATAATAATCATCAAAATTTTCGAAAAAAGGTGAGATGCTGGTGTATAATTTTGAGTTCTAGGTTCTAGGTTCTAGAACTCTTTCGGAACTCGTGTAAGGAGTCCCCAGTTATCATTTAAAAGCCATATCGAACCCAGAACTCGCAGTTATACCCCAGCATCTCACCTTTTTTTGAAAATTTTGAGGTTTTTAATTATTTATAATTACTGAGAATGTTCGAAAAAGTAGAACTCTTTCGGAACTCGTGTACAGAATCCCCAGCTATCATTTAAAATTCATATTGAACCCAGACCTCAAAATAAAACACCAGCATCTCACCTTATTTTGAAAATTTTGATGATTATAATTATTTATAATTACTGAGAGTGTTCTAAAGAGTAGAACTCTTTCGGAACTCTTGTAAGGAGTCCCAAGCTATCATTTAAAATCAATATTGAACCCAGAACTCAAAATAATACCCTAGCATCTCACCTTTTTTCAAAAATTTTGATGATTATAATTATTTATAATTTTTGAGAATGTTCGAAAGAGTAGAACTCTTTCGGAACTCGTGTAAAGAGTCCACAGCTATCATTTAAAATCCATATTGAACCCAGAACTCAAAATAATACACCAGCATCTCACCCTTTTTCGAAAATTTTGATGATTATAATTATTTATAATTACTGAGAGTGTTCTAAAGAGTAGAACTCTTTCGGAACTCGTGTAAGGAGTCCCCAGCTATCATTTAAAATTCATATTGAACCCAGACCTCAAAATAAAACACCAGCATCTCACCTTTTTTTGAAAATTTTGATGATTATAATTATTTATAATTACTGAGAATGTTCGAAAGAGTAGAACTCTTTCGGAACTCATGTAAGGAGTCCCCAGCTATCATTTAAAATCCATATTGAACCCAGAACTCAAAATAATACCCCAGCATCTCACCTTTTTTTGAAAATTTTGATTATTATAATTATTTATAATTACTGAGAGTGTTCTAAAGAGTAGAACTCTTTCTGAACTCTTGTAAGGAGTCCCAAGCTATCATTTAAAATCAATATTGAACCCAGAACTCAAAATAACACCCTAGCATCTCACCTTTTTTCGAAAATTTTGATGATTATAATTATTTATAATTTCTGAGAGTGTTCTAAAGAGTAGAACTCTTTCTGAACTCTTGTAAGGAGTCCCAAGCTATCATTTAAAATCAATATTGAACCCAGAACTCAAAATAACACCCTAGCATCTCACCTTTTTTCGAAAATTTTGATGATTATAATTATTTATAATTTTTGAGAATGTTCGAAAGAGTAGAACTCTTTCGGAACTCGTATAAAGAGCCTTCAACTATCATTTAAAATCAATATTGATCCCAGAACTAGCAGTTATACCCCAGCATCTCACCTTTTCTCGAAAATTTTGAGGTTTATAATTATTTATAATTTTTGAGAATGTTCGAAGGAGTAGAACTCTTTCGTAACTCATGTAAAGAGTCCACAGCTATCATTTAAAATCCATATTGAACCCAGAACTCAAAATAATACACCAGCATCTCACCTTTTTTTGAAAATTTTGATGATTATAATTATTTATAATTACTGAGAGTATTCTAAAGAGTAGAACTCTTTCGGAACTTGTGCAAAGAGTCCCCAGCTATCATTTAAAATTCATATTGAACCCAGACCTCAAAATAAAACACCAGCATCTCACCTTTTTTTGAAAATTTTGATGATTATAATTATTTATAATTACTGAGAGTGTTCTAAAGAGTAGAACTCTTTCGGAACTCGTGTAAAGAGTCCACAGCTATCATTTAAAATCCATATTGAACCCAGAACTCAAAATAATACACCAGCATCTCACCTTTTTTCGAAAATTTTGATGATTATAATTATTTATAATTACTGAGAATGTTCGAAAGAGTAGAACTCTTTCGGAACTCATGTAAGGAGTCCCCAGCTATCATTTGAAATCCATATTGAACACAGAACTCAAAATAATACCCCAGCATCTCACCTTTTTTTGAAAATATTGATGATTATAATTATTTATAATTACTGAGAGTGTTCTAAAGAGTAGAACTCTTTCGAAACTCGTGTAAGGAGTCCCCAGCTATCATTTAAAATTCATATTGAACCCAGACCTCAAAATAAAACACCAGCATCTCACCTTTTTTTGAAAATTTTGATGATTATAATTATTTATAATTACTGAGAATGTTCGAAAGAGTAGAACTCTTTCGGAACTCATGTAAGGAGTCCCCAGCTATCATTTAAAATCCATATTGAACCCAGAACTCAAAATAATACCCCAGCATCTCACCTTTTATCGAAAATTTTGATGATTATAATTATTTATAATTACTGAGAATGTTCGAAAGTGTAGAACTCTTTCGGAACTCTTGTAAGGAGTCCCAAGCTATCATTTAAAATCCATATTGAACGCAGAACTTAAAATAATACCCCAGCATCTCACCTTTTTTCGGAAATTTTGATGATCATAATTATTTATAATTTTTGAGAATGTTTGAAAGAGTAGAACTCTTTCGGAACTCATGCAAGGAGTCCCCAGCTATCATTTAAAATCCATATTGAACCCAGAACTCGCCTTTATACCCCAGCATCTCATCTGTTTTCGAAAATTTTGATGATTATAATTATTTATAATTACTGAGAATGTTCGAAAGAGTAGAACTCTTTCGGAACTCGTGTAAGGAGTCCCCAGCTATCATTTAAAATTCATATTGAACCCAGAACTCGCAGTTATACACCAGCATCTCACCTTTTATCGAAAATTTTGATGATTATAATTATTTATAATTACTGAGAATGTTCGAAAGAGTAGAACTCTTTCGGAACTCATGTAAGGAGTCCCCAGCTATCATTTAAAATCCATATTGAACGCAGAACTCAAAATAATAACCCAGCATCTCACCTTTTTTCGAAAATTTTCATGATTATAATTATTTATAATTACTGAGAATGTTCGAAAGAGTAGAACTCTTTCGGAACTCGTGTAAAGAGCCCGCAGCTATCATTTAAAAGCCATATTGAACCCAGAACTCGCACTTATACCCCAGCATCTCACCTCTGTTTGGTGATTGTGATGATTATAATTATTTATAATTATCGAGAATCAATAGAACTATTGTTAAAACTTATCAAGAACTGTAGAACTCAGTGAATTTCATCTCTACTAACGTGAAATCCGCGAATTTCGATGAGATGCTATGATTTATATGTGAAGTTAGCATCTCATTTTTCAAAGTCCGGTTTTGATAGCAAAATCGATAGAACTATTGTTAAATCTTATCGAGAACTGTAGAACTATGCTGGATGCCAATGAATCTGAAGTTTTTTTTTGAGATGCTGACTATTGAGATGCTAACTTCACACACGTACTAGGAAGCCACTCGCTTCTCCAACTCTCGGTAGGTACTTACGGGAAAAAAAATTAATCACAAACTAATCTGACATTCATAGATAGCATTAATCCTGTAATCGCTTACCGTGATATGAAAAAAGTAATTGAAAAGAATTTGCGTAAAAGCCACATTATATTTATTCTGGTGAGTAATGAAAAACACTACTGTACATTTAATTTTAATTTCCAAAGCCGTCTTTTTAAATTGGCCGTAAAATTCACTTAAAGCAGATTAAATCTCAAGAGTGCAAATAACTTTGTGACGCAAAGACCCTTTTTGAATCACGACTATTTAAGAAGCGGTCACTAAAGAGGCAGAATCCTAACAGCGTTTATCGCTCCATCGCATCTGGAAATGTGTCAAAACGGTTAGCTAAGCGCGGGATCACACGACGAGCACAAAACGGATGACTTGCCTCGTCCGCCACGAGCGAGATATTTCCATCTGTCGCGAGCTCCTCTAAAATTAAACTTTAACTTTCTCGATAATAAGATTTTAATTTGTTTATCGTGTGACACGTATCTCGGATTATACGGTTGTAAACGAGAATTCCAAACGATTTCAGAAGACACTGATCTGTCGCCGATAAGGCTCTAGCACCGATTGGTGACAAGTCACTTGAACACTCTTGTAATCCGGCGGCATATTGAAATCTCAAAGTACTTTTACTCTACGAATTCTACAAAAAGTTTCTAGGGTTAATACTGTAGAGCTTCAATAAGCTCAAAACATAAGTTCATAAATAAGATTTAAAAAAAAAATACAATTTTTGGTTAAATATTTACCTTTTTGTACTGGAAACAAGGAGCGACACGTGGTTTTACTCACTATTTCCTGGAATCGCTTTTTGGTGAAATAACAGTAATAAATAGGTTGAAAAACTAAAATCCGTGAAAAAGCAATGAAACACAATATCTAACCGCAAATTAAAAAAATTTCAAATTTTTAAATTTTGTTATCACTAAGTCGCGCTCAACTCTATTGTTTTACAACTTGTGAACCGGGCCACCAAGATACAGGCTTGCCTAGTTTGGGGCCCAATGGTACTGCAAAACAAAAAAAATATTATTTGTATACTATTCTAAGAAAAAAAAAAAAAAAACACTAAAAACATTTTTTTTTTAGGTGCGATTTTAGTTTATAAAATTTACCACGTTACATGTACTGCGACGTACACGGTACTCTATGACACGTTTAACTATTGCTAACGTGCCTTAGCAAGTATCTTTTGTGTTAATCCAGGGTATAAGCATAACAATTTCCTAATAGCACCTAATTCTGTTAAGTTGTTACAGTGTGAATAAGTAACAAATATACAAACAGACGAAATTTTGCATTTATAATCTTAGTGTGATTGTAATTTGGTTGGTAGGTACATAATAAAATTCCAGGGGTTAGCAATGAGGGTTGTTTCAAACGAGGGAGAGCTTGTCGTATAATACCTATACATGTGTATATCTATACGTGAGCTGGCTGTTTTACAGTCGGTTCCCGCCGCAGCTAAACCTGCCCCTTTTGCTGACAAAATGTGAGGAGCGTATCTATCTGTTATGCATGTATTTTTACGTAGCTGAAACTCCGTTTAACGCCTAAATTTCTCACAAATTGTCAACAGTCACGCAATACTAAGACATAAAAGCTTATCAAACCTATTTTAATACTTAATTAGGAGCGCGGTAATAGTGGTTTATTAGTTACATATTATTTACCCAGTCGACGGTGTAGCAGAGTTCACATTGATATAAAAATACAAGTACCATAATTAACTTTAAGCCTGTCTTACACTATTACGGTCTGTGGCAGTAGCCAAAGTGCCAGTTGCGAGGCTGGCCGTTACCGTAGGTCGCGTCTGAGGTAGACTTAATATTATAAATAAGTTTTTATTTACTCGTACAATTACGTTCTTAAGTGGATGTACTTAATGGTCTAATGGACTACTTAATGGATTTAAATGAAACTTGCTATGTAGGTACTCGTAGGTCATGTTATCTAGGTTCTCGATATAATGATGTATATTGTACGTATGTCGCCGAATGCAGCTTGGTTCCTTCCTATATACATATGCTTAAGACGATTTATTTTCCAACTTTTAGCAATTTTAGTTATAATAAAAATAAAAAAAAAATTTAACCAAATCATTTAGTAAAACGGCAACGCGATGGCCCTGCACACGCATGGTGACGCTACTATTGAAAAAAATAAGATGTTTCGTCTTGTTATTTAGAATTTTATTAAAATTCTACATAAAATATATAATAGAAATTTAAATTAAAGATTAATAAATAAATATTAGGGGACATTTTAACACCGATATCTATCCTCAAAATAAGCAAAGCTTATAACTATGGGAATCAGACAGCTGACAAAATACTTAAACACTTTTTTTTTGTAAAAACATACTTATTATACATACAGAACACCCAAACACAGAACAAACATCTATGTTAGTCACACAAATGTTAGTCCTGGAGTGGAAATCGAACCCACGCTCTTCAGCTCTCAAAGCAGAACTGTATGTACCAAATGAGCTAACAGGGCTCGGCAGAATAGATGACATTGAGAAATTTATTTTCAGCGAACTGCTATTTTTTTTTATTTTTTTTTTATTATAGATAGGCTTACATTTGACCGCCATCTCACCTGATGTTAAGTGATGATGCGGTCTAAGATGGAGCACGCTTGCCTAGAAGATACCGATTCACTCTCGACTTGAAGACACCCAGATTATATCCATCGGGGAACACCCACTCGGGCAGCGCATTCCACTGTCTAGCAGTCCGCACAATGAACGTCGAATCAAATCGTTTAGTTCGAGTTTTTGGAACATCTACCATGAAACGATGTCGCTTTTTTGAGCTTCTGGCTGTCCGATGGAAAAATGGACATGGGGAATCAGACCATGTAGTTCTGAAGCACACTCTCCGAAATGAATCCGATAAAAAATCGACAAACTAGCAACTTTGCGACGATGTTCTAGGCTCTGTAATTTAACCTGAACAATGGAGTCGTCGCAGATGAGCCTCTTGGCACGCTTCTCAATAGACTCCAACGCCTCTAGGTGGTATTTAGCGGATCCATCCCAAAGGTGCGAGCAGTATTCTATGCACGAACGAACTTGTGCTTGGTACAGTGAGAGCAATTGTTCTGATGTGAAGTACCGTCGCACCTTTGAGAGGATACCGAGCTTTTTTTTTTGCAGCCAATTGTGCTTTGGACTCAATAAAAGAGCCAAAGTTAAGAGTTATTTAAACTGAAGATACACGCGAATGTTATAACAAGTGATTAATCATTTTACTTTTTAGGACCTTATAAAATAAAATTGAATAAGGTTTACTTTTGACTAATTAATGTAAGAAAAATCTTTAAAATCAAAGTTTGACATACGTAATTGCAATATTTTTTGGTTACCTAAATGAGACCCTATCTAAAACAGCATAAGACTGGAGTAACAGATATGCTTTAAAACGTCAGTAATTAGAGAGTATAATTTTTCGATAAACCTACAAATGTTTACAAGCCTACTATAGATAAATAATTAGAATTCGAATCTATTCCTGAACGTGACCTTATCATAGTTGCTTACAAGCTCATAAGTGGAATTACAAATGTTTGTGGGCTTTGTGGCGGTTATTAGGCTGCTAATCGGCGTGATTATAGTGGAGATAATGTCAAGACACGTTCTAAGTAGCGTCGGTTGATGGGACAGCCTGCACCTGGAGTGAACGAGCCGGACGGACGATCTAATTCGGCCGAATGTTAATGAAACCGGTGGATCGACGAGCGTCCGCGCGCCGTGGTGCCTGCGTAACCCGACGCTGCACCTGTCTCGAAATGAAATTATTTTATATACAGAGCCCTACGAAGATTACGAATATTTCGACGTGGTATCGTGTTGAACATCGGACCGCATATTATATTACAGACCACGCGTGGTAACGTATGGAATGTACATACGTGTGACAATTCATAAATTACACTATAGGCGAGTGAGAAGCGTAAGACGTTTCGAAATATGTCCATTAATGCACAATTTGATTAAGTTTACAGGGCTGTAAACATTAATTGTATCGCTATTAACCCGTTACGATAATCATCATTGTGAACAAGTTTTACTCTGGACACCAGTCTGGAACTGAAAAAAATCTACTGTTTTATAGCACATTTTTGCTGACCGGACCAAATGTACAACAAATTTTTTCAAGATTTTATTGTTGTGCCCATACTAAAAGTTATACACAATAATGGGTACGATCGGATACCTTTCAGTATAATATAACGCAGTAAATAAGCATTTTAATATAAAATGCGTTATAAGACGTAAGTATGAATCGCTTAGCCATTCAGAGCCCTACTAGCAAACGACAACATTTCGTATCTCATTATCCTACCAATATTATAAATAATTAATATATTTGCCTGACTAAATGAGAGTATACTCTGTACAAAACTTTTTTACCCCAAATGGGAAAGATAGAATATGATACAAACGACTTAATTTATATTACTTATACATATAAACATAACAATGTGACCATGGACGAAAAATCTGATCGACTAACAAAATATTTTACATGAAGTCGTAAGATTATGAAACCAAATAGCCGTAAGCCGATGAAACCTGTCAGAAAGTCGATGGAGCGAGTCCTGGAAGCCGTGGGTCCAACCTGCGCGACTGTCGGGTCATCAATCATGACCGGGGCACGCCGGCGCAGGCGCCCCGTGACGAATGCCAACCCAAACACCATTGTGACCGACGTGCCACCCACACCGGGCCACTCGTGAACGCTCGCGAATCCACTCGCATATAGTCTGCTAAAACTGGGTCCGTAAATATCATTGAAAACATAGACACAATCTGAGTGTCTACAAGTCACGAGTGAATCGATTTTTCTAGCCAAGCGTGTTCCATCGAAGACCGCATCCAGGCGATTATTCTCCCTAACGTCTGAGGTCAAACGCAAAACCAATTTTATATAAATAAATTAGATACAAAATCACTTCATTTTCACTACAAAGATTGTTCCTATTACATTAAAAAAAGATTAAAATAAACTATTGAAACACTGCTAACTAAGTAAAGGTTACTTAACTTAGCCTTCCAACTAAGTAAGCTAAACGAAGCTAAGCACGCTAAATTATTTAGGTTCACACTCCACTTCACCCCCGCAAAAAGGACAACAGTTAGCTTTCGGGTTAGCTATCCCACATAGTTCAGTTAGTTAGTTCAGCTGCGTAGTTCACTGTGTGAACCGAAGCATGAAACGATGCCACAGTTATACTGAGCTTAGCTTAGTTAGCAGTGTAGCTTGCACTTAACACTCTGTTTTGAGCACTCATGTAAAACATTTGCTATCTTTACTTATTTAATTACGGCACGAGCGGAACAAGCGTCCCCGAAATTTACGATTGCAAAAAACTGTATTGAATAGTTGACACACGATCTTTTCAGCAACAACGACAATAGTGTCGTGGGGTAATTAATTGTTGCGCCTTACGCCATGAGGGACTCCTTCCAGGAAGACCTCCTGGAGGGAGTCACCATTCACTGGGCAATAAATGGTCGGTTTGTTGATGAGGTGTTGTGTTTACCACACACGAGGGTTTATTGGTAAAATACAATATGGAGACGTCTCTGTGACTTTGTGAGAGTACATTTTGATAATAGTTTTAAATAGGTCTCACAGTAAATAATATAAAATAAGGTTATTCAAAAGTATTTTAGTCTAATAGACGTGCCGCGTGGTCAAAATACTGGTGCTTATTTGGTCAACGCAGGAGTTGCCAATTACCATTCAAAGTGCCAATACAAGTAGTAAACTGCCGACTTTACTTTTGCGATTCCACATCCTGTCTGATGTTAAGCAACGATGCGGTCTAGGTTGAAGAACGCTAACCTAACAAGAACCTATCTACACTGGCTTTAATGACACCAATTTGTACTTATCGGGAATCAGACTCCGGTAAAGAGTTATTTATCCTCTCCGTCTGGTGCCAGGCATAATATCTTATGTTAGTTTGATACTAGTTCATTTTAATGAAATTTCAATAATAAACACTGTGACATCTATGATCTTTCATTATTGTTGCTGTCCACTGCAGAACGTTATGTCCCTAAAGTACGCCACTGATTACAGTCTTTGAACTCACAATTTTCTGTATTCATTTGCCCGCTGCTTTACGGATTTCGTCACTACATACCTATTACTTATGCCTACACGTGGTCTCCACTGTAGAATTCATCTACCTTAACAGTTATCGGTTCAAGTTACTAATTCAATGAGCTATGCCGGTGACTTTATTCCTATGCCGGATGACTGATTTTTGAGAGGTAACAAATTCAATTTAAATAGTTGAGGCGATATAGTAGCAACATACAGGTTGGTAAGTAGGCAAGTAGCATGTGTAGGGTAGCGGTACGTATGTAGCCGGTAGGTACAAAATCGTAATTGGTAGGTGCGAGGGACTTATTAATTAGTAAATCAATTCCAAGTGAATCGAGCACGGCTCACCTCAGGGAGCGCAGTGAACGCATGTGCAATTAATTGCCTTATCGTGGCTTTATTGATTCGTAAGGCGACCCGTTTAATTACCGCCATCGCTCATTCGCCGTTGATTGGCTGGCGGCCGACGCAATTCATTAATTATACAGTACTTAGCTAGGCACCTACTCTTGGAATGTTCGGCTTCAGACACGTCCCAACTCCTTTTTTAAGTTGCATTCATTTAAAAATTTACTAGCATAAATTACGACATGGCTAATTTAGTGACGAATAGTTTTTGATTTAACTGACAAATAAATCATTTCTGCTCATAGTGCCAAATAATAAGAATAAACTATATGTTTATACATACTACGTGTAGACAATTCAAGAAACCGTCACCCTGCGCACTGTGTATAATTTTGTGTCGTAAAGAGGGCAACAAAATACAAAAGTTGTTGGAGCACATGTCGCGGGCCCGACGTGTGCTATTACAACTAATTGACAGTCCGCACACGAGCTGTGTTTACTGCTGTATTTGTCACTTCCCCCACCCAATGATATATTACTCGTCCATACCAGGAGGAAACTTTACAAAATAAACAAATAGTTCTTGTATACGCCACGCACGGTCTCATGACATGCTGAGCATCAATTAAAGCCATACAAAAGATTCGAAAACAAAACTGTTATTAGTCGATCTACTAGCATTAACAAATTTGATTGAACGTGGCCGTGACGGAACCCTAACTTACAACAGCAAAACAAAGTTATCAATAATCACGATATCGTTAATCGCCCGGGGCGGACGCCGGGTCCCGTACGACCGACTCATAATAAAGATATAATAATATTGCCAGCGGCGGCGTGCTCTCCCGAGGGTGACGAATCGTTCGTCCGATTAACTCTTAAACGACAAATAGAGGAACTCCCTTCCCGCAGCCTTCCCGCACGGGGGCGAACTAAGCCACGACTTCCGCTAATTATACGAGGGAGCTGTTCCGCAAACATCGCCGTCCTCCTCGCACTCCGCGAGCCGATGCACATCTCTGCAAAAACTCTGTGAAAACCAAAATTTTCCCTTCTCCCGACGGGCGGCCATATTTCTTCCTGCTCGCTCACATTAAACACGCCGTAAACGCTTTCCTTTTTTCACGCCCTCGCTCTAATAGAAAGGCAAATTACGAGCTTACGGGCGCGGACGGGTGGCGATGTACGAAACCGCCACGACCGGCTTCGTGCATCCTGCTTTCACCCACCACGCGCCACCTATTTCCACGCTACTCTGGAAAATGGGGAAACGTCAACTCTCACGTCATAATATACGATTGTATGGTGAACATATAGAACTCACCACGTCTAGATAATTATGAGTATATGCGTATATCTTCTATAACAACAAAAGTACTTAACTTACAGTACTTACTCCCTCAGTAAGTACGTGTTTTTTATTGCAGGTTTATGTAACGACACAGTCTTAACTACGAGTCTTACATTCCCATTATACATGACTATTTTGGAATGTTTTTCGTCTCTACCGTTACTAGAAACTGGTTTTGAATAAAATATGGCAAATGTTTGAGCTGTCAATCCCATGTCACATCAAATATTCACTTATGGAGAATGGGGAATGCTTAGTCATGCGATATTTAATGTATCTTCAAACTAAAGTGTATATAAATTTTTGTTGAATATGCTTACAAAGATCTAGTGACATGTCAATAATTTTAAGGTGATGACTCGAGTGAGACGTGAAATGTGCGCAGTCGTCAACGTATAACATCACGTGGAAAAGCAGGGTTACGTGGAATGGTAGTATTAAGTCGAGAGGAGGTCATTGTATTCATCACTCTCAACAACTTTATCTATGAGACCGATACGAAATTTCAAAAAAATGCTTGTACGCACAAAAAAAAATTTGCGAAAATAATTGCAGAGAAGTAACTACATTATCAAAGGCTGAAACGTATGGAATAACTTATTGGCTTCGCAATTTCAGGGCTAATTCTATAGTAAATGTTGTTTATTTCAATACAATGCTTTCCTCACAGCTTAATTTTACCGTTCTGCGAAACCTTGAATAATGAAAATTGCTCTCATTAAAAATTTTGTACCTGGATGACCGAGCTTTGCTCGGCTGAAAACACGAATAAAACGACGTTTTCTAAAAATGAAACCTAGCTAGATCGATTTATCGCCTCCGAAACCCCCTGCATACAAAATTTCATGAAAATCGTTGGAGCTGTTTCCGAGATTCAGATTATATATACAAGAATTGCTCGTTTAAAGATATAAGATAAAAAAGATAAGATATGCAATGAATTGTTTCTCTGCTGTTTGGCGGCCAATAATACCGCCAAACGACGCCAAAACTATAGTCGGATTATCCGACCTAATTAAATGTGAGTGATCCCGTATAAGTAAAACAAAAATTGAGATAATATAATATCGATTAAATAAACACGATCATAAGTACTCGTAACCTTTAAGATAATTTTAAATAGTTCAAATATTCTCTAATAACCTAATTACTTTGCGTTCAAATTCTTACTTATTTTTATCCTTTACACTTATATCAATTGGATATACACACTTATACACTACTACCCAATTAATATGGGTGTATATCCAATTGACATAAGTGTATTTATAATAACAAACCAAACAACATCGCCAACTAAAGGCAGATACGAGACCCATGATTCGGTAATGAGCGCGCGCGAGCAGATTGCGGGTTCGTTCCTACGAATGCCAGTCATTTTCGAGTTATCGACTTAACACACCCAGGAAATGGAAAATAATGACTTCATAGCTGGGTGGTGCAAACTACCGAAATAATTTGGTCGCATTAGGCGTCATTTGTACCGAAAACTTCCACTAATATTCGGGGCTTGTTAGAATTCCTGACTTACTTTGGTTTGCTCGTTACCAGTTATACCTTGATAAGATCAACATAGAGATTGAAGCCAGTACAAAATATTTATGAACATACGTAGAATATTCTAGAGTAATCATTAATTAAGTTTAAAATAGTTAAGCATATGAGAAATGATGCTATACATCTGTTAAACATTCATAACTCCAAACACATTCCAATCAACCCTTACTTCCGTGTCTAGTGTGACGTTTTGCCGCAACAAAAACCGCCCAGCCCGCCACCCAGAATCGACATAAAATATAATTTATTCCTGCCGAGGGGTAGCTGTGAAAATTTAACGCTCTAGTTGAAAAAAGTAACACCACATGACTATTTTCGACTGCTATCCTTTACTTTTCAGCGATATGTGAAAGTGACGGGTAGCGATTCGATTTTTTTTATTGTGATTGAAGCCTGAAGCAATGTAATTTAAAAGTTCATGGTGCAACTGTTGTGTTCCACGTGTCAGTAATTCCGGAAGTTGTTTGTGTAGATACTGAAACATACATGTCCATGGCTATACAGCTTAGATAAAATCGTTGAAATGAATTATCCAAATTAGACAGTAAAACAAGTTTAGAATCGTCATCGCTTTGTGACAAAAATAATAAGTATGCGATGCACTCGGAACCGTAATGCATCAATTTTCTTTCAACGGCCTTTTTTGACTGCTTATGTCGTAACAAGATGATAAATGTGTAAAGGACCACCGACTTAGATGTCACAAATCAACATTAAATAGACAGGTATTGATGTGATAAGGTTCAGGCACCCAGCTCGGTAGAGGATAACGAGATCTTTGTAAAGAAACCGTTCGAATGCTAGACAGACATGGCAACTAATGCAGTAGTATGACGGAGGCAAATGCGAGGTATTCCGGGGTGCTCACGGTGAGCGAGGTCAGGTGAGGCGCGGGTCGGGGGTCGCATTCGGCACAATGGCTCGTTTGGAGCTTTAGAGGCACAATGCCGCCCCCTCGCGGACCACTTCATTACGCGAGTATTGTAACGGGCAGCCACGCGCACCGCGCCGAAACCAATGCCTACTGCGACCCACCGCGCGCCGACCGGGCGCACCGGTGGCCATCGTGCTGCCCTTTGTTTTATAAGCAAACAACTGCAGAAATCGTATTTAAAGACACATTTCAACTGCGCTGCCACTTCAACTGTGAAGCCATTATTAATAATGAATAATCACTGATCATGCCTGAAGAAGCCTCCGGTATTACGCCAATACAATGGATTAAAGCAATCAATCACAATGACTCCACCGCTAATATTAACATTAAATCATTATCAATTCAAACGAACATCAAATGCTTAATAATGGTAGAGATAATATCTCATTGAGTGGGCAGCGTAAGTAGAATGGCGAAGCGCGCGATCGAGTCTATCACAATGGGCGTAGGAGTAAAACCAACACGGCAGCGGCGCCCGCGCAAGCTGCACAATACGCAACGCACAATGGAGGGCTAATTGTGCGTCGACAGCCCGGATACTATACCGATGTTCTCGTTTTAAGTTGTACTTATATCGATACAACATGATGGCATTGATACGAATCCGGAACAGCTTTGTTTTTATAATCTGTCCCATTCCTGGGCGCGGGTCACATCTCATTATGAGAAGGGTAATGTAATAGGTTATAGTCTACCACGCTGGCCAAGTGCAGGTTGGCAGACATCACACATCTTAGAGAACGTTAAAAACTCTCGGACATGCAGGTTTCCTCATGTTTATGTTCCGCAGGTTGACAGACAGTCACAACTAGGCTGTTCCGTAGCGCACTAATACGAATATTTGACATCAGTTTGACTGTATTTGCATCTGTATTTAAAAATAATAATTTGCATGCGCTTTTTTCGCTTTAATCGCTTGAAACTAGAATTTTCGACAAAATTAATTTAGATATTGTGTGAGACGATCCAAGCGGTCAAAACTCACTTCAGTCTCTCGGATGGAAACGCCAACGAGCCGTGAGATGAATGATGATTACACTCTATGAGATTCCCAAAATCCGTCGATGTCCATGATTACGTAATCAATCTCCGTCGAAAGCTCGCCGTCAGCCTTTCATCGAGCGGCGCGAGCGCATCGCTCTCCTCTGTATTCAAAGGCTTTTTACACCTTTTTTGTAATTATTTAACGTTGCTTATTATGTTTTAGGCGTTAATGGTTGTTAAATGACCACCCTCTTGATGATGCTCCTTGCACGAACTCATTTTGAGTAATATCCTTCGCTCTTTGTGTTCAAATTGGCTTTTAAATTGGGCGTCGTTGTAAAAAGCCATAGCCTTAAAGCGGTTTCGTCAAGAACTCGTGTAAGTTGTCTGACAATAAATCTTTACGCGAGTGTCGGACGGTGTCAGTTGGATGAATACTGGATTTGATAGGGCGCGCTGGCCGAGCGCTGTGGGCCGCAGGGTGCAGCTGCACAAGCGAACGGTAGCTGACAGTTTGACCGCGCGTATCGCGTCTCGCGTGGGCGCCACTCATTGTGCGAACATCTCATTTTGCTCACATTCAATTCGCTGTAACCAGTAGCCATGCTATCAATATAACGATAACGATATACGTAAGTTGCAAGTTGGATGGAAGTGAAAAGCTGAAAATCGGACTAAGTGGCTTGTTTTGGCAGAAAAATACATCCAGCAGTGGGCTACATTATATACATGATGATGAACTACAAGTCTTAAACAGCCAGAGGAGAATTTTTCGTGAAATGCTGAATTTGTTATTAGTGACAATAATCGATTTTTGCGTGAAACAAAACTGCTCTATCCAGGCATTTTCATGTGCCAAATAAGGGCCTCAATTGCTCGGAATGACGTTTATAATTGCGTTTTATTGCGGCACGTCAGCAGTGCGGCTTGATCGAATTATCGAACGATCTCGACCGACTCTCGGGGCAACACGAATTGCAATCATCACAACACTCCGACAATTAAGTATTAATTAATTGATAACGCAGCACACGGCTTTTTGCATTACCTATAGTATCTACCTACTTTCAGACAACTACACGGTAAAATAAAGGAGATTAATCGTGTTTATGAACCATGGTCATGAATTATTAATTTGGACGTCTTAATTGAGCCATTAGGATTTTCCTAATTCGTGAACAAATGTCTGAAAAAAGTGGTCTGTATATAATGCAACGAAATAATTTCATGTGATACTAATTACAGCGTACTGTAGCTATAAAAAGTACCTATAAATGTATATATTGTTAATTATAACTTTACCCAAGCACGTATTATTTTTTTGTGCATCAACGCACTTGCACAAAGGCAGTGTATTCGTTGAACTGTTTTAAAGGCGAACGTCCGAGTTGAGAGGACGTGTCAAGCTGAAATGTGCATTAGTGTAAAATAACATGTAGCTACGAAAATTTCAATTAAACTTAATGCACATGTCGGGCCATCCCCCCGCCCCCTCCGGTTTGCTGACTGACTTGTACTCGATTTATTAAAACCGATTACAGAGCTAAGCTGACACTCGTTTGACTTTACGCTTGTTTTATCGCTGCAACTGCATTTTATTCCCCAAATTATAATAACGTAATTATAGCCGTTTTCCGTTATTTATATAACAAATCTGACTGTATCCAAGTAGGCCATGAACTCAGTTTCACTTTACATACCAGCTATAGAAAAGCAAAAGAAGCAAATTTTATTTTGAATGAAACAAATGCGCAAAACGAAAACTAAATTACGCGTTAAAGAGGAAACCGTATCAGCAATGCATGGACAAAAAATAATTTTAAATAACGTAAAACATGTCACACAGCAAAGTTTGTAATATGTACTATTGTATACCAGAAAGTTGATATAATAATTAAGTGAATACTTTTTTTTTATAAATACTTACTTATAATACATACAAAACACCCAGATAAAGAACAAAAATTTTTGGTAGTCCCATAAACGTTTGTCCAGAGTGGGAATTGAACCCACGCCCTATATCTGTCGAAACAGATAGGTACCAAATGAGCTGCCAAATGAGAGAAGTTGTAAATTATGATAATATAATTATTTTAAAATAGCGAGGTTATTTTCTTTTCTATAACGTGTTTTTCATTTATCCAAATCACCTGTTTCTCATAAGCCTTAAAAAAAGATTGAATTAACTGCTTCTAATGAACAGTAATCATTTCCTACAATAAGTGTCAAAACGGCACTAAATATTGTTTGTAAATGCCATAAGTTTTGTATTTTTTATAACGGTCCACACCTTTGGACGGACAAAGGCACGTAGGAGCTGATCAAAGAGCCAGGTGCTAAAGGTTAACATGCGTTTAATATTATTGGTTAAGTTTTTAAGGCCACTGCAGTGCTCAAGCGAGTAGTACCGATCTCCACTTGACGTGAACTTTAGCTTATCAAAGTAAAAGTAACTATTGCTAGTAAAATTACAAGTCTATTGAGACTAATCACGGAATGTTTCAAAGTAGTGACGCCCTGGACTTTGTTTTGTTACTCAATGTTCTGAGAAGCATTGTAATGGTCATTTGTAAAAAATATATCTATATACATACATAAAAATCTCGAGGCACGGTGTTTGTGGTCGCACTCCTCCGAAACGGCTCGACCGATTTTTGTGAATTTTTTTATATATATTTTGTAGATAAGAGAATATATCGTAAAGTACATATATTTCATACCGCTAGGTGATAAAAGACGGAAGCTAGTACATGTGTGTATTTTTATATTTGGTTGATTACTATTTCATTACTATAGTAATAAAATTGGCAGAAGTAAAAAGTTAGTAAATGAGCAGGTGTGTGAGGAATAAATAAATATACTAGGACATTTCACACAGCGCGACCTAGCTTCAAACTAAGCAAAGCTGGTATTATGGGAACCAGATAACTGATAGAATCATACTTTTTTTGTAAATACATATTAATAATACATACAGAACAAACATTTAGAATAGAATAGAATCCATGCAGCTCTTTACTAACATATTACTAACTAAAAATCTACCTATAGGCACTATAGATAGATAGAAAACTCTTTAAAAATCAAAATTACTAAATTTAAAAACAAATCAAAATAGATATTTATACACAATATAAATAAAAATGAACACCTACCTGCAAATATTTGGTATAAAGTTACTCGCTTTGGGAAAATTAACTAAGTACCTATGTGAATTTAACGACTGAATATGCGTCTTTATTACCCACAGATTTACATAGAACTTAAAAATGTACATAAATAAGTGTATTAATATTGATTCCTGGACTTCCGAAGCCTAAAATCTAAACCCTTACTTATAAGCTTGCTTAAATTTAAAGTATGTAGTTTGACTCGGTTGTGAGACATTTCACGGCCTTGTCTCATTGACAGAACATTGATCAACTATAAGCAACGTTTATAAGTAGAACCAAAAACATTTATAAAACTTTCTACGATTGTGATTTTTGTGTCGATCTCAATATAATATATCTTATTTTTATTTTAGGCGTGATTGGTATTCCTCAACGACCACGAGGTCCACGAGGCGACCGCAAAGGCGCAAACCAATATTGCAATAACGTTGTTAACTTATAAAGCCTTCACATAAAAATACCACATTATGGCTTAACATTCAAATATTTTGGATGGGCTCATTGTCAAAAGAAGTCCAACGTTCATAAATTCTCGACCAGTTAGACCTCTAACAAAGTCCACTCGGCAGTAAAGTGGCCGCCTGTAAATCAAAAAAAGTTGAAATAAGTTGAGCGAGACATTCGACATTTCTCATGTGAGTCAAGTGACGAAGTAAGTTTTATGTAAATAAAATTACAAAGAAAACAAAGTAAAAAAAGTAAGATTGTTAATTTAAATAATAACTACCTAAATACTTTTATTTTTTTATTAACCAATTTTTTTTTGATACTTTTAGTTTTTTTTTTTTTGTTTGACAGCTTAGGTGTTTGATCTACCTAGAGAGTATTCAGTCTACGGAACTAAGACCAAACTAACCAGACTAAGGTATATTAATTCCATTCTATATTAACATCTTATTCTGTATGACTCTTCAAGATCAAATATTGAAAATTTTATTTAATTTACATTTACTAATACCAAACTAAACAGATACAACATTGAAAGTTACCACACACAAATTACTTAACCTCGTCATACTAACAAGTAGGATGATAATTTCGAAATAAGTAATGGTCGTAATAGAATTTTGTATAAATAACAATAAATTATCATTAGAAATAAGTAGGTGAGTGTGAAGGTGAGTCGACATAAGATTTGTTAGAATGCTGACGATAAATGTCACTTGCGCGTTTATTATCTTTTAGGAGATAGTTCTGAGACGGAACTTCAATACCATTCAATAGTAGTTACTTATAGTTGATAGGCTATGTATTAGACCACAGTTAACTAAGTGTTAAGTGGTGGTGTGGTCGAAGATGGTAAACATACCTAGTCTGGAATTTTTGTAGCGATGATAGCTCAGTGGTTAGCGCGGTTGGTTCGCATGCCGAAGGGCGTGGGTTCAAACCCCAACAATGAGCTTGAGCTGCCGGTGAAGGAAAAACATCGTGAGGAAACCATAGCGTGGTGGTAGGGTACTTTCTAGTACTCGGCTGGCTAGCTACCACCCTCAAGTTGAAAATCTGCCGCCAAGCATCTAACGGTGTGTTCCGGCAGCCTCACTTGAGAGCCAGTTCTATTCCAGGCTAGGTGTGCTTTACCATCTTCGACCACACCGTCACTTAACATCAGGTGAGTTGTGGTCAAAGACCTAGCCTGTCAGCCATAAAAAAAAAAAAAGGAATGGAACACCGTTACGTGCTTAGCGGCAGACGGTCTACTTAAGGGTGGTAGCTAGCCAGTCGAGTACTAGAAAGTACCTTAGCTACTGTGTTTATCATCTTCGACTACAGTGTAGTCGATGATGATGATTAACATCAAGTGAGATATGACAGATAGATAGAAACTCTTTATGGATCTGGTGCCACAAGTGGCGACCTCATCGCTAAGAGCAATCTCTACCAGGCTACCAAGAATGGAATACATCTTAAGTACAGACGGGAGATGTTGTAGCACTATTTAGTTAAAAAAATTAAAATAATACATGTAGTTTATAATAAGTATGTAAAAATAATAATTATGTTTTCAAATAAAACGAAATATTACAAATAAAAAATATAAAAAACAGCTGAAATTAATTTCTTTGTAGGAAAATAATACAGTCCGCAAATAAGTTGAGAACAATATCGATAAATGAATAGACAATTCGGTGTAGAGCAATTTAAAAACACGCTCCGACACCCTCCCTCGATAAAATTTGTCCCTGATATCCCATTTTGATTGGACGGGTTGATTTATCTCTTGTTTAGGCGGAGTTGTGACGATTACATAATCTTGATAATTTTGTTAAATAACGTAACAAAAAATGTAAAAACTCATTTGAATACATCACACTGTATGTCCATACATTAAATTAACAAAGCTTGTAATCCTAAAACTAGTTTAATGTTTTTTGTAAGTTGAGTTATGCATGCGAATTTTCCAGATCCTAAAATCACTGGAAGTGCTTTGGTACTTTTTACTTAAGCGAGCAATCAATTGAGTTTTCATATTATTTTTCTGATATAATTGAGTAACGACGCGAGCGATTAATTTACCCGATAGTGAGCGCCGTGTTTATCAGTGACACAGACATATTTATCAAAGAATCAAGTCTAAATATTTTATCATGAAGGTGTACTAGGAACGCTTCCCTATTTTATCCACTTTCCTTTGAGAATACTCAAAGAGGAATAAACTTTTAAAAAATTACTTTTCATTGTTGACAGACAAGGTATTTAACCACAGCTCACTTGAAGTTACGTGGCGATATCGAAGATGGTAAATACACCTTACATGGAATAGAAACTGGCTCTCGTGTAAGGCTACTGAAAGACATCGATAGGCGCTTGGTGGTTAGATTTTGAAGAAGCTAGCCAGCCAAATTTTCGAAAGTACCTATCGTAGGTACCTATCCTTGCTGTGGCTTCCTTACAATAATTTCCTATACCGGCAGCTCAAACTCATTGATTGATTTGAGTTCACTTCGACGTGCGATCCGAACGAGCTCACCACTAAGCTACTATTGATTTCAAGCTAAATTATGATTTCAACACACAAAACTAAAAAATATTTGAACAAACTTTAATCTACATATTTCTACAATACTTATTCGAGTACACTAATAATATTAGAAAAGTTTAAAGCATCAAAACATATCGGTCGTGCTGCAATAGGTATGTAACGAGTATAACAAAGGGAATATCACCCCCGAGATTGAAATGCTCTCCGAACAAGCGTCGGAGTACCGGCTACAGTGATTTAGACTAACTATTACACTTGTTGCAATCAGGGGATCCTCCCTACTGCAGATAACATATGACATGGCCCTAATTTGGAGATTAGAGATTAGAGATTTTGTACATTTTTTATTACTAATAGGCTTACGTTTGACCGCCATACATACTTACTAGCATAGCATACTTACCTTTTTTTTATGTTTGACAAGCTAGGTGCTTGACCACAGCTCACCTGATGTTAAGTGACGGTGTAGGTCGAAGATCGTAAAGCACACCTAGCTTGGAATGAACTGGCTCTCAAGTGAGCTAAAAGAAATCGATTCACTATCGACTTGAAGGTACCCAGGTTGTATTTATCGGGGAACATTGCACCCACTCGGGTTAAATTTTAATTATCAAGCGATTAAGATTGTAGTGTTGGATTCTTGGTCCAAAATCGTAATTACGGTGATTTATTAGTTACTCTTTAAGATGTGAGCAAGTTAAAATAGTTTCGCAGTACAGGTACACTTTAAACCTGTCCACAGCTATGAGAAAGATACATTTTATAGCAACCCATAACTTCTCCTGGCAAGTAATAAATATTGTCATTATTAAATAAAAATATGGCCATAAACAATGTTATGGTAGGCTGTAAACAGATAGAATTATAAAAGGTACAGATTGAAATTAAAAAAAGTGCACTTAATGGGTTGACGTATCAATATTGTGTCTCGAGAGGTTCCTGCGAGCGTGGAGTCAGTATTTCATTGTGCAGGGAAGGGCCCCGTACACAATGCCAATTTTCCGCTCACCGCCACCGACTACGCAATTATTTAGATAAACCTCTCGGCGTGACTGTAAAAACATCTTCCCCTCCCCCGGCGAGCGCTGTTTGTTGTCTTTGGGGCTTTGTGAATTTATAGCCCGACATTAAGCCGACGGTTACGAAAAAATGTACTTTTAATTTATCTCGTTAAAGGGTTGAAGGACGGCCGGGTTCGCGAAGTAATTATTCCGGAATTGGCCACTTTAGCTGATGAATCCATTTCGTATAAACTTCTGGGGTCGATTGTACACTGAATTAATTTGTTTTTGACTCTGATATCAGTGAAGTGAAAGATTAAATTATGCTGATGAGCACACGATTCAATATTAATAATTAACTTACTATGTTTTAAGAACAAATTAAATAATATATAATAAAATATTGCACTAAAGACAGCTGAGTTTTAAACTGTAGACGTTTACGTTGAGTGATGTCCGCTGGTGACTGGAGTCCCATTGGAAAGATAAAACAAGAATTTTTATAGTGACTACAGTCCCCGTGGACGTAACAGTGGCTCATCATATATCAATATGAGTCTTTAAAATTTTCCATTTGTATCTAAATTAACAATACTTTGTACAATAATTAAACGTGAATATATCGGTTACGTATGCCACAGACGTATTTTGAAATTTTTAAAATGAATCCCCATCAAAAGTTCTGACCGTTTTAAATGAAAAATTATTCCAAAATAATGCTGACACGTGTTGTTATCTAATCTAATCTATATCTTTAAACAAGCAATTCTAGTATATATATATATATATATATATTCTGAATCTCGGAAACGGCTCCAACGATTTTCATGAAATTTTGTATCCAGGGGGTTTCGGGGGCGAAAAATCGATCTAGCTAGGTTTCATTTTCAGAAAACGTCGTTTTGCCCATGTTTTCAGCCGAGCAATACTCGGTCAACCAGGTACCTTTGTACGAGCAATTCTTGTATATATGTATATACATATACAATCTGAATCTCTAAAACAGCTCCAACGATTTTCATGAAATTTAGTATGCAGGGGGTTTCGTGGGCGATAAATCGATCTAGCTAGGTTTTATTATTAGAAAACGTCGTTTTATCCTTGTTTTCAGCCGAGCAAAGCTCGGTCATCCAGGTACTAAATAATTATAACAGCACGTGTAAGCAAATATGTATAATTATAATGAGTAATTTGTTACAATACCTATATCCAGTACCATTGACATGACTACAAACACTATCATGACAATAAGAACTTTTAAAACGACTTTATCAATAATTCAAACACGGGTAACTCTACTTCTCTTACTTGGAATTTATGAATATGCTACTCACAACTTTTAGCTACCACTAAAGCGTCATTAAGTATCGAGGCTTTGTAAATAAAAGAAAATCCCAGGGCAGCTAACTATGAAAGGTTACGTAGGTAAGAAACCGGTAAAAAAATGACATAACTCACCCGTTAGTAGCTTAGCTTCTCTGTAGAGTGCGGATTCGATTCCCACTCAGTTACGTGACGAAGATTTTATTTTGTTTGTTTTGTGTATTTTTTTTTTTGTAAATACATACATTTTATATCGGTTATCTTGTTAACACAGTACAAGCGTTGCTTAGGTTCAGATTAAATGTCGATGTGTAAACATATAAATAGAAAAAACTGTATTTTTTATGTATTCAGAGATCATAGAAAATATGCTATGCTATGACTAACCTCCCAGTCTTAGTGATGATCATCTCTGTGCCCAGGTCGTGGAACTTGTCCCAGAGTTCCTTGGTCTCCAACTGACAGTCGACCGATAGTAGTTCTTCACAGTTGCAGGAGGTGGCAGGCGGCAGTGGCCGTGCAGGTGACGGCGTGTCGCGCTCGCCTAGTTCTGTGACCAGTAACACATATGTTTTTATTAGTTAAAAGTAATAAGACGAACGAAACGCTTTTCTGATCGGTGATAACGTCAGTTCGTGACCATTACATCAGAACTTTGAGTAACAAAACTAACTACAGGGCATCGCTGTTGTAGCGCTTATTGTTTTGTTAGTTTGATAATTTTAATAGCCCTTTAATTTTGCTAGCTGTAGTACTTTTGAAATTGAAACACCGTACTGTATGGCATTAACCTATTGTTCTATCGGACAGCCAGAAGCACAAAAAAGCGACATCGTTTCATGGGCGACGTTCCAAAAACTCAAACTAAACGATTTGATTCCACGTTCATTATGCGGCCTGCTAGACAGTCGAATGCGCTGCCTGAGTGGGTGTTACCCGTTGGATATAATCCGGGTGTCTTCAAGTTGAAAGTGAATCGGCATAGGTAAGCGTGCTCCATCTTAGACCGCATCATTACTTAACATCAGGTGATGGCGGTCAAACGAAAGCTTATTTCGTATAAAAAAATATGGCAGCAGAGTATCTACTGTACTGTCGTGGTGGTTCTTACCTAAAGAGTTATGCCACCAAGTAAATTATAAAATGTAATTTGTCTTAGAAATGATAATGTAATTCATAGTCGACATAATCTGCGGGCCAATTTTTTTGCGATTTCAAAGTTGGTTAACAAAAATCGGATTATAATGATGAGTACTTTAGCTGCTTCCGGCTTAGTACACACGTACAGCATATTATAAAAATAGAAAAAGCGGACCTCGTCTAATTTAGTGTCGTTTGAATTATTAATAACTAGCGACCCGCCCCGGCTTCGCACGGATAGTAAGGATGAGTTTTTTTTTAATGGCTTACAGTCTAGTTATTTGACCACAATTCACCTGATGTTAAGTGACGGTGTGGTCGAAGATGGTAAAGCACACCTAGCCTGGAATGAAACTAGCTCTCAAGTGAAGCTGCTGGAGCACACCGTTAGATGCTTGGCGGCAGATTTTCAACTTGAGAGTAGCCAGCCGAGTACTAGAAAGTACGCTACCACCACGCTATGGTTTCCTCACGATGTTTTTCCTTCACCGGCAGCTCAAGCTCATTGTTGGGGTTTGAACCCACGCCCTTCGGCATGAGAACCGACCGCGTTAACCACTAAAGCGCTAACCACTATAGTAAGCTATCCTTAAAAGGTAGATATAGGTATGCCACCCCGGACATTTTTCTAGATCTATAAAAGCGGAATATTCCACCATGCATTGTTATGTTATATCTCAAAGGGATTAGGCAGCGTTTTCGATGAAAGCTCCCAGGCTTGACTTTTTCCGATACTTCCAACAATTATCATCATATTTCAACCAATTTACACAAAACCGTGACAAATTATATGCCTAAACCTCCCTCATGAATCTATCTATCGGTGAAACTCGCGTGTTAACGCGTTCAGTAGTTTTTAAGTTTATCGCGAACAGACAGACAGACAGACGCGGCGAACGGGATATAAATATTTCAATGTGGCGTGGCCGTCTACCAGCTCGGTGACTATGGACTGTCTTGCACTAGAAGAGCAGGTAGGGTTGCTGCCTGTTTTGACGGTATCATTCGATAGGTTCTAACAACCAACAACTATACAGCCGTCCTCCAGCCATACATGACGATGGTAAGAGACCGGACAGATTGACTTTGATCCTGTGGAAGATAAGACGGCCCTTATGGAGTACTGCTTGCGTTGATACTTTGGCACCGTTACATCTTCCCAGAACGCAGATTAAGGCTATCGCGGTTGCTGAATTGGCAGAAGACCTCAAAAGGAGTAAATATAGTATCCTGGACAGTGGGTACTTTTTTGAGCCTTTTGAGGTTGAAACATTAGGACCGAGGAAATCGGGAGCAAGAAAAAATATTCAAAATGTCGTTTTTTCGTCTGATCGACATCACACGTGACCAAAATGCTGACTTCTATTTTAAACAAAGACTATTAACGTGACAAAAGATTCAGTGTTTCAGAAACTATTCCCATTGGTAGAGAGGCCTTTAGATTAGGTAATTAATTTTATTGTAGTATGTAGTATTATTTTAAACAATTGATTTCTGTTTTATTGATTTATGTATTTTTGTAATAAATGACAAGCCAATAAAACATAATATTAATACGAAGTAATATAAACTAACGACTCGCTTAAACAATATACAATAGAAGCCCACATATTAATCATGTCGCTTCCAGCCATTTACAATATCTGCAGCCATACCATGGATTTCTACACGCACTAAATAACATGAAATACACACACGGTGAGAACCAAATTGTATTGCTATGAGAAAACCTGTTTATTGTGCTAACAGCAGTTCTATAATCACAAGTTCAATTTACTTTTTGCTTCACAATGAATGAATACGTCGCTGTCTAGAAAGAATGACTTGGAATTCACACTTACAGTCATTTCTATTTTTAAATGGTTATTATTTTGTAAGGAATTTGTAATTATCACAAACTCGGAGTTTTGAATGTAGTTTGAATTGAACGTACCTATAATACAAAGTAAAACAAAAGCAACAAAATGAACGCTTGGAATATTGATAGACAACATATAGATAATATTTTATCTCTGTGATGAAAACCATATAAATTATTAATAAAATTTGAATTTTAAAAAGAAACTCGTCAGTAAACGTTTGGAACACTGGAAACATCAATGTTTTATATTTACCGCTCAGTGGAAAAATATTGCTGGTGTGATGAATTGGTACTTACCAAAGTAAAGAATAGAAAATAACTAAATGAAACACAGAATAGTTCAAAGAACTGCACAAAATCAACATGTGGGTTATTGACCCTTCCTCTGTGAAAACACAAGAAAATATTGATCGGTGCAAAACACTCGCCTCTAGACAAGAACGACAGAAAAGAATGAGACAAAAAGGAAAGGTTCTTTTTATAGTCAGAACCTTAACCGTAAAACAATATTGAGAAGTGAGAACTTACCCAATACTCATAAGGTAGTGGAACTAGACAACTTTACTACAGCTCTAACGTTATGTCTTGTGGCATGTGATTACGGGGCTACTAGCATAAAATGTCGCATAAAACGGTTCTTTACTACTATTCAAAATAAGTTTCTGTTTTAGCGTTTCAAAGCTGACTATCAGTGTCTTGTAGATTGTGGTAAAATCAAAAGTATGCCATTTTGAAGTACGCAACCACAATTTTATAAGGCTAAACAGAGTACAAAAATTGACAAGACAAACAAGTAATTTTAGGAAAAAGTTAAAAAAATATTGTATGCTATTTGACACAAGTCTACTTTGTTGCTATTGAAATTAAATTTTCTTATAAATGTTTTTTAATATCAGAATGAACAGTAGAATTTATTAAGGATAAAAAAGCAGCTTACAAATCCTAAAAAGTATAATTATATTCTATCTGTTATTTGGTTCTCATAGTACAAGCTTTACTATGTACCTATATTCCAACGTTTGGGGTCTCTGTTACTGAAGTCAATCATCAGTTTAATGTTGTGGTCTCATTCATCACAACAAAAACTCGGTGCTTACGCAAATTGCAGCGCATCAAACTTCGGATTTTTTGGTTTTTCTCACATTACTTGAAAAGTAAAAACTAAACCCAAATCTGATTACGAAGTTTTAAAAAGCGATACTGTTTCATGGTACATATTCCAAAAACTCGAACCAAACGGTTCGATTCCACCTTCATCATATGCACCGTCAAATAATGGAATTTGCTGTCCGAGTGTTCCCCGCAAGATTCAATATGGTTGCCGCCAAGTCGCGAGTGAATCGGTTTCTTCTAGGCAATCGTCCATCGTAAATAGCATATTCGCTTATCATCAGGCGAGATGGCGGACAAACGCAAACTTATTAAAAAAAAATATATACACAAGAACATTCAGAAGTTTTTACAGTGAAATCTAATAATTCTGAAATTTGATAAAAGTCAGACAATACCGTCTTCTTAGACACTAATAGAGCAAACTTGTAAGACGCACTGAACAAGGGCAGGGTTCGGGATGCATCTTCCATCACGTGCTTCGGAAGCAAGCTAAGATCTTGGCTTCAAGAAACTTTGTTTTATGACTTTGACGACAATTTATAAATAAGAGATTACTGAATTACTAGTAAGTATAGTTTTTATTGACATTTAATTATATTGACATACTTTATATTTGACATACTATATATTTGACATACTTCATATTTGGCATACTTTAGATTTGACATTTTATTATATTGACATTTCATTTTATTGACATGTGTGGTGATTTTGACATTTTCAATGTCATTTTTAAATATGAATGAAAAAATTACCTGTATCTTAGGTGTTATTAATAAAATATTTGTATTTGTTCGTCAGGCACTGCAAACTTTCAATTTTGAGTCCATATCACTTAGTAAAGTGGGAGACCTATCCTGTTTAACTTGTCAATAGATAATCTCACCAGAAGAAGGTGCAGGGGAAGGCGCAGCATGATCGGACGCGTCTCGTTCCCCGTCCGAGCACTGTTCCACGTCCACGTCCACATCTTCATCCGGCAGCGGTGACCTGCAGCTGGAACCAGGTGAGCTGAGCGACGCGGGAGAA
Organism: Biston stratarius; assembly: GCA_950106695.1. NCBI lineage: Eukaryota > Metazoa > Arthropoda > Insecta > Lepidoptera > Geometridae > Biston > Biston stratarius. Next base: position 14,171,366 of record OX467115.1, on the reverse strand, counting down.
CTTTGTCTTGATATTGAACCTGGGCAAAACACACGAGTCAAGCGAAGCAAGTTCAAATTGAGTCGAAACGTTTCCGTGTAGTAGTCATACTACATTACACTAATATTATAAAGGCGAAAGTTTGTGAGTGTGTAAGTGTATTTGTTACTTTTACACGCTCAAACGGCTGGACCAATTTTGATGAAATTTTGTATGGAAGTAGCTGACACCCTGGATTAACACAAAAGATACCCATATACGTAAATATTACTTAGTAAGTAATTAGCAATTTTTTAACATTGGCATCTTAAACAGGCCGTCTAGATAGGTTTCAAAGTAGATCTCTCACAAAGGACGCCACTAAAATTGATTTTCAGCTTTTTGTTTTTCAGATTTTGTCACTCTGTCAAGTCTCAGAGAATTCCACATACGCATACGAACATACGTTTTGGAATAGTAATATTATGTGTATATGATGAGATGACATTTTTTATTTATTTTACATATAAACCCCAACGTAAAGAAGAGTTTCTTAATTTAAAAGGGAAAGTAATTAGTGAGATATATTATACGAGTAACAGTATTATTCATCATCGTCTGTGATTATTACAAAATAATTCTGAAGGTTACTGAAGTTATTCACATTGCATCAACTTTATTAAAACAAAAACAAACGAACGTCTCGCGATCGAAATCTTTATTTTTATCCTAGCAGTTGTGCTAAAAAGAGTCTTAATTGCTTTTTTAAAGAGGTTTTTGGTTTTCTTTTTTGCCAGATCTTGCTATCCCAAGACGTTTTGCTGACCTCCAAATTTTATCATGAAAACGTCACCTAGTGATGTACTACCCAGTATAGCTTTATACTATTCAGAATATTGATTTATGAGACACAGTCACTTAATACTGTAGACCAACGCCGTGGATTATAAAACGAGTGTAAAATAAAATAAATATTGTTCGTTGTAAGTTGCGTGTCCGCCGGCCTGCCAGACTCAGCGGCCGTCACTGCTGCCAGATCAAAATACCCATTCAGCGCTAACAGCGATACAAAAAGCGCTAGATTTGACCAAATCGACGCATCAAAAAAGATTTAAATTAGCTAGTTCCGAAATAAAAAAAGAAAGACATTACATTAAATTAATACGTCTATAAATATTGTATTCTAATCGTTTTTTTTTATGAATGAAGATTTACAATTTGTTTTAAATGGCTTACTTATAAGGTATTTTTGGTAAATGTTAAAAAAATACATTATCAAATGACACATGTCAATTATAGTACTGAAAAACACAGCCCAGCCATAGGTTATGCCGGTTAAATATACTAAAAAGTGATGCTACATCAAAAATAAAAAGGCGCAATTTTTTTAACGCCAACCTCCCCAAAAAAATCGCTAGATTGAGCGCCTAAAGCGCTAAAGTGGCAGTATTGCCGACCGGTGTCGAATGTGTTCTGTTCCGCACAATTAATCTGAAATAACGAACTGACCCGCAACCCGACGCCTGCGCATGACTCGACCACACCAATTACCATTAAACCCCTTTCGAAACGGGGACTTCGTTTTATTATAAACTTGTAAAAACTGTGCTAGCCTGACTTAACAAAACGACAATATTTGTAAAGTACGAAATACGAGAGTCCAACTTGTTAAAATTATTGTCTTGTCTTTCTTATTCGTCATTTAGATATATAAATGCTTTTCTTACTTCTGAAGGATAGCATTTAGCCTTGTATATTGAATATTATGTATGTCCTTGACAAGGCTAAAGAGTTCGGCGGCACGTGAAATTCTCTTCCATTTTATATACACTCACTCACATACACATACACTCATTTACTCACACACCCACACACGCACATACACATACATGCACACAAATACACACAAACACAGCGATTTTGTATTTTGCTCAGATAGACATTAAACTGTAAAAGGTGGGAATCACTGAATCTCACGACACGGGACTCCCTAGTGTGAGTTTCAAGGTCCACAGCAAGACGTTGTATATTATAATATCTTGCGTAAAAAGAAATATTATTAAGTTATCATTCTCGGATGTTACGCAATCACGATTTCCTTCTGCAATCGGCCTTCGTTCACCCGACTACTTTTCCGGCTTTTCTACTTTTCCCATCATGAATAGTCGTAAGAGCCCGTAGGTATTTTATGCCTGAGCACATGTCCTACATATATATGCAACTTTACGCTGTCTATCTTACAAGACAATTTAGATCTAATCATAATTAAAAATTTCTTATAAGACAATTTTTTATTTGGTAAGAATTAACAAGAACTTATTACGTTACTATCAGGTTTTATTTTTAATAACATAAGAAAGTAAGTATAAGCAGTACGGTAAAATCTATACTAAATACCTGGGATTTTTGAATTATGAAATATAATTATGAAAAAAATAGATAGGAAGAGGTACCTATGTACATATATTCTAGAATTTTAGATCACATAAAGGAGAAGATATGATTAGTTTATTAAGTTTTGAAGTTATACAATATTGATTACTTTGGTATACCTACCTAATGGTTGTATTCTGTTGAATACTATTTATTCTTGCATCTTATATTGCTCTATTACAACACAAGTACGTAGGTATCTATTTATCGATAATTTACCATTTGTATCAAGTTGGATTTTTTACTTAGGCCCAAATCGATAATATCGTTAAATGGGTCGTATTTTAAATAAGCTGAAGCCATGAAACAAAATTACATAAAAGTAAAATTTAACAACATAACTTTTCATTTATTTGGATTTAGACTTTTTTTTTTATGTAACTTTAATGAGACGAACGAGGCGCTCTCCTGATGTTAAGAGATAACGCCTGTCCATGACCATTGCAGCAATACAGAACTTTGAGTAGTAAAACAAAGTCCAGGGCATCGCTGCCTTGGCGCTCATTTCTTTGAGACTAGATGGTCAGTCTCAATAGCCCTGTAATTTCGCTAGCTGCACCCTTCAAACCGGAACACAGTAATGTTTACACACTACTGCTTGGCGGCAGAATATCTGGTACTGCGGTGGTACCTACCTAGACGACCTCCTGCTAAGGAAATCTACCACCAAGTAAAGTAGCGTAGGCCTAAATGACCATATTAGGCCGATAAAAGATAACCGACAGAATTAAATTGCAACGTCATCATAGGCCTATTCTACTACCACTCTACCTATACTACTTTATAGGATTTTATAGTTCACGACAATAAAATCATACCAAATTTAATATTATTTTGTGATACATAGTTACGCTGATAAAAGTAACAAGTTACTTCGGCGTAATACAGAAATGAAGTGCACAATGCTAATTAGAGTCATATAACTTCAAGCTGTGTTTTAACCAAGACCCATTGAGTTTATTAGGTTTAACGTTGTAGCTAGTCATATTCAAAGAAAATAAATTGCACACATTTATTATTAGCATTGCATGCGAATGTAACTATATCGTTTATTTTAAGCATTGTAAAACTATGTAGGTATATAGGCCCCTACTGAAATTGCAGCAATTTTTAGTCTTCCAACTTCCTTTAAAAAGGTTTGCGGCTATACATTGAGCAACAATGTTAGAATACCTCGATATAGATAGAAGCTCGAAGCCTCGCACAACCACAACAAGAGTTTTTTTTGTGTGTGTGATATTCAAAGATATTTTGTGTAAAATAGTTTTTAAATAGTTGCAAATCACTGTGATCGGGAAATTACAAGCGTCATAATTATAAATTTTAAAAAGGTTCTAACTTTTTTTTTGTATTAAATAGATCTACGTTTGGCCACCAACTCGCCTAATGGAAAGCGACGGTGTGGCCGAGGATGCAGCACACCGATCTAAAAGTAATCTATTCACTCTAGCCTTAAAAACGTCCAAATTATAGTTTAAAGGAAACAGATCAGCTGGCAATGAGCCAATATTTCAAAGAAATCTTTGTGTAAATGACGATAGGTGCCTAATTACGTGGCAGGACCTAGTATCAGTGATATTGTGTGCATTAGATGGTCGCGGCGGGCGCATACATATTGTATGTGAGCTATACGAAATCTATTATTTCTTTTTTCATTATTCAAACGGCATAATATAATATCTCCAAATTCGAGTTTTTTTTATACTTAGATACGTGGTTTGCAGAAATGTGATTATACTATATATAGGGCGGCGGATAAAACCCGACGGCCGCAAATAAACCCAATGTTTAAAAAACGTTTTCTTTGTAAATACATATTTATACGTCAAAAACAGCAAAAAAATATTTTACATTGCAGCCTACTTATCAGAGTGTAATTTAAATGTGAAGTTCTCCCACCAGATAAGCTAGAAATATTCTCTAAACTGCATCCTGAATTCCCGTGGCCATGTAAAGATGGGTAGATAGATAAAAAATCCTTTCTCCTCATTTGGATAAGTAATAACCCGGTGAACTGCATAAACCCTTTCTTTCTATTTCCGTAAAAGAAATATTATTTAAAGTAAATGTACATTTTGCTCCAAATCATCAACATAAATAAATAATTAATGTCTGTTACGCCCTGTATATTGAAATTAAAATAAAATAGGTTTTCCCCGTTATAAATGCCTAGTGGAAGAAATGAAACGGGATTTAGTGGGTCTTTGCCCAGCCGTGGATTTTAATCCAGGTGGTCACTATCTCTTTGATTAGTTTGTTTTTTATTTCATCGTTTGGTCGTCCTACGGGTAGGTACTTAAATATGTGAAGCGAGTGGTGTACCAGCGGTGAGGAGGCTGTGTTGGTGTCCGGACGCGGGCGGCGCGGCGCCGGCGGCGGGACTGCGCGGCTCGCCGGCGCTTCTTGCCATGATAGCCGCGATGGAGAAGTCAGTCGCGCGCGTCTTTCCCTCCTCCGCCACCATCCTCGCCGAGCCGCACCAGCCCTCCACATCCATCAGCCGCGGGCCGCCATCTCACCGACATATGCACCTTCTGCCTCTCATTACTCTATATTTACAAACACAACTACGAAGATAGAGTTTGCATTTTTTAGTGTACACTGATGATAGTTATCCGCACGGTTTTGATCGTAGTTTACGCGGTCGTGTCCGTTGAACGGACGCGGCGGCCGAGCGCGGACTGGCGCGCGGAGCGGCGCGGCGCGCGGGGCGGGCCGCGGGGCGGGGCCATCGCACTCCTACCCGAGCCGCGGGGATATTGCCTCCCCCCCACATGCTGCCTCCTTCGTAAAGCTTTTCAATAACAATATCGCTGATGTTGTTTTCTCTATTCTAGCAGTTGTTAAGCCGTCGTTAAGTAAAAAATAGTCCATTACTTAAAGAACTTCATAAGTAAGTGGATAAATTAATATAAACCAGGCTGCCACTTCAAGTACCTACCTATCGATATTTTTAATCCACTATAATGTTTTAATAACATAAATTGAGACCTAGTAAGAATAACTTTTATATGTAGTTTGACTCAACCATAAGGTACCTAAAGTTATTTTGTTTTACTACCTATTCAAAAATTATTTAGTTATCTATTAGTCTCCTTTAAAAATTAACTATAATTTGAATCCATTTATTAATTAAATAAATTATGACGTCTCTAAATTGTTGTAACAAACGCACGCGCATCGATTCTGTCGCGCCGCCCATTTAAATTAAAAGGTTAGACAGAGATGGAGATAATTATTCTTCACGGCCACTGCACATTAGAACACACGCTAGAATGAGAATCTTGTAGAATTGCTGTGCATAGGTACTGTATTACATTGCATTTATCCAATGCATTCTAAAATGTAATTCATATCTTCACTAAAAAATAAAATAAAATAAGCATTAGCATTCTTTATTGCACCAAGTATCAAGAATTTTAGTTTAACACAATTTACAGCTAAGTATGCAAGGATTATATAAGGTCCATTATAATTACTAACAAATATACCTACATATTGTAAGCAACTTTTAACATAGCTAATTTAGTAAAATTGTATTTGAAAAGTCTATCGTTTCAAAGTTGAATACACACATTGATCAATTATTTCTTAAATCAAAGCGTACATACGAAGCGTGCCCTTACTCGTTTCTAGGTAGGTACTATAGATTTGTCGTAATTATTTTGTCGCATTAATGATAATTATCTATACCTACCTACTCGATTGCCTGGAAGAAATCGCTCTATCGAACGATAAGGCCGCTACTTATGGCACTAACTCATAAGATTCTTTTGTTTTCTGTACTCTTTTTCTATTTTCGGTGTGCACAATAAATAGTTTCTATCTATCTACTTTCTTTCTTTCATTCTTGGTGTTAATTGTTATGGTACATCACTTCTATAGATAATTTAATTAATTAACGTTTTGTATAAAAGATACAACCTATTTTCTCTTTATTTATCTATAAGTAGGTACCTACCTATAAGTGAGTATTTTCTTTGTCAGCATTTTACGCTCTTGAGTACCTACATGGTATTTTAAGAAGTATGTTAGGTACTCACTAAGAACGTTAATAATGTAAATTTTTTTTCACAATATAATCGTTTCTGTTTAAGACTGTCCTCTGCAGAAGTACGCAATACAGCCAAGTTACTCGATACTTTTTCCTTACATTGTCCAAATTGTTCGCAACACGTCAAAAGCTATGATAAGTAGCACATCAATCCAGCGCTCGAGCACACATCGACCTGAATAATTCATCCGGCTTTAGCGAAATTAGAGAACGAAACGCCTATTCAGTGGTGTCGCGAGCATTCCTGTAATAGGAATAAACTGTGAAACATGGCCTCCCGCGACCGCATACTTTTTGCTGCGCAGCCTCCGGGGCCGCTGCGGGAAAACTAACAAGTCTTGTTAAACAAGTGTTCGAGTGTGACATCCTAACAACAAAATAAATATTGCAAGACATTTCACACAGCGTTATCTAGCTCCAAACTAAGCAAAGATCACTAATATTGTCGTGACCGAATCGGTTTCTTCTATGCAAGCGACTTCAAATTCAAATTCTTTATTGGTAACATCTTTGTTACATGGCATGTTAAATTAATAAGTAAGTTAAAGTAATCACATTAAAATAAAATAAAAAAATTAATTATAATTATTACTTCCATTGTAAACCATCTTCGCTTAACATCAGACGAAATGGCGGCCATCAAAGACAAGCCTATTCACAGAATAAAAAAAAACATGCAAAATTTTACTTATGTTAATGTTTGTTAATGCAATAGCAGTTTAATGAATTTGTAAACATTTTAGAGCACAAATAAGTTATTAACAGATAAACTACTTTTTATCTTGGTAAACGCCAATAAAACTTCACAACCACAATAGTAAAATATAAATAATTTCAAATAAGTGTGGCAAATAGGTAATAGTGGAAACATGACAGTATCTTTCGTCTAACTTTTTTAATCCAAGTCTACTTTGGTACATTTGGATGCATTTTATAATTCTAGATAATGTATCTAAAGTTTACAGGCATTAATGAGTAATTACTTGCTTGAGTTCACGCCTAAGTAAGCACTACCTTACATTATTACTAAAACAATCAGTACCTACTGATTAAGCTATTTTGCACCGAAACTGTAAAGTATGAATTGATCCACAATAATTTAGTTTTCTTCCCAAAAATATATATCAAGTTTATTAAAACTACCTACATACCTAATTGTTACCCTCCTTCTTACTGTCTAGTGAAAACATCCGCCATTGCATTACTCCCTTCGAAAAACACGCCCTTGCCTACATGGGGGAACAAAACACACCTCAATAAACATCCATAACACAGAAACTTCTCGAACACTCGCATTATTCGCGAAATATGAAAAATACAGCGTACTTAAACAGCCATAACTCTCGCTGGAAGGCATTAAGAGGCGTTATGAGCCACTCAGATGTTTTTCAATTTACCAGAATGGCGTCTGTGCAGCACCGCGATACGGCAATACCGAAATATATTCGAATACTTTGACTGGGGTTGGCTGTCAATGTTTTCAATTTGTTTCTTTGTGGAATATTTGAATATCACCATGCATCCCCATGCCGAACGCTTGTCGTTTGTTTTCACTAGAAAACGAAAGTAATTTTGTTTTAACATTGAGCTTATATAATACGTTCCGAACACTCGCTCCAATAAACACGATTGCAATATGTCAAGTGATGTTCTCATGTTGCCGCAACACCTCGCTTGTTTCTCATCATCAACGTCACCAAACTTTCCATCTAACTCACTGGAGCTACTATGCCAGCGCCCTAGAGCCTCGCTCCGATACTTCAAGGAGCTAGGTTAGCTCGGGTAGATGCTGGTAGGGGGAAATGCACAAAACACCCCAAGCGGGACGTCAGTGCAGGACTTATCGCCCCCACTTTGAATAAGAATAAGAATGTCAAGTGATGCCCGAGTTTTCTAGATCTGATTTTAGCTATTGTCTCCTTATATTCCGATTTAAAGACCCTATCTCCCAAATTTTGGAGTTAAAATGTTTCCAGTGTTTAAATAAATAAATATCGTAAGACATTACACACAGCGTTTTTGGCTCTAAACTAAGCAAAGCTTGTACTATTGAAGTCAGATAGCTGATACTTTTTTTTTTGTAAATACAAACTTATAATATATACAGAACAAAGAACACCCAGACACAGAACAAATATTTATGATTATACCACAAAATGCTTGTAGGGCGTGGGTTCGATACCCACTCAGGACAACCTGAGTGGGTATCGAACCCACGCCCTACGGGTCTTGGATCAGACGTACTACCAATGAGTCAACAGGGCAGGGCAGTTTGGATGAGAACTTTGTTATTTTTTTAGTATATTTCCTAGATGACGAGTTAAGTGTGCCAGTTTCGTAAAATTTGATCTGGCCGCCCCGTTAAGGAATCCGCCGCCAACTTACAAAACCTACTCTGAAGTTCAACAGCTCTAAATAGACATAGAATTTTAATTTTAAATAGAATAGAATTTTAACCGTAGTTATACCTAATTTTATATTTATGTTATGGTACTCCTTATTTATAGACTCCAAAACCGAAAAACAGGACGACTGAAGTAGGGCTGAGCGGGCCACGTTTGCCGTATGTCGAACGACCGCTAGGCAAAGGTCAACAGAGTTTGGACCCAGACGAAGGTAGTGTGACGAACTAAATCGTCACGACAGTCACTGGACCACCAAATCCGAAGACCGGACAGTCTGGAAAGAGGAAAGAGAGGACTTTGCCCAGCAGTGGGATACTAGAAGCTGAAAAAAGGTGTAGGTAATGACGAATCAACCCAGTTTTTATTAATTATTTTACTAGTAGGCGCGGGCTTTTTCTCATTGTAAGTAGGGTGAGACCCACCCGTAGGCCAAGAGCAGATTGCCAGACTTCGCACATTTAACTCTCTAAATGTGTTATAACATACGATTCTCTTCATTAATACCGATTCCTATAAGTCCTAAGAAACAAACAAAGAAACATACAAATAACAAATAAATAAAATAGCATTGGCGGACATTTTATTCAGCGCTATCTAGCCGTAAACCAAGCAAATTTCGTAGGTATTATTTATTATATACCTACTTATGCTTATAACATAGTACAATTAGACCACCCAGACCCAGAACAAAGATCCATATTCCTACCTAATATTTGTCTTGCGGGAATCGAACGCACGCCATACCTACAGTACCCTCAGTACCTCCTACCAACTAAGCTAACAGTGATGTGAACCATTAAGGACTAACATCGTACTATCTATCTCTCTAGATCTGGTCAATATTGATGGCAACGCGTCGCATCGTGTGTTTTGTTCACCGTATGTTTGTTAATGGAACGTTGTAAAGGAAAGACGTAGCTATGTATTTATTTATGACTTTTATTCAAAGACACCTTATATTTTCCAAAGAACTTCGCGTAATGTAAACACGCTAATCCTTCAAAAGCAGTCACAACAGATTGTAAGCCGCTATGTCGGAACTCATAATTCATTATTAAAATCAGCACAATTGACGCACCAATAAAATAGGAAACGCAGGATAAAAGAGTGCGTGGAACGGAACACAATAGCCACAGAGCATTGTAAATCTGTAGAAACCGCTCTCGGCGCCCATTTTTTCATTTCAAAAATGGACTGTCAAAACGTCAATGATCCTTTGAAATGCCAACCAAATATTTGTTCAAAACGGAACACACACATGTTATTAGACCACACAGGAAGTGATTTGCGGCACCCATGTTGTGCAATATTAAAAGTGACAGAAATTTGGCAGTTGCATAAAAAGTTAATTAAATTAACAAATCGAACGCCACACGTCGTCCGTGAAATTAGCTCTTCCAGTGACGAGAACCGATCAAATCAATTTCTAACCGTTTAGAAACAATGTTTCGCTGACTTTCCGTTCAATTAACGGGAAATAAAAACTGTGGCAGTCTTTGGCTTTAGATTAAGATAGTGAAACTATGAATCTACTTCGCTTTAACTTAGTAGTCATAGAACATAGAATAAAAATCTACCAAGATAAGCAGGTGAACTTTTCACTGCAAACAATCATAACTTTCTGCATACATCTAAGAAACTCATTTCACCGCACGACAAAAAATATCACTGTTCATAAACGACAAACTGAAGTCATAAAATGCTATAAAAAATATTGCGCACATCGGTCGGTTTGAATATTTGAGTAAAGAATAAGTGAACATAAAAAGGTAGAGGCTGAGGTGAGGAGCAAGGCAAGGAGCAACAAATCGCGCGCATTATAAATGACAAATGTAAGCTGCGCGCGCGGTGTCAGGTTGCGCCCACCCGCGCGCCGGATTAGTTTCAACTTACTTTCCGCTGTGCCCTGCTCCCTACGACCTGCCACAGATAACGCAATACTAACAACGACATGAGAAACAAAAATAACTCACCCTCTGCCCTCGTTTGCTATCAATACTTCCTAAATCCCTAGCACAGAAATAGACGATAATAATTAGGAGAAAGTGCTACGAGCTACGAGTTTTCGTAGAGTTCTCGTAGCGCTTGTAGTAATTTTCCCATAATTGTAACCTATTGTGATTCTATTGATATATTTAAAATTAAAACTATACCCTCAAGTCTGATTAGAAATAACATGTTAACATTTTTGCATTGGAGAACGTAAAAATCCTGTTAAAATAAAATTACAAAATTATTAAGTAGGTATTAGTCAGTAAAAATATTCACATTTTGACATGTTATTTTTTATTTATTTATTGCAGTTACTAAAACGACAACTAAAAAATTCTTAAAATTGACACCTATATTACAAATTTCTAAAAAGAAAATCTGATAACTCAATGTTAAAAATAAATCGTTTTTTAATTCAAAGTAGTTTTCGTTTGATCACAAACTAAAGTAGGTATAGTATGTGGTTTAGTATGAAACACGCCTACCAAGAAAAACCCTGTTGCTCTGGACTCTGGATTTGAAAACCCCTGAAATAGTGTTAATGGTAATTTCAACGGTGAAAACACTACCACTGGTCTAGTCTGATTCTGTCATAGGATCAATTCAGATGAAATACCAGAGATAGTCTAGATCCAGCAGCAATCTGAAAAAGGACACTGCAGATAATAATAATGAAATTGATTTTATTTATAGATGAACGAAAAGCTCTCTCTGCGGTAAGAGAAGACGCCTGCCAATGACCATTAGAGTGATACCCAGAATATTGAACGACAAAATAAAGTCCTGGGCATTTCTGCGTAGACGCTCAATACTTTGAGACATTCGATGATTAGACTCCATCGCTAGTTGCAGTACTCTCAGAACCAGAAAACAGCAATGATAAATGTTATCTAAAAACATATAATTTTATAGCGAGTCTTACACGGTGATATATGAACCAGAAGATACATGTTTGCTGTAGGCGACATGGGTACGTAGCGCGCGCGCACGCAGCTCCCGACGCCTTAGGCCGCTTTGCGACAATACCATCTCGCTCGGAGTCAGAGTTAAACCTATTCAATGCTCTCACTTGAGAGTATTTAAGCTTTTATCGAGCCTGGCCATAAATCCGTGCGCAGACGTAAGCCCGCCCCCGCTGCGCCCGCGCCCCGCCGCTAGCTATAAACAGAAGTCAACGTGTTGGACTTATAAATCGTGCTCTTAACTATTGTATCTCACGCCACAATAATGAAGTTAGCTCGTTCAGGAAGAAATACGGTCACCACGTGGGTGGCCGCCGCGATTGAAAGAAATCCTCACAGATTATTGCATACAAATGCATTTAACCAATTTTGTGTGTAACCCGGGAGTGTCGACAACAAACATTCCGCGGATGGTATCCTGAAAATACAAATTTCGACCGCGACGCGCCTGTTAAGTGACATTTGATTTTGTTATGCTTATAATTATTTTTTATTAAATAATAGTTCTGCTCCTGTTAGTTTATGGTTTTTAATGTATATCTTTGTAAACCACGACGAAATTAAGTACATATGATATCAGTTATGATAAAAATTAAGAAGTCATACTGAAAATTTTCAACGGCATAAATTTTTAAGTATCAGTATTTTATTTATATTATTATTGTTCAATACGCATAATAATTATAACTACATAATATACGTATACAATAGGAGGACTTAATACCAAATCATTTTCTATCTGTTATCTCTACAGGAGTAGAGGTGGGGTTGTAGGCGCGTATCAAAAATAGACAAACAATAAAAAATATATTCATACTAGCAGAGCCGGCCACGCGTTGCTGTGGCCAAATAGTAACACGTATAACGTAAAATAAATTGTAGCGCATATGCAACGTTTTTACTTTTAACGTAGCGCCATCTATTGGATACTTACTCAATCCAGTTAATAAATTACCTTACACCGCCATCTATTAAATTTTTATGGAACTCACAGATAATTATGCCTCTTTGTCGTATAATAAACAAATATTTGCGATAAAAAAATATTGCGATTATAAATTGAGATATAAACTATCCTATCTCTCAAGTTAGATCAAACTGCACACAGTCTGCAAGATTTGGTTAAAATCGGTTCAGTAGTTTATCGCGGACAAACAACGTGACCCGAAATTTTTATATATAAAGAAAGTAAGTGAATAATAATAATTAATATTATAAATGTGAACGTTTGTATGTTTGGATGTTTGTTACTTAATCACGCAAAAATGGCTGAACGGATTCGGATGAAATTTGGTACACATATAGTATAATCTGGATTAACATATAGGATACTTTTTATATTACAAAATGGTGAGGTTCCTGTGGGGGTTATCAAAAATTTTCAAAGACACTATCACTACCCACCATCAGATGTCAAGTGTCACAATACACAGTAGTAGGTAATGACTATTCTACTTATGACTTGACGACACCTATTATATGGAATTTAACAAAAAAATTGTTGTGAACTAAAAATTATTTTTGTTAAATTCCACGCAGACTAAGTCGTGGTTAACAACTAGTAGAATATACATATAAATATAACACTTTACACTAATATGTCATCTTTATGACATATTTGTATTTTATTGATATTGTAGGTATTTAGTACTAGTAAGCCAGGATATAATCTTGGGGTATACTAAAAATAGAAAGGCGAAAGGGCGACATTGTATTGGCTATTATGAACAACTTTTACTGATTTCACGAAATGAACTGACCTGCTTCATACATTTGGTTGAGAGACAGCGAACTGCTGATTTTTACTTAACAATTTTACATGTGCCCTTGGTAAAAGTTATTCATACAATGACCCCCTTTCGGATTAGTATACCCTAAGCTTATAGCCCTGTATATATGTATGTATCTACTACAGGAAGCAGGGGATTAGAGTCGTCAATTACAGCACCTCGTCTAATATCATCCACAGAAGTCGGGGCACGGCACGACTTGTGAGAACGGTTGGTCTTATCGAAAGGTCTTGTAGCTTGTAAGGGCTATATGCATTGATAACTCTATAGTTCACCCATTCGGACGCCACACAACAGTTCTTTTGCAATAGTAATGATCCGAACAACACTCTCTTAATAATTGACAGGCATTACTTTACTTGGTGGTAGATCTCTTTAACAAGAGGTCGTCTAAGTAGGTACCACCGCAGTACCAGATATTCTGGCGCCAAGCAGTAGTGCGTAAACATGACTGTGTTCCGTTTGAAGGGTATTGCAGCTAGCGAAATTACTGGGCTGTTGAGACTAACCATCGAATGTCTCAAAGTAATGAACGCCGATGCAGCGTGTATCACTGCAATGGTCATGGACAGGCGTTATCTCTTACCATCAGGACAGCGCCTTGTTCGTCTCATTACTTTTACACTAAAAACACCGGTTACTACAACGGATAAACGGATGTAATTACTATTAATTATCTATCTTATTATATATATATATATATATGTCATGTGTGTGTGTGTATATATATATATATATACAGCGAGGCGCTACTGCGCCGACATTAAATGAAAACACATATCCAGTTCCACGTTCTCATACATTCGGTATGCTTTAATTTCATTAATTGTTATTATTTACTGAATTATTCACAATTTTCAAAAATACCATTTGGAGCAACCTGTATCTAAAAAACTGCAGCGCATATGTCATTAGCCGGAGTCAGATCAAAACGTATTATCAATTAAAAAAGAAATACTATTAAATTGAGATAGACCTGTATTGTAACAGCAAACGGTGCACAGAACCGTGCACCGAACAAAGACACACGTGTGCGCGTTTCTTAAATGCAAACGATAAAGAAATACTTACTGAATGAGCTGAAAGCTCGCACAAACTTGACCGCGCTTCCTATTTTCTTTTCCTCATAAATAACTTTGCTAACAGCGGTGCGGTAAAGGTCTGATGTGAAGCTAGGAGATGGTGGTAGTACTCTAATTTTTATTCATGAACCATAATTAATTCACAAAGATTTTGATTCTTGTAAACAAACAATAAATAACAAACTCTGACAATGTCAGTACCTAATAGACTAGTTCTTACAAAGAGATGAGTTTGCAAAAAGTTTACTTATAAAAACTTTTTTCAATTAAAACTTATTGTTACTTTGTGTTGATAAGATCGTGTTTTGTATGTGACCGTGTAACATAAGTAGTTATTTTACCATTGATGATGTCAAATTCACAGCATTACACCATCATTTAAAATATTATTAAACCATGCATTATACTGCAAATGCACGAGTTTACTATAAAATAAGTTTAAAAAGGTTTTAACAAACTTATACAAACTGTTTGAAACATTGATCTATTTGTATGAACCAATCTATTTGCTGACATTGGCAGTATCATTGTTGACGTTTGTCCGTCATGTTTTATTTACAAAAGTGTGTGCTTATAATATTTAAAGAGTTTCCTCGATTTCTCCTGGATTCCATCATCAAATCCAGACTTGATACCAATGGGACCACATGGTAAGTACACCCTTTCAAACAAGAAAATAATTTCCGAATCGGTCCAGTGGTTTTCGAGTAATCGGTGAACATACATAAAAATAAAATAAGAAGATTCCGACGAATTGATAACCTCCTCCTGAAGTCGGTTAAAAATGAGAAAGTGTTAATAGTGATTGTGAATGCGATGTACATCATATCTAGTTCTCTGAGCGCACCGCAATGCGGCTTGCACTGTGCAGTTTCGTTTGAATCAATTGATACCTACGGTGTCAAAGAATCGCCGCGCCCTCTAGCGCACACAGCTGTAGTTGTATGAACGAGTCACAGGATGATTCTAATTCGGGTACTTGATTTATTATTAAGTTTGTTTGAAAATTGATTTCTTTTAAATTTGCGAATATATTTTTTTTACATTGCTTATATGATTACTGATCATTAACCCTACCCGTGTGTTAATTTAATGTCGATGCAAAGTATCCACGTCGTATATATATATATATAATCTGAATCTCGAAAACGGCTTCAACGATTTTCATAAAATTTAAAATGCAGTGGGTTTCGGGGGCGATAAACCGATCAAGCTAGGTTTCATTTTTAGAAAACGAAAAAAAAAACCGATCAAGCATGGGTCAACGGGTACTTTTATTTAGTTAATAAGCTAAAAAAACCGTCATGGTGTTATACAGTTCCACTATATGTATATCTTTTCTTAATCTCCAAATTGACATATACACCCTTGTGGATGTCTATGTTCTAATACAAACCGTTTAACCGTCAAACCATTTTAAGTAAGGGACAAAATTCAAATTAGCATTACTTCTGACACTAGGGCTAACAACTCTGACATTACATAAAAACGTTTCCAATTCAAAAAATATTTTAACAACTTAATGATTAAATATCACACACTCTTTTAAACATTGATTAGATTTAAGAAAATTATTTTGTAAAACCTTTAATTATTATCTTTTAACTAAAATTAATTTCATATTTATCAATAATGTAATTGATACAAACCGTACTAATTAAATTAGTAAATAAATAAATAGGCAAAGTTTGCCAGTAAGGTCGCAGATGATTTGCGACCAAGCGCTAATAGCCATACAATATAACATTGCGCTGACAGCCCGGAGCCCGTCCATGAATGCCAGTCAAGCTGCCCGTAAATAGGCGTGCGTAATCAGCCGTATAAACAAACACTCTCGCTCAACACTAAAACTGATATATTTCACCAAATTTTATATCCGTTCGCTCCAACTTAAAATATATTACATTTTCTTTAGCGTCTTTTGTATCTTTTAGAGCGTTGTCGTTGCTTTTATGGGCGCAGGCGGTTCGTAAATCATTGTAGCCAGCAGAAGTGGTGTGGACCATAAACAATGCGCGACCCGTGGCGCGGGGTAGTGCGTTGGTCACTGCATAGTGAAGACGATGCTTAATGGCACTGGCAGACTACAAATATGCTAAATACAAAAAAAAACTTTTTTTAAAGTAAAAACGTTATTATATAGAACCGATAAACGCTGGGTTAAACGTGTTCTAGAACTGTACATACATATAAATAAATACTTAAAATACATGCATTTAACAGAAAAAGATAATAAGCTAACAAAAAAGCTAACATAAAAAGCTACCAGGTGGAATTTAATACCGTCTTGAAAGAAATGGTAAAAATCAAGAAAGTCTAAACTAAAAAAAACACAGACAAATAATACTATCACCATAGTTCAAGTTATGTAAGCATTTAGCAACTCCAGCATAATGTAGGAGGTAGGTACTCACGATAAAGCAGTTACGCCTTTAACACAAGTCATATTCTCCTGTAATAAATATCTGCCTCTTTATCTGATCAAGTGAAACATTTCATTAATTTCTTAATCGTACGAAATAAGCATAAAGTTCAGTAACCACCTACATAAAAATCTTTTAATAATTACGTATACCTACGAGTGGACACCAAATACTCGTACAAAGAGAGAGCAGTGCCAGCAACATTAAGCAATAAAATTCTTAATTTTATTTGGACAAAGAAAACAATTTTCACGTTGGAAGTGAATGTGGACATTACATTACCGATAACCGTTAATCCGGCGCGTCTCCAGCGCTGTAAATTAAACTTTATATCATTTTTAATGACCGCCTCGAATGGTGTTTTGATTGCGGCCGGGCGGAGGCGTCGACAACTCGACACGATGATAAGGCGACAGTTAACGCGACACACAAAAAACGCACGTTTAATGGCCAAAAAACCGACTCTCGCGCATTGTAACGCGGCGCGGCGCAGGCTCCGGCCCGCTTCCCGCCCGCGCTCACGCCGCTTTATGTGAATTCCTATACCGCAACACACTTCAATTTTATGAGGCTTTATAAGGCTCAACTTGACGTTATGGGACATCGTTAATAATTTTTAACTATCTGCCTAATAGTTCTCTGGCCCTAAATCTTAATTTTATCACTTCTCATGATTCGAAATGTGCCTTTCAAAAAAGCCTTTTGATTTTTTTCAATTGTAAACAGAAAATCGAGTCTCTAAAATGGGTTTTTGTTTATACTAATTGTGCTTATATGCATTATTTCACGCTCATTATTGTTTAAACAGCTAAATAAACCGTGGAACGATGCTACAAAATGCGTAAAGACCATCGAGCGATAACAAAAAGTGCGCCATTAATCTCTCATTGTGCGACGTCCCGTTCCGTTCGCGAACTCGTCCCGACCACTGATTGCTCGTTCGCAGTTCCCATTGTCCCTTAACCGCCTGGGTGTGATCGCTTACAATAAATATTATAAATGGGGCGAGAATAACTGTCTTTCATCATAAACTATACACAAATCGTAAATTAATCTCTGATGCTATATTTGGACACGTTAATCCCATTCTTTTACACACGAATTATCATAAACGTTTATAAAAAATATTAGCACAAGGAAGGTTTTAAATTCGTACGAAGTATTATGTTTACTCTCTAAGAGTCATAGAGACTACATTGCTGTAGACGATTATTTCAATTGTCTTTATTCGTAATGAAAAGTCGACAAGTCTAAATGTATTTCTTCTAAACACGTTTGCCAAGGGACCGATCGTTCATCAGCAAACGAAAAGAATTCTGTACATTCGAATTTGTCTGGTTGTCAGTTGGTCCCACGAGGGATCGCTCGCGGGCCGGGCCCGCTCTCATGCTCCTGGATTGACAGTCCGTGACATGCGACGGCTATTGTCACGCTGACATGTTGACACTGTCAAACTTGACTTCTGTCCGGATTCCGCATGTAAATACGGAAACATTATCCGAAAGGACGAACACAATGTAACGACAAATTAAATAATAGAATAATAAACTGAATTTTTGTATCGGTTTGGCACAGCTGTCGCTTTGTCAACATTGCCTACAGTTATTTTTAATAATTTTGATCTGAGTTGAACAAAAGAAAATTAATATCATACAAGTTTTGTCTTAACATTAATGTGAATTTAACGTGTTCGTATGTTTTAAAGAAGTCAATAATGCAATGAATAGGTAGATTTTTTTTAAAGCTCTAAATCCCAAGCAATTCACAGATCAAAGCACGCTAAGATTATCATAGTTGCCAACAGCTCTAATGAGAGCCGTCACAGCACAAATGAATTTTCTTAGTATTTCGTATTGGTTCTAATAAGGATCTTTGGCTTATTTTGGACTAGACTCCAAATAATTTCGTAAATAAAAAAAGTTATGTTTTTATAGAAACTGCGGCTAGCAAGCAGAAGCTAGGGCCCTATTTATGAATCATACCTACGCCTTAGTATTCGTTTACAAATATGTCCGTCTGTCCATACAATATTATTCGAAAGTCAGCCATATTTGTATGCAAAAAATACAGGGCCGTAGATCGTCTTATCGTAATCTTGTGACGTTAAAACTGCTTGTGACTAACTTCATTTTCACTTTATTAGTCAAACATGACTAACTTATCTACTTTATAAGTGTTCAAGACTTTAGAGTAGGTACCTCAATTTTAATGCTGAACCAAGAGACTCGCATATCCATTTATGAAATTTACGTATAATAGTATTTAGTAGTACCTACTGTAAATATTTGGAATTTAGGTCAGCGGCCCCTGTCGAGATTAAATAGAAACTGTTTTTTTCATACACTCGACTATACCATAGTTTACGGACTATATCATTTGCGGATATGAATATACTAGAACCACTGAACTGACAGTGAATTTGCCACATGTCTTAAAACTATGACTATATACGTTGTTGCGTTTTAAAACAAATACAACAAAACGGTAACCGTTGCGTAGATCGCCCTGAAACTCGGTGAAGTGATGATACTCGTATGGCGGTGGGTAATAATAAATTTAAAAAAATAGATAACTATTGTTCACACCAATTACAACAATATAAAATTTAACAGTAGCGAAGCAATTAGCGGACTTATAGCTAAGAGCGATCTCTGCCAGGCAACCTTAGTATGGGGAGAATTCTACTAAGTTAAGATGTATTGATAAGAGAATTTAAAAAACATGGGACTGAAAAAGAAAAAACGGAGTATCGGGGTAAGTGGCGTGAAGTGCCCATATCCAGGAATAGACTAAAGTAGGCCGCTGCCGCTGATAATGATGTTTAGATAAAATGTAATAGCTGCTTGTTCCAGAAAAATTACTATCTACTACTTTACTTGGTGGTAGATCTCCGTTGCAGGAGGTCGTCTAGGCAGATACCACCGCAGTACCAGATATTCTGCCGCCAAGCAGTTACTTAGTTCCGGTTTGAAGGGTAGCAAGCGAAATCACAAGGCTGTTGAGACTTACCGTCTAAGTCTCAAAGTAATGAGCGCCAAATCAGCGATGCCCTGGACTTTGTTCTATGTATCGCTGCAATGGTCATGGTCAGGCGTTATCTCTTACCATCAGGACAGCGTCTCGTTCGTCTCATTAATTTCACATAAAAAAAACCTACATTTATTTTACATAAATAATCCTTGCATGCATTTAACATACCTCACAACCTACACGCAACCAACCAAGCGTTAAAGTTTAGTCAAACGAGGCGGAATACCATAGTTTTTAATGAAAATAGTGTCGGAAAGACGACAATTTTAAAGTAAAGTGGGTAAATGAGGAGTGGACGGACCCCCGTCGCCGCCCCCTGCGGTCTCCCACAACACCCTGCGAGCAAACTCGGGCTCCAGCCGAGCCTTTCTGGTGACAAAGTGACAATTTACCCATTCTCCTCTAATGTTGTTTAGGGAATATTCAATGGATGAACAATCCCTATTATTTATGGTCATGTTGTGCGCCCACAATGGCGTCGTGTTTCAAATTCTTTTTGAGCTATTTCATTTCCGGTTATAGAGGCTGGGACGTAAATTGTCTTCTACGGTATAACTTATATGACAAAATACGTGCCATAACATATGCATATTTATTGTTATGAAATCAGTCAGTAAATGCAGTCTTGAGGAAACTAAACCATAGAGTACGTACTTTCGAGTAAGGTCGTATGGTTGAAGTAGCCAGCCCTAGATATAGCTTGATGATTGTTATTAGCTTTGTTTTTATGGTTTATAGACTAGGTGCAGGTCGCTTCCAATCAGTCTTCATGGAAGTCAATGGGGAGGCCTATGTCCAGCAGTGGACGTCCTACGGCTGAGATGATGATAATGATGAGACTAGGTGGTTAGTCGACAACTCACCTGATGTTAATCGACGGTATGATCGAAGATGGTAAACACATCGAACCTAGAATAGAACTAGCTCTCAAGTGCTTGGTGGCAGGTTTTCAACTTGAGGGTGGTAACTGGCCAGCCGAGTACTAAAAAGTGCCAGCATGCTATCGTTTCTCACGATGTTTAGCTTTACCGGTAGCCCAAGGTTATTGTTGGAATTTGGGCCCATGCCCTTCAGCGTGTGAACCGACCGCGCTTACCACTATACTATCATCGCTACAAAATAAAATAACGAAACATAGAACCAAGCAACTATATTCTTCTCAAACTTGACAAGCGGCAATTGTAGGACCAAAAAGACATCAATTCTCTACGCAACATTATTAAGTTTAGCTTAGAAAATACACATAGGTAACTTTTATTAGAGACCTTCAAATTTACGACAACCTCAACTTACGTGATACTTTTTGTTACCTACTCCTGACCTCACAATCCTCTTCGATTTTAATTAAAGTCAGATTACTGATCTCAACTGCACCTTTCGCAAAGCGTTCCTTGTAATCCGTTTGAAATCACACAATTATTGTTGGAGAGACATTGGGGAGAGACCCCGCCTCTTGCATTATACTCACTTTAGTCCCGCTTTATCTGTGCCGATGTGCACCCCTCGTCTTTGTCCGCCACTAATCCGGCAGGGAAGTGGCTAAATATCTTGTGCAAATAAACATTTGGCTTGTTCCATTGTCAGGGGACGAGAGCGTGGCTGCAAATCGGATTACGCGGCGTAAGGTAGCGATATCATACACAGTAATTAGATGTAGTAAAAGAAGAATTTATTGTGCGGAACTAAAACGCATTTGGAAGCTTTAGTAACGCGTATTGTTCGGTCGTAAAACGCTACTAATGCTAGAAACAAGAGTCACAAAGAAGTTTACGACTAGTTTTCTCAAGCAGTCTGTAGCCGTATCGGCTGAATAATGAAAATACTTCAAAATACAGGTCATCAACATATTAAAATCTGTTGACATTCAAAAGAATTTGGACACAACCTTCTCAGCTTAAATACATTTTAATAGGCCATTCATAACAGATTTTTCTCTACTGAACACGACGGCTGTCAAATACCAATATCACTACCGAAAACAAACATTCTAAGTTGTCTAACACTTAACGTAGTCAAACAATGGATAAGCATTATCATTGTGAGGGAAGCTCGGTGTTCTGAGACAGGTCTCCGCCCAGTGGACCATTCAATCTTCACACAATGACCAAAATGTTAATTCTGAGTGTGAATATCGTTCCTTAAGTTCTAGTTGACTCGACCTTACTTGCGCGTAGAACTCACCTCAGCAAACAAGTGCTGGAGAATATAATATAAATATTATAGATAGTAATAAGGATTAAGAAGTGCAAGTTATTTATTTCCTAATTTAATAATTTATAATATATAGTATTTACAACTTAAAGGAATGTTGTTTGAGAGGATTTGCATATATTATAATGTGACTGTCAAGTTCCAGAGAGTTGAGAGAAGGATGACGGTGCACAAACAGCGAGGAAGGCCGGGCAAGCATGACTATTCATGAGACGACGGCTGCACTCCATCCCCGCCCGCGCCGGTCGAGGCTCCCCACCGCATTTGAATAAATACAATTAACTTGTTTGTTTTACTCGACCCGTCACACCCGACGCGACCCGGCCTTCCGGCTGTGACACATTTCTCGTCTTGACTTTCCACTCTGCCTGAGACGCGCATTCTCAATACATGCGATCCCTTCGATGGCGGTCGACGCCAAAATTGAAAACTATTTCGCGCAAGGCAATATTCAAATTGCGGCTAATGGTGATATTCGGCAGCGGGCTTTCAAAGGCTCAAAGCTGGCCGCTGGCCGCTACACTGTTATTATCTCGACACCAACACGTCTCACCTGACCCGTTCCTTTTTTAACAGACGCCTCCGTCTTCTTCTGTCGGTGGGAGCCGGAGAGGGACCTCGTCCCGTTCGAAGCGAACTAGTCTCGGGGGCGTTCCGCCGACGATTTATCATTTAACGTTGCCTACAGACATTATTTGAAACGCATTAAAATCGTGGTTGTGGAAAATTTGTCGGCATCGAAATTAGTACTCCTTTCAGAGTGCATAATTTATAGCTTAAGCGGAATCCGGAGAGAGAACTGCGATATTACTAATTAGATATTCATTGGCGGTGATCTACGTTGATTATCCGTCAGATTAATATATGCAGCTAGAGATTAGAGCCACTTGCCTTACCCAGTATTACCCAGTATTATAAAATCTTATTCTGCACATCGCTGATTTCTCGCAATAAGGTAATTAACCAGATGAAATAATAAAGTGACCATATTATGACTGTCCCAGACAAACGTGGCCTACAATGCGGCCTGCTTGGACAGGTCCAGCCGTGGTTTAGTTGCCACTTGTGTAACTGGGACAGATGTGGAAAAAGACGGCAAAGCTGGTCCCAAAAAACCGTGTATGTCTGATCAACACCAAGACGGCAGGCCAGTATGTGCAGACTTCATTCTTACATACATACATAGTAAACTTATTTTAATATCTTCATATTAAAGCCGCGGATACTTATGTGTTTTATCTCAACTTTTACGTCACTAAATCTTAAAAATCCATTATCCTTCATCCGACACTGATATTATTATAATTTTGTATCTAAAATACAATTTCAAAACGAAGAAAAATGTATACTCATACTTGAACGAATAAATAAAGATTTTAAGTTATGTGAAAGAAAAAACACACCTTCAAGAAATTAGGGGAACTTCGTTTACGCTAATTTAATGTCCAGTAATAACATCCATCGTGCGTAATTGACTGAAATGAGGCGAGTAGATTTTTTGTTCGCGTTCTCGGCGAGTAGATCAGCGAGCGTGAGGCTTGAGGAAGCTGTCACGCGCGGCGCGAACATATGATGAATATGTATCGGCAGGCCGCGGCGCCTTGTAATTTGAGACTCGCCGGTAATTATTTACGTGAGAATGGTCCAGTGCCCCGTCCCCTGCACCACTTCACACCGGAACGAATCGTTGATTGCGAGAGATGCCGCCGCTAGATTGCAGCGTACGGTCCGCTGCACGCGGTCGGGCCACGCTGGCCCATGCTGGCCTCAGCGCCGGTTACCGCTGCCTACCCGCTCAAAGCTACATTGGATCATCTGCATACAATAATAATCATTCACATATTTATTATTCCATAGAATTAAACTAATCTCAATTTCGTGTGTTGCTTTTGCAAGCTGTCGATAGAGTTGTCTCTGTAATTTTAATAACGCGTATACTATAGGTACACATCGATAAACTCTTGACTAGTAACTCATGTGTCAGCAAATTAGCATTATTATGTCAAATAACGTACGTGATTTCATATTCAAATAAATAATAATGCAATGAAAGATAAAGAATAGAAAAAAAATGTTTAATCTATATTTGTGGTATGATGTGTTCTCTTTTAACCACTCTGGAGCTTGGGATTTTGGAATACGGTTTCGGTAGGCAATAGCCTATCATAAGAACCGATTAAAACGGGACTCTTGGGCTTGCGTGAGATCTTCGGCTCTGACCACACCACTATACAATTACGATGCCATAGACAAAGTGCTAAAAGGGTACCATTTTAACGACTGTTAAGCGGAAATAAACTAAATATACCTATATCTTAAACACTCAAAATGAACTTCCGCAAAGTTACGCCTGGAATCCTGAATCAATCAATTACTATCATAATTTCATCAGTGTAACTACAAGTAATCTAACTTTTTTCAAGATAATAGATTGGATTTCCTTTTTTTTTGTTGTTTCACGTACACATCACCGGTCGCTATCGCTAGGAATCGTATAGACACCGGGAACACCCAAAGGATCTCGATACTTTGGAGAACGAAATATAAGTAAAACCAAAATTGTAGGACACATTACACACAGCGCCATCTAACCCCAAACTAAACAGGGCTTGTGTGATGGAAGTCAGATAACTGATAGAATACATCTTTTTTTTTGTAAATACTTACTTGTAGGTACTTATAATACATACAGAACACCCAGACACAGAACAAACATTTGTTTATACCATAAAATGTTTTGTCCTTGGTGGGAATCGAACCCACACCCTACAGCTCAGGTAGACATACTCCCAATGAGCCAACAGGGTTGTCAAAAATGTATCAAAATCACAATCATTTCCATAATAAAAAGAAATTTCAATTTAAAATACCAAACAGGACAAAAAGCTAACAAAAGTTTAACCATCAAATACTTTCTCTGAATTATTCAAAATTTTCAAATTTAAATTAAGTAGATACTTACTAACGTAACTTATGATTATTACGGGCGTAAAATATTTCTATTATCTACGATGATACATTTTAGTCACAAATTTATGTAAACGAAGGACGCTTATCAATTACTTCACACTAGCGGAGTACAGACAGTTCATACTTAATTACATAATCTAATCTCTCCAATTAAGCACCAGATAACAACAGCAACAGAGCGTGCGAACCAAAGAATCCTATGCACACCTACACGAAAGAAACACGAATTACCAACTAATTCTGTAGCCAAGATAGCTCAGTAGTTACCACGGTCGTATCACCCACTAGAGATCGTGAGTTTGAATCCCAACAAAGAGCTTGAGCTGCCAGTGAATGAAAACACCGAGAAGAACCCATGTTGGAGTACTATCCAGTACTCGATTGTCTATCTACCAGTCTCAAGTTCTAAATCTGCCGCCGAACATCTAAGGTACGTACTTGAGAGTCAGTTTCCATTCCTAGTGTGTTCACAGTCTTAGCCCACATCATCACTTAACATCAGCTAAACTGTGGTCAAGCACCCAGGCTATCATCTATTTACTTTACAGCGATATTTTGTAGCGATGATAGTCGCTTCACACGCCAAAGGGCATGGGTTCAAACCCCAATAATGAACTTGAGCTGCCGGCGAAGGAAAACATCGTAAGGAAACCATAGCATCCTGCATGGTGGTAGGGTACTCTCTAGTACTCGGCTGACTAGGTTGAAAATCTGTCGTCAAACACCTAACAGTGTGTTCCGGCAGCCTCACTTGAGAGCCAATTCCATTCCAGGCTGTTTACAATCTTCGACTACACCGTCACTTAAAATCTGCTGAACTATGGTCAAGCACCTACCTTTTCTATTGACATTTAATCATATTGGCTTATATTATTATTTGACTTTTTCATTACACTGACATGTGCTATGATTTTGAAATGTTTAATGTTATCCATATCGCTCGGTACTACCGTTCGATAACATAATAACACATTTTTTAATTTTTTAAAAACGATTACCTATAGATTTGGTATTATGATATTTTGATACTCGTACTAAAGGCACGGAACCCAAAAAAATTTCACCACGATAAGGAGATAAAGATCCGCACTGTGGAGCATGGTACTGCCCAATTCTTTTTGTATAAATCTGGTGTTGGCGTGATGACGGTTGTTTTGACTGAGACTGACACTTGCGTCTCAAAAGACTCCATTCCACCTCTCTGGACGACGCTAGTCGACGGACCGCGAAATATTAGCAGACTCTACGTCAAACCAGCTACCTGTTTTTGAACTTTAATGAGGATTAAAGTCAAGAGAAATCTTGATAGCGCAAGGTTTTTTGCGCAAATCTTTCATAAATAAAACAATTAACAAAAATTTCACAGACTTGTTTTACAACATCAGATAAAAGGATTAAAAGTCGAATTTGCGAGTTATACAATATTTATGTGGGAATAAAGAAATACAAATCTTGTTTGTTGGCAGGTACCTACTTAAGTTTTTTCTACTGAGGTCATTTGGTGCATATTATACACCTATATATAATAATGTATGATAATAGTTTTACTTAGTATAAGTATATACAGGGTTTTTAGAGGAAAAGTGTAAGTAATATTGTAAGACCCTAATCCTAATACATATAAATCTTCTGTACGTGTGTTTGTCACCCAACTCCTCCTAAACGGCTGGACCGATTAGGATGAAATGTTGTGTGTATATTTCAATGAATTCTTGGATTGTTTGAAAACACAATTGGACCCGGTAGGTGTTGATGCTGTTGGTATGTCTGTTGACTGTTAGGCGATACGAAGTTCGCCGGGACAGCTAGTCGAAAATAAATTTTACTATAAGCCGATCTGATAGTTACGCGAAAAGCAGTTATTTTATTTAAAAAAATATATATTCATATTAAAGAAAATATATGGAATAAGTATTTCTCTTTCGCGATTTCTAAGTAGACTTATTGTAAAAGTTGTTCACATTGATAGGTAGGTCGGCATTTTTAATTATTAGGTACTACATTTTCTCCTAAACATACTGTATACCAACACTGCCCTTGGAATACCATAGGTATAAAGCTAATGAAGCATGCCGTGTGTAAACTAAAAAGGACTAATATTTTTAATATGTCAAAAACAATCATAAATATCGTTGGACATATCGCACAGCGCCATCTAGCCCAAAACTAAGTAAAGCTTGTAGGTACTACGGAAACCAGATAAATGACAAAATACTCATAGTTATTTTTTATTTATGCCTACTTAGAATATAAGTATAAATACTTGCATAAAAATCCCAACACAGAACGTATGTATACCGTATGTTTGTTACCAAAATTTTTGTCCTGAAAAATCTAATCCACAATAACTTTTTGCCGACATGAAATGTCCCGCGTGGAAATAAGACGGGCTAATTCAGGCATAGCTTAACTTAAAAAAATGTATAAGGCTAGCTCATAAACATTAGGTACACGAGATGCACACCCACAATTCAGTAATGAAAATAATCCACCTATGGAAACATCACAAAACTAGGCAAACAATATTTGAAAGATAGCTCGTCATTAGCACATTCTCAAAATTCAATAACGAACTAGACCACTCAGGGTTCCGTGTGTGTTTTAACAACAAAATGTTAAATGCTGTGCTTTCAATAAGTGGGCCCGTCGCCGCGCTCGCTGGCGCCCCGCTGCGCCCCCTAAGCACACACAGACCGCGGGGCGCCGTACCCTACCTCACTAATAACACCGTCTTTCCCTCTGTCATGCCTTATTTCATCTCTACATCTCTTGTTTTTTTTCCACATCTTCGTTTTTTACACGAATCTCGAACAACAATAATAAAACGCACCTTTGATGATAGTAATCCTTCATCCTCATTGTCTTTTGGCAGTTTCTCGGAATAATATATGTTCGCCTGTTACGACTCGATATCCGAATGTCATATTATAAATTGCGTCGTTTAAAATATTTTAATACCCTGTATATCACAGCGATATTAATTTAGTACGGTTGAGTTGAGCGGTCGCTCTGCCACCGCTGGAATGTTAAATGACGGATTACCGACCGCCGAGATGGAAAGATAACCATTTGGATCTTGTAGATTCTACAAATGCCCTTCGGTCTCCGTCCTGCGTCATGGATCTCCGGTGTGGGCGAGATAAGCTCGTTGTTAATGCTCATACGATGCACGATGTGGTAACATCGAAACGATCCTACATTTACCTACATAATATGTAATGTCAGTAGTAAAGCAACTCACTTGCACAAGTGGTAGCAGCAAAAGTAAGTAGTGCTGAATTTTTTTACTGAACTAACGGTTCCCTTTGTTTTACCCATGGTTTCAGTGATGAAATGACACCACATGGCTTATCCAAAGTATAAGCTATACTGTGTATCTCTATTTATTCCAAATTCGTTTATCAGTTACAGCGTGAATGAGTAACAAACATTCAATTTAAGAATTTGAAACAAAAACATGAACCACAATAACAACAAACAACAACAATAAAACAGAGTTTAATGTACATAAAATTTAAATTACAGGACTATTTGGTCATAGGCTTTATCTTTTACTATCCGGAGAGAATTTAATTTGTCTCATTAGTTTTACATAAAAGTAAATAAATACATTAGTTAGGTTTATCAGGTTGATGATCGAAGAGGTTTAATATTAATATTTGTATTTTTTTAAGAAGAAGAGAAGAGAAAAAAAGAATTTCTATTCTCTTTTAAAACCTCATTCAACAAACAACAAAACTCCTTCCTTAGCAACGGTTGCTAACTAGGCGTTAAATCAATGACAAGTAACATGTCGTGTAGAAATCGTAATTCGAAACTTCTCTCCTATAATAGCACATAATGGTGCAAATAACTGTAGAATTGGTACGCAAAAGAGCTGAGCACCATGAACGGCAACTGGCTCCGTTAGAAGAAATATCACTCCATCAAGAAAACATAGAGAAAATTGAATATCTTCAAGACTGGTGCCCTAAACTGAAAATACTCCTCATGCAAAGTAACCTTATACCAAAAATTGAAAATCTCAATAAGCTGAAGAATTTAACCTACCTTAATTTAGCATTAAATAATATAGAAGTCATAGAGAACTTAGAAAGATGTGAGTCACTTGAAAAACTTGATCTGACACTAAATTTTATTGGTGAAATTGTGAGTGTTGAATCTCTTGTTGATAACTATAACTTGCAACACCTATATTTGACCGGAAACCCCTGCATGGATTATGATAACTACAGCGATTTTGTTATCGGTACTCTACCTCAACTTGTTACTTTGGATGGCAGAGATATCGAACGTTCTGATCGTATCAAAGGCTTACAAAACCTCAAAATTATTCGTTCGGATATTCTTTTCGAACAAGAAGATTACAAGCACAAACGACGTAAACAAAAAACACGATTAGAACGAGAAATTCACGATAAATGGGAAAATGAATACAAAGACATAGATGCAGACGAAAGAAACAAAAAATTTTGGGCTGAAAAATGTGAACATGCTCCTGAAGTTCGTCTCGAAATAGAGAAAATGAGACAACTTAAGCTCAAAAGCTACGAGACTCCAGAAAAGAAAGAAGAAAAACGGCAGTACAAATTCTTCGCTTCCGATGGTAGGCCATTTAATATTAATCAAGCCAAAATTAACTTTTTGTTCAATGACACAGATCCTACTTGTTTTGTCCTTGATTTGGCTGTGTACAAACATTTAGATACGAGTTTGGTCGACATTGATGTAGAGCCAAACTACGTGAGGGTGATGGTAAAAGGAAAAATATTTCAGCTCCATCTACCGGAGGAGGTCGATACCACTAACTCAACTGCTACACGATCCCAAGCCTCCGGCCGCTTAGTCGTGAGAATGCCAAAGGCGAACCTTGTCATCAACAAACCTTCCGTTTTAACGAAAGACAATGCAAAACAAAAAGCTCAACTATTCAGTGAACATCATGTTAAAGATTGTCACGGAGGACAATCTACAAGAGAATATTTAGAAATTGGGACATCTGATAATGTACTCAATTTATCAAAGATGTGTACAGCAAAGTCGCTTCCTGATTATATTGATCCTAGAATGAATATTGGGGTTAAACAACCACCGCCAGATTTTGTGGATAATCCTGAAGTACCCGAGTTAATTTAAAAGTATCTTTTATTAATGCTATGTACTTAACTTGGTTATTATGTTTAATCTTAAGTTATTTACAAGAAAGGTGATTAAAAGAAAACACAAACTTATCTTAAAATTAGTTTATTGTTTTAGCTTAGTGCTCCTTAAAGAGTATTTACTTAATATCTATAATTTTGTTCTTATTTATGAACCAATTTATTTATTATTTGGTTTTAAATTATGTTTAATATATAATAGTACCTATTCAAAATTGCTTTCTTTTTATGTCAATAAATAAATGAAAGATTGATGAGACCTTAATAACTAGAAAATATAAATAAACAGTAAAGTTACAATATATGCTAAAGTTACACTATAAAGGAAAAATTCAAAAGTGTTTTATATGGTTATCAAAAAGATATAGTTAATATTTAAAATACAAACTCCAGCTGCTGTCTTCATTCTTATTTAGTTTCGAAATGTTATAGATCATACTCGAGTAGGTCCGGTCAGGTAATAATGACAAACAACGGTATTTACTCCGATAGAGTAAAACTTATCAAATCCGAATATAAATTTCCTTGCCTTAAATCTACATCTGTCTTGTTTCAATGGTGTCCGAAGAGTATCCATTAGTATCTGGTGGCGCCACCATAAAGGCTAGGAACCCATCGACATCTTTCATCTCCTTGGAATCGAATTTGGCCGAGATCTGATGCCGCCCAGCCCATGGAGGCGTCAGCTTAAATTCGGCCTTAGCCAATGCACCGGGTGCTACGTTCTGAAAAAATAATAATAATTCAGTATCAAATTGCTATTATTAATGTGTTTGTTATTCTAGTCTGGTTCTAAGACTAGTCATGTTATAAGTCGAGCAGCTATGAGTACGGGAGCTGATTCATATTAAATTTACTATTTTCCTCGCATTGCTATTATTTATTTTACAGGTGCAAGCAGACGTGATTTTGCGTATTGTAAATTAGTACAACGATAACAGAAGAGATGGCGCTAGCAATATTGTTTAGGATATTTTATGACGCCTTTAGCAAGGAAACTAAACGAAGATAATTTCGAAGTCGACGAGCTTTTGGTTATTTTCTACCACACCATCAATCAATAAAAATTGATTTATGAAACTTATCTCTTGAAGTTTTGTGAACCTTTTTCTATTGAAAAAAATACATACCTCACTAAGTTCTATCTTTAGCTGCTTTTCCAATCCTGGTCCTTGGATATAGAATTTTCCATTCTTCAATGGTATAGGCAGAGGGTTCTCTACTTGTACAGTCACATTAACTTCCTGCCGAGACTTAGGTTTGCCTTCGATTGCGATCTTAATATCAGGGTTCCGAACTCTAAAGTCGTCTTGAGCGAAGTAATCGAATTGTGTTTCTACTATTGATGCTAGGCATGCGATGTTGAAAGAGGCCTGAAATAGAAATTATTTATAATTTTAGCACCACAAACAGGTTCCCGTTTCGTTTATTATATATTTATAAATTAAAATTAATCAAATTAATTCGAAAATCTTTTAGTTTTAAAATGTCGTTTATATTATATCATAAAATTGTTAGCCATGATTTGACGCTGGCGACGGAAGGCACGGCGGTAGTTATTCGGTTGTAGATAGCAGACCCTCCAACGTAGACTGACCTCTCTGATTTAACCAACTTATAAGTTGGAGTCACTACTTGGTCTGTTTTGATATGGGGAACACGATCCTCCGCTAAAACAGATCCAAATTTGTCTATAGAGTAAACAAAGGTATTTTTAAAGCTGAAACCTCACCTGATCCACCAGCCTCTTGTAATAATCGTCGAAGGTGACGAGCAAGGTGACCTGTTCCTTGCTCTCCGGTTGCATGGTTAGGTCGAACTCGGTCCGCTTGACGCTGTCTCCAGTCTTGCCCGTGTATGTGACAGTGTCCACTCGCAGCACCCCCTTCACGTGGTGGGCTTCCACCGAGGAACGGTTCTTTATGTGCACCACCTGGAATCATTCATAAATATATATTTTTAAACATTGTCTTTCTTTTTTCTTTCTTTCTTTAAACACAGATCTTTGTGCTAGGGGTATACCAAGCCGATAGAGATCTCAGCCCCTAGTACCTCTGCTTTTCCTAATGCAGGCCACCTAGCTTGATCTTCGGTTTTTCGTTAATAATTGCCTACTACCTTACATACATATATCGTCACTTCACCGAGTTTCAGGGCGTCCTACATTGGTCGATACGCGGTCCCGACTCTAGAAAACGTCTACTGCAACAATTTACTAATACGCTGAGCTATGTCGATTACTTTGGTTTGGTAGTAATAAAATATTACCGTAAGCGTGTGTGTAAGTACATTTGTATATAAATGGATGGAATGACCCGGTGGAATTAAACATTTTGTACAACTGGCAACTTCTCGGATGTCCGATAAGGGGTTGCCCCTTTACTAGACATCCCCTTAGTGCGGTTAATGAGATATCTTTATCAAACGGAAGTTTCGCAGTGCTTTTTCACTCGTATCAGTGTTGAGATGAATAACTATATTCATCTGTTCCATCATACTTTGATCTCTCTTTAACGTTCTCTTTAGTCATCACTTCGCCACGTCTTCTATTTAATTTCCACCAAGTTGTTTTGTATATTGAGGGTAGGACACAATTAGGTAAGCTTGCTGATGCTAATCAATCACAATCCGTAATCTCAACTGCAACACCAGAGATATCACAAACCCGTTACCGACCTTTTACAACTCTTTTAACATAATTTTCAACGTTGTAACTTCTTGGAAAATTGGTACAGAAATTATTATTTATTAATCTCTCAAATTTCTTCTAGCAAATAGTACTTACGACAGAGAAGTCCTGTCCAATCTTGATGTCATCCCGGAGTTCGAAGTCGAATTGAACATCGTTAAAGGCGTCGTTCAAGTAGTACCGGGCGAATATGCTCTCTGATTTACGCAAAGCCTTCTCCATGGTTTCACGCTCTTGTTGCGTCTTTTCCGGGTATTTGTATTCATTTGTGATATCCTGAAAGAAAATATTGTTTTTTAAATCTAAATTGGTTTGAATTTGAATCCTTCCTAACGTCAAGCAATAAAGCAGTTTAGTAAAAAGCTTGAATCGAAGAAACCTATTGCGACAAATTTTGAGTTTCATGTGGTACTTTTCTTCTCTACATAGTATGAAACAAAGTCGCTTTCCGCCATCTGTACGTTTAGATCTTTTAAACTACGCAACGGATTTTAATGCAGTTTCCATCAATAAACAGAGTGATTCAAGAGGAAGGTTTACATGTATAATTTGTAGCTGCATCGCGACCGACCGCCACTCTCAGAATTCCAGCCCGTCAACTATATGTTTGTTTAAGTTGTGGAATGTTATTGCTTGTATTAATTTTCTAAAGCTTAATCAAATTTTTTGTGTACCATAGGAAGCGGTCGGCTCCGGAAAACAGAATTCTTTGTCCGGAGTCCGACAGATTGTATGTTATAATTGTCTAAAATTGTTATGTTTCCAAATAAATTGAAATGCATATGCACCACAATAGTATCTACATTGCATCCATGCAAAGTCGAGACGGGTCACTAGTGTACAAATAAAAATGGAATCAACACGCTCTGCAGTTAATAGTTATTTTTTTTAATATATTCTTATTCACAGTTTCCTTTCACGCTTATGTGAAATGCCATTGTTTTTTGAAACGGTCGTTTGACTTACTTCTCGCTCCATTTTTCCAATAGCTTTGGTAGAAATGAATTGACCGATTGATGTTGTATCACGTGCCAAGAACTTCAA
Source organism: Biston stratarius (assembly GCA_950106695.1). Taxonomy (NCBI): domain Eukaryota; kingdom Metazoa; phylum Arthropoda; class Insecta; order Lepidoptera; family Geometridae; genus Biston; species Biston stratarius. The sequence goes on along the minus strand of OX467115.1, from coordinate 14,137,164 downwards.
TGGTTGAATCTCTCCAGAATATTTCCAAAGCACCTGAAAATAAAACAAAGCGGTTAATTATAACTTCGAAGCGGAATCGTCATCACTTTTACAAACATAATAATACCTGTAAACTTGTATCTGTGTGTTGTGGCATCGTAGCTCCCAAACGGCTAAACCGGTTTTGATTTAGTTCTTAACGCATATCTTCTAAAAATGATTTTACCTTATCAGCGTTAACTTGCGCGTAGACATACGTGCAGTCGTAAGGGCGTTGAAGTTCGCCCTCTTTGACGGCGCGCAGTGAAGCCGGTCCGCAGCGATACATATCCTCGGACGTCTCCTGTGGAGTAGCGTCGACTGCCTGCCAACCGCCGTACTCCGCACCCAAGTCGGGACGTTCCATCCACACCTGAGCAATTAAGCAATTGAGCAATTTTGTAGCGATGATAGCCCAGTGGTTAGCGCGGTCGGTTCACACGCCGAAGGACTCCAACAATGAGCTTGAGCTGCTGGTAAAAGAAAACATCGTGAGGAAACCATAGTGTTGTGGTATGTACAAATTGAAAATCTATCACCAAGTACCTAATGGTGTGTTCTGGCACCCACACTTGAGAGCCAGTTCCATTCTAGACTAGGTGTGTTTACTATCTTCAACCACACCGTCACTTAACATCTGGTGAGTTGTGGTCGAATAGCCTGTTAACAAAAAATTATACTTCGATAAAAAAATATGTTTGTCATTTAATCGCGCACAAAACCAATACTATTACAACTCACTTATCCAAGACTTCAAAATAAATTAATAAAAGTAATTTAAAGTATATCGTACGCGATTAAATCTCCTTGATAAACCATTATATCTTACTATACATGTATGATATGGCACTTGCCATAAAGCTTACATATGTATTGTATAATCGCATATTACTGTTAGAATGTATTGTTGTGTTTCGGTAGGTAAATATAAAACTTAAATAGCACCCACTTTCATTTCCTCATAACGCTAAAATAAAAGAGCCCTGTTAGCTCATTGGTAGTATATATGCTTTAAGTGCTATAGGACGTGGGTTCGATTCCCATCCAGGACAAACATTTTGTGGTATAAACGAATGTTTGTTTTTCTAGATGTTCTGTAAGTACCTATTACATATATTTTTTTATGATGTAGACTTGCGTTTGATCGCCATCTCACCTGAGCGATCTACGATAAAGCACGCTTGTCTAGAAGATACGGATTCACTCTGTATTACAAAAATAATGTAACATAAATACATTCCATCATATTCCATCAGTTATTTGACTTCCATAGTACAAGATTTGCCTGTAAAACTATAAATATAGAACTAATGTATCATGAGAAGAGACGGTACTAAACCGTCTGAGTCATCTTTATTTAGAGGAGTACCCAAGATCAATTGACTCAAAAAGCTTACCTCATTCCACACGTGGTAATTCCATACGGAATCATTTGTGAAAGTATCCAGGGTTTCTCCATTGTCATCTTTTATGATATCTATGGTAAGGCTGCCTTGGCTGTCGTGGGCAGCATTGTACCCGGACACAGGCCGACAAGGTATACCAAGTGCTCGACAAACTGGAAACACAACAACGTTATGATCAGTATACAATAACTGGAGATACTGAGCCAGGCTGAAACTAAGTCTACTTGTAATTGCTAATTAAACTTGTATTGCTTGTAATATGCTAGTAATTGGTTTCAATGCCAGTGGGGAGAGCGGTGTACACTGAATCACAGGCCTGGTGCCTAGCTCAGCAACACTCCACTTCTATCTGATAAACGAGCTTAAAAAAATTACAAAATAAATAAATTGGAAGGTAATTATTATTAACTAGGTCGGTTACCAGTTAACAATCTCTTAAAACGTCGTAAGTAGACAAAATTACTTCGCAAAATATGCAAATAATTAGCTAAGATTAATAAAATAATAATAAAAAAAGCTTGGACGTAATCGTATTTTTATTGTTTGACATTTACTATATCTCATTGACATTTTTATTTTATTTTTACTTTTGAGCATAATTTGACGCAGCATAATTTTGAAGTAGTACTTACCTACTTTGTTTTGTTTAATGTTTTACATATCTACGTCAGTATTGCATGTTAGGTACATGCTCAGGTACATGCAATATTTTAGTACGAGTGTTTTTACATACCGCAAGGCAGAATATGGCGCCCTTTTACTTTTTTAAATATCTATTGTACCCATATACGTGATAAATAAATGGATTATGAATTATATAATAAGCAAAGAATGTGCATTTAAAAGCACCGAAGAAATATTTACTAATCTCAATGATATTTCTGCAATTTCCGGTGTTTCAAGAACAAAACAAGATTCCAATCCTCGTCTTTTTTTTAAAGTAACCTCTAAAATTTATTGTTTAAATTTTAATTTTGAATTTAATTTATTTTTAATTTAATTTTGTTATATTAATTGTTGTTTTGAATGTTAATTTAATTGATTATCCTGAATTTAATATGTGCATGTTGTGCTTCCTTAGATAAGCAACACATTTAGTTTTCTTAAATTTAATTAGTTGGTGTTTTATGTATTGTAGTTGTTATTGTGAAGCCTAATAAATAAATAAAAATAAAATAAAATAATTCTAAAGTACTTTATTGTACTATGTATTTATCTCAGGACATATTAAATACATATTAGTAAAGATTACGCATGATATTTTAAAGTGAACTGTTGTTTACTTTGTTTTTAATTAAGTAATACTTTTAACGCAATTTATTGATTTGCAGTAAAGTCTTGAAGCCTCTGAATACCCCACCTTAAAGTGTCGAAACAACGGCAATGACGAGCAGTTGATTACTGCATCATAGAACAAATGCCGAGTAGTTACTTATTAGTTATATGTATATCTAATAACATATCGCGGAAAACGTTTCTATAAAAGTTTGTTCAGTAATATTTTGTTTTATAAGGTTTTGCAAAATATATGAACAAGCTAAAGTTAAGCTAAGATAATGTTAAGCTTAGGGTGCACTGAGCCCAAAGGAGCTCATTATTCTCATTGTAATAAACAACATTTACTATGGATACAACACTGAAATCGTGAATTTATTTGCGAAAAAAATAAAGTAGTCAAAGGCAAGTACACTCCAAGTTTGTTACACTATATATATTCCCAGGTAAAAACCTTACCTGTGTTTATATTTTTTCGTTCTGTACTTTATGCTAAATTCTAGCGGCACTTTGACGCTGACAGGACTAGGCTGGCCGCTCAGCATATACGAATTTACTTTAAGTGCAATAGTCGGCTGATAAGATTTACCCAGAACCCTAGGTTGATTTTCAATTTTAATTTTTAACTTTAAATATTGTTGCCATTGTGTGGAAGGAAAGTATAACAATTTATTATTTGCGAAACTATATAGCTGTAAGTAAGTAGAGAAGCTGACCTTAAAAGGTTGTCTGGTAATTATCAATAACCAATGTTACTAAATAGGTAGACAAACCATTTAAGAATACTTTGTATATAAAACATTTGTTTACATTGGCAATGTAGGTATCTAAAAAGTTTCATCACTTGCAATACATATTTTAAGATAAGACACGTTACGCTAGCTACTACTGTTTTATCTACCTCTAGCCAAGCGAAGATTTATTCATACTTACTTGTTGTCAAAACTCCCGCGTAAACCCAGCACTGAGCGTATTTCACGGGCTTCTTCTTCTCATAGTACTTCTGTAAGATAGCCAGCGAGCCGATCCACTTCATAGGATGGGTGCCACCGTCGTAATCGCTTAGTTCCTTCCCCCAGTTCCCAAACAACACTCCATTGTCGTCTTGTACGTTGACCGCGGCGGATAGCGCCCGCGATGTTCGTATAGGATCACCTCTTGCTTTACCCTTGACCTGGTATTAACAAAAATTCCTTGTTGTTTAACTTACGTCAACTTTGAATGAAAACTGAACTGAAACTGAGCTTTTATCCGGTATCCCAAAATACGACTGTTTGCATAGATTTTAAGAAAACCTTGGACTTTGTAGATGTGAAATAAAGGCTAGCAAGTTAATCATTCTTAATTTCAAATAGGTACGTTTTGTATGTTTACGACGATATATGATCTATTTTAATATACTTTAAAAAGTTTATTTAAACATTTAAGTTAATAAAAACGTAAAATTAAATTGACAAAAGTCGAAAAGTATATACATAAGATTTAATGATTATTGGAAAAATAAATTGTAGTTTTTATTATTTTAATATCGTCATGAGTCAAATTGGAAGAGGGGTGCTTTCTGACACAGGCAATTCATCCCTAAAAGAAAATATCAACCTAAATTGTAAACTTATTAATGAAATAAAGTTTTATTATGATTACATCATGATGATAATGATAATAATGGTGGTAGGTTGCCTTTTCCATCAGTTCGGATCTGGATCAACCCGGTTTTCGTAAACTGTCCCACTGCTTGGCATGGACCTCTTTTCATTTTCAGAAGGGTAAGACCATGTTTTTGTCCAGGGAAAATTCTTTGTGAACACCACCGGACAGGGGCGGGCAAGGTGATTATGTGGAACACTCCGTCCTAACCTGGAGTGTTCGACCTCGGCGCTTTGTGTAGAGGCTGCAGGCACGCTTTCGCACTCATCCATGGCAGAAGGGTAAGACCATAGTCCAACACGCTGGCTAAGTGCGGGTTGGCAAACTTCACACATCTTTGAAAACTTTTTGTTTTAAGAACTCGCAAACAAATACGTACTTAAATGTCCTCATGATGTTTTCCTTCACCGACGGAAGTCAGCGGCAATACAAATATAACTTAGAATAGACAAAGGTGCGTGCCGTTGAGTTTGAACCCAGGACCTTCTTATTTAGATTATATATTAGATTAGACGTCAAATTTTCCATCAAATACCTTTCCAATTTCTCTGACTAGATATAAAGCGCAGTCAAGTATGTCCTTCTCATATTGTGCGTAATTCCACGGTACAGGCTTGATTCGATTGTACACTCCTCTAAACATAAGACCGCCGTCCTGTTCAACGTACTCTTCACGATGATCATGTCCTGCAAAAATATATTTCAGTAAGTAAACCACGCCTATTACCGCAGTCATATAAAGATACCCAATGAAAGAACTAGCAACAAACCTGGCATATAAATAGTATCAGTCAAGCACCAAGGGTTAAAGAGAATGTAAACGGGCAGCGGATGGGTGTAACTCAAAGAACTTCCTCCTGTTAGTCTGGTATCGACGTCGACCTTCCACGCAGCCACCATGCAATCTACGGCAGCAGTGACTGCTACCATAAGGTGGGAGTCCATCTGCCCTTCGTACACCGCGTTCCATGCTCCCACAGTCTCAGAGCCTCTATCGAGTAATGGCACTGCGGCTGACGTATCAGCGGACGGCCCACGCTTCTCCACATCTGCAAATAATCCATTTAATTATGCAGCTTTTGATAAACACGCCGCTCTCAATGTAGGTACACATTGATCTCGAAATAAACGTGCAGAGGATTTACAATAACAATATGACCTTCGTACCTGATACGTAGAAAATGAAGGAAATAGCGTCTCTGTTGGCGTCGAACGGTCTATTTAGTAGGATATCCAATTTAAAAGGCTGGCCGCGTCTCACTACCAGACATCTGTCGACGGATCTCGTCATCAGATTGTATTTATTGGTGTGATGGTTCTCGCCATTGGCCTCGATGCAGAAGTCGATGCCTTGAACTGCGAGGACACCTTGACGCGTCCCGTCGATGACATCTGAAACATATCCATATTATTTTAATTTTTATGTTTTCTTAATAACTGTTAGCAATATAATTAAGTTCGGTGCGTGTTGATCACAGATTTCATTTATTACTATGGGACAAAATTTCATGTAATGCGAAATGCATTGTTCCAAGGAAATCTATAAGAAGACAGTGATTGCGCATAACTACTGCTTAGTAATTGAATAACTATTACAGGCGGACTCTGCAAAAAATCCTATATCGCAATAAAAACAAAACAATAGAGTTTGGTTTTTCTGGGACAAATTATAGGTAGATCATAAATCTATATTTCCTTAAAAAGCTTAAGACTAGGTGTCTTCATCTGAGTAATTTTTATGCAAAATGTTGTTAAGTACTCTATACCTATTCACTATATATTTTGTGTTTAGAAAGAAAATAGCGATTCCAGCATACGATCGTCATCGACAAAAAAAATTACGCTCGAGTGATTGGCGGGTAGCCAACACTTCACACATGGTAACCCAGAGCCACAACTACTTATACTGAACACAAAGCTTTTCAAATAAATCCAAACATAAACAATTCTCTTGTGCTATGAAATCTCGACAAAAACCACACAGGACCTTGAGTTAAAATAGGTTTATATTAAGCTATAAATGACGGCTCTTCATCGAAATTATGCAACTAGCTCTATGGACTGCGAAAACACATAATAACTCAATAACACCCACCTGGCTTAAATGGCACTATAATGTATTTACGGCGCTTCTCAAAGTAGTACCTCCACAAATTTTTAATATAGTCAACCATATTTATTTTCTCACCGCGTCCGTTCTATCATAACACAATCGCGCACTTATCACAACTCGAATACTCGAATATTCGTTCGATTTCGATTCGTTGTTCATAACTTGCTAATTATTCGTACAAACGTCTGTTTCCTCAGGTTAGCCGTCACAGACTGTTGGTACGAAAGTGGGCTTCAAATCTACTCCTGCAGCTCTGACGATGATGTCATGGAGTCAATAGGACGTGAAAAGCTACATCCAGTTACTGAGAAACATACTTCATTCATTCAGATCCAAGGCTAGCTAAACATTACTCATGAGTTGGTCAAATCTATTTCCAAATTGGTATTAGTGACATCACAAAAAAATGAAGCTGTAAATAACGTCCTACAAAGGGCATAGTTTCCCTTTGTAGGACGTTATTTACAATAAATTCCCAGGACAGTTTTTTAGTTATGTGATTGTTAAAGTATTTTAATTGATACCTTTATATAAGTCGGACCATATACGTTTATTCCTTTAGCTGATTCTGCAATTATACTCAAGGAGTAGATAGAGCAACACGAATCGATTAATAAATAAAACAAAAATCTGCCAGCGTTAATTTTTTTTCATTAATTTTTTTACAGGGTCTTTGACCATATCTCACCTAATTTTAAGTGACGATGTTGTGGAAGATGGTAAACAGCCTCGATTTGAACTGGCTCTCAAGTGAGGCTGCTGGAACACACCGTGAGGTGCTGATACTAATTAAAACGCGAAATAAGCTATTTTTAGTCTTGTATCATAACATATTTATTTGGAATTAGATATTTATGATTATTAACTATTATTACTCGTAATATTTATTATTTTATTTTAATCACTCCTCCATAATTTTTTTCGCGGACGCCAAATTAATATAGTGTAGATAAACTCTATGTCACTCCTAAAACTGAGACGAATGTAATAACCTCACACCTCATAAGTTGAAAACCGTTAAACTGTAGAGCTTGCCAAATAATTGTGTATGTTACTGTAAAAGCCCGAACTACGGTAAATCCTAAGATTTTCCAGTAAAACCTAAGATTTACCAACTCTTAATGGTAAAAGACCGAACCGTTCTAGGATTATCGTTTATTTCGAACTTTTATCACCATTTACTTGGTAAATCTTAGGATTTGCCTTAAAGACACGGTATACTCGTATGTTGAAATAAATATGTCAGGACGCATTTGGCATATGGTCTCGTACAGTCTGCAGCCCCCCGCTACCCGTTCCATCTCTCCCTACTGTCTCCGCTCGTAATTAATATAAATGATTAATATTTACTCTCATATGATACATAAAAATATGTAAGGTTTTAAATGATAGTTAATTGAAATAAATGATTAAGAAGTACTCATTGTTTTATTCCTAAAACCAACATTAACAACCGTCACTGGTTAAACCTAGTATGTACTAAATTCCAAAGGTAAAAGCCCAAAAAACGTTCCTTTTTTATAAAGTCTTACATTTATCAACTCGTGTTGGTTAATCCTAAGATTTACCGGTAAAACTTAAGATTAACCAATATTCATGCTTTTACAGTAACATATACATATCGAATTGCATACAATGTTTTCGAGTTTATACTCGAAGACATTTTTCTTCGGTTTTACATTGCCTAAAAACACGGATAAAACGACGTTTTCTAAAAATGAAACCTAGCTAGATCGATTTATCGCCCCCGAAACCCCCTGCATACTAAATTTCATGAAAATCGTTGGAGCCGTTTCCGAGATTCAGAATATATATGTATATATATATCGACGCTTGAAAGGCAATAATTACTAAGCGACATGTTGGCAACTTTACACCAGAGCATTTTTAAAATATTGAAAAAAATTCATAATGTTTAAATGCTAGTTGATTAAGCCTTTAAACTGCATTTAAAATTCGTTGAAATCAAATAGTTATGATTAATAGGCGATTTATACGATTTTTTTTCCAAAAAAAGAAAACTGAAATGTTCTAGTGTAAAGTTGCCAACATGTCGCTTAGTAATTATTGCCTTTCAAGCGTCGATATACATATATACAAGAATTGCTCGTTTAAAGGTATTAGATAGATACTTAATGAATGAAGTCATCTAGGAACTGTAGGTACTAAAGCAATTCTCAAATGAATAATAATTTATCTTCTGTAGTTAAAATATAGAGTAGGCGTTGCAATATAATATATTTGCAATATTACGTACAAATAACTGTTAGTCACTTTTCCTTTCATTTGATTACTCGTAGCGCTTTAGAATGAGATACAGCTACTGATAACTATTGATGGACAGCCCTGTTGGTTCATTGGGAGTATGTCTGCCTGAGCTGTAGGGCGTGGGTTCGATTCCCGCCAAGGACAAATGTTTGTTTGGTATAAACAAATGTTTGTTCTGTGTCTGGTTGTTCTATATATATTATAAGTATGTATTTACAAAAAAAAAAGTATTTATGTATTCTATCAGTTATCTGACTTCCATCACACAAGCTCTGCTTAGTTTGGGGTCAGATAGCGCTGTGTGTAATGTGTCCCACAATATACTACAATATATATATTATGGACTCCGATACGTACGCAACTCTGATTCAGTTGCTTCTATCGTTTAAGACAATTAAAGAGGTTAATTGAAGTCACACATTACTGTGTCAAATTGATACCGATTGATCTATAGATCTTTTACTTTACCAGTTATTTTGGTTGAAAAATCAAATAGTACCAACGATTTTTAATGAAATTTCTATAGGATATATCTGATATCAATATCATATAATCTCTTACATAAAAAAAATGATTTTCCAACTCAGTTTATAAATAACGGGGTCCTAACATATAAAAAACAACCGTATTGTGAATCTTTTCTTTCTCTTTCTTTCCTTTTTTGAAATCAGTTAAAAATTGGAACTGGCAGCGTTTGATAAAGCAGAAATATATATACTTTATTTGGCAAGTAACTATTAGCAAGTAACATTTACAAATTATCGTAATGCTACATAATAAACTTAGAGAGATGTGTCCGATAAAATGATGAAAGCCAAATAGCACTTCAGAGCTATCCAGGTTGTATTTTGAACATCAGATTAATGTATTTTAACCATGTTAGTTAAAGTTAATGACCCTAATTTCCTATTTTATGCACACGCCAATTTGGTCATAATTAGTCGTGTAGGTGCCTAGGTTTGCCGTATCGAGACACATCATTGCTGTTGCGGACGAAGACCTCGACCAATCGATCTTGATTATGATTGTTATTAGCAAAGATATCGCATTGTAATATTGTAGTAATAATGTAAATAGACTTAAGAATAAAACGAACGACGCACTCGCTCCACCCTGTACGAGGGGAACGAGCGCAATTTTATTTATAAGTAGGAGCAAAAGTGGCTACGATGTTCAGTCCACTTCTCACCTTGTTACCTTTAACTATACACAAATACAGTCCACTCGAAGAGGAAAGGAGTTTTATTGAAGACCCAATAGGACCCCAACAAGTTTCTGGTCCTCCGACGCCGGATCATCACTGCCAGCGGAACAACAAGGCGAGAGAGTTGGACGCTCTCGTTGAGAAGAACCACCGAGTGCTACGACGTGAAAGACCGCCGTAGAAGTACTGTATGTGCTAAGGCCATCTCACAGCCAAGCCATACAGTGCCACGACGTGAAAGACCGCCGTGGAAGCAACTGCGTACGGGCTAAAGCTAGTTCACATCATATAGCTAAGCCGTACGCAACTACGCCGTGCAAGACCGACGTAGGAGCCACGACGTGAAAGACCGCCGTGGAAGCAACTGCGTACGGGCTAAAGCTAGTTCACATCATATAGCTAAGCCGTACGCAACTACGCCGTGCAAGACCGACGTAGGAGCCACAACGTGAAAGACCGCCGTGGAAGCAACTGCGTACGGGCTAAAGCTAGTTCACATCATATAGCTAAGCCGTACGCAACTACGCCGTGCAAGACCGACGTAGGAGCCACAACGTGAAAGACCGCCGTGGAAGCAACTGCGTACAGGCTAAAGCTAGTTCACATCATATAGCTAAGCCGTACGCAACTACGCCGTGCAAGACCGACGTAGGAAGCCACAACGTGAAAGACCGCCGTGGAAGCAACTGCGTACGGGCTAAAGCTAGTTCACATCATATAGCTAAGCCGTACGCAACTACGCCGTGCGCCGAGCAAGAACGCCGTGCAAGACCGACGTAGGGGCTACGCCGAGCGCCGAGCAACAACGCCGTGCAAGACCGACGTAGGGGCTACGCCGTGCAAGACCGACGTAGGGGCTACGCCGTGCAAGACCGACGTAGGGACAACGCCGTGCAAGACCGACATAGAAGCTCACCGTGCAAGTCGTGGAGGATCGCCGTACGAACCATCCACGAGCAACAAGGGATCTACGCATATTAAGTATTCGCCGCGCCGGTACGTGTGCAAGGAGTGCGGGGCCTGAACTAATAGGCACGACAGACGTGGCCGGCATTCCCACCGGTCACCGAGCAACCCGTACAACTTACACTCCTCTGCCGGGCGGTCCCCACCTAACCCATCCTTACGATCCATCCCTGAGGGAGCATATCCCGGCCTCAACAACCGGGCCCTCCCAAAGGACTGCTAGGGACTGTTAGGGAGGTAGGGACCGATAGGGGCGTCAAGTGCCGAAGATGCCGGTCGACAGAAGCCCGGTGAAGACAAGATCGCAAGCCGACAGGGAGAAGTCTGCGCTACGAATCATCGAGGACTCCCCCGCGTCCCCGACCGACGCGGAGGCATCCACATCTCGCGCAGTAACAGACTCGCTGCCCGCTACGCACGATGCCATCCGGGAACAAGCACCACCACCGCCGCAAGAACAAACGGCCACAAGGGCGGCATCGGTACGCTCCACAAGAAGCATTGAAGCACGAATCGTGCAAAAGCAGTTGGAAGCCGAGGAGAGCCTGGCCAACATACGCCGGGATCAACTTGAGCTACAAGCAATAATCATTAAGCGAAGGCTAGCCGCTGACGTCGCGCTGATCCGCGAGGAAACCGATCGGGAGAGCCTGCCCGGGAACGAGATGGATACATCACAACGAGTGGATAGTTGGCTCCGGCAAAGTCAGCCACGGGGGGAGCCGCGAGACAGATACGTCTCGCCGCTACGCAGGACCGAGGCTGACGAACGGGACAGGTACCACTCGCCCGTGCGAAGGGAGCACTCTGGGGATCGGGAAAGGAACGTCACATTCAAGGCAAGACAAAACTCGCCCGCGCCGAGATCAAGAGAGACGGGAATCGACCGCCTAGCAGAAGCAATGGAGAGAATGATGCGTCACCGTGCACCGCCGAGGCAAACGCAAGACCTGCCAGTGTTCAGTGGAGCCGTCGGAGAATGGTTGCCGTTCAAGGCAGCAATGAGGGACTCCTCAAAGCTGCACGGGTTCTCGGCGGCTGAAAACCTGGCACGAATGCGAACATGCCTGAAAGGCGAAGCACGACAGACGGTCTCCGCATTATTATACACCGCGACCAACCCGGCCCAGATTATGAGCACATTGGAGCAATGCTACGGACGTCCAGAGATGATAATCGATCAGGCACTGGAAGACATGAAGAAGTTGCCGAGGCTCAGTCCAAATGCGACCGCTGGCGAACTAAATGTCTTCGCAATCAAGCTGCAGAATATTGTCATCACCATCGAAAACATCGACGAACGTGGATATCTGCAAAATCCAATGTTGACAAGGAACGTCACAGAAAAGCTACCGCCGCACATACGCTCGCGATGGTGCGATTACGTGGAGGACAAAGGAAGCCGCTCGGAATCAGAAATACTGACACTGTCCAAGTTTTTGATGCGTGAAGCCGAGCGAGCGATGCGACACACGTACACAACTGCGACTACCGCTGCTAATCCGGGCAACAAAGGAGGAACGACAAGCGGAAATCAACGAAAGGGAGCCACCGTATACGCAACGACCGAATCCCAGCCGAAGAAACAGGAATGTCTAGCCTGCGGCAGTGAGCACGATACCGCAAAATGCAGTAAGATTGCAGCTATGACAGTACCTAAGAGATGGGAATGGGCGAAAGAAGTACGCGTATGTTTCCAGTGCCTGAACAGTAAACACAGGCGATTTAAATGCAAAAGTAAGAAGTGCGGAATCGACGAGTGCAGACAACCGCACCACGCGCTTCTACACTCACCTAGAGAAAGCGTTCCAAAATGCGAGGAAATCGTGATAGCAGCAGCCGCGCACTCCTCGGAGAAACAAACCCGAGTATTGTTAAAGGTGTGTCCGATCACGATTAAAGGATGCAATGGAAGGGAAGTCGACACGTTCGCACTGCTGGACGAGGGATCAACGATAACACTGGTCGATGACGAGATTGCCGAGATGATCGGTGCGAGGGGCCCGGTACGGTCACTACGCATTCACGGAGTCACATCAAGCCAGCAGCAACCTGGAAGCCGAATCATTGAATTAAAAGTACGAGGCCGAACCCAGGAGAGTTATCAGTTGATCAACGCACGAACCGTGAAGAATCTCGTGCTAGGAAGCCAGTCAGTGGATAAGGACCTCCTGCAACACGCGCATCTAAAAACATTAAGGCCGGAAAACGTTTGTTATGCGCATGGAAGGCCGCGCATATTAATAGGTGCCGACAACTGGCACCTCATCGTGTCCCGAAAACTGTTAACTGGGAAAAGAAATCAACCTGCGGCATCGCTCACACAACTGGGATGGATCATCCACGGATCTACACCTAGGAGCATCGTAACGCAAGAGGAAAGAGTGTTACATGTGCGAACGATACAAGAGGCCGAGCAGAGCGATATCGCACCAAGAAGCAGCAAGGACGACGAGCTAAGCGAGCTTGTGAAATCTCACTTCGAACTCGACGCGCTGGGTATATCCATGAAGCGGAAACCCATCGAAAAAGAGCAGCGCGCCGTAGAGATTTTCGAGCGTACAGTGAAACGTGTGGATGGTCGCTTCGAGGTAGGACTGCCGTGGAAGGCAGACGACGTGACTCTGCCACCTAGCTACGATATGGCTGTATGTCGACTGCGCGGAATAGAGAAAAAGTTGGATAAATGCCCGCAGCTCAGAAACGCATACACAGTTGAGATAAACAAACTAGTGGAGAAAGGATACGCCATTCGATGCGAGGAAGATCACGCCGACAATCCACGTATGTGGTATCTACCGCATTTCGCAGTTACAAACCCGAATAAGCCAGGAAAAGTCAGAATAGTGTTCGACGCAGCCGCCAAAGTGAACGGAGTGAGTCTGAACGACGCACTTTTGGACGGACCGGACCTACTAAGAGCACTGCACGGAATACTACTTCGGTTCAGAATGAAACCAATAGCTGTGATCGCGGACATCAGAGAAATGTTTCTACGTGTAAGGATACGCACTGAAGACTGCATAGCCCAACACTTCTTGTGGCGAGGCAGCGAACGGACAGCGCCACCTCAAAAGTACATGATGACCTCGATGATTTTCGGCGCTAGGAGCTCTCCGTTCATTGCACACAGCGTGAGGAACAAAAATGCGACGGAATTCAAGGAAACTCACCCGCTCGCGTACCACGCTATACTGCACAACCACTATATGGACGATTGGGTGGAAAGCTTCGATACGGAAGAAACGGCAACGCGCGCGATAACTGAAGTCCGAGAGGTTCACAGCCGAGCAGGATTCCAAATGGCAGGATGGATGGCGAACGTTCCAGGACCGTTGGACTCGATCCCGGAGGACGACAGGACATCCACCCCGAAATAAATAGGAAATAACATCCAAGGAAAAACGCTGGGCATAATATGGATAGCGGAAAAGGACGAGCTGGCATTCAACACCAACATGCACAGGATACCGGAAGCGGTCAAAACCGGCCAACGTACGCCTACCAAGCGAGAAGTGTTGGCAACCGTAATGTCATTATACGATCCGCTGGGCTTACTCAGCCCGTACTCCATATCAGCTAAAATCATGCTGCAAGGATTATGGAAAAGGCAGCTGGGATGGGATGACGTGATACCAGACGAAGAAGCCCTGGAATTTGCTGATTGGTTGACGGATTTAAGCTACATCGAAAAACTTCGCTTACCGAGATGTTACGAGAAGGAAAACATCGTCGAACGAGAGTTACACGTATTCTGCGACGCGAGCGATCAAGCGTACGCATGTGCCGTGTACTGGCGATATGTAACAAAGGACACCACGGTAAAAGTCGTCCTAATCACCGGAAAAGCGAAGGTAGCCCCAATCAGGCCTCAGAGTATACCCAGGATGGAATTGCAAGCTGCATTAATCGGGGCAAGACTCGCGACAGAAGTTCAGAACGAACTCGAAGTCACTCGCGATACTCAAGTGACATTCTGGAGCGACTCGAAAACAGTCTTGCACTGGATAAGGAACGACTCAGTACGATATACACCCTTCGTAGCTCACCGGCTGACCGAAATCGCCGAGTTAACGACTGCGAAACAATGGCGATGGGTACCTACCGCGCACAACGTAGCAGATGACGCCACTCGGTACGGGAAAACGCAACTGAAAACCACAGACAGGTGGTTCACCGGACCCGCGTTTTTATACGAACAGAAAGAGGACTGGCCGCGAGAAACAGCGTCATCTCAGGAACACGAGGAAGTCATCGTCAACCACACTACAGAGGAAACGCCTTGGATAACGATGACAAGATTCTCTAAATACGAAAGACTTGTGCGAGCGGTGGGATACGTGTTGTTGTTCGTAGCAAGGTGTCAGCGTCGTGCGAGCGAACTCACTACGGCGCACTTAAAAGAAGCCGAACGCGTGTTGCTTAGGCAAGCGCAACGAGAAAGCTTTACAAGCGAGATAGAACGCTTGAAAAAAGGTCAAGCAGTAGAAAAAAGTAGTCGAATACGAAAACTGGACCCGATAATTAGCTCGGACGGAATTCTACGCTTGAACGGCAGAATCAGTGCAGCGGTAGTGCCCGAAGAACGAAAATATCCAGCTATCTTGGACGGCACGCATCATCTTACGAAGCTCATAATCCGCAGAGAACACGAAGAAAATAGTCACGTGGGACGAGAAACAATAGTCAACAACGTCAGACAGCGATATTGGGTACTACGACTGAGACCGGCGGTACGGAGCCTCCTGAATGACTGTACTAGCTGCCGAGCCCGAAAAGCAAAGCCAGCCATTCCAGTCAAGGGAAATCTGCCGGGAGTACGTCTCGACGCGTATACTCGGCCATACTCGCGGTGCGGAGTTGACTGTTTCGGCCCAATGAACGTCACTATCGGGAGAAGGCGTGAAAAGAGATGGGGAATGATCTTTACCTGTCTAGTCACGCGAGCTATACATGTGGAGATATTAGCGAGCCTAAGCACAGATAGCGCCATTATGGCAATGCGGAGAATGGCCGCACGAAGAGGCTGGGCGGAGATATACCTCTCAGATAATGGAACTAATTTCCGCGGTTCGGACGTCGAGTTAAGCAAAGCCTACCAGGAATGGCTTCCCGCGCTTAAAGACTACGTCATGTCAAGACGCGCGCACTGGCGATTCATAGACCCGGGAGCTCCAAATCAAGGCGGCGTATGGGAGCGAATGATTCGAACAGTAAAAACCGCTTTACATAGTGTACTGCAGGAGCGAGCACCGAAAGAGGAGGTCTTGAACACGGTAATGGCGGAAATCGAGTACACAGTAAATTCGCGGCCATTACTACATGTACCAGTGCACCCGGACGACCAAGAAGCGCTCACACCGAACCATTTCTTGCTCGGAACAGCGGACGGTGTACCATTCGTCGGTGAATGTGACGTGGCGGATCGGCGGACTTGGAGGGCGGCCCAGGCGCTTGCGAATATGTTTTGGTCAAGATGGCTCAAAGAATACCTGCCAACGTTAACACCCAGAGGAGAATCGGGATCACCAACGTCAATTAACGTGCAAGTTGGCGATTTGGTTATAATTGCAGATGGGCTACTACCAAGGAACCTGTGGCCGCTAGGACAGGTGCAGAATGTATACCCCGGCAAAGATGGAGTCGTGCGTAGCGTGGAGGTGAGGACGCGAGGAGGAGTATTTCGTAGACCAGCAAGAAGGCTCATCGTCCTCCCGAGAAGAAGTGAGGCTTCGTGATACCTGCGCCGGGGGGAGATTGTTGCGGACGAAGACCTCGACCAATCGATCTTGATTATGATTGTTATTAGCAAAGATATCGCATTGTAATATTGTAGTAATAATGTAAATAGACTTAAGAATAAAACGAACGACGCACTCGCTCCACCCTGTACGAGGGGAACGAGCGCAATTTTATTTATAAGTAGGAGCAAAAGTGGCTACGATGTTCAGTCCACTTCTCACCTTGTTACCTTTAACTATACACAAATACAGTCCACTCGAAGAGGAAAGGAGTTTTATTGAAGACCCAATAGGACCCCAACAATTGCCATGGAATAATCTCAATCAACTATTTTTCCTACACACTCGTCAGTCGGTAAAGCGTAGGTTCTGAAGTTTAAGGTCGAAGCGTAGGTACTAATAAAATATGCACTCATTTGTGTTCTTGAGAAAGAATTTGCTTAAATATTAAAATAACTGGTTTTTTTTTTGTCATTTAACATGAAAATGTTGCCAGCATACTGATTATGTGTTTCTCTAATTAATACACCCTCAAATTTAGCGGCATTTTGTTATTATTGTTGTACAGTAACGTCCTTCCATCTTAATACTTACGACACGCTTAAACCCGTATGTTTAAAATACAATACAATGTAGTTACAAGCAACTATTCCAAGTAAAACGTGTTTCTTACCTAAATATCAATCTATTTATTGATGTGTGTTTTCTATTTATCACTTCAAAGAATCATCGTATGAGGGACAGATGTCGAGAGTAAATCTTAATTTTACTACTGATTGTGACATTTGGTTTTATGGACCACTTGGTGAGGAATGTCTTATTACTATTGTAATATGTAATCTATTGTCAAGAGACCTAACTTTACATCACAAATTACGACACAAACTCTGTTTTAAATTTTTTGTTGTAAAATTTGCATTTGTTTTGCTTCTATTTAACTTCATAAAAAAGGAGGAATTTTATGATAACTCCAAGATTTCTGAACAAAATTTATGTATTTTAGTTTTTTTTTTTTTTTACAAATTCTATCCTAGCTTTGATTTAAATAGTAATTTTGCAAATAGAAGTTTTAAGTAGACTTGTTTGGAAACAAAACAATATTATATTGTGTTCAATATCTTCGGGGAATCACAGAGCTGACACACACTTATCTTAAAAGTTGAATTTAGTAATATACGTGTCCCAGGAACCCTTTCGCGCGACCGACAGCGATCTCGACAGCGTCTTTGTTTTACAGTAGATTAATTTTGTCATACTGTTATAGTGTATAAAACACAAGCAGTATTGAGTTATTATATTTTTGTACCAGATTATCACAAGATATAATTTAATTCATACAGCTGGCAAAATACCGCAATATAAATTCTACAACAAAATAAGTAGAAGTACGTCATTTTAACAAAAAACAACAAACCCAACATTTATTAAATTGAGAAAATTCAATGGAGTATTACGGTGTGTGACAGCATATTTCTATACAGTATAGTCTAAATCAATGTACATAAAATACGGTTGTAGCAAATGTTTTCCTCCATCCATGTTATTTGATGTAATTATTAATATCAAATGATAAATTATTAAAATCAATGTTCCCGTTTGGTTGCATGGATATAAGAGGATTAAGCTGACCACTGTCATTATTTCTACTCTTATCCCTCTCTCCATATGCGAACGTGTCTTGGTTCCTCAGTTTATTACTAAGCTTAGCACACAGAACACAGAGTCGTACTTAGCGGAGCAAAAATATACCAACGTTGTGATTCAAACGACCCATTTAACGGAAAATAATTAATTGAATTGAAACTAATAATTAAAAAAGTTATACAAAGGTTTGTACGTAACGTTTACTATTTTTTAAATATATTTTGATATTAAATTAACACATAAAACGCGGTTTAGTATTATTTTAGAAGTTTTTTGAGAACACTTATCGTAATCGTGTTTCGAAAACAACAATTACCTTAGAAATATGTACCATCTATTTGAATAGGTACATATTTTTTTTGTTTCTTTAAAATATAACATTTTGTGGAAAAAGAAATTACGAAACCATTTTGACTACCTACATTGTTTTAGGCTTCTGGCAAGTTTTCTAATAAACGCGTACGCCATATGTAGTAACATTAAAAGCTTTTCTTGAAACTGCCTGTCAAATCATTATGGTTTTTGTATGGATGTATCTTGAGACTTCCTAGATTATGTGACATTTTATGTTTCAGAGGTCGGTATCGCGTCTTACCGCACAGTTTCAGGCATACACCTGAAGCTGCGTACTTAGTAAATGCCATATTACTGTTATCTCAGAGCTTTTTGTTTACCGACAAAGTATGTAGGCAGGATCCGGACGCTAGTTCACCTTGAAATGACATACTAAGCAACACTAGCGCAGACTCGCAGTTTCTCAGTTCAAAAAAAGATTCGGTAAATAAAGTAAGTTAAGTAACATATTCGTATGATTTTCAAGCAATGTACATACATATAAATTGTTTCAAAATATGAAGTCAGAATATGTACCTTTTTGAAATTAACAAAAAAACAAATCAGAATCTATATGGAGGTCAATCACTTTATATTTTGTAAACATATGTTTTATATTGAATCAAAATATTGTTAAAAAGCAAATGTATACCTCTAGGTATACAAGTATAGCAACGATTTATTACTCCGGTACCTTGTAATTATTATCATTAAATACCTCGCTCCTACCGGTTGTTGGACTCAAGAAATAATAAATAATATACGATGAGATGACGTACAGTTAGTTGCCTTTACACAGCTGTTAGTATATCTATAGAGACTTGCTCAAACGTGCTGATTTTTTTCGCTCAATATTTAAGTTTACTAATTTCCCTTTATTATATCACTAGCTCATTAGGTTGTTTTGTTGTTTGGATATTTTTATTACTAATAAAGGATTTCTTTCTGACTAGCCTATTTGGATTTTCTCTAGACTTTTATCGATCTAAGCAATCCATTCGTTTTTGTTGAAAAGCCAATTATATTTCGTGTTTAGCAGCCTATGCCCTTAGTTTTTATACTTATCTCGTCGAGTCTACTTCTTTTGAGGACATTTCACGCACCGTCATCTTGCCCCAAACTAAACAAAGTTTGTACTATAGGAACCAGATGGCTGACAGAACACATAAATATGTACTTTTATTTTATTTTTATGTAACAATAATGAGACGAACGAGACGCTCTCCTTATGATAAGAGATAACGCCTGTCCATGATCATTGCAGCGATATACAGAACTTTGAGTAGTAAAACAAAGTCCAGGGCATCGCTGCCTTGGCTCTCATTATTTTGAGACTAGATGGTTAGTCTCATTAGCCTTGTAATTGCGCTAGCTGCAGTACCCTTCAAACCGGAACACAGTAATGTTTACACACTACTGCTTAGCGGCAGAATATCTGGTACTGCGGTGGTACCTACCAAGACGACCTCCTACTAAGGAAATCTACCACCAAGCAAAACATACTTATAACAACATACAGAACACCCAGGCACAGAACAAACACACAGAATAAACATATGTCAGACACAAATGTTAGTTCTGAGTGGGAATCGAACCCACGCCCTTCAGCTCTCGGAGCAAAACTTTACCAAATGAGCTAACAGAGCATGTATTTTGTATTTCTGTATGTTCCACTCAATCGTTTCATTCATCTTCATCTTATTTGTGTTAATATGTTCTGGCTACATTTTTTCCTGCAATTATATTTTTTTCGTTTTTAAACCTTTACCCTTTATAATCTTGTGGAATTTAATCAACATACTTCTTTCGATTAGGTACACTAAAGTATGCAAGGTAACAGCCAGTATGCAAACAGTAGCGTCACGTAAGCCTTCGAGGGACTTTTGATTTATGCGTGAGGTGTTAACTACAAAACAAACCGGGCCTGTATCACGTATCACGGCCGATATTGCACAGCTGCTCATCCAACCACACCTGTTATTTATAAACCACTTCAAAAAGAACTCAAAGTATAGATGTAGATTATTTACGATATTTACGCTAGACTTATAGTTGGTATCCACCTTGCGCAACTGTCGTTGGAGAATCGCAAATTAGGTGGGCACCTCCTCTAATTTTTTTATGATCAAGTAAGTTAGCTTTGCATAATTTTTGAGTTCTGTTATTTACTCTTATAAAAAAATGGTAGAGCTACAAAATTATTACCTTTCCGACATAATATAACCTTTTACCAACTTTCAAAATATAATTCAAAAATGCATTCTAACATTTAAAGAATTGAGATCCTTGGCTTTATTATAATACTCAAAAACAACAAATTAATTATATATACAAGTATATATAAATTATTTTTACATTTTAATCACGAATTTTTGACCCATGACATCACGTACCGACTTAAGACACATTTTATCTTGAAGGTAACCTTGACCTACCGTTGGAATTGCTGAGTTGTGGCGGTCGCGGCAGCTCCTTCAGATCGTAAGACTCAGCTCTTCCTATGCACTGGCAGCATCGAGATGGACACCAACTTGCTAACTTACTCTTCACAGAACCCATGTCTCTAACATTAATCAACAACACCAATCAACAGACATCGACAAACTACTCAAAATCCGAAAACCACTCGCGTACAATTATCACTTTAAAACTCTACATAAAACACGATTAGATCAGAGCCGCTCTTGAATTAACAAGCGTTAATAACCACAGTGTAAACAATTAGCTATATTCGAAATTAATCGTTTTTTTAGTATCTTGTCGTAAACAATCTTTGAAATGTTTTCGCTGATGGCTTCGGCGCGTGCGCTCGGTGCCACGCTATAGGTTTGTCTGATACATCCTCGAGACATCTTAGCTACCTTCCCAGCGGTCAGCCGTGACCCTTTATCAGTTTGGAATATGGGGCCATACCGAACCTGCGTTCGATTCCGTAAATCGTGATTCACTCCAGACTACTCATAATATATGAGTGATGCTTTGACGTTCGCATCTGTGGTACACTGGAAGCTTGGAAAGTACAGGTTTTATTTACATTATATGTCATGCCAGGCCTGTCCAAGTTCCATATAAGAGAGTTTCAGTGTGCATTTAATCACGTCTTCATATTGTGTTTGACTGTACAAGAAAAATAATGTTTTTTATCAGGTGTGTTTAGGTTCTATTTGTCTGTGCCTGTCACATCGCGTAACGAGCTTAACTAATTATGATGGGCGAAATGTCATTAGATTTATAGCCATAGCGTGGTGGTAGGGTACTTTCTAGTACTCGGCTGGCTAGCTACCACCCTCAAGTTGAAAAGCATCTAACGGTGTGTTCCGGCAGCCTCACTTGAGAGCCAGTTCCATTCCAGGCTAGGTGTGCTTTACCATCTTCGACCACACCGTCACTTAACATCAGGTGAGCTGTAGTCAAACACCAAGCCTGACAGCCATAAAAAACAACATTGTACAACAACATTTCACTACAACATATACAACATTTTCCAGTTGGTGCAGAATCATCGTGCTTTCAATTTTACTTTCAGCGTGCATAGACTTAGTACTAAAAATATAGCACGAAAAGCATCTTACCACATGATACTACCACTACATTTTACGTCCTATTTTGCACAATTCTATCTCCATCCAATATTATTTTATTCCATAAAGTTAGTACCTAACCTCCTTTATATATCTTAAGACACTTATTACTTATATCCCATTTTATATGATTGAATTTCTTTAAGTGGTTATGGCTCTATTATAATGGGGGGGAAAATACCATACTAGTACAGAATCTATGATTGTAGTCATCTCTGTTAAACGTTTCTTATTATTTACTTAAATTAATAAACTTTTATGCAAAATAAATTTTAAAGTAATCAGGCATTGTTTTCTACTTATCGTTAGTAGTTAGTAGAGCCCAATAAAAACCTTGCCATGATGTTTTTAAAACTGCCGCTGTGTTTGTATATTAATCAAATAGCCATGTCGCGGATAGTAAACAAGCTGATAAAATAAAGTTACACACGATTATGTTAATTTACTACGTGTGACATCACTGGCGGTGCGAATAAACCGGCTACTAAACTTTGTCACGAGATTACCTACTTAATACCTATTAAATAGAGTCTATTATCCTATTGTCAACGTTTGCCATAGATCTTAAAATACCTTGAAACCAAGACTAGTGACATTCTTTTCCCTTAAATCAATTAATAAATTCAAGGAATGTGTTACGGGTACAAGGTAATATTCCTTGAATGAAAAGAGTCACATCGTTGTGGTTTTAAAGAATTCAAAATCAAATGCATCACCATTTATATTACGTTACTTGGTGATGCATTTGACCCAATAACCTACATAGCAGAAATGGTTTTTATATTGTCCTTAATTTAAGTTAGGTTAAGCTATGACCAAGAACAGGTACCTACTGCCATAAATATCGTGTTCAACCACTGTTCAGTTTTTCATATACACCTAACTGCACTCGCCAACCCGCCTGCCAAGCGTGGCGAGTATTAGCAAAAACTCTCCCCAGGAGGAGGCCTATGTCCAGCAGTGGACGTCCTATGGCTGACGATGATGATTTGGCATATACCGGCGCCGCCATGCCTGGCACAAAAATAACCTAATGAAAACGAACGGTGCACGGTGTAGATCGTGAAAGTATGCAAATCCCTGTAACGCTAAATAACATTGTTTTATAAATAGTCCAACAGCTCGCAGAATTCTTACTTTACGGGTTTAGGAGAAAAGGATAAGCAAACCGATATCTGAGGGCCTAGACACTGTAACATTCTATTGGCGATAGCGCCAATAGAATAGTAAATAAAGTACGAGATTGACATAAGCTGTCTATATATTACGCGGGCAACTTAGGTATGTCAATCCCGTACATTCTTGGCCCTTTCTATTAGCGTTATCGAATATATCGAATGTTACTTTGTCTAAACTCTCTGCACTTATGTAGGTACCTACAAAATAAGAACCTAAGAAACAACTTACAACTCAAAAAAATATAATTAAGTGATATAAAAAAGCATAGAGCAAAAGTTGTTAAGACATAATTTTTCAAGAGCAAGACCTTATTCGAATTGAATCATAATTAAAATAATGTAGTTTCGTATAGGGTATATGGTCAGCCCTAGTGTCAGATATAGTATAACGCTCTTCAGACCCCTAAGATATTGGCGGTGGTTTATAATAAACAATTATACCAATTTAATAAATATGAAAGTTTGTCTGTGGATGTATAATAATAATTGTTAACTTTTATTATATTTATATTTTTATGCATGACGTCGTGTAATTGTATAACATCTGATTTCTTTTTTTTATGTTGATGACCTTTATGAATGATGTGATGTGTATAGTGTTGGTGATCCAAATAAATAAAATAAATGTTTACTTGTTGCTTTCACGTTTTTACCGATTTTCTATGCCGTTATGCATGCAATTTGGAAAAAAAAAAACAGACTATTCAACTTCTTAAATTTTAAAGCAATAAAAACCTTAACTAGTTAGTTTTAAGTAAGATAGTGTACTGTACTAATTATTTATTACTAGGCGATGTTACGTATTCATACTTAGGTAGAACTACCAGCCCCGATCATGCAGATACATAATTATGAAAATTTTCCTAAAGAAACTAACTAAGTAACTATTGAAAGTGACTTGTAAATGTACCAATTTATGAATAAAATACTTTGACTTTGACTTTAACTAAATAATTTCTAGACGAAAATTGTGTGATGTGTGATGGTGCCACACCAGGGCTGTCGAGGCTTACCATAGCACGTCTCAAAGTAATGAGCACCAAAGCAGCAATGTCCTGGACTTTGTTTTAGCTACTTAAAGGTCTTTGTATCGCTGCAATGGTCATGGGCAGGCGTTATCTCTTACCATCAGGAGAGCATCTCGTTCGTCTCATTACATTGACATCACATCAAAATCCATTACATAGTTTTTTTGAATGTGCAGATGATTAAGAGCAGGCCACCTGACATTAAGTGATATCGTGGTCGATGATAAGTAAGCACGCCTATGCCTGGAATAAACCTGGCTACTTAGTAATATAAATATGTTTTCTAGGTGTTCCTGGATTCGCATCCCATGGCACGCACCTATGTCTTTTCTACGTTACTGCGTATTGCCGATAACTTTAAATGGTGAAAGAAAACATCGTGAAGTAACCTACAAGTCTAAGAGTTCTTAAACAAAAAAGATCACGAAGATGCGTGAAGTCTGCCCGCACTTGGCCAGCGTAGTGAAAAATAGAAAAAACAGGGCTGACTCGGAATGTTAAAGTATAAAATAAAAAACAATTATAAAAACATACCCTTCCACCAATTTTTCCACCATATAGGCATTCTTCACTTTTGATAAATATAACTGCTAACTATCAAAATTTCTTAGATGATTTTAGCAATTTTCACACAGAGCAACAAACTGTAGTGGTTGCACTGTAAATTAAATTTTACTAAATTCAAATAAAATATGATGAATTAAACCGAGTTACTCTGTTAAATACCAGACGACGAGGAAATCCCCGTGTAAGATTCATTGCTCCAATTTATCTCACCGACATAACGTCACAGGACTTTTTTCAAGTATTATTGTGAAATACATAATTATCCTGTTGCTGTACTGGTTTATAAATATTTTATTCCACTTGCAAAAATATGGTATAAATCCATTTCCTCCTTTTTTTAGCTGAAAATTATCATTAACGTTACAAAATTCTTCAATAATACATTTTGTACAGTAATGTGAGTACCTACTACTGATTCTCTCCGCACTGAGACTTCACAACTTTCCGTTATATAATATTTTTTTTTAAATAAAAAAAAGATTTACGAAAAATAGAACAAACATCAATATTTTTCAAGCTGACATTATTTTACCTATGTATTTAAAGTTCCGATAATAATAGCTGATTATAGTATCTACAAACATAGAACCTCCTCTTTTTTTGAAGTCGGTTAATAAATAGGACTTTATTGTGTTCACTAGAAATAAACGGAAAAATTAAATTAGTTTATAATATTTAATTGTGATATATTAATAACAAAAAACATTATTTTGTGTTACATAAGATAAAGATTATAATTATTTTTGGATAATTATTTCGATATATTAGGCAATCAGTCATTTGACCATAAACTTCAAGCAGAGATGGTGACGTCAAGTCTCATGAAGCGTCATTGCTGTTGTTGACGTTGTTGATTTATATTTGTAGAAGAACTGTCATACATACTATATGATTGTTCCACAAGGAATACACGTCATTCAGACCTTCCGTCATTCGGCAGTCCTAGCGGGAAATTTTAATTGGTTTTTTAAATCACAAATTTACTTTATGTATTTTGCGATTTTGAAAACCAATCAAAATTGCATAATGTCTTCTTTATAAATTCTCACTGTATCTATATCTTTAAAGGAGCAATTCTTGTATATATATATACATATATATTCTGAATCTCGGAAACGGCTCCAACGATTTTCATGAAATTTTGTAGGGGGTTTCGGGGGCGAAAAATCGATCTAGCTAGGTTTCATTTTCAGAAAACGCCGTTTTATCCATGTTTTCAGCCGAGCAATGCTCGGTCAACCAGGTACTAGTAAATTATAAGAACTAAGTACTTAAAGTTGCGAAGTAAGTGACCGTGAAAAAAAAACGTCTAAGAATCACTTAGAACTCCTTCTTACATGCTCGAAAAATTGCCCCAATCCCTTCCATTCTATTTCCAGTATTGTAACGATGATAATGCTCATTGTAACTGTTTACGCTTTTTAAATTGCGCTCGGACAGTACGGGCACGCGGGTTCTCCAATTTATTGGTACTGTATAGAAAACCCAGAGTGTACAATGAAACAGCTGCTTACTGGATTTTTACATAGTCACGAGTTTTTTCCGGCTACTCATCGCAAGTAATTAAAATTATAATTCAAATATGGGTACATAATATATTGGACCATGAATTTTAAAATGATGTCCGTGCCACTTCTAATTCGTGGTATTTTCGTTACTAATTAGAAACTGTAGATACCGGTTGATATTGCACAATATTTAATTTAAATTATAATCATCATAATATTCCTTCCTCATTTTCTAAAAAATATTTTGATAACAAAAACCTTTAAACTTGTTAGTTTACACAATACCTACACCTAAATGATAAAATCAATCATGAAGTATAAAAATAAAGAATGTTTGCAGTGAATGCATCTTTATTTTTGAGATCCCAAAAACACACCAACACAGTGAAAATACATTATAAAATAATCGTGTTTAAATTAATAAGGTCAATGTTTAATATATCGTGATAAATAGTTATAACATATATATAAAACTTACAGTATAAATAGTTTGGCAATAGGCACACACAATTATAAGTCTTATCATTAATTAGTTCTTAATGCTAACGCTCTTTCAAAACATCAATAACACGCAATGGCACTTGAAGCATCGGTACTTTCTTAATAATAAAACATAATGAAACAAACACAGTGATTATGGTGAACGTATCAAAATATTTTTTTTTTTGGATTTTATTTATATGATTCGTGCAAGTGAAAAAAAAAAACAAAACGTAACATATCCTTAAACAGGCCGAGTCGTCGTCATCATCACAAAATAAAATTAGACACAAAGAGTAAATGCAAAGGCTCGTGGCCGACACAACACTGGAGACATAATTCAGGAAGTGGTTTTCACTATGATGACTTCCTCTTCCTGGACGTAGTGTTGGTCAGGCGCGACATACGAGTGGAAGGAGCGGTCCATCTGCACGGCTGCGGCGGCGCCAGCATTGCCGGCGGGGGAGGTCGGGCCCGGCGAAGCACGCGGTGAGGGCGCGCGGGGCCCTGGGGCATGCTAGCCGCGTACATTCACAGTTGTGCACCCGAAGATCTCGTCGAGCTGCCGTGACGAGAACGTCACCACGATGCGCCGTTCGCCATGCCGTCGCGGCATGAACTTGTCTTGGAAATTCACAAACTCACCCGGCTTCACGTCACGGAAGCGGACCTAGACAGACAACATCAGAAGTTAAAATAGAAACTTAACTGACATTAGTTTAATGGCAGCATAATTGGTTTAGTGCATGAGGTTGGAACGTGCATATTGATATGCGTGGAGGGTCTGTTTTCTGATCGATCGTGAGTTGGGGCAGACTCGAGTCATGTTGGAGTATTGGACTGTTAGACGATGGTGTGGTGCCGCCATAAAGTTGCGATGAATGCAAATATTAAAAATAAAATTTAGCACCTGTCGTGGTCTCTGCACTCCGGGACCTTCGAAAGTGAAGTAGCAGTCAGTCAGATGTACGTGCAACGGATTCTGGAAGCTGAACGTGACAGCGCATTCTTGTCCAATACAAGGCTGGCTTCGTACCTGCAGAAATATGGTAGAATAAGAAGTAAGGCCGACCTGATAAAATGTTAGTCGATTGATAAATATTCAAGGAAAATATTAGACACCTGCACTTGCATCCTCGGCTTGTGTAGAGGGAAGTCATCCTCATCAGACCAGGCTTGGCGAGTTTGCTTCACGTAGGCCATGGCATGAACCTTGATCATAGAGTGGTCTACAATTTTATCCATGTACTCCTGGGGAGTGACGTGTAGCTTGAGAATCTCTCGTTGGCCTGCACGCACGATGAATTCGCCTTGAGCTCTTCGCAGGCGAGATGCGATGGCACCGGTGTAATAGCAAGAGTTGGCAGTCAGGACACACCAGATCGTACGGTCCTCTTGTGACTTGTTCTAAAAACAAAATAAGAACATGAAAAAATGAGTTCTCATCGTAATAATTCAGTATTTGATGAGATAAAGTACCTGAATGTTCATGGTACAGTCGAAAGGCTGACCATAAGGCACAATATCAATATCCATGAGATCGAAGTAAACATCCTCAAAGTTACGGTCGGGGTAATCGTAGTATTGCTGCAGGCGCTGGTAACCACGGCACGAAGCAATAACGGCAAGGCGCTCAGGAGATGAGCTGTCCACGGTTTTGTACTCGTGAGTGATTTCCAGCATATCACTTTCTCCTTCATCATCGTCTCGGTTGGGGTTTTTAGTCAGGATCTTGCGACCAACCCTGAAACGCCATAAGTATTAGCTCGCTACATTTAACATGTCGTACATTAGGAAATAAAGTTATATCAGTATATTGTCTTACTGGTATTGGTTAGAAGCCATCCTAATGAATCCCCATTCGGAATTCTCTTCCTCTTGGAAGTGACACAGCTCAGCGTTGAGTTGGCAATACATGAAAGGCGTATCATATTGGAAGCCAACTTCACCACGACGTACAGCTTCGACACTAGCTGGTCCACATTGATATACCGATTCAGCTTCTTCTTGAGGTGTAGAATCAATAATCTGCCAACCACTATACCCTGAATGATATGAAAATATAATCAAATTGAGCAATTCGACTTCGTTGATGAAAAGTAAGTCTGTATTTAACTATACTGCATGTACCTTGCGGTAGATCAGGTCGTTGCATCCATACATCATTCCAAACGTGGAAGTTCCAGCAAGAATCGTAGCAATCTTCATCAGGCCCGTTAGGCACTTCGTTTCCATCTCGATCGAAGAATTTGTCCACGGTGTAAGTTCGGTTGGTATCATGCGCAGATACGTAGTTGGTAACAGATCGGCAAGGAATACCTACAATATCATTAAATATTAATCATACTATCTTACATGACAAAATGGAAATTAGTCATGCTAAAAAATTACCCAGAGCTCTGCATATAGTCGTAACCAAGCCAGAGTAGACCCAGCACTGTCCATATTCCACCGGACGGCCACCGTCTGTCAAGTATCGTTCCATAATGGCAACGGAACCTGTCCAAGCGTGTGGTGCCACACCATCTTTGTATTCCCCGTCGTAGCGACCAACCATGAGTCCGTCATCGTCATGGTTAGCATTGATCTGTACAAAAAAAAACGATTTAGTAAATCGAAGTTCACACAAAATACCACTTATTTTATAAAACTAATCTCACCATTGATGAAATGGCCCTGCAGACACGAATCGGATTACCACGCTCGGCGTGTTCGAGACCGCTTCGTTCTAACAAGTACATGCAAGCTGGAAGAACAGTATCATCAAATTGCCCATAAATCCATTTGCGACCTTTGGGCTGACGCCAAGTACCACACCAAATTTTTCCTTGCTCGTTGAGAACGTATTCTTTGCGGAATGAGTCGTTATCCATGAATACAGAGTCCTCGCGACACCAAGGGTTAAACAATATGTAAATATCTTCATCACATTTGTAGTCCTGACGATTGTCGCGTTGACCAAAGCGGTTGGTCTGGATCCAGCAGTTCCATACACCGACGGGCGCGGAAGCCGGCACGTGTACTTGGAAGGTAATGGTGTTTCCATCCTGTCGTTGGATGCTGATGTCCCAGCGATCCATATCATGAGCTAGAGCTGCTAAGTTTTGCATTGAGCCATGTCGTGACCCATGTCGAGAACCGTATCCACGGCCGAATGATGTGTGTTGTGTGGTGCCACCATAACGATCTGCCATAGGACGATCCATGGGTCCATGCGGGCTAAGCGGGCTGTGTTGAATAGGCAAAGGCTCATTGCTAAATGAGCCACGACGAACGCCGTATGTTGTAGTTTCCCTCATACCGCTCATAGGTCCCATTGATCCCATGGTACCCATAGTTCCCATAGTGCCCATAGTGCCCATTGTACCCATAGAGCCCATCGTACTCATAGTGCCCATGGTTCCCATAGTCGTACTAGTATCTGGCATGCGAGACATACCCATTCCCATACCCATCCCCATTCCCACCACGTCACGTGAATGCTGGAAAACTCCTTGCTGATTGCTCCAGTTTACAGGCAAAACCACCCTGGTTCCTTTCGTTACACTAGGCTTCGAACCTAAAAAGTTTTTATAGTTTATTATATACTGCTCAAAAGTTGAATAATAAAATAAGTACATACGTACTACCTACATAAGTATCAACGAGTGTTTCCAAATTCCAAGATATAGGTACAATAATAATGTCACACGGTTTTATCTGCGATTTTTTCAATTTTTGTGTCGCATACTTTCCTAAAATCAGAAGGACGGCCTCCTGATCCTAACTGCCATAATTATTTAATCAGCGTTAAAAGATAATCAAATAGAGAGAGACAATAAAAAAAAATGTAATGTTAGATCACTATCTAACATTACATCTTAACACTTTAAGATGTGATGTGTTTACAAGTACAAGTTTAGGATTTATTTTTAGATATTATAAATATTGTACAAAAAAAAATATGTAGTAAGTTAACTTACCAAAGCAAAACACAACACGAATCATATCTTGCTGTTTGTCAGAAGTCCTGTCGAAGCGGACGGCAAAGAAGAAGTTTTGGCCTCTCCTAAGCACAGGATTGGGCAAGACGCTATCGTTGACTAGTTCGTATTGCTCTGTGTGATGATCCTTCGAATTGTCTCTTGAATAAAACTCAGTAAGCTCTACCTTCAGCGGCTGCTGAGAGTAATAACTTTGAGGAATCGTTTCCAACGTATCTTGGCGACGTCGACGTTCATTTTGATCAGCCATCTTGCAAATCAGGTTGTGAGAGTATTGAGTGTTGGGACTGTTCCTCATTGAGTGCTTCATGCGGTGAAGCGAACCCGTGCTGTGGGAGCGTCCTGGGCGGTGCTGCGCCGTCGGACCAGCACGCTGCATAGGCCAGCGGCGGGTCTGCCCTGGACGCTGACAGAAACTGGAGATGTTGTAATACGCAGACAATCCTGGGACATAGTTGGAAGACATCCCGCCTATTGTCATCTGCTGGTCCCGCATGCAGTTCAGGGTGCTCATTCCCGAAGTGATGCCAGTGATACCGCCCAAGCCCATGCCAGTCATGCTTGAAGTCATACTGGAGGACATTCTGTCCATACTGGATCGTCGGACCATAGACATTTTAACACTGATGTAGTACAGTAATGAAGAAATAGATAGTCCTATTTGAGGACTGCACTGTGCTCTGGGCTCTCACCAGAGCGAATGGTGCTGTTTCCAAGTTTATAGCCCTTTTTATACTTGATGTCAAAAGCAAGGATCGCTCACCTTAGAAGGTGTCAGTTACTATGGCGGGCGCTGTGCCAGCTTTTGTCTGTAATCACTGGGTCGAGCACAAACCAGACCACTCTTTTGGTGTAGGTTAGCGGCCGCGGAACTTACAGTGTTCAAGCAAGTAGGTAAGCTAAAACAATAGGGACATATTGTTTTTTTCTAATCGTGTAGTATTTTTGGTTAGTAGGTGTACGTACCTTTATATATATGTAGGTTTATTATATATATTTTTTAAATCTTTGTCTTTTTTCTTTACGTGCAATGTATAATGTTTTTAGATTTCATTTTAATTAGATTTATGTTTCTTCGTGTTATTATTTCATAATATTATGTTTGTAGTTTATAAAAAATTAAACGATTAATAACTGTTACATTACCTACTTTAAAAAATTTTTTTTAATGAAATTAAAGTTTTGTGGATATTTTTTTATAAAAACAGTAGATCTGCTGGTATTGAGTATCACTATCACTAAAGAATATACAACGAAACACCTTGCATGTGTTTTTTTTTCATAATAACAGATTTTGATACGATTTTTATTAAATAGGAGCTTGAAATCTTGGGAGCGCACAACCGACGTTCCATGTTTGTTTATGGTTGTTTGATGATAGCGTAGCATATACCTACCTACGTCTATTTTTTAACGGATACATTTCGAGGAGTTTGCGTAAGAGCTCCATGATCTTATTCCACCCTCTCTGTTGCATTGCCAGACAAATGTAAGAATGGAACACTACCGCCCGTTATTTGTGAAGTTTCCTAGGATTCGGTCGCCAGAATTCGGCTCTAAAAAAACTATCATTTAGAGAATTTCTTCCGGAAGTTTTATATTATCCGTGTTTATATACCTAAATTGAAAACATATGACTTTAGAAATAAGGCCTAGTACGTAAATGGCAGTCAAAGATATGAAATAAGTTCATATTTACAATCAGGGATGCTGTCCAACTGTGTACATTTTGTGTGTGAGTGTTGTGCGTACATTTATTACTTACTAACATTTTTATTTACTAACAGTTGCTCGCAAATTGATTTGCTAGCCCCTCAGATCAGTAAACGAGATCATAAGTACCTATAATAATTGTTTGTAATATATATACTTATCTAAAAGTTTGTACTTCGATTCCTATCGATTTATGTGCGGATATAACATAACGTACGTAAATAAATACACATACATGTGCATGTCTATTGTTGAAATAGTAACAAAGGTAACGGACACCGTTGTAAGCGGGTGCTCCTACTGCGCCCTATTGTTTCAGCGGTTATTTGCCTTCATATATCTCTAGAAGCGAGCATGCTTCGTTGAAAATAAAAGAAATGCAAAGTAGTGATAAAAATCATGGCCTTTATCTTTTTTCTCTTCCGTAGCTTTTATTATTGGAATTTTACTTAGGGGTAACACTGTAGGTAAACCTTTTTTAGTACTGGCAACAGCACAGTTGCGTAGCAACGCGTTGTAGGTAGATCAATAAAACTATTTGCCTTGCGTCAAATTCAATCAAAACAAACTTAATTTACATTGAGGAAAGCTAACGTAAATAGATTATTTTATTAAAACTACGTTTATTTTAATTTAAAGATACGTACGTGTAAGTACGTAGTGAAAAAATAAATGAATTGATACAATGACAATGAATTTATACAAACTGTTCAGTTGCAATGTGGAGATTCAATATAAAAGTTATTTATTATCAAAAGCAATGCTATTCACTTTAATAGCTACTGCTTTAAATATATTTTTACCATTTATGGTGGCATACAGGAGTAGAGGTAAGAACCTTTTTTCCTTTTTTAGGTTTACGACATCACGCAATTCGTATATTTTTCCATTATTTAATAAAATTTGAAAACATTTCACACAACACTATCTATCCCCTAACTAAGCAATATTAGTACTTTATGGGAACTATTTATCTGATATGATACTTAACGGATGTGCTTTTATAACGTATAAGTAAAAACCTATACGTATAATACTTAAGCACTTATGTACAATTTACCTAGTAGTATTTGTAGTAACAAAACAAATATTAATATTTGTCACGTAAATGTTTACCTTGACTGGGATTCGAACCCACGCCCTTTAGCTTCCGAAGCACCTGGCTTATTCTCTATGACAGTGTTTTTCAATCTTGTTAAATACGCGACTTTATAGGTTGAAAAATTGTCGCGATCCCCTTGGGCCATAGACAGGAAAAAGTTAGTAATTTAAAAGACTATGTTTATGATTTTCTCTATTTTGGTACCTATCTATATTCATTATTAAGACCTATAGCAGTAAGCCGCGGCAGCTTTGAATGCTCTTGCGGCTCACAAGTTAAGGCTGCGTGAGGTTTTGCCTTGAGTACCAGTTTGTGCGGGCCAAACTTTGCGGCATATGTTTGCCCATCCTTCTCAATAAAATTGTTTTATTGTAGTGTAGATACTTGCATTTTTCCTTATGCGGGTGACCACCCGAGTGAGACTTCGCGATCCCCCTGGGGGTCGTGAGCGTGACCCACAGATTGAAAAACACTGCTCTATGAGCAAAAATACTAGGCTATCTTTACGTCACGCGGCCCAATTTGGCTTAATTTCACGTGAAATAATATTCATTATGCCAAAGTCAAACGTAAAACGCAAACGCAAACGCACGCTCATTTGGAGTATAGGCGTATAATGTTATATATACGATATATGCACTTTTGAAAAGAAATCTAATGTGAATTAAAGAGACAAGTATCAGAGCTACTACCATGCAATTGAGGTAACAGGGCAATCGAAAACGGCGGCTAATAAAAAATACCTTTAGTAAAAATATGCATGAAGAAAAAAAAAAAGTCAAATTGTTTTATTTTTCAGGATTCTGGCTGAGGTCGTTTAGCTTTTACGAACAGCCAAAAGTGCACTTCACGTATGATTATTTACTAGTGGCAGAAACAGAAGACTCAAGCCGGCCTGTTGTGTGCGGTGAAGGAGCAGCTTTGGACGAAGACATTTTCAGCGGAAAGGAAAATTGCGCTGATATACAGGTAATGTTATAGGTAATAATTTCTTTCGATAGTCACGATTTCATAAAACAATTGAATCCTCTTAATTTTACGTACAGGTAAATAGACAAATACACCAGCATGCTATATGATATATTCTGTGGGCAGGTAGATACTTAATAATAATAAGTAAAAAATATCGTAGAACATGTCACACAGCGCCATCTAGATACACATAATAACTTGTTTAGGTACTTACCAACATAACAAAGCTTTTTTTAACATATTATTTATTCCCCACCTGAAACAGAGATGTACTACCTATTACAAGTTTAAGGCGGGGCAAGCCGCGAGCTTTAGGTATTTTAGGCTGCCTCCGGCCTACTCTTTCGGAGCGCGACGTATTCATTTACGCGAGTCGGAAGTTGTTTGCGACGCGCCGCGCGCACGTCTCGCGCGGCAGCCACGCTGTGTACGTTACTGGAGTAGTGGATAACAAGTCAGTACATCAATTTCTAGGAAATCGATAAAATAGCAGATCACATACTGTCATTGTATTTATTTAATATTCTTATAGTGATCAGTTTTGGCTCGTTACGTATACTCACTAAGTAATAGTATATAGGTATATATGTATGTAACTACCTACCTATGCACTTTCAAAGATTTTTTGGTTTTCAGAAAGTCTATAGAAAAAGTGCCGAACTCAAATGAAATTGGACGATGCGTATCTACCTACTTATTGTAAAGAACTGGGGGTCTTTCAATTTATTGTTCAAATAAATAAATAAAAATTGTAGGACATTACACACAGCGCCATCTGACCCCAAACTAAGCAAAGCTTGTACTATGGAAGTCAGTTTTTTTTTTGTAAATACATAAGTAGGTACTTATAATATATACCGAACACTCAGAAGAAACATTTTTGATTATAGTACAAAATTTGTAGCGATGATGGTTCAGTGGTTAGCGCGGTAGGTTCGTATGCCGAAGGGCGTGGGTTCAAACCCCAACAATGAGCTTGAGCTGCCGGTGAAGGTGAAAACATCGTGAGGAAACCATAGCGTGGTGGTAGGGTACTTTCTAGTACTCGGCTGGCTAGCTACCACCCTCAAGTTGAAAATCTGCCACCAAGCATCTAACGTTGTGTTCCGGCAGCCTCACTTGAGAGCCAGTTCCACTGCAGGCTAGGTGTGCTTTACCATCTTCGACCACACAGTCACTTAACATCAGGTGAGCTGTGGTCAAAAACGTAGCATGTCAGCCATAAAAAAAAATGTTTGTCCTGAGTGGGAATCGAACCCACGCCCTACGGCTCTTGAAGCAGACATACTACCAATGAACCAACAGGGCAGTCAGTAAGGTCAGAGCAGCGCAGTAAGTTGATAATATTTGTCATCATGATCATCATCATCATCATCACCATCATCATCATCATCATCATCATCGTCATCATCATCATCGTCGTCGTCATCATCATCATCATCATCAGCCATCAGCCATAGGACGTCCACTGCTGGACAAAGGCCTCCTCCCTTGGTTAGGTGTGATTGTTCAAGGAAGACGCTGCTGCCCGGATTCACATCCCTTACTCTTACGGCAACCGGGTAGAGAGGGTGAGGTACTATTCTTACGCCGGCACCACCACGGCACATTATAATATTTGATAATATTTGTGCTTCATAATAAATACAGGGTGTCAGGTATGATACCGGACATCGTGCATTTCATTTTCGTGATTATTTTCTGTCATCATAATTTTCATGTTACCCAGAAATAACTTTAAGAAATACAGGGTGTTACTTATGATACGGGACGTCGTCCATACTTTAATTTTCATGATTATTTTGTCACCATAATTTTTAATCACCCAGAAAATTAAATAACTTTTATAATATTTTTGCTTTATGATAAATACCAGTTAGGACACAGGACGTCGTCGGACACACGTCTTAATTTTAATAATAATTTTCTGTCACCATATTTAGTCAGGAGGAAATCGACCTATTTTAAGCAATCTTCAATCTTCTTTCATCTTTTCCAAATATCTACGGCTGGTATAGATGTGTTCGTCGTTGCGTCTAGTTCATTGAAAAGCTAGTTGTAACTTGAGAAAGTGGGGATTGGCAGCACTGTGACGTCACAAATACGGCGCGGTGGCTGACAGTTATAGATATTTATTCATATCTTGAGTTCTATTTACTCAAATTGGCCGAATGAGGTATCGTTTGAAAGCTTATTTGATGATCTATAATGTTTTTGTTAGACCTATAACGTAAGTTTAGTAATTATTACAATATTAAAATATAAAAAAATGCCTCCTATATGTACACATTTACCGGTACGATTAAAAAACTAGAAACTGTAGTATAAAATAGTAGTATATAACTAGAAATTGTAAAATTGTACTTATCTGGTAAATTTTATAGGAGAAAATGACATTCTGATACCACTCTAGTCCTATCATGTATTTTTTGTTTTGTTACTTTCTTTCTCTTTTTTAATTTTTGTATGTATTTTTATAATGTTTGGTGTATAATAAAGTTGTATTGTATTGTATTGTATTGTATCATATTATTTTCTTATTCTAGATTCATATTTACTGTATACGCTTTATAAACGTAGCGTTTTCTTGCATGTAGCCATGACATAGTGGACTCCCCAAAGCCTCCAGTTCTTTCTATTTGCAATAACTTGATTCGCTTAAGGCTTACTATTAGACGACGGTCCTTTCATTGTAAATTAGAAAGTCACTTGTTATTTCTTCAAGTCTAAACGACTAGACGGATATGGGTGACATTTAGAATAGAGTTAGCCCATGTCTTAGTTTGAGATATTGGCTTCTTTTTGGGAGAGCGGGTTAAGTTAGTGTTGTCTACATATACATATACAGGGTGTCCCAGAACTCAACGTCAAGCGGGCACGGGTTGAGAGGAGGGGTCAGCCTAATCCCGGGAAAAATATTAAAAAAAATACCTATCGGTTATTCAAATTTTAACTGTCAAATTTATAAAAATGAGGAAAAATCGATACCTTAAACCATATTTTTAGGTGTTGTGACCACAAATTTCACAATTTTACAGTTATTTTTTCACTGACGTAGACCATAATAAACGTACTGATGAATTGTAGTCACAAAGCAAGCAAAAAAGATTGCTAGGTTAGTTAAAATAAGCATAGTTTCTTTGAGTCGTAGTTGAAAAAATAATATCACCCAACTTTGACTCTTCATAAAATAAAAAAAACGTACTGGACTACCCTCGGCAAGTTACTTCAAAAGATGGCCCATTTAGTTAAGATTCCGAAATGGTGCAATACTAGCTACTTTTCTATCTACACCAGTAATTAGATTATTTTTTTCTAAATATCATCATAATGAACTCAAATATTAAAGTCATCAATACTTGTTTGCGTTCATAAATTCGGAGAAATTTGACAATGAAGTGGCCGCCAAACGATAAAGAGATGTGATAAAGCGTGATAACTACGTTCCTATGCTACATGTGTAAGCGAGACGAATAGTATAGCCGAAAAATTAGTAATTATTACTATTAATTGCAGGTAGATAGGATAGATCCTTTTTGTTGTAACTAAAGTACACCAGTACGCTACGTTCCTTCGTTTAATTAAAAGCTTAATTTAATTACCTACACACTTAGAAATAAGTTGTTTTGTAAAAAAAATGGCGATAACGTACTAGTATCGGCTATACTATCCATCTCGCTTACACGTGTAGCATAGTATCGTAGCTATCTCGCTCTATCACCTCTCTTTATAGCTTGGCGGCCACTTCATTGTTAAATTTCTCCGAATTTTGAGCGCAAACATGTATTGATGACTTTAATATTTGAGTTCTATTTTGATGATATTTAGAAAAAAATAATCTAATAACTGGTGTAGATAGAAAAGTAGCTAGTATTGCACCATTTCGAAATCTTAATTAAATGGGCCATCTTTTAAAGTAACTTGCCGAGGGTAGTCCGGTACGTTTTTTTTTTTATGAAGTGTCAAAGTTGGGTGATATTATTTTTTAAACTACGACTCAAAGAAACTATGCTTATTTTAACTAACCTAGCAATCTTTTTTGCTTGCTTTGTGACTACAATTCATCAGTACGTTTATTAAGGTCTACGTCAGTGAAAAAATAACTGTAAAATTGTGAAATTTGTGGTCACAACACCTATAAATATGGTTTAAGGTATCGATTTTCTTCATTTTTATAAATTTGACAGTTAAAATTTGAATAGCTGATAGGGATTTTTTTTTATATTTTTCCCGGGATTAGGGTGACCCCCCCTCTCGCCCCGTGCCCGCTTGACGTTGAGTTCTGGGACACCCGATATATATATATAAATAAATATATACTTAATCACCCCTACACCCGTAGGAGTGATTAAGTCATTAAAATAACAAATAAGTACAATGAGATACAACAAAGTAAATGTTATTGTTATATTTTTTTGTAAATTTTATTGATTGAGTATGTTTATAATTTACATTAGCTTGATAATTTAAAAATTAATCATACGACTAGATTATCGCGGTTATTAATTTATTTAGATCATAAAGACTATACATGTCTAAACATTCATAACGATCATCAACATAACAAAAGAACAATAACAATGTTATTGCGATCATACATATATTAGGTCATTATGAAATTTATCTAATCAAAGTAATCACCTATGCAATTGATGCATCTTTGCCAAAGCTTGAGGAGTTTGTTGATGCTCTTAAAAAAACAGCTGGACAGGAGGCAACAAATTCTTCAAAGGCATTTTTACTGCATCTCGGGTATTTAATTTATTCCCCGCAAAAAAGTTATCCAAATTCTGGAAAACGTAGAAGTCTGTAGGCGCAAGGTTGGTGAGTACGGCGGAGGACGGAAAGTTTCCAACTCTTGCAACTTGGAGATCGTCTGCAGTGCAGTATGAAGTTGCTCGTTATCGTGCAGGAGCAGCGGAGACGAATGATTGACCAAAGTTGGTTGGAGATGTGCGAGCTTTTCCATCATTGTGTTCTTCACAGTACAGTATCTGCAGTAATGCTCATCCCGTTTGGTAAGAAGCTGTGATGAATTACACCGCCGCTAGACCCCCAAACAGTGATTATCACTTTTCTAGGGGTAAGTTTTCGTTTAGGGCATTGTTTAGGTGCTGAATCGGGATCCAACCAACTTGCTGAGCGTTTACGATTGTCAAACAGAAACATTTTTCGTAACAATGCGGTCTTTAATTCCATCGTACTCGAAGAAGTAACGCCAGAGGCACGGAACAGAGGCATGGAGGTGCTGTTCTTTAAAAAAGGTGACAATACCTTATTGAAGAATCATAGACCCATCTCGCTTCTGAGCCATGTTTATAAGCTGTTTTCAAGGGTTATTACGAACCGTCTCAGTCGCAGGTTCGATGACTTTCAGCCTTCCGAACAAGCCGGTTTCCGAAAAGGTTACAGTACCATAGACCACATCCACACGTTACGGCAAATTATACAGAAGACCGAAGAGTATAGTTTGCCACTATGTTTAGCGTTTGTCGACTATGAGAAAGCCTTTGATTCGACCAAGACATGGGTGGTGGTTGAGTCTCTCCAACGATGCCATATTGACTATCGGTATATCGAAGTGTTGAAGTGTTTGTATAATAACGCTAATAGTTCTGGAGTGGAGACCACAGACCGGCAAGCACAGCGTAGGACGTCCACCCACAAGGTGGACAGACAACCTCATAAAGACCGCAGGAACGCGCTGGATGCGAGCCGCTTCCAACTGTCACTATAACTGTCTTTATGGAAGTCAGTGGGGGAGGCCTATGTCCAGCAGTGGAAGTCCTACGGCTGAGATGATGAACAACGTGGTTTAAAAAAATATGAAAATTTAAAGTGCGACGCCCTATAATATCATACCGAACACCTTGTATTTATTATGAATTAAAAATATATTCATAAGTTCTGTTTAGGTGAAAGACGTAATCAAATCTAAACGAAATAAGGCCACCAAACTTAGGTACTTACGCATCGTCAATTCCAATTTCATTTGGTACTTTTTCTTGTCTTCACCCTGTATTTATTATGAAGCAAAAAAATTTGGTAAATATTTACAAAGTAGAATATATATCATGGAAATGTAAGTACGACGCCCTATAATATTATACCGAACACCCTGTATTCATCATGAAGCAAAAATTTTTGGTAAATATTTACAAAGTAAAAAAATATCATGGAAATGTAAGTACGATCGAACCCACGCCCCTACAGCTCAGGCAGACATACTCCCAATGAGCCAACAGGGCTGTCATAACGGTGTGTTCCGGCTGCCTCACTTGAGAGCCAGTTCCATTCCAGGCTAGGTGTTCTTTTCCATCTTCGACCACACCGTCACTTAGATTTTTTGTTGTAAATACATACTTATAATTCATACAGAACACCCAGACACAGAACAAACATTTGTTTATACCAAACAAACATTTGTCCTTGGCGGGAATCGAACCCACGCCCTACAGCTCAGGCAGACATACTCCCAATGAGCCAACAGGGCTGTCATAACGGTGTGTTCCGGCTGCCTCACTTGAGAGCCAGTTCCATTCCAGGCTAGGTGTTCTTTACCATCTTCGACCACACTGTCACTTAGTTCTTTTATTGTAAATACATACTTATAATTCATACAGAACACCCAGACACAGAACAAACATTTGTTTATACCAAACAAACATTTGTCCTTGGCGGGAATCGAACCCACGCCCTACAGCTCAGGCAGACATACTCCCAATGAGCCAACAGGGCTGTCATAACGGTGTGTTCCGGCTGCCTCACTTGAGAGCCAGTTCCATTCCAGGCTAGGTGTTCTTTACCATCTTCGACCACACTGTCACTTAGTTCTTTTATTGTAAATACATACTTATAATTCATACAGAACACCCAGACACAGAACAAACATTTGTTTATACCAAACAAACATTTGTCCTTGGCGGGAATCGAACCCACGCCCTACAGCTCAGGCAGACATACTCCCAATGAGCCAACAGGGCTGTCATAACGGTGTGTTCCGGCTGCCTCACTTGAGAGCCAGTTCCATTCCAGGCTAGGTGTTCTTTTCCATCTTCGACCACACCGTCACTTAGATTTTTTGTTGTAAATACATACTTATAATTCATACAGAACACCCAGACACAGAACAAACATTTGTTTATACCAAACAAACATTTGTCCTTGGCGGGAATCGAACCCACGCCCTACAGCTCAGGCAGACATACTCCCAATGAGCCAACAGGGCTGTCATAACGGTGTGTTCCGGCTGCCTCACTTGAGAGCCAGTTCCATTCCAGGCTAGGTGTTATTTACCATCTTCGACCACACCGTCACTTAGTTCTTTTGTTGTAAATACATACTTATAATTCATACAGAACACCCAGACACAGAACAAACATTTGTTTATACCAAACAAACATTTGTCCTTGGCGGGAATCGAACCCACGCCCTACAGCTCAGGCAGACATACTCCCAATGAGCCAACAGGGCTGTCATAACGGTGTGTTCCGGCTGCCTCACTTGAGAGCCAGTTCCATTCCAGGCTAGGTGTTCTTTTCCATCTTCGACCACACCGTCACTTAGATTTTTTGTTGTAAATACATACTTATAATTCATACAGAACACCCAGACACAGAACAAACATTTGTTTATACCAAACAAACATTTGTCCTTGGCGGGAATCGAACCCACGCCCTACAGCTCAGGCAGACATACTCCCAATGAGCCAACAAGGCTGTCATAACGGTGTGTTCCGGCTGCCTCACTTGAGAGCCAGTTCCATTCCAGGCTAGGTGTTCTTTACCATCTTCGACCACACCGTCACTTAGTTCTTTTGTTGTAAATACATACTTATAGTTCATACAGAACACCCAGACACAGAACAAACATTTGTTTATACCAAACAAACATTTGTCCTTGGCGGGAATCGAACCCACGCCCTACAGCTCAGGCAGACATACTCCCAATGAGCCAACAGGGCTGTCATAACGGTGTGTTCCGGCTGCCTCACTTGAGAGTCAATTCCATTCCAGGCTAGGTGTTCTTTACCATCTTCGACCACACCGTCACTTAGTTTTTTTTGTTGTAAATACATACTTATAATTCATACAGAACACCCAGACACAGAACAAACATTTGTTTATACCAAACAAACATTTGTCCTTGGCGGGAATCGAACCCACGCCTTACAGCTCAGGCAGACATACTCCCAATGAGCCAACAGGGCTGTAAAAACGGTGTGTTCCGGCTGCCTCACTTGAGAGTCAGTTCCATTCCAGGCTAGGTGTTCTTTACCATCTTCGACCACACCGTCACTTAGTTTTTTTTGTTGTAAATACATACTTATAATTCATACAGAACACCCAGGCACAGAACAAACATTTGTTTATACCAAACAAACATTTGTCCTTGGCGGGAATCGAACCCACGCCTTACAGCTCAGGCAGACATACTCCCAATGAGCCAACAGGGTTGTCAAGAAGGCTTCATACTTCTTGTAACTTTTTGCAAAAATACAATAAGAATGTATGTAGGTATATGTTTACCTATATACTATTACTTCGTAAATATACGTAACGAGCTAGAACTGATCATGATGATGAGTACACAATACTAATTTGAAAGCATCTACTTACTTACTTTAATTTGATTATTAGATACCTATCTACTAATTTATACGCGTATTACATATACATACATCTAACTACAGAGAGCATAGCAAGAAATGTCGGTTTTAGTGAAAATATTTTTATTACTACCAATTCAGCCTAGTTACCTAGATACATTTTTATTTACTTACCGTCGTTTGCGCCTCATTTGGTACG
Source organism: Biston stratarius (assembly GCA_950106695.1). Taxonomy (NCBI): domain Eukaryota; kingdom Metazoa; phylum Arthropoda; class Insecta; order Lepidoptera; family Geometridae; genus Biston; species Biston stratarius. The sequence goes on along the minus strand of OX467115.1, from coordinate 14,093,630 downwards.
ATTTTTTTATGGCAAGACTTGAAAGTCTTTTTCTACGATCGCTTTTGTTAGCCATTTTTTCCGTAACCTTGTCGCGGCGGCGATCGCTACATAGTTTGGCGCACGTCCGACGTCGACGAGCTCTGCGAGCGGTCTGAAGCGAAGAAAAACGCGCCGTGATGCCATAAATTCGTGATTAAAATTCATATAAAATTACCATTTTAACTTTTTATAATTTTTATTTATAAATAAAAATGTTACATTATTTCGTAATATTTTAAGAATTATCAAAAAATAATTAAATGGCTAGAATTAGTCGTATGTGGATTCTGTTTTTTGAAATAGAGGTAACTTTGGATTTTTTTTCGATCGAGCGAAGTTAATGATTTCATGTATCAGATGGTCTGAGTAAATGAAAGATATGCTTAAAAATAACATATATTTTTACCCACAGTAAAAAAATATACTTTGTCATAGAACAATGTGGATTCTTGTTCGACGTTTAAATGGCCAGGAGCGTCTTAACTTGTGGTTTTATATATCTGTCTTTGGCTTCGTAGGTCTGAAAAAGGTGGACCGATTTTGAGTTAGTTTATTTTTGTTTGAAAGGCTAGGTACTTGATCGAGAATATAAAGCTATGATTCAAATATTTTCGGGCATTTGAACATGATCATCTCTGTGTAACGTTTTTATGTCAATAAATCAATAATAAAAAATAATAATAATAATCTCATTCCTTTTTGGTGGATAAATGTGAGCGTCTTCCACATTCTCATCGTGTCGATTGTATTCTGGTTATAGTGTGTTTTTCAAATACCTATTTAATTTAATACTCGTTTATGTACCTAATAGTGATAGTACAAACGAAACTCTCTCCTAGTGGTAAGACATAGCGCCTACCCATGAGCGCGAGCAGCGGTTACTCAAAACTTTGAATAACGAAATTTTCATTATCAATAAAGTTGTTAACAACTAGCTATCCCCGCGACTCCGTCCGCGTCGATGTTCGGTAACGATGAAATTATGCTTATATGTGTAGCGCGTATAATTTCATTTAAATTTTTGTTTGTGATCCGATTTGAATTACACCAGTATTACAAACTGCATTCAAATCGGTTAAAATTAAACTGTTTCTAAAATTAGCGTGCACAAACGCACAGCCAAGCGACAAACAGATAAAAATTAAAAAAAAAAACATATTTTTTTTTGTTCTTGGTAACAAGTACAACGGGTATAAATATTTTTTGATAGAATTATTTAATTTATAAACACGCTATTTAACACTTTAACACGTTGGCTTAACATTTTATTAAATGTATAGATTGACAAAAAAATAAATAATTTAAGCTTATTATGAAGCCCTATTAAATTATTTTATTTTTTCATAAAACTCTTAAATAAAGCGTCATAATAAAATATAATATTGACGAGTATCCCTCGTCAATATTATGCCTAATTAATTACTTATTATAGGTATACCGACAAGCTATGTCAGGTACCTACACGACTACTACGGTGACACGACACTTTGATAAAAGACGATATATTGAAAAAATAATAATTACCTATAATCTTGTTGTTTTCTTTAAAACTTCAGATTCAAGAATATGACAATAACAGAGACGGCACAAATGATTTCATCGACTTCAAAGTTCACCTGATCGTACCACCTGATTATACTATTTCGTCCATCCTTCTTATTTTAGGTCTGGACTACTATCTGGAGGTAAGCTATTGTTGTTTTTCCAGTTTCTTCCGTTACTCCGTTTGCGTTTTCCGCTACCAAAAGTACCTACAACTTATATACCCAGTCACCTAAACGTGAGCAATTCTGTTTCTTCATTTACTATTTATGCCTAATAGTATTCTAAATTAGTTTCATCAAGGGTGTGCAACGTGCCAAAAAATTTAAAGAAATTAATATCTTTTACGTTTATCCTCGAAACACTGTTTCACTATCCCTATATTTTCATTTGTAACGATTTTTCTGTTTTTAGTTATTGTGATAGACTTTAATTATTCTGTTTTTATACCTAATCATGTCGAAATAATAATCGTTTCTTTTTTAAATTGATGAGTCGACTTGCCTTTTATCTTCATCTCACCTGGATGTTAAGTGAAGACGCAATCTACGATGGAGCACGCTTGCCTAGAACCGACCGAGTGATACCAATTCACTCTCGACTTGAAGACACCCAGATTGTATCTATCAGGGTACACCCACTCGGGTAACGTATTCTATGCTTTAGCCGTTCGAATAATGAAAGTGGATTCATAACGTTTCGTGCGGGTTTTTGGAACGTCAACCATGAAACTATGTCGTTTTTAGAGTTCGTACCCAAAAGGTAAAACGGGACCCTATTACTAAGACTCCGCTGTACGTCCGTCTGTCTGTCTTTCCGTCTGTCACCAGCTTTCAGGCTGTATCATTTGAACCGTGATAGTTAGACAGTTGACATTTTCACACATGATGTATTTCAATTGCCGCTATAACAACAAATACTAAAAAACATAAAAAAACAGAATAAAAAAATATTTAAGTGGGGCTCCCATACAACAGACATGATTTTAATACATTTTTTTGTTATAGCGATGATAGCTCAGTTGTTGGCGCGGTCGGTTCGCATGCCGAAGGGCGTGGATTCAAGCCCCAACAATGAGCTTGAGCTGTCGGTGAAGGAAAACATCGTGAGGAAACCATAGCGTGGTGGTAGGGTACTTTCTAGTACTCGGCTGGCTAGCTACCACCCTCAAGTTAAAATTCTGCGGCCAAGCATCTAACGGTGTGTTCCGGCAGCCTCACTTGAGAGCCAGTTCCATTCCAGGCTAGGTGTGCTTTACCATCTTCGACCACACCGTCACTTAACATCAGATGAGTTGTGGTCAAACAACTAGACAGTCAGCGTTAAAAAAAAAATGCCGTTTTTATAGATAATGGTAAGGAACCCTTCGTGCGCGAATCCGACTCGCACTTGGCCTGTTTTTTTTAATTCAACTTAATTAAATAGGTACTTATACTATCTATTTTAACACATGTTGGTGATGTATCGAATCCCACCAAGCACTGTCTAGGTAGGTACAATAAATAAATCCACTAGGTATATAGAAATAAAGAAGATATAACTACCTAAACCGTTCGAACAACAATGCAAACCGCAACTAATTTTTTTTCCAGACCGTCTGCCCATTACACATGCAGTCTCTAGCCGTAGTCACTAAAGAATTTCCTATTCCTCCCTCTGGGTTTCGATACTTCGGAGACCTTCAGTTCAACCAACTAACGCATTTGCCTTGCAACTGGAACAGTGTCGACACAAGATTCAACAGTTCCCTTTTTGATGGATTGGAGAAAGGAAAGATATTCACTTTTGTTGTGGACCCTATTCTGGAAACCTACTTCAGAAGAGAAGGTAGGTAATTTTTTTATTTACACCAAAATTATAAAAAAAAAACATAAGACTACAAAACGTTATCATACCTACTACTGAATTATTATTATATGTATCAACACGACTTGTGATTACACTAATATTATAAATGCGATATTTTAAGTGCTATGTCCGGTTCCACTCAACTTTGCAAAAGCTAAATATAACAAATCAGTATGTTACTATCTCAAAAACAAAAGTTCATTAAAATCCGTTCAAGCGTGTAGGATATACTTCAGACAGTTTTTTTAATGTGATCATGTACCTACTAATCATGTACTATGTTTCTAGTTAGAAGGTAGCCTTATAACCGTAAGGCGTAGGTTCGAACCCAGCCCGAGCCTACAATTATTCGGCATTTGTGTCCAAATTTAAACCCGTACAACTGGCTTTTTGGCAAAGGAAAACATCGTGAAGGCAACATATATATGTACCTACTTATAAATGGCAGAAGAATAACTATGTCAATTTGCGCCGCATTGGAGCAATGTGCCAGAATATCGTACACCCGTCGTGTATTTCTTAGTTAAAGCTTCGAGGACATGCCGTTATTTTGCGGCGGAATGTTAAAAAGGCAAATGGAGTGGATCATAATCTAGTTGTGCTTTAACGCCGCGCCGAAACAATTGAAACACTCGTCTGTGAGTGTGGAAGTCAATTGTTAACAGGCGTCACATTCCAATAAAGTATAATTATATTTTAAAGAACTCAGCAAGAACGCATAACCTTTTGTTCGTCCCATAATTACAACAAACGTCAAGCCATGTCATACGTCTTTGGGGAGCATATGTCTGGCGACGCAGTCAATTGACGCCAAAGCCCCCGGTTTCAAGTTATTAGAAATATGAATTATTTAAATTCTGCTCTGATTTGATAAATGATAACAAATACATCACTCTATGTGACGCTATGTGTGAAGTTTTAGCGTGTCGTTAGCAATAGCAATCGTTAGTGTCGGTGTTAATTCAAGACTGGCCACTTAACCGACACGAACTTACTTTATACTCTTGAATTTTTCAGTAACAACACAAACCAAACCAGCGTTCACGAGGAGTCAGAACGGACACACCGGGACTGTAGACATGGAGTTCAGCCTTCGACTACCACAGTCAGAGATCTTGTACACACCAAGCGTAATGCAAGAACTCAAATGGGCTTGGCCTCAGTACCTCTCTCTGTTCATTGTTTTCTATTGGATATTTAAAAGGATCAAAAAGTTCGTTTTTCAAAACCGACTCTTAATGGCTTGGGAAGTAGTGCCGTGGAAGAAATGATAACGTTTCTTGATTTAACACTCACTCCCACTGCTGCCCAGTCAGTACCTACTAGCATTGAATAAGATTCAATTTTATTTAGGTAAGAAGTTATTTTGTTCCTTGTTTTAAAAATAAGAACGTAGAATTGTAATACCAAAGCATTTAAGTTAAATTTTAAGTATGGTTCGATTTCATATTGAAAGCCGAAACTGGATCTTCCCCGGCAGTTAGCATTGGCGGATTTCTGTGGTATCTACAACGTGCGGTATCCAGTCTCGAATCTAGGAAGTGGAAACTGGGGGCCTGCAAAAAAATCTGCCCTAGGCGCCATGCAACTTATAATAAATATACATAAATAATTTATGCATTATTGATCAAACCCAATATATAGAAAGAACACAAATCTTTTCTAATAAGACTACTAAGTTTAACAAGTCTGAGATTTAAGGGGCACCAAATAACCCCCTAGGTACATACCAGTTTAATTTATAGTTATTGGTAGTCATTAAATAAGTCTAGTCATTGGACTGTGCCAATTGCAATATTAAGTAAAACTGTTTACTTTAAACTCGTTTTAAGATAACTGTTTTATATACCTTTATAGCAAAAAGAGCCTTTGAAGATAAGTTACATTTAGGTGGCTCTAAACATTTTATTAACTGGTCATATAAACATAGTGGTCAACGTCAAATACCCATTGACTAATGCATTCATTTCCAAATAGTATACAACAAAGTCGCTTTTCTCGTCAGTTTTCTCAATTACTTCTTCTAAACAACGCAACAGATTTTGATACGGTTATCACTATCATTGAGATATTTTTTATGAAAGGTTGGTATATACAATATATACTAATTAAACTTTGCAATCAAGTCTCTAAAATAAATTGTACCCGCGCGAAACCGGGTGTATCGTTAGTTATAATTATGTGTCGAAGAGACTTAGTCTACATGTAACTTATTAATTTTATAAAAATTATTCATCTAAAATTGACAAAACTTGGTAGATGTATTTAGGATTGTTGTAATAATTCATTCTTGTTTCTAGCGCTCCACAAGCACCACATCTTTATATTTTAACCTACAAGCTCATAAAGTGTTTTTCATTATTTCTACAAATTAGCAAGATTATATTCTCTGTAATGTTGATACTGCCGATTTACACTTACCAGGATGCATCAAAGTCGTACAAACTAAACATTTGAATAAAATCTATTGATGTTGGTTTATGATTTATGCTTTTAGGTATTCAATTTGACCACACAATGTTTAAAGCACCGTGATTGGGTGCCACTTTTAAAAGAACCTACCAATAACTCCAGTAAAGAAAGTTTCAAAATTAGAAATAAGTAAAGGATGATATAAACATTACTGTCTTTTATTCTAAAACATTTGATATTCTACTTATCTATTAGTTAACAATATACATAATAAAGACTTAGTGGCACAATCTCATCTACCTATTTGATATATGCTATTCACTTCTACATTTCAGTGTTCCTGATGTTAAAAAGTGTTAAGTGCAGATTAAAAATGTAGGGAAGGGGGCTCAGGTATCATTGGTCAAATTAACTGGAGATTATGCAACACATTTACTGGGTTAAAGTCAGTGTGGGCAACTGGCCACCAAAGTCAGTAGAAGATTTGGCATCTAACTCAACTCTATTGTCCTCGATAATAAAGGTTCTGCCAGTGTAGTCATCAAGTTGGACTAATAAATATCTGCATACATAATTCCCATATTCATTCTGTAACAGGTGAAACAAAATTTAATCATTTATTGGTCTAACTAAATAAAAAATTAAGACTATTTTCGCATGTGAACACTTCTGAACCAGCATTTAGGGTTCTCTAGTAAAGAAGAATAATCCAGGAATCCTTTTGTGCCAAAGAATGAAGTAATTTTTGAGTTTATTATTCTCCAACCGGCAATTCAAAACTAAGTAACTTTCCAAGTAGGTACACACCATTTGAAAAACAAATTAGATTTTATTACAGGAAGGCAATGTGTATTATTTGTTACCTGGAATGTTTTAAATGTTTAAAATTAAAAAAGCAAAGCAAAGTTCCACTGAATTTTCTATAACAATTAGGTACATTAAAAGTTTACAGAACAAGCCAGTTAAAATTTAATCAGAATTTTAATAGTAGTAGAGAACAACGGCAACCATGAACTTAACATGTAAATATGTAGGCTGCATGGTTTTGCTGCTTTGTATATTTCTAGAAGCTTTTATTTTAGTCTAAACTAAAGAGTTTCAGTGTCATCTGCATATTAAGTATTTATTTGTAAAGTTTCAACCAAGATTACCTGTTTCATATCTAACTCAACAACCCCTTTGTTCCTAATACCCTTGATATAGAATCGCATTCTCATGTGTTGGATCCCATCTCTTAAGTATATCGCGTGGCTGACGTGTGTTCTGCGTCTTCGAGTAGTCTCCTCTCCATAACCTTTGATTGGAGCTCCTAAAGCATCCTCTATTCTTGGATCCTAGAAAATAAAAATATCAATTAGCTGCATTTTTACTCTCACCAAGAACATTGCTACTAAATTCCACATAAACTATGTATATCATTATTGCAAAATCTGAGTAACTGGTAACATGACAGATAATGAATTATGTAAACATTATCAATTCATGGTGAATAACATATCAAGGTTATAAGAAAATTCATACCTTTTTACACTTTTCCAGAGCATCTGAATAAATGCTATTTGGGCTGTTGCTTGAGAATAGCTCTCGAAAGACGTAAAAAAAGATAACACCGGTAACACCGACACCTAACAGAATGACACCAGTGTATGAAACTGTTTTAGTGGTCTCTTTGATCTTCTCTCCGAGTGGTCTCACGTCTGTCGAGACATCAGCTCTCTCCGAACTCTTAGTCAAGCCACCTTCTTTCCTCTCAGTAGAATAATAAGCGCGAGGAAAACTAAATTTAGATGTTTGTAGCAAAACCGGGCGCCCGATGCTGCCTGTTCGCAGCACTGGAAGCAACTTTGATACTATGGCCATATTTCACACCACTATATTTATAGCACCTACTACAACAATTTTACGATAAAAAAATATTGATAATACACAATTGTAGATTTTATCGAGATTGTGGAGGAGAAAGAATATAAAACGATACTTCGATCAAAACACAAACAGCTGATCGTAAATTTGACGTGACAATAATATTTAAAAAAAAAACATTTTTTTGTTCAATTTGCCTTATCGGGGAGGCTAAAGCTGTAAAGTCATACTGCCTTGTCTTAGGTTTTTGCAATTCATGTCTTACATAGATGTTACATTCAAAGTCCAATCTTGGTCAAGTCCTAAGTCCAGTCTGTGCCAGTCAAATCAAATCGTGCCTTAGTAAAGCAGTGGCGACTTGGTGACTTTACTAGAAGCTTCAATGGAGTTTTGGAAGCAACACGAAAAGTCATGTTTCACCACATCATATAACTTTCCAACACTCGTACTTGTAATTCGGCACTTTATGAATAAAACACCACTATCACACAAAACACTCGAAAAAACACTAGTTTTGGACAAAATACAATGGGGCGACATGACTCATAAAGTGTTCCCGCCAAAACTCTCAATTTAAAAAAAAACCCCGTACGAATGGCATTTTTTTTCCTTTTTCGACTAGAGCACATTCATGTATTATGCCAATTCTCGAGTTTTCCTTATGGCATCTAAGTAGGTATTTTTCTTTTTGAATTCCTTTTTTCTTTGTTTTCATCATTTCATATTGTGCATTTTGCGCCAAGATTTTGCGCTTATCAAATATATAGATATTTTCAAATACATGTTGAAAAATCAAGTACCAGTGTCACATAAGAAATGCCAATTCTGTGTCATTGCACATGACAGTGACTAAATAAACAGCTATTATTAGCTACAAAAACTGTTTCGCATTTAGCTTTTATTTTTAGCATTAAAATATCGTTTTCTATATCTTTTACTCAGAGGAATAACAAGTATAAATCTTTTAAGTGAGTGAATAGAAAAAGATGTCATCATGCACTGGTTCATGATACGAAGGAACAAATTATATCGATTCGATTGTCAATTTGTCATTTTGTAAATTGTAATCTTGGAAAGATTAAGTTGGGGTGCGGGCTGTTTCGATTTGAACAAAAGATATAATTATGTTGCTATAATTAGTGGATTTATTTGATTGAATAGTAGGAAAGTTACCTTGTATGTTTTAGAACCGTTAGTTACATCGCTCCTTAGAGTAAATTCGTTAATGAATTTTAAGTTCCTATATCTAAAAAAATGGATTGGATAATTTCCGATGAATTAGGTTTAACTGTGGGCCACCTGGTGGGATGGGGTGCGGCTGGCGCAATGATAATTGGTGGTGTGGCTCCATACATCCCTCAGTACAGACAAATAAAAAAATCCCAAGATGCTGAAGGTTTTTCTTTGTATGTTTGTTTGGCGCTACTCATCGCCAATACATTAAGGATTTTGTTCTGGTTCGTACTCCTCGTTTAATTTATGGAAAGGATTCATCAAATCTAAATTTATCGTAAAGCCATTTGCCACTAAACTACTTTTTTTCAGGTTTGGCAAGCGATATGAACTCCCACTATTGATTCAGAGCATTGTTATGAATATTACGATGTTTGCAATGATACACCTCTGTGTAACTGTTCGCAAAAAGAACCAAATCGTTAGAGCAAGGGAGCGAATATTCACAGGTTGGTATGTGTGGCTTAAATAAAATAATTGAAGAACAGCCTAGAGAAATGACAGTACCAGTGCAGCATTCTGCAAAGTAACAAGGCTCCATTAAAGCAGTTCTGTATATTTTCTAATGTAAATCATAGAAACCACTGCACAGCAGCAAATATTTACAAGGCCTCTAAGAGATTGGCATGGTCTAGTTTGGGGCCCACTGCTAAAACAAAGTTTTCTAATATATTGTACTAAATATACCAGGAGTACCTGTACAGTTAAACTGCAGAATGTTCCATGCTGTCTGTAGTGGTCAATATTGACTAGGTATCACTAAATTTATATTTCAACTACAAAATTCTCTTAGTATCTTTTTTCTATGATTAAGTTATAAGTATTGTATATGTTACTGTAAAAGCCCGAACATCGGTAAATTCTAAGATTTTTCAGTAAAACCTAAGATTTACCAACTCTTAATGGTACAAGTCTGAACCGTTCTAGGATCATTGCTTATTTCGAACTTTTACCACCATTCACTTGATAAATCTTAGGATTTGCTTTAAAGACAGAGTAAATATTGAAATAAACATGTCGGAATGTGCTCGGCATATGGTCTCGTACTAGTGGCAGCCCCCCGCTATCCATTCTATCTCTCTCTACACTCTCCACTCGCCTATTAGTAATATAAATGATTAATAATTACTCGCATATGATACATAAAAATGTGTGAGGTTTTGACTGCCAGTTAATTGAAATAAATGATTATAAAGTACTCATTGTTCTATTCCTAAAACCAACATTTACCAACCGTCACTGGTAAAACCTAGTATATACTAAATTCCAACAGTAAAATAAAAATAAAAAACATTTTTTTTTATAAAATCTTACATAACTCATGTTCGTAAATCCTAAGGTTTACTGGTAAAACCTAAGATTAACCAATATTTGGGCTTTTAAAGTAACATATTATATAACATTTGTATGGTCAATATTTTTTTGTATCTATTCTTTAAAAAATAATATTTTGTGAATATTTTTTATTGTAGTCTGGGCTTACATTTTATTTTATTTTTTTCCTGATTTGTATAGCTTTTATTTTATTCTAAGTATGCAAAATTGACTAATTTTCCTTAAATATATATTAATTTGATTTTATTTTTACTTTATTTTATGTTGTTTGGTGCTGGTGACTGTAGGTGCAATATTCATGTTATATATACTGTTGTGTTGTGTGAACGGCTCAGCTCAGCCAGATGAAACAGCTCGCTGGCTGGACCAACGAAATGGAGCCCCTGGAGGGGAGAAACCACACCGCTTCTATGGTGAGTGCCCACCCAACCATCCTGTCTTGATGATTTGATCTGCCATGTTCATTATTTCATATTATTTATTTTTGTTTCAGTTATGGACAGTCGTCACGCTTTTCAATGTGGTTTTAATGTTATGCTGTAATGATTCTCATCTTATTAGAGTATTCACTTGATTTTGTTTTTCATTATGAAAATTTCAGCTTATTGTGTTACATGCATGTTTGAATTTGCAAGGCTTGATGTAATTAATGGTATTGTAGACTCCAGTCATAAGATTTATGCATTATGTTGACTATGGTGTAAAGTTAAAGGATTATTTTTGTCTAAATTTTACATTTTTATCTTTCATTTGTTATTAATGTTGGCTGAAACATGTTCAAATGAATATTCACTAACTGGGTTCAATGTTCTCATAATAACAAACTTATTTGTGGTATCTGTGAATGAAGTGTGACTGGGTCAAAATGTCAGAAGTCTCAATTTATCTATTGATGTCACAAGATTTCCATATGTGCCCTTTAAGTTTAACCCAAAATATGTGAATAAATCTAGTAAGTAGTCTGTAAGCAGTACAATGTATGTATACAATTGCTACAAGCTGTATGTACATATGTATCATTTTGTGTGTATGTACATTATTGTACACGGCGAATGAAAATATATATATTTGCAACAATTTCTGTATTGTGTATATATTTAAAATGCATGCTCAGAAAATTTAGGAGAATGCATTTACATTTCTACTTTATGTTTTTAAAAATAAGTTTTTACAAAAATGCTGTATTATTGAGCAATATATTTATTATGCATTAGCGACCCTTCACATGATTTATCATGTGTACAATGTATTCTGCCGCCTTAATTACAAAACAGTTAATTTGTTAACTTATACGAAAGTTTAATTAGGATGAATAAGTAAACAAACAATAATTATAAACCCACCTACTGTAAAAAAATATCTTAATGTTTGTGAAAACCACATCAAAATCCATTGCCTAGCTTAGAAGTAAATGCAGATACAGGTAAACATAGACAATGATTATGTTTTATAGGTGCATAATAATTATTTCTAAAATGACCTTGAATAGCAATATAAACATGAATAAGCGACATATAAAGAACAACTTGTTTCCATCATTAATGGTTCAAAAGATAAAATTGGTTATTCACTGTGAATTGTGACCTCGCGACTCGTATATAATACATCATACCTGAAATGAAAATTGCATTCAATTGAACTAGGTACATTCTTTCAATATTTCATGAAGAACGCGTCAAAAGTATTCAAGTTATCGTGGGATAAACAGAAAAATGTTCCGATAAACATTGAGACCTTCGCTTTGCTTAGTCAATAACTGTTAAAAAACATCAATGATATATCTATTATTACTACAAGGTTACTGCCCTAGTTAAATATTAAATTAATAATTTGAAACTGTTGAAAATTCAGCATCGTTATTCATAACTAACAATATCTGCTTACTTTTAATGTCAGACATTGAATAGATATTTATTAAAATCAAAGTTATGGATAGAAATCATGTATTGTGAATATTTGCATAATGTACATACATATCTCGTTTATCTAAATGCATTTACATACCTGTATCTTTTAATGTATTAGCTTTAGTAGGTAGGTGATTGCTTGTTTATGATAATAATTAAGTCTGAATGCTTGAGTTAATTTTTTATGGGTACCTGTGTAGCCTTAAAGCTAAAAGAACTAAGCCCATCGGTAACCATCGGTGAATCTGCATGTTGTGGTTTACAGCGGCAATATTTTTTTGTTTATTATTGGAGGCACTAGCTCTGTCCATAGGTATATTCTTGATCTTGCTTTTTCCCAAAATTTCCTATCTTTATTCTTGCGATATATGTTATACTACTATGTCAAATGTCATCAATAACGATTAAGCCGCAGTCAAGAAAAGTAAAGTGTTATTTACGCATCAAAGTGGCATTAAAACGCAAAATGCACATTGCGTCCAGTAAAATGTTATTTAAACTGAAGGGGCGTAATTGAATATCTCACGTCAACTTTATAAGAACGGTACCTAAATAATTATACAAATAAACTTTCACTTCTTTTGAAGCGCCCCATTTGAAAGCCTAAAAAATCTCATGGTTATTAAAAAAAATGCATTTATTTCAACATAAAAAAAACATTCAGTTTTTAAAAGAAAAAAGAGATTATATACTTTTTTGTTGTGCCTATTGTAGAATTCAAACCATTGCAGAGTAAATATGGCTGCTGCTGTCTCTTAGTTGACGGTAACGTACTCTACGTTTCATTTATTGGTTTTAAAAATAGCGCATCAAATTTTCGTATAGCTATGTCAAAATTTGTTGTATATTTAATGTGCGCATAGAGATTTGGTGATAAAAGATTAACCAGTAGTTGATATTTCGAGTCATCGCTTACTTTTTCTTTATTTTGGATCGCTTGTATGAAATTTTTCAGCGTAGCTTTCCAATGAGACCAAAGATTCGTATGGTCCGAACAGACTGAGGGATCGGCCTCAAATCTTTCTGGTCTTAGGTATTTTACCATTGCTTATATTATTCTGTTGATTAAATTGTAATACAACTGTAGCGTAAATCTCACGTGGGAGGGAGGGGGATTCTAAATTGAATCTTGTATCTAGAGTCGAAATTGAAAGAAATATAGTTCACGTAGTTAATGGATGCCTTGTAAGTCGATACTGGCATCATCAGCGACCTTAAAAAATAATCTGACTTCAGCAAATTAGTTTACTGATGTCAGATTATTTGTATAACTGATGTAGTACGAGTATAATGCGCTTCAACAGGTTGAAAATAACATGACCCCGACGCATTAACTAATTATTATGTGTTAGTAGTGTTTAGGAACACTGATTTATTACTTTTTTGCTATCGATCTAAATAACAAAACAATATCAAATTTGCAGTGTTCCTTTCATTTAATACTTAGGTCATCTCATTACACGAATTACACTAATGAAACGTTATAGTACCTACTTAACTAAGTTATAATAGGTACTAAATCAGTCAATCAACGAAAAAATTAAATAGTGGTATATATAGTAGTTTCACCAGCTATCATGCGGGAACCGCGTATATATGTTTTTATATAAATTTCACTGTAATCTGTTGAGCAGTGAAAGTAAAGAGGTACCAAACTTACGCACAAACTTTCTTATTTATAATAGGTTCTTTTGTGTAATGTATATGTAAGATGTAATAAAAAATTATTGCAAGCATCACAAGATCGCACAACTTGTTAAAATACTAGTAAAAATTCTACTCTAGTTATTTACACGCTAGTCAAAATAATCCTTTCACAACAAAGCCCTCGACCGACCTATCGATATTAACAACAAACATTTCCTCTTCCTCAGATATGGACAGAAAGTATTTCTGGGCGTGGTCAGACTTCCAGAGCTACGTGGATTGCATGCTAGTGTTTTCTGTACTGGGATCAGCGATCACATATCTACTGATTGAGTTCTCGCCATTCGTCGAGCTGATAGGCTTTTTGGCGGTGTTCACTGAAGCTATGCTTGGAGCACCTCAGATAGCTAAGAACCTTCAGAATAAGAGCACTGAAGGGATGAGGTAATTTCACCACGCAATGTTGTTTATCCGAAAGCCGTTTGGTTCCGCGATTCTGCAAAGATAACGTAAAACACCTTGAATTTAATTTATTTATGTCGTTGGTACACGTACGTACATTTGCTAGTGGGTGGGATTAATCGAACTCGCGCCCTACAACTCAAGATGCAAAGCTACAGATTTATACTTTAGCCATATTTGACTACAACTCGCCTGAAGCAAAGCGATATTATGATTGAAGATGGTAAAGACTTCAACTAAACGCATGTATCTATACTTTACAGTCTAAGCATGGTTGTGATGTGGACGTGCGGAGACCTGTTCAAAACTGCGTACTTCGTGTTTAGAGAAGCACCCACGCAGTTCTGGGTGTGCGGCAGCCTGCAAGTCTTTTTAGACGTCGTTATTCTCTTCCAAGTAAGTAGATAGGGTCGGCTAATGACAAGATTAGCACGAATTTAGCTAAATAACGAATCAATATTTATTTGCTCTATAAGTCTATAAAAGAATCATACCGCTACAAAAATCGCTAGATAGTAAATTAAAGGAGATATTGTGGTAGGTGTGGCTGTACCGGCACAACACCGCGGCGGCTCGGAGGCTGCGGCGTGGCGACTAGCAGTGCTCCCAGGCGGGTTTGTAGCATTCAGCCCGCGCCGCCCGCGCCCCGAGCAGTCCCCGCTGCAGCGCTGGTTGCGCCCCCCGCGTGCCGCGGTACTGCCACGTGTCGCGGTACTGCCGCGCGTGTGCCGGCTGTGCGCTCTGCCCCCGATGTGCGCCGCGCCCGTGCACGCTCGCCCTGCCCGCCGCACCCCCAGCCCGCGCCGCTCGCGCACTCTGCCCCCTCTGCAATGTGGGCGCTCCCGCTCGTGCCCAGCGAGCCCGGTACGCCCACCACTGGCCCTTCTTCCTGTCCTGTGCGCTTCATACGGTCGGGCTCCTTCACCTTCCCTACCTTTTATGACGAAGTTCTTCTGTGAAGATGCTCGTTTTATACTGAAGTATTTTACCCATAACGCGATGCGATGCGATCGATATCCAAAAGAAAATGTATGGATGAAACAGTTTCCAATTAAACCCACTAGGGGCGCAATTTTCATAAATTTTCCTATCGTTTACGTACGACGTAATTCTTCCAAGTTTCTATGCTAGTAGTACAAATCGTACGATGTCATTAGTATAAACCTACCGCTGTTGATATATTTTCGTAGAACTGACATTTATGTGAGATCATCGTGTTACATGCGTACGTAGATGCCATAACGCATTTATTTTGTTCCCTTTTAT
The DNA here is from genome assembly GCA_950106695.1 of Biston stratarius. Lineage (NCBI taxonomy): Eukaryota > Metazoa > Arthropoda > Insecta > Lepidoptera > Geometridae > Biston > Biston stratarius. The sequence continues at coordinate 14,078,094 of OX467115.1, read as the reverse complement.
TTGTAAGTGCCAAGTAGAATTCCAGTATGGAGTGCAGAGTTGCGGACCGGGCGGCCAGCATTCAAATCCCGCCTGCGTTTATTCGCGGCTTACGGTCTCGTAAGATAATATAATTACGGTTAGTGCTTAGTCTACAGTGTGTTTCCGTTAGTCGCGGTGCTATAGAGGCCAGTGCCTAAATATCGAACAGGTTCCGAGTGAGCATAAGATAATGGACTTTGGGACGATTTAATCGAATTATGAATGGTTAGGTACAGAATCGTTTAGACGAATTTTTACTAGTCGTTGTCATAGACGGTCGGTTGTTATTTAGGAAATTGAAATAGATATGCTTTATAGATAGTTTAGTGGATAGAAGAAGAAAGGCTTTTATTGTTGCCTTGTCCGTTGTATAATTTAAAATAGTCATGTTTCATGAAATAGATTGAAGTATTTTAATACCTTCTGACAGATATTATCGACTGATATTTATTTTTCTCTGAGTAACGCTGAGAATTGTTTTTTTATCGAATACATTCGATAGTAGTGATAAAATCGAGTTGATTTGTCTCATGATAATATGTCTAAAGCTAAAGTAGCATATTCCAAAGTTTATACATATAAGGTCTAACTTAAAAATGTTGCTTAAAAACGTGAACGGCCCTAGCGTCAGATTTAATTTGTCGCCTCAGACATGGCTTAACAGTTAAATGTAATTATGTAACTTTCTATACTTTAACACAATTATATTTATCACCAGGACTTAATCGTGTACAAAATACTAAACAAAAAAAAAGGTAAATAAATAAAACAATTTCATAGTATTTTGTGCGCGATTAAGTTCCGATAATGAACATAATTTTAACGATTAAAGTTACCTAAATAGTGTTAGTAATGCGCACATCTTTTTTGTAATGTTATACGTTAGAATTTCCTGATTTAAGCAGTATTTTTAAGTAAACCCTGCTATGACATATTATTGCCGTTTTAATTTTCTAAACTAAATTTGACATTGAAATTATTGACATTCGTTTTTCAAATGCTAAGATAAAATAGATACAGTTTTAGTCGCGTCAGATCAGCTCAGTTTACGAAGTTATGCAACATACTCGAAACCAATATATTTTTTAATAATGTGCTTCCTACCCGACAAACAGATTGTATTATAATAGGTATTGGGTTACTCCGAAACCCCTCCCAAGACTTCGCCTAGCTGTGAATAGCATTGTCAATATAATAGATACCTATAGATCATTATAAATACTGAGTACAATATATTAAACCAGTAAAGGCTAGTCGTAAAATTAATTAGAAAGAATATTCTAACGTAAACTTTTGCGATGATTGATATTATGGAATGTCTGCATATGAATAGAACTATTTCTATTTATTAGATTATTATCGAAATTGAAACATATATACACGTTGTGTTCTTAAACGTAATAAAAGGTTATCAGAGCGATTATTAAAATAAGAGATAGTTTCGATTGACTAGAATAGTCGTAAAAGGACGGAAACGTAATTCAATTATTTTTTTAACACTCGCGATTTAAACGCATAGTTTACCATTCAAAGACGTAGCCGAAACGTCGAGGTCAATAACAAAAATAGTTATGGTATTTTGTGCGCGATTAGTCCCGGTAATTTTTTTTTTTTTTTTTTTTTCTCCTGATATTAAGAGATAACTCTTATGTTGCCTATCTATATACATATATATGTATATATAACGGTCATGACCATTGAGCGATACATAGAACTTTGAGTAGTAAAACAAAGTCCAGGGTCGCTGCTTTGGCGCTCATTACTTCGAGACTTTCGATGGTTTGTCTCAACAGTCCTGTAATTTTGTTAGCTGCAGTACCCTTCAAACCGGAACATAGTAATATTTACACACTACTGCTTGGCGGCAGAATATCTGGTACTGCGGTGGTACCTACCTACCCTACCTCCTGCTAAGGATATCTACCACCAAGTAAGTTAATGCAAAACGAGTACTGCCGTCTTAAAATGAACTGCCTTCAATAAAACTTTCATCGATGATGCGTCTTTATTTTTAACATGAGTCAAATTTATAACAGTGTAAATTGTAACCGCCAACGCAAACATATACATATAAATGTCATAAGAACGTGTGTCTGTAGCATCGTACCTTTCAAATGGCTGAACCGATTTTGTTTCAAAGATGGCTTGATCCAGGGTGCTCTAGGATCAAAAAATCTATTCAGCCGTTGAAAGAATATTTTATCAGCTCTTATCTAAGTGAGGAATGAATGTAAGTTTTGCGATCATTATGAGGTCGTCTGTACACCTTGTGGGTGTATTAAGATATTAAAGTTTTGTTTTATAAAAAACAGCAATACGTTATGTAAAATTAAATTGACTATAAGCTCCCAATATTAGGATCATGTTTTTAGTAAAAGGGCTATTGCGTAAAAACGACCGAAAAATATCTCGATGAAAAGTTTTTACTTTTAAACCTTTGAATTTTCTTTTAGTTTACTTTATCTGAAATAATAGGCTAGAATTTATTTTATATGAAAGGCTCTGAAGTACCTAGATTACGTATAAGAATACGATAAATGTGGCTTGAATGATTACAGCTTACATATCTGTTATACCATGAGCACCCTTTTAATATAGTGTATATAATATATCCTACGCATTTGGCCAAATATACCTAGACATCTTAAATCTTTTTAATATATATTTACAATACTAAATCATCCATGACCGCAATAATAAGTTATAGGAATTGAACTGTTTAGGTAAGTAATTTGAAACTTAATGCTTTTTTTTTTAAATTAAAACTATCTAATTATTTTAAATACAAATTAATATTTAATCAAGTACATTAATAATTCTCAACGTTTATTGTGTTCTATTTTAGACAAATCACCTATATGTACAATAAATTGTATTTATTTTATTATAGTTTAGGATTTTGTTTTTATTGTCATTTTAACTAAATGTTATTATTATTAAATGTTGTGTGCATATATTTGTAATAGATAATTTTGTCGATATACGTATTTTTACGTATATCGATAGTAATTATCGTAATTAATAGTAATGGAGTCAACCAATTCTTTATTTTACAAAAGTATTTGTGACGAATGAATACCCAACTAGTATGTAATAAATTATTAATAAAACAATAGTTATTTAACTAGATAATTTAACCTGTCAGTTATTATTACAATAATATGGCACATATCCGTTTATGTATATACTGTAAACACATATAGTTATGTGTAAATAATGCCTTTGAAAGCATTTGATAGTCATATAATAAAATATAGTAATATACATATATGAAGCTTCCTTAGTAATATTAGTTTATAATAAATATTATGTAATAAGTAATTTGTGCATATATGTATATTTATGTAGTTCCTGTTACTGTCATAAAGATTATTTCACTATATAGCTACAGTGATGATGCAGTAGAATGTTTGTCTGCTATCTCGAAAAGTATGAATCAAAAAACAGTATTTTAATGTTCAGTGCTAGTTTTTTTGCGTTGTAATATAAAAATATGTTTTTAGTTTTTCTTAATCTCCAAATGTCTACAATGTTTCGCTTCATATAGATGTTGTGTTTCCACTTGCATGACCGTATCCTTGATCAGAACTGAACAAATAAAAATCCATCGTAAACAACGGAAAATCTAAATTGTTTAAGTTCTTAGGAACATGCGACACGAGCGCAACCATCTTTGAGTTACGCAATTTTTTTAATATTTTTGGTATTTAACCACAGCACGCTTGATAAGTGGCGATTTGGTCGAAGATGGTAAACACTGGAGTTGGTGTCATAGCGTCATCACATCCAAATCTTGCCATCACATACCTTGTACCTGATAACTTCCCGTTGCGAACATACAATAAAGAGAAACTCTTTCATACCTATGTGATAAAACATATCATAAAATATTAACAATAGATGGGAAGAGCCCCTATATTTATGATTTAGATGTTGAATGCGTTTTGGACAGATATATGTATAACATAGAACGAGGATATACGTTAGTCAATTAAGCTAAGTCTCTGCAATTATCTAGTCCCAAGGATATTTTGGGAAATAAAGTTTTTTTTTTCTTTACATTTGTTTCCAAGTTTCATGCGAATTATGCGACTGCAGCGCCACGTGTATGAGACTAATGGAATAAGTTATAACTTGTGCAATAAACTAAAAATGTTGCGGCCGAATTGAAAAAAATGCTACATAATAGCTAGACGTTTTACAAAACAGACACGATTCTTATTACGACAGGTTACAGTGTAACAGAATTTTGGAATTTTTTGAGTCGACTACATTTTTTTTTAAAGTGGCTAGCTGGTATGTATTTCTGCGGTTTCAACACTTTGACTACGACATAGAATCCCATTGCAGCTATCTCTTTCGCAAATTTTGTAAAATGAAGTTTTTAATTCAAGAATCGAAAATATAATAAATCAGATTGCGATATATTGGAAAATCATATATGATTTGCAATTTTTGTCCCTTTTTTATCAAGTAAACTATTTGATAATTCTCAGTCAATATATAGCTTAAACTAGTAATATTTACAGAATAAAAACTGCGATATGTAGCTTATGACATTCCAATATAATTCGCATCTCCAAATAAGTCTACAGTTTAAACTATAAGAACAGGAGATCTTATAGAATCCCAAACCAGATAATAATCCTTCATCTTCAACAATCGGGAAAAACATTTATAAAATATGAGAACGAGATAGATGTGTCAAAAGACGGATTTTAAGTTGTAGTGATTGACCAGTGAATTTTGTACATAATTTACTTGAAAATGATGTTGTGATTTTATGCGTTAACCATTTCTTGCAATGAAATAAAGCTATGTGATTTTGTTTAAAAAGAATTTTTAAATGAAACTTGTTTCCAGAATTCCCCTCGCTAATAAATGGGTAAGTAAATTACATTATTAAATTTTTCATTGAATCTTGTTTCTATACTGAAAATATTATTTCCTATATCTTGCAGATATCGTTTTAATTTAAACAAAATGTGTCGCATATTAGCAAAACCTGTACAATGTACAAATTGTACAATACCTATAACTTTATTGCACAATATTAATATGTTTAACTTGAACACTGAACAATAAAAATAGTGTGTACTTGGTACTTGTTTGGCCTTATTGCCGAAAGGGATTTTTTTACAGACAACTTAAATTTTTTTTTTTTGGGGGAAAAGCTTACAAAGACCTTGTAAATGGTCAGAAGGGAGTACACAATACACTATGGATGTATTTAGTTATGTACTTTTCTAATAATAGACTAGTTCAAATTATTCTAATGGTACATGATAATGACATTGCTAAAGGTCATACCGATGCTTTCGTCCCGTCGAGAACCATCCATGCTTTTTGTTCTCAAATTAAGGCGCGTCGTAAGAACGCAACTTCTACCAAATAGTATACTTGACATGAAAAAGCTCAGTAATCATCATTACAGAGCATACGTCATCAAAGCTCTGATTCCTGAAGCTGTATACTGAACCTTGTAAACGTGTGATAAGGATGTGAAAAAAGATTAGCTTGCCATTTGATTTTGGACTCTGTGTTGCTAAATACAAGTTTGTTTATGTAGGATGGAAAGTTGATCGATTGACGGGGTGGGTTGGTGGTGTGAGAGCGCCCTCTGGCGGAGGGTGGCGACAGCCGGCAGTACGCGGTGCTCGCGGCAGCGGCCGGGCGTGTCTCCTCGCCCCTGCAGCGTTTCACCACGCCGAGGTATGTCTGTTACATAAATATTTATCGTACCATTTTGTTTAATGTGTGATTTTAGCTCAAACTAACTTTGCCTTATATATTAGTGGTTTCGAGGTGCAGGTTCATATCGTGTAGTGGTAGCTCACATCCTAGATAAGATAAAAATGGACGTTGGACCATCCATATGGATATTGAGTATGGTGTGAAGTGGAGGGGGTGAACCTAAGGACCGACCAGGGACATGTTGTTTCACAAATTTTATTTAACTTTTTTTCAATAAACCAGTGATTGTGTTCGTTATTAATGTTTAAAAAAAAAGTATAACTTTAACCGTGAGCGCTTTTTTCTTCTATAAATAGATAGAATCGAACTAGGTATTTGTAAAACAATTGCGTTAAATTGGTAGTTTTTTTGTTAAAGCTGAATAATTTAAGTAAATTTAAAAAAAGTTAAGAAATATTTTGGTCCTGTTTATTAAAAAAAGTATAACTTTAACCGTATGCGCTTTTTTCTTCTATTAATATATAGAATCGAACTAGGTATTTGTAAAAGAATTGCGTTAAATTGGTTGCTTTTTTTGTTAAAGCTGAATAATTTAAGTAAATTAAAAAAAAAAATAAGAAATATTTTGGTCCTGGGTTGAAACTGTTTGTACTACTAATAATCAAAAAATAGTTTACCTCTCCTAGCCACGTTTGTTCTTTTTTTATTATTTAATTTGCCCCATCGGGCACGCTAAAGCTGTAAAGCCATACTACCTTGTCTTCGGTTTTTGCAATTCATGTCTTTGCATTTCATCTATAATTGCAGTTAAAGTCCAGTCTTGGTAAAGTCTAGTCCGTGCCAGTCAAATAAAGTCATGCCTTAGTAAAGTAGTGGCGACTTTACTGTAAGCTTCAATGGAGTTTTGGAAGCAACTCGAAAAGTCATGTTACACCACATTATATCACTTTCACACACTCGTGCTTGTAATTCAGCACTTTATGAATAAAACACCACTACTTTTAAACATAAACACTCGAAGAAACACTAGTTCTGGAAAAAAAAATACAATGGAGCGACACGACCCTTACCGCGTTCCCGCCAAAACTCTAGCCACGTTTGAAATGATACCAGATATAGTGCGGTATTTTGCACTACATCACTAATTATCTAAAATGTAGTGATGTCGGTTGTCTGACGCCACCGAACGACTGTCAATCGATCACAATTGATGCATTTTCCGAAGGAAAACAGGATTGCCTGTCTGTCGCACAAATCCGTCTCATACCATACGCTCCCGATTTGCGGAAAGTTCGTAACAGTGTTATGTATTTAGCAAAACAAAAATATAGCAGTTACGCATCAACGTTGTGATTCGTACGATACATTTATTGTAAAATTTACAAAATTGCTTGAAAACTATTGCGTAATAAAAAAAACAAGACAGTTGTACTGTACATAATCTTTATCAACTCAATTAATATATCTTAAAAAATTAATTCAGAAAATGTACTTCAGTGTTAGTAGGATAAGTAGTAGTAGAGAAGTTAGTATGATACTGTAAGGTTTCTTTCTAGCTACAAAATTTTTCGAAATATTTTGAAAAACAACGGTACCTTCACAAATATCATCAAGGTTAATATTTTTTTTAGCTTTAAAGCATTTTGCTACTAAAAATATATTGAGAAACCATTTAGTTTTAAATTACCTACAGCGTCTTAAAATTTTGTTCTAATTATATTTTTTTATTTAGAATTAACATAATCACGTATTCTTAATCACACTAATATTATAAAAGCGAAAGTTTGTGAGTGTGTGTGTTTGTAAGTTTGTTACTTCTTCACGCTCAAACGGCTGAACCAATTTTGATGAAATTTGGTATGGAGGTAGCTGACGCCCTGGATTAGCACATAAGCTTTAGCTAAACTTTTTATCCCGAAGAAATATAGTGTTCACGTAGGAACAGCGAGTAAAACCGCAGGGTGCATCCAGTAACTAATATTAATTGTTCTACAATTGTTAGCTTACACAAGTGTTATATACAATCATCGAGCTTCGTATTTTCGAACTAAACTATGAGTACCTTGTGCTTCAGAAATCCGTCAGTTAAGTCGTGAAAAGTAATAAACACATCTACAAAGAGATTAAAAAAGTAAGAAAACATTTACTTTAAAAAATAAACAGATATAGATTAGCACAGGTTTTAAAGTGCTGTTTAATTATGTTTAATTTAAATCCAATCTGCACAGTTGGTCGAAAATAAATATTTTATTTATGAACTTACGCTCTTTTTTTAATTATATTCTTCAGTTATTTTGATAAGTTTCATGTATACATATACATAGTAGGTAAAACGAAACTTTTTAGCAATATACACTGTAATAACTGGAAACTCTTTATCGTGCACGTCAATAATTCATAGAAAAAGTACTGAAAATAAAAAATACTTATAAGCTAGTGCCACAAGTGGCGTTATCGCTAAAAGCGATCTCTTTTAGGCAACCAACAATGGAAAACGTGTAACATGTAAGTAATATGAATTATTATGCAATTAATTTAAAATTAATATGTGTAGTCTAATTCTGACTTAAAATTTATTATGTATAAAATTATTTACTAAGTATAAATAGCAGTTATACTTATTTATAAAAGTTTTTAAAGTTTTTTTTTTTGTTTTAAATATCTACCTTTACGATACCAATTTTCCAAATTTGATGGATTTTCTGTTTTCTGATGTTAGAATATCTTAAAGTATAGAATCCTAAATGCCTCATAAGGAGTGTAGGTATGTTGTATAATGGCGAGTAGCCAGGTTTGCTCACAACAGTCGAGATATGCCTGAATAAGGCGCGCAGTAAATATCTGGTGTCGGAAGCGCAGTCCCGCCTGCATCTTGAGTGCGCGCTCAAGGCGACAAACTTCCTTTGTTTATGTAAACATACTCTTCAATTTTAATTTACTTATTGAGACGTTGGCCATGGCTTTTGTAATACAGTACCTACAAAGTTACGTTACTCGTATTATAATTTTACATGAGAATCATTTTAATCAGGGTTGCCACTTGTCAGCCCTTTAACAGAGTTCTACTAATTAGAATGTTTTTGAAAAAAAAACTACCATACCATATTATATATGAGAACGTTTTAAATTTAAAGGCATTAATGTGATTTCGTATGAGACAAAATGGTTTACAAGCATATTTTATAAGCAAATGAATTAATTTTTTATTTATGTTTGTTATTTCTTTTTGTATGTATTGTTGAATAATACTTAATAGAACTAGTATTTATCTTTATAATAGGTACTACTAAAGAAGTTACAGACCGTGAAACTAATTTAATCCGTATTTCAAGGACAAAAAATAGGTTATCAAAAGGGTAAGCAATTATTTAAACAAAAAATTGCTACCGTAACTAAGCACGAAAAGATAAATCGGATGGATGGACCAACTTTTTTTTATGTTATGCAATTACAAAGTAGAAATTATATTTCAATTTATTTCAATAATTGTATTGTAATGCCTCTTACCGAATTTTATAAATTTAGTTTAACGGAAAAAAGGTTTTGATAGGTCTGTCTTTCAAAACTTGTTTCCGTTAACCGAAACTACGAAATGATATAATTACTAAGATAAACACTTATAAATAGGTCCATTATTTATTTTGCTTTAGAACCTTAAAAAAGTGTTGTGGTCAGTAAGGTTTTGTGTCACAAAAAAATTATTCAGATACTTTAAAGATTATATTATATTTATATAGCATCACTATACATGTAAGCGAAAGTTTGTGAGTGTGTAAGTGTGTTTGTTACTTCCTGATGCTCAAACAGCTGGACCAATTTTGATGAAATTTGGTATGGAGGTAGTTGTCACCCTGGATTAACACAGGCTACTTTTTATCCCGATAAAATGTAGCGAGTAATACCGCGGGGCGCAGATAGTAGTACTAATATTGACCGATTGTTCATGATATAGTCCTAGTGTTACCTAATCTACCGTTAGAATAAAGTCAAGGTGTCAATTTACTGAAATAATTTTTGTGGTTTTTCAATTTTAAGCAGGTTTGTGTTACTTTTGTCTTGAAAAGTTTGCATTCCAGTAAGCATATATTCTAACTAGCTGCGCCCCGCGGTTTTACCCGCGTGGTGATGGACGATGATGATGAAAAGTTACTAATCTTATATAGCCTGTATCTCAAAATCCTTTCTTATGCTATGCCTACATCATAGTAGCTTTATGCATGCAAAGTCTCAGTCCCGATCGGCTTAAAATTGACAAAGTTTCATACAAACTTTCATCCCCTATTTTATTCCCTTGGGGGTAGAATTAATCAAAATCCTTTCTTAGCGGATGCCTACGTCATAACATCTACCTGCATGCCAAATTTCAGCCCGATCCGTCCAGTGGTTTGGGCTGTGCGTTGATAGATCACTATGTCAGTCAGTCAGTCAGTCACATTTGAGTTATATATATTTAGATTTTCCTTTTGATGTCATATTCTGATACGTTTCCTTTTTTATAACCCTCGTTTTGTAGCCTTGTTCTGTGAGTTGAATATGTTAATTAATTTTCAAAATAATAAATGAATTCGGGCCACGTGCTTGTCATTCCATTCAGCTGTGCCCAGTAGATAAATGAGTAGGTAATTAATTACCATACTCTTGTTATGCTAATTTAACAGAAGCCCCCTAACGGGACCAGTTAGATCGTTTTATTCAATAAACAATTATATCTGATCTGTAAATATAACATTTGTCCTTCCAGGCACAAAAGCTATACTTATCATAAATGCGAATTAATTAACTTTCTTTAGAGTCAATAACAATTAAATGCTACTTTAGAAGTTATTAATTTATCATTGGTTAAAATTTATAGGTCTACTAAAGTTACTGTGCAATCTAGAGTAGGTATGCTTTCAAGGCCAAGTAATTAATAGCAAACGAGCATTGATTTCTACAATCTATCAAACTTATTTATATAACGTCACTAGCTGCGTCCGTCCCGCAATATCATACGGGATTTTTCGTTTTTCGGGGGATATATCCTTTTTAGTCTCAATACGCATTAACGTTGTGAATTTTATCGGGACAAGGTAAAAATTAAACTAACATATTTACTCTCACTTTTATAGTGAACACATCAAGCTAAGATTGTGAATCGGCTACCTTTTACCTCATCTCTATCTATATGTATTAGATATTTAATGACTATTACAACGATACGTCACATACCTATAAACTACGCATTAAATGAAACGATACTAGAACACTTATTATTATGCAAATGTTTCTGCCACTACTATAAACGTAAACGCATGTAGAATGTACACCAACATTAAGTGCAGTTTTATCGTAAATTTCCTTCGTAACCGTATTAGGGCCTAGGGCTAAATTGGGCAGGGGTCGCTGGCGTCCCCTAGGCACAGATTACGTTGGAGTTATTAACCACTCAGTCTACGGATAGCGGACGCATATTAACATGGATCGAGTAGCTGTATACGAGTATGTAGTTGAATGGCCCTTTCCCTCGCACCATTTGGGCCAAACTACATCCATATCTGCAAAAATTGGATTATATTGGACGCACTAAGAATTTTTACGACAGTCTTGTTTTTTTTTTAGTGTTTTACATTACTTCTGAACAGCTTTCAAAACTGTCAAATACGCTTTAATATCTTAGACATTAGATATTTATTTACTGGAAAAACAGAGTTTCCAAGGTAGTCCCTAAGACCTTTTAGTACGCCGTTTATACAAACTTCTCAACCCAGGCCAGAAAGAAGTAATGGTCCGAAATGTGTTGCAATCAACTTTATGTTTAGTATTATATCACAAATGAAATAAACTTGTAAGATTTGCTATTGACTGCTATCTCGCCTAACTGGACTTACGATAAAGCACGCTTACCTAGAAGTCTTCTTCTTAGTCGGACACTCTTGGCAGAGTGGTCATGGCTGTAGGTGGACACTGGACAGGGTTGCGTCCATTCGTCACCGCTGGTTCCCTGAACTGCTTCACGTCACGCTGTCTCTCCACTTGTGGCGATTTTCCGCATTGCAAACACACTGTACTGCGGTGCACTGCGTAGTCAGAGACCAACCACGATGTTTCCTGCTTTCTATGCGGCCTTACACAACAAGTGACTCGATTGAGTCCTCATTTCTAGAAATATGCCCAAAGAACTTCAGTACTTCAGTTCTGCCTAGAAGTAGGACGATTAACTCGCAGCTTAAAGACACGCCATGCGGAAAGTCGTCATTCAGGATTCTATTGACTATGTATGTAACACTTTAAGAGAACTGTAACAGCATGTGCATTGCGCTAACGTATCGAAATAATTTGTGATCTGGTATACAGGCGTTGCTTAGTAAGGCGACCAATAGATATTGTTGTTTAATAATCGAAACAGAGGCGTGTTATAAATTTAACGTGTGTCTATGGCATTCTGTCTTTGTAGGGATGATGATAGTTCAATGGTTAACGCGGTCGGTTCACACGCCACGGGCGTGGGTTCGAACGCCAACAATGAACTTGAGCAATGAAGGAAACATTAAAAATATTTAAACCTTATTGGTGAAGGAAACATTTTTTTTTTTTTTTATGTCTGTCAGGCTTGGTGTTTGGCCACAGCTCACCTGATGTTAAGTGACGGTGTGGTCGAAGATGGTAAAGCACACCAAGCCTGGAATGGAAACATTGCATTGTCGTAGCCTACTCTCTAGTATTCAGCTGGCTAGCTACCGCCTTTATTTGAAAATCTGTCGCCAAGCGCCTAACAGTATTTTCCGGCAGCCTCACTTAAGAGCCAGGTCCATTCCAGGCTAGGTGTGTTTACCATTTTCGACCACACCGTTACAACATCAGTTGAGCTGTGGTCAAACAACTAGCCTGTCAACCATTAAAAAAGATCCCAAAAGAGTGAATCGATTGCAATTAGATAATTTTTTTGTTTGATTGAATGATTATGTAAGCCCATAGCTCTTAGATTCAAAACAATCTGTACAGCCATTTAAAGACTATCAGCTTCTTTTCTAGCTGATGAATGGATGGGGGGAATGTTCTACGGATGTAATCGACTCGAAATTTGGTATTTCACTAATGTCTGACTTTACTGACCTTAGATACTGACAGTAAGCTAAGTAAGCTTAATATAAGGTACCATCTCAATGTAATTATAATAGCATACACATGTGTTAGCTTTCATTTTGATTTCGCGGGCAAATGGAATAGTTGGCGTTGTCTGTGGATTACTACCAGAGAGCGAAGACGGGGGGGGCGCTCGCGGGTTGGAGTGAACGACGCGGGAGTCGTCGATGTCTACGGAAGGCCAGAATAAACACAGAAGGGAAAAGGCCGGAAAGACTGAGAGATATAAGTTAATAAATAATGGAAAAAGAAGCGTTTATACAAGAGTTGGACAGTATTGTAATAGATCAGAAGTGGAAACAACCAAACAATCGGCCGGGTACGTCGCAACATCAAGTAGTTTTTGATTAATTCACATTAAAGTGTATTGTGGTTGGTTTTGATGTTCGTACAAAATATATAGGGCAGAAAATACTACTAAAGGAATGGAGATTAAACGAAGAAGCGTCAGTACAAACAATGAGATACCTTACGATTTATAATAAGGTTGTGATAGATGTGTTTGCAGTAGTATTTTGTTTGTTGAAGAAGTAATAACCCATTTCTTTTGTTGCTTAAGCCATCCTTAATTAGTTTTTTTACTGCTGTAGCAAAATTAGACAGAATTATAACATACTATGTGCATATATATTGCACTGGTATCCAGACGGTCATTCTTATGTATGAAACACAATTATATAAAAAAGGAAATATTTTCGGATTTTTTTTTAAAAGATGTCCTAATACTGAAAAGCTATTACACCCTGCAAAATATTTTTTGAGGAAAGTTGACTCTCACGAAGTCAAAACGTAGAAAGATACTGCTTGCCGTTTTGTTTGTTTTAGGTCAACCTAGACGTCGGGGCAAGTGTTGCCGGCGCTAGGAGAGGAATATAAAGTTAGACGTCGGGACAAGCGAGCTACTGGCGCAAGCATGGGCAGTCCAGCTAAGCGTCGGAGCGAGCGAGTTGCCAGCGCTAGCATAAGGAAATGAAGTTAGACGTCGGGGCAAGTGTTGCCGGCGCTAACAGAAAGTCAGATATCAAAGCAGAAGGCTAGTACATGGGTAGTCCAGCTAAGCGTCGGAGCGAGCGAGTTGCTGGCGCTAGCATAAGGAAATGAAGTTAGACGTCGGGGCAAGTGTTGCCGGCGCTAACAGAAAGTCAGATATCAAAGCAGAAGGCTAGTGCCCAGTGACTAGATACACAAGATGGGAGAAGACTCCCTGCTGACGAGAAAGAAAAAGAAAGATGTTGGAGGTGCCACGTTGCAGTTGTTGCTGCTGTTGCGGCTGGCCGGACAGGACTGGAGCAACTACAGTATCGCTGCCACCAAAGATGACATCAGATGCTTTAGACAGTGTGCTGCCAGTGGATTAACACAGATAAGTATGATATAAAATAAACAACAATGATGCTGCAAACAGAATGGGGTCATTCTGTGAATGTGGGATGGCCGAAACGGGAATATAGCCCAATGTCCCAAAATCCCTCAAATCAATTTAAATCAAATTAATTTATTTGCAAAGTACAGGTATAGTAGATGTGTATGTATGTCATGTACATACAGGAAATAAAATGTTTCACTGTACTTAACCCATACTGGATGAGCAAATGTCTGATTACAAATAGATTTATTTTGAATTATATATATTATATAATTGTAATTATAAAAGTCTCAGAAATACAATGATAACACTCCATAATCATCAGAATAAATATGTCCTAATTGCAAGAATAAAATTCAATAGTATCTCAGAAATATAATTGTATGTCAGAATTACAATAATAATACATAGTATTATGTCATGCATCCATATCCATTTATAGTTTTAGTTTCTAATATGTATGTGCATTACCTATAGTCACTACAGAGATTTGTCATCAGTAATTTTTTTTAATAGAACAATAGGTCTTTTCAACAAAAGAAAAAAAAATAATATTCTTTAGTTTGCAGTTAGCCTCTTTATTAACATATTAAAAATTTCTACGCTCATACAAAAAAAATATATATCTGGGAATACAGTTGAGTTATTAAATTCAAAATCAAAAAGTCATTTGTTCGGTTTGGGCCCTGGTAGGGCGCTTGTGAGTGTTGGGTTACGTGTTTGAATCTGCCACCGGCTCGTGGTTGCACTTTGGCTGGGAGGACTCCGGCGAGAAGCTCAGCAAGGCATTCTAGTTTTTCAACAACATAGTGTTTGATGGTTTGGTGTTTGGGGTAGGGTACCTTTGTTTCAAGTGGTTCCGATGTATTATACTTGCCAAGTTCAGACCTAACCACAAGCAATGTCTCAAAGATATAAATCGAGGTATCGAGATAATTTTATGCTTAAATGTCATGTAAAGAGTTTTGTCTACAGTATTCCTTAGATTGTTCCTATTTGACCAGTAAATTATATCAGTAATGAATTCAGTTGAGTCTCATATGGGTTCCAGTCATTAACTCCTCCTAGAAGTACAATATAGTCTTCACATACAAGACTGTCGAGCTCTTTGTCCGTTAGGGTCTGCTCAGATGTCTATGAGGGTCTCACCTCGTTTCCTGGGGTAGGTGACTTGGTATTGTTCGACAACCAATACTTAAAGTGATTATTCCAAGTTTTGCCTTATTGATCTGTCAGTAACATTATCTTGTGTATGATGGTTTTCTTCATGAGCATAGGTAGATGATCTCTCATCCTCATTTTTTTTAGAAATGATATGGGATGTAGATTGGTTTGAAACTAGCTCTAGTCCAGCTGGGTTTGATTCTAGTAGATCGGTAGGAGAGCTTGTAGTAGTTATGACAAGAGCTTGTCATGGTGTGCTACCAGCAAAAGTTTGTTTACTTTACTTCTCTTCTTTGCTGTTAGTGGAGTACTGCAGTTGCAGCCTTATTCTAATTCAAAGGGAGGGTGATGAGGCCTGCACTGACGTCCCGCTTGGGGTGTTTTTGTGCATTTTCCCCTACCGGCATCTGCCCGGGCCAGCCTAGCTCCTTGAAGTATCGGTGTGGGGCTTTGGGGCACTGGCATGGTGGCTCCAGTGAGTTGGGTGGAATGTTTGTTGATGTTGATGACAAGAAGTTGCAGTTGCGGTTATCAAAATTCACTTATTTTTGTATAACTATATAGTTTTATTCTTTCTTTTATAGTTCTCTCATAAGCTCAGCATTTTCAATTTCATGATCTTAATAGAAACTATAGACTAGCAATCTTTTCTTCATTTCCTCGGGACATTTCGTCGACAGAGGTATTAGATATACATATGTGTGCTACGTGTCCAAAGATAAATATAATTTATTTTTACACAACACAAGAAATTTTATACAATATGTGCATAAAAGATGTTAAAGTAGTCAAAAGTCTAAATGAAAAAAATAAATAAAAATAAAATACCAATGTCAAACAGAAATAATAAAATAGATAATTGGAAAATGTCATTTAAAATTGGTCATTAAAAAAAAAGAAAAAAGAAAAAAAAAACTTCCATTGTATAATAGCATTTATTTAATAGAAGTGCCTTACATTTATTCCTAAATAAATCCTGTGCGTCGAAGCAGACCCGTGTAGCATTTTCCTTATTGTGACAAACCTTTACATAGATTTGTTCATCATGTATTTTGCTATTCTATGTCTTGAGCAAGTACTATGCGATATGTACAATAAAATTCAAAGCGCGAAAATGACATTAGTTCGTTAGGCTCGAACCCAACTAACGCAAGATAGAACATCGGCAGCGTCGAACAATTTGTTTTTGTCTGCTTGTGCCGAGTTGATAACTTTTTGTTACGTATTCCTCTTTCTATTGTTTACATATCGATGCTTTGCATGAATAACAACACAATTACGATAAGGACAAATATTAGAAAAACATAATTCGTTATATTCGTCAACTTACTGGGTCTATGTTAAAACGATTAGAATTTATCTAAAGAACAGTGTTGCCAACCATAGTCGCAGCAAAATCCGTTCAGGGTCTTGATAAATCCGTATGTCTAATTTGGGAGAAAATCCGTGTACATACTAACCGTTATGAAGCTGAAGAGTGACTTGAGCTGCTCTTTATCTAGCTATTTCAGTGGGGAAGGGGTAGATATATATGCGCCGCGAGTCAGAGATTGAATGATATAAATTTGTTTCTATAAGCGCGGCTGTCTTATAGATGTCGCGTCTTACCAGTGGTTTACCAGTGGCGGTGGTGGTCTTGTCCTCTACCTGCTTTTAACACTCTCTCCCGCACTTAAAATATTGTTTTTAGAAGGAATGCGTAGAACTCAAAGAACTTGTACAATAAGGTTTCACATATCATAGGTGGAACCTGAATAAAATCAGATAGGAATTGTGAACAAACTGAGTTTACGTGCGTTGAAAGAAATCAGTTATGGATTTTTCTGCCCCAAATTATTATGATTAATATGAAATATATAAATTATTTGAAGAGAAGACTTTGATGGCAGTAAAACAACAAAGCGTTCGTAAGCTCCCTCAAACAATATATCATTGTTTTATGTTAAATACATAGTAGGTATGTGTTTTAAGTCCGTATAAAAATCTATGTCAAAATTATCAGGGCAAGCGAAGCGAGCCCTAACGCTATCCCACAACCTGGGCGGTTTTCTAGTACACTTTACTGAAAAACTATCACGCCTATAGATTTGTGCTTTGACGTAGTAGTTTGGCTTCATATCTAGATGTGTTATCTGTCAAAAAATAAAACAAATGAACAATAACAATTTTGTGTTCATTGGGTAGAATGTTCTTGTACTACAAACGCCATCTGTTAGAAAACCCAAGGTATAATATCGCTGCAGCAGAGCTGAACTCAATACTCATGTGCATCGTGGTTAATGTACATGATACTGGATGACACCACTAGAATCGGGTTATAAAATGACAACTGTCTTGAAAATTGTTACCCGTTGGAAGGACTACGCAGGCCCTCACAAAGCTCAGTTTTTTGTGAGTCCGTATGAGAGTTGAGAAATCCGTATAAATGGCAACACTGCAAAAGAATGACGCAGTCAAACAAATAGCGATATATGGTTATAAAATCTAAACCCAGATAGATATAATAATTAAAAATGGAATTAACGCTGGAAGGGAAAAAGAGTCTGAGGTCAGACTCAAGTCAGAATGGCCGAATGTAAGCTTTCATTTTGATTTCGCGGGCAAATGGAATAGTTGGCGTTGTCTGTGGATTACTACCAGAGAGCGAAAACGGGGGGGGCGCTCGCGGGTTGGAGTGAACGACGCGGGAGTCGTCGATGTCTACGGAAGGCCAGAATAAACACAGAAGGGAAAAGGCCGGAAAGACTGAGAGATATAAGTTAATAAATAATGGAAAAAGAAGCGTTTATACAAGAGTTGGACAGTATTGTAATACATGTTAATTCAAAAAACTATTTCTAAGGAAATAAACAATGACTTGGGATATAAAGATACTTATCCATACTGACGACCAAGCTAACATAAGCTTGGCACTTTGCTTTAACAAAAAAGATCGCCAGATTTAAAAAAAAAGTATGGAAAGCGATATTAGCTCTGATGCATTCCGAGACTAAATGGGATTCAGCTAACCACATGTGCACCGGCTTGGAAACGTCTGAATTTGAATAAATGAATACGAATCCCGTTGACGTACTGTAGGTTTAGCATATTTATGAACAGAAAATCCCTTGAACACTTTTCAGTGTTTTAGCAAATAATGGTTATATCGGTTAAGGTTAAACTTAATCAGTGCCCATTCGTTTATTTTTATAAAGTCGTAAAAACAGCTAAGTACAAATAACACCCCGGCTCCCTTTTTTGCGATTCCTGTTACGCCCTCAGGAAAACGCTACGCGACTACGACCTTTATTACACAGGCATACAACATGTGATTGCGTAGCTTATTCCGAGGCGTAATATAACCGAAGCTCAAATCACGGGGGCTGGATTTTGCCAAGGTTTGTTAGGAAACTATTAAATATTCATTAACACACTTTACCTAAATGCGAAAGCGTCTGTCTGTTTTTCGACTTGAGTGTTTTCTAGCTTTTCCTGAGTACTTATTTTTAAAGACTTCACAAATTCACAAAAATTTAGGAAATTATGCAAGACCGTGTTTCACAAAAACGAACATCTGACAGACTGATTCGCTGACTGATCGATCAACGCACAGCCGAAACTGCTGGGTCTAGAAGCATGAAATTTTGCACAAATGTTCCTTAGTTGACGTAGGTGTGCACTAAGAAAGGAATTTAAAAAGTTCCAGCCCTAAGGTGCAAAATAGGGGTTGAAAATTTATATGAAACTTTGCTATTTTTGGTAGTAGCGTTTTCAAACTCACAGTAAATACTCTTTATTAAAAGTAATAAAAAACTTTTCAAAACTACCCCTAAGCCCTCGTTCGCACGAGAGCTTTTTTAACGTGCGTTTAAAAAGCGTTCAGATAGAACAAATGGACTCCCAAGTATGTGTTCACACGGCAGCGTTTTTATAATGCGGCGCTTTTTTTATCGAGCACGTCGTATTTTCAACGCTGGGCGTCAATTATTGATTGGAACAACCTTCCCGGATTTTACCCATTTTCATATTATAAAAAAATAAAAAGTAGCCTATATGTAAACGCAGAATGTTAGACTCTATTATTTAATACACGGCACTGCAAATCGTTCAAATCCGAGCTGATAAAGTAACAAACATTCACAATTCAACAACCGCAACCAATTAATCATCAATTTAATCAATTAAAAAATTATGTTAATTAATTTTTAATTATTAATAATTTAACAACAATCTTTCGCATTTATAATATTAGAGGTGAGCTATGATATAATAACCATTAATCAAGTCATCGATAACCAGTAGGTATGGTTAGAACTAGAAATGGCTATGTACGATAAAAAAATTCTAACGACCTCTCTAAGAGTTTTATAGCCCGTGATACCCTTAGGCTTGTTCGCATAAAAAGTTCGAAGCTCCCAAAGATACGAGATGAGCTGTCTGCTGAGTGCGATGCTCCATCTCACAGTAACTTTTAAAATGAGCACCTAAAAAAACTTTGAGCAAATTCAGAAGATTCTTTCGCCGCCAAACGAGGAAATGTTCTCTCGAGACTCGCGTCACGTTTCCATTCTGCTCGAGGTAGTAAAAGTTCCGCTTTTGCGCCACTAACGGAAGCAACCAGATTGTCTGCGTCTCGTTGCATTTCTACTCACGATTAATACTGAGTCTGTGGAAAAGTTCTCTGTATAAGCATTTCCAAAAACTGCAACAAAAATTTACTCTCCGTGTGGCATCTTAGAGATACACAAAGTGGCATGTATCTAGGTCGTATCCTGTATTGTGAAATGCGTTTAAACTTATTAGTGAATCATTTAAATTTTTCAGAACATATCAAGTAAATGGTTTTATGGAAAGGCGTGGTATTTGTGTTAGGTATACGCATTGTATGACGATAGCATTTGCGAATGCCGTGAATCCGGCTAAAGCTCTCTTGCAATGCCGATTACACGTCACCCGATTGGAATTTTGATGATTGGGTTTCAGAACTTACTTTGCTAACTTAATAAAAACCTGATCCTAAATAATTAATTCTAACATATATATCTCCTCGTTGGCTCTGCTTATAGAGCCGAAAGGCTTAGGTTCGATTCCTATCCAGGACAAACATTTATATATAACTATTTAGATGTTTGTTCTGTGTCTGGGTGTACCTACTATGTTACAATTATATAATTTGAAAAACGTACATGAGTAGGTATTCTATCAGCTATATGGTTCCTATACAATCTTTGCTTAGCTTAGGGCTAGAAATGTTGTCCAATATTGATTACTATTTTTTAATTAATTATTCGAAATTCGCAATGTGGAACTTATCACCAACAAGACAAAAACGATTAATGCATAATATATCGTATATTATGTACGTGTGTTTTTTCTGGCATTTTTTTTTTTTTTGTAGATTTGGCACTTTTTTATTATTTTTAAATTGACATTTCGATTATATTTTCCTATTTTAGGAATAAAATGTAAATTGAATATAAGGACTGGATCTGAATTAAAAGATTTAGTATTATTATTATTATATCAGTAAGCTTAAGGTCATGAAACGTTTTACATATGTAAGTGTTTTAGCGATGAATTTCGTTCGCCATTAATCTCAACATAAAATGAAACCGTCTGGCAAACATCTCGTCAAATTGCGAGATTCGCAACATTTCACACAATTACAGATTGTCATCTCTAAAAATATGTGAGTATGTATCTACATCAAAATATATTTGAGCACTGTAATCTGCGCGTCTGTGGTGCTCTGACGTCATTCGGGGAGGGTGAGAAGGTGGCGAATACCGCCCTCTCGCCAGCGATGGTCACAGTCTAAGTTCTTAGTCTGCGTGCTTCATCTTCTGCC
The DNA here is from genome assembly GCA_950106695.1 of Biston stratarius. Taxonomy (NCBI): domain Eukaryota; kingdom Metazoa; phylum Arthropoda; class Insecta; order Lepidoptera; family Geometridae; genus Biston; species Biston stratarius. Next base: position 14,056,900 of record OX467115.1, on the reverse strand, counting down.
ATATTATCAGTTACCAACAGGCAAGTTGTTGATAACGCGGACTCATCTTCGGTAAAAACATTCAATTTTTAATTCTCCTCTGTGTGATCTATAGATGAACAATTTTTTTTAATTAATTCGAAGTAAATCGTATGTGATCCATTCTGAACTTTGGTTGCACAATCTCAATACGAAAGTTGCGTAACTTCCCACACGGAAAAGTTCGGTTACCTTTATGTAGGTACAAGTAAATACACACATATATGAAACTTGCCATGTGTTTACCCCCGACGCAAACAAAGGGGTGTTATGAGTTTAACGTGTGTATCTGTGGCATCGTAGCTTCCAAACGGCTGAACCGATTATGATGTAGTTTTTTTAAAGGTGACTTGATCGACAGTGTTAATAGCTATGATACAAGAAAATCTATTCAACCATTTGAATTATCAGTTCTTTTTAGTTGACCAATGGTTGTGAGCATTATCCATAAGACTGATCGTGTTGAAATTTGGTTACTGGTTACGGAGAATTTTCAATTTATACTTTTCAGACTTTATTTAACAGCTTAAAACTTATTAAAATATCAACGTCCTATAATATACTGCAATGAAACAAATAGCAACATGTTTAGTAAAATAAAAGTCTTCTAAAGCTTCCAAAACAGACATTCAATCATCTAAATTTCTAGTTGATGAATGGATGTAAGTGAGCGTCTGAGTGAGTCGAAATTTGGTTGTCAGTGAGCAAGTCTGTTTAAAATTTTTTAATTTATACTTATCATAAACAGTTAAACACAAAATAAGATAGACAATACAGTATAGTAAAAATTAAAAAGAAAAAAAGCTATCTTACATATAAAAAGATTTCATATATAAAACATACCTTAATCGTCTGATTGGTAATGGTAGGCAAGCATACTTACCCGCAATATTATAACGTTCAGTAGGCAATTTTGGCGTTGCAAATAGCCAACCAATAGGGCTCCTAAAGAGGCAATAACGTTTTTCTTCAAGGTTGATACGATCATGTCTTAGCATGAAATGTTATAAGCTCTATAAATCGGGGACACGGCGATGATCGAGGACAAGTGGTTAATATTTTACATTATTGTAGGTATTTAGTAATATGGCATGCTAGCTGCGCCCCGCGGTTTTACCCGCGTGGTGATGGATGATGATGAAAAGTATCCTATGTTTTATTCCAGGGCCTAAAGTATCTACATGCAAAATTTTATCCAGATCCGTTTAGCCGTTCTGGCGTGATTGAGGAACAAACATCCATCCATCGAAACTTTCACATTTATAATATCCTAAGTGGGATAGGTACATTATTATAGCCAACCTTACTCCTCTCACAATGAGAAGAGTCTTACGTCCAGCAGTGGGACAAGCCTGACAAAAAAGAAACAGGCTTGATTCAGAGTCAGAAAGGCGTGCAGGAGATGAATTTTCAAAATTGTCTATGATACACTAGTTCAGGCTTGATGTCGATTATCAGATACTGTTAGAATTTTATTAAATCGATAAGTTTACGGTCGGTTCACACTCCGAAGGGTAAGGGTTCAAATACCAACAATGAGCTTGAGTTGCCGATAAAGAAAAATATCGTCACAAACCATAGCATGGTGGTAGGATACTTTTTAGTACTCTCCTTTTTATCACCTACCTCAAGTTGAAAATTTACCACCAAGTACTTGAGAGCCAATTCCATTCTACGTTAGGTGTGATAACCACCTTTATCCATAGCGTCAACTAACATCAGATGAACTGTGGTCAAACACCAAGCCTGTCACTAGTAAAAAAAGTTACTTTCTTTATAGGCGTTCATACAATTTTATTATTATTATTAATACTTAGTTGCAGTTCTCATACATTTGGTATCATGAATGCCATTATTTATTAAGCATATACTTATTAGTTATCAACTTACCAATTCAAATTTCAAGCCATATTTTGTATGTTCCCTTCTGCTATTTCAAGAGTAATTAAAAACATCCCCTCCCTAATATGCCCGTAAATTGCTAACACGAAAGGGGTTCCGTTAAAATGGAGAAAACAATACTGTAGTAATTAAATATCACGTTCATTATCATAAATTCAAGATTTTTGTCCTCGAACAACACATTAACAAAATTTAGAGCCATTTGAGGTAAAACAAAAGCGCTTTAACTACATTTTATTATATGCTAAACCTTCAGGTATCCTCAAATAATTATAAGTACTAGGATGACCGAGCCTTGCTCGATTTTTTCGGCAAACGACGTTTTCTAAAAATGAAACCTAGCTAGATCGATATATCGCCCCCGAAACCCCTGCATACTAAATTTCATGAAAATCGTATGAGCCGTTTCCGAGATTCAGATTATATATACACAAGAATTGTTTGTTTTAAGGTATGTATTAGATTAGATAGTTCAAATATTAAATGGGTTTTTAAGCGTGCGCAGTGTTCTTATATTTTTCCGTTGAAATGTGTTGTATTATTTTGTAGGTAAATATGTAGGTAGGTTTATACAACTTGAGTCCACAACTGAGATCGAATAGCTAGGGATAATAACATTACGATCGGGCGAGCTGCCAATAACTTGGTAGGCCGTATCCATTGTGCGTATAAACTTTCGCCAGTGCTAAGGGCACGCCAAGGACATCGCGGTCGGCGAGCCTGACATGTGTGAAAATACTTGCAGAATAATCACGTAGGTATACCAATATATGCCATTGTTTACAAAAACGGAGCAGCCGATCTACGAGATTTTTCGAAACGTACTTATAACATATAAGTGGCGGCAAAGTGTGACTTAGCATATTTTCATCATCATAACTGCTTTCACAGTTATCGATAGAATCTGCTGTTAATCAACCAACTGTTACTAAGTCACCACATGCGGTGGTGTGACTTTTTAACTGTAAAAGTAATTAGACGAACGAGGAGCTCCAACGAGGTCCATGACCAGGGGTGGACCAGAAGTTTATGGGGCCCTGGGCTAGTAGTACTTAGGGGCCTGCCTAAATAATAATAATTAACCAATTGCCATTTTGTCAAAAACCTGTTTTCGATAATGTGTACTCGGCTTAGGAAAAAAAGAGTGCAATCAAATTCAGTATGCCCTAGACACACAAACAGAAACTGAGAGACATTATCGCAAAAGAAATCTACAGGTCACGTGTAGTTACATTTGATACATTAATTATAAAGCAATATTTTTTAATTTTTGCGCCGCAAATTCCTTTATTTGGTCATTGTGATTTAACAAAGGACTTACAATATGTGTAAGTCCTATTTATTAAATCACAATTTAAAGAAACTACTGATAAATGATTTAGTCGATAGTTTGACATTGTTGTCCTTTATTTGTTTTCTATATACGACATCCTGGAGAAAGAGCGCTCCGCTTCACAGGTACAGGCAACATAAAAAACATTTTAGGGTATTATTATAAGTACCTGGTTGACCGAGCATTGCTCGGCTGAAAACATGGATAAAACGACGTTTTCTGAAAATGAAACCTAGCTAGATCGATTTTTTACCCCCGAAACCCCCTGGATACAAAATTTCATGAAAATCGTTGAAGCCGTTCATTAAATATATATATATATATTTAATGAAAAATTTCACTGCATTTTGTTTTCCCTTTATATTCACGGGGCCCTGTGCTGCAGCCCAAAAAGCCCTTATTTAGATCCGCCCCTGTTCATGACCATGAGCAGCGGTACCCAGAACTCTCAGCAAAACAAAGCTTAAAGCATTGCTGCTTTGGCGCTCATAATTAAAACATTCGATGTTTAGTCTAAAAGTAACAAGGAAGAGGTATGACTATTCTGATATCCTTCATGAGAGCAAATAAGTAGGCAAAAGCACATAAGCAATATTTGTACGCTTTTCTTTTTAATTTTTCTGACTAATCACTAAAACTAACTAATCGAATAAAGATTTTTGTTTGTTTAAAGTAAAACGAAACGCTCTTCTGATGGTCTAAGAATGAGTACCTACAATGCAGATCCATGACGATTGCAGCGGTACCGAGAACTGTGTTCAAAACAAAGTCTAGGGCATAGATAGATTATATTAACCACATACATATTATACTTGTATAACTAGGTGCATTGTAAAGAATAAATTGGAGTAACGTAATTACTATAGTATAACTATATTATGCAAGTGTATTAGATGTTTTATTTATAGTAATGAACTTTTTTTTAACTTATTTTTAATAATGTTATATTTCATTTTTACAACATATTTTTTTTTACATATATTATTAGTTTTATTAACTTTTTTTTTTTTAATTTATAAGTAACGCTCTTCTGATGTATGTAGGTATATATAAAAAAAATCCAAAGCTAAGTCTACAATAAAACTAAGTATTTAAATTCCAAAAGTGAAAACGCTTTACTCATACCTATATAACCTACATACACATAGCTATCACCCCGCAGTTTGCTGAGGTTTTGTATGTACGAGAATATATTATCCCTTAGTACGGGCACTGGGAGAGCAGTAAAATTATATCTTTACAAATAAAATTTAAATACCAGAAAAATAAATAATAATAATGTGTACGACGTAATTTACACGAGGCGAGTCACTGACATTATCATTTCCTTTGTTGTAGTCACATTATCGAGCTGCTATCCCGCACGGAGGGTAGAGAAGTTCAAGGTAGAACGTCAGGAGCAACGATTTTCCCTCAAACCAGTACAAAAGGAAGAGTGAGTTCGTTCACACGAGAGCAGCAGCTGGCGGCCGGTCCCGCGGGTGACATGCGCAGGCGCAGAGTGACACAGGCGCGGATCCACGCCGCGTCCGCCCGCGTCGCCGTCGCCGAGGTGCGATAACCGACCTGCTCCGGCGCGCCAAGTTTCGATTTCATCGGCTCTCACTGGCACTCACTCCGTAGTCGCACGTGCGCTGCATCACACGCCACAGCGGCCGCTCGCTGCGCCGTGCGAGACGACTCGAGATGCGACCTCTTTTTTAACCATCGAACTGGCTGCGCGCACTCCGACGGTTCGATAATCAAATTTTAAATAACTGATATCTGATATGACACCACAAGGCGCGGCGCCAACAAATTCGCGAATGTAAATAAACAAATCGTGTGAAAGTTAACTTAAAAGTGACGATAGAATCTGTGACAAAGTGTACGATGGCGTCGAGATCGAGGGAGAAAATGGCGGCTGCATTCAGAAAACTGTTCCGGTCTCCGGAGAAAATCGAAAACGACGGCGCCGGTCCCAGCGGATCGCCAGCGCGCCGTGGCCTGCTGCGGAGGCACAGGTATTTGTCTCGGTTACCACATTCTGTTCACAGTACTCGGCTTATGCTTTTCTTACCCTACAACTCCCTATGGCCACAAAATCTAACTTTTGGAGATCCTGTGATTCATCGGATCCAACTCTCTAGGTACTTCTATTTAGAAATATGGACTACCTAGTATCTATGTCCAAAGTACAAACCACTTTTCACAAGACATTCCACCTGCAAGGTTTTAATGTAATTGTATTCTATCTCTACTCACATACAGAAACATCTGAGTTAACAAGCATTTATTTACAATTAAAAAAAACTGACCCCGTGCCCATAAAAATCCAAGCACGGTTAGGTTTAAGGTATTTTTGTTTAAATTTCATGGAATTTTCATGACTCCAATCTGAAAGTACCTATATCTTTTTAAATAATAAAATATGTTTTTCAAATCGGTTCATTAATGACGGAGTTACGGGGTAACAAACATATATTTTTTAAATACAACCAAATTGAGAACCTCCTCCTTTTTTTAATTTGGTTAAAAATAAGCACATTTACTTCATAAGGAGGTTCCTACATGGCTTAAACTGCTTACTAATAATACTGCTTACTAATCAATAATCCATGTTAAAGGAAACTTTTTCGCGGAAAATCTGAAATAGTTGAATTATACAAAAAATAGTAATTTTATGACATAGCCTGATGCTAATCGGAGACGCGGTCTACGATTGTGCACATACCAGAAAAAACGTTTCACTCGCGATTAGAAGACACGTGGAAAGTATACAATCACATAAACAAACTTTTCAAAGGTCTAAACTGTGTGCTGGATACTGCAACCTGACATTTTTATTGCAGAGTATAACAAACGAAGTTTTCCCAATAAGATTATAAGAATTTCAATTGCGTAAAGTGAGACACAGCGGACGTTTCAAGCCATTGTAACGCGTTGTTTGATAACACGAGCCATGCAGCCGTGGACGATCACGTAACCAGAATCACAGGAACAAGTTTACAATCACGAGCATTAAAAAGTAAAGGCGTTCGATAATCGGTCATGTTTATTTATTCTGTTTACATCCTCAATTAAAAACAATCTTTGCTCCTATAAATACTGTTAATGTTTTGTTTGCTGACATATTTACGTAATATTACAACTTTATTGTTCACGTCGTTTTGTTTAAGACCTATCTCCTTCCCAAATTTTACTCAAATGTTTTGAACCATTCATCATTTCTAACAAACATTTACCTACACAAATTTTAAACTTTCTTCTATATAATACTAGCTTACGCCCGCGACTTCGTCCGCGGTGAGTTAAGAATTGTTCCTAATCACCTAACGGTATGAAATATACTTTACGACCTATTCTCATACCTACCAAATATACATAAAAATCGGTCGAGCCGTTTTGGTGGAGTGCGACCTCAAACACCGTGACTCAAGATTTTTATACATATAAATATACAGTACCTGGATGACCGAGCTTTGCTCGGCTCAAAACATGGATAAAATGACGTTTTCTAAAAATGAAACCTAGCTAGATCGATTTATCGCCCCCGAAACCTAGAATACTAAATTTCATGAAAATCGATGGAGCCGTTACCGAGATTCAGATATATATATGAAATAAAGATTATTATTATTATATATATACAAGAATTGCTCGTTTAAAAGTATTAGATAATTATAACAAGGGGAATTCTATGACACATAACATTGCAAGCTATTATCAGACCCTGTACTCTGGGCATTTTATTGCAATATCTATTAGGTGCTTAGGAAAAAGCTATGCGACTGCGAACTTTATAGCGTAGACATACGATATGTGGTCGAATAGATATTACCCGAGTGGCTAACAAGAATCGTAATAAGTAGTTCAGAGTACGGGGGCTGAAGTGTTATCCCTAGGCTGTTATTTTCCCTGATTAACACCTCGTCAGATTAACGATGTAGCATGCCAGAAAAATTACTGAATGAAATCGGCCAAACAGAGTTAGTCCACATGCTGACTATTTTATTGATAAACCATTTTGAGCTTTAACATCTACTAAAATCATCTTTGAAAGATTCCTAGTTTATTTGGTAATGGCTGAATTGTGTAAGTTCATAGAATACTGTGACTGCACTTGAGTTCTATCTCTTATATTACGCTTTCTTGATAATTATCGAACCTGTGAGCCGTGTCAGAATCAATAGGTATTGCATTTTCTTTGCACAGGTATAAAACAGTGCATTCGCTTTTGTGGTTATCGCTGTTCCGTAACCATAAATAGTTACCCAAAATGGTGGAAACATTTTCAATTGCGTGGCATGACAAGCCTCTGCCATGACTCCATATATATAATCACTAGCTGCGCCCCGCGGTGTGCCCGCTACCTTTTTCGGGATAAAAAGTAGCCTATGTGTTAACCCATGTCAGCTACCTCCATACCAAATTTCATCAAAATTGGTCCAGCCGTTAGAACGTGAAGAAGTAACAAACATACAAACACACACACTCACAATCTTTAGCCTTTATAATATAAGTGTGATTTTAAATAAAGGGCATGGAACGTGACCGTTTGTAATGATATGAAGCCTTGAAAACGTTCCTGGTCGTTGATGATGATGATGATTCCTATCATCATCATCATGAACGACGTTTTGCCTACTGCTGAGGCTTCAGCGCACCTGATTGGAAGTAATAACACACAAACGCACATGTTTGGTAGTGTATACCTGCCCCGCTAGCCCATTTTTTAATAGGTAGTTCAGTTTCATAAGCTGTATGGTGCGAGTTCGTATACCGCCCTGGCCAAACTTTTATGAGACGAATTGAGATATTTGTTCTGTATCTGGGTGGCGTATTACAACTGTGTATTTACAATAAAAAAAATGTAAGTATGTATTCTATCAGAGCTCTGGTTCACGTGATATAAGCTTTGTTTGGTTTGGGAGTAGATGCCGCTGCGTGAATGTTCGCTGGTATTAATTTATTCACAAAAGTGGCTCACTTCTATTTCCTACTGAGTCAGTGATTGTTAACAAAGAGGATCTACGTATCTATACACATGCGACGTGACGTACCTCCAGCCACCCACGCATTGCACATATCTACTTATCATCTACGTCATATAAATTAAAATCACGGAAGGATCATGAGAACCTATTTCAGGTTAAAATAAATGAATCGACTTATAATAAGACAAGTATTAAGATCAAGGTGTTGGTCGCTTGACGTCACAAAACACGGTCGTGCACGCATAGTTTTTCGTTAGCGTAAGGTCACTGTACATTAATTAGTTTGCTGTATGAGCTCGGACAGTAAAACAAACAGCACTAGCCAATGCCACGGCAAACTTGGCTATACACTCACACTCGAAAAATATTTGAACCTATATTCTGTTTTGATGTTGTATACGGATAGGTATCGAGATGATATACCTTTTTGAGACCTATTGAATACTAGCTATGCCCCGCGGTTTCACCCGCGCTAGATGCCTACGTCATAGTAGTTTTATGCATGCAAAGTCTCAGCCCGATCGGTTTAAAATTGATAAAGTTTCATACAAACTTTCATCCTCTATTTTATCCCCTTGGGGGTAGAATTAATCAAAATCCTTTCTTAGCGGATGCCTACGTCATAACATCTACCTGCATGCCAAATTTCAGCCCGATCCGTCCAGTGGTTTGGGCTGTGCGTTGATAGATCACTATGTCAGTCAGTCAGTCACCTTTGAGTTATATATGTTTAGAAGATAGATGTTATGTATTATTCTTCTATATTAACATTTTTTTTAATGTTTGACTGGTTAGATGTTTGACCACAGCTCGCCTGATGTTAAGTGACGGTGTGGTCGACGATAGTAAACACACCTAGCCTGGAATGGAACTGGCTCTCAAGGGAGGCTGCCGGAACACACCGTTACATGCTTGGCGGCAAATTTTCATCTTGAGGGTGGTAGCTAGCAAGCCGAGTACCATAGAAAGTACCCTACCACTATGCTATGGTTTCCACACGATTTTTTCCTTAACCGGCAGCTCAAGCTTATTGTTGGAGTTTGAACCTACGCCCTTCGGCGTGCAAACCGACCGCGCTACCACTGAGCTATAATCGCTAAAAACATCATGCGCATTTAGCTAGACAGGCCTAATTACTTAATTGATGTTTATTTAGAGCTTCCTTTTTCAGTTACCCTATACCGATTTAGTACTCATGATGACTTCCTTAAGTACTCTCTGTGTGGTCTTTCATAAATTTTATCATCAACAACTGACATAATCCCGTCTCTGCTTTCACGTTGATTTTATCTTAGCTAGAAAATACTTGTGAAATTCTAAGAGCTGTGATCCGATTGCGTCATTGTCGTTTCAGTTTCAGTGTATAGCTGACAAAGACATTGTTTCATTTGCTACCTCACGCTTTTGTCTTATCTAAGACATACACTACAAAGGATGCTATCACTATAAAATTAAATTACCCTTGTCATCAAGTTGATCTAATGAAATTCATTGCCATGTAAAAATTTCCACGTCATTTTTATAGTAAAATTACAGTTTAAAGGAAACAGCAGCTTATTTGTATATATGTTATTTGCTTATTGTATATATTGTCTAGACAATGTAATAAATTTATCACTTTAAAAGATAAACATAAATTTATTTCACTGGAGTACAGTATACAGAGAAAAGAATACAATGAACTTACTTAATACTAGAGGAGACATTATAATTCAGAGTATTAAAAGGTAAACATTGGACCCCAAACTAAGCACGAGGCTTGTGTCTTGGGGACTGGACTGTATCCATATATTATTAGTAATGTAAGGTCAAAGTAATAAATACGGTAGACTTGTTTCTTTTTCTGTTACCGTCTCTTTTTTACCGTTCACTGAACTCGACACAGTGTATCTGAATCTGTGTGAATCTTGGCAGAAAACAAAAGTTTTCTCAAAAAGGTCTTGTCGTAAAACCGATCAATAAAATCAGCAACGAGCTTAATTCAAGATGTCAAAAGATCTGATAGATATGCAGTCACAAGCTCCTATACTTGTTTTAATACTCTATCCAAGTCTTCCAAGATATTATATAAAATACCTAGTTAATGTGATTAATTCTGTGTCAATTATCACTTTGTCTCAATTCAGTAGATATTATACATAATAGTTGGATAGTATATAATATCCGGATTTATTACTTTCGCTATAACATATACATATATCTCAGGGCAATAAGCACGAATAAGATTGTTGTTCTGGTACTATATTATCAGACAAAAAAACATGGCATACGTGTTCTATACCAACCAATGGCTCCCAAGACATCGAACGTCCCAACTTTAACAAAAACCGCTCCACCAGCGACGTACAAATATGTTAGACATTGCATGTTTTAACTAAAAGAGGTTCTGAAGGGAACACAAAACTTTATTAAATTTATGGAGGATTTTACGTTATCGAGCCTTAGATGATCTCCGTTAAGAAAAACCAAAAAAATAGGGTGAAATATGCATTTGCAAATAAGTGATTTGGCAATATTCTGTACGTACAATATTCTTATATTACAATGCATAATAACAAAGACTGGTATAATAATGCGAAGCCATAATCGTACCTCCTACCATTGTTTGTATGTGAGACAAGGTATCTACTACAATTACATATTATGAAATAACGAATAGGTATTACGCTGATGAACTGAAGCTCTATTTTATTAACCATACGCGTTCCTATGATACTTATGCGGTTTTACTCCCGATTTTGCATTCTTTCTACCTTTTTCGGACATAAGTTGGTTTAGTTTTAAGAATATTTAATGGACAGACAAATCTATTTTCACTTTTATCTTAGACTAGCGACCCGGCCCGGCTTCGCTCAGGGTGTAATGAAGATACTAATGTGATGCATGTAAACCTGATTCAGCATTGTACCTTTAGATGCATACCTACAATTAGAGCTAATTGTATTACGAACAAACGATACATATTTGAATAAATATACTTTACAACAAAAAGATCTTCTTTAAGGATTTGGGTCGTATGATGATACTGCATATATTATTTCAAATATTATTTTAATCGCATGATAATAAAATTAGATAAGCAAATATAGGCAAAATTGGCAGGTGCCGTTTTTTCATTCCATAGACCAGTATTATATGAACCATCCATCAGTTTTATATTGCACTTTCGCTTTATATTTATATTTGATAAATTTTATATTTTTAACAGGACCTCTTGGTGTTGGCATCTGCTTCATCAATGCCTATCAAGGTCCGGGTTAAACCCAAAAATCTGTACATAGTATAAAATAAAGTCGCTTCTCGCCGTTACGCTTAGATCTTTTAAACTACGCAATGGATTTTAATGCGGTTTCCATTAATAGACAGAGTGATTCAAGAGGAAGGTTTACATGCATATGCATCACATTGGTGTTTACATTGCACCCGTGCGAATCCGGGGCGGGTCGCTTGTAGTACGCAAATTTCGAATCTAAAGACAATCACTATTTAATCATAATTGTACATACTCAAGAAGCGATCCAAATGCACGTTATAAAAATGCGTGTTTGTATCGCTGCTAAACCTCACCGTGTGTAACCGGTATGTTCGTGTAGGCACAACAGAACTTGTACTGGTAGGTAGGCGTTACGCAACGGTCTAAAATTAACGAGCTTTATTTACATTTAGGTACACGAGTGCCGATTAAGGTTATCTAATTTTACACCTGCTCTATTCAGAAATGCAGTTGCATAATTGTACGAGTGCTTTACTGGGGGAAATAACCAACCAGAAGCAAACGAAGCAAAAAGGAGAGTTATGATTTTGACTGGTATGTACGTATGTGGAAATGTATGTTTATTATATATATATGCTCATCGATTTCATCGTATTTCTAAAGTGCTTATCATAATATAACAAATTAGTGTATACTTAACCCCACTAATATTATAAATGTGAAAGTTTGAATGGATGGATGGATGGATGTTCGTTACTCAATCTCGCCAAAACGGCTGAACGGATCTGGATAAAACTTTAGGCCCTGGAATAAAACATAGGATACTTTTTATCATCATCATCATCCATCACCACGCGGGTAAAACCGCGGGGCGCAGCTAGTATTTTATATTTAACTAGCGACCCGCCCCGGCTTCGCACCGGTAGTAAGAACGGTACTATACCATGGAATGGCACTATAAATGGTCATCCTTAAAAGGTAGATATATACCACCGCGAACTTTTTTGTAGATCTATAAAAGAGGATTATCACGCCATGCATTGTTTTGTTATATCTCAAAGGGATTAGGCAGCGTTTTCGATGAAAGCTCCCAGGTGACTTCACTTTTTCCGACACTTCCAACGATTATCACCATATTTAAACCAATTTACACAAAGCCTTGACAAATTATAGTCACTCTATCTATTGGTGAAACTTGCATGATAATCCGTTAATTATTTTTTAAGTTTATCGCGAACTGACAGACAGACGCGGCAGACGAAACAAAGTTGTTTTATAATATGTAGTGATATACCTGATTAAAAGATAAAATATCTATCGATGTAAATATAAAAAGACGCAAAAGCATGACTTTTACTGCTATAATATGATAGGTATCGTCCATTAGGTATTACTATCGATCTATTAATCAACTCCAGGGTGGTTAGACTTTCTCATATCTCAAATAAATGCCACAAGATTTGTTGCTATTAGAGTAAGATTTATGAGCCAGCCCACGCCGCGGTCCATCTAAACACTAAGGTCACGGTCACATCACCCCAGGACCTTTATCGCGTATACAGCCCATTCTCGGCATAATAATGTTGACGCTACCACGTTACCACCGCCTACCAAGATGTACGGATAGCTGTAACTTTGATTACCTATTCATAGCCTTGAATGGAAGTAATCAACCCCCAGTTGGGCTACCGTTTGACAGTATGTTTATAGGTGGTGCAAAGCTGTATCAATAGGATTGAAGGATACTCACACTAAATCTAATCTAATTTAGTAGCGATGATAGTTCAGTGGTTAGCGCGGTCGGTTCGCACGCCGTAGGGCGTGGGTTTAAACCCCAACAATGAGCTTGAGCTAAGGAAAATATCGTGAGGAAACCATAGCATCGTGGTAAGGTATTTTCTAGTAGTCGGCTAGCTTAGGTACCACCCTCAAGTTAAAAATCTGCCGCCAAGCATCTAACAATGTGTTACGGCAGCCTCACTTGAGAGCCAGTGCCATTCCAGGCTAGGTGTGTTTACCACCTTAGCCACACCGTCACTTAACATCAGGTGAGCTGTGGTCAAACACCTAGCCATAAAAAAGAAGTTTTTCTTAAGAATTCACAGACACATGTAGGTTTCTTTACGATGTATTCATTCGCCTTTTAAAGTCATCGGCAATAAGCACATAACTTGGAAAAGACAGAAATGTACCCCGTGGGGTTTGAACCCAGGACCTTCAGATTGGGAGCCAGACGGTCTCTCAACTAGACTGCCGAAACTTTATGTAAGTATTTTTGTTATGTAGGTATTTTCAATTAATAGATATGGAAAAATTTGTGGTAATTCTATGTTACACTTGTTCATATGCAAATAGGTATATATGTATAAATCCATACATATTTCATGTGATGAAAATTTCTATAGGCATAGACTGTGTAATTTGAGTAAAATACACCTTATATATGTACCTACGATCAATACCGTCTTTACCATAAGGGCACACGGGGCCCGTGCCCTGGGCCCTATCCTCAATGGCCCCGATATATTCACTTACATTGGACACTTTTTTTCTAGTTTAGGTAGATATAGCCCGACAAAGGTTTGAGTAACTATAAATGTTTATTTCACACATTACTTTCTAAAAAGGCCCTAAATTATTGTGTCACCAAGGGCCCCAGCATGGCCTAAGACGGCCCTAGTAGGTTCTATGCTTCTTACTTTTTGGTTTTTACATATTCCCAGTGGTAACTACGTGGATTTAGTTAACGGGTACAACCAATGCGCAATGTGTGTAAAACTCAAAGTACAGTTTGAGCGTTACCACACGGTTTATCAGTGTTTACGTAATGATTGTAGAAGGTATACTTAGCTACTAAATTGCACGAATCTCCAGCTCAAGTCAACGACCGACCGTCACATATTACACACTTTGGATGTTTTCCAAATACTCAACAGCGAGATAATTTACAAAGTTAACACTCGATTGTAATTCAATTCAAAGTTCCAAGCCATAAGTGGGGCATCTTTCCTGCAAACTGGGCTGGTATGCGATCCAATTCAATTACTCATAGTCGCATAACTCTGCCTCAACCCCGTTTCCTCTTTCGGACGGTACAAGATAAAACATCTAACCCAGACTACAGTTCACCTAAATATAAGTCAGTGTGCATATAATATAACTAGTAACTCCGTCGCCGTGCTCAAGTCGAATAACCACCGATCATTTCCACCGCGTGCTTCAGAACCAAGTCGAGATCTTAGCTTCAAGAGAACTTATACTCAATACTCAATTGCTTATTGCAATATATGTACAGGTGCAGGACTTACAAATATATTACATTGCTATGCCTATACATATAATTAGGGTAGGGTATGGCAAAAAAATATATATTATTATTATTATTTGAAAATTACAGAATGAAAATTACTTGTTTTATGACTTTGACGATTATTTAAAAATATAGAGATTATGAAACTACTAGTTAGTAATAAAATAAAATTTAATTATATGTATTGACATATCATTGTATTGACATGATTCATGATTTTGAATTTTTTTTTTTTTTTTTTTTTTAATTTATGATTATGAATGAAAATATAAAAATATCGTAGGACATTTCACACAGCGCCATGGTAGCGAAGATGGTAAAGCACACCTTGCCTGGAATGGAACTGGCTCTCAAATGAGCACTAAGCAGAGCTTGTACTTACTATAGAAATCAGGTAACTGATAGAATACTTATAAGTATACTGTTTTTAGTAAATACATAGGTACTTATAATACACACAGAACATCCAGACGCAAAACAAACATTTGTTTACTTATACCACTAAATGTTTGTCCTGGGTGAGAATCGAACCCACACCCTACAGCTCTTAAAGCAGATATACTACTAAAGAACCCACAGAGCTGTCAATATGACTTGTAACTTTGGTGTTTTCAATAAATTATTTCTACATATTTGTATTTAACAAGTTTGTAAATACGTAGGTCTTCATTCTTTATACCCAATATCAGTCCAACATTAATTCGTTTTCTATTCCTTTTTTTACTGAGAATTGCTGATCTACCGCATTCTCGTAGCCGTCTGCATTCTGCGAAAAATTACGTGCCCATAAATGTTTAAGCTACCTACATAAGGATATAAGCAACCATCGATTGAATATATGTACAGTACTACAGGTAAAAAAAAAAAATATTCCAGACTCGTCAGTCATTAATTAAATAAATTCAGAGTAGGTATGTACCTACACACGTTTTATTATTCTATATTCTTTGTTGTGATAAAACGGTATGCGAATCGTGAAGGGCTCCGTTGCGCCTCTCCGCTGTTCAAGCATTCAAGATGCTAAGACTGCGTGATTAAGGTCGCTCGTTCGAATCATAAACAGTGCTTAAGGGAATAAATTATTCATAAGGCTTGCTATAAATATCTTCGCAAGAGTAGTTACAAATATACCCACTTAGATAATGTTTTATTTTAAATATTTTTTCTAAAATTTGACGTAAGGGATCGCCCTTACGTCATGCATCGGCATGAGCAAACATGAGCATGTAGGAAGTAAGATGTGCGTTCCGTAAACCTTTTTATGCAATTACGCGACGAGATAAGTTAGCATTTTATTTTATAGTATGTAGTAATGCGACGAACAAGACCCACTTCAAATGGAAAGAGATAACGCATCCCTGCCCTAAATTTACAGTCTTTATTTTTCAGTTTGGAAGTCTAGTACAATGCACTTACGGCGCTCGTTCACGTACCTGTAAGATGTGAAATGCTCTACCACTAAAGACCATTCCGTAAAGCTACCTATACCCTGAGATATTTAAAGAAAAACAATATAAAATTCCACGGCATAACTCCTGCAACGATTCTGGTTTAGTAGTAGTTAGTAGATAAGCGATGGTAATTTTTTTTTTTACTGGTAGCAGGTTAGTTGCTTGATCACAGCGGCGTGGGCGAAAACGGTAAACACATCTAGCCTGGCATGGAACTGTTTCTCAAGTGAGGCTGCCAAACCATAATACACTGTTAGGTCCTAGATGGCAGATTTTGAACTTGAGAGTACAAGAGCTAGCTGGCAAAAGCTATCATCGCTACTTTCAATTAGGCTGTTTGTTTGTCACTTTAAAAAAAAGTTACTTATCTGATTGTATCGGAACATTTTTATTACCACTTACAGCTCAGTCAGAGCTCAATCGTAATTGTAAACTAGAAAAACAAGGCAATACACATTGCAAGTGTTCGTTGCACTGATACGTAAAATGATAAATCTCTTACCTAGTCTGCACTAGAAACTTTACCTTTCAATCCTGAACACAGTAATGTTTACAGACTACTGCTTGGTAGTCAAATACATTACTCAAGCTAAAATAACTAAATGGATACAGTTTGAAAGTTGTTATGTAAATGATTTACGCTGTGGAATGTTTGATCAGATGTGTTTTCTATGTGATGGTTGGTTACCGCAACGAATGAAATGTTTACACCAAAATTGACACTTGAATGCCTGAATTAAACTTTATTGAAATACCTATACGTACCTCATCTACACGAATATTATGTAGCGGTGGAATTTGCTTTCCGAGTGGGTGTTCCTCGATAGATACAATCTGGATACCTGTGCAAGTCTCGAGTAAATGGGTTCTTCTAAGCAAGCGTGTTCTATTGTTGATCGCATCTTCGCTTAACATCAAGCGAGATGGTGCTCAATCGCAAGCATATTTATTAGTAAAAATTACAAAGTAAGTTTGTAATTTTTTACCTAGAATTACCGAAACTACTCGTCTGATTTTAAAAAATCTTTCACCAATATCTAGAAGCTATACTTATACTTATTAATTATACTTATTATTCTGCAAAAAAAGGTTTTTTTTTTTTTACAGTTACTCTTACAGTCTCAAACTGCGCGGGCAATCTAGTTAAATACAAAGTATTAGTATTCATGAGTATTTATAGTAATTTGTCTAAGTTTATGTAGATACTATGTAAGACGTGCAGATAAATTTCGAAAACCATTTATAATATCATAATTACCTACTTATCAATCTACTGAAAGACACGTATTTTCTCTAGTATATCAGCCTCATTTCAAAGACGTCTGTTACTGCAGTCAGTCATCAGTCTAATGATATCTCTAATATTGTGACAGATAGAGTCGCAGTTTGCATAGCAAAAATTACTGTTACGCAAGTTCGTGCGTCAAACTTGGATTTTTGAGTAATTTAAAATGAACAATAAGATTTGAGTTTTTATGACGGACATGTTTCGGCAGAATTTTGGAAGCAACACAAAAAACCATATTTCCCCATATTATATCTGCAATTTTTAAATAAAATACCACAATTTTTATGCACTTATTTTTAAACACTCCATGAAGCATAAAAAAAAGAAAAAAAAATAGAAAATAATAATTTCAATGTCGCGACATGATTTTTCCGCGTTCCCGTCTAAAACCACGTTTTTACGCATTGTTTTCTTCAAAATAGTAACTTCAAAACAAATTCCCAGGGATGGCGTAAGTCCAGCAGAAGCGGCGGCCAGCCTGCCCGCGAGTCCGGCTGCATCGTCACTGGTCAAAAAGAAAGCAGCAGGCGCAAACGAAGTGCGGGAGCGCGCGGCCGCGGTGCGCACGCGCCGCCTCATGAAGGAACTTAAGGAAATACAGCGGCTGCAGAACAGTAGGAACGATCCGGTCTTTACGGTCAGTCTTTTAAAAAAATCTAGTTGGCTATCATTTGATCAGAATGGCTTTACGAGTAATGCGCTGCATTATAGTCTTCAAAAAGCGAGTAAATCCATTCTTAGCAAGTGAGTTCCATCCATATAGATAACAATTAGGGAACATAGACGTGTGCTTGTAGTGAAGACTAGAAATAGAAAAAATTGTAAAAAAAAATTAAATTTAAATTATTATTATTTTTGTGATATTAGTCTCAATAGACCTGTTATTTTGTTGTTATTGTTTTTCACACTACTACTTGGCGGCAAAATATCTGGTACAGCGAAGTACCCATCTATTCGCCCTCCTCCTCCTGGAGTGATGATTTACGTGGGCTGGTAGTGACTGGAAGCGAAAATCGTGCCTTGGGAGAGGCTTATATACAGCAGTGGACTACGATACGTTGATTATGCTGATAATAATGCAGCCGCCGTAGAATGCATCCTCTCTACACATTAGACTGGTGAACAAACACGAGTCTATAATATTAACACATAAACAAGCTATAGGTTGCAACACAGACCTGGTCTGTGAGTTGCAAATTCATCTCACCTGGCTACTTCTTTACGCCGCCCCATAATTTTAATCATTACAAGTCATGTACCTAGTTTTGTACAAGTAACAAAGATTTGGAATATATACTCATGTTAACTCCTTTTATTTGGTACTAAAACACGAAACGTTAATTTATAAAAATAAAATGTTGTAGGGTATAATAATTATAACCTAAATTTTATTATAATTATGACACTCATATTGTTAAGCCGTGTCGATAAAAACCTCATTTTTAAATTTGATTAGTAGATGATACGACAGAGCATAATACGAACATACATACATACGTGACTAAAACTAAGCTAACTAAGCTCGAACCGCTGGTTCTAAATTCTTGGTTTCAGGATTATCTGTATTTCAGTATGATCCTATTTGCTATCAGTGAAAATACAGATGCAGTTTTTCTATTGCAAAAACGTTACTTGACCTCTCTCTAACAAAACAAAGGAATTACAGTGAAATAATCAGTATGTTTTATGGCTCTACGCTCATAACTTTAATACTGTTACACTGTGGATATTATGCACAGGCTTCGGACTTTGTTGCCATTTTCTTTAGGTAGTTACTAACCGTGATTAGCTACTACTACCTAATTATAGAAGCAGACATAAGTCGGCACTTAACAATTAAAACACCACCATTATTACCTTAATTCGCAAAAAAGGGTAACGACGTAACGCTATGAATGTATGACAACCCTGTTGGCTCAATGGTAATATGTCTGCCTTAAGGGCTGTAGGGCGTGGGTTCGATTCCCGCTCAGGACAAACATTTTATGGTATAAATAAATGTTTGTTCTGTGTCTGGGTGTTCTGTATGTATTATAAGGATGTATTTACAAAAAAAAAGTATTTATGTATGCTATCAGTTATCTGACTTCCATCACACAAGCTCTGCTTAGTTTGGGTTCAGATGGCGCTGTGTGTAAAACGTCTTACGATATTTATTTATTTTATATATTTACATATTATGTTTGTTCGTTTTTTCCTTAGCTCTAATCGTATTTTGACAAATTATGAGGTGTCTATTGAGCATAGTCGATACGCGGGCTAATTACCAGTTGTCACCACTGCCAACAATTGCAATATGTTTATCCCATTTATCGCCACTGGTAACATGTGATTTTTTTCCCCTTTCGTCACCAGTAGGAATGTAGCCAGTGACAACGGCTGGGAACACAGACCTTCATCTAAAGGTCTGTGACGGGAAATAAGCCGATACTCGCGTCATACATCATTGTAAATTTAATTATTGTTTTTTTTTAGATGAACATGCTGTTTTTGCTATCACTTGAATGACGTGAAATAAAACTCTAACGTGTAGTAAATATTAAACATAGCGGCAGAATATTCTAGCATATTAATTTCCGAGAATTATGTAAGTAGGTATAATCAAGTATATAAAAAGTTTTCATTTGCTCTCGCCCGGGGCGCTTTTCAAACTTTCTTAGATTTTTCTATTTACGTTGTACCTAAATTTTGCTAATTTATATGCGAGAGCCTCTGATACCTAGACGACCTCCTACTAAGGAAACCTACCACCCACCTATTAATTTGTTCCATGTGGTTTTCACAGGTGGAGCTGGTGAACGACAACCTGTACGAGTGGCACGTGCGGCTGCACCAGATCGACCCGGAGAGCGAGCTGGCGGCCGACCTGCGCGAGCTACACATCACGAACATCCTGCTGCACCTCATCTTCCCGGAGAACTTTCCCTTCGCGCCGCCCTTCATGCGGGTCATCGAGCCCCGAATAGAGAAGGGCTTCGTCATGGAAGGTAGAACAATTATCACTCTTCTTACAATTAACTTTGGGGCTTAATAGCGCTGTGTGAAATGTCCTCCAATATTTATGTAATACATGGAAACTATCTCTCGTGTCTTCAGTTTTGACGTGATTTCATGTGCGACAAAGTAGTACGTATATCTTTTTTTTCTATGGCTGACAGGCTGTGTTTGACCACAGATCAACTGATGTTAAGTAACGGGTGGTAGAAGATGGTAAAGCACACCTAGCCTGGAATGGAACTGGCTCTCAAGTGAGGCTGCCGGAACACACCGTCAGCCGAGTACTAGAAAGTACCCTACCACCACGCTATGGTTTCCTCACGAAGTCATTGTTGGGGTTTGAACCCACGCCCTTCGGCATGCGAACCGACCGTGCTAACCACTGAGTTATCATCGCTAACCTAACATAGCTCTACCTTCAGTACCGTTTGTAAAGAGGGTTGAAGTGTTCAAGAAACTTTCAAACACGTTAAAAGATTTTTTTCTAGTTATTAATTAACTTGTTCAAATTTAAACAACTTTTTTTTTTAATTGAAGCGGCTTGTTTTTTTATTGATGACTTCCTGAGAAATAAGAAAGTTTAAAAATAATATGTTTATTTAGTACCTACCTAATTTAGTCTTATAATAATTTTACACCATGCGGCTAGAGCATGGTGATTCCAATAAAAACCAAGCACTGGCACCAAGGTTAGGCTAAGCACTGACTTCAAACAAATCAGTTGGTACCTAGCAGGTATAATAATACTTTGTAAAGTAAGTTTATTTTTTTGCTTTTTAGTGCTGATGTTTTTTCTTGAAGTCGGGTTTACTTTTTTTTTAAAGTTTGTTTATTCTCGTAAAATGCATACATGCATACATGCGTACATGCCCAGTTTCAAATTATGACCTTCTGCCCCCTATGAAAATGAAATAGCATACGGTGTTCGTTAAAAGATAAAATAATGTGTGATGCAGGTGGCGCAATATGTATGGAGCTGTTGACGCCGCGCGGCTGGGCGTCCGCGTACACGGTGGAGGCGGTAGTGATGCAGTTCGCAGCCTCCGTGGTGAAGGGGCAGGGTCGCGTGGCGCGGGCGCCAGCGCGCGCTTGCTGTGAATTCTCGCGCCGCCGCGCCGAAGAGGCCTTCCGCTCCGTCGTCAAGACGCACGACAAGTACGGCTGGGTAACGCCCTCGCTTTCAGACGGCTGAACGGTACATTTCTATCCTTTTTTAGATATTCCGCTAGCTGCCATTTTATTCTGTATATGGTATCGCACTTTGAGCATTTTTCCACTGTTAAGTATCATCACTACATAGTATAAAACAAAGTCGCTTTCTCTGTCCCTATATCCCTATGTATGTATGCTTAAATCATTAAAACTACGCAACGGATTTTGATGCGGTTTTTTTTAATAGATAGAGTGATTGGAGAGGAAGGTTTATATGTATAATAACATCCATTAAATAGTGGAGAAATACTGTTATTTTTGAGGTTTATACCCGTTCGAAGCCGGAGCGGGCCGCTAGTAATGAAATAAGTGTATCATAAAGAGAAAATTTGAATCAAGGTGAGGCCCTAGTAAAGTAGTGACAACTTTAGTTAAGTTCACATGATGATACGTATTACGAACCAAATTCTACCAAAGCTCTCACTATCACATTAATGTTATAAAAGCTAAATTTCCGTACTCTATCGATATGTTTGTATTCCCGCTTGATAGCTTTAAATATAAATCGGCATGTTTATACTCGGGTTTAATATGCAATCCATTATTTAAATTGGAGAAATATATGGTGCCCGTACGTTAGCGGAATTCCGACGCGCTGTAGGTATTCCTTAGAGTAGGTAAACATTTTCAAGGCAAAAACAAATAGCTCAAATACTTATGTAACTTTGCAAATAAGTTTTTGTATTACCAACTCCACTTCCACTCTTATTGACAGCAGTTTATAAATAAAATGGAATCAAAACTGCACAATAGTACATTCACTTTGGTACGTCCCTATTTGAACGGCAACGAGCATAAATATTCATCCACTTTTAATAATAAACACTTATCCGCCTGCACGATGCATCGGTTGCATGCAGTTGCTAGTAACATTGACCCAAATCTACTCTGAATAGCTGTGCCGTGCAGTACCTTCACACAATATAGCTGCGTCATTTATCAATTTAGTCGATAGAGTGAAGATGGTCATTGTGAGCTGCTATCAGCCACTCGTCGTATATAGATAATTGGCGGCTTAACTACTTTTCAATGTTACGAAGGAAATGCTTTGTTAAGATGATTCTTTATAGACCAACCATTCGAAACAAATATGGTACACAAGTAAGCAAATAGACAAATGAACAGTGAGGGAATAGCTGTAAATATGTAAGTTTTCCGCGGAAAAAACAATTGCCTAGGTCTTAGTACAAAATATAAGATCTATCCGCATTCCAAATTTAATCCAAATCCGTTACATTTATAACATGAGTGTAAGACAGGCGAGATTAATATGAAATCTATAAAATTGCTCTCCTACTTATGGAACTTAATCTAACCCAGAGTTTAACCAAAGGGATAAACGTTATTTACACGCATCTTAATCGACCGTTTTAAAGTTACAATGTCGTAGCTTTAAATATAGAAGATATTTTACTTATGCTAGGTACTTCATGTAACCTATCAAGATTTTTATAACGCTTTGTTGTATGTATATTCTCTTACATTGATTGTTGACCTAAAATATAAAACGGACAATTCATACTTGTCGCTGCAATGTGAAACTTCATTCATTTTATTACCTCCCGCAGGTCGTGCCGTCCAACCACGAAGCAGAATGGATCTCCTATTATTAGTTATTCTTCAAGAATAATTTTAACTGTATAATAATTAGTGCAAATTTTGATAATGCTCTGCTCTGTGTCAGTCCACGTAGTTAAGAACATTAAAATCCCACGTAATATACTAAAATTGTAAACGGTGTTCCTATCCGACCGTCGTCAATAAAAGCAAGGCAGAAAAACCTGTCTCTCTCTTTGCATCTCCTTAAAAAAATATTTACATTGGCCAAGCCAATTTTCTTCGAGATGGGACATTTGTTGAACAATGCAACACATATTAAAAGGTCTTTTTTTACTTGAATAAGCTACATACTTCTCGTTAATCTATTCTGGAATGTCTAAAAGATACTCCGGAATACTCTATTTGGTAATAAAAGGTTACGCGGAGCGGTAGTAATGAGCAGAAAAGTTGTCGCTTTTACTAGGGAGCAATCCTGAAATCGCGAAAATAAAACAGCTCTTCCATAAATATTGCCCAGAGTGAATATTATTTTTTCTGGCACAGCTGATTTTTATAGTATTTTTTCTCGAACAATGATGATTAAGTATATGACTTTCGGCTTATTACTGCCGTTCCGCATAACCCCGTATTAGCATGTACGTAATCAATACGAGACAGTTTTAAGCTATGTAACTTGGTATGTCTGTGGCTTTGTGACTCACATAGATATGAAATACGATTTGTTATATGTAAAATCTTGTGGTTACACCCACCTGTTAGATGTCATACCATATCGTAATGTATAAAGAACCTCATACTTCATCAAATGAACTTAAATAATTCATATTCCAGCCATCACATTTTTATAACTCTTTGAATAATATTATAATCAAAATACATTCGCGCGAAAAAAGTACGTGGGCAGTCAGACAAAAGTACCTAACAGTAATTAGGCAGGTCAATGGACTTTTCCTACTACATATGACCGCTGTTTTCTACTTAATTGAACATTTTGTGCCAAAGTATGTAAAGCTCATTGACAAATCTTGCTTGAAGCTCAATTTCTTCCTTATTACGAAAAAAATCTTAAATAAAATTGAATTTTCTCTTCGATCAATACGAATTTTCTTCAGATCAAAATTATAAAAGGAAATGTTTCCGTCCCAACGTCATTTAATATTTTTTGATAAAATAATAGTGATTACACATATTGTAGTGGTATTTTAAAAACTCACCAAACATTCTACGCAAACAATCCTTTGTCATGTTTTAATGTATTCTTTGTGTATGTGATAATGATAAGAAAATGTTTATTATGTAATTTCTATTATTACTAT
This sequence comes from Biston stratarius, assembly GCA_950106695.1. Classification (NCBI taxonomy): domain Eukaryota; kingdom Metazoa; phylum Arthropoda; class Insecta; order Lepidoptera; family Geometridae; genus Biston; species Biston stratarius. The sequence continues at coordinate 14,032,323 of OX467115.1, read as the reverse complement.
TGTACATGCTAGAATCTGCATGCTTCTGTGTACGTAGTTATTAAAATTGTAGTAATTGATGTCAAATTATTGCTACAATTACAAAGTCTTGAGTAGTTTAATGCTCAAACTAGTAGATAGATAAATAATCTTTGTGAATTGTGAAAATGAAAGGCTTGTGGTAATTATAAATTTTACAGTTTTAAATTAGTAAAAAAATATAGAAATTGATGTTTTTTATTTGTGTGAACAACCAAAGAAGTTTTATTTTGTATGTGGATCCTTTCAACGCAAATTAGTATGTAAAAATAATATTATACCTGGAGTATATTGTGTACAATGTTATAGATGTAATAAATTACCTGCTCAACTTATTTTGGTTTCATTTTATATTATAGATAAAGTTAGATGTAGTTGACAGATCCATTCTAATCAGAAAACAAATAATATTATTAAATAACTACTTTGTAAGGAATGATGAAACAAAGAAAATGAATAGTTAATCTTCTATGGGGCAGCTCTTGCTTACAAAATAAAAAGAGCTAAGAATTAAAAATATTTGATTCCACAATTCACTTATTCAAACTCAAAATTATTCAAACTAGCAAATGCGACCACAGCTTTATGTACGACCATTTCACATTTCAAAAGTTAAAACTTCTCTATTCAACATTAACAGCATATCTACCTTTGCAGAAGTTTGTAAACATCACTGTATTCCAAATGGAAGGGTACAGCTAGCAAAATTACAAGGGCTGTTGAGACTAACCATCTAAAGTAATATTTTGCTACTGAAAGTTCTGTGTATTGCTGCAATGGTCTTAGATATGCATAATCTTTTATCAGGAGAATATCTCATTTTCCTCATTACTTTGACATAAAAAAATAACCCTAGCAATTTAGTGCAAATAGCAAAAAATATACTCAGAAAGAACTAAAAAGGGAATTTAAGAAAAATGGGTTCTATTAAGTGTATGTTATAAGCATTCTCACATGATTTCTAATCTTTCTATCAAATAAATATTGTGATTTTACAACTGTTTTATACTGCTTTTTAGTACCTGTATAACATTACTATTGCTTTAGATATTAAAACTCGCCAAACACAATTATGTGACTTTATACATGAAATGAAAAATAAAATTACATATTATAAACAGAAGATTATCACAAATGAGATCACTCTCCACCTCTCAGGGCCAACACCAAGTGGAGGACAGAGCCACCTTGAACCTTGTAGTCCTGCGCGGTCTTTTCATCATTCCTGAAAATGGGTAAAATATATATTTAATATTTAACAAACCAGAAAAAATTATCTAGACAATCACATATTAAAAAAAGAATCAAACTCACATACTGCATATTAATTCAGGTATCATCTAAAGCAGATTTTCAATCAATCAATCAATACTCAAGATACTCTCTTTTTAAACTGAAGTATTGTTTTAGTACTAAAATTTAGTACACATATTAATAAAAAAAATTGCTATCTACATCACACTGCATCAGATTTTGACAAACCTACCTACAAAGGCTTACCTATAAAGGATATCATCATAGGGTCTTACTTTATCACAAATGCTCAGTTTTGGTTTACAAATTTACATATAATTATTATCATTAAGAGGAAACAAGGCGTCATTTTCTTCATACAAACGTTTTCCCCATTTTCCTTCCAAGATTTTAACACTAGAGCAATAATTTTTAGATAGGAAGTAGATACTTGCTAGTTTCATGCCTCTCTGTTTTGATTTTTTGACATGTTTTTTTTTATAAGAGCTACGAATCTTCAAAAATCTTAAAATTTACCTAGTTTCAACGCTGTGTTTCAACGTCCAAATTCCCATTCTCATAAACATAATCTTAAAAAATAAAACGCACAGGCAAAGAACACATCCTTCTTATTTACTTGTTAAAAGAAATACTAAAATCGGTCTAAATTTGGAGGAGGAAACAGAGGAATACGAAACCTCGATTTTGCTCATTTTATTTCCGGTAATGAGCCCGAGGTGCAGTTGTCCTTTTCGCTCAGTATGTTCGCGGGTGCTGCGTGCGGCGCGACAGAAATAGCTTGGTGAAATACCTAATTTTTAAATGTCTCAGCTAACTGCATTCCTCTTAAATCATTCTCCAAGCTATAAGCAGGTGTCCTCACAATGAATTCTTTCACCAAAAAGCTAAATAATTTATTAGTATAGGCCCAGGATTGAGACTCAAGACTACCATCGAGTATAAAAAGTTAGTCATTTCACAACTAGAAGTATTGTGAATTTTATTACATATAGAGACCTCCTCTACTAGAAAAGTAGGGATCAAGAATATTTTTGTCAATAAAATATAGTCATGTGAAATCATAAGCATACTAGTATAAATATATGTTATCGTCTATACCCACAAACATCCTCAATACCGCACATGGCATACTCATCCACACTATAACTGCAATGCATAAACTGATTTTGATGAGTTGTCTAGACTTTATATTCCTAAATACTTAAAGACATTCATGTCAATACATTGTGGTATTTATATAGCCGGTCTATTAAACTGGAAATGAAAACATAATTGACTGCTAGGTAGTTTGTGGGATACCAATGAATAAGCCAGACATAAATAGACCATTTCTTTAAAATATATGAATACTAAATTATTTCATTGATAAACTATTCAGTGACTATTAGAGATACATCTATTTATTAGATGTGCCCAATTACTCATTGACAACTTTGTTCATAAGAAAAAATGACAATATATTTACTGAATTGGTCTGATTTGAATCAAGTGGAGATCGATCTGTGTTTTTCATGCAACAATTCCATGGATGTTTTACAAAACTAATTGGATTACAAACTATTATTTAAGATGTCTCTGACCAACACTTTTATATCAAACGAATAAGAAATACAATATATGTATAATATAAAGGAAAATAACTTGGGGAGTTTTACTTACATTTGTTTACCAGAAAAAATAAGCCGCTGCTGTTGTGGAGGGATGCCTTCCTTTTCTTCTACTCTTTCTTTTATCCTTTCTACCTTATCAGTGGGTTCAATATCAATCTCGATTTCTTTGCCTGTAAGCGTCTAAAAAGACAGTTAAGAGGTTAAATTTATGTTGGAAAATAATAGCTATTCGTAAAACATATTCTAATAATTATTCTAACCTTTACTTTGATCAACATGGTTGATTGATTTTTTTTGGACTACTTTTAACAATAATGTACTTTTACGCTTGTTTTTATTCAATACGGCACAAATTAGCAAGCTTTGGTTCATGGAACAATTTACCCTCTTTTGTTGCAACTTGCATGAATGATAAAAAAAAAATTTTTTTCTTTATGCTTAATTTTTGACACTTTCTATATTCTGCCAAAGTCAGGTACTATTTTTTTTTCTTTTCTTCTTGGCTTCGCACTCTGTGTATTCTGCCAGTTTCAATGTGTCTATATTTTGTGTGCAGTCTTCAGTTTCCAGCTTCTTTATAGTCAAAGTCCAGTCTCGGTCAAGTCCAGTCCAAGTTTTTCTATTTCTTTTTGGCATCGCACTCTGTGTATTCTGACAATTTCAATGTTTCTGTATTTTGTGTGTAATTTTCAGTTTTCAGCTTCTTTATCTTTATAGTTAAAGTCCAGTCTTAGTCATGTCTAGTCCGTGCCAGTCAAATCTAATCATGCTTTAGTAAGGTAGTGGTGACTTTATTATAAGCTTCGATGGAGTTTTGGAAGCAACACGAAAAGTCATCTTTCACCACATTATATCACTTTTCCACACTCGCGATTATAATCCGGCACTTTATGAATAAAATACCACCATTTTTAAACATAAACACTCGAAAAAACACTAGTTTTGGAAAAAAATAAAATGGGGCGACACGACTCTCTCCGCGTTCCCACCAAAACCGTATTATTTTTTAGCTCGTTGTGAATGACAAAACTAACTCATTTGTTTTTAAATTCAATAATGATCACAAGGGAAACTAGAAATATAATTATTCAGGGTTTTGGCGGAAACGCGGATAGAATAGTGTCGCCCCATTGTATTTTTTCCATAACTAGTGTTTATTATGTATAAAAATAGTGGTGGTTAAATTTTTTAATAATAAATTTAAAAATAGTTATTTTGTTCATAAAATGACGAATTACAAGCGCGAGTGTGGGAAAGTGATTCAGTGAAACATGATTTTTCGTGTTGCTTCCAAAAACTCTTTCGAAGCTTATTGAAAAGTCTCCACTACTTTACTAAAGCATGATTAGATTTGACTGGCACGGACTGGACATGACTAAGACTGGACTTTAACTATAAAGATAAAGAAGCTGAAAACTGAAAATTACACACAAAATACAGAAACATTGAAATTGTCAGAATACACAGAGTGCGATGCCAAAAAGAAATAGAAAAAAAAAACATTCACATTTGACATTGGAACTTTTGAAGAAAGATATAGAGGTTATGAATTTATGAAAAGCTGAGATGAAAAGTTTTATTAGTAGAATTCAAAGTTATTGTCAATAATATATGTTAAAAAATGAGAAACCTATATGTGCGCTAGGTTTTAACTACTCGTTTTGTTACATACATACCTGTGTTGTAAACTTGTGAAGATTTATAAAATAACAAAAATATTTTTATATTAGTTACAAAATAAGGAGTTACTTTTCTTATATGATTATTATTTTAGAATTAATAATTTATCATAAAGTATTGTTGGCGTACTGACAACTCAGTAATTTTTCTAAATAACTGATTCTAAAATGACTAAGTTAAGTGAAATATTTACTCGGTTAGAGAATTCTATAAATAAAGGTAAGTTTCTAAAATGTTTATTCATCTATATTGGTATGTTAGCATATGTAACCTCGGCTTCAGAGCCGTGGGTTTGATGTAATAAATAAAATTATGTGTTTTGTATACTATCTTTGCAGTTCTCTGCGGTTTATCCTAACACTAATAAAGTAGTAGGTACTTACTTACCTAGGTTTAAACAACCTCCATCCTAAGTTTCATACAAGTTAAAGCTATTCACTGACACATATTTTCTATTGTGATTTCAGAGGGCCAGTCCAAATTTCTATCAGTAATTATTGCAAACCTGATTGAAAATGATGTCACGAAGCAGCTAATTCAAGATGATATTGACAGCTATCAGTTACTTAAATCATTTCTGTCAAAAATATTTGAGACTATTGATGAATTATCTACTGAGATTTTGAATGATGACACAATACTTGTGAGTGTAAAGAATCAGAAGTTATTACGAACAAGTTTCCAATTAATTACTTCTATTGGCATATCAACGTGTTTAATTCCTGGTATAGGAATATCTTTATCAAACAGATGTTCATCTTCAAATATTCTGCCTCGACTGAAATTCACAGATGCAGAAAAATATGAATTATTAGTTGAATGCACAAACTTCTTCACTCGAAGTTACAAAGTGCCTGTACTGAAAAGTGTTATAATTACTTTACATCTATCGGATTATTTGGCAGCATTGATACAACTTGCATTCGCACCATTGAAAAAACCAGGATCTTACAGTAACTTCGTCATGACTCTAGAAATTTATGATAAACTTAATTTGGACAGACAAGAATTTTTATCCACATATGAGTATTTAGTTGCCAATTGCTTCCAACCTACGCTTATGAAAGAACTTTTAGTTCTACAAAGTATTGTGAATCCATCTCCTCCAGCTTTTGTAAAAAGAGTGATTGCAAGAGAGTTGAGTCAAAGACTGCTTGCTCCAGGTGGTTTGCTTAGTCTTATCAGATGCTTCATAGAAAGCTACGAAATAGACACAGGTCTAGAATGGAAAAAAATTGACATGATCTGCAGAATCGTGTCAACAAAACATGGAACCATATCTGAAGATGAATACATCACTAACATTACTGAACAATTAAAAAAAATACTTAGTTTGAACAACACTCACTATTTAGCAACAGCAGTAGCATGTGTTCTCAGTTTAAATGAGAAGTACCCTGACTCAGAATCAATAAAGTTGATAATCAGAGACATTTTTCAAGTGTTTGATTATAACAGTCTGGTCACAAAATCTAAATTACCTGGGACTATAGTATTATCTCCACTAGAAGTGAACCATAAAGTGAATATCATACATGCTTGTGTTAGTACCACTAAACTGGACTGGCATGTCTCATTTTTAACACCAAACTTACCAATACTATTTGTCATTGGAATCAATTGCACAAAACATGTAGACTTAAAAGAAAAGCTAAGAGACATCCTCATCAAATGCTTCGAAAAGCTAAATAAGACTGAAATAGGAAGCTTTATGAGTAAACTGCTGTTTGATGGCGATTGGAACAATTTAATTGTAGTTGAAGAGTATGATTCAGGAATTGCTATAAAATCTACATCTCAAAACAAAGAAGACAAGACAGTAAATGCGGCATTGATATATTTTCTAGATATATTGAAATCTGCTGGCAATGAATTAACAAAATCAGTTTTTGAGGTTTCCCTCGATTTCCTCATTGAGCTGAGTAGTAAACGAAAAACAAAGGCAAACAAGAATCTACTAGCCTTTGAAGAAGAACTGGTACTACTAGATGATATTGATGAACAGTATGCCACTATGCTCCAGCTACTTTCAGAAATATCAACATCTCCTAAAATAATCACCATCTTGAAAGAAAATCCATTAATTGTTGTCAATTTCATTGAGTACTCTATTACAAGGCCCAATAATGATGAAGAATGCACCACTATTGCATTAGTGTTATTAAATACAGTTCTGTCCAATACTAAAAAGAATGATGAATTAGAAAAAAGATTTGTTTCTATAACGCCTGTATTGGAAAAGATGTCTGTAGATGTCTCTAATTTCAATCACATTCTGTGCAAAGAGGCATTATCCCTGATTTATTCAGGGGTACCACGAAAGTCGGAGAGTGCTTGTGGAAGGGCCTTATCTAATGTGTTTGATAAGTTGCTGCCAGTGAGGGCACACGGTATTATTGAACTGACCAAACTAATTGACACTAAAGATGCAGAAACGATTTCAAAGAAACATTACATATTTTGTATATTCCAGGTTTGTGTTTAAGTTTTTCCTGTAGTAACTAGTTATGAAGCAACCAAGATACTTAAATGGTATGCTTAACCAATGCAGCAGTACCCAGAATTTTGAATAACAAAAGAAAGCCCATGGCATTGCTGCATTCATGCTGGGTTGGCATACACAGTAAATGTTCTCTAAATATAAAAAAAGACCTTTTTATAGACATACCTTCACAGTTTTTCTGTCTGTCCTTCAGAGACCACGAGCTTTTCTTGTATAAAAGGTCATGTGTTGATAAGTCACACCAAATTTCAAATTTAGAACTATGACAACATATCCTTCTTCTTTCTAAGAAAAAAGGAGCAAATACACAAAATTTCACAATAAATAATTGTTCCATCTATTAGTATTGAATTTGATGTATACTTATTAACAGAGTATTTCAGATCTTTGGAGTTTATTTAATTTTATTTTTATTTTAGGAGCAACTTAAAGATCCAGATTCCTACATTTACCTATCAGCTATAAATGGCTTGGCGTCATTATGCACCCATTGCACGGAAGACGTCTTATATGTTCTATGCAATGAGTTCCTACAGGTATCTGCTGACCATAAAAATTTAAAAACAAATGATACGCAGAATAAAATTATGGAGCTGAGAATGAAAATTGGAGATGTTATTGTTAAAGTGATTGGTAGATTAGGTAAGTGAATAAAGAGGTTAAAAAGCACAAGTAAAATTTAGCATTAAGTAATTTTTATCATTTAGTTTTTAAATTTTGTAGTGATGATAGGCCTTATAACCGGTCATTGCAACTTGAATAGTCACCTTTTTAAACTGGGAGTCACGGATAGTCCGCTATGCCGTGGCTGCTTGCAGGAGAATGAAACTGTGGAGCATGTGCTTTTGCATTGTAAAGCCACAGAAGGTACTAGAATTGCAACTAGGCTGCATGAAGCTGCTTCGCTTTCATCCATGTCATCTATGTCGCCGCAGCACATTGAATGTTTCTCATCATCTCTGCCATTAAGTTTTCCACCTATCTCACTGGAGCTACTATGCCAGCGGCCCAGAGCCTCGCTCCGATACTTCAAGGAGCTGGGTTGGCTCGGGTAGACGCTGGTAGGGGGAAATGCACAAAACACCCCAAGCGGGACGTCAGTGCAGGACCTATCGCCCCCACTTTGAATAAGAATAGCTCAGTGGTTAGCGCGATCGGTTCGCATGTCGAAGGGCGGGTTCATACCCCAACAATGAGCTTGAGCTGCCGGCGAAGGGAACATGGTGGTAGGGTACTTTCTAGTACTCGGCTGGCTAGCTACCACCCTCAAGTTGAAAATCTGCCGCCAAGCATCTAACGGTGTGTTCCGGCAGCCTCACTTGAGAGCCAGTTCCATTCCAGGCTAGGTGAGCTTTACCATCTTCGACCATCACTTAACATCAAGTGAGTTGTGGACTAAAAGCAAGACTGTCAGAAAAAAAATATATTTAAAAAAATGGAGTGTGACACCGCTGCACCTAACTGACATTGTCATGTTTCGTACTGCAGGTAGCAACGTGCAACATGAGATTTTTTTTCTCTAATTCATCAGATTTCACTGTTGTACAAAAGTGACAATTCCAATCCTTTTGCATCACCTGTTAACTCGAAGGTACCCATAGCAAAGTACTTTGAGCGCGCGGCCCCGAATACGTAGGACATCTTCCCAGCTAGCGTTGATTCGCGCATGTTTAGTGAGAGGCGCGTGTAGAATTGTCTACATCACATCTACGAACAAATCTTCGATCGATCTTTTTTATTCGTAGCTTCGCTAACGTCAAAACGTAAACTTCTGTGACTTTTTATTACCTTTTTATTAGAAAGTCACTAACCTATTAAATTTTAACATGAACACCTACCTACCTACACAACAGAAAACAATGATAGCGTGAGTCACATGACGTGCTAACCCCGACTGCTATGCCGGCACTCACGTAGTGATCGCCGGCAAGCGTCTTCTGCCCCTACCGCACTGCTTCTTCCCACTTATGTCGCCTATTTATCGTGAAGATGTTCTACTTATAGATATTTTACTTACTTTTCCCATAGTACAAGTTTTAGTTTAGGCTAGATGGCGCTGTAAAATATCCAATATCTTATTTTGTACCAGGTGAAATGGCAGTGGTCCATAAGACGATACTCCTGAACACCATGCTGTGCGGCTGCCGCGACCCGGAGCCCCTCGTGCGAGCCTCGGCGCTCTCCAACCTAGCGGAGATTGCCCGCGTGTTGCACTATAAAATGGGCACTATCATATACGAGGTGAGACAGTTTTTCCTCTTGATATTTTTATAGTAATTTTAACTCGCTAGATATTTATTGTTCAGAGAGAGTGGAACGTGAAAGTGAACTAACGACAAAATATCAATTTTTTTTTTTTTTTTTTTATCGCTGACATGCTAGTTGTTTGACCACAACTCACCTGATGCTAAGTGACGGTTTGGTCGAAGATGGTAAAGCACACCTAGCCTGGAATAGAAAAGGCTCTCAAGTGAGGCTGCCGGAACACAACGTTAGATGTTTGGCGGCAGATTTTCAACTTGAGGGTGGTAGCTAGCCAGCCGAGTACTAGAAAGTACCCTACCACCACGCTATGGTTTCCTCACGATGTTTTCCTTCACCGGCAGCTCAAGCTCATTGTTGGGGTTTGAACCCACGCCCTTCGGCATGCGAACCGACCGCGCTAACCACTGAGCTATCATCGCTACAATAAAAATCGAAACTAAATCGAATAAATTTGATTCTTCTGAAAATGAATCTGTTTGTACCGAATTTATACATTGGTTACATTGATTCGACGAGTTCATGATGCTTAATTTGCTTCATGAGCTGTAGGCCGTGGGTTCGATTTCCACTCTAACAAGCGTTTTAAAATATGACAAACGCAGATTTTTGTTCTGTATCGGGGTGTTTGATAGATATAATCTGGGTGCCTTCAAGTCGCGAGTGAATCGGTTTCTTCTATGCGAGCGTGCTCCACCGTAGATCGCATCTTCGCCTAACATCAGGCGAGTTAGCGGTCAAACGCAAGCCTATTTAAAAAAAAATGTATATTATAAATATGTATTTACAAAATAAAAAGTATATATGTTGTAGGTGTGCTAGTCTATGTCCGTCCACAAGAAACAGTCTGTAACCATTTCGATTCTAATGTAGATCCATTCAGCAGTTCCGTAGTATAAAAGTTTACAAACAGAGAGAGAAAGACATAATTACTTTCGCTTTTATATTAGTCAGAACTAGGATTCTATCAAGTCTGATTCCCATATTACAAGCTTTGCTTTGTTAGAGGCTAGATGGCGCTGTGTGAAATATCCACCGATATAATTTATTACTAGTTACCAGCAGTGCTCTGGGTTCCAACGTTAGGGGGCGCCAAGTTTACAAATTTCTAAAAATAATTAACCAGGCGCGTTCTACCGTCTTCACGCTAAAAAAACAATCAAGAGTTTTATGTCAATTACAACCAACTCTTAACTATCGGTACTTACACACGAAAACGAACATATAATACTTTTGCTTTGTAAAATACCCTAAAAAACCCACCTTCCACAAAACCACGCTAGTGACATAATGCTACTTGACAAGTTACTTTCTCCCTCCGAAAGTGTTAGTTATCCATTTATCACGTTGTTCATTAGTTAAAGACTCTAAGCAGTTATTGAAAGTGACTTTATCTTTAAGCTTTAACACGTCACTCTCGTTTTAGAAATGCAGCAGGCAATCCATTCTTTAGTTATCTTCTCTCTTACATATTGTTTTTACTGTTTGTTTCATCATTTTATTTAAGTGCAGAAGCTGACAGGCCAGCCCTAACGTCAAAATGAATATGACGTCCCAAGACCTTGTGTGGCTAAGTCAAAGGCAAATGTCATACAACTTATACAGTTAAAAAAAATTCGCGGTCACCCATCAGAAGATTGGCCGAATCGTTTGTTGCTTAATTTTAGGTGACATTTGTGTGATAGGTATATAAATGTTTCTTTTGTGGCTGGGTGTTTGTTTGAATTATAAATATGTATATCTTTACAAAAGTAAGAACATATAAAGTAGGTATTGTATCAGTTATCTGGTTACCATCTTTGCTAAACTTACACGGGAGTCGGGACTACTCGCGTTGATTAGGTCGGGTACTCCGACTAGTCTTTTTTAATGTGAAAAGTAATGAGTCGAACGAGACGCTCTCCTAAGAGATAAGAGATAACGCCTGTCCATGACTATTGCAGCGATACACAGAACTTTGAGTAGCAAAACAAAGTCCAGGGCATCGCTGATTTGGCGCTCATTACTTTAAGACTTTCGATGGTTAGTCTCAACAGCCCAGTAATTTCGCTAGCTGCAGCACCCTTCAAACCGGAACACAATAATGTTTACACACTACTACAGAATATCAGAGATCTACCACCAAGTGAAAATATAATAAATGTGTCAGAGCCATGTCAGTTTTTATAGTAAGCTTTACTTAGATGGATCCGTGTACATGTCGACCGATATTATTTACTTTATGGACAAATAATTATGAGAGCATTCATGGAATGATTTGTTTCAGGTACTTCTATGCATATGGAGCATAATCGAAACGGACAAGGCGGTCGAATGCCGTCGTGCTGCCGTCATGGTCATATCCAGCCTCCTCAAAGGTCTAGGAAAAGAAACTCTAGTGCAGCTTAAAGAAAACCTTCTCCCCATATACAGAACGCTGAAATCCCTTTACAATAACAACAATGAAGATTCTGTGGTCAGACTTCATGCACAAATAGCTTTAGAAGAGCTCAACGACATAGTAAAACAGTTCTTGTATCCAGAGTTACCTATGGAAAAACGTATATTTGTATTGGACAACCCAGATGAATTCAAATAAAATGCAGTAAGTAATTTGATTCTTTTATTCACGCTCACTGAACAATAATTACGTCGTTAACTGTATCTACATATATTAGTTTGTATAAACCTTAGAACCTTAAGTTTTGTTTTAATTACCAATCGTCTAAAATATCAGATAAAACCTATATAAAAAACCGTTCAGTCAGAATGGACTCATAAATTCTAGATCGGATGCAAGTGAAATGTACAAATTTCAGTTTGTAAAAAGACCTATTTTATTATCCAAACATATATACCTATACCTGAGTAAGTTCATAACGTTCGCATGTTCGTAACTTTACTGTTGTGTAGTTTGTGTGATCTTTAAGAAAGACAGTTTTTAAAAGTTTACCTTTCTGTCACTTAAAACTATTGTCGTACCTATGGCAACCATAGAAAAAAAATACAGAAGACAGTGCAAAAAACACACGCTAGACACTGGCCGAGTATTAACTATTATTAATAAAATTGTACTTATTATTATTTTAATTTTTCCAGCAAATTAAAATAGCTTTTACATTATTTCAAAGATCAATTAGTAAAGGCGTGGCTTATATAATAATATTTCAATTCCCTTATATTATTATATCACAATTAAACTTATAATAATGTGATTAAAAGTGCAATAAAACACTTAATATATATGCGTTCACGCTTCAGACGTATTATCACCTTCATTTGTTTTCTTGACAACACCTTCGTCTTTCTCGGACAATGTGATGGAATAAACCGAGCTTTGATCCGAAAACCTGTCTCTATTCCGCCTGCTGAAGAAACCACTACGGTTCAGAGAGGATATTGTTGATATCGATATGTTGTCTCTATCATTTTGGGGAACGACCTTCCAAATCAACAGAGCTATTCCGCCAAAAGCAGCGACTACCAAAAACAACACCAAAGTTATTTCTCCGAACATACCTGTAAACAAAAATATGAATCATCACTATTGGAGTGGACATTGTCAGCTGTCGAAACAACAGTTTTGATACAAACTTTGTTGTGTTTGTTCCTGGCTCGCTTCTAATCTGGCCGGCTGCAGTTCGTTATAGTCCAAGTCCTGGTCGTAGGGCTCCACTGAACCCATCTGAGTCTTAGTATGGAGCAGGACATCTCCAGGATGAGCTTTAGGCAAGTTTATTCCGGCTCTCACTGTTAACGTCTCCGGCTTGTAAGTGCAAAGAACTAGGAACCTAAAAATGAAACCAAAAAAGGCAAAGGTATAGGTCACTTTCTAATGTTAGAAACGGTTTTTAGTTTCGCTATTAAGTTGTGACAAAACGGCTCTCACCGCCGAGTGCTGTGGGTAAGTATCGGCAGGTTTTCTTGTACGATGACATAGGTGGCAACTGTGGTGTCGTTTACTACAGAGCCGCACTCGTCGTGATGTATGCGTAAGATGTACGCGTCCTGGGCACTATTAGGGTTGCCCTGTAGCGAGCAGCGTTCCGGACCACCGTCAGCCGCCTCTACGGCGATCCGCCCTCCGAAGAACGGCCCGGTTGACACTTCCACCTCGCTCGCGTGCGGCAGGCACTGGGTAGCGCGCGCTGAAACTAACGGAAATAATGTCATCAACCAAAACTCCGGATGCGGTATCTGTTCTGTGAATCGCTCATTATGTAAATTGTTACGTACATCCCTTTGTGGGCACTATAATTATTTTGGAGCCGATGGAGTGAGGGTCAGCGAGGTCGCGCGCGTCGCGCCTCACGGGGCGCACTTCGAACGAGTAGGTGGTGGCCATACGGAGGCCGACGATGCGCGTGCTGAACTCTCGCCCGGGGCGCACGTTCGGCGCGCTCGGGCTCGCTGTGATCGGGTTCGCACTCGATGTCCTCGTGCTCGCGCTGCTTGTGCTGGACTCGTACGCCGGGCCGGCGATGCTCGGAGCGGGACTCGTGGATGCGGCCTCATTAGTTACCCCTTTAGTCGAGCTCTCTTCTTCTGTCTTGTCAATGACCTAAAATTTATTAAGATCGTTTAGATAAGATGGAGTGCACTTCTCTAATTATTTGAACCCAAATACAGGACATATCTTCAGAAATTGAGTTCAAATTAGGTTCGTTGGTAGCACACACGTCTGTGGCGAATTAACATTAATATAAATCTTTTTGATATATACGTAAATATTGAGTTGATGGGTCGCACGAACAAGTACACATACGCAAAGACAAAGAACTTAAAGATCTGCACATAGGTTTCCTCTATTGGGATAGGTACTACGCGCATGAAAATGAGATGCTAAACCTACATTTTGACTTCACCGTGATTTTATTTTTTAATTATAGAATATAATAATGAACAATTTTACACTATGAAAATTTTTTTATCAATAAGAAGTTTCGCACATCGTGTAATTAAACAAAACTTTTGCTGTCACTCTGTGTGTATTATGTTGTACAATCATTCCCGTGTAAATTGAGTAAAAACTAGCGGTGCTCCATTAACACTTAACTACAGTAATGACTCGCGGCATGTTCCTTGTCGCAGTCACGCCTCGCGCGCAGACCCTGGCCCATTATCTCCCGCTTACCAGAACTAACATTTATACTCGGTGTAGTATTGAGCCGCTTCCTCTAAAGATAACATCAATATTTAGTGCAATAAAACTGAATAAAATCATCTTACTTTAGTGCGGCACCGATATTGTCCCCACGCCTGGAGTTCGCAATAATGCACTTGAAACGCCAGAAGTTTCGGTTCGTCATCTTCATCTAGGCTCCCATACTCCCACCGCAACAGCACATCTCGAAAATCTGGCTCTCCAATCAGATGCAGCACCTCTGAAAATAAACCAATTATCACATTCCTTAATCGGCATTTGGTTATATCCCTTCGTACGGTCGAGCGCGCGTCGCGTCGATCGGGGCGTGCCATTAACCTAATGACTTGTTCACTGAGCCGTTCCCGGTTCTATAACCACTATCGCTACCGTAATAGGATCTCGTCGCCACCAACTGTGTGACTGATCTTAATAGATATGAGATGAGAATGAGACAAACTCCGAGTTCTTAATAGGTTCATAGGTAGGTGCTCTCGGGTTACTGGAGCGAAGCAAACGCCCAAGGCGAGGTCGGCTAACGATTCAACACACGCGCTTGTCATTCAAAGAAAGGTTTGATTAATTTTGATGATGGGTTTAGTTCGACTCGGTACTTACATAAAAGAATATTAATGAAATACATTGTGCTGTTGCATTTGAATTTCTTAGTAGCGGTGATCTGATACGAGAACTGCCTGGTTCACGCCAACGCCAATCTATCGCCTTAAGCTATGGCCCTCGTGTTTAGATAGTTCCACTACTGCGGTAATGAGAAATTTATCTATGTAGTACAATAAAGTGGTCCGTAAGAAATTAAACATAATATTTTAACTAGAAAGTAACAGGCGAGGCGAACTCGCTTGACGCTTCACATGAATCTGTTCTTAATTTAATTAAGACACTTATAAATCTGTAGTTTTTTATAGGATATCTAGCTTCCTGTACTTTTCAAATTATATGCTTACACGCATTAAGTTCAATGAATGAATGAATCTTGTAAAATCAAGTTTTTAACATAGATGTGATATGAATGTAAATTAAAGTGATGACAATGCATATATGGTATTTTGCTGTAAACTAGATAGTTGGAGCAGAATCGTTTAACACACCAATTTTAGAATTATTGTTTTGGACGACTAACCTTGATTAAACTACCATTTTGATCAATCCATTGCGTGACTCACATGGCTGTATCTGTAACTTAAATATAGGATCCGGATGGTCGACACATTTGATTAAAAGTGTAATATGACCATATTATACTTTGAATGGATGCCGAGTACCTACTGTAATACCTAATTTTGCTTAGCGCTGGTATGTTGTCCGATTTTTTTAGTTTTTCTTTTAATTATGTACGTCGATTTGTTACGTTCTCATGCACTTAAGGGAGATCCAGAATCCAGTCCGACTTTCAAACCTTCAAGTGGATCTGTGTTATGTGTAAAGTTATTATATAAACGTTTATATGCTAAAACGCACCACAAGAGCAGTACAATCTTCGCTTTAATCATGAATATTCATACTTTGAAATTTGATATTTAAACTCTCTCGCCAGCCCCGTGAGTTTAATTCACTTAGATCAATATGTAGGTGTGTTATAATTGTTATGAACCCATAAAAATGTGGGTAGACTTTTGCCAATTGGCCCGTTGCCCCAGATATCAACAACGAAACCAGAAATCGGTAAGACCTTGGAATTGCAGCGGCATTAGCATTTATACAGACGCGGCCTCGTAGCTTTACGAAAGGAAGCATTATTGCGGTACCGCAACGCAGATTAAATTGTATTTTTTTTAAAGAATATTTGTCAAAATTGTTGTAGGAAGTGCTTTTCATAAAGTAAGTAGGTAATTAATTCGGTCTGGACATGGTTGTTACTATTCAAATAAGTCGTGAAATGTAGAGACAGAAACGTAAACCTCAACAAATGATCAGGCATTTTTACCCTTGTGTAACAAACTATAACTGTGAAATGTCTACTTAATCAGTGACTACTTATCACTTCGCTTCTAAATGTGCTGTAATATCGAGAGTCTTTAAGCAGTTAATGACCCTGCGGGACATGTCGTGCGAATTGCGATGAGAACATTAAACTAAATCGAATTGAATTTGCAACTCGAATCGATTTCTCACACGCCCAAAGAATACCTAAAGCAGAGCTTCACGCGTTTGCAGAACGGATCTAAACTGCACGTAGACATGAAACCATTTGGAAGGATTAAAATTCCTTCGATCCTTCGCAGTCGATCGAATTTCTTGTAGTCTGTTGACAGTCATTGTACCTACAGATTTATTGAAGTACTGTCTTCGCCCGGCGGTTTTACGCGGTGATAGAGATAGCCTACATCACACTCCGACCTTTAATATGCATGATTGCGAAGCTTATCGTTCCGATGCTGTGTAAACAAACAAATACTTTCACAGTAATAGAGAGATAAAGTGGAGTATGTAGGTATAGAGAGATTTCAGAGTTGTGGCTGTAGTTAAAGTTGTTCTCTTTCAGATTAAATAAATAATATAATATGGGTAAGTAACAGAAATCGTCATTTAAATTGGAACTTGAAGACAAACTGCGCAACATTTTTATAACTTTTGTAAGAGCTGCTCAATAGCATAGCATACAAACATCTCTGATAACGTATTCAATGTATTGTTACGTAGATAGGTAAGTAGGTAAATGTACAAGCAGATATTTTCAGCGCTTGACGCGCTGCATGACCTGCTGACTGGACCATATCGTACTGTGGTGGCTACTGACATTTTACAATAACTAGGTTTATAGATACGTATAAGTAAGCTCGTATAGACCGGCCCTGACGACACTGTCTGTCATAAAAACAGCAAAGACCAACTCTCTAATGTTCCGAAATACGATGGCACGCATGGGACAATGACAACTATGTCATGTTCACGGAACATTGTCAACATTTGCAAGTCAACAAGACGTATTAAAGGGTGTCAATACATAGCTCTCTGAAGTGGCAACGCATCGAGAATATCACTAATTTTGCAGGTGTTTATGTGCGACGGTGAACTTACCAACAGACGAACCGTTTGCCTGTTTGCCTTTCTACAAAAAAGGCTTTATCTAATCTTTACTCTACGTTTGACTAAGAGCGGTCTCCTCTCTATGAGTACCTATCATTTATTGATTTTGTATTTTTAGGAAACCTTATAACCTATTTTTTTATCTTTTATTTTTTTTATTACTCAATGAGGTTAAGCGAAAATGCTGTCGCATGAGCATAATCACGCTTACCTAGAAGAAAACAATTCACTCGCGACTTGAAAGCACCCAGATTGCAACTATCGGGAAACAACCACTCGGGCATTTCCACTGTTTAGCAGTCGTAGGTACTATGAAAGTGATAAATATCGACTATGACGCGATGTCGCTTTTTAGAACTCCTCGTCATCCGATAGTAGAATGGACACGGTGGAATTAGATCAGAAGCGCACTCTCCGAAATATTTCCGACATAAAACTGACGAAATAGAACAGCAACTTTACGTCTATCGCCTATAACACTTCCGAAAAAGCTATTTTATTATTTGACATAGTCAGCTACTTTTTTAATAACAAAACAATACGTTTTTGCTTTCCATTCGTATACTAAATAATGCATAACATTCCGGTGGCATTGTGGAGGACGAGCGGTGCGAAACGCTCTGACCAAACAATGAACGTTCACGCGTTGAGAACTTCCTGGCAGGCTTTATGGGGCCATCTGATTTCATGGTGTCATCGCCGACTACTGTCCAGTTCCATCATCACTGCCACTTATAATCATAATCGTCAATGAAACGCCACTTTATCTGATATGGGTTATTTTATAAAATTACTTCGGTTCTTTCATATTCAAGTTGTTCTACATGATTAATAAAATAATGTCAATTGCCTGTCATATCCAGGTCACAGATTTGCATCGCTGCACTCACGTATAAACTGAGACATAAAATTGGAATTGTATAAATCGCGGTACTGGAAAGATCCATAACGATCGACCACAATCGTCACGTGTCAAAAACATAACAAGATATCTTTGCTTTCTGTTAACGCTACATTATTTCCAAATTGGTTCCACTGAAAAATATGGCAGAAGAAAATAGCAGAGCCCTTCGAACGTTGTTACCACAGTCTGCACTGCTCTTTAGCTACACTAAATAGGCTGAAACTAAAAATAAAAACGACGGCATTGCGAACCGTGGTCCGACGAACCACGTAAAATGTAACGATGCTAAACTATAGGTATTCTATTGTTGCCCGTGCGTATATAATGACAGTTTTTACCGCATTCAATTAAAAGTGACCCACTGGCGACGACGCGAGTGTCGACAGCAGAACAAAGCTACCGAACAGTATAGTATAACAAGACGGCGAAGTGTCACAATAGTGTTTAGTCAAACTAAACGGGGACAGCCAAAACTGAAACATACGCTCGGATAGATTAAACTAAAAATTAGCTCATTGTGCCTGTAACACGCGAGACACTTTAAAAATCTGTTTCACTGCTTAAAAGACACCGAAACGCGTTGATGTCTTTTACTGCGCCGTTGAGTTCTCAGAAGCTCTTGATCTACTTGACACTTTTAAAATAAATGCTTTTGGCGGAGATGTCGTGCTATCTTTCCCATAGTATAGTTAAACCGTTGTAGTAAAAATTAATATACGCCAATCACGCAGTTATCGACCAAACTCAGTGGCGTGCATTAGGAGAGGCCTACGTTCAGCAATGGACAGTAAATGACTAACGATGATGATGAATCACGCATATTTTATTCTTGTTTTTACAATGGAACTTGCTAACTAAACTTGTTTCCCATTCTACAAACCGATTTTCTTTAACAGATTACCCTTGATAATCCGCCAGTCTATCGTGCATGCCTTTCCTTGACTGGTTGTCCAGGTGGTAGATAGGTGGCGCATAATTATATGCAACAAGGTAGTAGAGGTCAGCATCTGACGACTCCGTTACTGAGCTTAAGAAGCGGCTGTTGAGACTCGCGCTATTTGAACAGATGCATCTAAATGATCTAACCTAACTTAACCCGACCTACATCACTAGATAGACGGCTGAACTGAGATGGCGAGAGATAGCACCACAGATGCCAACATTTCCAGAATGCCTATTAAGCTTGAACAGTTTCCGGTAACTGTACGGAATTCTTATATCGATGATATACTTTGCGGACAATTAATTCGATTTACAAAGTCACATGTAAAGAGAATATAATATTCGATAAAAATTACGTGTATTTCGTAATATGTATAGGTGTAGCGAGCTATTTGCTATTCGCGGGCGCCACCGAGAAATACCTACGGTAAACGGCCACGTCAATAGCACTCAAGAGCCAATAAAATAGATAACCGTTTCTGGTTACAAATGGAAGGCTCAAGATGGTTACCGTTCCAAAGAACTTATATGAGTGGTTATCGAATCGCAGCCGCCAGCATCTCCCCTGCGCTCTCGGTTGGCCACAACAAGCCTAAGGTGACCTTAGATCAAACTACATGATTTTCGGTTAGTTGACAAGGAAAGTAACAAAAATTTACACGAAAACTAAACTTAATTCCCGTTACAAAAACAAAAAAGGAATTATATGCCTTTACTGTCATTTAATAGTAACATTTAACGTGGGTCGGACGTGATAAAATTGGAGCAACCATTTAAGGACCCTGATCCGTTATAGATATGTATTATTTTACTTCGACTTCGTTTCCAGAAAGTAAATTGTTAAAACTGAGGAGAAAATCCAATCGATTACTATTAACTACATATTTGTCGGTTTTAGTTGCTGGTACGAGTAGCTTGCTTACCTACTGTGCTACACGACACACTGGATTTATATAAAGCATCCGCATACAACGGGGCCTAGCCCACTATTAATAGTTGTTAGATTAGCTTGAACTCTCCACATACTTGATTCTATCACTACGATCGGATCAACTATGTCGAGAAGATAAAATTATTTACTTAAACTAAAATTTTAACTAAATAGAGACAAAATCTTACAAAACATTACACGATTGTCATTCGATTTTTTA